>JAWNPO010000384.1:2934040-4401061 GCA_035047525.1 Drosophila quinaria | reverse complement strand
GATCGGCAAAGTTAGTTGTTCATTTTTTTTCCATTAAAAAAAAAAAAACATATAAATAAATTACAATATCAGCATAAACACATAGCAAAGAGAATAAAAATATTTAAATTTCAAATACTTGGGATAAAAATATATATTTCACATAACACACTCTCACACTAACACACACCATAAACACATATACACATACATCATTCACCGTGGGAAAGCTTTCCAACGTTGGACACATACATACATACAAACACACGTGAGTGAGAACTTTTGGTTATTTGCTTTTATATATTTTTCCCAAAAAGCGGAGCCAAACTGACATACATATGTATGTATGTATGCACATGCAAATCAGAAATACATGCATACATACTTACATATTGTAAAAAGTGCAAGTGAATATTTTAAAATTATGTCAGACTGGTGAAGCTTCGTATTTAAAAACAACAAACAAAAATTATAAAATTTCAAATCGTATTTTTTTATTTGAAATTAAATATTCATATGAAGTATTCAATTAAATAGAAACAAAAACAAAATTTTTTTTTAAAAAAAAAAAAAAAAAATTAGAAAAAAACAATTAAATTTATGTTATAAAAAAAAAAAAAAAAAAAAACTTATGAAATAAATTTTTATTCAAATGGAATAATAATACGAATAATTAACAAAAATGAAAACAGATTAAATGCCATGACTCTATTGCATTTCTAAATTTTTAAATAATAACGTTCATTAACCACACAACACTCATACATACATACACCCGTCCACTGCAGCAAAGCGATCAGCTGTCGCGCTGAAAAGCTTTTGCATGCCCTTTGCAAGCTTTTAACAATGCTTGCAAGATGTATGCACACACAGTAGGGAAACTTTTAATTTAACATTTAATTAAAGTAATTTTCTGCTATGGAAAGATGAAAATATAACTACGATTTACTAATATGCACATACACACAGTCCCTTCGAAACATCTTCGCACCTTTAATATTTAAATTAAGATTTATCCATGTATTAAAAATATTAATTACAACAAACGATACAATTGCTTTTGGCTACGATCCTACAGTGTCGCCTGTAAATATTCGCACACACACATCAACATAATGAGAGATAAAACAGTTTAAAATTTTTTTTTAAATCAAATACAATCAACAAATGCATTGTTGAAATTATTCAAGTTTTTGTTAAATCAATTTTGTTATTTTTACTATCGCTAGAAATAAAAATAAAAAATTGTAAGCATTTGCATAGAATGAAAAAAATGAATTCTAATTAAGATTGTCCGCCCTTAAATCATTTTTATATCTGAATTAAACACAATTATGGCAATGAATCGAAATGATTTCGTTTTCTGAATTTTTGGTATTTTTTCTTATTATGAGTTTGTAATTTTTTTAGTTTTCCTAATGGCCGAAATAATATAAATTAATGTGAGCAACATTTATCTTTGGGGACTTTCCATAAATAATTTTTCTGCGCAGGAAGTCCATTTGGTTGGGTGGGTATAGAGCGCATTCACGGGGCAAACAAAACCTTTGTCCCCGCCACAAAATCATCGGATCGCATACGAACGAAGCTGTCGTGCTTAATATAGAATATTGTTTCAACATTGAATTCTTTCATTCACGTTGGTTAATTTGATCTTGTTTCGGAGTTAGACTCCAATTTAAGGGACTCTATAAATAAAATTTGACATAACAGGAATTTCAGGACAGTAGCAAACCCACTCCCTCCTCCCGGCACGAGCTACCACAAGTAGGGTCCCGCTCCGCTACCTGTTTTGCTTTCCACTCGACCTGTTTGCATTTTTTTTGCGATATTGCATGCGATTTTTGATGCTGTCGCAGGCTAGATTTTTTTTTATTATTTTGCCATGAATTGTAAACTGGTGTCGTCCGATCAATTACAAATTTTTGGCGCCCAACGTGGGGCGAGCTAACAGATTTCGTTGCTTGTTAAAACAGGAAAACAATTATTTAATAATGCTGAGAGTTAGTCGTCTCACAAATCCGTTGTTTGAGCATAGGTTAGTCAGAAGACATAACTGACCCTTGGCTTAAAGGTATCAGTGTAATGCGATAGTGTTCACTGATTGGATAAATTTGTTTAATACTTTCTCAAACTTTCATGAATCTTGAGTATTCAGTTTAACTCTGATACCCTGCTGAAATGTCACTGAGGTTGCTTTTGAATTAATTTTTCTTGGCGTAAGGCCGCTCATCAACTTTGGCTCATCGTTGTTTTCGTATCACAAAGTCGTGATTTTAGGCTCGTTTTGAGGGTTCGAAAATATTGCGTATACGTTCGTTGACTCTTGCGCATTTGGCTCTGCCGGATGCCCTGCCGAATTGTCACTTCGTTAAATCTTTTTTGTATCTTCTCTTCGAAAATAAAGTTTCTCCTTTGCCATACCAATTGATCAGATGGCTTCAAGATGTGTATATGACACTGAGTGTTTTAGTTTTATGAATATAAAGGACGCTGCTTGTGCGTATTTATACTAAAGCTAAGAGGCTCAGTCAAGAATCACTAGCTCTTGTAGTTAGTCAGTTCAATAAGTAATTGCAATAGCCCAGAAAAATTCCCTCTCCTTCGTTCGTAAAGAAATCTTTTGGTTTTTGTGAAAATTGTTCACTTTATTTATTTATTATGGCCAGATATTAGGAAAAATTTATTAAACCTTAAATATATTCATTATGCTTGATCGCAGTCCCCCCGATCAGTCTCAGACTGAGGCAAGAAATAACTCTTGCATTATTTGCACTGTTGACATGACAAATACACAGGCGTGTCTTATGACAAATTGTAGCCATGTTTTTCATCAACCTTGTTTGGAAAGCTGGTTTGAAACCAATGCACAATGTCCACGTTGCAATACTGCATGCACGATTGGAACATGCAAGTTGGTAGTCGGTAACTGTTCTCCAAATAGAAATAATACAGGAGCGCGTCCAAAGACGGCTGCTGTCGTACATCGTCCTGTGACAAGAGGATTAGCGAGAGCTTTGGAGGCAGGATCAGATGTGGAGGTTGCCAATCCACAAGCAGAAGGCTTGAATGCCAGCAATACTTCAAATCCCACAGATGCTGCTGTCTCTCAGCCAGTGATTCGCCAGAGGCGAGGTCGACCACAGCGAAATAATAATAATCGCCAAAGCACAGCACCGGACTATGCTGTTATTCAATCTATGATTGAACAATCCGTATCTAGGATGTTAGCGTCGTTGCAATTAACCCCTCCTGGTAGCACCATTCCGCCAGAAATAGTAACCCGTACAGTTTCTTCTCCCACATGTTCTTCTGGGAATCCAAAGCGCATTGCTGATATAATGCAGAAATGGAATGTAACCTTCAATGGAGCTGAAGACGGTTTAGGTGTAGAAGAGTTCATTTATAGGGTAAAAGCATTGACGGATGAAACACTAGACAGTGATTTTCGTGCTCTTTGTAAGCACATGCATGTTTTGTTTGTTGGGAAAGCACGCGATTGGTACTGGCGTCACCATAAACAGGTTCCTTCAATCGTTTGGAAAGATTTTTGTGCTGCTCTCCGCCAACAATTTAAAGAATATCGTTCAGACTTTATGCTCAAAGAACGAGTGCGCTCTCGTAAACAGAAGCCTGGAGAATCCTTTACGGCTTTCTACGATGATGTGTTGTCATTGATGGATCTTGTAGCCATAAAAATTGACGAAGAAGAACTGTTGGAAATTCTAAAGAACAACTTGCTTCCAGTTCATCGTCATAAGTTGCTTTTTGAAGTTATTGAGTCAGTAGGTCATCTACGCAGGCTTGTGCAGATGAATGAGAATTTGATTAAAGAATTGCGTACAAATCCTACAGACATGACGAAGCCTAGACTGCCAGCCAGTCGACAACAAGTATACGCACTGGAGGAAGCATTGTCAGATGCTGATTCAAATTCGGAACTTGATCCATCTGTTGAAGTTGCCGCATTGCGACAGGCAGGCCCAAAGGTGAAGTGTTGGAATTGCGACGAGCTTGGACACTTCTGGGAAGATTGTCTGGCTGATCGCAGAGTCTTCTGCTATGGCTGCGGAGCTCCCAACGTTTATAAGCCGCAATGCCAAACGTGTCTACGTCGGATGTCGGAAAACCGCCAGAAGGGTGCAACCAACCAAAATCGGTTGCCCCTGAAATAGATCCGCATTCAATTTCAAATTCTGCTCCTCTGATATCGCAGCCAATAAAAATCTTAGAACGTGCACAAGCAGAGGTTGTGCCTAATTCATTTTGTAGGAATTTAGATCAAATTTATAAGGAAAAATTAGATAATTATTTAGCCATTAGAGATCGTATTTTCAATGAAGTTCCCTGTAAGCCTAAGTTGAATTCGTTAAGGATAAGAAATTATTATAAGAATATTAAGAAAACTCGTAGTTTATTAGTTTCCGCTATTTTTAGTAGTGCACAGGATATGCGTAGCTATGCTACTGTTTCCTTTTTAAATCGGACAGAACATGGTTTGCTGGACACTGGTGCCAATGTCTCATGTGTTGGTGCTAGTTTTGCCAGTCAAGATTTCGTCTCTTTTCCAGAATTCAAGTCGATAAAGTCGCATGTTCAAACAGCGGATGGCAAAGGTCATGAAGTAGTTGGTGTTCTGAACGTACTGATGACTTATAAAGACCAACAGAAGCCTATAAAACTCTTTGTCATTCCGTCGATTAAGCAAAATCTTATTTTGGGCATAGACTTTTGGAAAATGTTTGCGTTGGCCCCGAATATTATTTCTTCTGTAGAAATAGAGACAGAATCATTACCCACAGATCCAAACTCGTATCCACTAACAAGTTTGCAGAAATCTCAGCTAGAAGTGGTGAAGAAATTGTTCCCTAGTTGTACTGATGGTTTAGGTAGGACAAAGCTGATTCAACATCATATTGATATTGGAGAGGCGAAGCCTGTGAAGCAGCGATTCTATCCAGTCAGTCCTGCCGTAGAACAATTGCTGTACGCTGAAATAAATCGTATGTTGAAACTAGGAGTCATTGAGCCCTCGACAAGCCCTTGGAGTTCCCCTATGAGAATGGTTGTGAAACCAACCAAAGTTCGACTTTGCCTGGATGCTCGGAAGCTGAATGACGTGACTAAGAAGGATGCTTACCCCCTTCCTAGCATCGATGGAATATTTTCTCGACTTCCCCGTGCCAACATGATTACCAAACTAGATTTAAAAGATGCTTATTGGCAAATTGAGTTAAGTGAGGAAGCGAAGCCCCTGACAGCGTTCACTGTCCCTGGTTTGCCCTTATACCAATTTAAAGTGATGCCATTCGGGCTGTGCAATGCTCCTTCCACAATGTGTAGGCTTATGGATAGTTTGATCCCTCCTGATCTACGCCATTGCGTTTTTGGCTATCTAGATGATTTATGTGTCGTGTCAGAGGACTTCTCATCTCATCTGGCAGTACTCATTCGACTCGCCGAGCAATTCAAACGGGCAAATTTGACGTTGAATATTGAGAAAAGTCACTTTTGTGTGACGAGCATAAATTATCTAGGGTATGTCATCAACAATCAAGGCATTTGCACGGATCCTGATAAGATTTCCTGTATTCGAAATTGGCCCCCTCCCAGAAACTTAAAGCAAGTTCGAGGATTTTTAGGTGTTTGCGGTTGGTACCGGCGTTTTATACGAAATTTTGCCGAGTTGACTTGCCCAATCACAGAAACTGTGTCGTCAAAGAAAAAGTTCGTTTGGACTGAAGAGGCTCAGGAAGCTATGGAAAAGCTGAAAGTCATTTTAACTTCAACTCCAGTTCTGCAAAATCCAGATTTTTCGAAAAAGTTCTTTTTGCATTGTGATGCTAGTAACTTTGGCATTGGTGCCGTGCTTGTTCAACTCTCGGAGGAAGGTGACGAGAAACCGATTGCGTTTATGTCAAGAAAACTGAGCCGTGCTCAACGCAATTATAGTGTCACGGAGAGAGAGTGCTTGGCAGTGATACTAGCGATCGAGAAATTTAGATGTTATCTGGAAATGCAGGAATTTGAAGTTGTGACAGATCATTCCAGTCTCTTGTGGCTCAGGCGACAACAAAATGTTTCAGGTCGATTAGCTCGATGGATTTTCCGCCTGCAGCAATATAAGTTTTCATTTTCTCATCGAAAGGGAAAAGATCATTGCGTTCCAGATGCTCTTTCTCGCCTTTCGGATGAAGAAGTTGCGGAGTTGGAAATAGGACCTGTTATCGAGCTAGAGGATGACGCTTTTGCAGATGCAGAATACCTAAAATTGATTTCTGAGTTTGAACAGAATCAAACATCTTTCCCGGATATTAAGATAATTGACAAACGTCTTTATAAACGGACAGTTCATGCGTCAGGTGACACCGAGCAAGAAAAACTTTCTTGGAAGCTTTGGGTGCCTGTGCGCTTGCGAGATAGTGTGCTGAAGCAGGCTCACGACAGCGTTGTGTCATCGCATGGAGGCATTTAAAAGACTCTGGAGAAGATTCGTCGTCATTTGTTCTGGCCTGGCCTAGCAGCTGATGTGCGAGAATATATTCGAAATTGCGACATTTGTAAGTCCACAAAGGCTCCAAATTACACTCTCCGTCCTCCCATGGGAGATCATTGTCCCACTGTTCGTCCCTTTCAACGATTATACATTGACTTACTTGGACCTTACCCGCGAAGCAAACAAGGACATATTGGCTTATTAATAGTGCTTGACCATTTTAGTAAGTTTCATTGGCTTTGCCCTCTTAAGAAATTTACTACTGCCAAAATCAGTCAATTTCTGGTTGACCACATTTTTAATTGCTATGGTGTCCCAGAAACTATCGTGAGTGATAATGGTTCACAGTTTAAAGCAGGCGAATTTAATGCACTCTTGACAAAGTTAGGAGTTAATCATGTTTACACAGCTCTCTATTCGCCCCAGAGCAATGCTGCAGAGCGTGTAAATCGCTCCTTGTTAGCAGCTGTCCGTTCGTACATTAACCAAGATCACCGAGAATGGGATATTCATTTGACCGAAATCTCGTGTGCGTTAAGATCTTCTCTTCACCAGTCTTTGGGTTGCTCGCCGTATCGAGTATTATTTGGCATAGATATGATTACTCACGGCAAGGACTACAAACTGTTGAGGAAGTTAACCATGTTGGAAGAGCCCATGACTCCGTTAGATCGCTCGGATAACTTGGCAATATTGCGACGAGACATTCAGCAGAATATTCGAAAGGCATATGACAAGAATGTGGTCCAATATAATCTTCGTTCGAAGCCAGTTTCATTTTGTGAAGATCAAGAAGTTTTCCGCAGAAATTTTACTTTGAGCAAATTTGCTCAAAACTTTAATGCGAAGCTTGCTCCTCAATTCATTAAATGTCGTGTGAAAAAGAAACTTGGAAATTGCTTTTATTTGCTCGAAGACCTTTCAGGCAAAGAAGTTGGAACATTTCATGCGAAAGATATTCGTGCTTGATTCCCGCTAATCTGCTCAGCGAGCGCTGGCAAAATTATCGGGTGTTGTAACGGTCGCCGTTTTGGTTGTGTTTGTTTTCGATTTAAATTGTTTTGTTTTTATCGCATACAGTTTGCGAGTCACTGCTCGCATGCGATAAAACTGTAGCACTCAGCTTTTCGTTGCGCTGCATACAATGTTGAAAAGCTCTCAGTAGCGATTGCTTATCAATACCCCTCTGCAGTTGCATTCCAATATCGGAATGCAAAGCTGCGCTTATTGGAATTGAGCGATATAAAAGCTCGCCATGCGGCCGCAGTCGCTCTCTTTCCTGTTTGACTTTTTCGCTGCTGGCTGTGTGCAAGTTCCCCTGCCAATTGGAATTGAATTAGAGGTGAATATTATATTTGAAGGGGAAACGATCCCATTTTTGGTTTATTTAAAAAGAATTTATTATGTAGACATTGCGCCCACCCCAGAAGCTGGAAAATTTTATAATTTTTGAAAATTATAAAAACCACAATTTTCGTGGTACATCTGCTGCCGCCATTTTTGGTCTTCTGTATATTTTTGCTGAAAAGGTATGTTGTGCAATATAAATTGCATTTTTTTGGCATCATTCTAAATGGTTTTTCTTTTTATCCAATAGATTGGTTAAATTTTTTAATTTTTAACCACCTACCCTCATCCACACTAGCGATCAGCTCTAACCTTGTTGGCCGGCGAGCCTCGAACAAGTACAGTGAGCCCTAGTGTGGATGCAAAAATTGTTTTGGAATTTTTTCATCGGCTATTGGCAAAACGCCAAATATCATTTCTTGGATTTTCAAATTACGCGCCTAATAGCGCCACCGCTGGATAAAGCTCTGGAGCGCAGCTCAGAGCGAAAGCTTTTCTTCAACGTTGGAGTTATCAGCTGCGCTTGCGCGCAAGCCTTTACCCCCCCTCTCATCTAAAAGTGTTGTGTGTGAGAATAGTGCTATAGGAAAATCTGTGAAAAGTGTGGTGCAAAACGAGTCTTGTTGTTGGTTTTTGCCAATAAGGCAATTAACTTAACAAAGGGTCTTGTATATGTGTGACGGTTGTTGAGGTTAAAAGCTCATATTCAAAAAAAGCTTTAGCGAAACTGGCCAGATCGGCAAAGTTAGTTGTTCATTTTTTTTCCATTAAAAAAAAAAAAAAAACATATAAATAAATTACAATATCAGCATAAACACATAGCAAAGAGAATAAAAATATTTAAATTTCAAATACTTGGGATAAAAATATATATTTCACATAACACACTCTCACACTAACACACACCATAAACACATATACACATACATCATTCACCGTGGGAAAGCTTTCCAACGTTGGACACATACATACATACAAACACACGTGAGTGAGAACTTTTGGTTATTTGCTTTTATATATTTTTCCCAAAAGCGGAGCCAAACTGACATACATATGTATGTATGTATGCACATGCAAATCAGAAATACATGCATACATACTTACATATTGTAAAAAGTGCAAGTGAATATTTTAAAATTATGTCAGACTGGTGAAGCTTCGTATTTAAAAACAACAAACAAAAATTATAAAATTTCAAATCGTATTTTTTTATTTGAAATTAAATATTCATATGAAGTATTCAATTAAATAGAAACAAAACAAAATTTTTTTTTTAAAAAAAAAAAAAAATTAGAAAAAAACAATTAAATTTATGTTATAAAAAAAAAAAAAAAAAAACTTATGAAATAAATTTTTATTCAAATGGAATAATAATACGAATAATTAACAAAAATGAAAACAGATTAAATGCCATGACTCTATTGCATTTCTAAATTTTTAAATAATAACGTTCATTAACCACACAACACTCATACATACATACACCCGTCCACTGCAGCAAAGCGATCAGCTGTCGCGCTGAAAAGCTTTTGCATGCCCTTTGCAAGCTTTTAACAATGCTTGCAAGATGTATGCACACACAGTAGGGAAACTTTTAATTTAACATTTAATTAAAGTAATTTTCTGCTATGGAAAGATGAAAATATAACTACGATTTACTAATATGCACATACACACAGTCCCTTCGAAACATCTTCGCACCTTTAATATTTAAATTAAGATTTATCCATGTATTAAAAATATTAATTACAACAAACGATACAATTGCTTTTGGCTACGATCCTACAGTGTCGCCTGTAAATATTCGCACACACACATCAACATAATGAGAGATAAAACAGTTTAAAATTTTTTTTTAAATCAAATACAATCAACAAATGCATTGTTGAAATTATTCAAGTTTTGTTAAATCAATTTTGTTATTTTTACTATCGCTAGAAATAAAAATAAAAAATTGTAAGCATTTGCATAGAATGAAAAAAAATGAATTCTAATTAAGATTGTCCGCCCTTAAATCATTTTTATATCTGAATTAAACACAATTATGGCAATGAATCGAAATGATTTCGTTTTCTGAATTTTTGGTATTTTTTCTTATTATGAGTTTGTAATTTTTTTAGTTTTCCTAATGGCCGAAATAATATAAATTAATGTGAGCAACATTTATCTTTGGGGACTTTCCATAAATAATTTTTCTGCGCAGGAAGTCCATTTGGTTGGGTGGGTATAGAGCGCATTCACGGGGCAAACAAAACCTTTGTCCCCGCCACAAAATCATCGGATCGCATACGAACGAAGCTGTCGTGCTTCATATAGAATATTGTTTCAACATTGAATTCTTTCATTCACGTTGGTTAATTTGATCTTGTTTCGGAGTTAGACTCCAATTTAAGGGACTCTATAAATAAAATTTGACATAACAGGAATTTCAGGACAGTAGCAAACCCACTCCCTCCTCCCGGCACGAGCTACCACAAGTAGGGTCCCGCTCCGCTACCTGTTTTGCTTTCCACTCGACCTGTTTGCATTTTTTTTGCGATATTGCATGCGATTTTTGATGCTGTCGCAGGCTAGATTTTTTTTATTATTTTGCCATGAATTGTAAACTGGTGTCGTCCGATCAATTACAAATTTTTGATGCTTGACAAAGCAAATTTATTTAATTTTACATGCCTTTTAACTCAAACTAAAATTAGATTTTTAAATATTTAATTTCGTGTTTTTATAAACTGAAATATTTATCTATATTCTAATTTTATGTCTACTAGTAAATACACTTTTGAACAACAACTGTGTGATTTATTGCTGAAATATTTTTGCCGCATCCTCAAAAATGCATTAAATTAAAAAATTCTTTGTGGTCTTGTACGGATGCCAGCGACAACAACAACACAAATCTGACAAATACCCATCGAGTTATTTTCATTATATTTATATTTAATATTTGCCTGCTTTACAGAACAGTAATACAGTGATACCAAATGCAACAAAGTCACATTAATCGATGGACATGTCCGGTGAAAGTAGGACAACAATATCGATAATCAGAGTGTCAATTAGGGCAGTCATGATTAGCAGACACTTATTTTGTAACCACGAGGCGTATGATTGACACTTTAACATGCGAGTGCAATGGTCAGTTTACATTGAAACTTCGATTATAGACAAATATATACAAATACGTGTGTATGACTGTAGTTTGCACATTTGAACGAAAGTACAAATTTTGATTATTCTCCCAATCTGGGGGTCATCACTAGAGTTCAGTCTACTTACGCCTACCACAAAACTGCAGATGGTTCGCCACATTCCAATTCACAGGTTAACCTGAACAGGAGCTGCAATAAGAGCCTCACATTTTATGCTGACTGTGCGCTTTCGAGCGTGTGTCCTGGCACCAGAAAGAGACAACAACGATAGAAGGATGCGGTTTTATTTGCTAGCCAAGCAGTGGGAAACGAGAGCTGAGAGGAAAATGATTGTCAAATTGCAAACGTGTGTTGTGTGTAAGAAAAAGTTTGTGCCCAAAACCAGAACACAGTGCGGTGCCTGGAGCTGGACAACGTTTGATTAAAATGCTTTGGCAACATTCTATAGACTTAACTTGTTTCAGCTGAAATCGGAAATCGAATAAAGTCTGCAATGGAGCACATGATTACTGAAAATGGGCCAAGAAAATGGATACCCAATGGATGAGGAACTCGAGATTAGTGCTGCAGATTAAATATAGATAATTAACTATGAAAATTAGACTGACTGCTTAAATTTTAGGTTTCAAATTTATTTCATATAACAGACAAAGGAAGATAAAAAATGTTCTCAGCTAAAAGCCAACGAAGGCAAGCCCCAAAGCAATTTGCTAATTAAAAATATAATTAAAAGGCAAACAAACTCTGTCTTATTTATTTATTATTCTCTCATAAATTTAATGCAAAATAATCCTTTTATTTTGTACTCTGTTTGTTTGCAGTTCGGTGAGTGCGCCTCCATGGGCAACATATTAAAATTAGCTTTTTAAAAAATCACATTTACGCACCGCATGCAGACAGCGATGTCTGAGCCTGCCACATAAATCAAATCGCATAAATTTTATTATCCTCCTTCATTATTGTGGATAGCTAAGGGGCTTTTGGGAGCAAGAGCAATGAACTCTCCAACTGGGAAATAAATTCCCAGACAAACTCCTCATGCGGGATGAGATATATCGCATACTTGAAATGCTTTTAACGGCGCATTTTATTAACTCTGTTGAATTATGTGATTAGGCAGCGTGTCATTCAGGCTTGTCTGTGGGGATTTTGAAATAATAACACACAAATATTTGAAACAAATGCTGAATTCTGCGGAAATCAAAAAAAGATAAGAGTAATTTTAGTTGGGGAATTTCAGATCCCATAATACAATTAAAGAGCAAACTCCCCTGCCACCCAGCCAATTACAAGCAACATCAGCCAAGTGAGTAATTTAATGAATTGATGTCCGAGCTGACCTGCGGATTGAAACATGCACTCGCCAGGACGACCCCTGCGGATATGCAACACTTTCAGGGGACGACGAGGAAGTATTGAGGCTGCTGCTGACTGTTGTTTTTGTCCGTTGGCAGTTTTTTGCTGCTGGTGTAAATTTAATTCAATTAAAATTGGAAATTCCAGCATTCATTTTATGCGATGTGTACTCGCAGGACATGAAGGACGAGAAGGGAAAACTGCATGTTGCAAGTGGAATATTTCATATTTCATTTTGTCCTCCTGATGAAGCAGAACATGCTTTCAATTTGTAGCAAAGATAAATTGAACAATGTAAGGGGCGGTCAAGGATAGTGACCCCTGGAAAGTACTGTTCCAAACTTATGCATGCCTCCTGTTGCTGACAGGCTGAAATCTGTGTGGGAAACAGACATAAGTCTCTGTCATCTGTAACACTTGACTCCCTTGATCATTGTCACGCATACAAACTCACAGACACACAGCCACATACAAACACCATAAACAGCTACACAATTTGGCAAATAACATTATGTATAATTCACTCGCTGTGCTCTGTTTGCTTGTAATGTGTACCTTGCCCTAAGAAATACTCTCCCCTATAGCACCCTCCCATAATAATTTGCTAAATTATATTTACCAAGTCTTTCGCCTTTGCCCTAATGCATTATCCCAGCGGTGCCTGCAAAGAGAAAGTAAACCAAAGTTAAATACAATAATAAGAATGGAGGCAGAAAGCGTCACGAAAAGCACGAAACTTGGGAATGAAGGTTTCCCATAATCTCTTAAAATATTCAAATGGATAAACAAATTGTCGTGCTGTTTCTTGTTTGTACAATAAAATTTATTCATAAAAGTCTCACCGACTAACAGAAGACAGATAAAGGTGGACATTCTAGTTTTTCAACCTAACCCATTATTTTTTACACTATGTAAAAATTAAATACCTGATAAGGACTTCAACGCAAGGACACTGACAGTTTCATGGCTTTTTTCGCTTCCCAATCTCACCATCTCATTGGAATTGTCATTTGGACACAGTCGATGCTTATTTTCCATCAAATATATATTTACCTGCCGAATTTGTTACCCCATTTTTAGTGTATCTGCTGAGAACAAATTAAATTTGTCAATGTGAATTTACTGCCTTAAAAAATTACCAAGAAGGAAATTCCAATAAAATTAAAGTTAAATTTTCTTCGACTGAGATGCTTAAAAACAACAGGAAAGTTTTCATTAACTCCGATTTCCTTAATAAGCAATCAAAAACAGCAACTATTTAATTGACACATTTTCGACAGCTGCGTTTCGCATTAAGTTCAGAACTTTGCGGCCTCTCATAAAGTAAATAATTAGTTAGCTATTGACTGAGCCAAAAGAGCTTCTTGAGCACACAGAATACTGCTAAAGACTCTCAGCATGATAGGAAAATTGCTTTAAATATTAATATAAATCACTGCGGACGGCAGTCCGAGCTAGTGACGAAGGCAGCACGAAGGGTGCGAAGGCGTCTAGCATTAATACACAGGAAAAATGGAAAATTTGCTCTGTCTATCCGTTCGGGTCGAGTTATATACAGATCGAAAGGTATCAATTAAACTTACAAATTTGCATACCGAGACTTTTGGAAACTCACCTGGTTCGTGAGATAGACAGGTGCTAGTGGGAGAGGAAAAATTTAAATTATTGGAGCAAATGAGCCTTTTTGACTTTTTTTTAATTTTGTACGATTTCAAAATTTCTGATGTCTTATTAAAAAATTTCTGATATCTTATAAAAAATCGTCTTTACGAGGTAAAAGTATAGTGACGAAAACATTTTTATGCCCCAAAATTTCTGATATCCAATTTTGTGACGAATAATATTAAGTTTTACATATAAATTATTTTAAAAATAATTTTTGCATTCGGCACTGCGCAAAACAGTGAGTTTTATTTGGTATGAAGCATTTTAGAGCAATGTGCAGAGTAAAGAGGTTTTTCTTATAAGATTATATAAATGTGCAGAGAACACAATACGAGCTACATCATTGTCTTTAATTAGAACTCAGTCAAATCGCGTGCACAAATGTATGTATATAGAGAAAATCTTTCATTAACTACACCATCTCTCCTCACACTTGTTCACAGAATTTAGTAAGAAGCATTAAAACATAAACATAAGGAAAATGCGATGGAAAGCCAAAAAAAAAAAAAACAACAAGACGCCAACTACTGGAAATCAACAAATAAACGAGCTGCCAAATAACATTAAGAAAAGCAAAACAATTGAAGCACAGAACAAATTTAAATAATTATTCAGTCCCAAATTCATCAACCGTCGAGACGGCCAATGGTGCATTTTATGTCTAATTGAGCGACACGTTGTTTTTATTCAGTGACAATATCTTAGTCATATTATTGTCATAGAGATGGACCGAAATAAGTATTGATTTTCTCTCAGTGTCGGGCTTCTTGTTTCTTGGCATAATTCAAGATTCTCTTCAACCCTTTAACTTGGCTGAAAAACATAAAACAACAACGGAAGCAATTCACACAATGTAAATTTGTGAGTCAAGTTGAGCACTTCCTGCAGCTGTTATCCTTTCAGGCTTCCTTTCATCTACAGACAAAATACTTATGAGGGGCTTTTCGTAATTTCTCATCAGCCCTTCTCCCCATCACAATTTGCATATAAGCAAAGTCTATTACAGATGATTTATAAGGACCATACATATGACTACCTTGGCCATTGTGGATTAACTTTTCCAGAGGCAACAAATAAATTCTATGAAACGGAATACAAATCACCGCAAACGGTTTCAACATTTAATCAAAGTCTCGAAGGAATTTCTTTTGTAACAGTTGTTCTTTCACGACTTTATAATATCATTTGGCCTGTTTTACATAGTATTTCCATTCTCAAGAGGGATTTGACACCTGTGCTAAGTGGATCATCCAGATGTGTCCACCTCTATTTTAAAATCTCCATTTGTCCAGTTAATTTTTCATTTTTAATGAGCTCGTTCCGAGATGGCTTCCCCTCTCATCTACATTAAAACTCACAACAGACTGCATGGTGATTATCCTTCGTCTCTCTCTGCACTTCTCAGTGGCACGTAGTCGATGCCAAACAGTTTATCAAAATGGCACAGGGCTTTAAACTGGCCAACTCTGTTCGACGCCTTATTAATGACGGCAATTCAAGTGCTCATTATTCTTTCTCCCCTCCGAGGGGTTTGCACTGCAACGCCTCCTCCGTCAGTTTCATTGCCACGCCCCGAGGAAATGATGTTGTCACCAAGTCAAATCGCTTTATATCCGTTGCGAGGGAAATGATTCGGACATGCACTCACCTTTCAGAACTCTGTTTTGCTTTGCTCTCTCCCCTTTTCCTTTACTGCCTCCTATACTTCATCCGTCCTTTTCTGCTCTTGGCAAGTTTCAATTATAAACACGCTGAAATTGGCTTAGTGCGCTGCGCTTTATGGCCAGAACGTGCGTGGGATCAGAAACAAACGGAAGTGACTGAAATCAGAAATACGACAGAAGAGAGATGCGTAGAGAGTAGAGAACCATTGGAGAATACCTCCATAGGGAGGACTATGGGTGAATTTGCTCCTGTAGAGTTTCAGATTGTGAAGATAGAATTCTGCTTGTAACTCGAACTCATTTAATGGGATAATAAATTTTCTGATATTACGTTTCTAATAAATGTTAACTTGTCTCTTGTTTCCCAATGAAGTAAAAAAGACCCAACCACATAATTAAAATAGTCGCTTTATGGCTAATTAAGTTTGCTCGACCCGAAGTTACCCACAAAACCTACACAAGGCATAAAAGTTTATTGAAAAATAACTTGGGTCAGTTTATGAGCCCACTAAAAGGGTTGGGCATCAAAAACTAAGGGAAGGCAGCTCAAGCGGTAAATGGCAAACAAAACTTGTACAAGTAAAGAAAAATAGAGAGTAGAAGAAGGAAAGAAGTAGAGCAACAACTGGACAACAAACTCATATCCCTAGTCGGCCGTAAAAAGTTTAAACGCGCTGAAGTGGCATCTGAAATCAGAAAAAAGGAAATAAAAAAAATGTATAAACAAACAGTGCAAAAACTGAAACACAACAAATTGTAAAAGTGCTGCAAACTTTTGTAATTGGGAAACGCGAGAAAACTGGGAGCACATGACTTAAGGGGCAAATAGAGAAGAGAAAGGGAAAAGCGTAAGTTGAAATGGAAACTGTTGCAGATAGCTTTTGTTTATGTTCTGCAACATGAGAATGAAACTAGCTGAACTAGCAACAGTAACAACAACAGCAGAAAAGTCAACAGACATATAAAACAGGCAGACAAATGTCCTGCCAAAATCCTTAAGTACTTGCAACAACGTGTGTGCAGCTTGTTGCCGTTTTAAATGTAGATTTTTGGCTTCATCGCACACTAATCTAATGCTTACTTGTGGTTTCCCTCTTTCTCTCTATCTCTCGTTCTCTCCCGGTTGACCATGTCATTATTCATCTCTCGCTGAGCACAATTAATGAGCTCTACTCAGACAGGCAGCTGCTCCTGTGGTCTGTTTGAGGTGGTCTAGCAAATGAACTCGTTACGGATTGTCCGGTTAGTTGGCTCTCCAAACTTAGAATAGGACAAATGGGTCATAAGTACTTGTGGATTTGGAATAATATGTGTGAAATTGTGAAAATTATTGTAAGCTAAAGATATGTAAGACTGGAACTCCTTTTATGAAAAGAACATTTAAAGACATATCAAACTATCAATAACAGCTTAACAGCGGGAGGATTTCTCGGTCATTAAGTATTCCCAATGCTATCGCTTTTAAAAGGAAGAATATACAACAAGAACATAAAAGACGTCGAATTATTCAATTCTGTCGCTCCTATTTTCAGGGAATGCGTGAAAGCCGATACATGGAAATGAAATTGGGTCACAATATTCAACACCAACGGAAAATGAAACAATTAATTGTAACTATTTTCTACCTTAATCATTAGCTACTATATTTTTAATTTACAAGTTATTAACTATTTAAGTAGTGAATTGAATTGAAATTCATGAAATCTTTTCGACAAATTTCCTAATGTGAAACACAATCAGAGAGTTTTTTTTGCGTGCTCTTAAAGCCGACACGACTCAAATTCGGATTGCTAGTGGCCAATTTCTGTATAGTTCCCACGAGAGTTAAAAAACTACTGATGGCTTGTAGTGTGTGTAGAGTGAAGTGCACGTAACTGAAGTGCCAAATGGATCAGTTGTGGGATCCAGGGGGATATTGACTGTGCTGTGATTGCCTTTCAGTGGGTTAGAAGGCGCCACTTTGTTGTCGCTGGCACGCACAATTAGGCGCCTGAAAAACACATCAAACAAAGCGATGAATTCTGTTGGAAAGCGGAAAATGCGATACGAGTAGACTGGTACACGAGTGCGTATACGTAATTTGCACTGCACTTTTTCTGGTCGTGAACCTTTCCGCTGCATCTCCCACATACTCTCTGATGATAGAAGAGGAAGGTGGATTAGCATGGGAGGAGCAACAGGAACTCATTCTCATGTCCTGAATAACCCACATCCTTGCCTCTGCCGACGTTTAAACCGCATTGAAAAATTGAATTTCGTATTCATTCGCGTGTGGGAATCCACACACAACAGATGAAGTGCATCACACGCGAGTCTTCATACTGACATGTTGTGAATGAGCTTTATGTAAGTTTGAGTATACGAATACACTCATGCAACGGGAGACGCCACATTGTGGGGCACCTCGAAATTAGATTCACTTGCAACCAGCACAACGAAACACGCCATTTCGCACCATCTATTTTTTATGGTGAGGGATGGAACTAGCGAGAGGGGGGAAGGAAAAAGAGAAGGCGACGGAGACTCGGGTGTTTGCCTAATGCGCGAGTAGCAGCTGCTTATCGGAACACATCATGCACACGTTATGCCACTCCCTCCTTTCCCTTTGCTTTTCCCTTCCTTTACATTCTTTTTCTGGCAGCAGACAAAAGTCTTCCATTTATTTGGCCCGCTTTTCCGCTCTGTTTACTCTGCAGCTTTGCTTGTTGACATTGCAACAGATACAACAACAACAGTAACAACAACACAACTGAAATACAACATCTCCCCAATGTTTCTCTTTGCTTTTCGAGTGAAAAGTTAACATTTCTTCTTGGCCAAGATTGCATCAGCTTTGACACCATTGTAATTTGCAGAAAAAATATGTGAAAACACTCGGAAATGTATGTTTTCTCAGAATCATTTTCTGTTTTATTTTACAAAGAATATATTATCCATGAGTTGCTTCTAATATTATTTAACACTTAGCTCCAATTAAAGCATTTGACTTCAATTTCATGTTTTGTTTTGTTTCTATCACTGTTTACAAGTTGTTAAGTTATAAATTGAGATACTGCCCTGAATGCAAATTTCAACTTTTCGCTATTCTCTCGTGTGTTTTTTGCTTTCCTCCCAGACTTTAGCTTTCTGGCCAACTAACGAACTTTTACAATACTAAAAAGAGAGATTTAATGCCTTGAGGCAGTTCCTTACATTTTTGGTTCCATTTATAGTTGCAATTATAGCTAAACTTATGTGTGTTCTAATGATACAATTTGATTTTATTGATCATTTCATGTTTTTTTCTATATATTATACAAGACCAATAACTAGATATAATTACATGAGACGAACAAGAAATGCTGCTTTGGTAAAGGAAAAAGTTTGTGGGTCAAACCAACAAGGAGAAAAAGCTATAATTTCAAAGACGACGCCGATTAACTTAAGCAACTCGTACTAAATTTTTATTGAATTGGAAGTGGGAGAAATTCAATGGGAAGAGAAAAAGGCAAAAACAAGAGAACCAACGAAGAGAGAAACTATTAACAAAGCAAACAAAACAAACAAAGTCTACAGAAACTGTGGCATGACAACAACACACATATACACACACATACACACAACGACACACACACATTTAAACATAGAAAGACACTTGACAGTGTGTACAGACAACGTTAGAAGACAAAAGGAAACGTAGACAAAAAATGTTGAAAACAACGAAATCTTGAATGTGCAAGCAACAGTTGAGAATACTCGACTAGCAGATACCCAAGAACTATTTTAGAGTTCAGTAATATGAAACTCCCTCAGAGTGTAGGCAATTTTCTTTACATATAAGCTGAGTGGCTTTCTCATGATATCGAATTCCTTGCAGGGGTTATTCAATAGCAACTAAAATACGCCCACGTACAAAAACTGCAAATCTGAAACATTTTGTTGAGGTGTTGTTGAGTTGCTGCTGCTGCTGCTCCCATCTGTGGCAGCCCCAATCTAGGGCCATATTGCTTCTGTTGCCTCCGACTCCAACTCCGCTCTGAGCATGTCAATTGCATCATTAATAATGGCATTTGCCAGTGGCCTAAAGGGAGAGGGGATAGGGAGCTGCCTGCCTATACATTAGGATACGTGCCCAAGTCCGTGCCTTGGCAGTTGACTAATGGCTCACACATACGCCAAGAGGTTTACAGACAATGAACTCCATCTGAGCCAATGTTCAGGAGAAGCAGCCAACATACCTCGGACAAAGCCGTCAGAGTAAAGCAACTTGGCTGGAGGAAACTCCTCTTCCCCTTCGCCCCTCAAAGTACTGAAGTGAGAACGTGATCTGCAATGCAAATCAGTTTGCCCAACTCTCACTCTATCTGCCCACTCCCACTGCCTCTCCCTATTTCCTATTCCCTCTCCACCACATTCACTTACCACATTACGCATACGCAATTTTGTAATTAACTGTTAATTTAATTGATTTACCAGATTTTCTGCTGCAATATAAACCCTTATTACTTCCAATGCACAATTTAACAAATTATCAGGACTACAGTGAGTTCTGAAAGTACTCTCCAGTTGCTAACTCACCTCACTTTACTTCTTAGTTAACCAGAGAAACAGCAAAAATAAGATTTATGAGTCGACACTCGAGCTCACTTCATCCCCTCGTTAATAACCCAAAAATGTACGCATAATGTGGCCAGAAACTCATGTTCCCCTTCCTCCCTGCACCTGCACCACATTCTCCAACTGCCGATCACTTTGGGCCTGTCCGGAACAGGCAAGAGCTATAAATATGTTGATGTTTGTTACGGTTACAGGCATTCTGGTAGGAAGGTGTGTGGGTGCGAGACGTATGTGTGTTTGTGTGTAACATGTCCTAATTACACTTTAATGCCAAGGCAGATGGCTCTTTTTATGCCAGACCTAAAGATGAGCTCCTCTTCCTGCTCCAGTAATGGAACATTTAAGACTGTTAACTTCCTTGCACTTAATTTTAAAGCTTTCAACAGGACATTAAGCTAAGCAGCTTTATTAGCATATTATAAAAAATATAACGCAACGAGCAAAAGAGTATTAAAAGGATTGCTTGTGAATAACTTCGAGGAGTAATAAATACATAATTGAGAACTTAATGGAATAGTTGCCAAGTCAAATCCTTCTCAATTTGTGAATGATTTACACATACAGATAAATTTATTGTTTCTGAATAAGGGACCGTAAATAATGATTATTTTTTTTTTTTTAACTAAAAAAATCACACACTTCTAAAGGACCTAGAAAAGAAATCACCAAAATCTTTATTTTTTCTCAATCTCTGCATTTCCGCTGTGATTTTCATGATTCATGATTTTTACTTTTTTTTTCACAGATAATCATTATTTTTAAGTAATTTTTTAAAACTTAGACCGTAATCATTATTTTTGAGCAAAAAAAAATAAAACTCAACAATAATAATTATTAATGATTTTTACTTTTTTCTTCACTAATAATAATTATTTTTGAGTAATTTTATAAAACTTAGACCGTAATCATTATTTTTGATAAAAAAATTAAAACTCAAAAATAATAATTATTTCTGTTTTTAATTTTTTTCGCTAAAAACTCAACAGTAATTTATGGCTTCTGGGTTAAATTTTTTACCAATATTATTTTATATTCTTATAAATGGAACCTAAAGCTACCTCCCTGCATCAGTTATTTTTTTATACATTTTTTTTTAAAAAAATAAATAATTCATTTTTTATAAATTTTAATTGAATTTTTTTTTTTTCGCTCACAATAAAACTCAACATTTATTTGCGTTTTCTTTTAAATTTTTATATTTTCATATATTGTGTCAGGTTTTGCGACACGTTTAATTATTATTTAATTTCACTTAAAGCAATTTCGCCAATGACTCGTCACCGAGGTTGCACCTTTGATCTGTACCACTGTGCACCACTTTGGCCAGCTGGTATAAAATTGGATATAGATATCGCTTTTCCTCCCAATACTTCATAATGTTGGAGGTCAAGCATAAAAAAAACACAAATAAATGTTGAGTTTTATTTTAAGCGAAAAAAATAAAATTCAATTAAAATTTATAAAAAATTAATTATTTATTTTTTAAAAAAAATTTTAGAAAAAAAAATTTATGCAGGGAGGTAGCTTTAGGTTCCATTTATAAGAATATAAAATAATATTGGTAAAAAATTTAACCCAGAATCCATAAATTACTGTTGAGTTTTATTTTGAGCGAAAAAAATGAAAATCAGAAATAATCATTTTTTTTTGAGTTTAATTTTTTTTTTGATCAAAAATAATGATTACGGTCTAATTTTTATAAAATTACTCAAAAATAATTATTATTAGTGAAGAAAAAAGTAAAAATCATTAATAATTATTATTCTTGAGTTTTATTTTTTTTGCTCAAAAATAATGATTACCGTCTAAGTTTTAAGAAATTACTCAAAATTAATGATTATCATTAAGTAAAAAGTAAAAAATTAAAATATAATCATTAAAATGTAATTTTTATAATATAACTTATAATGATTACGGTCCCTGTTCTGAATATTTGATTGATAACTTTACTTTACTAAGTTCAACATAACTTTGATAATAGAAAAGTACGCTACATTATACAATTTTCAGTTTAAGACATGATGTCGCAATCAACAGCTGCGGGAAGTACTTGTTTTCTATCCCATTTAGGAATTGATTTAAATCTCTTGAGCGCACGACTTGTTCACAATTTGCGTTTCCAAGTGCCAGGGGCAGTCGCAGATACAGATACAGATTCGATGACAACAACAACGATCAAAGCAGCAGGCTGTTCAATTAGAAAACTTCTGCCTGGCATACAAATGAAGCGTTTAAATTGTCCCCTTCCCCCTGTGGCAGCACCAGTCAACAATTGTCCTCTTAGCAGCCAATAAGCCGCACCCGAAACCATTGTGAAACACTATGAACCAAGGCTCTGATATTCCAATTGGATGACAGTCTGGCCCAGACTTTTATTGAGCCCGAGATTGCCGCAACAGCCGGTGAGGAGTGCACAATGGGTTCGTAATTGTAGCGGAAATAGTTGGACTGGAATCAAGAAATGCGATGGGTTTTGGCGCTCTTCCAAAGGGCCCCTCAGCTGGTGCACACGTCCCGTAATAGTTGTAAAGCAGATCTGGGTGTTATCCTCCTTTCAGCCTGTAAACCGTCTCCATTAAAGTCGAGCCATTTTAATATTTAAAATATCATTCACAAAGCGAATTTTACGATAGGCTGAATAATTCAGCAGGCGACAATAATAATAGTTGGGAAATGCCTTATGCCTACCAAGACTCCAGTTTCAGTCTACAGCACATAGACCAGTTGACTTAAGTGCTTTGTGCTTTGCATGTGAAAATCCCTTCAAAACACACACACACATTGTGATAAGTGGAGCCGACTTGATACTCAACTCGGATGGTCTTGGACTGAGCCTTGGCTGGATTTCGCCCTAGGTTTAGTCGGAAAGACGGGATCTTTGCAAATTAAAGTGCAGCCAGGTGAGCAGTTGGCAACAGGCGAAGTCAGAGACTTCAGTGAGGTGCCCACAATAATATTAATGCTTTGCCTTAAATTTAACGCCTTTATCAAAACAACACTTTAAATTGACTCAGCATTGCGCACACGCCACGTGTGCCCAAGGACAGCATACGCCGAATGAACTTGCTTGTCTGTGTTTGTGTGTATGTATCTAATGGTCATAAATTTTTTTTGGCTGAAGCAAGTCGAAATTCAAATTTACTTCGTTGGCATAGAAATCATTCGTATGACTTTCGCAAAAGGATATTCTCGTAGTCTCAGAGCGACCACATCAGTTCTCGTCCAGCAGTTGCCTCCTGTTTCTATTGGTGTGGTTGCTTTAATGAAATGCAAATTTATATGCAGAAAACTTGAATTGAGTTGCAAAACAAAACAGAAAAGAGCAAAACGGAAATATTGAAACAAAGAAGCATAACAAATATGACAAAGACCCTGGAAAGAACAATAAATGATATGCATGAGTTTCTCGAGCGATTTGGAGGAAAGAGAGAAAAAAAAATAAGAACGTCGACTTTGAAATACCCGAAACAAATTTGAGATGAATATTAATTGTGCATATCTGTGAATTTTTAACTTCAACAGCGTAATGGACTCTGTGTGGTTGGTTTCCTTGCTGCAGCTCCTATAGTGTATCATATATATGCGGGTATGAAAAGGGGGATGGCATAAATTTTAAACAAACGCCATCTGTTCATAGAAGTTTGGGTAAAATAACTCATGTACCCACTGAGATCTTCAAATTCATATAGACATTGATGCTGATTGCCAGGCTAGGTTGAATCTCTAGCCACAAGGGAAAAGAACGAATCTGTTGCTGTGTTTACAATCGCCCACTATAATATAATCTGACTGCAATGTGTCTGGCCGTCCTCTTGTTATCGTCAACGAATAATGAGTTTGTTTTTTTTAAATGTAATGAGCAAAGCAGATGAATATTTATTAATTATGATTAATCCCAAGTTTAAGGGCAACCAACAAGCTGTGACAAATGTGTAAATCAAACTGAGAACTGAGAACCACTTTGCCAACCAGTTATATCATTGCGCTTATCATTATTGTGATCCCTTATCAATCCAATTGAAGGCAAAAAACAAACTGAATGAATGAAAAATGCACAATGAGAATATATGCTATACAATCTGTTGTGTGTGCGTGCTAAAAGTATGAGTGAAAGGTTTTCATATTCAATCTGACACTGAACAACGATGTCAATTTCTCGCCTCTTTTCTTCGCATCTTTTTCTTATTTCTTTCTCTCATCTCGTTTCACAGATCCCGAAAATTCAATTGCTACTAAGACGCCTCTTTTTTCAATTTAACAAAATAAAATCTAACGATGACTTCAGCATGAAAATCCTTTTCGCACCAGCCTCGCAGCTCCTCCCTCTCCGATTCCCTCCAGGATTCTGTCAGTTGCGAACCTGCCTGTTATTTCTCGAGTAAACTCAGTTCCTTTCCCTCAGGTTTTTGATTTCGTCAGCTACTGAGAATGAATTGTATTCCTCGTTTCAAATTCACATCAATTTCCAAATCTGGATTTTCGTTTCCTCTTCTCATGCAGTGGCTTTCAGGAGTTGTGCAAGTGGTGCTGGTTGACTGCCGAGTGGGGCAATCGCAAATACATGTTTGGGTTCTGTTTTTCACTGGAATCTGAAGGTGGCTAGCAAATTGTTTTGCAGTTTAAATCGCATACAATCAATCCGTAAATTGCGGGCTGTTAAAATGATGAACGCTCCGTTCAACTGATAGACTTCAGTCTAAAACACCTGAGTGGTTGTCCGGAGCAGGAATTAGGATGAGGTAACAAATGCACTACATTTGTGGTTGTTCGGGCACTTTCGGATCACATTGAGGACTTTGTTCAGAAAAGCATAGAATTCAAAATAATGGTTTCTTAATTAAAGAATGGGTAACAGATAGAAACTAAGAGTGGAAAGATATTCAACAGATAATTGAACTGCTCATTTCATAAAACTCAACAAAGATTTCCCAAAATTTCCAATTTCTATAAATACCAGGAATAATAAGTAAAAAAAATAATGTAAGAGCTTAGAAAATACTTTATGTTGTTTCATCTATTTGTGAATCTCAGGCAAGCTCAATATGGAAGCACCTGAAAGCGATTCAAGCGAAAATAAAAGCAAATGTTTACAGAATATTGTATTGTTTACATTAGAACATTATAGAAAGGTAGAAACTGAGGAAATGTTAATTTTGTTTTTGGAATGCAATTGAGTACACAGACTATTCACTTGGGGAGATTATTTGCTTAATTTACTTTGATACAGCACAACAAATATTTCAATGCCACTTTTCAGATGTGAATTTCTGTTTGAATCAGCAAATTGATTATATGCCCTGTTGACCCTGTATACAAAGTGGACCCCCACATTCCCCTTGTGCTCTTTTCATCTCATTCTCTTTCTCTCCATTTTCGTTTTTTTTGTGTGACAATTTGTGTTGCCAGCAGCAACCAAAGTGGGAGTCAAAATGTCATTCATTGTAATGTTTGTCATCAACTTCTGCGGGCTGTTTACTCTAATGCTAACTTGTTTCTTCAATTTGGCCAAGAACAATAACAAGAACAACTAATGGCTAATTGATGTGTGCATCTGTGTGGCTGCAACTGAGTCCCGAGACAGGACCACCATTTTAAATTCCCATTTTTAAATCAAGAACTGCCTAGATTTCAAAGCGTGTCCCACATATGTGACATGTCTGTCAAAATGACGTTCTGACACTGTGACAGAGGCAAAAGGAACAAATGCTCCAGTCTCTCTCTAGGCTGACACTGAGCAATGTGCGCAAGTGTCGACCCAACTTGACTCCTCTTCTGTCTCCTAGTTCCGCATGCAATGTGAATGTGTTGCCTCTCACTCACTCCCCTGCTCCTGGAGAGGACAAACGACAACATCATCATTACGCAACAACTCCAGATACTTGGTATGCAGCAACCATATTATAAACAGAAGGAGACACAGAATCTGAAGGAGATGGAGAAGCAGCATCAGCAGCTGTGCTCGAGGCGACCCCATTTGTTTCTTTTCCATCTTGCGGAAGCGATTGAACCACAGAATGACAAGACGACAGCCAACTATCAGCCAAATCACATTCAGCCAGGTTTCTTGTTAATGATGATGACAGCAGCAACACTTTCTGTTGCCTATGTTTGTGTTGTTAGCTTGACGCTTACAGCGATCTTCAACAGCAATATCAATGCTGACATATGTATGTCAATTTGTCTGCTTGAATCTATCCCTTCTACTATGTCTGACTTGGAAAATTGTACCTCATTTGGAGACTGCAGAAAGCGACACGAGATTGTCAGCATGTCAATGTGTTAACAAATGGTCACAGAAAGATTACTTAAAATCTTCAATGTCGTGCTGGTATATGAAAAAAGAAACGTATACTCGTATTATAACTGAAATAGTTTCAGTAATTCTATGAATAAATTTATGTACTCGAAAGTATGACTATTGATATTTTAACCCGCCGTAAATGAACAACAACAATCCCACAGATTTATTGATTGTTGAATGTCAAATGAGCTCAAATTGATAGATTGCACATTTACAAAAATATTCAATAAAATGGAAAATCAACAAATTTGGTGATGAACTAACGTATAAAATAGTTTCCACGGAATAATCTATAAATGTTAGCTGTCATTTTTTGCTACATTTATTCCATGTATTAAAAAAAATTGTCAAAATAACAAACTTTGCCAACACCGTTTCGTGTCGACATTCGGAGTGCCCACAAATGGTCAAACACACTATTTAAGTGCCACTGAAATGCCGCAACAATTGTCATGATAGCAGACAAGTGACACACCCATACATATATCGCATAGGAAAAGTCGAGGAACAATACTGAAGTAGAGGCAGAAAACGTGACTATCAAGGCATATCGCTTGTGCACAAAGTACGTATACGTAATGCTCGAGTTTGTGTTTAATGTCGTGAAACTCGTATTAAAACTAAGCTTAGTATTTGCTCGTAACACTTTAAATTTCCGACTCACTATCCAAATCGGAAGTCTCCTTGTGGGCATACTCACACACCCATGTCTGTGGGAGTATTCACCTTGTTTTTGTTGTCATTTCAAATGCTGCTGTCTCATATGGTAATTTTCCAGCAATATTCTGCCAGTTTTTGTGTACTTTTTATTGTTTATTTCGCTTGTATTATTATTACTACTATGCTACTGTGAGTTTTTCTTTCAGTTTTATTGTTTCGACGTTTCATTGAAGCCAAGGCAAACAATACACATAAACACAACTCGCTGATGAATTGGCAGATAATTAAATCCACCAAAATGCCAACTGAAGGCAGAAGGCAACGTGCCTCATGTGGGTGGCATGGATTTAAGGTTGAATGACAGGCGGAAACATTGGCAGAATGGCAGTCCAACTGACACCCAAATTGACTAAAAGGAGAAAGAGTGAGAGACGAAAAGAGACAGAGAGAGAGAATGAGGGACGAAGTGGGAAGGTAAAGCGGACAAATTGGGACTTGTGTGCATAGTGAGGTTTGCGTATTGATTCATATGGCAATCGTTTGCAAGTGAATAGCTTTCAATGCAAATTGCGACAGATACAACTGTTGATTGATTTCAAGGACTCAGACTGAAAGTTTTAAGAGCTCATCAGTAATAGTCACTTCCACTTCGTTGAAAATTCATTTTATAAGTGAGGTTTCGTTTTCAATGCAAACTCGAGCATGAGCACTAAATACAAAATAATATTGGATTAGATGCAGACTTATGGAATTGCTATTACAACTTGTTTTGAGTTATAAAGTGCTGATTTTAAATTCTGTTTTCTCCTAAGGCTATTGCTTTATCTGCATGAAATCTACAAATGATGTGTTCAGAAATGTCCATAAATAAGTGTTCTACTAGTAGTTTTCTGCCTTTAGGTGTGCTCACAATAAATTCAATTTAAATATTTGATGGCTCAGTAGGAAATGACTGCTAAAAACACGAGTATAACAGGTAAAATTAAATAGGAGCAAAATACTCACTTGTTAGTCGTTTATAGTGCAGATTAAGTTATAAAATTGACGTTGGGGCTTTAATCTTTAGTCGGCTCTATGATTTACGTTGACAGTGTTGTTGTTTGTTATTTTATTGATGCTGAGCTCGT
Source organism: Drosophila quinaria (assembly GCA_035047525.1). Lineage (NCBI taxonomy): Eukaryota > Metazoa > Arthropoda > Insecta > Diptera > Drosophilidae > Drosophila > Drosophila quinaria. Next base: position 4,372,721 of record JAWNPO010000384.1, on the reverse strand, counting down.
GCTGTTTTGTTTATTTGTTTTCACATTAACCGTTCTGCAGTACACACATACACTCAAGACTCTTTAATCAACATGCTGAAATAGTAACTACGAATAAATGTATAAATATTATTGCGTTTTGGAGCACACACACTGAGTGGCATAATTAGGAGCCAGAGCAGTGACTTTGACAGCTCGAAGCCTTTGACGCCTGAGTTGTTTTAGCATTTAATTAAAAAATTGCTCATACGCCATGCCCAAAAACCAAAAAAACAAAAAAAAAAAAAAAAAAAAAAAAAAAAAAAAAAACCCCACCAAAATAAAAAAAAAATAAACCCAAAAAACTACAAAAAAATATATTCAATTACAATAAAACGCAAGTTAAATGCACAACTCGAACACAGCAGGCAAAGTTTTCAGTTATTTTATATATGGGTGTTTATAAGTATCTTGCTGAATTCAAAAAAGATAATTTCAACCAAAGAAAAACAACAGCGTGAATCAAATACTTTTTACAAAACTTCTTTCACATGAATCGCCAAACACCTAGCTGAGTTGATTTTATTTTTTTGATTTTTATACTAAAAATCTTCTTAAACACTTAACATTTTTAAATCTCTTTCGGGTTGATTTCTTGCATTAACTACTAAAAATATACACTTGTAATTTCGAAGCTATGTTAACGCTAACATTTTTTAGTATTTTCCAAATTATTAAATTCTTTTGCACTTTAGTAATTTAATAGAAGCATTCTGTTGGGCAGTATTTACGCTTTTACACTAAACAAGCAGCGCTCTTCTTTTTATACTTCTACTTCAAACACTACACACAATTGCAAAAAATTTAATTTTGTTTATTGTTGTTGTGTATACTCAAGCCAATCACGTCAATACACACACAGTTACATGCACTTCGTTACTTCTTTATTTATTGGTTCACTTCGATTTTTGGTATGTTTATTCGTCTATGACATATGGCAATTATTTATTGTATTTAAAGCAGGATAGTTTCTTGTGTTATTGTTCTTGTTGTTGTTCTTATTGCTGCTCTTACGTTTTACGCGTCTGTCCTTACGTCGAAATGTCGTGTTGCGTTGTGTTGCGTTGTGTACAAATGCCGCAAAATAACTGAAGTCTCGTACAACGCGGCTAACGGCAAAATGCTAAAGCTAATGTCGGCAGAGGCAGCGACAGCGACGTCGGCTGAGACTCAGGCAGCGCTGCCAATAATTGACGTTTGACGTTAGTGGAGTTTGCGCAGTTAAATCAAAACAAATTTAACACTTAGATGGTGCATGGTGCTTTCACTTGAAGCCACTGAAATACAGAAAAGAACAAATAATCAGAAAATTGATTTAATAATTTCTATTATTTTAGTATAAATATTTTATACTCTAAGCCAACATATGAGAGAACTTAACTTCATTTGAAGCACTCATTACTCAAGAAAAAGAAAGATATAGCCATTTACTTTGACACTTTTGTCAAAGCTATTAGAATTGCAAACAAAAACAAAAATGTCGTTCCTTTGATATTTTGAAAATATTATTTTCGGAATACAAAATTCAGTTTATCAGGCCTGCTCCGGTTTTCACTTTTTACTTTTTAGCATTTGGTGACTAAGTGTTTGAAAATTATCTGTATTTGCTTTATCGGAGTTAAACTCATCCACTCAAAGTGAATATCAATTTGCTGAATATCACCGAAATGGTATTAGAGCAGGTTAAAGAAATTTAATTCCGACAAATCTTATCGAAAGTGATATTCGGAAATTCCCTGATTATATTTTAGTAACTGCAAACAAGACTAATGTATACATATCTGTTATAAGAATCGCATTGGCTTACATAAGTTTTCAATTTTCCTGAAATTATTCTATGTTTCATGCTGCTTTGTTTGATTTTAGTTTTTGTTAGATTCAATTTGCATTCTGAGAGTCAATTGCCATTTAAAAAATAGGGAGCATAATTTATTGTCAGCAGAATACCAATTGAATTATGTTTTGTGAGTCGGCAACATATGCAAATAAGATTGAGTTCAAACTTTTGGCGTCAGCAAAAAATCTATTGGAAGGGGATTTTGTTTTCCTGCTGTTATCTTTTAAATGCAAAATAAAAAACGTATAATAAAAGGAATATTTATAAAATTGTACTATAATACTCTTAACTTTTTTAATTTAAGCCTGCAGTAATGTTGTCATTTTGTTTCTTATTAATATTTATCTGCATGGCGTTTATCGTATCACACACTAAAATAAAAGCCCCATTAATGCAACAAAGCACGAACACGAACTATCTGCGACAATTTGTTAACATATTTCAAACTATATCAAAGCCATTCTGCATTCCACATACCACATTATTTTGTAATATATATATAGCACTCCTGCTGGGCACTCGACCGCTTGACACGCTGACAAACACGTGTCGCCTCCTGCGGTTGCCGTCTCCAAATGTGGCAGCCGAGTGTTCTGAGTGGGAGCGACACTCGGAGTGACATATGTCAGCGTTGATATGGCTGAACACGAGTGCTGAAAACGTCAAGTAGGCAACAGGAAGAAGAACAACAACACAAGCATAGATATAAACACCTTCTGCTGTCATCATCATTAACAAGAAACCTGGCTGAATGTGATTTGGCTGATAGTTGCCTGTCGTCTTGTCATTCTGTGGCTCAATCGCTTCCGCACAATGGAAAAGAAACAAATGGGAGCACCTTCAGATTCTGTGTCTCCTTCTGTTTATAATATGGTTGCTGCATACCAAGTATCTGGAGTTGTTTCGTAATGATGATGTTGTCGTTTATCCTCTCCAGGAGCAGGGGAGTGAGTGGGACGCAACACATTCACATTGCATGCGGAACTAGGAGACAGAAGAGGAGTCAAGTTGGGTCGACACTTGCGTACATTGCTCAGTGTCAGCCTAGAGAGAGACTGGAACATTTGTTCCTTGTGCCACTGTCACAGTGTCAGAACGTCATTTTGACAGACATGTCACATATGTGGGACACGCTTTGAAATCTAGGCAGTTCTTGATTTAAAAATGGGAATTTAAAATGGTGGTCCTGTCTCTGGACGCAGTTGCAGCCACACAGATGCACACATCAATTAGCCATTAGTTGTTCTTGTTATTGTTCTTGGCCAAATTGAAGAAACAAGTTAGCATTAGAGTAAACAGCCCGCAGAAGTTGATGACAAACATTACAATGAATGACATTTTGACTCCCACTTTGGTTGCTGCTGGCAACACAAATTGTCACACAAACAAAACGAAAATGGAGAGAAAGAGAATGAGATGAAAAGAGCACAAGGGGAATGTGGTGGTCCACTTTGTATACAGGGTCAACAGGGCGTATAATCAATTTGCTGATTCAAACAGAAATTCACATCTGAAAAGTGGCATTGAAATATTTGTTGTGCTGTATCAAAGTAAATTAAGCAAATAATCTCCCCAAGTGAATAGTCTGTGTACTCAATTGCATTCCAAAAGCAAAATTAACATTTCCTCAGTTTCTACCTTTCTATAATGTTCTAATGTAAACAATTCTACATTCTGTAAACATTTGCTTTTATTTTCGCTTGAATCGCATTCAGGTGCTTCCATATTGAGCTTGCCAGAGATTCACAAATAGATGAAACAACATAAAGTATTTTCTAAGCTCTTACATTATTTTTTTTACTTATTATTCCTGGTATTTATAGAAATTGGAAATTTTTTGAAATCTTCATTGAGTGAGTTTTATGAAATGAGCAGTTCAATTCTCTGTTGAATATCTTTCCACTCTTAGTTTCTATCTGTTACCCATTCTTTAATTAAGAAACCATTAATTTCAATTCTAGGCTTTTTTGAACAAACTCCTAAAAGTGACCCTAAAGTGCCCGCACAACCACAAATGTAGTGCATTTGTTACCTCATCCTAATTCTTGCTCCGGACAACCACTCAGGTGTTTTAGACTGAAGTCTATCAGTTGAACGGAGCGTTCATCATTTTAACAGCCGGCAATTTACGGATTGATTGTATGCGATTTAAACTGCAAAACAATTTGCTAGCCACCTTCAGATTCCAGTGAAAAACAGAGCCCAAACATGTATTTTCGATTGCCCCACTCGGCAGTCAACCAGCACCACTTGCACAACTCCTGAAAGCCACCGCATGAGAAGAGGAAACGAAAATCCAGATTTGAAAAATTGATGTGAATTTGAAACGAGGAATACAATTCATTCTCAGTAGCTGACGAAATCAAAAACCTGAGGGAAAGGAACTGAGTTTACTCGAGAAATAACAGGCAGGTTCGCAACTGACAGAATCCTGGAGGGAATCGGAGAGGGAGGAGCTGGGAGGATGGTGGGAAAAGGATTTTCATGCTGAAGTCATCGTGAGATTTTATTTTGTTGAATTGTAACAAGAGGCGTCTTAGTAGCAATTGAATTTTCGTGTTCTGTGAAAAGAGATGAGAGACAGAAATAAGAAAAAGATGCGAAGAAAAGAGGCGAGAAATTGACATCGTTGTTCAGTGTCAGATTGAATATGAAAACCTTTCACTCATACTTTTAGCACGCACACATAACAGATTGTATAGCATATATTCTCATTGTGCATCTGTCATTCATTCAGTTTGTTTTTTGCTTTCAATTGGATTGATAAGGGATCACAATAAACGGATTTGCCAAATGATAAGCACAATGATACAACAGGTTGGCAAAAAGATTCTCAGTTCTACTCGGTTCATACTGCTATATTGATTTCTACTTTTGTCACATTTTGTTGACTGCCATAATCTTCGGATTAATTATAAAAAATAAGTTTGTAGCTGCCTCGCTCCCTAAGCTATTGACAAAGCGCAGCAGGATTTAATGCAAGATTTTTTGTTTGCAGATTAAATTTATTTATTGGCCGATCTTTATGAGACTTTCAGGACCGTTCCAAAATCATTTTCTGTAAAAAAAATAATGCATATATTCCCTGTTCAGTCGTATTAGATTTGTTTGTGTAATAATTAAAACAATAGGAAAAAAAATTAGTCCAGGACTGTTCTAAAATTTAAATTCATTGCAAGATCAACAGCTTATATTAAATAATATTCAGTAATATTTTTAATTTCTATAAACCTTAAATTGCTGTTGTTGTTATTTCTTGTTTTTTTTTTGCCCTTTGACATTGTCATACGAGTTGTTTGTATTATGTTTCCTTGTCTTTCTCGTTGTCTCTTTTTTGTTCAAGTTTTTTGCTTATAAATTTGCATTTCATCAAAAGAAATACAACAGAAACAAGAGGAAACTGCCGGACGAGGACTATTATAGTCTTTCATGTTACTACGGGAATATCATTTACCGTAGCAGCTGGAGAAAATAATGCCAAAGAAGTGAATTTGAATTTCTACGTTCCTCAGATAGAAATATTTATGGCTTTCGGCTGCACACACACACCTACACAGAAACGCACATCCATGTTGTCCTTGGACACACGTGGCGTATGCGCAATGCTGAGTCGAATTAAAGTTTTGTTTTGATAGAAGCGTTTGCATATTTCAGGACGCCTTAAACTTAAGGAAGAGCAATGACATTCGTGGCCTGCCCACCAGGGTATGTGCCTTCGTTTTTTTCTCTCCGTCTGTTGCCAACTGCTCACCTGGCTGCACTTTAATTTGCATATTTAATTCCCGACTAGACCCAGAGTTGCCGCCTTAACGAAATCCCGCCAAGGCTCAGTCCAAGACCATCCGAGTTGAGTATCAAGTCAGCTCCACTTATCACAATGTGTGTGTGTGTGTGTTTTGAAGGGATTTTCACATGCAAAGCACAAAGCACTTAAGTCAACTGGTCTATGTGCTGTAGACTGAAACTGGAGTCTTGGTAGGCATAAGGCATTTCCCAACTATTATTATTGTCGCCTGCTGAATTATTCAGCCTGTCGTAAAATTCGCTTTCTGAATGATATTTTAAATATTAAAATGGCTCGACTTTAATGGAGACGGTTTACAGGCTGAAAGGAGGATAACACCCAGATCTGCTCTACAACTATTACGGGACGTGTGCACCAGCTAAGGGGCCCATTTGGAAGAGCGCCAAAACCCATCGCATTTCTTGATTCCAGTCCAACTATTTCCGCTACAATTACGAACCCATTGTGCACTCCTCACCGGCTGTTGCGGCAATCTCGGGCTCAATAAAAGTCTGGGCCAGACTGTCATCCAATTGGAATATCAGAGCCTTGGTGCATAGTTTCTCACAATGGTTTCGGGTGCGGCTTATTGGCTGCTAAGAGGACAATTGTTGACTGGTGCTGCCACAGGGGGAAGGGGACAATTTAAACGCTTCATTTGTATGCCAGGCAGAAGTTTTCTAATTGAACAGCCTGCTGCTTTGATCGTTGTTGTTGTCATCGAATCTGTATCTGTATCTGCGACTGCCCCTGGCACTTGGAAACGCAAATTGTGAACAAGTCGTGCGCTCAACAGATTTAAATCAATTCCTAAATGGGATAGAAAACAAGTACTTCCCGCAGCTGTTGATTGCGACATCATGTCTTAAACTGAAAATTGTATAATGTAGCTTACTTGTCTATTATCAAAGTTATGTTGAACTTAGTAAAGTAAAGTTATCAATCAAATATTCAGAAACAATAAATGAATCCGTATGTGTAAATCATTTACAAATTGAGAAGGATTTGACTTGGCAACTATTCTATTAAGTACTCAATTATGTATTTATTACTCCTCGAAGTTATTCATAAGCAATCCTTTTAATACTCTTTAGCTCGTTGCGTTATATTTTTTATAATATGCTAATAAAGCTAAGCAGCTTAATGTCCTGTTGAAAGCTTTAAGATGAAGTGCAAGGAAGTTAACAGTCTTAAATGTTCCATTACTGGAGCAGGAAGAGGAGCTCATCTTTAGGTCTGGCATAAAAAGAGCCATCTGCCTTGGCATTAAAGTGTAATTAGGACATGTTACACACAAACACACACACGTCTCGCACCCACCCACCTACCTACCAGAATGCCTATAACCGTAACAAACATCAACATATTTATAGCTCTTGCCTGTTCCGGACAGTCCCAAAGTGATCGGCAGTTGGAGAATGTGGTGCAGGTGCAGGGAGGAAGGGGGACATGAGTTTCTGGCCACATTATGCGTACATTTTTGGGTTATTAACGAGGGGATGAAGTGAGCTCGAGTGTCGACTCATAAATCTTATTTTTGCTGTTTCTCTGGTTAACTAAGAAGTAAAGTGATGTGAGTTAGCAACTGGAGAGTACTTTCAGAACTCACTGTAGTCCTGATAATTTGTTAAATTGTGCATTGGAAGTAATAAGGGTTTATATTGCAGCAGAAAATCTGGTAAATCAATTAAATAACAGTTAATTAAAAAATTGCGTGTGCGCAATGTGGTAAGTGAATGTGGTGGAGAGGGAATAGGAAGTAGGGAGAGGCAGTGGGAGTGGGCAGATAGAGTGTGAGTTGGGCAAACTGATTTACATTGCAGATCACGTTCTCACTTCAGTACTTTGAGGAGCGGAGGGGAAGAGGAGTTTCCTCCAGCCAAGTTGCTTTACTCTGACGGCTTTGTCCGAGGTCTGTTTGGTCGATTTGGGTGCTTCTCCTGAACATTGGCTCAGATGGAGTTCATTGCCTGTAAACCTCTTGGCGTATGTGTGAGCCATTAGTCAACTGCCAAGGCACGGACTTGGGCACGTATCCTAATGTATAGGCAGGCAGCTCCCTAACCCCTCTCCCCTTAGGCCACTGGCAAATGCCATTATTAATGATGCAATTGACATGCTCAGAGCGGAGTTGGAGTCGGAGGCAACAGAAGCAATATGGCCCTAGATTGGGGCTGCCACAGATGGGAGCAGCAGCAGCAGCAACTCAACAACACCTCAACAAAATGTTTCAGATTTGCAAGTTCTTGTACGTGGGAGTATTTTAGTTGCTATTGAATAACCCCAGCTAAAATGAAAAGAAAATTGCCTACACTCTGAGGGAGTTTCATATTACCGAACTCAAAAAAATAGTTGTTTGGTGATCTGCTAGTCTAGTATTCTCAACTGTTGCTTGCACATTCAAGATTTCGTTTTCAACATTTTTTGTCTACGTTTCCTTTTGTCTTCTAACGTTGTCTCTACACACTGTCAAGTGTCTTTCTATGTTTAAATGTGTGTGTGTCGTTGTGTGTATGTGTGTGTATATGTGTGTTGTTGTCATGCCACAGTTTCTGTAGACTTTTGTTATACTTTGTTTTGTTTTGTTTGCTTTGTTAATAGTTTCTTTCTTCGTTGGTTCTCTTGTTTTCCCTTTTTCTCTTCCCATTGAATTTCTCCCACTTCCAATTAAATAAAAATTTAGTACGTGTTGCTCAAGATAATAGGCGTTGTCTTTGAAATTTTGGTCTTTTCTCCTTGTTGGTTTGACCCACAAACTTTGCCTTTACCAACGCAGCATTTCTTGTTCGTCTCATGTTATTATGTCTGGTTATGGGTCTTGTGATAGAAAAAATCATGAAATGGTCAATAAAGTAAAATTTTATCATTGTCTATTAAATGGGCTAATTATTGCAATTATAAATGGAATCAACGATGAAACGAACTGCCACAAGGCATTAAACCTCTCTATTTAGTCTAGTAGAAGACAAAAACACTTTTCACTCTGATATTGGTGACTTGGTTTAAAAGTACTCTAGCTTGCCAGAAAGCTAAATTCTGGGAGGAAAGTAAACAACACACAAGAGAATACGGAAAAGTTGAAATTTGCATTCAGGGCAGTAGCTCAATTTATCAAATAGCTAACGGAGAAAGTTAACTTAACAGCTTGTAAACAATGATGGAAACAAAACAAAAACTAATGTTCAAGATATTCTCAAGAGAACATGATATTACAGTCAAATGCTTAAATTGGAGATAAATATTAAATAATAATAGATGCAACTCATTGATAACATAGTTTTTGTAAAATAAAACGGAAAAGGATTCAGAGAAAACATACATTTCCGAGTGCTTTCACATATTGTTTTTGCAAATTACAATGGTGTCAAAGCTGATGCAATCTTGGCCCAGAAGAAATGCTAACTTTTCTTCCGAAAAGCAAAGAGAAACATTGGGGAGATGTTGTGTTTCAGTTGTTATGTTGTTTTTGTTATTGTTGCATCTGTTGCAATGTCAACAGGCGGGCCAGACAAATAAAAGACACTTGGCTGTTGAATAGGGTTATAAGGGAAGGGAAAGGGAAAGGAGGGAGTGGCATAACGTGTGCATGATGTGTTCCGATAAGCAGCTGCTACTCGCGCATTAGGCAAACACCCGAGTCTCCGTCGCCTTCTCTTTTTGCTTCCCCCCCCCCCTCTCGCTAGTTCCATCCCTCACCATAAAAAATAGATGGTGCGAAATGGCGTGTTTCGTTGTGCTGGTTGCAAGTGAATCTAATTTCGAGGTGCCCCACAATGTGGCGTCTCCCGTTGCATGATTGTATTCGTATACTCAAACTTACATAAAGCTCATTCACAACATGTCAGTATGAAGACTCGCGTGTGATGCACTTCATCTGTTGTGTGTGGATTCCCACACGCGAATGAATACGAAATTCAATTTTTCAATGCGGTTTAAACGTCGGCAGAGGCAAGGATGTGGGTTATTCAGGACATGAGAATGAGTTCCTGTTGCTCCTCCCATGCTAATCCACCTTCCTCTTCTATCATCAGAGAGTATGTGGGAGTTGCAGCGGAAAGGTTCACGACCAGAAAAAGTGCAGTGCAAATTACGTATACGCACTCGTGTACCAGTCTACTCGTATCGCATTTTTCCGCTTTCCAACAGAATTCATCGCTTTGTTTGATGTGTTTTTCAATCGCCTAATTGTGCGTGCCAGCGACGACAAATTGGCGCCTTCTAACCCACTGAAAGGCAATCACAGCACAGTCAATATCCTCCTGGATCCCACAACTGATCCATTTGGCACTTCAGTTACGTGCACTTCACTCTACACACACTACAAGCCATCAGTTGTTTTTTAACTCTTGTGGGAACTATACAGAAATTGGCCACATTTTGTAGCAAGCAGAATATGAATCATTACGGCTTTAAGAGCACTCGGGAAGACACTCTGATTGAGTTTCACATTAGGAAATTTGTCGAAAAGATTTCATGAATTTCAATTCAATTCACTACTTAAATACGATCATATGCATAACAGTGTGAACTATAAATATAGTAGCTAATGATTAAGGTAAAAATTAATTAAAATTAATTGTTCCATTTTCCGTTAATGTTGAATATTGTGACCCAATTTCATTTCCATGTATCGGCTTTCACGCATTCACTGAAAATAGGAGCGACAGAATTGAATAATTCGACGTCTTTTATGTTCTTGTTGTATATTCTTCCTTTTAAAAGGGATAGCATTGGGAATACTTAATGACCGAGAAATCCTCCAGCTGTTAAGCTGTTATTGATAGTTTGATATGTCTTTAAATGTCCTTTTCATAAAAGGAGCTCCAGTCTTACATATCTATAGCTTACAAGTACAATAATTTTCACACAAATTATTCCAAATCCACAAGTACTTATGACCCATTTGTCCTATTCTAAGTTTGGAGAGCCAACTAACCGGACAATCCGTAATGAGTTCATCTGCTAGACCACCTCAAACAGACCACAGGAGCAGCTGCCTGTCTGAGTAGAGCTCATTAATTGTGCTCAGCGAGAGATGAATAATGACATGGTCAACCGGGAGAGAACGAGAGATAGAGAGAAAGAGGGAAACCACAAGTAAGCATTAGATTAGTGTGCGATGAAGCCAAAAATCTACATTTAAAACGGCAACAAGCTGCACACACGTTGTTGCAAGTACTGAAGGATTTTGGCAGGACATTTGTCTGCCTGTTGTATGTGTCTGTTGACTTTTCTGCTGTTGTTGTTACTGTTGCTAGTTCAGTTAGTTTCATTCTCATGTTACAGAACATAAACAAAAGCTATCTGCAACAGTTTCCATTTCAACTTCCGCTCTTCCCTTTCTCTTCACTATTTGCCCCTTAAGTCATGTGCTCCCAGTTTTCTCGCGTTGCCCAATTACAAAAGTTTGCAGCACTTTTACAATTTGTTGTGTTTCAGTTTTTGCACTGTTTGTTTATACATTTTTTTTATTTCCTTATTTTCTGATTTCAGATGCCCCTTCAGCGAGTTTAAACTTTTTACGGCCGACTAGGGATATGAGTTTGTTGTCCAGTTGTTGCTCTACTTCTTTCCTTCTTCTACTCTCTATTTTTCTTTACTTGTACAAGTTTTGTTTGCCATTTACCGCTTGACCTGCCGTCCCTTAATTTTTGATGCCCAACCCTTTTAGTGTGCTCATAAACTGACCCAAGTTATTTTTCAATAAACTTTTATGCCTTGTGTAGGTTTTGTGGGTAACTTCGGGTCGAGCAAACTTAATTAGCCATAAAGCGACTATTTTAATTATGTGGTTGGGTCTTTTTTACTTCATTGGGAAACAAGAGACAAGTTAACATTTATTAGAATCGTATTATCAGAAAATTTATTATGCCATTAAAAGAGTTCGAGTTACAAGCAGAATTCTATCTTCACAATCTGAAACTCTACAGGAGCAAATTCACCCATAGTCCTCCCTATGGAGGTATTCTCCAATGGTTCTCTACTCTCTCAGCATCTCTCTTCTGTCGTATTTCTGATTTCAGTCACTTCCGTTTGTTTCTGATCCCACGCACGTTCTGGCCATAAAGCGCAGCGCACTAAGCCAATTTCAGCGTGTTTATAATTGAAACTTGCCAAGAGCAGAAAAGGACGGATGAAGTATAGGAGGCAGTAAAGGAAAAGGGGAGAGAGCAAAGCAAAACAGAGTTCTGAAAGGTGAGTGCATGTCCGAATCATTTCCCTCGCAACGGATATAAAGCGATTTGACTTGGTGACAACATCATTTCCTCGGGGCGTGGCAACGAAACTGACGGAGGAGGCGTTGCAGTGCAAACCCCTCGGAGGGGAGAGAGATTAATGAGCACTTGAATTGCCGTCATTAATAAGGCGTCGAACAGAGTTGGCCAGTTTAAAGCCCTGTGCCATTTTGATAAACTGTTTGGCATCGACTACGTGCCACTGAGAAGTGCAGAGAGAGACGAAGGATAATCACCATGCAGTCTGTTGTGAGTTTTAATGTAGATGAGAGGGGAAGCCATCTCGGAACGAGCTCATTAAAAATGAAAAATTAACTGGACAAATGGAGATTTTAAAATAGAGGTGGACACATCTGGATGATCCACTTAGCACGGGTTTCAAATCCCTCTTGAGAATGGAAATACTATGTAAAACAGGCCAAATGATATTATAAAGTCGTGAAAGAACAACTGTTACAAAAGAAATTCCTTCGAGACTTTGATTAAATGTTGAAAAAGTTTGCGGTGATTTGTATTCCGTTTCATAGAATTTATTTGTTGCCTCTGGAAAAGTTAATCCACAATGGCCAAGGTAGTCATATGTATGGTCCTTATAAATCATCTGTAATAGACTTTGCTTATATGCAAATTGTGATGGGGAGAAGGGCTGATGAGAAATTACGAAAAGCCCCTCATAAGTATTTTGTCTGTAGATGAAAGGAAGCCTGAAAGGATAACAGCTGCAGGAAGTGCTCAACTTGACTCACAAATTTACATTGTGTGAATTGCTTCCGTTGTTGTTTCATGTTTTTCAGCCAAGTTAAAGGGTTGAAGTGAATCTTGAATTATGCCAAGAAAGAAGAATCCCGACACTGAGAGAAAATCAATACTTACTTCGGTCCATCTCTATGACAATAATATGACTAAGATTAAAGTCGAGTGTGACAACTTTCTCAAATATTGCCACTGAATAAAAACAACGTGTCGCTCAATTAGACATAAAATGCAGCATTGGCAGACGGTTAATGAATTTGGGACTGAATAATTATTTAAATTTGTTCTGTGCTTCAATTGTTTTGCTTTTCTTTACATTATTTGGCAGCTCGTTTATTTGTTGATTTCCAGCAGTTGGCGTCTTGTTTATTTTTTTTTTGGCTTTAAATCGCGATTTCCTTTTGTTTATGTTTTAATGCTTTCCACTGAATTCTGTGAACAAGTGTGGGGAGAGATCGTGTAGTTAATGATAGATTTTCTCTATATACATACATTTGTGCACGCGATTTGACTGAGTTCTAATTAAAGACAATGATGTAGCTCGTATTGTGTTCTCTGCAGATTTATATAATTAGTATTAATATTTAAAGCAATTTTCCTTGTCATGCTGAGAGTTCTTAGCAGTATTCTGTGTGCTCAGAAAGCTCTTTTGGCTCAGTCAATAGCTAACTAATTATTTACTTTATGAGAGGCCGCAAAGTTCTGAACTTAATGCGAAACGCAGCTGTCGAAATTGTGGCATTAATTCTCAATTTAATTGTTGCTGTTTTTGATTGGGGGAAACGTGCGGAGAGAAGGGGGGTAATGGAAACGGGCCGACTTTGGTTCAGTTGAATGCCTCAGCCAGAGTAAATCAAATTTTCGCCGCTATTGGAATTTACTTTTAAGTCTGCTTACGTGGCAATGAATTCACCTTGACGACCTTCAGTCTCCTCCTGATGAAAAATGCGGGGATATTTTTATGCAAATCAGGGCATTGAGTCAACGTAACCATTAACACTTAATCTGATTTCGACAATGCACTAAAAAAAAAGCGAATAACCTGAAAAAAACATCAATGTTTACTTTGATTCCGTTTTTATTTTGAAACGGAGCTGAATGGGTGGGATATGTTAAACCAACCAGTGTAAACAAAACTTTCTCTCTGATGAAAGGATTCAATGTAGTCCCTATCTGCCCTGTCATGAGAAAATTAATAAAAGGCGAAGAGTAAACAGTAAACCAGGTTTAAAGTGCCACCTCAAATCTGCAACTGGCTCTGTGTTTTTATTTTCCTGTGACAAGGTTCAGTAGGCGTTGATGGGCGTGTGCGTTTCCTGTGGTCCCAGCAGGACACACACAAAAAGTCCCAAATTAAGAATTCAACAAGTAAATATTTATTCAACTCAAAAGCAAGCAACTTAGTAACGTAGGGAAATTCAATTTAACTAAGAAGATGAAATAATGCGAAAAAAAACTCATAAAAGAATCCGCTTTTTTCAGTAAAGCTCTTATCAGGTATTTTAATTACACCCCAAGACTGACCTATCTCATTTTAATTGTATGAGCAATTTACTGTATTTTTTAGACGTCAAACAAACTGTAAACAAGTAAGAACATTTTTAGGTGGGCCTTGCACGTCCCGAAAAGGAAAGGAAACTACAGGTATCCACAGTATCGCAGCCGGTCGATTCAATCACCATAAATAAAAGAAAAAATAACAAAAATATGGACAGTCAAACATTGCCATACAGCCATCAGCCTGTTTATCCTTTTGGTACTGGGTTATCAATTTCCGAAAAAAACTCCAACTGGGTCTGCCATCTGTTCCTGTCATTTTCGCAGTGTAACTTTTATGTTTTATATTACACAAACAAGAAACCGCACGACAATCAGTTTATATACCCTGGACATATTAAATATGAGAGAAGGGTATAATGGTTAAGAATAAGAGGAGGAGACCCCAAAGCTTGTGTGTATCTCCAAAGGCACCTCTTACATATTCGAGCTCTTTTGACTAGATCTTGCTTAATACATAGGTTTTGTTATTTAAAAATTTTAAGAGCTTTCGGGAAACCTCCACTCACAAGACCGGTGACTTTATTTGGCCTCCATTCTGCACATGTATTTGTCTCGATTTTCATACTGCTTTGATAATGCAAGCAAAACGAAAGTCTCTGTAAATATAATTTGGCAAATTAGTAAGTCAGAATGACAGAAGCGGCGTTCGGAGAATGCTTATCATGGCAAGGTAAACATTACAAGCAAACAGAGCACAGTGAGTGAATTATACGTAATGTTATTTGCCGAATGTGTGTGCAGCTGTTTGTTGTGTTTGATTGGGTATGTGGGTGTGTATTTGTATGCGTGACACCCATCCAACGCTTCAAGTGTCACAGATGACAGAGACTTATGTCTGTCTCCTACACAGATTTAAGCCTGTTGGCAACAGGAGCTATGCATAAGTTTGGAACAGTACTTTCCATGGGGGGACACAGAAAGAAATACATATGAAATCCAGCTGTAAGGTAGATTTCCCTTCTCGTCCTGCGTGTAATGCAATGCTTACTCAATAAATGAATGCTGGAATTTCCATTTTAAATTGAATTAAATTTACACCTGATGCAAAAAACTGCCATTGGGCGAAACGGAAACCGACAAAAACAACCGCAACAAAACTTCCTTTTGGTCCCCAAAAGTATTGCATATTCCAAGAATTCATTCCGGCGAATGCATTTTTTATTTCGACCACCAATTCAATTCACTAAATTTCTCACTTTTGCTAATTGACTAGATGAAAGTTGATTTGTTTTGTTACAAAAAATTTTAAGTTTCTCTAACACATTTCATCACTGCATTTCCAAAAATAATGTCATTATTTAAATTTATTTTTTAGCTTATGCAATCAGTATAAGGGAAAAAATTAATAGTATTCTGTCGACCTTCAGCTGAAATGGAATGAAATCCAATCTTCCGGATTCATTGAAGCATCTATAGTATTACTGCAAATTCATTTGATTGACATTTTTTAGGCCCTTATCCACGTATCCTGACTTCATTCGATATCCGATTTCACCAGAGGTAAGATTAGTTCCCAGAATACTGCCAAATCCTTTTAATCAAACTTTGTCCAGCTCCATTGTGTTCTTGTTTCGTACGCAAACTTTTTGTCACACACAACACACGTTTGCAATTTGACAATTATTTTCCTCTCAGCTCCCTTTTCCTATTGCTTGGCTAGCAAATAAAACCGCATCCTGCTGTCGTTGTTGTCTCTTTCTGGTGCCAGAACACACGCTCTACAGCACACAGTCAGCTAAAAATTTGAGGCTCTTATTGCAGCTCCTGTCCAGGTTAACCTGTGACTCTCTGCTCCCTACAGAGAGTGAATTGGAATGTGGCGAACCATCTGCAGTTTTGTGACAGACGTTAGTCGACTGAACTCCTGTGATGACCCACAGAGGGGCAGAACCATCAAAGGTTGTGCTTTCGGTCAAAAATGCAAACTAGAACATGTGTGTGTATGTGTATATTTTCCCTGTTGCGACAGGAACTGACCATCGTACTCGCACGTAATAGTGTCAATCATACGCCCCGTGGTTCCCTTTCAAGTGCCTGCTAACGATGTCTCGACATTGTTCGTGTCATTATGGTTATTGTTATTGCTGCTCCATTTTCCCGCTTTTTATATTATCCTCTTACCACCAAACATAATGAAAAGAAAATATTGTCATGTTGTTTCTTTTGTTGTGCCTGGAATTTATACAGTTTTTTTGTGTTATGTAAAGCAGGCACATAATACAAATTATAATGAAAATAGCCCGACAGGTTTTTGTTTACTTTTTTTTTTTTGCTGTTGTTGTTGTTGCCGTTGGCATCCGTTTAAAACCACAAAAGAGCATCAAATTGAAATTTAATGAAATTTATTAATCTGATGCATTTTTGATGATGTGGCAAAAATATTTTGTTGTCAGCTTCAAATTGATGGTAATGCGGTTGATTGTGTGCTGCCTTTGTACTAAATTCAATAGTAAATTTACTCGTAACTCAAAAAAATTAAAGACCAGAATGTGCATTTATATTTATTTATGGAGCTAAAAAGCAGAGTGTGTAATTTTATTTTATGTTAAATACCAAATAAAATAAATCTGCTTTGTCAAGCGTTAAACATCAAGGGTAGCTCGCCCGAATAAACCAAAAGGAAACTTAACAAGCCAAAGCTGTGAAATCTAACGCGTAAAACTTTTTGTGGCCAAGAGAATGATGCTAAAGTGGTTGAGTTGTTCCTGGCTCCAAGTACACAGAATGTAAACATCCGACAAGTATCTGAAGAAAAATTAAAGAAGAAACTCAAAATGTTAAACAAAACTAAGTTTTCTGAGCAAGGAAACTCTTTACAGCTTAGAATAGAATTAAGTGTCCCAGGAAATGTGTTATCCTTGAAGAATCTCCTCTTGAGGTACATTAATGTCAAAACGACACATAAAAACACTCAATTATATTCGTAATTTGAGCATGTCACAAACAACTGAACGTAATGTGGATTACGTGAGCAATTTCTCACTTTATTGCTGTCTGCGCACAATACGTATACGCAGAGTAAGCCGCAGAAAGGTAAATCATATGGGAAATATCTTTTGAAGCACGCAAATCAAAATCTTTTGTCATCTTAGTACCTCTCACAAACAAGAGAAGGTGAACAAACCATCAACCAGCAATCACTTACTTGATTGTCCTTCTTCAGAAACACATATTAACCATCGAAATTCGAAATCAACGAGTGACTTTACTTCCCACAATGTTTTATTTATTTATTTCAAACCTTTCACACGGCAGCAGCCGCAATCACAATAACTTGAGGCCTCCGTCGCAACTTTGACATTGCCGTGTCGTTTTTTATGCCTCGCCTTTTATTGCGTGCCATTACTTTAATATTCTCGTGCCTCCATTTTGATTTTCTTCCCCTTCCTGCCTCGACATCAATCGATGAAGAACCTACGAATGGGGAGAAATTGCGAGTTTCTTTTCTGAGTTCGTTGTCCCATATATGAACACGTTGATGGACTGATGCGTGGCTGGCATTGAGCACTGCCTGCCTCTAATGTATTTCAATTATTTTTATTGGCTTATCATAAATTATAATGCCCTCTGGCCTTGAGCTCCATATTTTTCCTGAATTTCCTCGACTGCCATTTTCCGAATTTCACTTAACTGTCACTCGCCTCAAAGCATTTTTACAGTTCTGTAGTTTTTCTTGCCCCTCCGTGTGGAACACATGTTGAGCCTTGTTTTGGCATTGCCGCTTTTTGAAAAACTTTGACTTGGATTCCTCATTGCTTCAATTTTTGAGAAAAACTTTCAGTTAAACGGCAACAACTTTTCCTCCTTGCAGCATTTTATAATTTCATGGCGTTTCTTCCATATTTTATTCAGCTTGTAAAACTTTATCGAGTTCATTATTTAAACCAAGAGCGCTTTAATTATTTCTGCATTTGCCACTAAGACAAGTTGAACTGTTCTTTTACTGTAGTTGTTGCCCTTGTTATTCTCAATGTCTTAACTGGGGATCTTAACTGCTTGGAATTTGCTTTCACATTGTTGGGTTTTATGCAAATGACAGGATATTAAGAGCTCTGTACAGAGTTGCAATTGTTGCGTTGGATTCCCTTCAACATGAATTGCTTTTGTCAGTAACTTTGAAATTATTTTGTATGTTGTAATTTAGAAAACTGAGTGAACATTGCAGTGGGAATAATGTAAGCTCGAATTCTTTCACCTGTTTCAACATTAACCAAACCATCAGGCTGAACATTGTACAAATAGCCATCATAACTATTGAATGCATTCATTCCTGTGCCTCCCACACTTTTCTTCTCTTCTTCGTATCCATTACTTATTCATTGCAATTTGGCACAGTTCCCCGTTGTGCTTGCCACATTTAACACGCCGCATTGCATTCGAGACTCTAGTATACAACTTTCTACCCTTCTTTTACCTCTCCTGACTTTCGCACAATTTTAATTATCACGCCATCGTCATCAGCCTCAGCATTGTTGTTGTAAATGTTGCAAGCGGCACCGCAAATGCAATTTCTGTGCAAAATATTTGCACAAAGTCACAGAACTTTCTCCTTTCTCGAGTTTCGAGTTTCGTGATTCTCTCTGCAGTTCAACTTGTCGTATTGCAGTTTGTGTGTGCCAAATAAGTGAAAGAAAGACTGAAGTTTCCACTACGTGTATTGCCTTTCACTTAGCTGTTCTCTGGTCTATTGCGAAATTCCCCTACTCCCCTGATCCTGTTTTATAGTTCACAACTCTTAAGGGTTACTCTGTGCATTGCATACCTTGCGGTATTTTGCACATTTTGTAGATTCTTTCAAGAGAAATGAAGAGAAATTGTTGTGTGCCTCTTAGCTGGCTGAAAATAAAAGAAATATTCAGTGGCAAAAGTTGTAAATAGAAAAGCGCATCAAACAAAATAAACTATGAGCAAAAAAAGTAGGGACAAGAAAAATGAACTTTTGTAGTTTGCTTTCCAGAGAAATGTCGTCGTTTACGTTTTTGTAGTTGAGTGTAGCTTGTTTGCTGCCAAACGACAAAATGCACTTTGTTTGATGAGCAGCAGCGACAGTCGCTTCGCTAACTCGAGCCAGGGCTGGAAAACGCCAATGAGGGATTTGCAAACAGATACATATAAACAAGAGCAGACAGCCCGGACTTTAAAGAAGGCCACAGGCAGGGATAATGCCAAATGACAGGCAGATTTTCTTTCCTTTCTGTTTGATGCGGTCTTCCGAATGCTGTAAATCAGCTTCCTGAAAAAATAATGAGAAATTATTGGCGCAATGCGGCGCGAGACGAACGATGGACGTCTGTCTGTCCTCGACCCGTCAAATGGACACAATTGGTTGAGGACAGGTCACATATTACGTATACGTCACATATGCACTATCAGGTTGGTAAATTGAATTAAAGTTTTTAACTAATTGACTCTTCGTGACGACAATTTACTACCCATAAATTGTGTTTATTCTAAACATTTGAAATATATGGCAATGCATTTGCATAGTTTTCCGATTGCTTAAATTGCAAACAGCTTGGCAGAAAACGCAGTTATAATGTTTCTACCTTATTTATTATCAACAATACCAAGAAATATTGTGGACCTGGCAAGAAAATCTAGGTCTTTGCTGCCGCTTAACGCTTCATCGGCTTAAATTTACGGCTGAAACATAAATTGAAAATGTTTCCTATCCTTATGGGAACTGGTGAAATGCAAACCTTAAACCTAAATCCGTTGCATAATAATGCTAGGCTGTGATCTCTTATTAAAATTCATGCAGTTGCTTTATTCTTTACCTTTTTTCCATGACGCAGTCAGTCATTTGGCTCAGTGAATAGTTGAACTTTAGTTAACTGGGACACTTTGATAAGTGGTGCTTGTCTATTTTTATCTTTTATCTTTCTCCATACTATTTAATGTCATATTATCACACTTCCACCTCAAATGCTTCATAGTAATTTTAAAGTACAACACGCATGCTGTCAAGGGAAAGTGAGACGATTAAGTTAATTAGATGTGCATGCTCAACACTCGACACACTAAAGACGAAGCTGCTTTACAACTTGAGAGATAAACAGATAGATGCAAGGGGGAAACGGCAAAAAGATATTATCATTATGTTCAAATATTTGCTTAATTGGGAAGGGGGACAGGCATCAAGCGACAGGAAACAGAACGATAAACATCAACAAGGAGACGCACATCCGTGTTCTCATCCAGAACCGCAAGCACAGATCCTTTTGTTGAGCCTTTAACACGCACTTAAGTGCTTCAACATAATTTCCTAAAATTCGGTGTGAAATTTTAATTTTCTTACGCACACACACACTCTTGTTTACAGACAGCAACATTTCTGATAAGCTCTTTAATTAGCTTAAGTTTTCATGTGTTTTTGTACTCCCTATGAGTCCTTGTAGGGTCCCTGATGAGGTGACTACATCGAATTAATCGCCTCGTCGGTTAGCCTCTGCTTTTGTGAGAGTAAATGTGTGCGAATCTTGAATAAACGTGTATTAAATTCTCTTGGTATTCACATTTCTGTTTTGCCTCGCAAAACTTTTCAGTTTCATTTGAGTTAAAGCTTTTGCTGCCCTTAGGAAATGTGAGGCGACACCTATCGCCCACCCAGTTTCTCCATTTTGTGACCCTTGCAACCTTTCACACACACACCCACTTACACACAAAAACATTTATATACAATACATAAGCAACTCGAACTTCATATGACTGGAATCTGTCATTGAGTCATGTGGCAGAAGCCTCAGGAACTCAACTTTAAATTGAGTTTTCTCTCGAGAAATTTCCCCACCTAAGAGAAGACTTTTGAAGAATGTAATAGATAACTTTCCATCTGGGAGAGGCACTCTGTGTGGATGGGCTGATTGCTGCTTTGTTATTCATGGAATTGTTTAAAAATTTAGATTACTACGAAACTTGCAAATGACATTTACTGTCATTGTTCCTGTTGTTATATCAAGTAACTGAAATCTGGTTATGGAGCAGAAAGGACCGCCAATCACTATTCATTTGAATATTGACTATAAAATATAGAAATACTAAATAGCTGAATTCAACTCTCACTCCAGCCTTTAAAAATCACTTAAACAGTGTTAGCAGTTTGCCTTCCTTTTAGTTCTTTTTTAATTCTAAGTCAATTCCTCAAGACATTTAGTAGCATCTACCCAAGGACGTTGTCTCCTTCTTTTGCAGCGTACTCACACTTCAAATTAATGAAAAAATCCTCTTATAATTCCACGTAAAAATGAGAACATCGGAAGAACAACAAAGCATTTACAAGCATAATTTAATTAATTAGAAGGAAGCCCTAACCCCAATCCTCTCCCCACCTAAGGCTTGTGTATGTATTATGTCAATTAGTTGAGAACCCCAGTTGGGACTTTGTAAATGAAACCTGAAGTAAAGCAATTCATTAAGGACATCTTTACGTGCCCCTCCTTCTGATTTCCACCCTCTTCCACCTTCATTCCATCCCTCCAATTTCGCGATAAAACTGTAAAGTGAAGCCAATTCATTAATTTAGCTGGTCAACGAACTGGAGCAAGAGGATAACCACACAATCAGATGAATTGTAAGCCAAGAAGGACACCCAAACAATACTCAAGTTTACCTTCTGCTTGGTTGCATGCTTCTTTCTGTTTTCCATTGCCTCAGTCTCAGCTGTCGGGGAATTGACATCCTGAGAATGAATTTCACATGAAACTTCTTTGTAGTTCAGGCAACAGAAAGTGAACAACCTCGTTTGGCCACTGAACCGTGTGACCAGGTGAAGGAGAGAGGGAAAGAGGAGGTAGAGGATTCTAGTCGAGGCATCCTCTGCCGGCGAGTGGCACTTATTGAGTGGCAAACACATTCAGCACTCGGATATCAGGCAGAGGGTCGCTTTTGTGGTTGGCCAATTGCGGTCGAGTGTCATCGAGGACTCAGCACAACTGACAATTGGCACACACTCATACACACTAACACACCCACACCCTTAAGCTATTGGTGTCAATAGATGAGGATTAGTACCCCGACTTGCATCCCTTTGTCGCCAATTTGGCACATCATTAAGTTCTTAATTAGCTTAGAAAGCAGCTGCCATTTTTGGAGTGCATTTAGCAAAGAGGGGAAGTCAAAAGGGGTGGTGGATGAGGGGGTTGTCGAGCTGCTTTGCATGCAGTTGAAGGAGCAGAAGTAGGAAATGTCTTAAGCTGCTTCTCGACCCAGAAACTATTGAGTGCAGTGTTGGCCTTTCTTATCTTCTCCACTGCCATCTGAGTGGCACTGGATCAGGATCAACGCAGGAGTCGAAAGCGTTTCTTAAGTGCAAATGGCCATTGGCAGGCTTAAGTATTGAAATGGCCAAGGTTCAATGCATTTCCAATCCAATCTACTTGTGACGCAGCTTAAGTTGAACAAAACCATTAAATGGAATGAAATAAAGTTTGTTTATAAGATTAGCTTGAATCTATCGAAGATTGAGCATCAACTTTAACTTTAATTTAATCTCTGGCAAATGACCATATCTGAATAAGAAGAAGTTGTATTTCACCACATTAGAATTGTCTTATAACATGTCTATAATCGAATTGTCCATCACTTGAAACTGCAATTAGCGCAGCTTGCAGCGAAATTTGATTATCGCAGCGGGAATGTGTGTGGTCATCCCGAAATTGGAATGTTTTGAGGACGCAGCGTGAAATTGCGAACAATCCACTTGACGCATTGTTGATTTATGACTATAGTAAATGACCATATAGACGGACAGCCAGACATACAAATTGCAGTGGACGTGCCTCAGGGCAACCACAAGCGCAACCTATGTGAGGTGCAGTGGAATCGGTGGTTTCGGTGGTTTCACGATTGTGTGTGGTGGTCTCCTGCAGGCTGCATTCGTTTTAACACCCGCACAAATATTTCAAAGAATGGGGATTATGTTCTTTTTAAGAGGGACTTTATCCGCATACGGGGACATTCAAATTGGCGTCTGGTATTTTCAGAGCCCATTCAGAAGGCCGCAATGATTGAAAGAATTGGCTTAAGTGCTTAACTAATGGTAAGCATGGCAATAAGCCGATCCACAAACATCCTCCCACCCAAACTGAGGCCCTCTCATGGGCTTGACATAAGTCTCCTCCCCTTTTGGGAGAACGATTCCCAGAAAGAGGTCGCTTGCGTGAGCTTCCCACATTTTTTTAATGTGGTCCATTAAACGTTTCGTTTCTGTTTTCCGTTGAAAGCCCACATAACATGGCCCATAAATAGTGGGACAGGACGACTAAGTAGTAAACAGGACACAGTTAATTGGCTTCCAGAGTGAACACACGAAGAAAACCGCTATGAGAATGGAATGGAATTTGAAATCGTTGAATTTGTGCTTAAATATTGAACATATTTGATGTATAGTGGAATCTACTACATCATTTTGAATTAATTTAATTCAAATTAATATGATTACTCTGCAACTGATTTTCATTTGCATTTTTATTAGTTTATTTTGTGATAAAATGAATTTTAAATGAAAATAAAAAGTAATTAAGCAAGCATTAAACTATTTTTAATTAAATAATGGAAAACGACAACTACATATATAACTAACTAAGCAGCTTTTAACTCATCACTTTTTTTATTCTTTGCATACTGAACTATACGTAAGAGAATCACAACAATTACACACACACACACACTCTCATAGTGTAACTGCAAATTGCGAATTAAATTTTAGCAATTTGCAACGACATCAAAGCTGCCACTAACGTTGCAGTTATGTAAATTCAGTTTCCACACATGTGTCCACACACAAAATTCAAACTCGCTTCGTTCGCAAAGTGAAACCTGCACAGTAAATATAAAGTTTACACTGAAAAATATGCTATGAATTTTTGGTTGGACAAATATAATAGAAATAAGGAAACAAAGTAATTTGCATTTCAGGCTGATGCGTGAAACTAATAAGTGAAAGTTGCCGTGGAGACTCCCGGAAACTTTTACAAACAAATAAGAAGCTTTTTAATAGTTTGCCATATCAGGAAACATTTTAATTAAACGATGAATAGCTGCTCATTTTGGTTGTTTGACTTTAACTTATTTAAAGTTAATTTGACAGAAATTGTAATTCAGTCGATAAAATGGACAATGAAGTTTTAGAAAAGTGTAAACAAAAAGTTAAGGGAGAAAAACTTTGTTAACTTTGATTGAAATTCAAAGCTGAGCAGCAAAATGGACACTGTGTGGCATTTACTTCCAGGCCATTAAGGCACAATGACACAAGCGGTTGTTGAAATACAGGAAGAGGGATTTCACAAAAGGGAGGGAGGAGAGAAGAGGACAGAAGACCTTTGTCTAAGCTTTGGGCCTAAATTTGCTTGTCTGCCCTTGGATTGGCTTTTTTGTCGCCTCTGACACTTTGAACCCTTGTCAACTCATCGAAGGAGAAAGGGAGGGAGAGACAAGGGAGTGATGACTTGGCCGATAATATCGAATTTGCAGTGTGCTTAATCATGGAACTCGAACAGAGGACAGGGGAACGTCTTCGCCTACTGCATAGGACATGAAGAACAAATTCAAGCCCAAGCAGATTATCATTGTCAAATCTGAAATCATAATAAATCATTCGGTTTCAGCGTCATACAAAAGAGATTTCTAATCCTCTTGCCAGAGATTCTAACAAGCATATACTTAAAATCCTAAGATATTCTTTTTTTAAAACAGAAGATATTTACCTTCGCTGACCTGAACCAAATGAGCACCAGCAATTAGAATCTACTTGAAATATATACGCTCGTGCCTAGCATTAAATCTAGAAACTCCACTCTTTCCCTTTGTTCCTAATCCCTCCGCCATTAACAAGCAGATTAAGAAATTAATGGCCTACCATTGAGGAGGCTTCTTTGTTAGAACAATTCGAGGGGGAGAAAGGGAAGAGGTTTGTTTGTCTGACTTTTGGTTTCGAGCGCTTTATCATTTTTCATTTTTATTGTTCGCCACGGGGTAGTCCAAGAAACCTCCCACAAAAGCCAGATAAGCAACACCCAATGAAAGAACACGACGAAATCTGAAGGCATTAAGCATTTCAGATGTCGAGTAGACCAAAGTAAGATCTATGAGTTAAAGAATGCAAATAATTGAGTGGCCATTGTCAGCGTGACTCTGAGATTGCCCAGGAAATGGGGCAAACTCTCATTTTGCCGAGTCATAAGCGATGACTACACTCTCCAGCTGTTGTCTGGCCATAAAGGTAGCCACAAAACTAAATAAGTCTTGCCACTGAGAGAAATGGCAACTAGAAAGCACATTGATAGTCGTTAAGTAAGAATATTCACAAAGGATGTCAGCCGAGTTAACGGTTACCAGGATGCGAGGACAGCCACAACGGTTATATATATTTATGATCCACAGACAAGAATTCAGAATACAGCAATACAATGCACAAACACTAAACTTCATTTGGTCAGAGAATAGAAGTATCAAGAAAGAGGACAAGAGAGTGAAAGGTGTGGAATGGTGACTTCCGTTTCCGTCAACACTGGCGCTGAATGCTGTTTCCGGCTAGAACGACCGTCAGTCAGCCCGTTAGACTGCTTTGTGGCTAATTTGCAAATAGAATTGACAGGGATTTCGGAAAGAAGAAGAAGAAGAACAGTTTAATTACAATTTGTTGCCTG
Source organism: Drosophila quinaria (assembly GCA_035047525.1). Classification (NCBI taxonomy): domain Eukaryota; kingdom Metazoa; phylum Arthropoda; class Insecta; order Diptera; family Drosophilidae; genus Drosophila; species Drosophila quinaria. Next base: position 4,346,888 of record JAWNPO010000384.1, on the reverse strand, counting down.
CTTTTGTGCCCATTAAGACAGCATTCGATCTGAGTAATAAGAACGCCATAATATTGCCTGACAGTAGCTTTGATCTCAGTTGTATATCTACAAGCCAATTGTCAAATGGTAAATACACACATTAAGTTCATTGAAAAGTGTGACAACAGATACTCACACAAGCAAAGCGTATAATTAATGCAAGATATTGTGGCTAATGTGCCAAGCCGCAATTATATAAATGTACTATAGTTTGAGTATAGATGGCTTCAGTTGTAGACAGATAAAAATAAAGAAAGGAATCAAAAGCATACTCGTTCATTGGCTGTAAAATTGAAACGATTTGATGAATTAAATTTATGGCAATCGTTGAATTTCCAACCGGCATATTTATGAGTAAACTGAATGGGTGACCGTTGCCTTTATTTATGTATAATACATATATGGAAGGGATACTACCTCCCACATGGTCCCACAATGCAATTGGCCTGCAGCGTGTTTGCTTTATGCATATTTGATTTTGGCCTTTGCAAACGTTATTCCTCATGCTCTCTCGTTTGTTTTCATTGCTCAGTATTGCGTGTAGAGCCCCTTGCTATCCATAGCCTTCTCTGTATAATATCACAGTGACATGGATCTTGTTTACTTATCATACATCATAAGAGGCGTTGCAATTTGATGGAAGACTCACAGGCATTATATATTTCCTGGATCAAAAGTAATAATAATTTTGCAGTGCCATTTAAAGTTCCTCTCTTTTTCCAGTTCCGCTTCGCAGTTCTGTTGTAATTTAAGACATTCGCTTGGAGTTTTTACTACACTTTTAACCAGTTGGCACATCCGATTCCGCAGTCGTAATAAGTCTCCAGGCCAGGCCACATTTAAACTGCAATTTTCTGTTGGCTCTGCTTTCAGTCTGATATTGTTTGGACGCCGTTGGGCATGTTGCCTGTTTAAATAGGCGAAGAGCGGCGGGCAGACAGCAGACAACGGACAGCAGACTGTCAAAGGATGTTGCCTTTACTTGGTTGTGGCATAAAACGCTACAGTTCCATTGGGTACATTGGGTACATTGGGTACATACAAGACAGTTCGTGTTTTCTCTGGTTGATGGAATCATCTCAACTGTAGAATTTGCGCCTAGACAAAGGCATGCAAATAATTTAATTTTAATGCCAAGCTATGCGTAAACTCTAAATGACTAACGAAAATGTTTTAAAGCATAAATCATTATTGATTACCACATAACGAAGAACGAGATAAAATTCTCACAAGAGTCTCGTTAACGTTGTGCTCAATGTTATGTAAACTGCAGCTTAAGCCTTGGGCTAAAAGTAACAATCATTTGTCATAATTTTTCAGACTACGATAACCATGGCTCTTATATAACATTTTAAAATATATTAAATTTAAGTAAACCCGTAGATATGCTTAAAGCTTAATTTTAATTAAATTTTTCAATTTATCAAGGGTTATATGGAAGTATATGTTGGTGACTTAAAAATTCACTTATAAATAAGTAAATATATAAATTGTAAATGCAACAGAATGAAGAGACAGCCAAGCAGAGATGGGCCAGAAATATTTGTATTTTAATTTAAGGATACAGAATAAACTTTAAATTCCTTGTATGGTTATATAATAGTTGAGCATTCATTAGCCCTCATGTCTCTCCCATTTCCATTCCCATTCCCATTTCCTTGCTTTTGTTTTATTTTTTGCACAGTTCACAGTTATGCATTATACATCTGCACAAATGTTCTTTTTATGACCACCAAATGCGTGTGTAATTATGCCTCGGACCGACCGCCGTGGGCAACATTCCAACTGGCCACAATAAATGTGACTGGCTGACCAAATGGTTGCGTGTTTACTGGAGCACAAGCATACCCACACATGCCTACATGTATACGTATGTATGTGATGCGTACTTTTATGCTACATGCCGATAGCGTGAGTTTAGTGGCAGAGAATTGCCCCAACAATTATTATGATGGCTGATAAGGGACTTGTACTGAGAGAAATTAGGAGAAAGAGGGAGCGAAAAAGAGGGGAGGAAAGAGCACACGGCAAGTCACGCACACACACTAAAACAGCGAGGCAGAATTTGCTTTGCTACGTGACTGTCGGTAATATTCTTGTGGCAACATTGCGTATACGCAATGTGTGAGTGTGGCATGGGGTTAACACAATATGGGACGTATACGTAATGTGACGTGCTTCAAAACTCAGCCACTACTTAGCTTAGTTGCAATGCGACCGCATGACATTTGTGCCAACATTTTTGTGAACGCCTCTCGGTTGCCTTGGCCTTTTTTTTCGGGTCGCCATAGGCTGCTTTGGGTGTGCGGGTGTGTGTGTCTGTGTTCTCACCTTGCTCACATGTGTGTGAGAAAAGGCAACAAATGTGGCTGCTTTCATTGTCATTCTATTTATGCGACTGCCTCACTTGGTAATGCTTCGTGCCATTCAGTCTGTTGTTGCGTTTCTCCCTTTTCTTTCTTTTTTTATTGTTTATTACTCTTTTATTATTATCGCAACTGTGCGTTTCTGTTTGTTTTGCCTGCCTTATGCGGGCGCCATTATTTTAGCTCTGGCAACTGCAAATTAAAGACAAAACACACACACACACACACAAAACTCGCTGATGAATTGCCCGATAATTAAATATGCCAAATGAATGTGGCTCTGTGGCTGCTTGAAGGACAGAATAAAAGCGAGAGAGAAGTAGGAACTCAGGTTGACAGAATGACAGCTCAACAGACAGCTCAAAATTAAGCTTAAATATGCGAATGCGAAATTAGCATTTAGATTTAAGCGCCAAATGCTTGCAAATGAGTTGATTTCAATGGAAATTTGTCACACTGTGTAATCCCAAAATTAGCAAACTCATTCTGGTAAGCCAGAAATACATTTAAAATGAATTTGAGTATTGGGCAAGACCTTAAAACAATGTAATATAAATAGTTATCAATTTAATGCCAATGATTTTAATCAATAACAAATCAATTTCCTTATGCAACAAATCGCTCTGTAGAAATTGTTTCATTATTAATCAAATTCTATTTATAATAAGCTTCTTAAATATTACTCAAACAAATGTTCCTTCTCCAAGACAATTCACAATAAATTAATAACCGCATTATTCAGAGGCCCCTGATGATTTATAGTGGGATAAGTGTTTGTCAAGTACACAAAAGATACGAATACTCACTTGTCTGTTTGCTAATGGTGATTAAATCTTATAATTGATGTGCCACGTTTTAATCTTAGACACTTGACGTCGCTTTCTTGTGCGTATAAAGAGCACTTAACGGCTCAGATACGAGATTCCATATCTTGCTGCTGACGGTGGGAAAACGCTCGAGAGTTTTCATGTAAAAGCAAATACGTCGAGTTAAGCATAATTATAATTTGTACAAGACTGCGGCTGCTTCTACATATATACATATCAGAGAACTGCAACGAGTAAGAAGTGCACGCTCATACTCGAATATTGATGTGAACCCGTTGTGATTTGCTCGCCTTTGCTGGTGATCTGTTTGGATAGAAACACTCGCTCACACTCGTTGAGTCAAACGCTTTGAAAAACAAGTATAGGTACGAGTATAGATGCGAATGATGATGCGAGTAACTCGTTTTAAATGTGCGGGACGGAGCGGGCAATGGGAGCGGGGAATGTGTCGATCGACCCAAATGTGCGAACAAAAAATAAAAAAGGTCTACACTGAAACAAATTATTGAGCCGCATAATAATTACATGAGAAAAAAACAATTTTTTAAAATAATAAGGTCTTTAAACCTACTATTTTTTTCACTCAGTGTACAAAAGGTCGAGGCTCGCCGGCAGCGCGAGTTTTATGGCGGCCATAAAAAAGGGTCAAAAATGCCTCGACGCGAGTCGTGTGCGTGACGTCACAGCGAAACCCACCCCCGAATATCATACATTGCAATGTAAGCGTAAGCGCTGTCGATCGCTGGGCTACTCCCTCGGACACTCGGCCTGTTTTTCGTGACACTCGTTTTAGACACTCGTTTTGGGTCGAGTATCAAAACGAGTATCACGAGTGTCCGAGGGAGTAGCCCAGCGATCGACAGCGCTTACGCTTAAATTGCAATGTATGATATTCGGGGGTGGGTTCGCTGTGACGTCACGCACACGACTCGCGTCGAGGCATTTTGACCCTTTTATGGCCGCCATAAAACTCGCGCTGCCGGCGAGCCTCGACCTTTTGTACACTGAGTGAAAAAAATAGTAGGTTTAAAGACCTTATTATTTTAAAAAATTGTTTTTTTCTCATGTAATTATTATGCGGCTCAATAATTTGTTTCAGTGTAGACCTTTTTTATTTTTTGTTCGCACATTTGGGTCGATCGACACATTCCCCGCTCCCATTGCCCGCTCCGTCCCGCACATTTAAAACGAGTTACTCGCATCATCAATCGCATCTATACTCGTACCTACACTCGTTTTTCGATGCGTTTGACTCAACGAGTATGAGCGAGTATCAAGTCGTACAGCCTACTCGATTTTTAAAACGGCGACTAGTGACTCGATTTGATTTGATTTTTGGCAACGGCGACCAATTTAACTCGAATCTACCCGTTGCAGTTCTCTGATACATATATAACATTTAATTAAAATATTGCTCATACGGCACGTGGCCGTCCGGCAAAGTAGGTTACAATGGCTCACACGATTTTCTGGGTTAAAAACACTGTAAAAGCGCGACTTTTGCCAGACAAAGCCTTCGGCTGCCCATTTCCTGAGCGGCAATTACAATCGAGCAAATGGCATAAAAAAAATCCTCAACAAAGCACGCAAAGCCGTGTACACTGTGGTTGTATGTGCGTGTATGTGTGTGTATGGCTTCATAAAAATAGTTAATTTCACTAAAACAAAAACAATAACGGTGCAGACTGAAACAAAATTGCTTTTACTTTTACTCAGCTCAAACGCCCACTGCACTGTGGGGTCAAATGTAATAAAGTTTTTTGTGTTGTTCTATTTCTTGACACACGCACACAACTCACACAGTCTCACACACACGCAGGTGCCACGTGTTGGCATTATGTATGTAGATGTGCATGTACTTGCGCTATTATATTATTTATTATTCATTCGTATTCAACTCAACTTTAACCCACATTTTCTTCTATTTCGTCTATTTCTTTAATTTCAGCTATTATTCACGTACTTTAATTTCTCTTGATATCCTTTTGTATTATTAAATTGCACACAATTCACGTAAGTTTATCCGTTTTTATATAAATTCCAGCATAACTCTGCGCCACATTTAAAAGCCGCCAAAGTACTGAACTCAATAAACGGTACATTTTGTACATGCGGCCTCTGCGCTGACAGAGACAGCGGCAGCGACGGAGACAACGGCAGCGGCAGCGACGGCAGCTGAATTTGACAGTTGCGGCGACTGCGCATAGAACGCGGCGTATAATCAAAACAATCTTAACACTTGGCTAGTAATCATCACAAAAATTTAACTAATTCATATGATAATCTTATGTAATGCATTTCACTATTGAAATTAATTGAGTAACCATATTAGAAAGTACATATTTATGTTTGCGTTTATTAAATTTAATTTATTTATTAACCTTCGAAACAGTGACATAAAACCGTCAGGGAAACAGCAATAGCAACTGGCACCCAGCTAGAATGTCTGTGTTATAGTCTGCAGTCGGCCAGAGTCCGCTATAGTCGCCATATGTCGCCATAGACATCGTAATCGTAGTCTCCGTGGTGAACCTCTCACTTTCTCTCTCCCTCCCCAACAATGCTCCCCATTTCAAATAGTTGAGAGTGTAGAATTTTGGAAATTGTACCAGAATTTTTGTTGAATTTTTCTCGAATTTACAATTTTTTTATTTTTTGTATTTTTTACATTTTCTTGCACTTTTTTCGCCACCCGAAGAGCGAAGTGCGCCAAACCAATTTTAGATTAATTTAATTAATTTTCCAAAATTTTGAGTTTTGTTTTTTTTTTTTTAATTTAATTTATTTAATTTTAATTGATTTTTGAAATATTTTCACTGTTTCGCATATAAACAGCGCCATCTCTTGGATGCACTGCGAACTATCGGGCGTATACAGCTTAAAGCTGACTGCTATGAAAACCCGAATCAGTTCCCAAACGAACAACAAAGAGCAGCGAGAGAGAGACAACTATATGTCACTAAATGGCAGGGCTGCCATTACGTATTGGCGGGCAAATATACAAATTTGAATTGCATCAAAATGAATTAAAAATAACTGTGTTAAGTAAATATTGGTGGAGAATCATCGATGTTTCCCTCCATCAATGTTTTCCATGTTTAAAAATAAAGCATCCAAGAAAACATCGACAGTAAATGACCAATTTGAAAATTTTCAAATTTGGAGCCCAACCACGGGGCTGCCACCTTGTTAAGCCAAAGTAGGGCCAAAGCTGCCACACAGCTGCAAGTTTCTGTGTTTTATTTTTGTAATTTTTTGTTAAAATTTTAAAAATTTTATATAATTCAATAATAATATTTCATGTGCAATTAAAAAAAACTAAGAAAATTGGTAGGGGCTGTCAGCCTTTGCATGGGGAAGAAATATATTAATTAGTAAGACATTCTAAAACCAATATTTATTTAAAAAAACAATGTTGATATTTAACTACTTTTCTGAAAAAGTTAAATATTGTCAAATATGATACCGTTTCCAAGATTGCCAACCTTTTTTTTGCCAATGCAATCAGCTGAATAATTTATAATGCATTTATTTATTTAAATATTTATACATATATTACAAATTTGAATTGCATAACAATTTATTAAAAAATGTCTAAAAAAAATCCATTTTAAGTGGAATAAAAAATGCAAACAAAATTGATTGATATTTTCCTTTTTGGATCAGCTTACAAGTATTATAATAGTGTAAAAATCGAATTTACTTATTTCACAACATGCCAATAATTTTGCTATGTAAATTGGCTGACTAATGAATTCCTGGGGGATTTTATAGCAAGAGACTATCACAATATTCAGATATAAACCATTAAAACTAATGACTAATGAGCAATAAATATAAATTATTAAGGAATAGTTTGTCAGGCCTACTTCTCTAATGGCTCTATTTTCATGCGCCACGCATTCTTGATCATGTCCGCAGCCTTTTCGGCAATCATGATGACAATTGCATTAGTGTGACCAGCAGGGACATGGGGCATAATCGAGGCGTCTGCCACACGCAGATGCTGAATTCCATGGACCCGAAGCTCAGGATCCACGACAGCCGTGGAATCCGTGGAGGGGCCCATCTTGCAGGTGCCCGACTGATGCTGCAGACTGGAGCCGTAGAGCCGCAGGCAACAGCGCCAATAGTCGTGGCTGGCGAAGATCAGATGCTCACAGCCCGGAAAGGAACGGTCGTGAAAGCGAGTGCCAATTTTACGCATTGACTTTGTGCGCGACAGCTGCATGATCTGGAAATGGAAATGGAAATCAGGAAAAGTCTATTAACAATTTCAGGATGTATTCCGAGCGAGTGTCTACCATTTCAATGCCCTCGATCATGGCGCGCACATCGTCCGGATGCTGCATAAAGTTCGGCTCCATGCGGGGCCAGTGGAAGGGATTGCGGCTGCGCAGAGAGATGCGTCCCGTGCTCTTGGGTCTCAGCAGCACCGGGACCAGACCAAACGTATCCTTATCCTGTATATCTGAATACATTTTCTCGTAGAACTGATCCGGGATGCCCAGCAAGTCACGTAGGGTGCCAAAGCGATCACCGCTCAGGGAACCTGCGCCCAGAACTAGCTCCATATCCGCATAGTCTTTCGCTGTGGGCATAGGATAAGTTATAGCCAATAGATTAGTGATGTCAAGAGACTCACCAAAACTGGAGCTGGGCGTGCGGACAAAGGCGAATGCCTCAGCTCCTCCGGGAATGGTATAGGGTCCTTGGCCTGCAAATAGATAGCGAAAGATGTCCTGGGGATTGAGAAGACGTGCATCGTTCACAGTGGAATCGTTGACCATAAAAGTAAAGCCATTGAGAGTGATGTGATCCTGCAGATTGTAGCCCACTGACAGATCCTGGATCACTGGTATTTTGTGTTCCTGGAGATGAGCCCTGGGACCCACGCCGGACAGCATCAGCAACTGGGGACTGGCGATGGCGCCAGCAGAGAGAATGACCTCCTTGCTGGCACGCACCACAAACCGTTGACGCTGCTTGGTGAACTCCACGCCGATGGCCATCTTGGTGCTGGGGTCGATGAGCAGCTTGGTGACCCAGCTCTTCATGGAGATGTGCAGATTGTGACGGTGCAGCACGGGCTGGATGAAGGCCTTGCTGGTGCTGCAGCGTCTGCCCTGGCGGATGGTGGCCTGGGCCCGGGCGAATCCCATCAGCTGCCCCCCACTGGTGTCGGTTATCTCGTAGCCCAGCTCCCGACTGGACTTGAGGAACGCCTTCAGCTGGCGGGACTTGTAGTCCGTGTACTGCACATCCAACGGCCCGTTACGGCCGTGATACGGCGACTTGTACAGCTCCGGGATGCCAATGCGCTCCGATTTCTTGAAGTACGGCAACACCTCCGCATACGACCAGCCCGAGTTGTTGGCCGCTGCCCAGCCATCATAGTCCCGACGATGGCCGCGTGTGTACAGCATAAAATTGATCAGACTGGTGCCGCCAATGCCGCGTCCCTTGGGCCAATTGCAGACGCCATTCCGCAGCCCCTGGCAGGCGTTGGGCGTGGCATCCGCCTTGTAGCCCCAGTTGTAGCGGGTGGTTTGCGTAAGAGCCGCCGTCAGGGGCACATCGCTGATGAATGTCTCCTGATCGCCAGCTTCCAGCAGCAGCACTCGAGTCGAGCTGATCTCACTTAATCTATTGGCCAGCACACATCCCGCTGATCCTGCGCCCACAATGATGAAATCGTACTCGGGCAGAAATTCAGTGGTGTCTGGAATGCGAGTGTTTAGCAACGAAGTCTCCAAGTCGCGAAACAAATCCACCAGTAACTGGCAATGGTTGCACTCGAAGCAGGTCCAAAATATTAGCAGATACACTAATCGCATCTTTATCTGATACGTGTATTTGTATCTGTAAAGAATGCTAAAGATAATAAGTACAACATTCTTAATTAGCCTCTTTGAGTTAGAAAATTAATTATTTTGCTCATATCCCAGAATACAATTCTTCAGCAGTGAATTTGTTATATAAATCACTCATATTTATTTACGACTGCAGTAATAACAATTTGCGCAGGAAAGCTAATTGCATCTTTAACTACTTGTACCTGTATCTGTATCTATATCTGTTCAAAAAACCAAATAAAGAATAGAAGCTAATCAGTAAATCGTTCCATATGCATATTAACAATAAGCTGCAAATTGCGGCGACCTTTGATTTAACATTTTTTGCAGTTGGTTCTAGATAAAACTCCTTTTACGCCCCGCCGACTATGAAGATCCTCCACTCTCCCTCACTCTCTCGCTCTCTCTCTTTTTCACTCTTCGCAGGCTATTGGTTTTCATTTTTAGCTCAAGTTCAACAAGTTTCAGTTTACATTCATACAGGCAATAAAAATAATAATGTATTTGCAAAAGAGAAGAAAAAAAAGGAAAGAGAAACAATAACAATAACAAACACATGAGTAGACAAAAGTTCGCTAACCGGTTGGCGATCAAAACAGAAAAACTGAAGAAGTAACCAAAGCAAACTTCGCAAATAATTCGAGCGCAATCCAAGCAAAAATATTTACCCGTTGACGTTGACCCATAAAGCGCACGCGGATGTTCAATAAAAGACTTACAAACACAATCAAAATCAATAACAAATATAAACAAAATGTATAAAAGCCGATAAAAAGGTACGAGTCGACTAATTAATACCCTGCTAGCTGCCATTGCATTTTTCCTGTATGTATTAATTTTTATATTCATCATTTAAATGATATCAATTGGGGCTAGTCTTATTTTTATAATTTCACATTTTGAGTACATTTTTAAGTGTTTTATTGATTAAGTATTATATTGATTAATGGTTATCAACTATTTACTTCAACATGTTTCATGCTGGAATCGTTATACCCCTTTTGAGGCATCATAAACTACATTAAATTACTCAAAGTAGTGGGTGTGTTGCATTTACAAAAAAATGGATTTATATGTAAATTTAATGGTATATTTTTGGCATGGGGATTTTTCAGCATTTAAGTCCATTAGAGTTAAAAATTGCACGAACAATAAATAGCAGAAAAAGTAACGATTTCAATTAACCCCAATACGGTGCCAAAAATTCGGTCAGAAACTGGCGAGCAACAAGGCAACTGGCTTCCAGTTACAGATACAGATACAAGAAACCATGTCGAGATACAAAAACATCTGCCTTTGTCTCAGCTTAAGTTCTTCTACGTGCTCAGCCTTCAATATGTATTCGACACACACACAGTCAGACCAGGTACTACATGTAATAATGTTAACTTCTTTTGTCACAACAACTTATTGTGCTGGCTTAAAGAGACGGCAATCAATAACCGGTCATCAGTCTCCCGCCAAGAACTGACCTACCTCAAGGGTTTCAAGGGTTATTACGAATGAAGGGCAATGCGCTCGTTATTCTTCTTCTCGTCTCGTCTGGTCTAAAACAGACTGTAATTTAAGGCAAGAGTCGAAAACAGACCAACATGGAAAAAACTGGTAAGCAATAATTTCAAAACAAATTTATTACTATTTATAACAAGCATTTTTTCAATCAGCGATAGCAGCGCTTGTTTTGCCATTTGCCCATTGCCCTAATTAAGTTTGTGCCCCTCTCCATACATTTAAGTTTATTAACTGTGTCCAATTAGCAAAGTTTTTGTAGCTGCCGAGACGAATGCTAAAAGGGTTTCCTATGTTATTATCACAGATTGAATTAAGTTTCAAATTTAGTCGCAGAACTGTTATCAGAACTATTATCAAATTACTTTGAAATTTTTAAACTGTCTTTAAAATTAACATCTACTACAATAATTACACTGTCAAATTTTATTTTTTATTATGATTTTATTTTGTATTTTTTCGTATAAGAAGATTGAAATTTATTATTATTAAACTAACTATTTTGAGCTACCGATTTAAGCATACCAAACTCTAAAGATAATTTATAAAGCACTTACAAAAAATATTTAATTATCCTTTACTTGCAAATAGAATGGATTTAATTAAGATGGGATTATAATTATTTGATCACATTTTGCTGAACACAATTCTTTAGCATTTAATTTGTTATATAAATCACTCATAACTGACACTTCTATATGGTAATAACAATTTGTGTCAACACGCGCCAAAAACGAATCACACACAGCATTCCACTGATCCGGCTCGAATTCTCCAAATATGTATAGTAGGACAAGTTATATGAATTGTGAAATTCTAAACACGTTTGTTTTCTCGCTTGCCATTAGAATGCACTTACGCAATGAACGTGTTGCTCTCTTTCTTTAGATACACCAGAGCTGTGAGATACCGTGTATGTTAAGGAGTTAATATTAGTTGTCTTCTCCCGATTTATTGGGGCAGTTTGAACTCGATTTGCTTCTGCGCATGCGCGCGCGTTGCCGTCCACTCGCTGAATGAATCGCGTCTGGCGACGCGTGCAACGTTGAAGCCTCCGCCGGACGAGAGTCAAGACAGGTAGCTGCCTAAGTTGGCTAAGTCGGTCAGATTGGCGTAGCTACGTTTGGGACAACACGCAACCCGCATTGCCGTACCACTGTCCGCACTCCACAGCCACAAAGGTACAGATAAACAGTTGGGCAGGTTTTGGCGCGCAGCTTTTTTCAAGTTCATCGTCTGAACTTGCAAATTTCATGCGAGTTTATTTACAAATTTTGTTTCATTTTACTTTTCATTAAAACTATTTTCGGCATTTTGACTTTGCCCCGTTTCGCCAGGCGGCAAATATTGTGATGGGTATTTTTGTTAGTCATGTTCGAAGATTTTTGCATATTTTGGCTGAAAATTTCATTAGCACACGATTTAGCCCGTGTGAAGCATGTGTTATTCCAAAATTTAGTGGTGTTCGATTAACAAATAGATGTGAACAAATAATGTTATGATCTATAGTGCTTCCGCTATGCATTATACGAATATTTAACCATCTTGTTGACTGTTCAAGTTCAATGTCATGCAACGCTGCGTTTTACGTGTATCTGTATCTGATGGATGTCAATGTGTATCTTGTATCTATGCGCTTAAATGCTGATGACTTCATGTTACAGCGATTGCAAATTTAAAGCTCTGACGTTATGATTTGCATACGAACAACATTAAAGTCCGATTCATTAATGACCACATAAGAAGAAACAACAACAAATATACTCTTCGTTTGAATTTAAATTTGTAGCTGATTTGGTTGCTACTTTCATAATCACCTTTTTGGCGCATTTGACCTTCAGTACCGGAGCAGCAACATATATAATTTTTCCAGCTTCTTCTTTTACTTTTTTCCTATGGAATTTATTGCTAAAAATCCAAATAAAATGGCATTTTGTGCTGCCTTTGTTTAAACTACCATAGTTGATATTTGCACAGATTTTATGCATACTCATTTTGCATGACTTGGCAACTGTCAAATTGGTGAGTGTTTGATTTAAATCGAGTGCACACACTCACATTCGCACTCATACTCATACTCACACTCTAGTGATCATAGTTCATAGTACTAATTGACAAAAAAGATCAAAAGCTGAAACAAAACGCTGCTAATTTAATTTGAAAGCGCTAAACAATTAATAACGAATGTTTTTGATCATTGATATCAGATAGTGTCAGAAAAAGGTGATAGTCTACTCGATAATGAACTCATAACAGTCAATGATTAAGCATTTTCAATATGAGACTTATAACAGAGACAAAAATAGCAGCTCAATATAAATTTAAAAATATCAAAAAGGGGCTGGGTTTCAGAAGAAATAAATTAAAATTTAGTGATAAATGTGACAAATTTGTGTTTCTCTATATCAAAACTGATTCGTTGTTTAATTAATTAACTAAGATATTTATTTTTTAACCGAAAATTTATAATTCAATTGATGTGAATCAAACAAATAAAAAAAAATTAAATTTTGAGATGAACCAGAAAGATAGTTTCTATTTAAGCTATACTTTACGAGCATTCTATATCAATATTATATGTACTTAATTTAAATTAATATTGACTGTGAAATGGTTGAGTACAAAACTGAATCCCGCTTCCCTATTTACAAGATTAAATTGATTACAAGTCTGATATTGTAAAATACTTTAAAGCTGATGACATCATGAGCTGGAGGTATTTGCGAAAAGCAAATATTAGCAATCGTGTTCTAAATTTTTTAGAACAACCTCGACGAACCTCCGATACCAGGGTTCTTTTAATTATATTTTACAATCAGTATTAAATATTTGCATACATTTTGCACATGTTAATTGCTAAACTAAAGTATGTTTCGAGACGCGATATATTTAATAAGTTAAATGTGATCTGTCTTCAATGACCATAAAGATATGCACATACATACATACATTGAAATTGCATTGTTTGCGAATTTAGCTGTATTAGTCATGAGAAGTGTATTACAAAAATAAAAGTGAAAATAAATAACAATGCTCTAATCGGACGTTCAAATAAATTGCTTGCCAACGACCTTGCCAAGGTCGGTCAAAGAGATCGTCTAACATCTTGATGTTAACAATTTAACACTGGTCACCTCGGTATTGAATAGGCAAACAACATTTGCAAGCTGCAAGTGATTCCATTAAAATTACAAACACAAGCGCACTCAAATACCTAAAAATAAATTATCCATTTCAAAGTGTATAAACATGAACACAAAGCACCTTCAGGTTCAGCTTCAACTCTAATTTCAAAAGATGGCAACAATTCTACGAGTTGTTCGACATAAACGCCCACTCAGTGTCAAGTGGTCTTGTAGTCGGATCCGGAGTTGGACTTGGGTTTTGTCTCGTCTGGTCACTATAATTTGTCTGATGTTCGTAAATCACGTGTCAAACACGAAACGCCGGTAAAAAATGAAGACGTGAGCAGCGCACACAAAAAGCAGCAACAACCACTGCCAACGGCAATAAAATTATAAAAAAAATGCCCGTAAAACTAATAACAATAACAGTTGCAACAATACTCCCAGCATAAAAATCGAAAAAAAAAAAAACAAAGTAAAGAAATTGTTACTTCAAGTAAGTTACTTGGACAGTTTATAGCTCCGCGATCAACATTATGTACTATGTACTTTATAGACTTAGAAGATTTTTCTCTAATTTTAACATTGTTGTCATACATTTTATAGCTACAGGGCATGCAAAACAAGGCAAATCTCAAACACCTTGTAAAAATAATAAATACCAGACAAAGATGTTTATGATTACAAAGTTGACAGATGACTGAAAGCCAGAAATTGGGCTTGTAGTATGCAGCGAAAAAATAAATAAGAGACGATAGATTTAAGCGACGTACAAAAGACAGTAGAAGACTCATAATACAAAAGCCGAAACCCGCTGAATGGTACTCAAAAGGCTTTTGGTCATGAGCAGACAGCTCGGAGAGGGGCGCTTCAATTGAATGAACTTGAAACAATTCAAGTGTAATTTCGTTTTGGCTGACAATCTGATGTTGATGGCGTTCCGAAAAAAGCTAAAGGTGAAATGATTGAAACAATAATCAGTAGAAAGTTACCAATATATTTGAATGTTAACATTACATCGATATTTTTCGCCTTATTTCCTCTACATGCTTCTCAGAACACTTCCAGATACTCAGTGGATAACGTTTCTCGGAACACTCCAACACTCATCATATTGATGATTAAGTTGATGGGCACAACGTCATATTTTGAGACGGTTGTTAAACGCTTTGATTGGTGTTATTGACACGACCAATAAGTGTTGGTCATACCATGGCTTTTATTATGAACTTCTTTGGGTATAGTGCTAAAATGTCATAATCAGATGAAATAAGTAACCATATGCTTAATTTTTCACTTTCATAAATTAAAATTTATTTGAAATTTGAATGATGATTATTCAAGATTGTTGTGTATTTACTACAATATTATAGTTATAACATTTAGGTATGTAGAAAATGTAAATTAAATGTTATAATATTTAAAATACATGTGTATGCGATTATTATTTAGACTTTTAATAATTTACTCTTTATTTCTTTTGGTTATGCTATGATTAAATGTTTTGTATAGCTACAATTTTATCCGACTTTTGTTTGTAGATTATTGGGTATGGTTCTGACGATCAGTTTATTACGTATAGTTGTTTTGCTAGGCTTAGTTTAATGAACAAATTGCTTTGAATTTGAATTAACGGTAACTTAATTCAAATATTTGCGGAATAAATCCCAAAGCGTCGTAGTACTAAAATGATTATGCCAGTTTTTTTTTATCGTAAAAACCTAAAAATACTAGGTATTACTACTAGACATTAATAAATTAATTGTTGGGTGTAAAAAATATTGAACATAATCATACTTAGTATCTACTTACATAAATGTATTTATGTCTTGACCATTTTGATTTCTATAAATAGATTTTCATATATATGTTTATGTATTGATTTTGTATAAAGAAAATGTTTAACTGACATTTTGCTTGCTTTTGTTTTATAATTATAAATGTAATCAGTACGAATTGCTCAGAATTCAATTCCCCATGTCACAGAATTCCATTTCAATTCAATCGTAATTCAAGTCGCAATACTTTCAGGGAACTTTGTATAGTTATTCAATTGGGAATCACATATTTAAAGGGACATGCATTTTGATCAAGCAGTTTTATGATTAATTAAATAAATAGTTGTTCACAAGTTCAATTTTACAACTAATAGTTTTCCGTCTGCAAGACCAAAAATATTTCTTTGCAGATTGAAACTCTGTGACACGGCGGAATGGGTCATTTTCTGGATGTGACGGGCGATTTTAGTGACGCAGCAAAACGTTGCTGACTTTGTTGAGTGCATCCGCTTTAACGGCGGCCTTGTCACGAAAATGACGATTCTCGGGATTGGCCAGCACGGAGGCAATGAACTCGGACGTCTCCAGCTGTAACTGGGCCAAACGCTTCTGCAGCAGCTTGTTGCGCTGCACGAGCTTGATAGTCTTGAGGGCAATTGAGAGAAGTCCCTCGGTATTTGTGTGATATTGTTTAACTGGCTCCAGTTCAAACTCATAGCCACTGTCACTCTCCTGATCCTCCTCCTCCTCACCGTCGTCGTCATCATCATCATCTGCACTTGGCATTAGATCACAGAATTTGGCTGTTGTTGTTGATGTCCTGTTGTTGTTGCCACTACCAACGTTGCAGCTGTGGTTTGTTGTGTTGTTGCTATTGCTGTTGGCTGTTGTGGGTTGTAATACTGTTTTAATGTTGTTGCTATTGTTGTTGTTGTTGCTGCTGGAATGTATGCGAGATATCTGTATGCTCGACTCAGAGTTATCCGCATCATTATCCTCATCGATATCCATGCTATCCCTGCGCCTCAACTCTGACGATGTCGATATCATTCTCTTCGAGATGTGCTCCATTCTGGAGGGCAGTCGGGCAATGCGACGCCGTCGTCGACGACCCGCTGAGTTCATTGAACCTTTCGCAACTGCAATGAAAACAAAAGAATGGAAGCTATAAATATCAAAACAAATACAAGCATAACAATGCATACGAATAGAAATTCATGCGCTGCAGGCACATTGCAATGTGGTACAATATCATCATTAAGTGAAGCCTTTTCAAGGCAAGTCTTAAAGAATGCTACGGAAAATTGTATGCATTGAATTAGAGTTCATGATAAGCCGGAACAAAAGCTCTTTAAATAACTGTATGTATAGTCAATGAATGTAAAGGCACACGGAGGAAGGAGGAGACAAATCAGGACGAAGGAGCTTGGTGGTTTTTGGGGTTGTTATAACGTGGGCTGCTACTGCCGAGTTAGATGAGAGCCGACCAGAAATAATGTGCGTCAAGCACTTAAATTAAAGGTAACTAATCTCCTTACAACTTTTTCTCATATAGCTTTGAGATCGGCTAGTAGTTCAGAAGCTGTTATTCTGATTTTGAGAATCTATGGATAAATAGCGGAGTAATACGTTACCCTTTAACTATCACAGTATCAGGTAATATTTGTAGTTCCACTTTCCAGTTTATTTAATAAGGTCTAAAATCATCGTCATAAAACCGTATACAGGAATACAGCAATAGCAATAGCAACTGGCACCCAGCTCGAATGTCTGTGTTATAGTCTGCAGTCGGCCAGAGTCCGCTATAGTCGCCATATGTCGCCATAGACAATATCGTAGTCGTAGTCTCCGTGGTGAATTTCTCACTTTCTCTCTCCCTCCCCAACAATGCTCCCCATTTCAAATAGTTGAGAGCGCATTGCAATCAATGAATTTTCATCTCTTCTACCCTCCCACTCCTTCCTCACTCCGTTTCATTTCTATTGAATGAAAATTCCAATACCCAAAAAAATGTGAAATGTCTTTGAAAATTGCTCCTCAATTTACGTTGTGCGCGAAAGCAAAACACCCCACTGAACCAAAAGCTCGTAAAAAATATCGCTAACGATACTTATGCGAAACATCAACGTGCAAAACTATCGAGAAAGCACTCGCAAACGATCCGCAAAGCGATCACCCGTCGCACAGTTTGTGGCAGAGAAAGTTTCGTTCTCGATAGCTCGCAGAAGATTCGATTGCGAGCCTTCTTCGATATCCTTTACGACTCAAAGCAAAAAGAAAACAACAACAGCATCGGTTGTTTCATTTTTCCCCCTATTCATTTATCGTATTCAAGCTCGAATGCGACAATTTGACGCCAATCGTATCACCTTCCAGCTCGAATACGATAGTTTGACACTCGCTTCGTGGTGCAGTGGGACATTAAAACTCTACCCTTCTTCTCTCTTGACTCCTCTAACTCACTCTCACGCAGTCATTGCAAAAGAAAACAAACAGAGACAGACAGACCCAACACAAACACAAGGCGGCAACACTCATACAACTCCATACACCAAGGAGTACAGATATATGCCGCATCAGTCGCACCAGTGTGCTGCTAAGCGCGCTCTCTCGCTCTCGCTAAACACAACATTTTCCTGTCAAATTTTGGACAGAAAAATTTCCGAGTTGGAAAATTAACTTTTTAAATTTTGAAATCTTCAACAGCGTTCTACGCGTGGGATACTTTCCAAGAGCCTGGAAGTCAGCCAGCATAATTATGATACTTAAGCCAGGAAAAAACCCAACTGACGTGGACTCCTACAGGCCGATCAGTCTTCTCCCCTCGCTGGGCAAAGTCATGGAGAGGCTGATCCTGAACAGATTGCTCAATGTTGAGGCTGTCACCCTTGCGATCCCTAAATTTCAGTTTGGATTCCGAACACAGCATGGTACTCCAGAACAACTGCATAGAGTAGTCAACTTTGCGTTAGAGGCCTTGGAGGAAAAAGAGTACGCGGTTGCAGCTTTTCTTGACATACAGCAAGCTTTCGATAGGGTGTGGCACCCTGGCCTTCTCTACAAAGCCAAGAGCCTTTTAACACCACAGCTGTTCCAGCTCGTAAAGAGCTTTTTAGAAGGGCGCACATTTCGAGTGACCGCCGATGGGTGCAAGTCCTCCATTAAATTAATAGAAGCGGGTGTTCCTCAAGGCAGTGTTTTGGGCCCCACCTTATACTCGATTTTTACTGCAGATATGCCAACTCACACAGCAATCACATCACTTGATGAAAGTGATACCCTAATCGCAACCTACGCCGACGATACCGCGGTCCTCACGAAAAGCAGTTGTATACGCCTAGCCAGGGATGCACTGCAGGAATATTTGGACGCATTTCAAGTTTGGGCAAGGAACTGGAATGTGTGCATCAACGCAGGCAAATGTGCAAATGTGACATTCACAAATAGAGTGCAGAGCTGCCCTCTTGTCTCACTCAACGGTAGAACGCTAGAACATTCATTGGAACACAAATATTTGGGAGTCACCCTGGACAGATGTCTTACCTTCGAGAAACATGTCAAGTCGCTGCAGCACTCATATAATGCCAAAGTGAAAAGGATGTCATGGTTACTCTCCTCCAAAAACAAGCTGTCGCTGGAAAACAAGGTCAGAATATACAAGTGTATACTAGCCCCTAGCCTCTTCTATGCCATACAGGTGTATGGCATCGCAGCCAAGACGCACCTAAACAAGATCCGTGTGCTACAAGCAAAGACGCTGAGAATGATTTCTGGAGCTCATTGGTACATAAGAACTAGCAACATCGAGCGCGACCTTAAGGTGCCTAAAATAGGAGACAGAATCCAAGTGATTGCCCAAAAGTACACTGAAAGGCTAGGAGCTCATCCAAACAGGCTAGCCAGACGCCTAAATACTGCTCACCAACGAGTAAGGAGAAGATTAAAGCGCCACCACCCTCAAGACCTCCCGGACCGGGTCTTGACATAAAGTCCCTGAAAGCCCACATTTATCCCAATACACCACTCAAACCTCCCACCTTATAAATTAACTTCAAACCATTTCTTTATGTCATTTTGGTAAATAGTTTTTGTTTTAGTTTAATTTTCTGATTTGTTTAAGTTGCCTAATAAGGTAGCAGGACACCTGTCTGTGTAAAAACATCATTTCTTATATTTAAAAAAAAAAAAAAAAAAAAAAAAATAAATTTTGAAGCTAGAATTTTGTAGAAATTGTACCAGAATTTTTGTTGCGTTTTTCTCGAATTTACAATTTTCTTATTTTTTGTATTTTTCACATTTTCTTGCACTTTTTTCGCCACCCGAAGAGCGAAGTGCGCCAAACCAATTTTAGATTAATTTAATTAATTTTCCAAGAATTTCGCAATTTTTTTTCTGTTTTTAATTTAATTTATTTAATTTTAATTGATTTTTGAAATTTTTCAAATTTTTAATTAAAATTTGAGCGATTTTTCAATTTTTGTGGCATACTTTTGGCTGAATGTAAAAAATCAAATTTGTGCTGCATAAAATGTAAACGGAATGTTAACGGAATGTTAGCATGAACATTTTATTGCATTCTTTCGAGCGCGGAGCTTATTCCTAATACTGCGTACTTTTTGCCGCAGGTGTTTTCTCGAGCACTACAAATTTGTCTCTAGTACCAGAAGTAGTCAACAGGTGGACAACTTCAGTGAAGTTGCTGCCAGACGCAGGGGGCGTGTTTGCAATTTGTATTTTATTTTGCTGAAATTGAAATTTTTGTTTCAGGCGCCCCCAAAATGGAGGTCAAGTGACCTTGTACATACAAAGTGCTAGTTCAGACAAAGAATGTTTTGTGCGGATTTGTTGAAAATATAGTTATAAATTGTAGCATCTGTTATCATGAAAAACAAACATTAAAGAGATATACAGTGTGTGTGTGTGAGAATTGTGTGTGTGTGAATTAGAATTAGAATAAAATTAAGAACGCAAAAACGAAAAAAACGAGAAAAAACAAAGAAAAAAACCGCAACTTGAGCTTTACTCACAGGTTGCAGAATTATTACTTTGCTATAAATTATAATGAATATAATAATATAAATTATAGCTGTTTTTATGTTTTAAATATATAGTTAGCTGCAAATCTTTATAGAGTTGACAGTTGCAAAAAGAGACTATCCCCTCTAGTAATGGGCGCTAGTAAGTACTTACTAGGAAACCACCTCTACTTATTTTGCTAACCCTAAGTTAAATTAAAAATGCTACGGAAAATTGTATGCATTAAATTAGGCTGCGCGCACACTGGGAGCTAAAAGCGGATCTTACAGCTGAGCTTATAAACGAGCTGATAATTTCAGAACTAAAATGATAAATCAGCTCAGCTTTCAGTGTGCGCGCTTTCGTACAAGCAGTGTGTTTGTTTTTTTTCAAGTTGATAAACTCCGCTGTACCATCCGCTTTCAGCTGAAATTATCAGCTCGTCTATAAGCTCCGCTGTACGCTCCGCTTTCCGCTCCCAGTGTGCGCCTAGCCTTAAAGTTCATGATAAGCTGAAACAAAAGCTCTTTCCCTATATGCAGTTTTATGACGATGATTAGACCTTATTAAATAAACTGGAAAGAGGAACTACAAGTTTACCTGATACTGTGATAGTTAAAGGGTAAATTGTATTCTTTACAATGTAGATAACAAGGAGAAGGAGGCGTGACTGTCTAAACTAAATATATTCCTAATAATTATCGAAAAGTGCAGCTATGAAAATATTTAACACCTCTCTTAAATAAGAGGTTCACTTCGAAAATTAAAAATATTACAGAGATTTCAAGCTCTTCAAAAATCGCAATAATATATTTAACTTTGAATAGTTAGTCAGTGTATGCACACGGTGCGCCCTTTGTGTATCGCATATCATTGTCACCTATCTATGACCGTGTGGCTCTGTAAACATATTTACTTGTGTGCCGGAAAACGTGACCACAACTCAGGGCCAACAGTTGACAGCAACAACATCGACGATTTCCACGCTATTCTCATCAATTTGCAATGCTCGTCGCTGAGCACATGTGCATTGCAATAGGCTTTACTTGCTCAAATCATGGATAATGCTCACTCTCAATATCACACAGATACAACACACACACAACAACAACAAAAAGTAAACATCAAAACAGCGGAAATGGAAAAGGCACCCTCTGCAGAATGAGCATTTTGCAATTAGAGCTTCTGTCACCGTGTCTGTGGTCAGGGTCAGTTGGCAGCGCTGCAGCTTGGAGAACAAGGCCGAGATCCGTCGTTGCCAGTGGCAGTGCCAGTTCTCGTACCGGAATACGAGGCATTTAGCGGTTTGTTTGCGTTGTGCAAATAACACAATTTATCGAAACGCTGCACCAGTGTAATGAAACGTGAGTACGGCCATTGGCCCAATAGACGGGAAAGTGACGCATGGGGGTCTATATTGTAATAGGGGCTAAATACTGCAATCGCCCCTGTAATTAGCTCAGCAAATAAAGCAACTTGAAAATAAGCATTGATTTATAATGTATTTTTAGGCCATCTTTCTCTCTACAGAGAATTTTTTTAGTTCCCCAGACTTATACTATACATATAACTTACACTATATAATTTTAGCACTTAGCGAGGCATTCTTGAAAAAATGCTTCTTTTAAGAATTTTAATCAATGAAATAATAATTAATTAACACGTGTAAATCAATACGTTAAAATTTTCAAATTAATAAAAAAATTTTTAATAAAGCTGTATAAACATAATCTTATAAAAAAACCTCTTTACGAGGTAAAAGTCTAGTGACGAAAACAGTTATATGCCCCAAAATTTCTGATATCCATTTGTACGAATAATTAAGTTTGCATAAAAATTATTTTAAAAAAAATTTTGCACTCGGCACTTGCGCCAAAATGTCTCAATCTTCATACCAAATAAAACTCAATTTTCCGCCGTCTTTTTTTATTATTACTCAAAATAATTGGAACTTTCCTACTTTACCTCGAGTTTATGAATAATTGATAACAGAATTATTTTTTGACAAATCTTTATCCTTTGTTATTTTACACAACAAACTTCGGCAACACTGTCCCTTACAAACACACATGCCAGCGCAAAAGCTAGACCTCTCAAACTCTGGCTCTATGACACTTCTCTCTGTATCATCTACTCATATTACATCAAAGTGTAAAGTAAAAGGAATATACAGGTAACTTGCCCAAACGAAATTTACCTATGTTATTCAAAAACGTGAATGAATTGTCTACAACAATAACAATTTAAAAGTCATTTGAAACGTAGATTTTTCTTAAATCGCCGAAATGTGGGAAAAAAACCTTCTTTCACCTGAAGCTTTTTACCTGTGCTTTTAAGCAAAAAAGTTTACAACTAGGCTTAAAGCCCTTCAAAACACCTTTCTAACGATATATAGATCAAATCTGTAGCTTCTATTGTTTGGAAGCTGTGGTTTTTGGCATTTACATCACATACATACTCATATGTACTAGTACATCAGTAGTGTAAAGGTAAAAGTATATTCATTAAAAGTAATATCTTCCAAACCCATCGGTAAAATTTTTCTATCATATATCAAAAAACGCGAAATTTTATACACTACAACATATTGAAAGCTAAAAAAAATCGTTAGCGTCGTTTTCTCAAAAACCGCCAAATTGGACAAAATATCTTATTTAACCTGTTGCTTTTTACCTATCACTTTAAAAAAAAGTTTAAGGTCTGCCTAAAAGCCCTTCAAATACCTTTCCAACGAATATAGATCACGTCTGTACTCAATCGTTTGGATGCTATAGGGGTTTTAATTTTAGCGTTTTAGCGATTTCCCGCTAACTACTTTTTTTCGAAAAAGTCGTAAACAACGTTTCTAGATTGATCGGAACAATCCTCATCAAACTTTTAAGCTAAATCACGCTTTGATACTAACAAACAAACAAACAAACAAACAAACAAACAAACAAACAACTGACTTTTCATCTCGTTTTGAAAGGGCACCAAAATTTCAAATAATACTTCTGAACCAACGGATTTTGTTGATCAGGTGTCATTCACGCTATTTTTGATAGAATAGTAAAAAATAAAATAAAATCGAAAAGGCTCCAACGACCCCATTTCTCCTTCCCCTCCCACTAACACCTGTTTATCTCACGAACCAGGTAAGTTCCAAAAGTCTTAGTAACACTGTAAGATTGAACTTTCGACGTAATAACTCACCCATCGGACTCATACAAACCATCTTCCTGTGTATATATCTAGTCGCCTTCGCCCCTTTGTGCTGCTTTCGTCACTCGCACTGCCGTCCCATGATAAAGTCATGAATAATTATAAAGTTAATATTTTTAGCAAAAATCCAGTTTAAAATAATAATCACTGCGGACGGCAGTCCGCGCTAGTGACGAAAGCAGCACGAAGGGTGCGAAGGCGACTAGCATATATACACAGGAAGAATGGAAAATTTGCTATGACTGCCGACGGTCAGTATATACCGATCGCAGGATAACTTAACTTACAATCTTACTAACTTTTAAAACTCACCTGGTTCGAATAAACAGGTGAAGGGAGGGGAAAAATAAAAGAAAGGGCCGTTGGACCTTTTTGATTTTTTTTTTAATTTTTTACTATTCTAATCAAAAATACGCGTCGAATGACACCTTGATCACCAAAATCCGATCACTGTTCAAAAAAATGAAATTTGGTGCCCCTTTCAAACGAGATGAAAAGTCAGTCTGTTTGTTTGTTTGTTTGTTTGTTTGTTTGTTTGTTTGTTTGTTTGTTTGTCTGTTTGTCTGTTTGTCTGTTTGTTTGGATCAAATCGTAAATTAAGCTTAAGTTTGAAAGGACTTGTTCCCGATCAAAAATCTAGAAACGTTTGTTCTACGACTTTTTCGAAAAAAAGCTAGTTTAGCGGAAATCGCTAAAAACCGTTAAAATAAAACCCCTATCTCCAAACGATAACTACAACTACTATGTATCTTGGAAGGTGTTTTGAAGGGCTTTTAGGCAAACCTTCAAACTTTTTTTCTAAAGTCATAGGTAAAAATCAACAGGTGAAAAGAATTTTGTCCCAGATTTGGCGGTTTTTGAGAAAACGCTCCTAATTTTTTTTAATTCAATTTGACTGAATCGGTTTTTTGAATATTATTCAAATTTATGATTGGTTTGATAACCTATTAACTGAAAACGTACTTTGATTGAATAGACACCAACTTTGACTAACAGTCCAAACAATAAACTATATTAAAGTCGTTCTTAAATCGCCAGTGGCGCAAAGTTAGAGCGTCCGATTTTTTCGTGAATTCTCACTTGGGTTTCGGTTTTTTTAATGTTTAAATGCAATTAATTGAAACGTTTGTTCTACGACTTTTTCGAAAAAAGCTAGTTTAGCGGAAATCGCTAAAAACCGTTAAAATTAAAACCCCTATAGCATCGATATACATACAAACTACAACGTGACTATATCGTTGGAAGGTATTTTAAGGGCTTTTAGGCAAACCTTCAAACTTTGTTCTAAAGTCATAGGTAAAAATCAATAGGTCAAAAGAATTTTGCCCAGATTTTGGCAGTTTTTGAGAAAACGACGCTAACGACGCTAGCTTTCAATATGTTGTAGTGAAAATTTCCCGTTTTTTGATATATACACAAAAAATTACCGATGGGTTTGGAAGAATACTTATTAACTGAATATACCTTTTACCTTTACACTACTGCATGCACATATGCAGTATGTTAATGTACATGTAAATCGCCAAAAGCCATAGCATCCAAACAATAAAAGGTACAGATGTGATCTATATATCGTTGGAAATGTATTTTGAAGGACTTTAAGCCTACTGTAAACTTTTTTGCTTAAAACACAGGTAAAAAGCTTCAGGTGAAATAAGGTTTTTTTTCCCCAGATTTCGGCGATTTAAGAAAAATCTATGTTTCAATAAGTTTTAAATACAGTTGAACTTTCCTAACTCGAACTTCTCTAACTCGAATTTCTCTGTAACTCAATTAATAGTGCGTAAAATTAATAATCTTAGAAAAAGAACTCTATAACTCGATATTTCCCTAACTCAACCTTTTCTTTGAAATGGTGATCAGTGGAAGTCGACTATATGTTATTTGTTGTAGCAATTCAATTCGCATTTTTAGTATAACACATAGCGTCAAATCGTTTGGGCAGAATACCTTTACACTTCTGCATTACATATGCAGTAGCATCATACATCAGCACAAAGTGTCATAGCAGCCAGAGTTTGAGAGTGCTACTAGCTTTTGCGCTTGGCATGTGTGTTTTAAGGGAACCAGTGTTGGCAGACTGTTTGTTTTAGCTTGTACAAAAAATAAACAAAGTTGATAGAATGAAATTTCAAAATTTCTGATATCTTATTCAAAAATTTCTGATATCTTATAAAAAAAACCTCTTTACGAGGTAAAAGTCTAGTGACGAAAACAGTTATATGCCCCAAAATTTCTGATATCCAATGTTGTGACGAATAATATTAAGTTTGACATAAAAATTATTTTAAAAAAAATTTTTGCATTCGGCACTGCGCAAAACATTGAGTTTTATTTGGTATGAAGAATTGAGACATTTTGGCGCAATGTGCCGAGTGCCAAAATTTTTTTTAAAATAATTTTTATGTCAAACTTAATATTATTCGTCACAACATTGGATATCAGAAATTTTGGGGCATATAACTGTTTTCGTCACTAGACTTTTACCTTGTAAAGAGGTTTTTTTTATAAGATTAATAATTATCAATAATCTTAATGATTATACTTTAAGTTACAATTCGTATCATTGGCAAAGCAAATCCATCCGTCGTCATTGTTTTCAATTGAATAATCACATAACAGATAGTTATCCCGCTGAGAATCGGGAAATACTAAGCAGTATGTATGTGTGTATTTAGGTCAACTCATTCCTATTCAATTGCTCCATTGGCTGCCACCCTGTTGCATCAGATGCTTCCCTTAAAATACGTAAGCAATTCCCGGTGCGTGTTTTCAACATGTGCGAATCGATGCGATGTAAGAAAATGTTCTATGCGGAAATGTTCAGCTGTCTAACAGATATTGTTGCTGTTCTTGTTGTTGATTTTGTCACATTCAAATTTTCACAGTTGTCATCACCCCAACTCACATCTCAGATCACACACGACACGCCACATGCCATTTGGCTTAAGTTGCTTGTGTGTGAGTGTGTGTGTGTGTGTTTGTGTGTGTGTATGCGTTTTACTTCCTGCAATTCGCCACTGTTCGTCATCGACTTATGCAAGTCGAGGTCCCACAAGAGGCACTTGCACTCGACTGAGCAACGTTAATGAGCATTTATCTATTTTTTGCAGTTGTTGTTCTCATATAAACGTAAATACAAACTTGTTCATTTTTCTTGGCTCACGTCTGAAGGTCTGCAGTGTGGAATCTTGGGGGCGTCTTTGGCCTCGTTAGCATCACAACGATTTCTACACACGTGCCGTCCACTCAAATTAGTCACTATTTATGCTTAATTAAAGCAAATAACGTTGAAGCCATGGCATTAGCAAGGCCCACAAAGTCACCTGCAATTGCTTTCGAAGCAAACTTAGCACTGAGTCTTCATTATGCACACTAAGACGAACATACGCGTAAATACATATCAACTAATTTAAATACAGTATTTGCAATGTATTTATACCGTGTCTCATCTCAACTCAATTTTAAAAATCCCTACATATCATACAAGAACAAAATTTTTTCTAAAATAATCTAATTCTAATCTACTTTTGCCCACTGTGCAATTGCCAGGTTGTTACGTTGGGATTGCCCAAGGGGGCGACACGGAATTAAATTATTCTTGGACGCCTGCACGTGGCTTTGTCACACCCATTTGGCATTCAACATTTTAACGTGTTGCTGGAAATTAGCAGAAAAATAAATAAAAAAGGAAATAGGAAAGCATTTTTAATGAATTGCTTTGTATAAGGCACCAATAACAATTGCAGCAATAAAAACAAAAGCAACACGAGCAACAATAACAACATGGCAACAAAAAGCAAAATCGGCAAAAGCCAAATACAACCGAGCAAATATGGGACAGTTGCAAATATGCCAACGAAAGTAACACAGTAATAAACAACAAAAACAACAACAGGGGCAAAAATGGCAGCAAAAAAAAGATTGTTGTGTGTGCAAAATATTATTTTAAGAAAATAAAAATATAAAAGAGGCGACCATTTTAGCTTATTATATAGTTATTGCTATTAAACACATTTTATTTATTCCACAAAACTACAAAATATTATTATGAACTTGGAATGCTTGAATTGAACAACAAAGACAATGATATCATTCAAAATAAATAACTATTTTAAATATAATCCTATTAAGGAGTTATATGTTGTTTATTTTAAAATGGGATTATTTTAACTCACTGATTGCGAAAGCAAATATATTTTTAGCAAAAAAGTTAAATGATTTCAATGAATAGAGTACAAGCCAACTTATAGCTGATAGAATGTTCAACAAAGTCTGTTGCAACTAGGGGGAAGCTTATGTAAATGTGTCATGCTATAAATTTCCAGGGAAGATGTCTGCTGCCAGACGAAGCAGGAACAGACGGCACTTTTTTATGTTGGGACTTTGAATTGCTGACGCAAATTGTTACGAAATCAAAGTCGCGTGCCACAGCGAACAGCAAGAACAACAGCAGGAACAGCAATAGCAACAGCAGCAACATCAGCAGCAACATGCGCAATGTAAAGCAGACAACACGTGAACTGTGTACTGTATTGATGGGGACCACGTTGCAATGAACGAATCTGGCCAACAGTGCTGCTTGACCAAGTTTACATAAATTAATTAAACCTGTCCGAGTAACGTGAGCTGCTGTAGTAAATGTCATAAAATAGCAACAATCGCGACATCAACTGCAGTAATGACAGCGACCACACACATGTGACTCATGTTACGTATAAGACATGTAGGATAGTTACTCACCATAGTTCAGCACAGTGCTGCTCTGTGTGGCGGTGTTGGTGTTGGACAGAGTCACGCCCACGTGGCTGCCAGATCGTCGGGAATCCTTTACCCCCACCATGTGGACTTTCTTCTCTGGGCAGACGACGGGCGCCATTGGAACTGCAAGCAAAAAACAAAATAAAAATAAATTC
This sequence comes from Drosophila quinaria, assembly GCA_035047525.1. NCBI lineage: Eukaryota > Metazoa > Arthropoda > Insecta > Diptera > Drosophilidae > Drosophila > Drosophila quinaria. Next base: position 4,318,274 of record JAWNPO010000384.1, on the reverse strand, counting down.
AAAATTAATTGTCCATCAAATTGATTAATTGATTGATTGGCCACATGTCAAAATGTCTGGCCCGCTTGCAAACATCGAAAATAATTTAATAATAATATATCGTAACGAGTTCAATCAACTTCTTTAAGCAATTATTTGCGCCTTGCTCGATCAAAGATAATAAAGTCATCATCATCATCATTATCATCATCAAAGGGGAGCAATAAATAAGCAAATTAAATTTGCACGTACCATAAATTACACTAGCTTACAAAACAAAACAAAACAAATCTCATGATCTCACTTGGGATTACATAATGTAAGTATTTTAATTGTACTTTGATAAGCAATCTCGTCTACAACTTTGTATTTTAGTCATGAATCTAAGCTAATTCCTTAACAATTTTACATAGCGAAATATAACAATCTAAATATCATTTTGTCAGTAATTGTTCATACATATATTTGTATCAGCAAATTAATCAACTCTTGAGCATAAGCTGTGCAAAACATCTTTATTATTAAGCATGTATATTTTATTATCATTTCATTTAATCTCTTGGAATTTGCAGTGCATTAGTCATTCAGTAAGATAAACAAGGTATTGCCCTTGAGTAACGGTGCCCCAAATTCCCAAAACCGTTGACGCAACCAACTCAGCTGTCATTTGAAGCCAACGAGCAGCCAAAACAACAAGATTATTTTTCGCAGTCCCAACGCAACTGAAGCTCATTAACCATGCCCCAAATCTAGGCTTAGCTTTTGGCCGTGGCAAGACTGTGTTTATGTTTATATTTTTAGCGCAAGTTGCTCGAATGGCAATGCCGCTAGAGGTAAACAAACTTAGAAGAGCAATCGTTGTGGCAAGTAAGTATTACGTTGCAGATCCCCCAAGAATATATTTATACACATAGATATACATATATATTAAAGTATATATGTATATCGATAGCCAACATTTTGGCGCGCATGCAAATTGCTCAAGTGTTCATACTCAGTCTTAGTTGTACTCTTAATATTGTGGTGGTGTTGTCAGTCAGATGAGTCGCTGCCAGAGCCAGAGGCAGAGCCAGTCAAATTCAAATTGAAAAAGCCCAAAAGCAGCAACAGCAACAACTACGATGTTGTTGACGGCACGTGTATCTCTTGGGTGTAATTACATTTGGAAAGTGTGCGGCATCGCGGCCTTAAAGAGGCATTTTCATTTTAAGTGCTTGTTGGGGGGTACGACAGTATAATTGTGTGGGCGTGTCAGCTAAGCGGATTTCACAATGCCAATAAAATTGTTGTCGATGTGCCAATATGCATAGCTTGAAATTACATTTGATTATTTATGACTTCCGCTTTCATTCAAAATTCAGCAATATTTTCTCAAACCTCTAGAATCATGGTTTACCCATCATCATCATCTTGGCCACATCCCTGGCATTAAAATGTAACAAAAACCAAGAAGCGTAACGTATGCCAAGTCTAACGAATGGCCCCAATGGCATATTTCACGAACACGCGCTGTTTTTTCTATCCCCTCAGCTCTGGGCATGAGAACGTGGGACAAAGCGAAAGGCGAGTGGGTCGGTGGGGCAGTTGGCAACAAATTTTGAGCTATGAGTCACAAGCAAATGATACGGCAATGTGAAATATAGTCAAATTCCCACAGTAGTCCAGACTTTAATACTCTACCAAAACATACTTATATAACTTTAAGTTTTTAAATAATAAATAGACAGCTTAAATTGAGCTGGTAAGTTTGGTAAGTTTTCCTGGTTTTTAATTTTTCAAATATATTCTTCATTTTATCGCGTTTTAATGACTTTCCTCAGTCAACAGTAATTATCTCCAGCATATTGTATAAATCAATATATTCTTATCATATAAAAGCCCATTGCGTATTTTACTCCAAAAGTGATGATTCCAAGTTGCCTCAGACTGGACAGAAAACGAGCAACACGTGCCGCTGCAGGCAAAAAATAAAAAAAAAGCCACAAAATAAACGTAACTTGGCTCACTCGTAATATCTGACAGATACACATGTGGTAGACACAACTTCAAATACGAATAAGAATAGTTGTGAGTCTGTGCTTGTGACTGTTGTGCTACATGAATCGAGTGTAGTGAAAACAACAATTTGAAACACGCTTAAGCCATCACCTGTAGCTGGCTTTTATCTGCTACCTGCTACCTGGAGGTCATGTCAATCAATGTCTATAATGAGAACTGCCAATGCGTGTGCATAAATTAGCCAAATAATTGACGGACCCGACATAACACAACACGACACGCCAGCTGTCGAATTGATGTTAAAGTTCGACTCAACAAGGAAACAATGAACCAAGAGAACAGCTCGTTGACTTCTAAGACAACAATGGAAAATTGGGCGCAGAATGGCGTGGATTTAGTTGTTTGGGAATTTTCAGAGCAATTACTTTCAGAGAGTTGCAAACAAAGAAGCCTCAGCCAACCAAAAATAAATTTGTTATTGTCAACAAGAAAAAAAGTGTAAGTTCAAAAAACTCTCGGGTTTGCAGTTGCTGTTGAAGGCGTTGTCATTTTGAAGTTTATTTGGCGTACATGTATAATAAAGCAAAAGACACAACAACAAACATACAATATATATTGTATGTATTTATTAAGCCTACTCGTCGTCTGCCTTTCCTGTTTATGTTTTGAGAGCACGTAAGTCATGAAAGCGTTTTATATTGCACTTGGGCATCATTTGCTTAAATGACACCGGTAATTCTCGACTCACATTAGCCTTTAAATATTTATAAATTCATATGCAGTCATCCTCGCACTCGTATTATTTTTATTTGTATATGTTAAATCGTCATTCATTAGCTGAAACATCAGTTTTGCACGTGAGGAAGCTTAACTGAAAATTTGTGCATATATGGGATTTATTATAAGCTTACATACGTACATATGTCAGACAACCTTGGGGACGTTAATTGGTTCCGATAATACAACCTAAATTGTCACCTTATTGGCTGACGCTTAAGTCTCTTTAGTCTCTTTCATATTACGCATACGCAATGTACTATTCCTGAGAAAAATTATCTTATTTGTATACAATTTTAGCACTTATTAATTGGTTGTGTACTATACTTCACATTGAGGCCTATTTAGCAATTGCAACTATGTTCTGCCTCGTGTGTTGTTAGCTCAACACGGCGTATACGTGATATGCACATTTGCCCTGCTCTGTCCTCTTAGTTTCATTTAACACCTTTACACGTGCCGAGTATCATGAGTAATGACATCAACGGAGGCGCCGTTACCAATCAAAGTTTGAAACAATTCAAGTAAAAGAAGCTAATATAAAAAAATTCCATTGCAGGTCTACATTGTTTAGTGTGATTCTGTTCGTTTGGGTTGTTAAAAATATTGAATATGATTTTTTTAAATGATTTGCACATTTATATTATATTCAAAGTAACATTATTATCACAGCTCATTTTGCTTTGCATAATTTTAATAATTTCTTATAATTTGTTTTAGTTGAATTATTTTATTTTAAATATATAAAAATAATCAATGAATTACTTGCAATTTAAATTGATTTCACCATATACTATACACCTTTATTTACCACATTTTGGAATTTTTCATTGCCAACAAAAATATCTATTTATCAGCAACAACAACGACCAACCACAACAAGAACAACAATAATAGAGTGCTAATTTTCTTGTTATCTCTATACACGCGCGTGGAACTTATGAGAAGAAATGAATTAAATAAAGAAAACAACCAAACTCTAGAATGGGCGGAACAATGCCAAAACGACTACAAAAAATACCAAAACGAAATATTCACATTTACCAGCTAAGACAATAAACATCCGTCGTAATAATATTTAGATACGTCCGGGGCTAGACAAAACGTGCCAAAACTTTGTGCAACAAAAAACTTGCTAAAAATTGTCTAACCATCAAAATAGAATTAGATCACTGCCAGAGTCCGGAATGTGAATATGTGCTATACCTTAGAAGGGAAAGGAGAACGTAGTGAGTTTTTGAAAGTGGAAAGTGTGCATTACTGGACATTTGAATTGCCTGCCTTGCGATAAAAATTTATGATGGTGACAAGCAAAAACAAATAAAAACAAAAAGCGAAAATCGAAACATTAAACGAGCCACACGTGTGCCAAACAATGACCCAATTGCCATTGCTTTGCCAATGGCAAACAAAAACCAGACACGCGCAATGTCTACCCAACCCCGAAACCTTCCGACCCCAAAGCACCAACACCGCCACGATAGGTTCCATAGACAGCAGCTCGTTAGGGAACGGAACTTGGGATTCCAAAAAATAAATGACTACAAAAGCAATGCTATTAATTGGGCTCTTGCCTTATTTACTTACCGAACCCATTGAGAACGTCAAGGATGGACAAAGAAGTACTTTAAACTTGTTGGTTTGTATCAATATGATTTAGCCATACAAAGTCTCTTTATCATGTATTTATCAGAATTAAAATCGGAATAACATGGGACACTAATCAAGTAAGAGATCTAAAATCAGGCTAACGGAGCGTGATCAATATGGAAACATGGCATTTAAAGTACCACCTAGATTGGATTTTATTCAAAATCTATATAAACATATATACGAGTCAAATTTATAACGTCACCTTTCGGATTGTCAGAGATTTTGGGTAGATTAGACGGCTTTATTTATTTGAAAAGCTGAAAAATTGCTGAGATTTTGTAGTGAAAAGTTAAAATAATTGAATAGATAAACGATCAAACAAAGATTCTGTTTGTTTCAGAGTCAACGATATGAGACAATGAAACAATTATATTCCGCCATTTGTGGATGTCACATGCCAGTAACTATAGTAAGCCATAAACATTCAAATTAGCTAAATATTTCTGTCTTTTAAAGTGTAATAAAAATTGACAAAAAGCCAAACATGTTCTGAAAAACCTATAAAATGCAAATGTGAAACATGACACAAAGTTTGATTCGAATTTTTTTTAAATCGAATCGATTGTTGTTGATGAATGTTGTATATGGAATAAAGTCAATGAGTGGTAAACGGTGCGATTCATTGTGTTTTTTCATGGAGTATTCACTTTCAGCTGTGAGGCGTTAAAAATGACTTACTTATACCTAGTTTGTTTGCTTTTTCTCTAACTTAGCCTTATTTTGTTTTGATAGCTAATTGGGTGTTTCAATAATTATTTTTTCATCTAAATGAATGAATAAACGCGTTTAATGGGCACTGTATTACGTTATTCAGTATGAATGTTAATCGAATTGTGATAGTGAATTTGAATGGCGTTTGTTTAGTTATTGTGTTGACACGGGAATTTTATTTCGCTCGTTTAATTGGCACATCATAAAATGCGAAACATTTAACGTTATTAATTAGTTCAGCATATGTTATACTGGGTTTCTTTATACATTTACAAACAAACACATTTATACGTCTCGTTCTAACTTGGCTGGCACGTGTAGAGACTGCTGTGCATTGGGGCGTATACTCGATGTCGCATTACTTCCGCCTTGGCGCACCCACAGGCTATTTACACTGTACTACAAAATTAAATGAGTTCCCTGACAACAGTTTGTCATATCGAAAAATTACAATTAAGGAGTATTTTCAATTTTGCCAAAATGGAAAGAGTGAAGAGTAGTTCCTTTCAAATTAATTCAATTTATTTATATATTTCATAAATATAAAATGCTATAAATAAACAAAAAACGTTGATATTTGTTTTCGAGATTACAGAGTACATACTAAATTTAGCTTGAAGCACTTGTCAATATTTACACATATTAAAGCCTGTGAGGTGGTAAAAAAATAATTATTTATTATAATCAACAAAAGTTGTGAAGTCATTGAAAATAATAAAACTAAGTATTAAATTTATGTGTTTTATGTAAATATCTAACTTTTAATTTATAATTTATAATAAAGATCAAAAAAGCAATTTTTTTATGCTTCTAATTTATAATCGATAAATTGACTTAAAAAATCAAGTATGAGTATGTATTACACAATGATTTATTAGAAAATTACAAAGATTAAATAGAATAGAATACATAATTCATATCTTGAATTCTTACTTGTAAAAATATTAAAGATAAAAACGCAACACAACTGTATTTTCTCTGAAACAAACTGTTTTTAAACCTATTCTTATTGAAAATGCGGGTCATGAAACTATTTTTAGATACTCGTATCATTTACAATAATCTCAAACATATTAGTATTATTTAAAGCATCAGCACACTAACTTGCGCGTGTCTTGATAAGTCAACTAGGCATTCATTCGTCACACTCACACACTAACTTGTACAGTGTACAAGTACAATGTACACTCATGCTCACATTCACACTCACACTCACTCAGAGTCGCTGACTGTTTGAGCAAGGTCGCCACATGGCTCTATGCGGTTCAAGTTACAGTCAGAGCCTGGTGAGACCATTTGGCCAAAAAGAGCTGCAGCTGTGGCAGCCACAGCAAAGGAAAAGCGCAGACACAACCACAAACCTCTACTTTTTAATTTAAAAACAAAAGTCGACCGCGTGTGTTTACTTTTATTATTGTTTGCTCATCATTATCATTATCATAATAATCACCATCATCATCCTCGGCACCATCGTCATCGTTGTGGAACTGGAGCTGCGACTTTGTTTAATTTATGTTTGCCTTTATTTGGCTGCGAATAACAGCAAAAATAATTCACTAATGTAACCATAAAATTAGCAAAAGAAAAAAGAAAACAACAATGCAGAATGCAGAAAGCAAGTTGGCTCGAATACTAAACGCTCTATCTGCATTGTTAAATAAATGTCTAAAATAAACATTTAATTAACTAGATAATGTATTGTGCTTACTTTAATAGATAATCTACAATAGTAGAACACATTGTATTGCGAAAGATAAAACAAAGTCTTTCTGAAGTTCTCGACTTGGAATTACCCAAATTTTGACACATACCAAATTAATATCGGATGGAAAAGAAAGATTGTTTAGCTTTATGAAAGAGCACGTCAATACGTTGTCTAATATGAATTTGAGCCACGAAAGATTTCTAAGCTTACCTGAATTCAATATAACACATCCCATAAATATTCTATTCAACGGCATACTAAACTTTAATTTCAAAACTAAAATACCCAAGTGAGCAATTGTAGGGTATAGCCAAACTCAAAGAGCATTTAATGTCTGGGCTGCGCCTCATGACAAAAGTGCGGCACGTGTGACATTTTATGGTCGACGGTCATCACAATTTGCAGACAATGTACATATTTACATACTTATATGTATGTTTGTATGTACTGATGTTATGATTGACAAATGCAACCGGTAAGAGGCGGAACAAGTCTATAGAGTCAGGTTAGATGCCGTTTTGAGCTTGCTGCCCCAGCGACTCGTCACTCACACACACATACATAAACACTTATATACTATAATGGCAAAGACCACGCGCGTGTAACAATTTACAGTTACATAGAGTAGAGTACCGCGTGTGACTCGCATTATTGGGTTAGCAATTAGCGGTAGAGCTTATCGTTGCAATTGTCGCTGCTTTTTTGTTGTTGCTTTTATTGTGTACTCTATTGGCCGATTGACATATACATACATATGTATGTATACTATGTAAATCGCATCGTGTGAACCTTGAATTTATAGTTTCACTCATATTGCGGGTTTAAAAATAAATTTTTCATTTAAGCGTAACAAATTATTACTTATACGAGTACAAAAGTCATTTGGTGCAGAGGAAGTTGTTGGGTTTTATGACCAGTTTGGGTTTTTACTCATACAATTTTTATATTTAGAATTATTTTCAAGATCTTTGATAAAAGTGTTGGCACAAGGAAAAAATAACATGTAATCGCTTACAAAATGAAATGTGATCACATATTTTCAAATAAATTTATCAAATCTATTATATCTCACCATTCAATTCCATTCGACTTATATTAAATTAAATAAAGTTTTCATTTAAGCGTAACAAATTATTACTTATACGAGTACAAAAGTCATTTGAGGCAGAGGAAGTTGTTGGGTTTTATGACCAGTTTGGGTTTTTACTCATACAATTTTTATATTTAGAATTATTTTCAAGATTTTGATAAAAGTGTTGGCACAAGGAAAAAATAACATGTAATCGCTTACAAAATGAAATGTGATCACATATTTTCAAATAAATTTATCAAATCTATTATATCTCACCATTCAATTCCATTCGACTTATATTAAATTAAATAAAGTTTTCATTTAAGCGTAACAAATTATTACTTATACGAGTACAAAAGTCATTTGAGGCAGAGGAAGTTGTTGGGTTTTATGACCAGTTTGGGTTTTTACTCATACAATTTTTATATTTAGAATTATTTTCAAGATCTTTGGTAAAAGTGTTGGCACAAGGAAAAAATAACATGTAATCGCTTACAAAATGAAATGTGATCACATATTTTCAAATAAATTTATCAAATCTATTATATCTCACCATTCAATTCCATTCGACTTATATTAAATTAAATAAAGTTTTCATTTAAGCGTAACAAATTATTACTTATACGAGTACAAAAGTCATTTGAGGCAGAGGAAGTTGTTGGGTTTTATGACCAGTTTGGGTTTTTACTCATACAATTTTTATATTTAGAATTATTTTCAAGATCTTTGATAAAAGTGTTGGCACAAGGAAAAAATAACATGTAATCGCTTACAAAATGAAATGTGATCACATATTTTCAAATAAATTTATCAAATCTATTATATCTCACCATTCAATTCCATTCGACTTATATTAAATTAAATAAAGTTTTCATTTAAGCGTAACAAATTATTACTTATACGAGTACAAAAGTCATTTGAGGCAGAGGAAGTTGTTGGGTTTTATGACCAGTTTGGGTTTTTACTCATACAATTTTTATATTTAGAATTATTTTCAAGATCTTTGATAAAAGTGTTGGCACAAGGAAAAAATAACATGTAATCGCTTACAAAATGAAATGTGATCACATATTTTCAAATAAATTTATCAAATCTATTATATCTCACCATTCAATTCCATTCGACTTATATTAAATTAAATAAAGTTTTCATTTAAGCGTAACAAATTATTACTTATACGAGTACAAAAGTCATTTGAGGCAGAGGAAGTTGTTGGGTTTTATGACCAGTTTGGGTTTTTACTCATACAATTTTTATATTTAGAATTATTTTCAAGATCTTTGATAAAAGTGTTGGCACAAGGAAAAAATAACATGTAATCGCTTACAAAATGAAATGTGATCACATATTTTCAAATAAATTTATCAAATCTATTATATCTCACCATTCAATTCCATTCGACTTATATTAAATTAAATAAAGTTTTCATTTAAGCGTAACAAATTATTACTTATACGAGTACAAAAGTCATTTGAGGCAGAGGAAGTTGTTGGGTTTTATGACCAGTTTGGGTTTTTACTCATACAATTTTTATATTTAGAATTATTTTCAAGATCTTTGATAAAAGTGTTGGCACAAGGAAAAAATAACATGTAATCGCTTACAAAATGAAATGTGATCACATATTTTCAAATAAATTTATCAAATCTATTATATCTCACCATTCAATTCCGTTCGACTTATAATATAAAATACGAAAAGATGAATTTAATTGTGCCATTGAACATAAGTCAATTTTTTATTGTTATAGCTACTGTTTATCTGGGACTACAAACGCGTGTATCGTATTTAACTTTTATATGGGGCTTTCACAGCAGCTGTTTGTTACATATTAATATGGGCTCTCACACACACACACACACATAAACAAAGGCAGATAAAGCTATGACAGACACGTGTGAGAGACGAGCCGGTGAAAAAATAAAACCAAAAGCTACAACGAAAAAAGCGAATTAATTTGTAGTTGCCTGCATAAATTAAAAAGACTTTGTCATTCAATCGCAGGCAGTGACGCGAACGTGAATGCCGTCAACAGCGACAGCGACTGCGACTGCGACGACTACAGCGGAATGGCGATAATTTCGTTGCCACGAGCTTCTCACAGACAGACCTACTCTGAGCTAGTGTGTGTGTGTGTCGGTAGGTCTGTTGGAAATATCCACTGAGCAGCAGCGGCAATCGAGCAAGTCACAATTAAGTTACCCAGTTGAATCCAAATTAGTTCTTAGACTGGAAATGCAACAGATTGTGATCAAATATTAAATGCTCATAGTAATTCTAATATCAGTATACGTATACGTGCAAGTAGTACATGTCTAATCAATGGACTCTCTGCCAATTATATGGTTTATTTCTATGATTAAAAAATTTACATATGCTGCTCGTACAATTTTGAGAACATTTTAATTTCATTTCATTTATGAAGACTTTCACTTAAATCTTCGATGCTTTAAAACAATTCGCTTATTTTTTACTGCATTCAAAACTAAAAATCGTAAAAAAGTCCCTGAAAAACTACCTTACAAAAGAGCAAAGTAAATAATGCGAATCTTTTTAGGTGATTCTTGAGATAACTGCTGGGTATTCAAACAAATTCAAAGCCATCCACACAGACCCTGATACAGAAATGCGCTCACATGTGTTAATGAATTTTTATGCTGTTGTCTAGCGGTCTGTGTGTGTTTGAAAGAGAGAGAGAGGGGGAGAGTGTGTGTCTGTGTTATTTGCTCTTGTTGTTTTTATTGAATTACGACGCACGTGTTGCTGCTGGGGTAACCGAACTGACAGCGCAGCTCTCCCCTCTGGCCACACAATTTGGAGCAGAGCGTCCGTCCATTTTTATTGCTGTTTATGTTAATGTTGTTCTTTTTTGCTTTGTTTTTGCCACTGTTTGTTTATATTAATGGGGGTTTTTAATAATTTTGGTTAATCTTGAAGTTTTAATGCGCAACGCGTTGCAGCCCAAATTATAAATCTATTATTATGGACGCCATAATATATGTTATGGGTGTAATGTATAGGTCGACGTTCGATCGCTATTAATATGCCAAATTAATATTTCAAAGAATTTACACTTTGAAGAGGGTAGTATGGGTTTCTTTGTATGGAGCTTCCTGTTTGATAAATTCTCAGAAATTCAACTAAGAATATTACGTTAACTCAACAGGGACGTTAAACCAAGTTATTGTAATTAAAAATCTAATTAATTACGATATCTCATTAATAGGCAATGATGGGGTCCATCAGAATAGAATAGGTTATTAAACTCAATCTTATCCTAATAACAAGAAAGAAGAGAAGCAGTCAGAACTATATTACCGTCCTTTATACATGGTATCTCAAAGTCGATAAGTTATTTATTTTCATTTGGTTGATATATAAATTTATTTACTTTGCATTAGGTTGCTTCGATTGTTGAAGCAATTGACTCAAAAACAAATAAATTGATTCACATAAGTAAACAAACCGCTGTCACTAGAAGAATTAAATATGTTGTTGTTAAAGTCAAAGCTTGATTCCGTTTTCTGCTGAATTGGCACTAAATCCAAACTTTTGCTTACCAGCAGCAACAATTCGAGTTTACTTTTTTATCTCTTGTTTTCTTTTGTTTTGTTTTTTTTTTTTTTGGGTAATGCCGAAGGTTTCTCTGCGTTATTAATGCCGTTTCACACGCTCCGCTTTACGAGCGGTAGTTTTCATTGAGAACTCTTTTTAGTGTTTGTCCGCTAATGGGAACACCAGCCCTTTGAGGGGTGACGGGGCATTGACATACGAGTAGTTCTAGGAATCACACAAATAAATAAAGCTGTGCCATTTCTATATACAAATAAACACACACAAAATTTGTTTTTGTAACTCAAAAAAATAAAAATAAATAAACCCCAACGAATAATAAATCTCCAATTGCAAAACAAACTGCAAATGACATTAATTTTATCATATTTCGATTGAATTTTTATTTTTAGCACATGGTTTACTTTGCCAATTTAGCTAGGTTTTTTAATGTTGTGTGCCTTGAGAAATCAATATTGCGCATACGCCATGTGCGCCAGTTGGGGAAAGTGCAGTCACCGCTGTGTGCAGCAAACAAAAGGCCAAAGGGCAAAGACGATGCGTCACCAGCCAAGGACCCCTCGTCCTTGGGAAGGCAAAGTGGAGGGAAGTTGATTTGAGCTATGCTGCAGGACTGGCAGAAGGCGGAAAGGAGCGGGCGAAGAGAGAGAGAGCAGCGAATACACGTCAAAGGAGAAAAGTCTTTTAATGCACGCTCACTCACACACACAGTACTGATAATCGACAGGAGTGTGTGAGAGAAAGAGAGGGATAGAAGACGGCAAACGCTAAAAGCTCTTGCCAATATTGAACGTCACTTGTGACATGCAATTTAACAGGCGACACGTGTGGACTTTTTTTGGGCTGTGTGGGGGGCAATTTGGGGACGGAGCCTAATGCTAGAAGATTTATGCCCCAATTTATTACGTATGTGAGACTTACCCGATGGTTGTTTGAAAGCGTTTAGCAGTAAATGTTGTTGGAATGATGGCGATTAGTGTTGTTGCTATCGCTCAACAGCTGTTGGTTTCTTTGTTGCTGGGCAGAAGACGCACGCACACCCAAAAGCACGGATAAAGATGCAGATAGAGATAAAGATGAAGAGAGGCTGAGGTAGACACACTCTGAATATGGCAGCTTAAACACGTTTTATCTAATTTATTGCGCGCTCATTGAAACTAATGAGCATTTTTGTTGTATTCGTATTCACACGCCTTTAATCAATTGTAGGTAGAACGGAAACAACGACAACAACAACAACTATGACGAATGCGACAGTGTGTGCAATCATAGGAGACAGACGACGGCGACGACACCAACGAAGCGACGCTGCTGCTATCAACACGCGCGCAGCAAAACTTTCGCTTTCGTTACGCTTTAGACACGAGCACTCACACAAGCACACTAGCTCACTTACACACACAGTTGCACACACACATACACAAACAAAGAAGTACGTAAATGCTTGATGTTTGCAGCTTTAAAGCTTTGAAACTTAACAATACCGCTCTGTGTGATGGCGAGGCGCATGGAAAGACAGCGCAAAGCCGAATGAAGCCGCGCTGCCAGCTGCACGGCGTTTAAATGGCCGTCGACAGCAGCAGTTGTCGTGCACCACACACGAATGTCAAAAGTGTTTTGTCTAAACAGTTGAAAATACACGAATTCACTAACTTATTTGAATTTTAAAAATAATAAGACATGTGAACGACAAAAAACACATTGCCATTACAAATTGAATTTAAAAATTACTGAATCAGTTATAATGCTTCCTCTTTTCCCACGATTAATAATCCATTTTTGGTTACAATACAATAGAACCTACATGTATATGCTCATGTTAATGTTAGTTTAAAATTTTAAATATATTATATAATTTTATGTATTTAATTCTTAATTAGTTATCTTATTTTCAAATTTTTTAATCATTTAAAATAACATATTAGTCGTCTGCTCTTAATAAACGTTAAATAAACAATTCATATCTATTTCATTAATTATTAAAAAATCCAACCAGAATCCATCAATTATCTTCTGATGTTCAGTATATAATTTGAACTTTATCATCTTTTATGAATTTTCATAGTACTATGATTTTGCTTATCAAACAGTGCAAAATAGAATAATAACAATTTATGACAGTACGTGCAAATTTTTTGAAACATCAAATCTAATCTTGGCCATTTATTGACACAAATTTCAGCTAAAAAAAAAAACACCCACGCATATTTTTGTCGGCTGTCAAACATAAAATGTTGCCAGCAACTTTTGTTGCCAAGCCCAAGTGTTGCTGGCAACATTAACGAACTCAACTAAACATGTAAACTTTTTGTTTTACCCCATTTACCGTTTACATATCTATCTCTCTTTCTACTCTCTCTCTCTCTCATTCACTCACTTTCTGCCTTTCTGTTCTCTTAGCCAATTTTGTCGCACGTGTCGGAAATTTTGTTACGGCCGATTGCTTTTTGCCTTTGTTAACTATGTGTGTGTGTGTGTGTGTGGCTTTTGCTGCTTGTGTCTGGAAGTGTGAATATATTGTTGTTAGATTCTCTCGGCTGATGTGCGTTGCGCGTGCTAATGAAAAGGTAATTCAATGCTCTATGCCACGGGCATTCGGCGGGCAGGTGAAACAGTTCGCCGACTAACGGTAGGCATGGCAGCGAGTCTTATTTCCGGTTTTGCGATGCTTTGTCCAACCGAACACTGCAAGCAAAAATAACAAAAATAACATATACAAAGCAAAAAGCATTGCGAAAACAATAAAAAATAAATTTGCATAACACATGAATCTCCCGTCCGACAACATCAGCTGTTACCTTCCGACTCTTTCTCGCTTGCTCTCTCTCTACCCCTCCTTATGTCTATGTATGATTTTAATGGGCTCGTGGGTGTTTGTTTTTTCTTTGTGGCAGACACTTTTCAGATTCAATTGCCAACACGTGTGAAGCAAAACAAAAGAATGGAGCCAATAAGCAAAATGGAGCACTTAAAATATGTAAATTAGGAAGAGGGGCTTGGGCGGTTTGAACCATTCCACTCCGTTAAACGGCTGTAGAAATGGCAAATTAACTTGCTCTTTGCCAGATGGTATAAACGGAAATGGGCGTGGCACTTGCGTCAATGAAAAACGCGTTATAAGCATAACAGATATGATGACCATAAAAAAGTGCGTAATCAGGCGGCGGCAACTTAATTTTTGCAAACAAATCAAACACGCGCCAACTCCTAAGCCACCCACCTCTTAACTCCCTCTCTCCCTCTACAGCACATGGTCAATGGTTTTTGGGCTAAAATGAATGAAAACATTAAACTGACTTCTGTAACGACAGTTAAATACTCTTTATTTTTACACTTACTCAACATGAAATAATAAATTAATTAAAATCATTTATGTTCCATGATACTCTATTTTCGAAAGATTATCCAAAAATTTTGCACACCTAAATACTGTTCTCATATACCCGCTCAAGTGAGTGTAGAGCATGTGTAAATATGAATCGCTTTTATTTTCTCGCTTGCCAAAATAATGCCAGCTATGTTTGTGTATCACGCGTCAGTCAGTCAGCGACATTCGGTTATCAATAGATGTCCGACCGATATTTTTAGACATGTCAGCGACTCGTGCATGTAACAATAACAATATAAATATAAATAATAATAACAACAACAAGTCGAACGCTTAGATTTGAGTACCGGTTTTTCCTGCATACAGTGAAGTTAATTGTTCGGTTTTTGTATTTCTGATTATTTTTGGTAATTTTTATTGATATTGCAGGCACTTCTAATACACGCGCAATGTCAAGGCCCCTCTAAAGTACCCAAAAATAAAGTGCCCAGGTGGAGAAATCAAAATAGAAACACGCGCCGAAATATTGGTCTAGTATCATATACATATGTATAAATATATATGTACACGATTAGGTCTTTGTGTGCTCAAATAAATCATAGCACCCAGAAAGCAATCGGGAATAGAAGCTCCTATGTACATACAAATATACAAATTAATTTATACTGATAATGACAAAATGCATACTGTACAAAGCAATAGAAAACTGCAACGCATAAGTGTTTTGTATTATTATTTAAACATTATTTTTACAATTTCTTAATTTGATTTTAACGGCTCGATTTTAACTGCTAAAGCATTCAACTTTTGAGTGACTGTGTCCACTTCTTATTAAAGCTGTCTGCTATGGAACTCGAAAAAGTAATACTAAGCAGTGGCATGAAGCAGTGCATATTTAAGCAGTGCAGAAGCCAAGCAGTTCAAGCTATTTCTTAAAATTTGTTTCAAAAATAAATTAAAAATTAATTTAAAACAATTTCCAAAAAACAACAAAATACGAAATGTTGTAAAATAATGAAGTTCAATTTAAAATTGGTTTGGTGCATTTCGCTCTTCGCGTGGCAAAGTTAGTAAAAAATCAAAAAAATAAGAAAATTGTAAATTCAAGAAAAATGCAACCAAAATTCTGGTAAAATTCTAGCTTCAAAATTGAAAAATTTCACTTTTCGCTCGCGGAAAAAGTTATCTATTTTTGTGACAAAGAGTTGGTGAGAGAGAGAGAGAGAGAGCGATAGCGGAGCTGCTCATGAACGCACGTCATGTGTATTGTTTGATTTGTTTAATTGCGAGTTAGAGAGAGAGACATTTTTATGAAAAAGAGTTAAATATGAATACCGATTTCTTGCAATTAAATGTGGACATGTAGAAAAAATAAGTACCATTGCTCCAACAGTGACCAAAATTTCATTTATAATAGCGAAAATGATAGTTTTACGGATTTCAAAACGTCCGTTTTTAGACCTAAAAGTGATAGAAATATGAGCCATCTGTCTCTCAGTTTGTGACAGCAAAAGTCTCAAAAACGGAAGCACGGAAACGTATCATTTTCAGAACATTAACTATATTTCTTGTGAATCTCGGACGTGTAAACCTTCTGCGTTCTCTCGTATATGATCCGTTTTTGACCCACATTTTGACTCGACAACTCATGTTCAGCGAAAGTTGGTCCACTGGGATATTTAAATAAAAAATTTAAATTAATTATAATATTTAAAAACAAAAATAAAAAAAAAATTCGCTTAATGAAATTAAATATTTTATGAGGGTACAACTTACCTAATCAAGTTGTTACATTGTGTTGCTTCAAATTACATAAGACAGATCTGATCGAATCAAATAAATAAAAGTCACAATTTAATATCGTAAGCAATTTCTGAGATATGTAACCAATTTATCAAAAATAAATGCAATAAATTCTTTGAAATATTTTGGTTAGTTAATTGTGTTGCCTAAACGAAACAAGAAAATCAATTTGCAACATTTCAATAAGCAAACGCTAACTACTAGCGGCCCCATTTCAGATCCACCTCAGACTTCACCTCAACAAATTAAGCCTTTCCCAACGACACCCAACAAACAACAAATAATGCCCAAAGCCAAAAACTGAAGTTGCAGCACAACTAAATATATAAAAAAAAAATAAAAAATCACAAACGAAAAAAATCTGAAAAACTAATCAAAGCAGAACTCATTAAGCATAGTAAAAAATTATGCTATTGTAATAAAATGGTTAAGCCGAAGCCGAAATCGCAAAGGCAATCGAATTAAACAGGCGATGGCCGAAGGCGCTGGTAAAGCGCTGCCAAACAAATTGCCGGGAAATCCCAATTCCCTCAAAGAGATCCTCAAAAAGAGAGAGAGACCGGACTGAGACCGACCAAGTTGCAAGTTAGTTTTCATCGATAGCGAATTTATTATGCAAAGCAGAAGCGGTAAAAGATCAAAGCGCAGCGATAGCAGATAACACGCTTAAAACGATACTACCAGCCCAGCAATCGATGAAAAGGCCAACTGCAGACGAGCTGCATCAGCAGTAGAAGGCGGCCCTTTTTCTGTCCGCACAAATAGATTAGTTTCACATGGCATGGAGTTGGGGTTTTAGGGCGCCATATTGCACACTGAAGACCCGCCAGCCGCCGGCCGCCAGCAGAAGTTATGAAAAATTAATAATAATGTCGAATCGATTGATTTCAGCAAATGCAGCCTAGCCCCACTCCAAGCACCACCAGCACCACCAGCACCACTAGCACCACCAGACAGTCAGCCAGTCAGCCAGCTAGCACCACCTAGACTGTTGGTCGTCCTGCGTTTGGATCGAATTGACTTGGTCAAGTTTGCTTGGCCCCGGGGGACTCTGGACCACAGAGCAGACAGTCACCACTCAACAACAAGTCACTGTATCGCTCTCTTTCTTTTGCCTTTTCTATCTCTGTCTCTGTCTTACACAATCTTAATGCGTGTGTGTGTAAAACTGTAACTAAATACGAGAGTCTTGAGGTTTAAAGATGCTCACCGATATGGGGATTCCCTAATGTATGAACTCGTTTTTTTCAATGGTTAATTGAGTTGCCTAGATTAATAAATGTATTTATTTAATATCAAATTATGGTAAGCCGGCATTCGGGAAAGTTCAGTTCAGAAATTAGTGAAGTATTAATATAGATATAAATAGTAATACAATTTTCAATAAATTAACAAAATGCAACATTCATAATGTCGATCTTTTAATCTTTTTTTTCCCTTGAAGTACCGATTTTAAACAGGCTTGGACTTTATTTTTGTATCTTTTTAGTTGTAACTTAAAAATATTTGTCATATAATATATTCGTTTATAAGTCAATCTTATTAAAATTTTCATTATAAACTATTTAATATTTCTTGTTACTGTCGCCCATTTATATTTGACTTTATATAAATAAGTTAATATATTTAGGGTGTTACATATTAATTTGCATAGCTGTTATAACCTTTGCAGTGGCATCTGAAGTTACAATTGTTGTGTGCTCACTTAGCGCCGCGAGCAAAAGTCGTACATTTTCATCACTCGGCTAGGAAGAGAACCAGACACAAATCCTAGGCCCAAACCAAGTCCAAGTCCAAATCGAAGTCCGTGAAGAGTCAGTCGTCATTGTCTGGCTTAACTTTTATGGTCTGGCCGTCTGCCGCGGCTGTCCGAGTGTCGAGTGATGCATTTTTCATGACCAGTTTGTACGATTTCCGCAACGCAATGCGCATTTTCATGTAATTCAATTCGGGCTTGGTTTTAGTTTGGGCTTTGAGAAGGTTTAAAGCTTGGATTTGTAGTTTGAGTTTACTTACGCTTTGTAGGCACATTGAACTGGCCATTTTACAATTCTATTGGCATTGGGTGTTAGAAGTTAAGACCCACCGCTGAGTCAACGTTAACATGGGCTAATGAAATACGACATTTGACTCGTGCGGCTGTATTTATAGGCGTGGGATTGCTCTTGGCCAAATTGTTACCAACTAGAGCATTGGAATGCGTGTGAGAGATAGGCGTTGATGTTATCCCAGTTTTACGATACACCATTTCGCCCGCAGGACTCACAATTATAGCCAAAACATGCACCATTCAGTTGAGTTCAGTTCAGTTGTTGTGCACACTCATCGGTGCCATCAAACGCCATCAAACCAAAGCCTAGGGATTGAAAAGCGCGTGCTGCCAGACTTCCGCTCCATGACTGACCCAAAACTGTTCCGCTACGACAGACAGACGGCGACAATGTGGGCTTCATCCTAGCTCCATTCCCACCTCCCACTCTTACGAGAATCCCTAGTTAATATGCATACTATCAACTGATAGCTAAACAACTAAGACGTGTTTGACTCACCACGTTCCAAAGCAATGCCTCCTCAGTGTGTCGCTTTGCCACGCGACCAGTTCAAAGGGTGACCGATCGATTTGTATGTGATTTGTTTGGTTAAATGACTCATCACTGGTGTTTAGAAATGCCCAAAACTTGCTGCTCAAGTTTGTCTGCTTAACCATTTAATGGCTTATACATATTTTAATACGTATAGTTTCTTGGAATTCTTATTTGACTCTGTTGTTTTGAAAAAGTGCTTCCAACTTGTTTATAATATATAATTCTTATCGTTATATTGTGGATTAGAAGTTAAAGGAAAATGAAAATAATGTTCTTGTGTTCTTGAAGGACTCTCAAATTTTGTTCCAAGTTCATTCGTCTTATTCGTCTTTTTATATTTCTGTTGTTCTACATTCAATCAAGTCTTAAGCTCCTATTTGAAGTCAATTAAAGGTGCAATTTGTATTCAATCGATTGCTTTTTGCTTTCTTACACCTTTATGCGTTCGATCCGTCTGTTGATTTGGTTAATTAAATATGTATAGCATATAGCGTCGCGCATAAGCACGATTTGTTAATTTCCCATTCGAAAAATGCTAATTCTCAGTCGGGCATTTCATGAAAGTTTAAAATTATCCAGTAAACTGACTGATAGCTGAAATTCTAAGCCATCAAATGAAAGACACGAGTCCTGTTTTCCAGTCATTGACATTGGATTTTTGTATCTTACAATGCTCGATGTCGTGTCTCTTCCAATGGGTCAGACCTATAAATTATGCCCCATGGACTTTTGCCAATTTCTTGGAATTTATTAAATGCTATAAAACTATTCAATATATTAAATATATATTTTCAAATTAGAAATTGAAATAAGTAAATACATTTAGTATGTAACTGACAAACCATTATTTATAAAAAAAAAATATTCTCTTAAGTATATAAAATTAAAATTAGTTATTTAGGTGATCAAGTATTAATTTGTGAGAATATAAAATTTTAGAAATGGAAATACATATGCATGTGCACTATTCGGTATAAATAAGAAACCCGGTTTTCGACAACAAGAAAAATTAAAAAAAAAAAAGATTCAATGAGAAACGATTAAAGAAAAAAACAAAAAAACCTTCCAATCAGGATGTTTTCATTTACTTTAAGAAATAGGTTCTCACACAATTTTCAACCAACTGGTCTCAAAATTAATTATTAATTTAACTGTGCCCCCCAGAACATTAACATTTAAATATTATAAATAAATAAATTATAAATAAAATAAAAAAAAATTAATAAATAAATATACATTTTTATAAATTCAATTGTTTGGCTTTAATTTTATTTGTAATTCATAAAGGTTTTTATAAATTAATGGGGCTTACTCAATTAATTTTATTAATCAGTTGCATCCACTCGCTCCATAACAATAAACTAATTAATCGCAATTGAAAACTACTACAAACTTAAATTGTCACATACACAAAACAAACATAAACTCACGCATGTGGCAAATTCGATGTCTCATTGGCTCGCACTCAAACTCGCTGACTTTTGTGATGAAAAGCGAAAACAAAGCAAAAGCAAAACAAGAAAGCAACAACAACTGTAAATAGTTTCTTAACGGAGCTTAACGAATGCTGACCAATCAGCGAGCCGCATTAAAGCAACACATATACACACAATGATACACACTCACTACCACACACAGCCCGGCAGAGTTGCCAGCTCATCGCAAAAATGTATATTGAAGTATTTGTAATACGAATTTTATACCGGGAATTGTGCATTCTACAACTAATTTTCGATTCTATCAGATAATTCGCTTAGTAAATACTTTATGTGGATATTTTTGGCTTACGGTAGTCATCAACTTAACGAATGCAAACTTAATTGATTTACGGCTAATTTGAATAGATTAACGGCTAATGAGAGTTACGAGAGCCGACAACTGCAACAACTACACTCAGCACGCTACCTACCTATGGTGTGTCTGACTGTGTGTGTATGTGTGCATAGGTGCAAAAAGGGGCGTCAACAATTGGCTCACTGCTCTTTTTGTATTGGTCAGCTGGTTGTATGTGTGTGTCTGAGTACCTGTGCTCGATCGAGCGCTTACACTGATACAAAACTTGAATAAATAACAAAATGTAGTGTTTGTAAATAGAGTAATCTTTACACATTTTTTTTTTTATAACATTGGAAAGCAATTAAATTCTAATGCATATAATGGGTTTTCAAACTTTCTCTTAGTGCCTTATAATTTTTAAACAAAACGAGACAAACTATTTCAGCTTGGTAAAATTTTAAATCTAGAAATAAAGTTATTAAACTTTTTCCGATTATAAATCACAAATTTGTAATTATCTTTCTAAATATTCAGATATAATTGCTTTGTTTATTTATTTCAACAGCCCAGCATTTCTCTCAGTGCACGATCGCCAACCGCATTGGGTGAACCACTAATACACAGACAACCTCAAGTTAAGCCTGTGTGGGAGCTCTTGAGCTGAAACTGAACGAAAGCTACCTTACCTGTTTCGAAATCAAGTTTGTTGCTTCTGTGTCGCTTCGGTGATCCGCACAGAAAGGTGCACGCGCGCATTCTACACGGTTGGCTACACAGAGCGTATTGTTGAGCGAGCTGAACGGATTTCCAATAAGCCAGTAAGGCACAATAATAACGATCGACGACTTAAAGCCGTCGGAAGTGCACACTGTAATCGTCATCGGTATCGGCAATCGGAATCGGGAAATCGTTTCGTTTCGTTCTGTTATCGTCAGTTAACCCAAAACATAAGTGCAAAAGTTAATTGAGTGAGAGTCTATTATTATGTGAGACACATACATATGTATGTATATGCGTCGTTAGATTTGCAAATGAATCTGTAAGGTTCGTCGCTAAGAAACCCCATAAATCTTGTCGAGCTACAGATATAATCAAAGTGCTTGTGAGTTCCCATGAATATGCAATGCTCAAAATGATTGAAAAATTAAATAAATAAATATATTTATTGTATTGTGCAAAACATGACCATTCGAGATTTGAGATCTTTATGCAATATATTTCAATAATAATTGAAATATTAATTGTTTGAATACAAGTTCGAATAAAAAAAACAAGTGCCAAACATTGTGCAAAACAAAATCTGAATAAAAATTGATAAATTATTATTTATGCAAATACATTTCCAAATACTCTATACTCGGCTGTACCTGCTGTACCCAATGGATATCGCAAATTAAATCTTTCGAATAAAGAAGGTAAGACCTCAAGGCCCCATTTAAAGCTCGCACCCGCACCCGAAGACACACACGCACACACGGGCAAATCAAACCCCAAAAAAATCGAAAACGCGATTTACCAATTTCATTATTAACTTTGATAGAAATCAAATAACAAAATACTTAAAAAGCCAGCCAACAGAGCAAATGTAACCACAACAAAATCAACACTCGCACACAGACATACTGAGATAAATATATAAATGTATCTACGGCGTTCTTCATTTCATTCAATGACTTTTTGGTGGTCCCTATTCAAACAACTCCAAACAAATCAAGCACCGACTCTATGGCACTTCAAACGTCAACTCGAACAAATTTTTTTCTACTCTGATAAGTTCACTTGACAATGAGTTGCAACTAAGCCAGGCCAACCAGTCAAAGCCAAAGTCAGAGACAGTCAGCTAGACAAATAGACAAATAGAGGGACAGACATCCAAAGCCGGGCCCCAAACAGAAGATGCCCACAGCCGGTAGTGAATATTCAAGTACAAAATTGAAATTCATTTACAAAACTAATTTCAATTGTTGCATTTTCAAGAATTTATATACTCGTACGAGTCTGAGTGTGAGCATGTGTATGAGTAGGAATACAAGTTGGAGTACTATATCGACATTTTTTCTGGCGCCACCTAAAGTGCCATCCAAATTTCCCAACTGCATAGCGTATTGTCATGGAAAGTGATAGTTGAATGTGGGCAAGGAAAAGTTAAATATTCTATAGAAGAAAAAGAATGGATATAATTAAAATGAAAAAAATGATTTAAAGAAAAATAATTCATTGAATATTTAATAGCGCAATCCTATAAATACTTTGTTTATTAAATTATAAAAGTAATTTAAATATGCAAACACTTTTCTAGCGCTTAATATAAAAAGAGAACTAATAGTTGAAATTAATCAAAGCCAGACGAGGAGAGAAAATTAATAAATATTTTTTGTTTGCCCTCAAAATATACATTTAATTAATTCTATAATTTTTCAAATTAATCGGTTGTTTTCTGTAGAATCCCTTTCTATAATTTCTATAAAACAAATATTTCATTTAATTAGATATAACATCATTTCTTATCTTTTCATTAAATTGATTATATGTACAATAATGCACATTAACTGATATTATACTAAGCATACCATAAATATTTTATTAAGATTCATATACACGTTTATAAAGTGACAAATTTTCCATTATTTATTTTTTTTAGACATATATTTATTTAAATTTAAATGCGTCATCAAATCTTTACTATTTTTTATTTATGGCTAGTGTTTTTATGGCTTTTTAGCATAACAAGTCTAGAGTGCCATATTTAACTGAAAACAGGCCTAAAAGCTACTTTTTCTTTTGTGTTTAAGACATTTAAATTGACTCATTTGCCAGAAAAATGAACATAAATTAAACTAATGCGAAATTAAATAGTAAGGAGTTGGAATAACCCCATTATTAACACTGCTATGGCTCTTGTTATGCTTTTTTATTAACCTCGGCGTCAACTTCTCCAACACCATGTCGAATCACATGCCATAAATCATATTCCTTATGCAATCCAGCAAAGAGCTGCTAAACTGCCAACTCATCAATGATATGAGAGTTAGGAGAGTACTCATAAACACACACATACACACTCAGAAAGACACATACACACATTTTCATACACACATATATCTTCAATAGTCCCAATGCCACTGAGCGATTTCAACGGCTCAATTGTTGGCCAAGCTACAACAATGCAAATCAATTCTTTAGATGGCTCGCCCTCAAAATATACTTTTTTGTCTGCCTCAATTCAAACAATACCAACAGAAACTGAACCAATTTCAGGTTGTGTGTGTGTATAGCAAACAACAACTAATCAACAATTGTTGTTTCATTTCGTTATCAGAGCAAAAAGTCTGCAGACTTTTATTAAAATTCACATATTTACTGATATTCTGATTGAATTATTAGTGTTGGCTTAAGAATTTAGACACGAATTTCAAACGAATTGATTAACTAATAACAAATATATTTTTGCCCTGTCATTTTATAATTTTAGTAACATCTGCACAAATATTTGCAAACGTGACAGCCACGAAATGTATGCGGATAAACGTGGCCTAGAGAAGCCTGGTCCAGCGCTGTCGGCGTCGGCGGCAGCAGCAGCAGCGGCAGCAGCAGTGGCAGTCACGCATTTGGCCACGCCCACACATGTGCATGCCCTACAGCAACAGCAGCAGCAACATCAGCATGCACTACAGTTGCAACAGCAACAGCAGCAACAACAACAGCAGCAGCAGCAGCAACAGCATCACTTGCAACACCAACAACATCACTTGGCACAACATATGCACACGCACCATCATAACTTTCAACAACATGAACCAACCACATTGTCACAGCAGCAACACTTGCAGCAACAACAACAACAGCAAGTTGCTCAGCAACAGCAGCAGCAGCAGCAGTCCAGCCAACAGCAACAGCAACAACAGCAGCAGCAACAGCAACAACAGACAGCCGGCATGTTTACAAGGTAAGAGTTAGCGCCAATTTTAGCCCACTGAACCTAAGCCCAAACAGATCCAATTTGGATCAGTTTATCGTGCAACATCTCGTTAGCTTTCGGCAGCCAACAAATCAGCGGCAGCAACGCATCAAAAATGCGCAACATGCAACATGCTAACTTTTAATTTCAATTTGTTTCGCACGCTTCGATATTTGTCAATGCGATTTAAAGTACGACTGTGTATGTGTGTGTGTGTGTACGAGTGTGTGTATTAAGTGTTCTAGAAGCTGCAAAAAGGTAGCTTTTCTTCTCGCGCTGCTTTCAATTTCTTTAACTTTGGCTTTGGTTATTTTTTCGTATTTTTATTTTTGTTTTTTTTTTCGTTTTGTTATTTCTGTGGCGAATGCTGCCGGTTTTAATGGCCTCTTGTATTGGCAACTTGTAGTTCACATTTATCTGGCACTCGTAATCTTCTCAGTCGCTAACAGTCGCCGGGTCTCCACATGGCAGTGTACCGTGCGTACACAGCAACAGCAACAGTCACAGCACCAACAGCGCCAACGCCGTACAGCCAATTCTCGCAATATCAACAAAAAAAATACAAAATTCAGAAACAACAACAGCAGCAGCAGTAGAGAAAACTTCGCCTCCTTCGCGGCTGCTGTGCCATTTTATTTAGCTCCAATTAATTAGTGCTTCAAATGTTTTGCCATAAGTTAAACCCGCACAGTGCGATTGACATTACCACGTTGGCAATCGGACCAAATCCAAGACCAAAACCAAGACGACGGAGACAACGACGACGAACCAACGACGACATCAACGACAACATACAAGGATGAGGATAACCCCAACAAACGGGTTGTCGCATCCACTTCTGGGCCGTTTGCTTCTGAAATGTGTAAAACTCACGTGTGATGCTGTTGATGGTTCTTCCATCTATCCCAATCCCCTCTCCCTCTCCCCGTCTCCCTTTATGCTGCTACTTTTTTTTTTGATTCCTCTCCCTTGGTCCGTTATGTGGGTGTTGGCAGTGGGTGTTTCATAGTTATTGTTGTTGCTGTTGCTATTGTTAGTGTATGTTTCTTTTTTTTTGATAGGCGGCACATTGATAAGCGAAAAAATCACACAAAATTAGAGCAACTTGTATATAACAAAAGCAACAACACCATTTTGCAGTAGTTGCTTCAAACGATTCTCAAGCGTACTTAAAAAAAATGATTTTATTAAAAACTGGGGGCAAATATTAATGCGAAACTTTTAAAATGGACTAAAAAATGACAAAACTATTTTCGGTGAATGGATAAAATAAACAATGCTAAAAAGTAATTATCAATGAAAACTATTTACACTTATTTATTTCATTTATTTTTTGAACGCATTTATTGTATTATTTGTTGATTCTAAAATTTAACAAATTCTTACTAAGAATCTCACAAAGTTGGCACATACCAATTCTAGAATATCTCACTTACAATATATAAAAGTAGTAACCAAATGATTCATACTTTAGACAAATAAATCAGATATTTAAAAGATATGGTAGCTTGAAAAGTGACACCCTTTCATTCATAGTCGTAGATTAACTTTCATTCAGGGCATTCACTTAGCACGTGAAATTTTTCGAATTCCCATATCGAAATCCATCAATAATTCGAGAAAAGATTTTCACTTGGGAAGAGTTCATTGTATTTACAATCTGGCGCGCGACTCTTTCGCACGAGGCAATGCATATAAAACAAGAAGACTCATAATGTGTACAAATGTGAGAAAAAAAACACACAAATATCATGGATTTCTATAAATACCAACGTTTTGAGAGTGAGTTTATCAGCAGGCAAACAGCAAACCGTGAAACCGAAACAAACAACCGTTAAACAACGAAAACCATATCAATATGCTCTAAATAATAAATAACACTAATTAAAACCGAAGAAATTTTTAACACATGCCACAACAAACAAACAAAGTCAGCGAACTACTTCCAAAAGGAAGCCAAAGCCAAGGAAAAAAAGACCACATAAAATAAGGCCCCTCTGACCAATTGTGCTGCTTCCTGAGTGAAACTGACCAAAACCTTTGGATATACTGTATATTGTGTATCCAGCAACCAGAGGGTCCAACCGGTGAACCAAACAACCGGCCATTGGGTGTTAATTTTGTCAATTAGCATGCGCAGATACATTTGTATCTGTAACATTGCAAGCAGCATTTTATGCTGCTAATTTCATTAACACATTTCGAATCGGCATTCGGTATCGGCGCAAGTTATTTACTATACTCTCTGCCTCGCCAGTAACAGTTCAAATCAATTGTAGCACCATTTCCACTGCAGTTGCACCAGTTACTATCTCAGAGATATTGTAAATTGTATCTGGGCTGCTGGCAACACGTCTAATTGTTTGGACTAATATTTGATGACGCGCGTTCAAGCTAATTGATGTGCCTCCAGTTTTTCTCAAAAAAAAAAAAAAACAAATTCAGAGCGAATATGTAAGTGCGCCATGTGCTCCCACCGCAGGGGAGGAGTTGATATTGGGAGAAGGTGGACTTGCGGACAGAGAGGCAGATAGGCTGGGCAATTGTAGCTCAAAATCAAAAAACTTGCCCCAAGGCGCGTCAAATTATTTAGCTGCGGCATCCTTGTGCTAATTGCCTGATGTTGCCGTTGTTGTTGTTGTTGCCTCCGCCACAGTCGCTGCCGGTAAAGTGCAGCCGCCGCAGCAGCAAAACCATCAATCCCGAGAGATTCAATGTATCAGTACGTTCCAGCCAGCGAGAGTCTGGGACTGAGCTCTGGCTAAGTTGGGTAATTTCTGGCCAAGCCACCGCCGGGCAAAATATGTATATACAGGCCACAACAGAGAGCCAAGAACTCAAGTCATGGGAAAATTTCCGTACACACACAATTTGGGGTTTGGCTTACGCCTCAGCCGCACTGCTCGGTAGCTGCCTCAGTCTCTGTCTGTGTCTCAACTTCGACTCCGACTACGGCACAAAAAAGTCAGTTTCGCACGCAAATTAAGATAATCGAAAGCAAATGCAGCAACGGTAGCAGCTCCATGGTTAACGCTCTGCAAACGGGTTTACTACCCGGTAGCAACAAATCAGAAAAATATGAAAAATTATGCGGTGGTGTTGGTGGCAACAACAACAACAACAACGGCGAATTTGTCGATGCTGATGATGACGATGTCGAAGTGTGCTTTTGGCAGTCCATCATTCCATCATTAAATTGTGGCTAAGATTCCAATCGGACATACAAACCACTAACGTGCACAATGAGAGCAACAACATCAACAACAACAACGAATTGATCTCTTTCTTTTGCTACTTCTGTTTTATTTTTTGTATCAAATTCTAGTGGTTCTGTCTCGTGATCTTGTGGTGCTGTCTGCTGTTTAGCAAAATATACACATATCCATATAAAATACAGAAGCTGGCACCATAAAATCTTTTATGCACACTAAATTATATGGATGTGGCCCAGTGGAACTCGCAGCTATTTATTTTCTTAATTGATTGTGGCAAACAGCAGTAGTTTCAGCTATAATAGACATAACTTTATATAGTTCAAAAAAATAATACAGGGTGTTATAGGAAATGAAAATAAATGAGACTTATATGAATAAGAAATAAAATAACACCAGCAACTTAAAAAATTATTTAAATATTAAGAAGTAAATATTAAAAGAATTTGTAAAACAAAAATATTTTAGAAACAGAAATAATTTCAACTCAATTTTTTAAGGAACCTCATCCATATAAAACAAACCAAACTCCTTTACTTTAAATTCATTTAAATTAAAACTTGAGTATAATTTTAAATTGATGAGTATGATGATATTATTATTAAAAGTTTTTTTTATTATTTTTCTTCTTAAATTTTTAAAATAAATTATAAGAAAACATGTCTGTTTATTTTTTCCAAACATTCCTTTCGAAAATTCCTTTTCCTAACTTTCCAATCCACTTAACTTTACTGCACTTCTCAAGTCGTCTGCAATCGTTATCATCAATTAATGACAGATGTAAGCTTGATTTGAAGTCATTTAGCTTAAATATGTGATAGAGACACACAGATAGGCTATTCATCTGAAATCACAAACCCATAACACTCATACTTGAACCGAGCATACCGAACATACAGAACAGAAGTCCAAAGAGCTACCACCTTTGCTCATATAGGTGGTAATACCTCGAGCTGCTGTTGATGCTCTCTTAGCCTGGCCATATAATTTGGTTAAAGGCCGAGGCCGAAGCAGCACAACAACAACAACAACAACAACAGCACCCCATGGTTATTAGATGGCCAACATAACCGTGGCAAGGATCGTTTTTTATTATTTTCTTTTTTGTTGTTGTTGCTTTGGCATTTTTAGCTTTTTTTTTTATTTTTTGCATGCTAAACGTCGCCGATGTTAATCTGTGTAGAGCTGAAGCGGCTGAACTGGCACAGCAAGGTATCGATTACTGCCACCGGCTTACGCAGACGCGTTTGCGGTTTTTAGGGGCAAGCTCACAGAAATCACAAAGGATTGAGGGACCCCGACCGACAAGTGTTTCCCAGGAATTCCAAGAAATTTTGGGGCCGTACCAGAAAAAGCACAAAAGCATTGTGCTTTTGGCGCCTGGCAATTAATTGTGCGCCAACTTGGCGGTGGTCGGGCGTGGGTTCAACGTAGTTCGTTTACTCAGACGTCTGACAGAGTATAGGGTTACCACCACCACCAGGCCAGTTAATTCGTCAGTCTGGCAGTCTGGCAGTCCAACAGTCTGGCAGTCTGTCAGTTAACTTTGAATGTTGGACGCAGCGTTCATTATGCGCCGTTTTGCACTATTTTCCTCAGAGAAAATCATTAGAGCTGCCCGCAGCGTTGAGCTGGACCAAACTATATCGTGGGAATATGGCAAATAAACTCGCCCAAATTATACACACACACACATACAGAAAGGGAAAGAGACAGAGAGAAAGAGAGCGATTGAGCGAGATATGCGAGTGACTAGACAATTCGAGATTCGAAAGAGCAGTCGCTCCAGGAAAAGTGCAATAAAAATTTGCGCAAATTTCGTGTTTCTGTTGGCCCGCAATTGCTATTGATGGACTAGTCTCAGACTTGCCAGACTGACGCCCCATGCATATTAAAATCTTGCCTTAGATTGATACGTGTACAGCAGATGAGTTACAGATGCAGATACAGATACAAGAAAAACTACAGCTAAAGATGCAGGCATTGGGGCGCCTGTGATTTATTTGCTGCCGAGAATTTTACGATGGCGCTGAGGGACGCCATAAAAATAAGAAGACTATAGAGTGGCATTTAAAATGCATTTTAGTTAATAGTTTCGCATTATGTTTAAGCTTTATGTGCTAATTAGTGGGCCCATGGGGCACATTTAAGTTGAACCACCATTTCACAAAATTTTTGTGTGGACTGTGTTCGAACTGTGTTTTCCCCCTTCGTAGGATGTAGGATGATGATGACAACAACAAGATTTGAGCCTAATTTCTGTGGAGCACGTAAACTTTGTTGGATATCTCTCTAGTGAAGCGTAAAACAAACTGCAGGCCAAGTAGGCTTGATTAAGATCTTGACTGCCACACTGAGATTAAACATGTGCCAGTGCGCCGAGGGAGGCTGCAACTGCAACTGCAACTCCACTTCCAACTCCAACTTCAGCTCCGACTTCCACTTGGACTCCTCCTACGCCGCCTGCAACTTGCCACAGGTTAGCTGCTGACGCCTCGCTAAGAATCGTGTTTATGCTTTTAATTAGCAACAACAACTTGTACAGTAAGTAGTTGCAACAGAAGCAGCAGCAGCATCTGCTTGCAACAACAACAACAACCAGTTGGTGCTACTTGGTGCAGATTTCAAGGTACCGATAGATATATTAAGAAATGACATGACATGTCTCGCTCACTCCACCACAGAGATAAATTTTGATGTAGATTACAAGCCAAAGATGCGCGGGAGTTTTCTCTGCCAAACCATCTATACTATACTTATATAAATCTCAGTAAATTTTGTTGTTGTTTTTGTTATAGCCATTAACACGTTTTTGGGGACTTTAAGAAGGATGGACATTATCATATTATCGCCTGACCAGGCATCTTGTTTATGATAAATATTTAACAAAACTTATTAATTATGCCACAAATAGGCAGTGCGGCCGGCTTGGCACTTGGCCAGCTTCTGTTTTAAGTCAACTGCTTGGTTGGCATTTTACTCAGCTAATTGGCAGATGCTCAGGTTACCTTGGAATGCGATTCCATGCCGTCGAGTGTGGGAGGATGTGAGTCGCCTACAGAGTCGACAGCAACAACAACAGCTATAGATATAACCAAACTGATATTGATTTTAAGTACAGATACTTGTAATAAAATGCAATTCATGCTCATGCATATTTATTCAAAGAGTCATCAATATAAATGGATAAATTAAAAATGGCACTGCATATATAGATCTAAATATTTATATACTCAAATAAAAAAACAACATTAAATAAATTGTTGTCGATGTAATACAAAATTAAAATGTCGTACATAAATGACATTTATTTAAACAAAATCATATAATTTCTGTAAATGGAAACTGCTTTTGTATTTGTTAAACATTTTATTTAAACTACTGATTTATTAGTTATAATTTTAGTTTCTTTATAAAGTTAAAGATTTGGAAATAATATTTCCTATTCGAATTGTATCACTCTTTACGATAAGTCAAAAATTATTAAGATTTAATCCAACTTCGAAAGAAGATGGATTTTGGATATTCCGAACATGTTAAATTTAACTTATACCTAATATAGATATTAATGTCAAAATGGTTACTATATGTTAAATAGACTTTAAAGGTACGTTATAAAAACGACCCTTACTAAATAATAAATCGATTATTAAATAAAGTACATATTACATAAATTTAAATGCTTTTTCCAATATTTGATAAATCTGTTAGAATAAGCTTTGATCTGTGGTAATAAAATAACCTCAAGCACAAAGCGTAGACAAAAATCAGTCAACCAATCAACAATTGTGGACCCTTCACCAACTCAACTCACAACAATCACAATCACGACCACGCCCACTTGGTGCCCAGTCCCAGTGGCAATGGCAGTTGAAAGCAATCCAATCATATGTTACGACCGACTATCGCAGCATTTAAATCAATATTCGTTTTAATTGTACAAATCACCTTGACTTAATTGTGACTGTGAGCACTGTGTGTGTAACATTGTGTGTGTGTGAGTGTGTGTGAGTTACCCCTCTGAGCGGACCACTCAATTCGACTTAAATCTGTGTTCTATTATGGGCAGTTGGAATATGCCGCCGCCGCCTGACCGCAAAGTCAAATGGATGCAGGCCAAGAAAAGCTAAAAAAAAAAAAGGAAAAAAAAACGACAGACGGTCCGTGGCCGTGGCGCTCGTTTGCATTGCATGCGGCAAACATTTTGTTGCATGCAACAAGCGACTGACTGCACACACAAACGTCTACGTATGAGTATCTGATAGATAGATAAATGTGTGTGATTGTTTTAAATGTTAACATGGCCATTTAGAGGCAATAACAGCGGCAAAATGGCAGTCCAACAAGAGTCGAGTCGAGAAAGCCAGAAAGGCGCGGGCACTTGCTGTTATTACAACAATATTACCAATATTTATCAAGCGCTTGCAAAATCCCCAAGTCGGGCCAACAATGGCAGAAACGTCAGCATAAATACAACAAAAATACAAATAAAACAACAACAACGTTTATACACCGCGTGCGCCGCCGCCGACGCTGCATAAAAAGACAAATTTATGATTTATGAATTCAACCTTGTAAATAATATGCTCAGAAAAGTACACACGGACAGATCGCTAAACGCTTGTACCGCTCGCTGCGTCCCGTTCCTCGCTAGCCGCACAGCTGCTCGGCCAAACAACAACCGAGCAACCCAGCTAACAACCAAACAACCAGACAACCTACCAACCAAACTGACCAACCTACTTGCACAATTTTCCGCACAAGGCATGTGGCAAGTGTGCCCCACATCGACCAGCATTGCAACAACAACAACAGATACAACAACAGCAATAACAACAGCAACAACAACATCAAGAACAACCACAGAAACTAACCGCTTGTTGTATGATTTTTAAATGCGCGATGAGTTATTTATGCATCTCGCATGCGCTTTTGGTATGTGCGAGCATCTTAACCCACCGATGACCCAAAACAACTATAAACTCAAAATTAAGATATTAGTATGCCAATATTTATATAAAGAATATTCCCTAAAAGTATAATAAGAATAAATACGAATATATTTATTAACAAATACAATTGGAAAAATTGATGCAATGGAATTCATCTTTGGGAGAAGAATATATATCATGTTCCTTGTTGGATCCTAACCTCGTATATTTTTATTTGTAGCCAGAAATAAAACTTGATTTATTATATATGTATATATTTAATTTACATCCTTACTGGGCATCGGTGTCTGGCAGTCAATCTCCAGCCCAAAGGGTAAGAGCTAGACGGCTGAAATTTCTACAATAAATTCATTCTATTGCGGGGATGCGTGACTTTCAATTTTGTATAAATCTTAATAATCGGAAACTATTTTAATGAGCAACAAACTACACAATAATAAATACGAATGTGTGTCGTACTCAGCGAGAGTGTAAGAACATCTGGCTATAAAAAGCAATCAGCGATGAAATTAGTCACACTTGTTAACTTTTATTTATGTTAAAATTTATCAAAATTTCTATATTGTAAAAGATGCAAATAATCACAATATTTTAACTACAGCTCAAGAAAAGTCTCGGATAACCAGCTTTTCTATAAAAATTTCCTGTTGAGTAAGAACAAGCAATGCGTGGCAATTTGTGGCACAGTGATACGTGGTGGGTTAAGCGAACAGACAAGTAACGAGTTGGAGGCTGTGAAAACATATGCGCCTGTGGGCCAGTGTCGGCACCGGCACCGGCACTGTTCATTATTAAGCTGTAGCTGTGAACGTGCTCATATATATTCTAATTGTTTTTGTAACAATCTTTTGATATTTTTTGCTTACTTT
Source organism: Drosophila quinaria (assembly GCA_035047525.1). Taxonomy (NCBI): domain Eukaryota; kingdom Metazoa; phylum Arthropoda; class Insecta; order Diptera; family Drosophilidae; genus Drosophila; species Drosophila quinaria. The sequence goes on along the minus strand of JAWNPO010000384.1, from coordinate 4,284,323 downwards.
GTATTGCATTTTTTTTTTGTACACCTTTTGCAGATTCGATGCCAACAAATCGACAAAGGGCGCCTCGAAAATGCGACGCGATCTTATAAATGCCGAGATAGCCAATCTGCGGGATTTGCTGCCGTTGCCGCAGTCGACGCGCCAGCGTCTGTCGCAGCTGCAGCTGATGGCCCTGGTCTGTGTCTATGTGCGCAAAGCCAACTACTTTCAACAAGGTGAGTGTGCAGTTTGTTTCTATGTTTGTTGGGTCGCAGAAGGCAGGGGCATGGGCAGGAGCAGGGGGAAGTTTGCTTAATGCATATGCATGTTGATAATTGGCTGCACGTTGATTGAATATGCATGAGTCATGGCGTTTTGGCATGGACCCCACGCGGCCAAAAATGGAAGAAAAAATAATAAACAAAAAATAAATAAATAAAGAGCATACGCCAAATAACCGCTAGGCGCATAGTTCGAGCAGTCGAGTACGATTACAAGTACGAGCATCACATCATTCATATGTCTATGTCTATGTCTCCGTTTCCGTCTCCATCTCTGAAATTGTTTTTGGCCAAGTAATTGCCTAAGCATCTAGGCACGCACCCATGCTGCAAATTGCTCCGCAGCCAGTTACAATCTCTCTCTCGCTCTATCGCTCTCTCTCCCTCTCTCGCTATCCTTTACTCTGTCCCACTTGGTTTGCGTTTCATCCTCCTTTAATGCGCATGCGCACAGGTCAATGCGCAGGCGCAACTGAACGAGATCAACTCCGACTCTGCTTCTTTCCTATTTTTTTTTCTGCTTTTTTTTTGTGGATAATTACGAAAATTGTTTTTCAAATTAGCGTTGTGCGGTACATAAGACCCATAGATAACACACACACACACTAGTACTGCTGGAGAGCGAGGGAGAGAGCAAAACACACATACATAAGTATTTACTATTGAGGACTGAGCTCTTAACTCGGCTAGCATCTTTTCCAGCCAGTCCATGTGAACCCGAGCCCAACTATGGCTTAGCTACAGCTGCGATTCCCCTTAGTCAAGGCAATTTCACAATTGCAATGGTAACAACAACAACAACAGCAACGTCTGCCTGGCATTGCTATAAATATTGCGATAAATCAAAATGTGCGATTTATGTGTTCTACAAATTGCAAAAAATTAAACTTAAGTACTGCTTTTTTTTTCCTTATATCTGCCTATTTTTTCTCTCCTTTTCTTTTTGGAGCACTAAGTGTGAGAAATTGTCGGCGTTTGTTAGCTTCTCGTTTGGGTGTATGTGTGTGTGTGTGTGTTTTGTTATTGTTCATTGTCATTGCACCGTTTAAAAGCATTTATAATCACAAATTGTGTTAATATTGGCACGCTATCGAGTCTCTATGAAGCCTCTGAAACACACTTCGCTTATCTTCAAGTTCATGGCATTATATATTTTTTATTTTTGTTGTGGGTGTGTGTGTCTCGGTGGGGCTCAGTGGGTCCCAGTGGTGGGTGTGGCTCTGACTGCGGCGACGCGTTGAGTTATGCGATTAATGAAATATTTATAAAACCAAATTGAGTTTTCACAAACAATTATTAATGCATTAGATTAGCCGACGGCTTGAATTGCATCTCAGAAATAGTTTCTAGCCAAATTATCATATTGGCCAATGGAATAATGGTATCTAGATAAGCGTGAACCTGTTTAAGCTTGTTAAGAGGCTATAGATTGCTTTAAAGTCCTATTGTACATAGCTGGAAGTTTTTTAAGGCTGGTTTAAGACTTATTTCAATTGACTCATAATATGAACTGATTAATCTCAGGATCAGTATACTTTAAAGCTGATAGGGAAGCATTAAAAATGTTTAGAAAATATCTTAAACTTTATTTTATTAAACTATTCAAAAACTATTCGGAATGGAAATAACTCATTGCGGTAACAACCTTTGGGAAGCTTTTTCAACAGCAACAGCTTAAATGAGTTTCAGTTTCCAAGCAGTTTCCCAAACTGAATGAGCATGCAGCCACGCCCTTTTTATTTGACTGCCAACCTGGGCAATCGATACGAATTGTTTGTGCAAACGGATTTCTTGGTATTGTTGTAATATTAAAACACTGCAAAAATCTGAGTGCATTCATGGCCTTTCCGTTCAAGTTCAATGAAATTACCAGTTGCGGTTGCTGCCGCGGTGATTGTTGCTGTTGCTGGTGTTGCTGGTGTTGCTGCTGTTGCTGTTGTTGTGGCTGTTGCTGTGACTGTTTCTGTTGCCTTTTGCCAGGTGCGGGAGTATATCGTAGTGTTTTAAAAATAATTGATCTTGATGCTGGCTGCTGACTGCGGCGCAGCTGCAAACTGCTAACTGCAATTGCACTCAGTGATCACTGTTGATTTTCTGGTTGTTGTTGTTGTTGTTGTTGTCGTCATTGCTGTTGCTGTGGCTGCTGATGCTGCTGCCGTCTCAGTGACAATGACACATTTTCTTTTTGTGATTCACTTGTTTTTGTATAGCAAGATCGTCGCTTATTGTATGTAGAATATAATCAATGAATTCACAATCAATTTCAATCTAACAATTGCCGTCAGAGACCAAGTGTATTATTAACAGATACTTTTTTAATTAGCTTCGCTTAATTTTATGCACACAAATCACAAACAAAGCCATGGGAAAAACTCGAAACACTCAAACAGATTTTCCTCCTTAAGCGGATGCTTAAAGCCAGGTTGTTTTCTGGGCGCGGCTGTTAATAGACGCGAAAGGTCGAAAGCTCAAGCCAAATTAAATTAATTACATCTCTCATTGCATTTCTCTTGCAGTTTTCAAGCGTCACAATGCGTTGCATCAACATCATCAGACAGCTACACCAAATATTGGCTTCTCGAAGGTAAGCAAATAAATCTTGTAAATATTTTTTATATTTTCTATATTCGCTCTGTGGTAAAAAATCAAATCTAATGATTAGGAGGTTCATATAAGGATGAAATTGTCAACATAAAATAGGAAAATCTGCTTAAGCTAGGTGTTGAGTAGATAATTCCAAAACTAAAAGGAGTACGCTTAACTTTATGTTGATCTCTAAATGATATAATTCCAAATTTTTGTTTGACTCGTTGTTTTTCTTAAAATGCAAGGATACAAGGACGAGAAAAAGTTGAGAAATTAAAAAATATGGGCGCCTCTGTTAAAGCTTACACATTTCATGATCAAAATTAAAATATATTCTGCAAGCATTTAAGAGTTCAATATCTGATTAAAAATCATATCCAAACCATAAATAAATCGGATATGTTATTAAATTTGTTAATTAAATCCTCTTTATTCCTAAATTGATTCAGCTTTAACAGTCTAGTTTAGAGAAAGGCAGCTTAATCTCAGGATCGATGCGTTGGCAACCCAATTACCAATTTACTGTGACCACTGTAGTTGCGGCTGGGGAAACAACTCAATTTAAGTGAGACGCGTTGACAAGTCAACTAGTGAACCGAAAGTTCCAGGGAAAACAACTCTATTAATGGCACAACTGTGGCATATCATAAGCCAGAAATCATTTAGCTACCGCCACTTGCTGCGCCAAAAAAAGACACGAAAAAGAAAACAATAAATGCTGCTCTTAAGCGACAACAATAACAACTACAACAGCAACAGAAATAACAACAACAACAAAAGTAAAGAGCAGACAGTAGTCAGTAGTCAGTCAAGCTGCCTGCCACTGACTGCGGCAACTCTGCGATGGTCGGCAGATTGATCTACATACCTGTGCGCACTCGTGACTGAATTAAATACAAATATATGTACAATGTATACTGTACTATATAGTCATAGCTCGATAGTCAATTTTCACTGTCATCTGTTGGCAACTTCTTTGAGCTAACAATTTATTAGTGCGCAGACGCGAAATTGAATTTGCATTTCCAACACTAAATCAAGTCAGCTTAATAGAGGGTGTTGCCTTAACAAATGCTTTAATTTGCTTTCCTGATCAGCTCTTAATAGATATGGCAATAAATTGATCCTTAAAGCAGTTTATATGTATCTCGTATAATGTTGTAAGTTTGCTTATGAGCGCAGTTGTGGCATAAGAATCAAAAATATGAATATGAATATAATAATAAATTATATTTTGTTTAATATTCTACAATAACTTATGATAATATTTGTATTAAATATAAATAGTATAAATATAAATGTACAGTATAAAATTACAGTAGATTGAATTTTAAGAGAATATTAAAAAAAATATTATAGAGTTTATAAATTACTAAAGAAGGTTATGAATTCTAACTACAACAATTTTTGTCTCTCATAGGCACTTTCGGGATTTTTGATGATGCTCACACAAAATGGAAAATTGCTCTATATTTCGGATAATGCTGCCGAGTACCTGGGACACTCCATGGTAAGTCTAATTACATTTTTCTTTTTCAATTAAGTTCGGTTTTCCTTGGGGTTTGCAAAAGCGATTTGCGAAAATAATTAGAAAAGCAAAGTCGACGAAAGTTTTTGGCTAAAATTGTTACAGCCGTTGATACAAATCTCTGACAAGCGACAACAGGCAACAACTAAGACAACAACAACAGCAGCAGCAAACAACATCGACATCGACATCAACCCAACAGCAACAGCAACAGCGACAGCAAATATTTGTTGCTGTTTTCTTTTTTTTTTGTATTTTTTGTTTTCTTATACTGCTCCCGTTGACAAGTCAGCAACAACTGACTGCCACAGACTCGATTCATTGGGCTTACATAAATCTGCAGCTTGTACTACATAAAAGTTCCTTAAAACTGTTGCAAACAGCTCAACTTTGTTGCTGCTGCTGCTCTGATGTTGCTGTTGTTTCAGTTGCGACTGTTTCAAGTTTGGTTTATCGCACGTTTACGCTGCTTAAATAGCAAGGTTATACATCGTGGCCTTTCACTTTGCATTTGAAGTACTAGAGCTAAATAAATATGCCTGAGCTGCATATAAATGCACATGTGACATATCTCCGTTCTACATAACGTATACGAATACAAATTCGAGTGCGAGTGCAGTTACTTATTCATCTAAAACAAACAGTCATACATTGACAAAGGTACTGTTACTCGCATATGCCGAGAGATTGTTGCAAGTCTGTTGATGCCTGATGCTTTTTGCCGCTTACTGTGACTCTCCAGCTTCAACGCGACCGACCAACCAACCGGCACAGGGGGCGTATGAGTTATCTGCAACTACAACTGTAGCATAACTGTCAAAAACCTGTGAGAAATCGAACCATTTTGCCAATAAATCATACTCTAAGCTGTCCTACTTGTATTCAATAGAACTAAAAAAATATTGTTTGTAGCTCAGATTATTTATTCGCAATCAAGAAATAGAGAAATCTATAAATTATTGTTTAATAAAATATATCAGAATTTATTTTCAAATTATGCATGTTAAAATATATTAACCAATTCTGTAAGTCCTTTAATTAATTGACATAGAAGCTGTTCAGATTTAATCAATTGTTATGTCAGCATGGTACAAGTTTCCTTTAATGATCGTGTCGCCTTTTGGATCGGCTAAGGAGAGTAAACAATTTATTATAGAATTAAAGGAAGGATATTGCTGATTATAACTACTTACCACTAGCAACAGCCAGGAATGCGAGCACGACGGCAGAAATAATAGCAACGAATTTCATATTGTTCTATGAATGCTTCTGTTGAACTGATGTTCTTTGTTAATTTGACATCTCTTTTATACCCACTTTGAAATTAAAAAGGGAAATGCCAATTGCCATTTTAGCAGTGGCTGCTGGTATAACTTTGATGGGAATATTCAATGTTGGGAAATTCAAAAAAATATTTTTTGGTGTTAATCTCTTGAACTTTGAATAACTGAGAAATTCTTATTTGAAAGATAATTTCTTATCTACAAGTAATATAAATGCTGCTGAGTAAATATTTTTTAATTAAAGATTAAAGTTAATTAGTTTATCATTGCTATATTATTAAGTGAATATAAAAAATTAAGTATAATTAAAAATTATGATGAAATGATAAGTGTAACCAGATAATATTAGTACAATGAATGGTTAAAAATAGGCACTTTATAAGCCAGACTCCAAGTCGAGTTACAGAAAGTTTCCGGCAACTTGTTACCAACCCAATGTCCGTTAACTAAGTCTAGTCAAACTTTCATATCGAATAATCGCAGAAAACACTATGGTGGCTGAACATTTAAGGCCTGTCAGTGGCGAGCTGTTGGCCCCACAGAGCTTAAGACACTTGACAGCTTTTGGCCTTTGGGCCAGGCCTTATCAGGGGACTCCCACAACAATAGCAACTAAATGGTCAAGTGGGTTCATAAATTTGCCGTATGCCATGTGTTGGCATAATTACGGTACAATAACTGAGCACATGAACAGGCCCAAAAGTGGATTGCCCAACCTTTTAATTTGTGGCAGGCTGCAGTCCGAGCTCTCAGTTAGTTAACATCCAAAACGGCAGAACCAACAACAACAACAATAACAAGCAAAGTTAATTAACAAACTGCCAAAAATGTCAATAGAGCTTGTTGTTGTCCATGTGCTATAGTTGTTCTTATTATTGTTGTTGTGTTTGTGCATCATAATTCCAATTGGATTTTTGCATATTGCCATAACAAGTTGCCACTGTCATGTGTCATGTAGCGACAGCGGCCATAAATAAATTACAAATGCAACAACATGGCATTGTAAATTGGCCAAGCGATCGCCTGGATCGAGCTATTGGTCCGTCAATGTTGTCCATAATTGTCAACAATAATAAAAAAAAAATTTTATTAAAAAATAGCACAAGCACATGACATTAGCTGATGACCGTGCGAAACTATCACCTGACATATCATTAACAAATTAAAGTGGACATCCTGATAGATTTATATTAAAATAAAACACTTAGCGACTAGATCAATATGAAAATTACATAATAAATAATCTTTTAATTCAATTTAATTAACAATTATAATGTTTTAATAAATCATAAATATTTATTTGCTTGCATCAAAATTTGCATATATTTTTAAAAGAATTAAATTGTTCAGTTTATTGCTATGCATTTTTTAGAACTTAACCGCTTTGTAATTCAACAGATTCTTTTAGGCTTATATGGCAGCACTGAAAATTGAGTGATCTGGCCACAATCACAAGCTACCACTTATATGTTAGGGGCAGCTAACTTATTGTAGGGTTATGTGTTGTGGATCTTAAGATCTTTAGAGGAATCAAACTTAAAAAAAGTATTTTTGTCAATTAAGTTAATTTACTTCAAATTATATACGCCTTATAAAATTTGTGGCATGCGACATGTTCTTAAGCATATTACGCTCTCTTTCTCACTTTCTCTCCCTCTCTCTTGCTCTCTTTTATTCACAGGAGGATTTACTAATACATGGGGATTCCGTTTACGATATCATTGACAAACAGGATCACGCAACCATACAGGCCGAGCTAAATCGGAACGTGCCACCGCCACCAGGTGGCAGCAACAGCAGCAGCAATGTCGGCGTCGGCGTCGGTGTTGCAGACTCGACAGCCAGCAATGGTAACGCAGGCGCCTCAAGTCTGGAGGGGGAGCATCGCATGTTTCTCTGTCGCATGAATGTTAGTCGCAATGCGCGACGGCAAATGCGTTTCGGCGATCAGAAGGTTAGTATCTGTGTGTGTATGAGTAAGCGCGAGTAGTCTCTGACAGAAATTGATGAATGAATCACCTGGGAGCGTGTTGCGTGTAACACTTGGAAACCAGCGAGCCTGCAACACAGTCACAAGTCAGAGCAAACGCAATGAATTATGCATGAGCCGGGCGCATGCGTCGTCTGCCAACCGGCTGGCCCGACCAACTGACTGGTTGACTGGTTGGTTGGTTGGTCATACATCTTGCCAGCTAGCCAGACACTCAGACATTTAGCCAGTCAGCCAGTGAGACGCTTTACTGTAAGCTGACAAACGATGACAGTTGATGTGGAAACGGGTGGGTGCCACATTGCTGTTGACTGCTCTGATTGGCCGCCTCCTCTGATCATCATAATCATCAACCGCTTAATAATGATGTTGGCAGGAAAAAAGAAAAACAAAAAGAGAAAAAGACTAAAAGCCGTATGCCCATCAGCAATATAAATGAATGCGAACACAATATGAAGTTGTCAGTCAGTCAACCAGTCAACGAGTCATCCATCCATCCAGTCAGCCAAATACGAGGCAGGTTCAACCAGACAAGACCAAATCTGTCAACGTGTTGGATCCAAAGAGAGAAGAGACGCGAAGACGCGTTGAAGATCATACATTCATGTGGTTGCTACCGTGTTGCCGGAGTGCTGTCACAATCTTGTGGGCGGTCGCTGGTCTTTTATATGCAAGCATATCTTATTTTTTTGTTGTTCATTCTCGTTTTTTGCCGCTTTTTTTTTGTGCTTGAAGTGCGCAGATGTGCGCTGAGAGTTATGGAGATAAAGCGAGGCGTTGACAGTTGCTGCAAACGTTTTTAATTAAGTTGCAAGTTGGCACTTTAATGAGGTGCAGGAAGTGTTGCCACTTTCCCAGCGTTATGACACCACATGTACCCACACACACATTCTTGAGCTTTTCAGATGTTAGATCTGAATAAAGATAGCCCGAAGGAATTGAGGTCGCAGGCAATAACAGCAATAGAACTACAAAAATATTGTTTGTAGCTCAGATTATTTATTTGCAATCTTGAAAAAAAGAAAACTTTAAATTATTGATTATCAAAATATATCAAAATTAATACTTCAAATTATGCATTTTAAAATATATTAGGCAATTTTATTGTTCCTTTAATTATTTGACATACAAGTTTTTCAGTTCTAATCAGTTGTTATGATAATGATCGTGTCCCTAGTTGTATCGGCTATGGAGAGTAAACAGTTTACTGTAGAACTCCAAAAAGAAGAATACTGCTAAGTAGTTAACTTACCCTTAGCAACAGCCACGAATCAGAGCACGAGGGCAGAAATAATAGTCTTCATATTGAAGATTATTCTAATAATGTTTCTGTTGATGTCATCTCATCTCTTTTTTACCCACTTTAATAAGTAAAGGGAATTGCCAAACTGATATTTTATCAGTGATGGTATAACTTTGAGGGGAATTTTTAATGATGAGTATTGAAAAAAATGTTGAGTATTAATTTCTTGAGCTTTGAAAAACTTAAAATTCTTAGATCTAGATCTTATTTATTAAGTAAGTATAATTATGAATTACGAATAACTGATAAATACAACCAGATAATATTAGTATAATGAATAGTTTAAAATATGCATTTTGTAAGACTCCAAGTCGAGATACAGAAAGTTTTCGGATACTTGTTACCAACCCAAGTCTAGTCATACTTTCATATCGAATAAGCGCAGAAAACACTATGGTGGCTGAACATTTAAGGCCTGTCAGTGGCGAGCTGTTGGCCCCACATAGCTTAAGACACTTGACAGCAATGAAACTATCTGCCAAGCTGCCAAGAAATTTGGTTTATTTTTAAGGCTTAGCAATAAAAAACACCCAATATTGAATTTAATTGGGATTTTCCTAAGCAAACTTCTGATTAAACCTTTGATTTGAATTGGATGGGAAACTTAAAAATGGGAAAAATGTTTTGGGCATTTTTAAAGAAAGTACAGAAAAACACAAAAGAACCTCAAATTTATTTAGGTGAATTGGGATTAACGTTAGCGTATTTTTCAATAAACTAAGTGCAATTTAAAGAGTCTAAAAATGGGAAAATATTTGATTATGAGTACGGAAAGACACATATTTAAAAACATAAAATATTTGAGTATTTGGGTTAATCTACTGAATCTTCAATATACAGAAGAAGTGGAAATTACTGAGTCTATAATCTACAAGTTCATTTCAAAACTTTTAGTATTGAAAGTAAATCATTTTGAAATTTATACTTTAAAATGCGTTCATTATTTATGACATAAAAAAGTGTCTTAATCTTCGGGTAGCCTTGTTGATTCATAGAATATAATGATAAAATAAATTTATACGGGCGTAAATAGTTATTTAAATGTTAAATGAATGGATAGCATAACATTTAGCAGCAGGCTTAAGAAACCTAAACTGCAATGTTGTCAGGGGACTTGGACCCAGGTGAACTGGCAGCGATAACCCATAGAGCAAAACTGAAATGCGGCACATTCACCCGGCATTCGTTAATATGCAATAAAAATGGACCAATAAATAATTATGAATGAGGTCAGCATAGTTCAGAGCTGGTACCCAGAGGATAGAGCATAGACAAGAGACAAAAATGAAAATCCCCAGCAACAAAAACGACAACAACAACGAGAACAGGAGACGGAGATGGCGACAGCGCTGTGGCAGTGGCGCCTGCTTCCCAGTCTAAGGTCGTCTCATTTACCAGAAAAGAAGAAAAAAAAACTTCAACTCCAACAACAACAACAACAACAACAACTACAACAACGACAGCGTCTGCGTCATCGATGGGTTGGGATCGGGTTCGAAATCGGAATCGAAGTTGGAGTCGGAGTTGGAGTTGGAGTTGGAGTCGGGGCTGCATTTGCATTTAAGCAGATGAACGGGCCATAAGCTACGAAATGCAATTGCAATGGAAAACTAAATGCAGGCACGTTTTAATTGGGAGACAATGGCTGAGACACAGACTGAGACTTCCATTGAGACTGCCTGGTGTGTGATTGTTTCTTTTTTGTTTTTTGGTTTTTTTTCTATATGCATGTATTGTATATGTGTTAGTGTGTTTGTTTGGAGGCTGTGACTCCATTCTGCGTATGCTAGCAAAAACATTTCAGTGATTGCCTTTTTTAAATTATGGAATCAGAGTAAAATGTCTATGAGCCGGGGCATGCCAGCCCAAAAATGGCCATAACCAGCGGCGACAACGTGCGCGCCAATTTTCGTGGGAGCCGCCATCGCCATCGTCGTTGTCGCCGTCGCCGTCGCCTGAATGGGATCCCAAATATCCAACATCCAATTCTATATCCTTCTCTCTCTCTCTCTCTCTCTCTCTCTCTCTGTTTTACAGGTCGTTCTGGTACAGGGTCACTATTTGTCATTCCTGCCGCTTTGCAGTCGCAATGAGCCCGTCTTTTTAGCCACCTGCACACCCATCGCGATGCCCGAGACGCGTGAGTGTGTGGTTCAGGGCGCCACCAATGTCTTTACCACCATACACTCCATGGATATGAAAATCGCGCACATTGACAAAAAGTAAGTAGATATTGTTGAAACTAAGAAATATCCAATAATATATTATTATTCTTCTTTGTATTATTGTACTATTTTCAAACCAAAATTAATGCAAGTCTTTATAAGTTTGTTATATTTATTATTAAAAATTATAATTTGTTAACTGAAAACTATTTTCAGAAACTTTACAGTAAAGTTCTTTTTATGTAACACATTTTTATAAACTATCCATTTCCATTTCAGTGGCGAATTCCATTTGGGCTATGATAAGACGACTCTGCAGGGCACATCCTGGTACAATCTGATACACAGTGAGAATCTCCGCGAAGCACAAAGCAAACACAGGTTAAGTAAGTAATGAATCTTGTGACATCTTTCAGTTAATAATTAAAATTATTTTTAATACAATTTAATTGTATAACACAATTAATTTAAAATAATTTAATTTATAATAATTCATTTACTATCTAACCTTGTCTTAACACATTCCGTTTTCTCCCTCCCGTTGCTGCAGTTACACAATCGGAGCAGGATCGCAGTTGTATACTCCTTGTGCGCATGCAGCGTTCAAGTGGAGAATTCACCTGGGTGCATGTGGTGCTCCAAGTGCGAGATAGTCCCGATTCCACACAGCAGCCCGTCATCGTGTGCACCAATCAGGTGCTGAAGTAAGTAAACTCTGCCATCCATTTGCTCAACCTTTGGCTAACGGGGATCAAACTTCTTAGTGATCGTGAGGCATCGATAATGCTGGCCAATTCCTGGCTCTATCATTATTACACGGTGCAGTCCAAGATCCAGTTCGGCATGCCGCTGGACACTGCAATGCGAGTGCCCCCGGGCAGCAGCTCCAGCGGCTATTACGGCGCGCATCAGCAGCCACTTGGTGGTGGCTCTAGTGTGGGTTTGGGCATGTCGAGTGGAGCTGCCAGCATGTCCAGTGTATTTGGCAGCCATCATGCGCATCATCACCACCACCACCACCCGACTTCAGCTGCATCCTACCATCACCATCATCCGCACATGGGCGCCGCCTATGGCGGCGTCTACCATGCCGAGGCCACTCTCGACCTCAAGGAGGATCAGCAGCTGTATGGCTTCCAGCCAGGCTCGCTGGCAACCACCAGTGGCGGTTTGGAACCTGTGGACTATAGTCAAGTGAATGGCGGTGGTGGCGGTGGCGCCGGCAGTCAAAAGTCCACGCAGTCGTCAACGCCCCCTCCGCCCAAGAAACGAGCCCGCAACAAACTGGAGCCGCTGTATTTGCACGCCGAACGATCTCCAGCGGCGGCCATAACACCGGAACCCGACTGCTACTCCCTGCATTCTGGTAGTGTCTATGCCACGGCCACAGCTGGAACGGCGACGGGCAGCAGCAGCGATGCATCCGCCTCGGTTATCTATGCCACAATTGTGCCAACACGTCCGCGACTGCTGAACAAGACGCTGCCGCCGGATCCGGCGGATTTCATTGAACAATGGAATCCCAGTCCGCCCTGGTCAGAGTCGGCGCAGAAGGCATCGCTCGATAGCTTTGGCTCCTCGCATGAACTGAGTCCCTGCATCACCACAACGCCACCCACGCCCACAAGTGCCACGCCCCAGCATGGCGGATTGAGCGCCCAGACAATTGGACCTGCGTTCAGTTTTGAGTGGATGTCGGACCCGCTGGTGCCCGTTGCCTATCAGCAATGGCCGCCCGTGACGGGCGATCATCACCAGCATCTGTCGCAGCATTTAGCAGCTGCCCAGCAGCAGCAGCACCAACATCAACATCAGCAGCATCCCCAACAACATCCACAACATGGACAGCTGACACTGCATGGTGTCCACGTGGCGCGTGTGGAACTTGCCGCCGAATCGATGGTGGCCTCAGGCCGAGCTGATGCCACGGACCCGGTTGATGATAGAGGTTAGTAGATATAAACACTTTGATTGGCACGTTTCAATCTGCGTTTCATTCGCGATCCATTGCTAATTAAAAAAATCAAAAAAAAACCAAACAACTAAGATAAAAACAAGCGGGAAAGAATATAGTCGAATTTCTGACTATAGGATACCCGTTACTTATTTAAATATAAATTAATTTTTTTTTTTTCATTCCTTCGGGCAATTACATTGCTTAGAAACTTAAATCAGCCATTACATTCATTCCAATAGATAACGTTAATTATCAAAAATTACGTAATTTTCTAAAAACTGTGCATGTCAAAATTGGTTGCTCTAGCTCTTATAGTCTCTGAGATTTAGGCGCTCACGCAGACAGACAGACGGACATCACTAAACGACTCGGCTGCTGATGCAGATCAACGATATATGTATATACTTTATAAAGTCATGCATTTCAACGAATACAATATGCCCTTTCACTTATTTTTTGAGTACCGGGTATAATAAATGCTTGATTAAATATGAGCACAAGTCTCGAGGAGGCAATTGTGTGACACGCTTATGTTCCCAATCTCAAATTCTTCCTTTCTCGATTCTTCTTTAAAATTATTTCAGATCCAAAAAATTAGTGACATGCGCATTATGCAAAGATCGGAAATTCCCAGCGCGGCTCGGCGTGCAACGGGCAGGTGATAATCACACTTAAATTAATTGCCACTTGTCATCTTAGCGTTTAATTTATTTTTATCTAACTCTAAACAAAACAGAATAAGAGAAAAATACACACACACACAAATACACAAAACAATAACATCAATAATAATAGTTATAGTAAAAGTATAGATATAATTAAAGGCAAAGCTCTAGCTATCTACTAATTTGTTTAAGTAAAATTCATATAACAACCATTTTTCAGTGCAATTTTGTTTAAAGCTTAAACATTAAAATAGTATAATAACTGTATGCTAAAATACTATATAAGCATTACTTGGAAATTAGTTTTACGATAAGCAACTGGAAAAGCAGAAGAGAGCTCTATTAGTTGTAAGACATTTTTACTGTCGTTTTTATGGCGTCTTTTTACGAGTATTTTCACACTTGTTTATACATATGTAAATAGTATGTAATTTTATAGTACCATATTCTTCTAGACAAATTAGGTTAATTATTTTATTTATGAAAACTTATTTATAAACACAATATTTATTACACTTATGCCTTTTGCTTTTGCTCATACAATAAATAAACAAAAGTATATTGAGTTAATAATTAAAAAAAAAATAACAATCAAATTAATGTTTATTTTCAAATATTTAGTGGGTGAGTAACTATTTTTATAGATTTAATAATAAATAAAGTTTGAAATAGAGACAAGATAACTTACAAATATTTTGAGATTTATTCTACAGGATTGATAAACTCCAAAACTTTAAATAGTAGACCTCTATAATTATTAAATTTGGTGTTTATGTAGTCAATTGAACTTTATTACATTGAAAATGTAATTTTTCTAAATGTATTTCCATATATAGCAAGTTTCCCACATAATACTTAAGTTGCCTTAACATATCTCAGCTTAAATCAAATTTACTTATGAGTTAATGTATTAAGTGTTCGTGATAATCTCAACTTACCGATATAGTCAAAAGTTCTTCATGTTGTCCAATCACATGTACAAATATCTCATATTGTCTTCCGTTTATGTGCTCTCAAGGCGACTCAGAAATTTATGATCAGTCTGAAGAAAAATGAAGGAAAAAATCTTTATGGTAAATGTCATGATTTTAAGTTTCCATTAATGCATTGCACTCTGAACCAGCAACCGAAACCGCAGCTCTTGAACCGTTGGCCAATCTGCTAAAAACGCTTTCGCCGAAAAACTGAAGGAATAAAACAAATTCAAAAAAAACCATAAGCTTAGACCACTCCCCAAACCGCAAAGTACTAGTGTCTAGTTTGGGACGTAGTCATAGACATTTTCTGTTTGAAACTACGAGTACAAGTAATAGTATGAATACTCGTACTCGTTTTCATACCACTTGGAGTTGGGAGCTGCTGACGCAGAACGGACGCCAGACAGATTCGAAATTCACACACAACAGTCTCTCAACTGTCCATGCGATGAGGCTGCTTCATTTTGTTTTGTTTTTATTTGGGATTTCGGATGCAGTTGCAGTTGCTAAGATCTGTGGTGATATCCCACAAATATTGTAAGTAGAATGGGCAGCCAAAAGCAAACAAAAACCCCAACAGACCAGACCAAAATCCAAAGCGACGTAGACGCCGCAGCTGGCGCGATTGAATGACTCCTCGTCGTTGGCCGTCTGAGATACTGACTGGCTATAGACTTGGACTGGACGACGACGACGACGAAGACAACACTTACAGGCGACGACGGGCCACAGCAGCATTCTCAGAAATATTGGTGTAGGTCACAGCCAGAGATAACATGCTGCGCCAGCGTGTGTGTGAGTGTGTATTTTTTGGCTGGCTGGCTGGCTGGATTGGGTCTAAGTTCTGGCCTCATTGTATGCAAATGTGCCACGATCAGCGACGAGCGATGGGCCACCACCCGCCCAGGCCGACTGAGGCTGATGCTGATGATGCTCCTGCTCATGGGTGCCAGAATCGTTTTGTGTGCGAGTAGTCGTACTCATACTCATACTAATACTCATACTTGTATTCCTTGTCGTACTCGAACTCGCATTCACATTCACATTCAACATTGCCTTCGCATTGGGTTTTGAGCTGTGCGATTTTTGGCATTTTTGCATTTCCTTTGTCCTAGTCGAAGCCTTATGTAAGCGACAACGACGACTCCTTTGACCGCAAGGAGCACGAGGATTGTTACATATTTCCCTCAGACTTCAATGTGTGTGTTATTAGCGATAGCTGCTCAAAAAAAAAAACAATAAAAAGCATAATATTGTTTTATCAAACCGAAGCGAAAATGCCCTGCAAATTACATTATTTTACTTGACAGTTAAATTCTAGAGTTTTAAATTTTTTTTTATAAAATATAAAATAAAATAAAATAAGTGCAAAATAACAATTATGAAGTGCCTATACAAAAAATAAATAAATACTGATTAATTTCATTGACTTAAAAATGTACAACAAATAAAAATTTTATAATTTGAATTTATATAAAATACAAGGTTTCTGTAACTTAATTTGTATATAAATTGGGTTATTAGTTTATAGTTAATTAGGCCAAATAATTTAAAATGTTATTTTTACCTAGAGAATACCTCTCTTAAATGCGCTGAAACATTTATGTTCATAGATCCTTTGCGAAATATATGTATGGTAATAATTCTTAAAACGCTCCAAGGGTATTACAAGAAATATAAACAAAACAAAACAATAAAATGAAAAAAAAATTTTAGAAATAAAAGTCAACGACAATGGAAATGCTGCGCACACACAAAATACAAAACACAAGACATTTCAACAGGAACAACATGTAATTTTTGAGCTGCTTCAGTCGCAGTCTCCTTTCCTTTCCTTGCCAGACTACCCAGACATTCCGCCCGATGCCCCCAAAAAGCACAACTAGAGAGAGCACAGAGCTAACCATATGCAATGCCTGGCGCGGCTCGGCCCGGCCTGGCCGGGGTCACGACACTTTTTGTGGCAGCCACGGACGATGGCAGTCGAGAGTCGAGAGTCAGCGCAGTCAAATAGTGGGAGAAGTATGGCAAAAGGCAACAAGGCCTAAGGCTGCAACTGCAACAGCGACAGCGACTGTTTGAGGTTGCTGATGCTGTTGCTGTTGCCCCTGTGCCTTATTGTTTGGGCAACAGTTGGCGCGGCTGGACATTTTGGCCAGGGTCTGACCGATGGCAATGGCAAATGCCACTGCAACTGCCAAGTCAGAGCCACAGCGACTGCCTGGCGTCAAGAGAATGCGTTGCGCTTGTTCCTTGGCTTTGATTTCGTTGCATTGTGGCCATTTCCTAGGAAAAAATGTTACATGAAATTAATAAATAGGCAAATAAATGTTAAACAGCTGCTGTTTTGTACGTGTTCCTCTTTTGATGCTGTTGTTGTTGCTGTTGTTGTTGCTGATGTTATTGTTGTTGTTGTCATTGCACGCGCACGGTAGCCATTGTGCTGCACACAGGGTGGTGGTGTTGATGCTGTCTGTTAGTTGTGGTGTTGTTCCTGTTCCATGGCATTTGCATAACAGCCAAGCAAAGCAAACCAAGCAGCAGAAAACAAGCCAAAAATGCAGCACAGGATGTTTCCCAGGCTGTGTTTAGTACACTTCCTATCTAACCCCATTACCTCCCCCTCATCCTCTTTCTCTGTATCTATCTCTCTATGCTCAGCTTCCCAGATGAGCGGTCTAAGCATGGCAAATCTCTGACTGGGGCTTTGCCACTGCATGCCAAATCCTTTCTCTGCAGTTCACAGCAATTGCTTAGCTTGCAATGGGCCCGAACTAAGCGGCAGCTATGGACAAGCCACGGAACTAAAGCACCCATATTCCAAGGCTATAAAATAAACTCAACTTTGTGAACAATATATTCCGCTACGCCCTCACCCAAAGCCACATGCTACAACTAACTTAACTTAAGCCGCATTCGAGTAGTTGAAGCATTCAATTGTACCCTCTTTAAATATGTGTTCTATCTTTCATAAGACTAGGAATAGTGTGTTGCCTTCCGGAAGGTATACTAATTTTAAGAATGACTTTGCAGAGTCATCTTTGATTATCTGATGTCTTTAAAAGTATGAGGAATCTAGTGACATTACATTATTTCTTTTTAGAAACATTATGGGTAATATCATATGAAAATGCTTCAAATATTTGTAAAATGATAAAATATTTTATTAAGATGACTTAATGCTTAGAGAAACTTTAATTGGTTATGATAGCGAAAAAAAACTTTATTTGTTTTCTTACCGGAGTGCGAACAATAGAATCAAAGTGGATAGTAAATCAGAGAGTAATCCTCAGTCTAAATACCTCATATACTTAACTACAAACATTTTAAATTCAAATAGAGAAAATGCCAAGTCAGAGTGTGCATTGGGGCTATATTAATATGTAAGCCTCCCAGGAGGTGGGAAGGGGGTAAGAAAACATAATAATTCGTCTATAATTTATACACAATTGTAAATAAAATGTGTACAAGCATAATTTACACAAAAACAAGACGACGCGCCACAAAAAAAGAAAAATAAGAAAAACAAACCTGCACCATCATCACACGCGGATGCTGCTCAGAGCCTACAACAGGAGGATGGGGTGGTGGAGGGAAGAAGAGGTGGAGAAGGCGATTAGAATGCAGAGCTGCAGAGCCAGCAGAAGTTGCAGCCAGACCGGGTGACTGAGAAATTGATCAACGCTGTGGCGGGACATAAACTAAAAGCTTATTTAACATTAATTTCGCCACGAAAATCACACAGCAATTTTAAACATCAGTTACATGGCGCAGACCTAAGACCTGAGCAGAGCAGAGCAGAGCAGCCAACCCCATTGGAAGCCACCGCAACATGCGAAAATGTACTCTCTCTGCCTCTGTCTGTTCCAGTCCCCTCTCTTGTAATCTAAGCTGCCATTAAACAAAATACAAGAAAAACTTACGAAAACATATGCTACATATTACAGCCGATCCCAACTGAACTGAACCGAGACGAGACCAGGATGAGGATGACAACGGAGGTGGAGAGTCAAGCGGGACGAGCGACGATTCGCATCGCATAGTGACGGAAGTAAAGAAGCAGGTGCACGGTGGAATTGGCAAGCTAATTTTTAAAGAAAATTATGAATAATATTTTAAAAATATATTTATTTTACTTTTATTCTATATAATAGATAGCAAATATAATAAATGACGATGAATAAAAAGTATTTATTTTATTTTTCATTATAGAAATAGACTTCGAATTTTGTCAACAAATAGAAATCTTTATTATCGAATTAAAAAGAAATTAAGTTTTTATGAATCTAAACCATATGTTAATTGTATTTATTAACATATTACAGCTAAATCTTAAATTACATGTACATATTTTGTATTTAACAATTTTTTCAAGTTTTTTTTTTAAATTTTCTCCATTGTAGAACCTAGCTGTTTGCTGGTTGAAAGACTCAGATTGCTTTTAGTGGGAGAGCTCTGTACTGAGCAATTGCACCTGCCTCAGTCTCAGCCTCAGTCGCAGTTGTTGTTCCAGTCTCAGGCTTCGACTGAGCCATAGATCGAGCCTGAGTCTGAGTCTGAGCCTGCTCTGTTTTGAACTGTGGCCATGTGCGATGCCGCTACAAGCAGCATAGCCCAGGCCAGGTACAAAGATTTAGAGCGACATTAGAGCAGTCAATCCATCATGACTGAACATTACCATAAATTACACAGAAATAATTGATTATTACGAGTAGACACAGCGACCAAAGACAGAGTCAAGGCGCACTTAAGATCCAACAAGCCCCCAGTTGAAGCTGCGTGTGTATTTGTAGTGTGTCTGACTCTGACTGTGTGTGTGTGTGTGTATGAGTGAGCATGTTGGGGGCAACTGCTGCTACGTTGCTCTACGCAGTTTGGCGAGCGCACCGATTTAGTTTAAATTACGCTGCGAAGATGCGCAGTGCGCACTGTTCTGGTCAACAAGTCGTTCAAGTTTTGACCGTCTTCGGAGTCAGTCGGGCAATCACTGCTCAGGCTAAGCACTTTGAACCCAAACAAACTTGCTTGCTCTCTTGAGTTCTGCACACGCCTTTCAAGCTGAGTAATTGCCGAGTCACAAAACCGCAAACAGCAGATTTTCCATTACATATTGTTAACAAATATTTGTATAAGTTATCTACAAAATGCCTCAAATTGAGCGCAGTAATAAGTTAGAGCGATAGAAGTTGCTTGTTTATGCTGTAAGACAAAGTGTCAACTTTATTTTGAAAAATATGCTATATTCTCGACTTATAGATGAAAATTGCAACCAGCTTCAAGGCGCTTTATCAAGGACACTCAAAAAAAGTCTTTTGAACATGGCATTAATAATGCATTAATCAAATTAATAAATAATAAATCAAGTTAAGGTATATCAGAAAGAAAACATATGTTTAATGATAGTAAATTAAAAAAAAATAAAAATAATTTCTGTCAAATCGAAAATATTTTTTATTATATCTAACTGGACAAACATAAAAAAGTCATATTGAAAATTTAATTAAAGTACAAATATTTTTTTAAATTGATGATTGAATTCCACTTAGGCAGTTTATTCCGTAAATTTGTGAACCTTTGTTCAACCTTATCAAAGTATTTAAATGAGCCAAAACTACAAGCTATCCCATCAAAACACTTGAAACTTTTATGTGCCGCCTTTTTTCTCTTATGGCTCTAAAATATTATAACGAGCTTCGGAAAATATCTTTGGTCAAATCAGAGACAAGGCTAACCAAGTCAAGTGTTAGACAGAGAGAGGGAGAGTATTTAATAAGGCTACTGTCGCTTGGATGATGCTTTGAATGATTGCAAGTGGCGATAATAGGCCAGGACAGTGGGCTGTCAGTACGTCAAGTGGAAATGAACGAGGCTTTATCGCGCTGACGCTTGAAGTTTATTACAGTGACATTTCAATTCTTCTGATTGGGATGATTCCGGTCCCGTACGGGGCTAACAATACTTGCTGCAGATCCGACTAGATCAGGCCGAGTCTCAAATCAATCTCTGTATTTGGATTTCTCTCTCTCTCTGTCTCTCTCTCTATCTCTTTCTTCTCTCGCAATGATTGTCGAAATTGATTGATCGTTGTATTTTTATTGAGTGATTGATATAAATGCTGTTTGGCAGCAATTGCAGAGCTTCAAGTGAGCACACAAAAGGAAACAATAGTTTCAATTACAATAGCCCCAACTAACTGAGGGAAAAATACTTTGGTTAAGAAATCTTTCCAGGCTTTTTAACTGCGGGCTATGAAACCATATTGAAAGCAGCGCTAAAAATATTATTAGGCATTGAAATATTGTGTTTCCAAGGTGTTCGCACGCCAACTTTACAAGTACACGTAGAAGCCAAGCTCCAGCTCCAGCTTGAGCTCATTGGTGCCTCCAATGTTCTTATCAAGATGCTTTCAATGTGCCGTTTAGGATTTTCATTTGTAGCATTTAGTTGCGAGACGCTCTACAAAAAAAAAATAAAAATAGTAATAATAAAAAAAACGTAACTTGTGGGCGCAATGTGAATTCGGATACAAATTCAGGTTGTGTCTGGAATCTAGCAACTGGACTGTATGTTGTTACTTAGTTACTATAGATCTGTTGCCCTCAACTCTGCCCTCTCTACTCTATACTTTTTTGATGCTGCTTCTGCCACGTTGCCGGCACTCGTAAATTACAATAAATTATGTTGAAACTGATTATTCGACACAATTTATGAGGCCCTTTAAGTGGGCGTGTGCACTTTTATTTTATTGTGAATGATGATGTAAATGATGTTGGTAGGCGCATTTTCATATTGTTGTTGTTGCAACTCTTGTTGCTATTGTTGTTGTTTCTTTATTCGTTGCACAAAATGAGAGAGACTCGGGTCGAGCTGTGGGTCGAGTTGAGCGCGGGTCAACTTTTGGGCGACAAGATGGGTGATGGGTTAATGAGAGAAGCCTCCTTTGAAGGCTATTAAATTATGGTTTGAACTGGCTGTGGCTATTATGCTCGTAAGGCAAGTGCGGTAATTGTGGGCAGATAACACGTCAAGAAGTTAAATAAGTTGCCAGCTCATTAAACTCCAATTTTTTGCCAATACGATTCATTTGAAATAAACATAATTAGCTAAAAATTGTATGATAAATGATGATTAAAAAGTAATATATAAATGCTTAACTATAATTAGCTACTCGGCTTAGCCAGGAATGAAACGTTTTATGTTGGCTCAAGTACTTAGCAGCTACTCCTTAAAAAAGAAATAAAAATAAAAAAAGCGTCCAAAAATGTGGGAGTGTGTTAACAACAACAACAAGAGCAACAAGCACCAGAAACCCTATCGGTAACGTCAAATCAGCGACTGCGTCGATGCGCTACAACAAACTTATAAAGCACACATCATCATCATCAGCAGCAGCAGCTGCTGCGGCGACGGCGACGATGGCAGCATCATCAGCAGGCAATCGGTTTAAACAAGCAGGACAGGAGAAGCTCCACAGCTATGTAGCTTCGAAGCCTTGGCATCGGCGTAGCAAAAATTTAATTAAGAAAATCAAGCCGAAAACTGCGTTGGGCGAGGAGCAGACGAGCGACGCCAACGACGACGCTCCAGCTTTCATATCTGATGGAAAAGCAAGAGCAGCGACAACAGCAACAAAAAGAACAACAACAACAACAGCAACAACTGAAAACGAGCGTTGCTCAAATTTGATGCTCTGCCTTGGCGCAGCGATTTGGATCAGTGCGACACAATGAGGACCACCACCAGGCAATGTCGCAGACTCGGGCTTCATGCGGGTGTTTGCTCTTGTCAACAGCAAAAGCAACAACGACAAAAACAACAACAACAACGGCAAAAACAACATCAACATCGAACGGATTTCAATGATTATTCATTGGGCATGGCGCATACTATAATCACACACACTTGTCTGCCACAAACAATTTCAGCAATTAGAATATCAAGCAATGCAGATCTTTGGCGTTGCCGCAATTGACATTGCCCAGATCGCAGAATACAGCTCGCACACCCTCTTCTCTTATCTCTCTATGTGTATGTGTATGTGTATGAGTGTATACGCGTGTGTGTGTGTGTGGTGCTTTAATGACAATTCTGTGGAACAACTACAAACAACAACAGCTACAACAACAAAAAGAGAACGCCCAGCGCTTTGTGTGTGGCAGGCCAAATAAAAGACTTAGGACACAAACTTGGCAGCAAAATGAAAGACTTAGGACACAAACTTGCAAATTAAAGCACATTAATTTTACAGAAACAGAAAGATGAAACTCCCAAACAGATTTCTGAAGCGCGTCTACTCCGACTGATTGATTACAACAGAGTCCGTGTGCTGTGCACTCCACAGACTCTCTTTTGTGCCTGGGAAAAAAGTATCATAATCATAATAATGATAATAAAAATGGAAAACTTCTAGACGCCATATAAATCAGAGCAAATATGAATTGCTGTTTTGTCTGTTCTCAGTGCTGACTGTTTATTTGTTTGTTTTGTTGCTGCATTACGTTGGCTTTTGTCAATTGCCAAAGTCTCGGACCAAGCACAGTGTGGCAAAATAGTTAACTAAATGCACAGAATTTCAAAACTAAAATGTGTAATACAGATTTAAAGAATCTTAGAACTTTGGAATTAAGAATTTTTTAAAACATTTTAGAATAATATTTATAAAGATGTTAATTTATAGTATGTGTAGTATAAATTATTCTAAGCATTCTTAGCTTATTTTTAGAAAGTAATAGTTTTTTTAAATGGCTTAAGGCTAGTTCAAAGTTATCACTACATACTTATTCAGATGCAATTGAATATATCATAAAGCTGCCCACCCAAATGAAGGAGGTCTAAAAATAAGGATCATACTTGAAAAAGATTCTCAAGCCATTCAACCGTTGCTGTAATAAGTTAGTACCCATTTTCTTCTACGTCTTACTATCGATTTCTAATAGGCCAATTAGGATGCATGTATTTGAAGAGACTTACTGATGACTCTTCGCTTTCCACTATCGAATATTCATTTAGCCAGTTTGGCACTTTCACCACTGTTCGAATGGTGCTGACTGCATTCATTGTTCCATTGCGCTTGTAACTCTGTCTGTCTGGGGCAGCCTTTGTGATCTGTGTTCTGTGTCTGTGTGCTGGAGTATCTGCTGTAGCTATAGACCAGAGCCGGCAGTCGTTTCCAGTTGCCAGTTGTTGTTTTTGTTGTTGCATTGACTGTGGTTGTCGCCGCCACAGTTTATTTTTTTTTTCTTCTTTTTTTGAGGGTCCATTGTCTCTGTGGGAAACTGGCGCGCTTGGCTTGTAAAAACTTCTGGTGAACAATGTAGTATCCGCATATCCACAGTCCGATGTTTTCAATGCCAAATGGTTTATGCATCGGAGTATTACCAATCATAAGCATAATGTATGAGCATAAGCATTTTGGACAATGAGCAAACGCCACATAAATTTACAAATGGCCAGTTAGGAGAGCGATATGCATATGCGGATAGTTTAACCTAGATACAAATGCACAAATGCAAAAGTAAAAAAAATGCTGCTCGTCGTATCTGCTTGCAACAAGACGCGTTGCATCTTTTTGGTGCCAATCATTATATTTTAACAGCTTGTTTGCTCGCTTGTTTTACAAATTGAAATCGCCATCCAGGCCGCGTCCAGATCCAATGTTACAATAAATTTAAATAAACACAAGCGTTTTGCCGACTTGGACTTCACCAGGAGATGTGTTTGTAGTTGTGGTTGTGGCTGTGAATGTGGACGACGTTGCCGTTTGCATCCTGGCCTAATCGCTGCGTTTAATTTACTTAAATTATACTAATGATCTTGAGCTCTGCTCGGGGCCAGTTTTGCCTTAGCCAACTCTCAAGTCATTTGTTTGGGCTCGTTTGCAGGCGGCTCAATTGATTTGGCCAAAGCAGCCGCCAAAGAGCTGCCGCCGACGACGATGTTGTCCAAACTGAAAGCCGAACGCTGAGCTGAGCGCTGAACACTGAATACTGAGTGCGAATGCGAGTGTTGAAATTGAGGGCTAACACCGGCGGACTGGGTAGGTTGTGCGAATGTCGCTAGATATGGCCTGACATTTAGATGAAGTGTCTGTGAATCTGAGCTGGGTCTCCTCTCTCTCTCTCGTTAAGCCAGAGCTCCAGCTGCGTTTTGATCTTGCTAAATGTCGACTTTGTCGTTATCGTTGTCGTTGTCTTTGCTGTTGCCGTTGCAGTTGGTCTGCAGGACGCCGTGTAATTTCATTCATAAACAAAACTTTAATTTTATTGCACATTCGCGTTGACACAGTCAGCAGTCAGCAGATCAGTGAAGGCGTTGCCCAATGGCTGTGGCTCTGCCCACTTCGAATACCCATGCCAGTCGCAATGGGTACTCACAAACGATTATCATAGACCTCAAAATGGCTCAATTAGTTCTCGTAGTCCACTATTGACGTTATGCCTGATGGCGGCATCTGGACAAAGTTAATTTTAGTTACTCAGTTTTTACTCAGAGCTTGCAACTATTTTTGGTATGTGAGTCTTGAATTTCTAGCTAAAAGTTGATTATGCAAGTTGAATAAGAAAATTTCTGTAAGGGGTATTCAAAAAGGTTACTAAGAACATAGTTTCCCATGAGGAACTGAAATGTCAGCCAACCAATTGCTGTGGATTCACAAATAATATTTACTCTCCAGTTTAATTTAAAATTTACTTTTTAGATATTTTTAGTTACCAGCTAAGCTACACTTCACTTTCTTTTCTATGCATTTAATCTTATTATTTTTACATTTAATTGGCCCCTTTTCAAAGTCATGTACATTTTTTTCCACTCACTGCAAAGCGACAGGCATTAACGAATATTGCTCGTATAAAAAATCCAAATACTTATCCATTAAAATAAAACAAAATAGAAAAATATAAAATAAATAAATAAACCTGGGCCAAGCAACCATGCCACACCATTTTCGCCATTGACACCCATGCGAACATTGTTAATTAATTAAAAAAAGAAAAACTAATAGACGATTGCGTTGACAAGATAAAACGGCAAGCCAAAGTCAAGAAAACTGCGCACATGCCACACACAGAGATACACACACACACAGCATATACATAGTCAAAATATAGCCAAATGCAATAAATTGTGACAAAAAGCCAGCTTAAATATATTGGCGAAGGCGTCAAGGCGTGACATTGACCCTCGATAAATAGTTAACAGCCTGGCCTGTGTTTCTAATTCTATATGTATTTGTGTGTGCCACAAATCGGAAAATGTTATCTTAACAGCAGCAATGGCAACAATAACAAACATTACATTTAAAAGTGCATAAAAATGTTTATTGGCTTAGCAAATCAAGTTCGCTTTTTGTTTCTCAGCCGAAACATAAAAAAAACACTAAGCAACCAAAGAGGAAATTAAAAAATAATGTAGAAACGAATTTTAAAATTAATTATTTTAAAAGCATATCTTAATTTTTAAACTTAACTTTAGTTTAGCCTTTTAATTACCAAATAACCTTGCTCAAACTTTTAAAATCAAATTAACAGAATGCGAGGATAACATCGAATAACATAAATATTTAAGGTTTTAAATTCAAAAATGTTTTCTAATTGAAAATATGCATTGTATGTTGCACAGTGTTATTAGACGGTCAGGGCCAAATTTAACTTAACTTTATTATTATTGTTGTCGTTGTTGTTGTTGTTGCTGCAGTTGCCGTTGCTGTTGCTGTTGCAAGTGGCATGTTGGCAGCTGCAGCAACAATATCAGCAACAACAATATAGAACACAGCTGTGTCTTAGACAAGGCCCGAAAGCAAAATTATTACCAAGTTCTTTCTCATATTGTTGCTTAGTTTTGCTTCTAGCCAGCACAATTTTATCGAGCAATTATTGGCAATAGCAGAAATATTTTTGATTTGCAATTTTCTCACGGCCCAGCGAATCGGAGAGAGAAAGAGAGAGCGAGTAAAAGGCTTTCACAAAATTGAGCAACCAATTGGTTTGTCAATGGCACAATTGAATCTTTCGGGCAGATTCACAATTAGCCAGCAGCAGCATGGCAAAAGTATCGACAGCACCAGCAGCGGCAGCAGCAACATACTGACGACAACAACCACAACACAGACGAGGGCAACAACAATGGCAACGACAACATAGGCGCATACAAATGGTGTTAAAGCCTGAGCAGAAAATGTAATTTGTTTTCACACAACATAATCAACATGATAACCCCAGCCAAAACGTCTTTAGATTGAGTCTAATGATGATAAACGCTTTTACTGTGAGGTAACTACAGACTTCTGACACCGACGCAGAGGCAGACGGAGACGGGGACAAAGGCGAAGACACACACAAGCGATGCCCACACCGTAACCGGAGAGAGAGCGAGCAACTGGCAACGGCAACAGACAACAGAAACAGCAACAGCATCCACAACAGCAACTGTGGCAACTGCATTGACTGCATGGCCAATAATAAGTCAACATTCCAAGGCGTGTTAAGAGATGCTCGATTAAATGCCTCAATTGTGGCTCATATTGAACACCAAGCGAGCGAGCGGCGACCCAGCAACATCGACACCAACACACCACCTGTCTGCAAAACGCTCGAAGAAGAAGCAGCAGCAGCAAATAGCACCGCCCCCACCAACGGTCAACTTTTGAGCGCGTTGCACGCTGCCTGTTTGCCAGTTTGCCTCTTGGTATTGCCCGTTGCAAGTTGCCTGTTGCGAGTGTTGCTGTTGCTGTTGCCGTTGCCGTTGATGTTGCTGTTGCTGCAGTGCTTGCCTGACTTTTAGCACTGTCGATGCTTGAATAATAACAACAACAACCACAACAACAACATCACTCCAAATGGGCGAAATCGTTTAGTGTCGTACCTAACTAAGAAAACGTATTTTCAATATCGAAATTATTATTATTAGCTGACAGCAAATCGCAGTTTTTGACTGTTGCTGTTGTTGCCGTTGTTGCCTGGCGTTGCCGGCGCATATTGTAATAAATGGACAGGCCAGTTATTGTATGCACTTTGTATGTATGATATGCGAGTACTAACCCAAAACTTACTGCACACTACAATAAGCGAGCTTAATCAAATGTCTAGTTGATTTGCATCTGAAACAAAAATAGAACCACATAGCTAACAGATCATAGCATATTAAGAAGACATGTAGAAAATAGTTCTATTTGTGTTTTTTAACGATTTAAAAATATTCAAAATATGGTAGTTGTTATGCTATAAAACAATTTTATCTGTAAATAATATTGCTTATTATTTAAAAAACAAAAAGATTTTTTAATTATATACTTTCCAAAAAATTAACTATAGGTAAATTTTAAACTATGGAAAGTTATTTGATAACCTTTATCAATTGAGATATTAAAAGTAGTTCAGAATGGAAACTCAGTACATATTCAAAAAATATAAGCAGTAAGTAAATAAAAATCTTATTAATAAATAGTTATATGGTTTATAATTTAATATAGTATATTTAATATATTTTGAAAATTTACCTTCAGTAAATTAATCTATAGTTGATTTGTATATTGTATTATTATATTATATATACTCCTACTTTTATCTAAGCTAACATAAACTATGTTTGGCAAATAATATATTGAATTATTTATTATGGTGAATTTCTAATTTATTTTTATTTTCAAGAATTCAGTTCTGTTTGTAGTTCATTCAAGGTTTCATCATAACCAACTCAAGAGTAGCAGGAGGCAACCTCTGGCATCATTTTGTTGCTGTTACTGATGCTGTTGTTGTTGTTGCTGTTGTTGTTGCTATTGTTGGTGTTGCTGTTGCTGATGCTGTTGGTTTGCCATCTGCGACTGTTGGTCGGCTTCTAAAGGTGAGAAACTGGCCACATTGCTGTCGGGCAACGCTGCACCCCCCCTTATACACACACACACAAAGACACACAAATACTGGCATACATACATAGAGTGCAATTATATGCCATTTTATAAATACAAGTATATTCAATAAATATGAGCATTTCTATATGAAATTTATGCACAAATAAGCAGGTGTTTAGTTGTGACGAGACAAACGCTGCCAGCAGCAACAATATAGGGGCCAAGATAGGTAGGGGCCAAGAGACGAGTAGTCATACTGGCCATGGTTATGACTTGTGGGTTGCGATGGGCAATGGGCTATGGCTTATGGATGATGGGATATAGGCATAGCTGAATGGCGATCCGTTACAGTTGTCGATCAGCTAACAAGATAATTGTACAAATACAATAATGAAACCCAGCAACAACAACAGCAACAACAACAATGAGAGCTGTGATAAGCAACACGTTACCAGTATCAAATTACAGATCTTCCAATTAACTGACCAATAAGCGGCGTTGCTTTTAATTTGATAATAGTGCAAACTCACGCCCAATGGCAGCAACAGAAACAGCAACACAGTTGTTGCCTATAGTTGGCCACTTGGCCCAGCAACTTGTTGGCAACAACAACAACAACACGCAATTCTGCTTGCAACACGAACGCAGGCAAAAACAATAGACGCATTTGTAAGACGACCCGACGGGGGGCTAATAAACTCAAAAAGCAGAACAATTGCTGGCCTTTTTTTTTTGGATAGGACTAGACAAATACACACTTGAAGTGTTACACAACAAAACGATAACTTCTTTTCAAATGGCATATCATATTTAGCCAGAAGTTTTCATAATTTTTTGTTAGACAACAATTAGTATTGCTTACAATTATGTATTAATGGTCTTTTTATGTAAGGAATATAAATATAAATAAGATAACAATAAAAAAGAATTAAATGAAATAAATTAGCTTAAGTAAATGTTTCATATTTTGGCAATAAGTAATTAATATGCTTGCGGCTTTCTGTTCTTTTCCCAATTTTTGTAACAAATTTTTTGGCACTAAATAATTCCAATATTTTTAATTCATTTTGAGACTTCATTATCTATTTTTAATTAACTGTTTAATTTTGTTTCTTGATATCAAAAAATTCTTTGGTCCACAGTGTTTTCAATACAATACAAATTGGCGCAACGAATTTTCGTTTAAATTGACCTTAGATTTTTTAATTATATTTTATTAACTGATAAAAATACACACCTAGTATATTTAGAAAAGTTCATAAGAATACCTTAATTCGATTAATAGTGAAATACCCATCATAAGAGACGCTATATAGGGAAATAAACTTCTGTCAGATGCTTACCAAATAAAGTTTAGTAGGAAATTATTGAAAGCTTGGTATGAGCATTAAGTATGTACTTGCATATGAGCTAGGCAGAAGCACTTAGCATCAATCAAACACTAAACAAGAGTTTAGAACGGCAGCAACTGAGTTGCCGGTTGACATATGAGCGGCAACAGCAGCAACAACACCAACAACAACAGCAGCAACAACAGCAACAGTGCGGCAGCAGCAAGTTGAAGAAGCTGAAAGAAGAAAGAAAACTTTGCCGCCACACCAAGTGAAGCGGCTACTACACAAGAACCAGGGAACGAGCCGCCGACTGCCTAACAAGCAGCAGGAATAGAACCAGAACCAGAAACAGAAACAGAATCGAAACCAAACCCAGAACCAGAACCAGAAAAAACAGAAACGAAAGCAATGAGAATTATGTAACAGTGTTTGCTTGAAATGCAAATTTGCAAGTCAAGTCCAAGGGATGTCACTCTGCGGATAGACAGTCCAGACAGCTGAGCAAAGCCGCCGCCGAAGCTGAACTTAATCTGTGAGCATGATTGTGCAATATTTGTTGAGTGGCCCCCGCTGCGGAGTGTGGTCGCGTTGTCCTGGCAAGGTTGTTGTTATGGACGCACCAATGTTTTGTTTGTGCTGGCAAACACCGCTTAACCAACTCCCCAAACCAACCACCTTGAGTTCCATTTCGGTTGCAACCACCAAACCAGACCAATCCAGACCAGACAATGATCTCGAGACGCGACAAATTGCTGCAGCAGCCCTGGGAGCAATTGCGGTATGCGCAGCATCGCGAGAAAGTGATGTCCGCCCGTCCGGCGATTGATACAAAGTCACCACGCCAGCACGATCATGTCCAGCGCAAGTGGAAGAAGCAGCAAAACGAACGGGAGCGCCAGCAGCAAATTGAACGGGAAAATCTTCGACTGCTGCAGAAACTGGGTGACATCATGAGCAGCAAGCGGATGAACAATCTGTGGCTAGAACCCCGACCCAAGTATGACAATCAACTCAGTAACAGCAACAACAGCTCGTAACTCTTCTTCAATCCTCCACAGTTTCCTTAATCGAGAGAAGCTCTTTCCGACGCGTCCGTACTCCAGCCTGCCACAGATAGTCACCATTTATGGCGTGCCACCGCCAGGGCCATTGATCTACGGCATGCTGCCCAAGCCGACCGTCGTTGGCCGCTGTCCCACATGCAGTGGTAATCCGGAACGCACTCAGGTTGCCATTCCGGAGCAGCGCTTGCCATGGGCACTGCCACGCAAGTCCTCTAGCCGAAAGCACCAGCAGCTGGAGCTGCAACAGCGTTGCTATCACTGTGGCGGCGTCAAGAGTCTGGAGCGCAAACTCTTTGATGACTACTCCTTTGACTACGAATAACAGTCCAACCGGCAAATAAAAACTACAATTTTATTCAAAAAAATAAAAGAAAATCACACTCTTAAGCTTTGGGTATGTTGGGCGGCAGTGTGGCAAAGGTGAGAAAACCTGTGTGTCCGGGCAGCACTTGGGGATTACTCGAAGTTAAATACTTCTTCAGCTCCTTGGGTTCTTTTGTTTTACTGTCATCGTTTGTCGGGTTTGCTTCGACGTCTTTGGGCGCCTTAAGAAACTCCAGATCGATGACGGGCAATGAGCGGGTTTTAATCACGCTCTCCTGCTGCAGCACTTCCATGGAACAGATCTCATTGAAGCCCAACTTGGTTAAGACTTCAATACACCTCTGCGACTGCTCAATGCAGGGTGAAAACGAGCAAAATCGACCGCCTGCAATAATAAGTTTAGATAAGCTGACGATAAATTGTAATAATATATCGAACCATATGTATAAAAATATCAACAAATAATAAACAGAATATTAAAACTTGAATACAAAAATTAAAAAAACAAAACTCTAAAGTTGAGTTAAAAACACACAGTTTTTTATTAAAAAAAAATATATATAATCAAGAAGTCCCTATAAATACATATGTGGTTTTCCGGGATCGAGAACGCGACATTTGTACGTCTTTAAAGCAAAACAAATGGCAAAAGTTGACATTTCCAAAAAGGTTTTCTCACGTGTTTCACGCATTTTATCAACACTATTTTTATTATTAAAGACAAGCTTTGTATACTTGCCGTTTTCGAATTATTTATAGAACACAATGCATCGCGAACGAGAAGAAAAATGGAAGTCATGTTTGACTTCATCTTGACAAATGCGAAAATCTGCGAAATTTGGCGAGTACTTTTGAAGAAAATACTCTTAAATCATAATAAAATAATGTAGTTTTCCATTTGTGAAATTATTTTGATAAGTTACTATCATTTCATTTATTTTAAAAGTTCTATTTCACCTAGTTTGATCCGAATTTTATTCGATACAGCGAAAACACTTTGTAAAACTTTTTTTTAATTAAACATTTATTTTCAAAAAATTATTAAAAAATGACTAGCAAAGAGATTTTTGAACATTTTTTTCTGCAGTCACTCTTAGAATTGTTTGAAGAATTTGTTTTGCAAAAAATTTTTTTTTTAATCACAAGATGTGAGTTTTTGATCAAATTTACTTTTTTGGGCGAGGTTGACCTTTTTCTGGAAATGCCCATATATTGCGACAACATTGATTGAAAATCTATTATTGGATTATATGTCTTTTTTTATAAATAAAAATTACTTTTCATAATTTTTGCCTATTAAATGTTTTTCTCAGTTCAATTATTTAAATAATTCATTTTTCCCATGCCTATTTTGAATTCTTTAAATTTGAATTAAATGATTTAAATTTTTAATTGTTTCAAACATTTTTGAAGTTAGGTTTGAAATTTTTATTTTATTTACCATCAATATTTTCACTTTCAATAAACTTTGGTCAACAATTTTCGAAATTCCATTTTAAAAACTCTAAACATGAAAATTTCCTAAGCAGGTTTATTATTTACTATCTCTTTACTATGTAATTATCGATGTCGATGGAAGTGGACCAGTGTAATCATCGTCAGTGCAATCGAAGACCGCAATGGTGCCGAGTGCAGTTGGCTCCACTAATGAGTGACAAACCTGGGCAGCGACAATCCTGCCTGACCACGTCAACTGACAAAAGCGGGCGCATTCAATGTCAAGCACAATGAAATGGCCAAGTCAGACAGGCAGACAGACAACTGAGTGACCAAGCAGGCGAGCAGGCAAGTCTTGATTGCTGTGCCTGCCTGGTTGACTGGCTGACTGCCTGGCGAAGTCGGCGACGCGCCAAAGGGCGCTGACAACTTGTTGTCAAGCGTTGACTGGGTGACTGGCCAGTCACCGTGTGTTTCACTTACCCGACAACTTCAACGCCTTGAATGCATGTGGCACTGCCAAATCCGGTGAGGGCAGATCCAAAAACACTGCATCTGCCACACCATCCAATTCGCTGGTGAATCCCAAATTGCACACATCTCTGTGATGGACCGTTACAAAGTCCCCGAGTCCGTGTCGCTGAAACTCGTCGCGCGCCTGATCCGCCCGGGCCTCATGAAAGTCAAATGTATGCAGGCGACCCGTCGGTTTCAGGGCGCGCAGAAAATAGTGGGACAGTGAACCGGATCCAGTGCCGGATTCCACAACCACAGCACCAGGGCGCACCTCCAGCTGGTGCAGTATCATGCTAATATCCGGCGTGTATATAATTTGTGTACGATGCGGCAGTGTTTGTGTCCACAGCTCGGGATTTGGCTGCAGCACGTGCGCCCAGCCCTTGGACAACTCCACCCGACTGCCATACTCCACTCCAATAATATCTGTCGGCAACACAAATTTATATAAGTCACCAGCATTTGCAGTTTATCACAATCTACTCTCATCCTACTTTGTACTTTAAGTGAACCGTAGGGTGTCTGGAAGATGTGCACTATGGTTTCGCCCTTCTTGTTTACTATCGTGGGCACCGCTTCGATCGCGTGCATGGAATTGACGCTCAGATACAGGATGACTACGTCGCCCTCCTCTATGTGTGTCTTGGGCTTCAGGAAACTCATTGTTTAGTTTGTTGATAGTAGTTACTGGTCGGTTTGCGGTGGGTGGAATAGGAGACGCGTGGGCCAAATAAAACCGCGAGCGGCAATAATAATAGTGTTGGGGAGCTCATGAGTGAGTGAACAAAAAAGAGTTGCTCCCTGAAGTGAGCAAGTGAACATGTTCCTTCCAAATTGCTCTTTTTGTTCACTTGTACTTTTTTGCTCAGGTGCTCTTTTTTGCTCAGTTGCTTCTATTGCGCACTTTGCTCGAATTTTCTCTGTTCTCTTAGACCTCTTAGGGCATTTTGTGTAGATTCTTTCTTTGAAAATACACATTGTTGGATTAGTGTCAAATCTAAATACTTATATTAAGAATTCAGAATGTCGCTTATCGAAAATTGTATTAAACTAGGGAGCCATTTCGAAGATGTCGGAAGTGTGAATAACTGAGCTAATGAGCAATAAAATTTAGCAACTGAGCAGGTGAGCCACTGAACAAGTGAGCAACTGAGCAAGTGAGCAATCTGAGTGAGTTGACTCACCTAAAAAAAAAGAACAAGTGAACATGTGCACCTAAATGAGCAATGTTTACCCAACACTAAATAATAATGATGTTGAACAGTGTGACCAACATCTAGAAACTTTATAATACTCCAAACAAATGGAAATTGTTTAATGATCAAGCTTAATTTAAGCACATCAAATCTAGCTTCATCAATAAAATTGTTTTAAAAAGTATGTCAAATAAAATACATGTATTTGTAAAGTTATTTCTTATTTAATTGAAACCTGCAAACGTTTAAATTTGCTTCACCGGTCAAAGTGTGACCGCTCTCAGCATAGGGTAACTAATAAAAATACCAGCTAATATCTAAATCTGCTTTTCAACACTTTTTTTAGTGAGCAGCAGCCAACTTCACGTTGATTTGCTTCTTCTTTCCCTCTTTTGGTTTTTTAACTACAAGTATGTAAAGCTTGCTTTTTGTGAATTTGCCAAATAATCTGAGAACATCCGTAAAACGGCTAACGAATTATTGCAAATTTCAATACACAATGATAGACAATTATTTGTCGCATATTGTCCCACCTTACTTATGTAAATCGTATTGTTTTTTCTGCTTACTTTTTATGCTCTTTTATCGGAACTTGTTACCTGGTCGTTGAATAAATAACAAACGGAAATGTGAATTGAAAACAACAGCAGCCGCAACATGGTCCAGCGCTTGACTTTGAGGAGACGTCTGTCCTATAACACCAGATCCAACAAGAGGCGCATGTAAGTTGTCATTGAGTTCAGTTTCTCATACATGAAATCTAATTGGACGACGTTTGTTTACAGTGTGCGTACTCCCGGCGGTCGTCTGGTCTACCAGTACGTGAAGAAGAACAGGACCGTGCCACGCTGCGGTCAGTGCAAGGAGAAGCTTAAGGGCATCACCCCCTCCCGCCCCAGCGAGCGTCCCCGCCTCTCCAAGCGCCACAAGACCGTGTCCCGCACATACGGTGGTGTCTTGTGCCACGGCTGCCTGCGCGAGCGCATTGTGCGCGCCTTCCTCATCGAGGAGCAAAAGATTGTCAAGGCGCTGAAGAGCCAGCGCGATGCTCTCGTTAAGCCCGTCAAGAAGGTGGAGAAGAAGCCAACCAAGCCGACTGCTACCAAGAAGCCCGCTGGCAAGGCCGGTGCCAAGACCGCTGTCAAAACTGCATCCAAGAAACCCGCACCCAAGGGTGTCGTCAAGTCCAAGAAGTAAATATGCTAAGGATTTTCATTGAATTAAGAATTGGACGTGGAAGCATTTTGTAATAAAGAAAATACAAGTTGGAAAACGTTATCAATTAATTATTTTATTGGTGTGTGATTGTGCTTAAATTGGGGTTTGTGTCTCTGCTTAGTCAACAGCTGTTCTGCCTTTGAGTATGCTTTGTTCAATTGCCGTTCACATTCTGCGCAGACATGAGCATGTGAGGCAGTTGTCAATTAAATTCCTAGTAATTAAAATATTTATAATGCCACAGCAGGCCGTTGTCGTTAAGGCAAATGAATCGTAAGTATTGTTGAATTATCTCGTTATAGAAATGTCACGTTTTACATTCAATCCACAGCACATTAAGAGTGCCCTTTGATACGCCAAGGCACGCGGAAATTGCTTATCGTGTTCTCAGTGTTGATCAGGAGCCGCGTCGCAACTTTGTGCAGAAAACGCTGAGCCTGGAGGGGGATGTGCTTGTGGTGCATTTCAGTGCCGACCAAGTGAAGAACCTGCGCACGGCAATCAGCTCGTTCTTCGAGTGCCTGCTGCTCTGCCAGGACACCATCAAGCTGTTTGGCGGGGACGAGGTCAAAGAAGAAGATGCCGGAGCACAGTCCAGCTCCGACTCCGCATAGAGCGATCTATGGATTCGCGTTTTACATGCTCTTCACAGTGCTCTTCTTTATATACGTGGCGTGGGCTTATTTGCCCGTGGAACTGGAGCTGCATTCCCATCTGCCGGACAAGTATTTCGCCGTATTTGTGCCCGTGCTAATTTTAGTTGGTGCCTTCTTTGCCTTCATCATCTATCCGGCTATAAACCTGGCGTTGACGCCCAATATTGATTCCATTGCATCAGTTGTTGACCTCAAACTGGTGCTGCCCAAGGGCGCACAGTTTACATCCTGGTCGCAGCTCCAATATCAACAACATGCCGAGAGTGCAGCCCATCGGATCAGACCAGAAGCACCGCCCGTTGAATGCAATCTGTGCAAGATAACGCACAGGCCGAAGACTCGTTCCCCCATTCCGCCACTTAGATTTCTAGACTTGCAAGAAGTAAACGCCACTCTTTACAACTAACAAATTGATTTGGATGCATTTATTTTACTTTCTACGCACTGTCGTCCAGCCTTCCTCCGGCTCCACGAACTGATCCGCCTGCTGTTTTCGGGTCTGGGAGCGGGTGACACGTCCGCTACTTGTCGCCGCCTGCTCCTCGTCGCTCTCCATGGCGTCGTCACCATCTTCATCGTCGTCGTCGTCATCCATGTCCTCGTCCGATGACGAGTCGCCTTCGACGGGCGTGTAGGTGATCTTGACATCGGGACGTAACCAATCCTTGCCCTGCGGCAGTTTGCTCAGCTCTGCTTCAATCTGGGGATACTGGGACGCCTGTGCCATTTGCTTGTAACGCAGCAGATTGCGGCATATCTCGGGTATGGAGTGGTCGTCGCACAGCGTATTGAATTCCTGATCCATCAGCTCTTCGACCACCTCCTGCAGCTCGCCCTGCGTTATGTTCTCGTTGCCCACACAATACTCGAAAGTGTATTCCATGATTTGTATGGCCACCTGCCGTGTGTGGTTAGGTTAGAAATTATCAACATATCAAATGCAGCAATGCTCTCACCTGCTGGCCATTGCGTCCACCCATGCCATGCTCGACAGCCAGACGCAGATTTTGCCAATTGTTGAAGATTCTTTCAACAATTAAGCGAAAATTCTTTTGAAATTCTGTTTGTTGTGTTGTCGTCGCTGCCATCGCGTGCAATGCCAGTGTTGAACAATTGTTGTGTTTATTGTGCACACTCTTGCCATTCACACATAAGCGCAGGCAACAGCTGTTCAGTTTGTTTACTTGCCGACGCGCCAAAATCGCAGACTAGCAA
Organism: Drosophila quinaria; assembly: GCA_035047525.1. NCBI lineage: Eukaryota > Metazoa > Arthropoda > Insecta > Diptera > Drosophilidae > Drosophila > Drosophila quinaria. The sequence goes on along the minus strand of JAWNPO010000384.1, from coordinate 4,246,806 downwards.
AAAATTATGTCCGAAAACGAAAATCTAGAACAAGATTTAACTGAGCAAGACTTGAGTGCTGAGGCTGCCTTGGCAAATGGCTATGAAGACGATGACGATGATGAGGATGCGGAGCCAATTACCGCACAAAAGGTAAACATTTAATTGCAAGCAAAACTCAATTGAATTTGTTGCATTTGATATGCGCAGGTTTTGGAAATTCTAGAGACCGCCTGGACAAATGAAATGAACGCACCGGAATTGCTGCAGCACCAGACGGACATGCTTGAGCTGATGCTGTCGCAAGTGGCGCACATGGAGGAGCAAATGAAGGATCTCGACAAGAACGACTTTAGCTTTGTGGTGCATCAAATGGAGCTGGAACGCATTCGTTACATTATGGCCAGTTACCTGCGATGTCGCCTGCAAAAGATCGAGACATACACCCAGCATATACTCAACCAGGATGCAGCGCGAGATGCAGCCGACAAGCGATTGTCGCCGGAGGAGGCGAAATATGCCCAGGACTTTGCCAACCATGTGGATGAGTACTTCACCAAGGTGGCCACCCAGTATATGCCCAGCCAGCAACGCGGAGAGACTGAGCAGCGCATTGTCACGCCAAATCTCATGAGTCATGTTTTCCTCAAAGCGAATATTGCTGGTACGCTTTGGGTTTTTATCTATTCTATGTTCTTTGTTATTGTCTGTCTGTTTTCAGTGTCTGGCGTTATTGTGGGCGTTGACGATGAGGAGGTGGATCTGGCGCCTGGCTCTCAGCATATAATACCATATCAGTTGGTCGCCGATTTAATACAAAAAAATCAAGCGCAGCTCATTTAAACAACTAAATAAAAATACACATTTTAAAGTCTATTTGAAAAGTGATTGGCGCGAATGCAATATTGATTGCAGTGTTGGTTCACGCGGAGATTTTGTCTATTGTGCACACTCTTGCCATTCACACATGAGCGCTCGAATATCTCGAAACTGTCAATGATTGGCGCACAATTTAAATTATATTAAATCAACTACTTGTTTATGTAAAATTATTGGAGTTAATTACATTATTTTAATCATTAAAAAAAGATAAATTTGGGTTTATTCCAAAAAGTTCCTTAGCTTAAAATTTAGAGAAAAATGGCATTGCTATTGGTATTTGCAAAACACAAATACGCCATCTATGTTTTGTTTTGACAATGTGAAAATTGTGGGCTAATTGCGAACAGCTGGCGCATGGCGGTGACGTCACAACTTCCGTTTCCACTGGAATTTGTTAGGTATACCCAATTTACACACCGCCACGATTCTTTCGACTAGTTAGTTGTCAATGTGGCGCGCTTTTACGCGTATAGCAAAAACACTCGAGTCTGTTGGCCAAGGAGGCGCACTGCTGAGTCAGCAATTCCAACATTCCCATAATCAGTACAACAACGTTTGCAAAACTAATTACCTCAGCTTGCACAACCACCAAGCAGCGCCGGTTGTAAAACACATAAACAACAACAACAACGGTATGTCCAGTGAAAAGCCAAAGGTTGTTTTCGTACTGGGCGGCCCCGGGGCTGGCAAGGGCACGCAATGCTCCAAAATTGTGGATCGCTTTCAGTTCACCCATTTGTCAGCTGGCGATCTGCTGAGAGAGGAGCGGGCGCGGGAGGGCTCCGAATTTGGTCAGCTTATCGAGGATTTCATACGCAATGGTAAAATTGTGCCCGTCGAGGTAACATGTTCACTTCTAGAGAACGCCATGAAAAACTCGGGCAAGTCGCGGTTTCTGATCGACGGCTTTCCGCGCAACCAGGACAACTTGGATGGCTGGAATCGCCAGATGGCCGACAAGACGGACATGCAGTTTGTGCTCTTCTTCGACTGCGCCGAGGATGTGTGTGTGCAGCGTTGCCTGGGACGTGGTCAGAGCGGCTCCGGACGAACCGACGACAACATGGAGAGCCTCAAGAAACGCATCCAGACATACAACAACGACTCGTTGCCCATCATCAAATACTTTGAGAATGCCGGCCAGGTGAAGTCGATCGACGCCAGCCCGGATGCCGACAAGGTGTTCCAGGACGTGGAGCGGGTGTTTCTAACTCATGGATTCCAGTGAAGGAATTGTTACTTAAATAGTTGACAGTTTGTTGCATGATTTGTCTTTGTATCCCGCCTCACTGTGTGTAATTCTATTGTATTCTCCTCCCTTCCTTAACAGAAATATATAGGCTTGTTAGCATAATTCAAAGTTTACACAATTTGTAAAGCGATTTCTTTTTGCTTGGATGTCTGGTGAAAACAGGAATATCAAAGTGATCAACATTTTTTTTCAATACTTAAAAACAACAGTGGGCTAGCATACAAAACGAACGGCAGCTGATTCATTAATCCTTGCGCAGCTTATCCAGACGCGCCTGCAAATCTGCGTCTGCATCTGACATGGGCGTGGAGCCACCACTGCCGCCAGCCGCACCACCGCCCGAACCGGCACCACCACCACCACCTCCAGAAGCTGGTCCACCGCCCACACCGCCGGCTGCTACAGCCGTTGGTGCTTTCTGTGGTCCAACGCCGCCGGCAACGGATAGCGAGCCAGAGGCAGAGGGCAGATCTCCCAGTTGTTCGCCGAGCTGTAGGCCCAGTTCATCCAGCACTTGGGAGACAACTGCATCGGTTTCCTCCTCATCGCCCTCATCCTCCATGGCGTCATCGATGGCGTCGTTAATCATCTCCTCCTTCATGTCCATCATCTCGGATTGCTTTTCAAAATCTTGCAGGATCTTCTGTATTTGCGGGAGATTCAGCTGTCGGTTCATGTTCTGCATGGCCTTGGTGACACCTGAAAGAGAAGCCAAGGATTAACAAAATGTACGTCACCCCCCCCCCTCACTCCACCCCCACACACACACACACACCTTTCATTGCTTGTGCCATTGTGTTTTGAGATTTGAGCGTTTGTATTTTAAGTGAGACTGCCTGAATGTTTGCCTTCATAAGCATGAACTTCTTGGAATAGCGACGCGTGCGCACCAGATCCTTGGCCATGATCTTGACCGCATCCATTTGACCCTCTTTGGCCATTTTCTTGATGTCTGCAATGATTTTCTTCTCTTGTTGGTCCATTTTCATTCGCTCGCGGTCCAAATCGCGCATCGCCTTGTTCAGGGCGCGCTGATTCTTGCGCAGCATCTCATCCGGTGAGATCTTCTTTCCAAAAAGCCAATCCATTTTACCAATTAATAACAAATTCGACCTGCGAACTATTTGTTTAGGGAATGCGATTCTTGAAAATTACTCATCAATATAGGGTTGTTGTTGTAGTGTTGGTTGCTCATGAGTGAGTGAACAAAAAAGAGTTGCTCCCTGAAGTGAGCAAGTGAACATGTTCCTTCCAAATTGCTCATTTGCACTCACTCATCCAGGAATGAATTTCCCCCAAAGAGATCCCCCTCATTCAGTTAGAATAATATAGACCAATTAATTAAGCTGACGGGACGACTATATAAGATTTATATTCTAAATTCTTATGGTAATATTAATGTGTGTTAATATTAGTTAATTAATGTTTATGAAGTTAATTTAAATTTATTAAAATGTTATAAAAAAAAGTAGAAACTGTGTGGCAGCCTTGGCCCAACTTTGGCAAACCTTGTCGTGTGTGGGCACCTTTTATTAACATTTTCTATGTTTTCCATCGCCAACGCAGAGTTGCATCAAAGTTATCGCTGTTAATGACTATTCATGCGCGCCAATATTTGAATTTAAAGCAAAACAAAACCTACAACATTTCGATCTGTTGTTCTTATCAAAAATAAAATGTATGTAAGCTGCACATATATATTAGTGCTTAATTCGTACACATTGTAGGAAGAAACCCCTAACAAATTCACATGTGTCTTCAATATTAATCACAATGTGATTTGTTTAAGCATTATGTTAATCTTATAAAAAAAACCTCTTTACGAGGTAAAAGTCTAGTGACGAAAACAGTTATATGCCCCAAAATTTCTGATATCCAATTTTGTGACGAATAACATTAAGTTTGACATATAAATTATTTTAAAAAAAATTTTGGCACTCGGCACATTGCGCTAAAATGTCTCAATTCTTCATACCAAATAAAAACCACTGTTTTGCGCAGTGCCGAATGCAAAAATTTTTTTTTAAAATAATTTATATGTCAAACTTAATGTTATTCGTCACAAAATTGGATATCAGAAATTTTGGGGCATATAACTGTTTTCGTCACTAGACTTTTACCTCGTAAAGAGGTTTTTTTTATAAGATATCAGAAATTTTTGAATAAGACATCAGAAATTTTGAAATTGAATTTTTTTTTTGGACAGTATATCTTTATCAACTTTGTTTATTTTTTGTACAAGCTGAAACAAACTGTCTGGCAACACTGGTTCCCTTTACAAACACACATGCCAAGCGCAAAAGCTAGTAGCACTCTCAAACTCTGGCTGCTATGACACTTTGCTGCTGCTGTATGCATGCTACTGCATATGTACATGCAGAAGTGTAAAGGTAAAAGGTATATTCAGTTAACAGGTAATATCTTGCCCAAACGAAATTTGACGGCTATGTGTTATATGTCAAAAACGTGAAATTGAATTGTCTACAACAAATAACATATTTAAAAGTCATTTGAAACGTAGATTTTTCTTAAATCGCCGAAATGTGGGAAAAAAACCTTCTTTCACCTGAAGCTTTTTACCTGTGCTTTTAAGCAAAAAAGTTTACAGCTAGGCTTAAATCCCTTCAAAACACCTTTCTAACGATATATAGATCAAATCTGTAGCTTCTATTGTTTGGAAGCTGTGGTTTTTGGCGATTTACATGCACATGTACATACTGCATATGTACTAGTACATGCAGTAGTGTAAAGGTAAAAAGTATATTCAGTTAATAAGTAATATCTTCCAAACCCATCGGTAAAATTTTTTCTATCATATATCAAAAAACGCGAAATTTTATACACTACAACATATTGAAAGCTAAAAAAAATCGTTAGCGTCGTTTTCTCAAAAACCGCCAAAATGTGGGACAAAATATCTTATTTCACCTGTTGCTTTTTACCTATGCACTTTAGAAAAAAAGTTTAAAGGTCTGCCTAAAAGCCCTTCAAAATACCTTTCCAACGATATATAGATCACGTCTGTAGCTCATATCGTTTGGATGCTATAGGGGTTTTAATTTTAGCGGTTTTTAGCGATTTCCCGCTAAACTAGCTTTTTTTCGAAAAAGTCGTAGAACAAACGTTTCTAGATTTTTGATCGGGAACAAGTCCTCATTCAAACTTTTAAGCTAAATCAACGCTTTGATACTAACAAACAGACAAACAAACAGACTGACTTTTCATCTCGTTTTGAAATGGGCACCAAAAATTTCAAAATTAATTATCTTCTGAACCAGTGATCGGATTTTGATAATCAAGGTGTCATTCGACGCGTATTTTTGATAAGAATAAGAAAAAATTAAAATAAAAATCGAAAAGGCTCCAACGGCCCCATTAGCTCCAATAATTTAAATTTTTCCCCTCCCACTTACACCTGTTTATCTCACGAACCAGGTGAGTTTCTAAAAGTCTTAGTATGCACATTTGTAAGTTAAGTTAATACCTTTTGATCGGTATATAACTCGACCTGATCGGACAGTCATAGCAAATTTTCCATTCTTCCTGTGTATATATGCTAGTCGCCTTCGCACCCTTCGTGCTGCTTTCGTCACTAGCGCGGACTGCCGTCCGCAGTGATAATAGCATATTTTTTTACAATAATTTATATTCTTTATTCTAATGTAATTTCTGACATGTTTGTGCATTTCACTTCCGCCTTAAAAAGTGCAATTTCTGTTTTGCAACTTCCGCATTGAAATTATAATTGTTTCTGAGTTTCTGTAGTCGATTTTTCCTTATGAAAAATGACGTATATTATTTATGTGGAGCTGTATCTAAATAAATAACAAGCTTGTAATTTAATGAAACCTTATAATTTGATGACTCTTTTCACCTCACCTTTTTATCCCGTCGCCATTAGCGTCCAGACGTGATTCGATCAATGGCTTTGTTTGCTCGTATCATCGCCACATAATGAAAACAAACAAAGCGACCGACGACGAGGCCACCGAAATATGGATGCCAACAATAACAACAGCGAGAGCAACAGCGACAGCAACAGCAACAACAACACGGTAACGACAGACGACGCCTTACAACGGTGTTTGTTCTGCGAGACAAATGGCACGTAGCAACAATTGGGACGCTATAATTAAATTACAATTCGTTTACGATTCTATGTTGTTGATTTCTAGATATCTATTTATTTATATGCTGAATGTACACTTTGGGCTACTCGAACCGTTAATAATAAATCTCTTGAGATATTGAGATACAAGATACAAAAAAAAGTATCTCAAACAAGACAATTGTCTGCTGCAAGCGGATACAGTGGGTGTCTAAATTTAACTTCAATTATACATGCTATTTTATTATTGCAGCTGGCGGCAAAGCCGGCAAACCAGACAAACAACAACTCGCCCCCAGTTTCAATGTATGTATGTAAATACCTATTGTACATACATACATATGTGCATTGCACACATGTGTGTACAGTGAGTCACGAAATTGTTTTGACAAAATACAAAACTGACATCTAATTTGTCTATTATTATAATATCTAACTATAATCAAATTAGAAATTAATTAAAATGCCAAGAAAATGTATTTTTATCAAAGTAAAATTGTTGAATTTTTGACTTGGTCCAAGCAATTACTTGACCAACTGTATGTGCATAAACATATTTATGAATGCAGAGTTTGAGCTTGTCAAACCAGTTGCTCGCAAACTGTTTGTCAGCCATTGATCGTTTTCTGCTTGTCCATATGTTCGAGTAGTTTTCATATAAAAATTCCAAGAATGTGGGCAGAAAGAAACGATGGAAACATGGAGTCTTATCTGTGTCGTGCTTTATTGCTGTAAATGCCCTTCTTATTAGCTTTGCCTTATCGTGCAATTTTGAAACCCCAATTACTTTTTTTTGACATTCTAAATGCCATTATATATATTTTATTTCTAATAAATATCAGCACGTCTTTAGAAAGTAGTAGAAGTGGGCAAATGTATACATAAAAGAATATTAAGTTACCTTTTCTCATATTGCCAACAACCTAGAGATCGTAATCATGGTGAAGTTATATAAAGGTGCTGTATTCGCTGTCGTTCGGGGCGACGCTGAATACCCGAAAAAGAGGGCACGTCAAACAAATACAACAAAGCAAATTATTGAACTTTTTCAATAGTTTTCCTTAACTTCTTGATTTTCAAGCCTGTAAAAGAATTTGTAATTAAAATTAATTATCATTTTAAAGAATTTTATTATTTCCTCTGTGCGTGCAATTCTCCAACCGAATCGAACTATAAAACACTCTTATCGCATTGGCTTGAACCTTTCGTGCCCCTGAATGAATTAATGTGAATTGAATTTAGTCAGTGTGGGTGCAAAAGTGAGAGTCAACCCGCCAAACAGATTCATATGCACAAAACTTGCCAAACCGCCGGATGCGAATTGAAACTGACGTGGCAACGTTGACGACGACAACGACGGCGCCGACGGTCGTTGTGTGTGTGTACAGCCTTAGTGGGGGCAGGGGTAACAAATTGGAGCGCAGTGGTTGGCTAGTCAATGCAATTACCATTTAGATATGCATACAAACATACATACTTACTTACATATGTGCATATGCATGTGTGCGTGCTTAAGCTATTGAGTAAGGTTTGCGTCCGATGGAAGTCGAACGAAGTCTACGATAAAGCAAAAAGCGAAAATTACTGCTTGGCAACAATAACAAAGACGCCAACAACAACAACGAGAGTCTTTAGTGCACACACAATGTGACAGGTGCATGGTGTACAAACAACGACCTGTTGGTGGGGGGCGACGGTCACTCGAAAAGTTCCACGACCTCCCCAAAAGCAGCTGGCTAACTTGCGAGTCCACCCGCGCACGTGAAGACGTGTGTGTGCAGCGTATCTACACCCACACACACATGCAAACTGAAATATGTGCATACATATGTATGCAGCAGTGTCATTAGCACTCGAAAAAAAAAATAGCAACTAGCAAAACAACAGATAGTAGCTAAACAAAACAAAAAAAAAGTAATAAGCACATCTGTTCATACATATGTATGTATACTTCGAGTATTTAGTTAAAAATAAAACTATTTAACCTTAGTGATGTCGTTGCCATAGTGACGTTAATTCAGCGAGGCGACAAAAAACACACTTTTTGCAATGCACTCAGCGAACAAATAGAAAACCAAAACAAAATAGAGAGCGGGAACGAGAACGAGAGAGTGTGAGAGTGCAGTGATTGTATGGGGATCATCAACGGTACTATTTCGCTTTTTGTTTTTGTCTTGTTATTGACACAAGAACAACAACAACAACAAAGCAATTGAAATAGCAACAACAAATAAATAAATAAATAAAGGCGCCAAGCAGTTGAACTTTCCGATGTTCTTCTTTTGCCCGGGAGAGAATAGGGCAATATTAATCAGATATATGTACATATATGCATCTAAGCACTATACACTTTATTTACAATATGAATATATGTATGCAAATGAAGCGAAATGTATGAATATTAAAGCTTCCCATGTGGAACGTTGCCAAGTTTCAAGGTGGTTTGTAGGACAAACTGATAAGATTTGTATTAATATTTAAACAATTACTAAGTTGATGCTTCTTATGCAATAAAGATCTTCCAGCGTTGATTGATGGTCCTCATTTGTTAGTCAGGTCTCGTGATCAGTTCAAAAGGCGCCACACACACAAATAAATAAGTAAAAACAACAATTTGTGATCTGATTAACAATTTCGTTTAATTTTACATTCCTTTATGAATTTTGTTTAGTATTTACCAGTAGGATTGCATTACTAATTAAATGTTATAAATATATATATGCAGATTTGCAAAATATTTCGCAATTCGCGGAACCAATAAATAACAAAGCGCATCATTACAATTTAAAAGTAAACAATATGATATTATTTTACATTTTTGCAGCAGCTTTCCTCTCTCTCTCTTTCTTACTTTCGCTCTATTTACAGTTTAATATATAGCGTTTCCCTTTTTAAATATGGAAATTGTTACATTTTCACAACTACATATTGGAACTTTTCTAGTTTTGGTTCCTTTACTGGATGATTAAAAATACTTTGTTTTAAAAATGTAACAATTCTAGCTATATAAGAAATTATAAATGAAAATGAATTTTTATACATCATGATACGATATTTAACTATGCTTATTAAGTCTTTCCTTTTGACACACACATATTTCGTTATTATCTATGCTAATAGTTGGTTTCTCATAAAAATTACTTATAAAATGCTAAATTATTACAATTTTGCAAAAACAAAGGCAACTGTTGCTTTTACTTAAATCTAAAATTTGAGCCGCCCTCAGTGTCAGATAACTTATAAATTAAACATAAACTGTAGTATATAACTATATATATATATAGATATTGACACTTTTATATGAAAGGCACATGAACAAAGAGAAAAATATAAACAACCCCAATCTAATAACGAGTATGAATGTATGTATGTGTATATTGTTGCTCCCTAATTGATAAATATGTATGTATACAAAAACTGGAGACTTGATCCATATACATCTACATCTATGGTATATGTATTAGTTGATGATAATATTAATATCAGTGTAATCTAAATCCAGTTCAAACAACATATTACATATTACTTAAACAACCCTCGCTCAATTGCTCATCTGGAGGCCGCCACTGCTGCCCGTCGACGAGGAGCCGCTCAGTCCGAACTGCGATACGAGCTTATCGTAATCCTCCAGCGATGTCTCGAACTGTTCCAGCTGACGCGACAAATCATCCATGCTGCCATCGACCGCCGAGCTGTTGGCCAAGGCAGCAGCTGTTGCCGCTGCCGCTGCTGTTGCCGATGCTGTGGCACCGCAACTGGCCACACTCGGTGCCTGCAACTCGCTGAGACCTCGCAGTGGAGGGGCATGATAGCATTCCCGATAGAATTTGGCCAAATCGTTGACATGCGATGTGGGCGATGCGAACGGAAAGTGCAGTTCCTTTAATAAACTATCATCATCCGATGGTAATTGTTGCTGTTGTTGTTGTTGTAACGTTGGCGCCGAACTGTGGCGAGAGGCAGCGCTGCTGGCGGGTATCAAAAGACTTTTAATGGGTGACGTGGCGACACCTGGTGCTCCACATGCTCCAGATGGTTTCTCGAAGCTCTTGAACGCCGTTGAATTGTTGTTCATGTTATTGTTGTTGTTGTTATTATTGTTGATATTGTTGATATTGCTGCTGTTGCTGCTGCCATTGATGGTTGCATTGTTGTTATTATTAACTGGCGATTCGCATTTGCGATTCAGCGACTCAATGGATCCACTGCCGTTGCTCTCATGGCGATTGCGTCTCAGCAGCCACTCGAATGGCGGCGTCTCGGGCAGCACAAAGTCGTGCTCCGTAAACTGACGCAGCTTGCCCAGATCCGTGAAGGCACCTGGCCGCAACGGCTTCTCAATGTCGATGAATCGCTTGTCGTTCGCCACTCCGTTACCTGCCACGCCCACACCCCCGCCCATGGCCAGCTTAACCGTGGACAGCTGCTGCGGAGGCGAGTTGGCATCGCTGGCTGGCCGGAAGTGATCCGACTTGAGCATTATCGTATTTTGCTGGTCCCCCGAATGGACGGCCGCTGCCGCTGCCTGATGTCCTGCCGTGGGCGAAATGGTGAGCTTGGTGCGATAGGCCACAGACATGATGAGCGAGCCCACAATTGTGTTGAGCTGGCCAATCTTGACCTGCTTGTGACCCTCGCCCAGTGTGTGCACCTGGGGCCGATCCACATAGATGCGATAAAAGATGCCATACGAGTCCGGGCACTGGCGACGCGACAGCTTGTAGGCCGGCGTGGTGCGGGTGAGGGAGATGAGGGACTTGAGCATGATGCCCATGCGATTGTAGATGGCATGGGATGCCTTCAGCAGCTGATTGTCGTTGCAGGTGTTTGTGTTTATGTTTATGTTGATATTGTTGACTCCCTCTCCCTTGCACGTCTCGTCCCCGCCTCCGCCCGCCTTGCTGCTGTTGTCCACGGGCAGCAGATCCAACGACCACACCTCCAATATCATTTGATCGCCCTCCGTCGTCTTAAGCGATATCTCGACGCACAGGGGCAGGCGCTGCAGGATGCTGTCGCCGGGCTTGAGGGCCAGAGCCCGCTTTGTCTCGTCCAGGACATCGGGATGATCCTGCACCACAATGTTGAACCAGTCGTTGCCCGCCAGGGGATTGCACTGCGTCTGTATCTTCTCGCCGAGGCGCGACTGAACCACAACCTGTGTCGACTTCAGCGCCAGGAATTTTATGAATTTCTCCAGATCCTTCTCGGCCGCATTTAAACGTTGTGCAGACATTTTTTTATGTTTTTGTTTTTTCTTTAATATTCACTTGGTGTACTTGCACAGCGTACAAAGTTCGTTTTTGTTTTGTCTTTTCTATTTTACACTGCTTCCGCGTATTGTCTGCCTCCACCCATTCGTAGTTGTATTCTGTGGAATTTTCCCGTTCTCTGTTTTTGTTTTTGTGTTTGCGCACTTATCAATTTGCACTATGGTTTTTGATTAGCACATGCTTGCGCATTTTATTAAACACTGCAATTTAATAATTGCCTGAATTGTTTGACGATTTAAGTTGCTTTTAACTTGTATACGATTGAATTATTTTGATATTACAACAAAACAAAGATCACTCCCACTTTTTTCATTACCGTCCGCCATTGAACTGAAGCGAATGCGACGTGCTGGTGTTGCCATATGCTCTGTTGCGTAGGTTGCAACAGGGTTGTCATCCATACTCAAAACTATTGCATTAAATATCGCTGAAAATATTGCGACTTTAATAAGACTTTTAACACACGAATGTATTGTTATATTACATTATTGTAATTTTACATTTATTCATTGTGAATTTATTCTTAGCGTCATAATAATTGCAATAAATATTGACTTGTCGCTGCATGCTGCAACATTTGCTCGTGAATTGTGATTAGCGTACCAGCCTATGCTTTTGTTTACCACTTTGAAAACAAGTCCGGCAACTCCAAGCGTCGTATGATACACGTCACGTAGGCACAGTGGGCGGGTTGGGAGTCGCTTTTTGAAATGTCAGCCAATAAGGCATTTTGTTAGAGCATAAATATGTTATGTGTACAGTTCAAAATAACCTCGGCCAATGATTATTTGAATACATCAGTGGGTTTAAATTTCAGTGCAGGTTGAGATGTTGTAGTGGATGGTGTTTTTGCCTGCATGTTGAAACGTTCTCGATCTGAATCCGAAAGCACCGTCTTGGGAAGATATTGAAGCACCGATGCCGGCACAGAGCCCAGCATCTGGAGACGCTCCTCCTGAATCCGATTTTTCAACTCGGCGTCCGTCTTGGCCTTCATATCAAAGAACTGCACATTCTCCGCTGCTGCCTCGGCACGCTTCCGATTGTTGTCTTCAATCATGGAGAGGAGTAGAGCGCCGTGCTGTTTTCGTCGTTCGCGTTCCTTCGATAGCTCCAAACTCTCCTTGTCCTCGATGCAATCCTGGGTTCTTTCAACCATTTGCTTATGCCGGAGTCGGGCCTGCTCCAAGTTGCGCTGCGTCATATCGGCCCGGTAACGTTCCAATTCCTGCCTGGCACGCCGTCGCTCCAATTGCTCCTGCTCCAGCTGCTGCCGGAAGCGTTCATCGTCCTTGGCTTTGTACTCTGCCTGCAGCAGATCCAGCAACAGATTGTGGCGTTGGCGTTTCCGATTCTGCAAAGAATAGACTTGTTTATTTATATGTGTGTATTCGTCCAGATTGCAACACACTCACCTCAATTTCAAGCACTTGGTTGCCAATTTGCAAACTAATTTGTTCCTGTTTGCGCTGAGCTTCCCTTTTAGCAGCCTCCAGCATTTGCCGCTGTTGATCCATCTCCGATTGTTTCTCGAAAATCTTGGCAATATCTTCATTGGACTGTGCCCGCTGCAGCTCCTTGTACGCTCTTTCCTTCTCAATAAACTCAAGCTGGCTTTGCAGTTTACTTTGCTTCAACCGCGTTAGCTCCACTTGCTCTGCTCTGTCTTCCTCCTCGATTCTCTTTTGAATGGCTATCCGCTCCTCGCGCTCTGCCGCTGTCAGCACACATTGCTGCTGACGGCGTTGCCGTGTTTCTTCAATTTGCGAGGATAGACTTTCGCGCAACTTGATTTGCCGTTCCTTTTTGAGCCGCTCCTCCTCGTGCTCCTTGGCCAGCTGCTGCAGCCTTTCAGCTTCGGCGCGCTCAAAGCCCCTCGCTTTGGCATCCTTGGCCAGCTGCCGTCTTCTATTGCGTTCGGCCATATGCTCCTCAAGACCCTGTGTAATAGCCGCCAATCGCAATTGTTCGGCCAGTTCTCGCAGCTCCTCGCAGTCGTTTCGCAGTTGCTGACGCCTCTTTCGGTCCACAAACTCTTGATGCTTCAGTTTCTTCAGCTCATCGGACATGGCGGCTTCTGTGTGAGCGGCATGTTGGCGCAGAGGATTCTCTCGAGATAGCTCAGTATTTAGCTGCTGCCTTTCGTTGATCATGTCGCAAAACAATTTATCGTTCTTGAAAAATAGGTCCTCATCAACCATTACCAAACTCTTTTGTCGCCCCTTGATTCGTATTGCGGGAAATGCGTCCCTTGCGTTGCTTAAGGCCCAAGCGGGTGTTTCCATGGTAATAAAACGCGTAATAAAACAAACAAAACTCAAAAAGGAACTATAAAATAAAAATAAATATGAATGCTAAATTGAAACAGAATTGCTTAAACTGATTAATATCGATATTTATTGCAATCCCGATATATCAAAAAGGATTCTCAGTTGGTAATTAGAATGGCTAAAAAGTGAAGTAGTACTCATTGAAAGCATTAGGCAATTCAAATTATTATTTAATTGTTTATTTAATGATTGCTATAATTAACGTATAACAAACACAATTCAATAATATTTTTATACTTTTCAAATTTAACTGAATATTTTCGATGGCTTCGATTTTCTCGATATACCTATCGATTTGGCTTTGGTCGAGATGCCACCTTGTTAAAAATGACGAAAACAAATCACTAACATTTTGGTGATTGTGAATAGTGTTGAGTAACCATTGCTCATTTAGGTGAACATGTTCACTTGTTCTTTTTCACTCAGATTGCTCACTTGTTCAGTTGCTCATTAGCTCAGTTATTCACTGAGATATTCACTAAGCCCCTCACCCAACTAATCGAAAATATCATACAATTTACATTTCAATTTAAATCTGATGGCTGCTCAGGTTATTCTGTAATCAACAGCTTAAAAAACATTTACAATACTTGCATTTAGCTTGCTGACTTCGGACATCTTCGAAATAGATCCATATTTTGCTACACTTTTTGATAAGCGACATTCTGAATTCTTAACATAAGTGTTTAGCTTGTCAAAGAAAGAATTTACACAAAATGGTCTAAGAGGTCTGAGAGCACAGAGTAAATTCGAGCAAAGTGCGCAATAGTAACAACTGAGCAATAATGAGCAAAGCAGAACTATTGAACAAGACAGCAAATAAGAGCAACTGAGCAAAAAAGAACAAGTGAGCAATGAAGAGCAATTTGGAAGGAACATGTTCTCTTTGCTCACTTCAGGGAGCAACTCTTATTTGTTCACTCACTCATGAGCAATCCAACACTATTGTGAACCCATCCATCTGCAAATAATTATTTTTATTATTTTTGTTTATTTTTAATGTAAAATACTCGCAAAATGGTTTATTGAAAATGTGAACGACGAGAGCTAAGCGCTTCCCACAGCAAAAGCGTAAGTGAGAGTTGGTTTCTTGAAAGCACAACGACAACGCCATTTTCACAGCAGACGAAAGTGAAAAGCTGGGAAAACAGAATAGAGAAAATATTAGTGCATTAGTTTTCCCATATCTGTGTCCGAATTGAGGTTTCTCCAACCGAGTTTGTGTGCGTATGTGTGCGTGTGTATATTGTGACATTAAATAAACATAAGCAAAATGTCGGAAATGTATAAAACACAACAGCAGCCTTCACAGCAGCTGCAACAACAACAACAACAGCAACAAGCACTACAACAACAGCAAGGCAGCATTGGCATCTATAACAATAAAAAAATGAACGTTATACCAAATTACACCTTGAGCGGAATGAGCTCATTTGATGCCGAATCTTTGCCTGATTATTCAGAATTTGATTCCGAATCTGTGACTTTGGACTATTACAAGGAAAGGTATTTAGCCAACAACAAAAACAACGATGTCAATAACAACAACAATGGCTAACCATATTTTGTTTTGATTCCGTTTTACTCGCTGTAGTTGTTGTTATTGTCGATTTCGTGCCCCAATTTTGTTTGCTTGTGCTTGTAAGTTTTTCATTTCGCTACCCATTAAATGCTGATCCTGTTGCCATGCTCATCGCACATGCTCAGATAATTCACAGTACACATATGTTTGTATGTATGTATGCAAATCTCTCGATTGTTTCGGCTATAAATAGTCCAGACACCACACACATCTCTACTGTCTGGCCCCCGTCTGTGCGATGATAGAATCTCGAAATTGGCCAAATTTTGCTTTGTCTAGTATTAAACAACAACCAACCGCCCCCCACCCACTTGTAACCTCCTCCCTCCCCTGGATTCCTTAAATGTCTGTTGACAGTTCATTTTGGACATATATACTTATGTATATATGTATGTATTTGCATATCAGAACCTTCTTGACATTTGCTTATGCATAATTAATAATTCATATGTATGTGTATGTAGCATGTGCATTGACTTGTATGCAGTTTTACGGTTGCTTCACCGCCCACACGCCGTCACGCCTCCTTCATCTATCGCATTCTCCGACTTTCCTCATTTGACTTTAATGGTTTCCCGTTGCCGATAGCTATGCAAACTATTTACAGTCGAACTTCCCTAAATGTTCGAGTTATGGACATATTCGACTTATAGACTTCGTTTTCTTAAAGTTATTAATTTTACTGCCACTCATTTAGAGAATTTCGAGCTATGGAAGCTCAACTGTATTTTGTTACTTTTCTATACTTTACATACAAAATGTGATATTTTTACCATTGTCAATATCTACCAGTTGGGTCAAGTAATTGTTTTGACAAATTTTAAATATTGCACATTTATTTGTTTCTTTTACTTTAACTGACTTTATTTATTTGTATTGATATTTTAATTTTATATTTTATGATTTTTAAAACAAATGTACACTTTAAAATAAATTTAAGAATCACATGTGAATATATTTGTTTTGTCGCAGCATTTACTTGAGATACTGTACTTATTTGATAGAAGTGTACTTGTCGTATAAATATTTATTTTGTAAATATTTTCATCAATTATGTACAATTATGTATGTTTATATAAATTTTATATACATACATATTTAAATTACACTAGTCAACATGGAGCTATTGTTACCTGTCAAGAAGCAACTTGTGATAATAGTAGTCTATATTAAGTCATGTCGTTATTTTTGTTGTCTAGTATTGTTTGGCCAAATGAATCAAAAGTTATTGAAGCGTTGCTGCATTTTCCCTTGTTTTCATAGTTGAGTCACAAATTTGAAGTTTTTTGTTGAGAGTTCATTTTAGTTAAATTACAATAAAAAAGAACCGTCAATTGCTTGAGAATGCTGCTTTTGCATGTTGTTGCTGTACATATGTATATACATATATTTTGTTTTCTCAGCTGATTATCAGTTTATAATGTTTTTTGTTATGTTTCACACCCAGATATAAACCTTAAGCATCAACTAATCGAATGTTACCAATTCTATTTCTCCTCCATGCTATCCGATTTAATAAACAGATGTTGAAAACGCTGCCGCCAGCATATTGAATTGAAACGCATTTGAAATCATTAAATCGCAGCTGCTGAGCGCTAAGAATTAAGCAATACAATTAAAAATTGAATTATTTTAATTGTTATATTCCAAGCCAGAGTTATCGTTATATACCCTATATACTCCACATACTCCATATATACTAACCAAAACGCATTTGAAACGCATTTCAATTAAGTATTAAAGCGGGCAGACGTTTTGCCTGATTAGTTTTTAAGGTAAGTCTGAGCACCTAAAACTTTTTAATTGTATTTGGTTATATTAAAAACATACATATGTATTTATTTATTATTATTAATAGTGTACTACGTCCCGGGGCGGACAAAATGGCGCCGACAACGACAATTGAAACCATAACTATCACAAGACCGCTCAAGGTGAATATAAAAAAAAAAAAAAAAAAAAAAAAAAAAAAAAAAAAAAAAAAAAAAAAAAAAAACAAAACAAAAAAAAAAAAAAAAAAATTAAAAAAAATAAAAAAAAAAAAAAAAAAAAAAAAAACCAAAAAAAAAAAAACCTTTTCCCCTTTTTAAATAAAGTTTATTAGGGTCCAAAGTTAACCGGTATTAACCGATTGAAATTGGTAACCGTAACTAAAATCGTAAACCACAGAACAAAAATTATTCCAACCGAAATAACCGCTAAACAACCGATTCATGCATAACGGCTTAATTCGGTTTGTCAAAGTCAAACATTTAATTAAGTTGTTAAGATGTAATCGTTTTTTAAGACTCAATTTAATGTTCATTTCTGCCCTTATTTAATTTGTATATTGATCCTCAATAAAAACATCTTAGTTTTTGAAGTTTTTGTTTTCAAATTTACATATTTTTAAAATTTATTAACCGATAACCGAAACCTCAACTGAAACCGATATTCGTGTCGTTTTGATGCCCTGATTCAAAGAGTTTGATTATCATTTACTTTAATTTATCTGCAGGTGATCGCATTTATATGTGGAGTCATCGTGGTGGTTCTGATGATCATGGCCCTCGCTTCCACAGACTGGCTAATGGCCGCTGGTTGGCGGCAAGGTCTCTTTGTCCATTGCATTGAGGATGACTCGGTGCCACCATTGCCATTCAATATACAGGATCCGCCTGGCTGCTATTGGACACGCGATATTGGTAAGATTTAAACGCAGTCAACTGTAATTGCCATTTTTCAAATCACATTTACTATCTTACAGGTTACATTAAGGCCACCGCTGCACTTTGCATTATCACATTGATAACAGACGTGATTGCCACAGTGCTGACCGGTCTGGGCCTGAAGACGCAGAATCATAATATGAAATATAAATTTTATCGAATAGCAGTGCTTGTTATGCTCGTCTCTTGTAAGCATTAACTTTATTTTTTTTGTACATTAACATAATAATATTAACTATTCTGTCTCCTCATAGTGTTGGCCGTATTGTCTGCTTTGATTGTCTATCCAGTTTGCTTTGCAGGCGAGCTTACAATGGGTAAGAATCTTATTTAATTATTTTATTGAATGCATCTTATCATTTATACATATTTCACACGCACACAGCTAATAGACGAGTTTGGGAGTTCGGTTGGGCCTATGGCGTTGGCTGGGGCGCAGCGATTTTCCTGTTTGGCGCTGTGGTTCTGCTGCTCTGCGACAAGGAATCGGAGGAGATCTACTATAAGGAGAGAAAAATTGTACATGAAAACCAAATGCGCGCCTAGGCAAGGCCGCACGACCTGCCTGACGTCGTTCTTTAGACATATAAGCATCTAGCAACCAATACATATACCCACACACACACACACATAGACACACACTCACAGACGTACATATATAAAATTTCGATTAGAATCAGACTCAACAAAAACACAAAACAATCAACTAAACACAACAGAAATAAGTTTCAAAATCGAATTCTTTACAATTCGTACAACGTAAATCGAAAAGATTTAAAGCCAAAAAATATGTTATCCGCAAAGACTCCCTCTTCCCATAGTACTGAGTATTAGTTAAAATAACGTTTGTTTTTCAATAAGTTTCTCCATAATTGTTTCGAAAGGTAATCTATCTTCCAATATCATACATACCCATAAACATACATACATACATACACACACACACCACACATTTCACATATAATCAAACATAATATTGAAATCGTGTCCAACATACCTAACCTACCTATATACAGATATATATATATGAAATTGCATAATCGTAAATTGTGTCAGTGAGTTTAAGAAAATTGTAGCCAATCCTTAGTCTGCTCTCTTTGGCATAAATCGTATTTTACGTCAACATGTAATCCTATATAAACGAGAATCCAAAATAGCAAATTAATATAGAATGCATAAAATCGCATAGTCATTAACACATTATGTAATCTCCACAAGTCGTCTATCCAGATATATATATACATGTATGTAAACTAACTATAATCAACCTCATTCAAACTCGCCCCAAAAAAATCAAATCACAATCGAATGATTTTCAACTTCTAAAACAATCAGCTCCCAAAAACATAACGATTACGCTTTCAAACAAACGATTTTTTCTATGTTCCCGATTTGTATCAGATGTATTAATTTATTATGATTATGACATACTCGAATATATTTATATAAACATATAATAATATATCATTTTACTACTACACAACTTTTGTAAAATACTTATACCGTCCCAAATTTGCCACTCAGTTCCCTTGTAATAATATTTAAGTTCCAACTCGTATTTGCAATATTTTTCTTAACATACTCACTTTGACAATTTGTTTAATTTAACAACAATTTTATTTATTACTATATATTTTATTATTGTACGACTGAGATGTATTTCATGCTGCTCTTGGATACATATCACAGACAATTTAAGAATAATAAACACGTTTTTAACACCTTTTGTTAACAATCTTATGTTAATTATTTTATTTAAAAATACATACTTAGTTAAGAGATTAGTTTAATGCGAAATTATTAATATTTGATTTTTCTAAACACTCCAAATATTTTAAATTTGTTCAAAATTCTATCGCTCTTCAGTTTCTTTCGGTTTTTCTTCTTTTGAAAACGAAAATTGACAAAGAAATTGAAACAATTGCAGACAAAGTTTTAGATGAAAGATAAATGCCAACAAATCAAATTGAACGCGAAGTAAATTACAACAAAAATAAATACACATGCATTAACATTCATATCTAAAAAAAAAAGCAAAAGTCATTGAACAAATCGTAGGCAGGAACGTGCGGTGAAAAAGGAAATGGAAAACAAAAATGAAACGAAGCAAATCGAAGAAACAAAGAGGAAATAAGATAAAAAGAAAAACGTGAACAAGAACAATTAATAACGAGTATGAAATTAACAATTATACCAAACAATTTTAAATTAACTAAACTATACTTAAGTAAGGTTAAAGTATGCAACTATTATTAACACAAAAAAAAACACAAAACAAAACAAATTCAAACATAACGTAATTAACGAAACAATTATATAATTATAGTATACTCAAATGTGAACTTTTACGAAGCGTTACAATTTTTTTATTGTGAAACGAATGCAAAAATTAGCAATTAATAACTTAACACACATTAAGTAACATCCCAAAATGAAATATTTTATTTATCAGATTGAAACAATTGAAGTTTACGATTTTTATTGAAACAAGAGAACTTATCAAATTAATTGCTAGTGATCATACTATATATTAAATAATATTCAATTAGCCACATAACTACATATATATTTACGTATATTATTACTTATGTATTTCTCAATTATTATGTATTTGACAAAACAATTGTCTGAAAAATCCGCCAACACCTATCCCATTAATCCAATCGGTTCTAATGTAAATATTTCGGCCAATCCTTTACGTTCTCATCAATTCCAATAAAATATACATTGAACATTGTTAACCCCATATTAACAATTACTAAAAACAATACTAAGTACTCATGCATAGAGACCATAAATAAATAAATTTAGTTTGTCATTCCATAATCAAAATTTATTCACATATGTACCAACAAAATACATAACCCACTAATGTATATGACATCCCCAAACTTTATTCAATGAACTCTTATTTAAAAGGCTTATTAGTAAAGGAGGGCTAAGGATTGAGAGTTACTTAAAGGTAACACCTTGTCAACGAACTATTTTTAAACAATGGCCGTTAAAAAGACGCCGTATGGATAAATTTGAATTTATATCGATTTGCACCCGCGCGCCGCTGCAAACCTCAATGTATCGATGTATCCCTCACATCACTAACAAACGGTTACAGTTGTCAGCTATTCGCCTGATTTTGTGTTTTATTTAAAAAAAAAAATAACCGCCTCGAAGCTTTGAATATGGTATATGTTATTTTAGATTTATTTCGAAATATTTGGAAATACAGTTAAAGTTTCGCTAATGTAACTAACTCGTTAGATTGGCTTTCAAAAAACACCATAGGAAGAAAAGCTTAAAATTAGATTTGTCTTATTTTTACACAGTTTGAATTCCAAAGGTGTTTGTCGGAAAATTGGTTTATTTTAATTAAAAACAATTAGCTGTTGATATGGACACTACACATAGAAATAGTTATCAAAATTGTTATGATTATTGGAGCTTCGATGCAGTACACATATGTACATTTGGTACTACGACTACGACAGATTTAGTCTTTTTTGGCAATCAAGCCCTGTTTCTTCAATTGTCGCAATGCGCACTTGGCCGCCGTGCACTTGGCAATGCGATAGTTGCGTCCAATGCCACGGAAGGTGCCCTTGCAAAAAACATCAACGGTGACGCGCACTCGTCGTCCGTCCGCCAGTTTCTCCGGCTTGCCAAACTTGGCCGTCTCCGGTTCCAGTTCGAGCAGCTCTCGTATGGGTGACTTTGGCACTGAATTGCTAAACTGCTCAATCTCCGGCTTCATCATGTTGCTGTAGACCTGCCACACCACATCCAGTGACATGCTGGAGTCGAGAAATATGGCACCGGCAATCGATTCGAATACATCACCCAGCGCCTTGGGCACCTCGACATCTTCGGCATCATCGCATTCCTCCTCCGACAGCAGATAGTACTATAATAAAGTCGATTAGATAGCTCTTCCAATTGTGTAATCTTTGCTGTTGCTTACCTCCTCACTAATGCTGTGTCCGTTTTCCTGCTGTATGCGCACAAAGCGATCGATGACATCGTTTAGTCCAGGTGACAAATGCCGGAAATACTTGTGGAAGCCATGACGCACGGCCAGCGAGGCAAAGATGGTGTTGTTAACCAGAGCAGAGCGTAGATCCGTCAGTGCGCCAGGCGAGTGCTGACGCGGATCCTCGTACAGGTGCCGTGTTATCAGATAATCCAGCACGGCATCGCCCAGAAACTCCAGACGCTGATAGCAATCAGTTAATCGATTTGGAGTATAACTGGCATGCGTCATGGCTTGCAGCAAGTAGGAACGATCTCGGAATTTGTAACCCAAGTTCGCTTCGAACTCCTCAAAGCCACTGAGCAGATGCTCCAGCTCGGCATTGGCATTGGGTGCAAAGTGAAGGAGAGGACTCCTGGGCGTTGGCCACTCGCCATAAACAGCGACCATGTTGTTGGCATTTGGTTTGGTTGTGCCCGGCTTACGTTGCTCCTCCTTCTCTGCCTCCGCCGGCTTTAGTTTGTAGGGCAGCACACGAACGCCCAACCAGGCCATGAAGAGCAATGCTCCACGTGGTCCACACTCGATTAGATACGCACCTATCAGTGCCTCCACACAATCAGCTATGGACTTGTCCGGTATGCTGTGCTGGGACACCAAATTATACGGAATGAAGCAGCTGAAATCGGTGGTTTCATTGGAATCATCCAGTCCAGAGCTTGGAGTCAACGCCGCCTGTTGTTGTGTGGTGGCTGGTGGCTGCTCCAAGCTGCCCGCCAAGCCCAATGCCTCGGCCTTTTCACGCACTAGTTCGCAGATCTGAGCGCTGCTCAGATTCTTAATGTCCAGGAGATCGGCCAGCTTCCAATGATGCGTCGGTATCTTGGCCTCAATCAGCGCCTTCTCCAGCTCTTTGGGCACGTAGTAGCAGGGCGGCAACCAATTGTCATGCGGCTCAAACTTAGTAGCTATCATATATTCGCCCAGACGCTTGCGTCGACCCAGACGATATAGATTGAGATTGGCCACCTGCTTGGAGCGCAGATGACTCAGCTTACCCTCGTGGACATTCTCATAGGTGATGTACAGATACGTGGTGATGGCGTACTTCAAAAACGAGTCACCAATTGTCTCCAGACGCTCCAGATTAATGCCATCGTTGGCATTGGACATGGTGAGTGCCTGCAGAATGATGCTGGGACTGGGACCCGGATGTCCCACCAGCTCTGGCTGATGATCGAAGCTGAAGCTGCTCCCTGGCCAGCTGGTTAATGCTTTGTCCGTATTATGGCCAGCTGGATTTGAGTTCTCTTCCAACTCCAGGCTAAACTGCAGCCTGAGCTGCTTATTGTCCAGGTTGAGACGGTGGTGATCGTTGTAGTTATCAAAGGTGTCGCCGCATCCTAGCACGTGGTAGTTTTCACCATTGTCCTGCTGACGCAGCCACTCCGCGTTGAACTCTATGAAATCGGAGAGTTGCAGCTTCTTTTGGCCGCTTAGCTTGGACAGCAGCTGTGCCTCCGTCACATATGGAAAGAGTTCCTTGAGCAGCTCCAGCTGCAGGCAAGCCGCATCATGATCGGCCAACGTCGTCGCCGCATTCTCGATTCGCTGAAGCGCCAGTTCCTGATCGTGGGGAACCAACATGCCGCAGCTTTCAATTTCCGACTTGAAGCGCACTATGGATTGGTCATAGTTGGCCGTGCTCTTCTCCTGCGCCGGCTGCTCAAAGTTGTAGCCGATGAGCAGGTTCTTGGTCTCCTGGTACTGTCGCTCATTGGCATTTGTGGCCTGGATGATAGACAGTTGCTTTTGCCTCTTTTCCACCTCCTGCGCTGTCTCAATCGCCTCCGCCTCGTTCTTCGAGGTGAACTCAATGTAACCGACGTCATCCGCTTCATCATCGTCGTCGGAGCTGTACCGATGATGACTCGGCCCCATGTGATCATCGTCATCGTAGCTGGAGCTAAGCGAGTTGTCCGAGTCGTAGTAACTATACTTTGGCTTTCCATCACCTCTTGCTGCTGCATTCCCTCCTCCGGCAGCTCCTGCTCCTCCTCGTGGTTTGCTGGTTCGTTGCTGTCCCGCCGCGGATTGCTTGAAGCCGCTGCTGTTGCTCACATCCCAAAAGGTGGGGGAACCATAGCGTGTCTGCTGATCACCTGTGAATAATTTTAAGACTTGGTTGAAAATCTAAACTTTCAGGGATTAAAACCGAAACAAATATCGGTTTCAGTTAGGTTGTCGGTTATGTTCGCACTTAGGTTTTCGGTTATCGGTTACGCAAAATGTTTGAATAAAGGTTTCGTAACGGTGAACCGGTTTTTGTATGTTTCGGTTTTGTAATACCGGTAAGGTTTCGATTCAAAAAAACTTTTTTTTTTCAAATATATAATTATATTAACATATTTATATAATAATATAATAATAATAATTTGAAATGCATTACTTTCTTAATCTTTCATTCACAAATTTGTTTAACATGTTCTTCAGTTTTATGAAGTTACATTTTAACAATTTTAATATTTCATCCAACAAATTTCTTTTATTTTCGCTTATTCAGTGCTATGAAAATTCAATCTTGAATATCACAAATAAAAATTCAAAATGGAACATAAGAAAATTAAATTCAAAAACCATAACTAAAAATTAAAAATTATTTTTTTTTTTGATGCATGAAAAACCGAAATTAACCCTTATAAATGAAATGGTTACGAAACGGTCATTTCGGTTTAAAAGTTTCTGTCAACTTAATTGTTTTTGTTTGGTTACGGTTTCAGTTAAGGTTTTAAATTTCAATCGGTTTTTACCGGTTAAAGGTTACGGTTAGGGCTTTAATCCCTGGTTGAAATGGATTCTCAGATGGGAATCTGGAGTACTTACAGAACTTTACATTGGCGGGCAGCACGGGCAGATAATTTTCATCCTCCTCGTCGTCATCGCCATCCGTGAAGTCGGCAATGTCATCGGCCATGTCGTTGGACCAAGTGCCAATCTCGATGAAGTCATCCCCATTGTTTAGCTGCTCCTCGCCTTCAATTACCAAATCAATGGCACTCTTGACGGGTTTCTCGATCTTCGACTCATCCGTCGCCTGCTCCTGGACAGGCTCATCCTCGACTTTGTTGGGCAACTCCTTGCTGTTGGGTTTCTGCTTGGACTCCCGTGATTTCTTCAACACCTCCGACAGACTCCAGCCAAAGTCGAGCATCGGCCACTCGAATTGTTCGTCGTCAATCTGTTGACGACCCAGTGCCAGATCGGCGGAGACCTGCTTGCGAATATCGTCGGCCAGGAGCAGTCCATTGATGCGATACAGGATGCAGGGCAAACAGACCGCGGTGCGCCACAAGGAGGCCGGAAAGGGATGCACAGTGCACAGTTCTGGCACCAGGATTTGTTTCTGTTCGAGATTCTCCCGCTTGGCTCGCTTCGTTTCCTCCGAACTGGTGGGCAGTGCCACGCCCTTGCGATTCACATATCGTGGCGTCAGGAAATTCAATCTGGCACTCGTGTGATCCACATCCAGCAGAGGCTGTGCGGTATTCTGTATGGTAAGACCGTATTTGACCAGATAATAGTGCTTGAAGGTGCGATAGTTGTCGCCGGGGAAACAGCTGAGGGGCGAGAGATGTGGACAGATCTCGGCTACGTAGAAGTACTGCGGCTGATCCTGATTACGGTACCAGGGCATAACGACGGCATCCTGGAAGCGTTGCGCCTCGAAGGGCTGTGCCTGTCTCTCGCCCTCCGGCACGGGCTGAGGCATCATGTTGCCATTGGCCTGTATCAGCTCCAGGAATCTCCAGTCGATCAGACGGTCCTCCTGCGGTGTCTTCACCGTCGGCACAATAAACACACAATTCTCCGTGGAATCGGGATCGAAGAGCATGAGGAACTTTTGCAGGCGCAGCACATTGGTGAACGTATAGTTCAGGAAGACATTGATGCAGTCGATTTGTTCCTTGGTCAACACAACACGATCCTTGGCCAACTCCAGCGACACCTTAACCTCGCCGGATCGCGTAAATATGGAGAAGGCACTCAGCTTGGGAATGCGCTTCATTGTGAGTATGCCGAATCCCTGCTGCGCCTCCTCCGGCGGATAGATCTTGCGGCCGCGTGTGTTCTGCTCCTCGGGAATCGGACACTGGAGCGTCAGCTGGATAAAGTACAAACAGCAGAGCACACCAGCCACAGGACGGCAATCACAGAATTCGGAGGCAATGCGTTTATAATAATATTGGCGTCGTTTCGTTGTTCCCGGGCGTGGTTCATCGTTTTGCTGCACTATTTGCTCATCCTCCGGCTCCAGATCGAAGCACTCCCAATCGGGCTCCAATGCGCGAAATCCCTCCTTGCCAATGGGCTGCAGTTGATCATCCAGTTCACCAATTCTGTGCAGCTCAACACACGCCTGGAGAGCGGCCAGACGACGTGCCAGGGTTTGTGTGGGCATCGGAAGACCCTTGATAAAGAAAGAACACTTTCAGTATTTGGAATACAGTTCGCATCTTAAATTGCTTACAATAATATCATGCTTAAGGGGCGAGTTAATGGGCAGGCGCAGTGTATACTGGTAAAGCGTGACGCCCTGACGCTCGGAGCGGGCACAACGCCACAGGGCGGTCAGTTTGGTGAAGGTATCGCTGGGCAGGCGGGCGCAATACTTGTTGACCAGTGCTATGGCCGTGCTGAGATCCACAGAGGCGCCCGTCGCCAGTTGTGGCCGGGGCTGATAGGCGGCCAGGCAGCTGGTGAAACGCTCCGCCTGCTGCTGCTCCACCTCAGGTGGTTCCGTATTTGCACATTTGGATATAAGCATCTGAAATGGTAATGTATTATTAAGCATAAAACTAGTGGACGGTGCTACAGTCGAGCATACTCCACTGTCGGAGACCCCGTACTTACTATGGAAAGGCAAACACTGCTTAAAATAAAATTATATAAATCGCTATTGGTTCAGATATCTTAAAAAACAAATAAGTCTTTCATACTAAGACTTGATGTTCGACTGATAGTTCCTATGACAGATATATGATATAGTGGTCCGATTTCAACCAAATTTGGTCAGGATGTATTAGATATCTCAAACTACAAAAAAGTTTTTCAGACTGTCTTGATTTTCGACTGATCGTTCCAATGGCAGCTAAACGATATAGTGGTCCGCTCCAAAATCTAAAACAAACTCCATCTGCTTGCAATATAGACAAACCTACATACCAAGTTTGGAGTCTCTAACTCTTTAAGTCTCTGAAATCTAGGCGCTCGCACAGACGGTCAGACGGACAAGGCCATATCGACTCGGCTGTTGATGCTGATCAAGAATATATATACTTTATAGGGCCGGAGATGCTTCCTTCTCCCTGTTACATACATTGTAACGAAAACAATATCCCCTTTTACTTATTTTTTAAGTAACGAGTACAATAAAAAGATTCCCAACTTTTTAAGAAATCTAGGATCCGAGCTGATTTACCTGCTCGATTTCGCGATATTGCGCCATTTGGTGAACCAATGCTTGAGTGGTGCTCGCTAGACCATCGGCGGAGGCGGAGGAGCAGGTAGTGTCCGGAGTGGGCATGGCAGCAGCTGGCATTGTGCTTAGTTCGCATTCGAAACGTTGTTTGGGTCGCCGTTCGGCGCTTCGGTCACTGGGCGTGTTGGTGTTGGTCAGGCTGATGGCATCGTCACTGGAGTTGCCGTTGTCTAGCTGTAAACTTGCTGGAGGCACTTCATCCAGTATCTCCTGTAGCTGTAATGTGGGTGGCTGATTGCTAAACACCTCCGGATTGAGTATTTTCACAGTTCCACGAGCAGTGCCAAAAGTGTATGGATCCGAGGCAAGGGAATTGGGCAGAGCGGAGTCATCCGAGTCGCTGTCCAGCTCCTGCTGTGCATCATCGCCTGTCGTCGTGGCACAGATGAAACGATGGCTCTGTTCGTTTAGCTGGACGGCGTCACCAGCCGCCGGTGGACTCGGATCATAGCTCGGTGCCACCAGCATGACATGGTAGGCGGGTGCAGCTCTTGCTCGTCCCTTGCACTGCACGTAGCTGCGATAGGTGATGGGCGGATCCCAGCGTATGACCAGATTGCATTTGGGCACATCTATGCCCTCCTCCAGCACAGAAGTGCCAATGAGCACATTGCAGTCGTGCATCCGAAAGCGCTTCAGCACTTCCTCTTGCCGCCGATGCTCCTGTTCCGCCTCCTTGGGCTCCGTGGTGGGATCAGCCACGCGATCCGTCGTGTACTGGCAGCGCAGGAACTTGAGATCTGGGTCGCGTCTGCTCATCTCCGCCAGCAGTTCAAAGAGCACGCGCGCCGTATGATTGTGATTGCAATAGATGAGGGCACATAGGGTTTCACCGGCGTCATGCTGGTAACGATTGTGGCGTCGTGGATGCGTCCGTCTTCTAGTGTGTGTCTGTGTGCTGGACTTGGACTTGGTTGTGGTGGGGATTGGGGGAGGCGGCTTCTCGGTGTTGTCTTTTGTAGATGTTACCTTCTCCTTCTCCTTGTCCGACGGCTGAAGCAGTTGCTCGAGATTGCTGACTATGGTGCGTGTTTCCACATGCGGATGCTCCAGTTGCTCCACCACATGGCATTTGGTTTTAAGTGCATGCGATAGCTTATTAAAGTCCGCCTGCTCCACTTGATGGCGCATCTTTCGCAATCCATCTGCTTGGGAGTGCGTCTCCGCTGGCTTGAAGCAACGCAACACCTTGAGCAGGCGACGCACCTTTGGACTGGAATAACGCTCGATGGTGGCGCGTGGCTCCTCGGCCATTTGCTTCTGGAATGTTTGGTCGCAGAGCGTGTGCACTTGAACCAGCGCCGTGTTCACCAGACAGAAGAGCAGATAGTGACGCTCATGGGGCGTCTTCACCTTGAGCTTCTCGTTGCGCTGATAGAAGTGATGGGCAGCTCGTTGTGTGCCCCATGGTCCCATTTCATGCAGCACAGCGAGCAGAGCATCCAGCACATTGAGCGGGTCCTGCTTCGGATCGGGTATATCTGAAATGACATTAGCTTATTCATTATTGATCTTGATAAATTGCTGACATTACATACCCTTGAGGTCCTCCATGAACTGGTCCGTGCCGTAGATTTCGAATGGATCGTAGCGATGGTCCTTAAGGAACGATTTATGCGTATTCAGAATATCGCATATCACACTGGACAACTGGTCCATTTCGAAGGGAGCACATTGCACAATATACTCATGGGGCCTGGCGCAATATCGGAGCACGGTGACAATGTCGCTGGCGGTCTCGATGCGACACAACATGTGCTCCTCCAGGGTATCAAGCATGGCATTCAACTCCTCCAGTTCACAGCCGGCACTATGTAAGGGGCCCGCCAAGCCCAATATTCGGGGTCTATCGGCTGGCGACGCGGGCAGAATGCATTGCTCGAAGATAGGCAAAATGCTGCTGTAGACGGCGCTGTCGTGACAATCCTCCAGAACGATGAGCTGAACATTGCTTAGGACTAGCTCCTTGGAGGACAGCAATGAGAGGAAGGTATCTGGCCTGAGTATGATGACATGGTAGTCTGTCCAGCAGTGGTTGAAGTCCGTTTGCAGCTCCAGCCTCTCCTGCCACACTTTGAGATCGGTGAGGTGTGTGAGCATTGTGTACATCGATGTGTCCTCCGCACCCAGCTGACAGCTAAGATACACACTCACTTGACCGTTGCGACGTCCGCGTCTGGACAACTCCTGCAGCAGCTTCAGTGCAATAAACTCCTTGGAGCTGCGATGTCCCAGGCAGATGATGGTGTTGCGCTCGAAGGCCGAGGCCAAAAGTTCCACTTGGAAGTCACGCGGCGTGAACACCGTGGTGTGCAGGTTATTGTCGCACCAATGGAACGCCATGCTGACATTTGTGTGCGTCAGGCAACAGGAGGCGAGGATATAGCAGCAGCACTCCTACTGCACTTGGATCAGGTGGTGGGCAATCAGTCCACGATGTGGAAAACGCCGGCTCTGGTGTTTTTTGTTTTTTTCTTGGTATATATCGGCATTTATTCGTGGTTTAACAGTATAGCGAGGTTGGCAGCACTGTTTCCCGATGTTTGTACCATTTTTATTTGTTGGTACAGTGAAAAATTTTATAGTTGGCTGGCCTCACATTTTTTGCTTATATTTGACTTTAATTATGAATGTAATATAAAAAAAATTAAGTTGGTAAATTACAACTGTGAACTATACAGCAGAAGTAAAATAAGTTGCTACAGCTATTTTGAAAATGGTATTTTTTCGCCCAAATTTGTTACAAACAATTTTTATAAGTTGGCAGCCCTATTTACTCGGCATATCGATAAATACTTTGTTTTGAAATCGATAATGATTTTCTTTACATATTCCAAATAAAAGACAAGCGGCAATTCGAAATATTTGTCAATTATTTTAAGATTAACACAAATAAATCCCCATGCGGCGTTCTCAGGCACCATCAGTGCGCAAAGCGGCCAAGCGAGGTCTTCCCACATGCGAATTAGAAATCCCTAAACAGGCTTGCGCGCCCAGTGAGATGCAGTGGGGCACAACTGGAGGCTATAGGAGTTTGGGACCACGACGGTATGGTGAAGCAGAGAATCCGCTTAAGGACAAACGCATCTTTCTGGTGCTTTGGCGGCCGCAGTCAAACAAAAAGCACAAGACGTGGAAGGGCAACGGAACTCTGGAGGTGACTGCTTCTCGAGCAACTCTCAAGGATGAAACCTGTAAAGTTTTGGATGTATTGACTTGCTTTAAGCCGGAGAAATTTCAGGAAAATGCGTTAATTGAAATTGGCATGAAGGATGTCGAGATACAAGTGGAACTAAAGACTGCTGAGGAATGTATTGCACAACGGAAAGAGGAAATTGAAAATTGGTACCGTAAGCAGGAGGAAGCTAATGGAGAGTTCACCCTAAACGATGCCACCGCTATCAGACCAAAGGTTATTCTAAAAAAACCAAAGCATTCACCAGAACCCAAATCCAGCGGCACGATAAACGAATCCATTAATGATTTCTCCAATTGTGCCGACCAAGAATCTGTTCATCGCGTCAAGATTAAAGAATATATTTGCATGCTGACAACAGCGGAACTTCAACATCAGTCGTTGCAACTGCTTGCGGATCATTGTCAGGAATTAGACCGGGTAATATACCCATTAAACATTCAATGTATATTTCATTCATTTCATGAGTTGTCTTTTTAAGCAATCAATCTGTGAATCTCCGGATATTGTTGGCATAGCTCAAAGAATCTGCGATCATCCTGTGCTGCTCAAGCACATGGAGCATCAACCAATAGTGTCGGATGTATTACTTCCGCATTTGCCGCCCTGGCAGGAAATGGGTCTTTATGACTCCGCCAAGTTTGAGTTTGTGCATCTCATGTTGGACAATTTGGTTGTAGCGCGCGGCCAGAAATGTGCCATTGTGGCAAGCAGTCAGATGTGCCTGGACATAATCAGGGGATACTGTCAGTGCTGGGAAGTGCCATACATACAAATAGAGGGCTGCGCTCAAGCTGAACATTTCAATACTCCCAGCGAGGACGACGCCAAGCCGCCAATGGTTGCTCTTCTTATGGCCAGCAAGTTGCCGGCAATCCCCTTGAAGGGCTGCAAGTACATGATACTCTATAATTATAGCTCGCGATCAGCAGCGACTCGGCTTTTAGCAGTAGACGGTGACACACACATATACACCCTGGTCACTGCTGGCTGCTTGGAGGAGCGACAGTTTCAACAGCACTTGGGATTGGTCGAAAGCAGCGATTCTTTAGTGGATTTATTAAATGTACAGGTGAATTCCACCCAGGACTTGCTCGGACAAAATGTAGGTATAATTTATATATATAACTAGACTGAATTTAATTTGCATCTTTTGCAGGCACTGTCGAGCTGGAGCCAATGGGAGCCACCGTTTAGTGAAGCATTCTTAAAGGTATGCTAAGTTGAAGTCTCCATATATAAATATTAAATATAGTCTCCTTTTCAGGAGGCCTTTCTATGTGATGAGCTGCCAAACTTAAACTTTGTTTTCAGCAAGCAGAAAGATGTTATTGCCGTGATCCGAAATAAAATGATTATGTCCAACTAAAAGTTTTAATGTTGAATTATATTTATATTTGAGATTAGAGATTTTACTCCATCAAGGAGTTGATGCGCAGTGAATAATTGTTATCCTCCTGGTTGTAAATGACCTCGTCAAACTTGACAACAGCACCAACAGCCAGTTGCTTCTCCAGTCGGGCCAACAACTCGTCACTTGGATCAGCTGGCAAGTCAATCAACTCGTATTCAGTGGTCAATATAGGGAATGTAAACTGTGGTGGATACGGGCGTATGTTATTTACGTGAACTGGGACAATGTTGCCGTAGTCTATAAACAAAATGCTGGGATAACCATCGCCCACCAGTTCCATGCACAGTCCTCGGCACCACTTGTCCTGGTATTTGGCAATGCACAAGATGCTTTTCCTAATAAAAAGAGTTTAGAAAAAGTATTTTTATTGATTTCAGTGGACACTTACGGTGATAATTCATTAGTGAATGGTAACTAGTGAATTCAACAGTAGTTGGTAACTAGTGAATTCACCAGTAAATGGTAAGCAGTGAATGGTATTTCTATCGATTTCAGTGGACACTTACGGTGGAGCAAAAAATGAACAAGTTGAGATGGACTCAGCATAGTGGTGAATGTCGCGTTGCATCCGAGTGATCTCGTATGCGAAATCCAGAATAGTGCAGTGAACGACCCCGAATTTAAGAAATGTATTATCCATGACGACCAAATCCAAGTTCTTACCAGCGGGCAAATGAATGTGCTGCAGATACTATAAGACAAAACAAATATATGGATATGCATATGGGTGCACTCGATCTACTCACATCCTCTTTGAAACCATCTTCCGATATTGAAGGCTGTATCGGTGTCAGAATCGTTTTAATCAAGCGATTTAAGTTGCGATTTAAATCACTCTCAATGAGGACTACACGCTGCATGCCTCGCTTAAAGTCAAACTCCCGCTCCGAGTACTTAAGGACAAATGTATAATTGTGGTCCAGTTCGTACATCATCTCCATCAGATTGGGGCACATGTAGCGATTGGGAACACTGCGAAGCAGCACGGGAACAGCATAGCGAGGCAAAGCAGCCAAATAATCGTTGCACTCGTAAAGATGCTCCAGTGTTGTGATCTCCACGCTGCCATAGTCAACGCAGACCACATAAATGGCCTTTGGATTCTCAATATTAAGCACCATGGCTCGAACAATTTGTGCATCAAATTTATAGATTACAATCTGGCCGCATTGTGGCAATTGGATCAGCTTGGCTGAGGAAGTGCCCTGCATCATGACATCGGAGAGCACCTTGAAGTAAGCCACCTCGGCGACTGTTTCAGCTGAGCGAACGTACAACACGTTGCTCTGCTCGAAGGCAGTGATCTTAACGGTGGCACCAGATGGCGGCAACATTGGTTTGGTGAACAGTGGCACAATTGCATCGTCATCCAACAACGGCGGATTGCCTTTGTCGCAGTTCGCCTTGTGGACGGCGGAGATGGCGTCAAAGCAAACGGGATTACAGAAGGGCATCTGGCAGAAGCGGCAACTGTTGTCCGTGTAACACTTGCAGGCCAGGCACTTGTGGGCCAGCTGCGCAATCTTTGAATTTCCATCAGATGCCTTCATCTCCAGCTGCCTTTGGGGTCTATTCAATTAAAGATTCGTTAAAATTACTAAGATTCTAGCAGAGGGACTACTCACGTGACCAAAATGCGTCCAAATCGAAAGTGTACTATGGCCTGATCCTTCTCCATGGTCTCATGCAACACATAAGCTCCATGACGCTCCATAGCGAACTCGAACTTTACATTCATATAGCGAAAGGCCTCATCGTTCATGGCCAGCAAAGAGTTCTTGGCCGTGTAGTCGGCCTTGACCACAATGGCTGCCTTATGGAATTCCGGATGATTGTTCCTCTTGGCCGACACATGTATGTTGCGAGACTCCATGTCCACGGGGTTGGCAACATTTGAATTCGGCTTGGGCATTTCATTGTCTGCTGCGGCATCATTTGATAAACTCGGCAACAGAGTTTGATTCTGATTTTGATTCGGTCGACCCTGAACACAATGCACGATGTTTGGAAACTGACGAATCCTAGACCACGCTGCCTCAATGGAACTTGCAAAGGAATCAAAAGTTGTCACTAAATTAAGTAAAAGTGCTCAAATCACATCTTACCACAAATTATGGAAATATACAAAAAATACGCATGATTTCAAGCGATATTCGATGTCATAGACAAGGCTATTTCCAAAGAAATTCCTTAGTGCAGTTTCCGTAATGAGATTTTTGTCCTTTTTAACAAGCAAATACGGATATTTGACTTGTTTCGTGTTGCGATCCTCACTTTTCGTATCCGATGCTGCCTCGTTGACGCTATCATACTTGTTGAATCTCTCATCGTTGAACTCATCAGCCATAGGATTCCAATCCGACAAATCCGTTTTTGTTTCAGCCATCATTAAATTTCAATTTGCTATTTTGACAATTAATTCTACACTCATGTGTCATGAAAATTTTACAATCTATGACATTCACACAAAACAAAGGACTAACAACAATGTTGATCTTTTTTCATTTTCGATGTATAGATAAATGTTAGATTAACTATATTTACCTAAGAATTTATAATGAATGCTTGCTTCTTCCAGTTTATTTCTTTGAACACTTCGCGGTAAAACCAGGTGGATATCCTTGAGTTGTCTACCTGGTAATCGATTTAATATCGTTTAAGCAGGCCATCTACAGTCGAATTTGTTTGACGAACGTGTTCGCTTCGACGATTTTCATCGTTGGTGATAGTGTTCGTGTCCAAACTTCGTGTTTTAAGTTTTGTTCGAGAAAAATATAACTGATTCTAACTTGCCTGTGATCGTTTGAAAAATTTGACAATTGATGGCAATGTTTGCACAAACATCATTTGTAAAAAGTTTTCGTAGCGTAATAAGTCCTAAAAATGTCAAACTAAATTTGTTAGAGTTTATAAGAACATATAAGAAACAATATATGCGAAACATTGTATAGCCGTCAAGGCAATAACTGTATTGTTATCCGATTACTTGCTCATTCATGAAAAATGATGTTTGCAAGCAAAGTTTGAAATAGTTAGTGGGCAAATGTAATTCTTGTTCGACAAACAGTTCGTCAAACAAATTCGACTGTGGATGGCCTGCTAAAGACTCGGCTTTTACGGCTGTTAAATTTAAATTTGTGACCACAATGCAGTTTTTCTTTTCAAAATTTAAAACATTTTTTATTTTATAAAACTTGAAAATATATAAGAATTAAGCAGGATATTGTTTAAAACGATACTATTAATTTCGATATAATTGTACGATATTATCGTGGGCTACCGGTTTATTATCTTTTGCCGCCACTTTTTTTCTTCAGGAAACTACGAATCAAAAATTGATTCGAATATAATAAACGACACTACATCCAAGTGCCAAATTTGCAATAAAATAGTAAAAATTAGTGGTAACATAACTAATTTGGGGTGGAAAAACTTTTTATTTGAGCTCGCGCCCAGATATGTATATTATCGATATTTTTTTGTTCAAAGATATCAAGACAAAATTTTCAAAAATATCAACAACCCTAGTCAAAGCGTCATGTTCACGGAACTTGTTCATTGAATTGTAAGCGAAAATTGTTCAAGTTGTTCAGTTAAGAAAATAAACAATTTGTGTTTGTCGCAAAATGGTAAAAAGCGAGCCGAATTTTGTCGTGGAGCGAATTGTGGATAAGCGTATCACTGCAGATGGCAAGGTGGAGTATTTCATTAAGTGGCGCGGTTACCCCTCTGGGGACAATACGTGGGAACCCGAAGAAAACTGCGATTGTCCAGCTCTCATACAAAGGTTTGAGGAGTCTCGGGCGAAATCCAAGAAACGCGGAGAAAAGAAACCAAAATGTGAGGAAATACAAAAGGCACGCGGCTATGAGCGTAATTTGGAACTCGCCGAGATAATGGGAGCCACCGATGTAACCGGGGATATCAAGTACCTTGTCCGATGGAAGTTTTGTGATGAGTTCGATTTGGTGGCCAGCAAAGATGTGTCCGAGAAGGATCCGCAGATGTTGATCGACTACTATCAGAAGATGGCACCATACAATGGCCACATTGAGAAGCGTATGCAAGGCGTCCCCGAGGAATTGCGTGCGATAGCTGCACAAACTGGATATGCCGTGAGTGGATCGGCCACAGAGGCTGTGGAGCCTTCGATTTGCACCGTCGAGGATGATCAAATTCAAATGCAGGCGACGGAAGCCAAACAAGCACCTATCGAATTGCCAGTGCAACAGGATGAAGCAGTCGACGATGAAATGGACAATGTGGGCGTTTCCTATTCTCTGCCCGTTCCGGGTGTGGGTAACATTTCCATCGATGTACCAATGGTGGACAATTAGACGGCAATTTTCAACTTTTTCAACATTTACTCGATTAGACTTTAACTTACTTTGTAACTAAATACAATAAATATACAATTTGATTTTGCTAAGTACAATCCTCGTCCAGGTTAATGGGACCAAGCTGACCAGTGCGAAAGAAGCTTATAAATTTACGTGCCGCGGACAATAGATTAGTCATTGTCTCCACTTGGCCATTGAATTGCTTGACACGATGGAACATCTCCTGCTGCTGTGCATATTCCGCCAGAACGGCGCTGATGTTGTCGCTGGGCCCGGACTTGAGTTCCAGTTTGTCCACGTACTCGTAGCGTCTGTGTTTGTTGAGCCAGAAGAGCAGGTAATCGGCAATCAGATCCTCGCCAACGATGTGATCCGGCAGGCAGCCAACCAGCGCCAATTTCATGCCCATCTCATCATCTGTTACGGAAGGCTGGAGGATGCCGGGCGTGTCAATCATGTAGACTGAAGGCGTCTCCTGGATCTTGATGCGTTCCCCGACAGATCGGGTAACACCAGCAACGGCACCGACACGGGCAGCACTGCGTTTCTTGAGATGCACATTCCGCAGCACATTGATAATGGAACTCTTGCCCACATTTGGCACTCCGATAATCATTATGTTGTGCTCGGCACTCTGTGCCCTGTTGAAGCGACTGCTCTCGGCCACCAACTTGGTGGCCAAGGGCAGAATGTCCAATACACCATGATTACGCTGATCCTTGCAGTTGGTAAACAAAATGTTTCTCAGTTCGGGCTGCTGAGATCGCAGTTGTTTCAGAATTCCCCGCTGTTGTTTGGGTCCCCCCAGCAGATCGATCTTATTCAGCACCAATATATGTGGCTTTACACCGTTGCCTATGTAAACGAAAGTATGTAACGTCACTAGATCCATTTCAATCTTGCTATCCTGCAATCCGTACCTGTAATTGTCTCAAAGAACTGCGAATTTCGGCCTGCTAGGGGAATGCGCGCGTCGTGAATTTCAACAATGCAATCGACGGTGCGCAGCTTCTGTTGGATTTGTCGCATGCCCTTGGTCATGTGTCCGGGAAACCAGTTGACCCGTTGATTTCGACTGGGTAAACGAAACACGGTACGAAATGGATTCGCCAGCGACATGTTTATTTATTATTTGTATGGGTTTTCCGGCGCCATCAGCTGCTCAACTGTGACGTAACAGTTGGCACATGCCGGCTATCGATATTTTTTCCATTCGATAGTGGCCTCGATGTATCGATGACATCGATGTTTCTCCACATAGATGTTATCGATAGAAAATTGGTCCCATGTTATTTCTCTAATAAAATTAATTATTTTTAAAAAATTTATTAAAAGTTATAAAATACAAATTCAATAAACCAAGAAAATTATAAATTGTATAGAATAATGAATTTTATTTTAAAATTGATTTGATGCACGACACCCTTTGGTTAGTTTAGTAAAAAATTCTAAACAATTTTTAAGAAATCGAGAAAATTGGAACAAAAATTCGCTTTGTTTCCCATTCGCGCATTCACAAAGCTTATCTATTCGCTCTTATCTTATTTGCAATAATTTACTAATTCCATATTACAAATCGACACAGTAAATTGCTTTAACAAAAAAAAAATAAAAATGAATATTGATACAATTGACTTTGCAAATATAACATTGGGTAGTGTATGTTTTATTATAAAATAACAGTTAAAGATCTTATAAATATTGTGTGTCTTTTTAGGAGATCGGAGAAGGCACATTCGGTAAAGTTTATAAGGCACAATGGCGTAATAAATGTGTGGCTGTGAAAAGGATTTATTTAAACGTCAACGAGGAATATGTGGAAAGGGAGTTCAAACAGCTTTCCCGCGCAAACCATATAAATATCATATTCCTGCATGGAATTTCGATTCACGATAATATTCACTATTTAATTATGGAATATGCGGATGGCGGATCATTGTTCAATTTCTTGCATAGAGAGCCACGGGGGGAATATTCTTTGAATCACGTTATTAACTGGGCACTTCAGGCCGCCAAAGTTAGTGCAGATTCCGCACTATAATGTAAAAGTTATTTATAACGTAGCAACTCATATTTTGTTGTAGGGAGTTGAGTATCTGCATTCGATGAAGCCCCAGAGTGTGATTCATCGCGACCTTAAACCGCACAACATGTTGCTGCATGACAAACGCAGCTGCTTGAAGATTTGTGACTTCGGAACTGTGCGATACTTGAGCAGTATGATGACCAAGAATAGTGGTACTGCCGCCTATATGGCACCGGAGGTATTTATTATTATGCCATTTATAAATTTGCTTCTGTTGATATTTCAATCTCAATTAGAACTTCCAGATTGAAAAAAAAAACGGTTCGATTTCCCCCGTCAATTTTGAAACGCAAAAATATATACTTCCCGTCATTTCTCGATTTTAAAAAAAGAAATATTACGATGTAAATATCGATCAATTAGAAAAAATTTAAAAAATATCTTCGTATTTTTGATGTTTTTTTAAAATTGCTAAAAAGCCACTTTTTGTGTGAAGAGTAGGAGAAATTAATTTTAAGCAATTTTCAAAAAAGAGAGAAGTCTTCGGCATGCCGAAAATATCTTTTGTTCACACTAGTCGGCACATTTATATTGACCAAACGGTTGTTTGCATACAGTTAATTCTAATTTAAGCAATGAAAAAAAAGAATATAGTTGTATGAAAAGTACGCTACCTTACTTGATAACGAAAGATTTTTAGTATATTACATTCTCTCCTTTGGCAAGGAATGCAAAAACAAGTGACCGTTTGTCAAAATAAATGTGCATTATTATTAACGTATAATTTTAAATGTATCTCTCAGGTTTTCAATGGTGAAAGATACACCAGCAAATGTGATGTCTTCAGTTGGTCCATTACCATGTGGGAAATGCAATCCCGTAAAATTCCCTATGAAGTGATGGGCACTGATCTAACCATATGCCAAAAAGTCGACAAGGGTAAACTTAATTGTCTTCTTATTAAAATAAATAAATGCTACAATTAAATTATACATTGCAGGTTTACGGCCATCGATGGATCAGTTGAAATTTGACTGCCCCGAAGATATACAAAAATTGATGACAGATGGTTGGCAATTGGATCCCAACAGCCGTCCAACCATGAGTAAAATTATTGAAGTTTTGAGCAAATATCCAATTGTTCTTGAGCAATTAAAAATGTAAAAAAAATATGGATTCATTTCAGTATTTTTGTTACTATAGAAATGTTAATAATAATTTTGTCCAATAAACGCAGATCATTTAAAACTATAAAAACTAATTTATATTATTGTGCCAGGGAAAGGTTGTTCAATATTATACTTATGTTGTACTAATTTGCAATAATTTCGTAAAAAGCTATCATTTAAATTAATGCAACTTTACAATCAAATGGGCTTAGAATATAAAATCATAAATAAATAAAACAAAAGTAGTCGTTATGTAAGACACACACACACAAACACTTCATAGTTTCAAGTTTATTAAATTGATTTTTGTTGAATTTTCAAAACATTTCGCGATGAACCTGTATGCTTCCAGAATTACTTTTAGAGACTCTGATGCCGATCGATTTGATACCGAATCAGACCCAATATTTCCTAAAAAGCTGCCGCAACTAAAAGTCGGACCTGTATATGATGAAAATGGATTTACGCTCAACGAGAGATTAGCAATGATTCAGGCGTGGAAACTTATCAAGCCTTTCGAGCGGCGCTATGGAAGAGAAATTTACTTCGAGTAAGTCGAAAATAAGTCTGTGAGTTGCAACTAATCTGATCAGCAAGTTTAGTTTCTTAGTAGAGCACCACCAGGCATTCGAATCTTTTCGATTTGATAACCAAATTGATCTGCATCGCTTGCATAGACATTCGATGTCCTTTATGCGCTTCATTGGTTCTATTATTGATCAGCGGGATCCAACTTTGTTCCAGATGGCATTGACTGACAACTTCAACTGGCATCGTTACGGTCGTGTGAATTTGGAGTATATGGGGGTAAAA
This sequence comes from Drosophila quinaria, assembly GCA_035047525.1. NCBI lineage: Eukaryota > Metazoa > Arthropoda > Insecta > Diptera > Drosophilidae > Drosophila > Drosophila quinaria. The sequence continues at coordinate 4,206,231 of JAWNPO010000384.1, read as the reverse complement.
CAAATGCGTATTCCTAATCAATGTTGTTATGATATATGTTTATGGTTGTATTCATCCACATGCAGATAATTGTAAAAGCTTTGAGTACCTATGTGCTCGAAAAGCTTAAAGATGTTTGCTCAGCATCCTTGGAGCGTGGATTCGAGCGACTTTTGGGCAAGTTTCCTTTGGAAGATGCGGATAAGAATAAAAGCATCACTTTTCAAGTCAATGAAAGTTTTTATAGAATCTAAATAAATGGTCAATGTCGAAATAAAAATCCTCTAAAATCTTAAATTTCTTTTATTTTATTTTATATGTTTAGCAGTTTGAAAATCATAAACTCGCATTCAAGCACTTTTTTCCTCCTGAAAATTTTTAAAGTTTTTGCTTGACAATCGGTTCAGTTTTCAGTTTTTGCAAAGTTATAGAAGTTCGAAGTTGGTCATGATTTAAAAAAAAAATTACAAAGCAACCATGTAAGTTTATGGTAATGAATCATATAATAATATTCATTATGTAGAAACTGCTTACACTTTTCATAACGCTTTATACACATTTAAAATACTTATAAATACGTAATTTATTTTTTAGGTTTTTCTACGTGCATTTCAATATTAGTTAGTAATACATAAGATTTCGCGATGAGCCAAATTTCAGTTACTTCCGCACATTCCAATGCTGAAGTAATTGATGACGAAGTAGAGACCATATTTCCCAAGAAGCTGCCCGAATTCAAGGTCGGTCCTATATATGACGAAAGTGGATTTACGCTGAACGAGAGATTGGCGCTAAGGCAGGCCTGGAGAGTCATTAAGCCCTTCGAGCGGCGTTATGGAAAGGAGATATACTTCAAGTAAGTTGAAAATGATGATGCACTTGGATTCACTATCTTACCGGCCAGTTAATGGATCTTTAGTTTTTTGATGGAACATTATAAAGCATTTGAAAATTTCCGAAAGATGGGCAAACTGGACCTGCATAAGTTGCATAGTCACTCGTTGTCCTTCATGCGCTTCATAAGTTCGGTTATTGAGCAAAATGATCCAGTTGTGTTCCATGCGATGCTGAGTGACAATTACCTTCTGCATCGTCGGGCCCATGTCAATGCCGATTATATGAATGTGAGTCAATTATACAATTATTTTTTTAATCATTATACGCTAGAAGAAATACAATTGGATGAACATATAGATTCCACATTGGAATAAATTCACTTTTCCTAAATTTTTTTTCTCATTTTCTTAAAAAAAATCTAACGTGAGACAGTGATTCAAATTAAATTAAAAAAGAACTACTAAATATTTTAAAATTAAACAAAAAACATCTTTAAGATAAATAATTGCATTACATTTTAAAATTAATTGCATTAAAATATTCGATCACTGGTTGCCGGAAAAACGGCTTCTATTTAAGTCGCGTGAGAATGCCTTGGTTGTTTTAAATTATCTTGAATACAAATAATTTCCCAAAATCAACCTTAGCTCCGATTATAGTTAGTGCCAATCAATACCTATAAGTTTCCAGTTTTATCACAACAAAATAATGGTTTGGCATATGTTTTACTTCACTTCGAATGCGTACGAATTTCGCATTCGATATTAAAGAATTAGCCATATTTATATATAATTAATTTATATGCTTGTTTCCTTCTCTGCAGATTATAATAAAAGCTCTAATTGACTATGTGCTCGATAAGCTTAAGGATGTTTGCTCAGCTTCTTTGGAGAGTCGTTTTCAGAGACTTGTGAATAAGTTCCATGAATTCTATGACGAGGAAAGGATTAAAGGACACAGTGTTATTTTCAGGCGAAGCGAAAGCTATGAAAATAATAATAATAGGGAGAGCGTCGATACTGGAAAGTCGCAGTAAAAGCTCAATTGTCTCAAATCGGCGATCAATGCATTTAATCAACCCTGAAAATCATCCAAGGCTTTATCCATATTCAAATCGGCGCCCTTCTCCCGCAATCCCCCATAACATCTTATAGCTTACTAATCATCAATGTCAATGCAAATCGCTCGGTCGAAAGCTGGCGACGCGTCACTGCTTTTGTTTCTGCTTCGGCTGACGTTGCTGCGATACACATATCAATTGACGACGCGTCGTCGCAGTCGCTGTCGCCGTCTCAGTCGCAGTCGACGCTGCATTGGAATCGACGTTTAGTTTTGCTGTTAAGTGCGTTTCCTTTGAGAAATTCAGTTTTGCTCGTACGCTCAGAGCGCCCATCCACACGTTTTGACACTTTAAATTAAATGCTGGCACTAAACTAAAATTAAATAAAGCTGCAAAAATATATTAACATTTTTACAACGCACTTTTCACACGCAAATATCAAATGATTTAAAAACAATTCTGGATATTTAAGAATACATTTATGTAAAAATGGTTGCCAGTGAAGATATCAAAAAGGTGAGAAATAAATGACTTGTGAAATTGTGGGACAGCAAATAAATAAATAAATGGAAATTGTGACTAATTAATGAATAAAAATATAAAATTTTAAAGTGTTAAAGTGTCTTTAAACCAAAATATTCTGCCGCTTTTTATTTGGCTTTAATTAAAACTTTATTTGTCTTATAAAGTACTGAAAAGTATGCTATACTATTGATATGGCTAGTCACAATAAGAAACAGTAATGTAATATGTGTGTTAATTGTTAATTGTTAATTATCATACCGAATATTTATTAGTAGTTAACTAAGTTATAAAATTTAAAACAGATTCCAAGATCAGAATAAAAATCCGTGTCTAATCTCTCTAGCAAAGCGAAAATTAAAAATGGTTTATGATTCTTCATTTAAGGCACACACATTCATAGAGATGATTTATAAGCTTATAACTTTGGAACAGATATCTTATCTCAATCCCAACATCAGCATTCGAATCCGTTAAAAAAATGCGCAGTCTTAAAAATTTATAATACAACATTTACGAGTAGTTGTTGCCCAGCAATAAGATTTCATAAATAATTCAGCTTCGCCCTATCAGGTACCATAAATATTAAGTAACATTCATGCTCACTCACATTCACAATAATAGGTACTCGAAGCTAACTAAACAAGGGCAGTCATTGGAACAATTAAGCTAATGACTGCTCCGGCAGCACGCTTTATGGATTAGAACTGTGTAATTGGCTTGCTGTTAGCAAAAGTAATAAGAGTGCAACCCTTTTGTACTTAAAAGAAAATTTCTGTTTTCAGAGTAAAAGTAATATTCATGTTTCTACTCTCTAAATTAGGAAAATCCTACAGTAATCTTCAAATTCCCCATTTGATTTTAGATATCAGGAATAAATTATGCCTTTATAATATAACTCATAATGAAGTTCTAGAGTATTTCATAGTTGTACATTCTTTTTTACCATTTTTAATTTATTGACATGATTTTTAATTCGACAATTACCCACAAAAAATTCTTATCTGTCAGCTGTGGGCAATGCGTTCACGTGCGTATTGACTGCTTTCGATAATGACCTATTAAAAAAAAACCTAAAACTTTGAACATTACGTTTTACATGCTTGAGAATTTTATTTACTCACTAGCTGATTGATAAGCGTGATTCACAGACTTTTTCTGGTGCTGATAACTCTCATATTAGAGATTACAGATATTAAGGCAATGTTTACCATTGCCAAAAGCTTCCTAATTGTATGTTTATTTTATCGCACAACAATAAAAAACAAATAAAACGAAATACATATAAGTGGAAACGATTTAGTTGAGAGTATTTAATTAAGAAATACCCTACATAATAATTTGATAACAATGATTCATCTACATATAATACGACTACCATTTAGTTGAAATACTTCTGGCTTAGATCTTTCATATTTATCTCGCTTTTTGATGCTGATCAAGTCAGTATCCATTTTTATGATATGTATGAATACAGGGTATAAATAAGGAAAGTTCACAGCATATATTGCTGATTAATCCCCATGGGCCTATCGCTGGTTGTTTATATTTTAAGACCGGACATGTTTGACTTGTTTATCTCGCTTGTGCCGAGCTGTCGAGTAATCTACAAGCAACAATATTATTTACATGTTCGTTCGACATGTCATGGCCAATGCATCCCCATAATAAATATTGAAAAATATTTCAGTCTTAGGGCTTGATGCACAATATTAAGACAGAAAGATACAAACTGTATCTGGAAAATTAATAATTTTGAGATAATATAAAAATCTATCTTATATGTATATATAAGTCTATTAGTTTATAGCTATGAAATCGAATGTATTTGTCATCCCACAAAGTCAACCAATTAAATGAGTGCATGCAATAATCTTACAAACAGTCCACACCCGTAAAAAAACTGGACTCAGTGGATTACTACAACAGCAATAGAATATCTAATTGATTTGCGTCCCTTGCATGCTTTTATGTCTGTTCTAATCGCTCGATTAATATAGTCATAAATGTGTACTTACATACAAATGTACATAGGCAAACCTTTCACGAGCGCCTCCTACGCCAATTCACGAGCATTGCCTTCGTGAAAAACAAAAAGCAAAAGCAAAAACAAAATACGAAGACGAAGCGCAACGGCGCCAAAAACAACTTTGTTGATTGCGCTTGACATTGGATCTTCAAAGGGGGAGGGAGGAAAATTTGAATCGGCAAAAGGTAAACAGAGCAAAGCAAACAGCGCAAACTAATTAGCATGTGATGCGCCTCTTTTCGATCTGGTGGGTGTGTCTCTCTTCGTGCTCGGCAAGTGAATTTTAGTTCAGTTCTCTCGCTTGTTCGTCTGCTCGCTCACGCTCTGCATCCCTCTCAGAATTGCTCTCATGCTTTCTCTCTTTCTGTGTATGGGTGTGTGTGCGTGTATATTTGTGTGCATGCTTGTCATGTTGTTGTTTTATGGCGACAGATTTATTTGCCATTAATTGCAATTACGTATGTATGTTGAACGCGTAAACATTTTATTTATTATAAATACTTGACATTCCGTTTTGATAAGAGCGAAAATGCTCTTTAGCATTCCCAAAAGGATTTGCATTTTACACAGTCTTTAATTAAACAAGACTATGTGCAGAAGTATACACTATATAAATACATATATCTACTTATATGTGAGCATACTATGTATTTTTTGTAATTTTAAATGCTTTTACCTGACGGAATTTTTGGCAAGTGCAATGGCAACGCAGTGATGCAAAAAAAAAATGCATTAGCAAATTCGAGTATAGCACAACACGGGAAGCACTTGATTGTTCCGAATAGGGGGCGTATGCGTAATATTTGCATATGTTTGTTACGAAATAATTTCAAAGATTTGTATGCAATATTTATATTTATATGCAATAGGCCAAAGTATCTTAACCCTACATTTTAGCCTTTGTTATGAGAATGTTTATGATGCTTGCACTTTTCTATATTATCTGACGTAAAAGCGGAATGTCTTCAATTTAAATGCGCGTAATAGTTTGTCATTACAATAGCCGGCCAAAACTAAGATCGATTAAACAACGCAATTGAAATACACTTGCCCAAAGAGCTTATACCTTAATTAATCAAAGTTTTTCGGTTTATGCTCTTACAAAAAAGTATATCAGATTAATAGTTTACTTTAACCACTTATTTTGAAATTTTTTATTCAGATGAATGTAATCAATTTTGAGAATTAAAATGTTGCTAGGCACATTTGAAAGAGTATCATCAGTGTGTGGACCAAAACAAAAGCACCCGAATATTACAAGATCCGAGAAGAAAATACGCTTTTCGAAGAGTCGTCGAATCAGTCGCCTCCAAGTGTTTTGGCCGCTCGGACCACGGCAATCTGGCGATCACGCCGCCAAATAAAATTCGCGGAAGCTATAAGTTTATATATTTGCACATATAGACTAATACTATATGTACATATAGACAAATGTTTCTTTTTAATAATCAATGACAAGAAATTAAAATAGAGAAAATAGATAAAAGTCCGAAAAAGAAAAGTGTCGTTAAAACTAAATAGTGCGTCTTGTGATAGCGATAAAACTTATATAACACTACTTGGCAAGTTCCTAGAGAGGGTTACAAATGGACTCGGACAAAGTAGTACGCGCCATGGCGCGCTGGTGGCAGGTAAAGGGAAACGTTGCAGATCATTTAAATATGACAAATAAATTAATAAATAAATATAACAATAAATAAATATAAATAAATAAATATAAAATATTATAACACACACCAACTGTCCAAAATACATTTCCATTGACATTTAAAAAATTAAAGACTATTTTTTAATTTGAGAATATTCTTAAAAATATACAAGTATTTTTATAAACTCAAACTAACAAAATTCCAACATGAAAACTTGTCATTTTCCCACTATTTCTTAAAAAAGAATTTTATATTTTGAGAAAATTTTAAAACCAAACTAAGGTAATTAAGATAATGAAATAAATCACGTATGAAAATGAGCAATAAACACTTGAATGCAAAATCACTGACGAAAACGTAGACATAAATAAAATCAAAATATTTTGTTTTGGCAATTGTTTTATAATGCTGTAGATATACATATACTATTAATTTCGAGTATATCGTCCTACTTTGTTGGACTGTAGAATTGTAGCACGTGTCGCTGTAATCAGAAATAGATTCACCCGAATGTGCCCCTCTTTTGTCGTTGCGATCTTAAAATACGAAATACGAAATTCTCTTGATCTTCACACAGACTGTCAGCCAAGAAGATACCGAAGTGACGTCACACAATCCAATGCTCTACGATCCACTGCAGGATGGCGTCGTTAAAACCTCCAAGACTAATCAATATCTGGCTGCCCTCATAGGTAAGTTGATCATGGATGATTATTCTAAAGTATTTCAGACCCTTTAATGCTGTGTAATTATAGTTTGTCTTGGCGCTGTTGCTGCGGGCACCGCCTTGGCCTGGACAAGTCCGGTGCTGCCACAGATCAGCATCAATGTCAATGCCTCAACGGCGGTAAATGCCACGCACTTGACCGGAAATGAAACCAACTTCACTGTGTCCAATGTAACCACTCCAATCACGACTCCTCTGCCGATCGATGGCAGACTTCAACTAACTGTGGGTCAACGTAAGTTCCTCGTTTGTTAAGGGTATTATAAGTTTGTCACGAAGAAACAAGTGGGAGACCCCTTAAAGTATATACCAAATATTCTTTAGTAAGATTCTATGCAGACTAGTCACTCACTGTATATTAGAGTGCATCGATTTTTTTTACAAAATATGGTAACTCATTTTCGTAATCTATGGTGAATTCTAAGATATTGTTCACCAAGAAACCATAATTCTAAAATGAACTTCTAGTACGCGATTTTTGAGTTGAAAAATTTATGACTTTTCGAAAATTTAAATCGTGGGTGCTTATGGTCCAATTCTGACAAACTTGGTGTTAATACACTTGCTAGGACCAGGACTTTTCAAATTCTTCAGATCCAAGGGAGGAAATGTCCATTAAACAAAATTTTCATACTTGGAAGAACGATTTCACGATTCGTCTCTATCCTATAAAATGAGTCAGAATTAAATCTATTTTTTTTTTGGCTATTTTTAAACTCAAAAGCGCTGACCAGGAATTCATTTTAGAACTATGGTTTCTTGGTGAAAACATCTTAGAATTGACCATAAATTATGAAAATGAGTTACCATTTTTTAAACTTTTCAGGCAGATACAAATCGATACACTCTAATGTACGAGTATATGCACACACATATATCTCCACCAATTTCACATTTTGCATACATACCTAGTTCTGTCGTTTACACTCTGGATAAAATTGGTCAATTAGATCGTATTGCTTTTATAGAACGATCAATTGAAAATCAACCCCTAGTTTAAAAATGTTATTCTTGAGGTTCCTCATCCATTCTTAAAGATTGCGCATTTGTTATTATCATACACAAACTGGGTATATTTGGTTGAAATCGGACTACAGAATCATATAGCTGCCATTGGAAAGATTGGTATTTGATGAGATATTTTTTGGATAAAACGGGTTTTTCCAACTCACTGACTGACTGAATATTAAGAAGTCCAAACGGAAAGATCTAGAAGGCCGACTTTTTTTTCACAATATAGCTGAGATAAATTTATTGGCGTAATGTGGAATTCCAATTACATATCGGGGTCAAAATTCAAACTATGTACCTTTTTATTCATTTATTTTTATGTTTTATTTATATACGCAGAGAGCTGGATCAGTTCCCTGCTGGCGATTGGCGCCTTTCTGGGCGCCCTGCCCACGGGTTATATTGCGGACGCAATTGGCAGACGTTATACGGCCTTGGCAATGGATGTGCCATTTATTTTGGCCTGGCTATCTATCAGTTTTGCCAATTCTGCCGGTTGGTTGTACTTTGGTCGTTTTCTAATTGGTGAGTTGTCAATCTTACTTGTCTTTAGTGAATCTAAAATTGATTCTTCTATTGTCCATTCATCATTTTAGGCATCTCGACGGGCAGCTTCTGTGTCGTGGCTCCCATGTACATCTCGGAGATTGCGGAGACGAGCATTCGAGGAACTCTGGGCACACTGTTCCAGCTGCTGCTCACAGTGGGCATACTCTTTGTGTACGTCATGGGCTCCCTTGTGTCTTGGACGACTCTGAGCATGATGTGCCTCGTTGTGCCCCTTGCTCTCTTCGCGGGCATGTTGATGCTGCCGGAGACACCTGTCTATCTGCTGAAGAAGGTAAGTGCGAATTTTGGAGTGATCCTTAAAGAGATTCATCTTCAATTTATGCTTCTTTGCAGGGTCGTCGAGCGGATGCAGCGTTGTCTCTCAAATGGCTCTGGGGAAAATATTGCGATTCTCGCAGTGCCATTCAGGTTATTCAGAACGATCTGGATCAGGCCAATGCGGATGCCTCGATTATGGATCTGTTCAGCAATCGTGGTGCTCGAAATGGACTCATCATCTCCATGATGCTGATGTTCTTCCAGCAGTTCTCGGGCATCAACGCCGTCATCTTCTTCGCGCAGTCCATCTTCAAGTCAGCGGGCAGCAGTCTGAGTGCCTCCGTTAGCTCCGTCATTGTGGGCGTGGTCCAGGTGATCATGACCCTGACGTCATCGCTGCTCATCGATCGAGCGGGCCGCAAGATTCTGCTCCTCTTCAGCAGCACTGTGATGACCATCTGCCTGGCCATCCTCGGCGCCTACTTCGACATGAAGGACAGTGGCAAGGATGTGTCCCACATCGGCTGGCTGCCCCTGCTCTGCATGGTGCTGTTCATCATCACCTTCTCGGTGGGCTATGGCCCCATACCCTGGCTAATGATGGGCGAACTGTTCATGCCCGATGTCAAGGCCACCGCAGTATCACTCACGGTCATGGTCAACTGGCTGTGCGTGTTTGTGGTCACCAAATGCTTTGGCGTCATGATCAACGACTGGGGATCGGACATGACCTTCTGGTTCTTTGCCTGCTGCATGGCCCTGGCCACCGTCTATGTGGCCCTGGCAGTTGTCGAGACCAAGGGCAAGTCATCCAGCCAGATACAAACGTGGCTCAGTGGGCGTTAAGTAGACTTTAAAACTAGAGAATCAGTCAAAGCGCTATATAATATATAATATTACGCATACGCCGCGTATCACGCTGAATGTACAATTGTTTTTCTTAGTGTAGTTCAATTAGTTTTTAAGTTGTTGATCGCTCTCATTATTGAATTTCTTAGCTACCTTTGTGTCATCTTATTTGTATCTGTATCTGTATCTGTATCTTTAGCTGTATCTATATTTGTATTTGTTAAGTATGCGATTGTAAAGACATGTCTATAAATTGATCAACTGCAAATGTATGTATAGTATACATTTATATTGATAATAAAACAGTGAATTTTACAGTTACAACTGTGCAGCTATATATAGTCGTAGTAATAGACATTTATATGTATGTATGTATGTATGTATGTATGTATGTATGTATGTATGTATGTATGTATGTAAATTGACCCAAGTGATAACCCTTGAATGAATTTATTCTGACGACGGCAACGCCCCTCAAATTAGCAGCTAATCAGCAGAGGCTGACATAACAAATATGCGAATTCGATTTGTAATCGAACAGATGATACAGATGTCAAATATTAAATTGGCCACGCCCTCAACTGGCGCCACTGCAATGACTTTGTACCGTTGTTGTTTGTTGGCCTTGTTTGCTTTTGGCCTTCGGACATTGGCAAGGTCGCCCAATTGGCGATTGAGTTGCATGCAAATTGATTGAATGTCATTCTTCTTGTTCTCGTTCTCGTTCTCGTTGTTGTTCTTCCACTTTATAATTGTCGTATGCAAATATTTAATTACATTCTTTCCTGTTCGAATTCCGGAAGCGCCATTTGCCAAATTTCCCCTTCACTTTGCTTTTAGCCATATAACTATTACCAGATTGTAACAGGTTGTTCTTCTAGTTATTGTTGTTGTTTTTAGAGTGAGTTTAATGCCATTTAAGCCACGACAGATAACAGCTCATTGGATACCGTTTTTATATTGTAAATATGCTTAGAGTGATGAGCAAATAACTTGATTGATTTATTTAGCACTTCAGATTGAAAAGAAATGATTGGAATGATTGATGACCTAACCGACAGATCTAATGTAGAAACTAGGAATGCTACTGCAAATACAATTAAAACAGCTGCTAATTGCGTTTATCAAATTTCACTTGGTTTTACATCATTATTAACTAATTTCCTGTTTGGTTAGTTACCATTTCTATTTATTGTCATTCCCATTGGCTTTTTATAGACACAACAAAACCTGTTGTTACTATTTTCATAATTGATAGAATTGTGAGCTTTAAGCAGTTATGGCCTTAAATGGTTAGGAAGAGAAAGTCAAGAATTCAATTCAATTTCGCAAATATGTATATCATATCATATAAAATCATATACCATATCATGACCTAACCCAACACTTAACACAACCATACTTACTTTTATACAAATATTATACTGTAAACCTGTTTTAAAATTCGAAAAGTTGGCACGCGCCGTTCAATGATAATAATTGTGATTATAATCACACCTGATTTCAAATTGACTTCCTTTTCCGAATTTATGCGAGTTTCTTTATTAAGTAAATTTGTGCAAATTTATTTTTATAAGAAGACGAGCAAAATGCTTATTTAATGTGCATGTTAAATGCTTTTGCCTTTTTTATAAAGCAATTGCATTATATCATTCAATTTCGTTCCTGATTCTTTGTCCGTTGAGAGATGTACAGCATGTTTAATTCACATTTTAAGTAACTGCATTGCACAGTGGTACAAGCTGTTACTTTAAACTGAAATTAGCAGGGTATATTTGAATTTGAGAATTCTCCTTCTATTTCATTTCCTAATGTAATAAATTAAATACTAATTTTTAAATAAATATGTAATACTTACCTATTTTACGAACCTCAAATATCCTATAATAAAAAAATTGGTCTGAACTTAGACTATCTAAGGAAAAACTATTATTTAGTAGTAAAATGTATCATTTAAAATAACACTGAGCTTTTAAAAAGCCCTCGAATGAACTAAGTATATGATCTGAGATAAATTTAAAATTATGAGTGTTTTTAATTTACTAAGTAGAAAATTCTTCCTAGTCTAGCTCTGAAATAGAACTATTGCATTTATATCTTAACGGCTCTTGTTCATGCTTTCTTTATGGTAATGTCATTTTGTCTGGAATTTAAACGAAAATAAATATTAAATAATAGTTGTTTTCGAGTTGTATCTTATAATGTAGGAAATAAAAATATTCAGCAGTATGTGTCACAATTTAATGACGTCGTGGCACACTGTGCGTGGAATAAATACATTTCAGTTACCGGGAGCATTTTTAAGGCACGCACGTTGATTGCTGTAAGTAAGACTTAAAAGCTGTATGAGACGTCGCTATGTTAAATATCTAACTGTAGCGACAGCGACTAAATAAGTCACTGCCCCGGCAATAATCTCAGTTCGTCAGTTGCATGTCAATTAACTTCCTCAAAGTGCCGAGTTGAGTTCAGTTTTGAAACGCTGAGAGATATAAATCAGAATTTTCCATCGAATTGAGCGGAACAAAGTCGACAAAATGCTTGTCTAATTAAAATTCAGACGCTATCGTCTTGTTCTATCCATTTATTTATTTTTATTATTTTGTATTAGTGTCTTTAGTACTTTGTTTTGATTTGTTTCTCACTATTGGAATGAGGCAAAATCCTCATTGATAAAAAATCGTTTGAAACGCAGTTCGGTTCAACGATCGTCTGACTTTGCAATTACACAGAATATATGTAAATATATATTTGTATATATGTAGATACATATATTCGAGCGTTTTCCATAGTTAGATCGTATATCGTATATCGTATTTGTATAGTACATGTAGTATTATTATTATCTACTCTGAGTACTTGACGTACAGCTAAAACACGAACTGCGAATAGCGAATGCGTCTGTCATAATTTCTCGGCTTAATTTGTATTCTACATTATTTGCCTCTTTTTTAAGTAAATCCACAAAATCGTCGAAACAGTCGCGCATCAACCGCATTCGAGTTGTGACAACGGAAGTCGACAGTAGTCTCTCTCTCCCTCTCTGAATCTCTTACTGCGTCTGTTTCAGTTTCAGTTTCCGGTCCGGATATAATATCTGGAAAATCCTCTTGACAAAAAGTCTCCCTCTGTCGCATCTGAAATTCTTTTCCATTGTCGTGTGTTAATTGATAATTTCGGCAAAATGGGTGAGTGAACAATCAAATAATCAAATAGTTTGCTTTACTATAATTTCATTTAATTAAATTTATTATTTTTTTGTGAATTGCTTTAGAATATATTGTGGAAATGTTTGCATTATTTGAGTGCTGATTACTGTAACTACGATAATAATTGTGTGTAAATGTTTTGATAGACACTCCACTCGCATTATCACTGAGCATGCTAATCTCCAGTTTGAATAACATTTGTTTGCCATTGAACATGGACTCGAATACAATATATTCCAAGTATTCGTTGTTTGTGGCTCTTAACTTGGTCATCAGTTGTGATTTGTCGTCGTACCAAGAGGTGTTCAGTTGCTCTCTATACTATAAACTACTTGATTAAAGGTCCTTTTCGGGACATCTATAAATACAAACACATTTCAATCATATTTATTTGTAAGTATTGACAACAGGATATCATCAGATTCGATTTAGAAATTGATAAGATATGATATGACTGTGCTTTATCTTACTTTATTGATATATTCACAACATAACTGTAAACATATATATATATCTCTCTCTCTCTCTCTCTCTCTCTGTCTCTGAGTCATATTTAATTAGATTCTGTGTGAAAATTAGCAGGAATTGTGCAAAAGTCCGCCTCGCAGTTGCATTCAAAATGCCAATCTGCCAAAATTCCAACCTTCCTCAAGTGAATTTCAGCTTTCTGATTAACACTTTGTTGCTTTTGCATCACTGTCGCCTATATTTATATATATACATATATGTATTTGTTTGTGTTGTCACACGCGATAAACAAACTTTATCTGTCTGCCAAAAACCAATCAATTTAGCCACATCTCTTACTCTATCAATCAGTTTGTTCTACATAAAATATTGTTGATTTAAGCCGAATTTCGAGACAATGTCGGCCCATACATTGGTTAGCTTATCAATCAGTTTGCTCGTCTATTTGATTTCTAATTTGTGTCAATGCGACACTCTTGTATCTCGTTTATAATTAAGCAGCTAACTAAATTGTTTTTTGTCCAATCATATGCTATGCGAACTTGAGTGTTTGCCCAGTTGTTGTTAACAATGGGAAATAACACATTTGGGATAGAAGAACTGCCATGTCAGACAAAAGAGTCAAATTTAAAGTTATTTACCACAGGGAATCGAGTTTACCCAGCTGAAGATTGAGCTGAAGGTCATAAAGTCTATAAAATCCCTTAATTATATAAAAAATTTTTCTTCTTCATATAATGAAACCATTAAAAAGAAAGGTTTTCTCACAAGAAAAAAGATGGATTGTAAAATGCACAAATTACAAAAAGCATAATAATATAAAATTTTAACAAAGCAATAATTTTATTTACAATAATTGTTTAATAATTATTGTATTATGACTATAATTTAAAAGATATTTTGATGTAAAATTTCTAGAAAACTATGTAAAATTTTAAACCCTATATGTGTTAGATAAAATTGAAATGGACATTGAAAGAACGGCCCTAACATTGTACATATACATATAGGAAAGTAGCAAAAATTCAAATGATTCAAATCTTTCACATAAATCGAAATCCACACAAATAAGATTATCTACTATTAAAAATACAATCTCCAAAATATAAAAAATTAAAAAAACCTATAAATTCTTCTAGAGAAGACAATGCTTCAAGACAGGGGTGTCGAAAATGTGTATTTTACTATTTTATAGCCTATTATACAGATACTATTGCTTTGAGAAGCCTCCTCTGTAAACACTATTAAAATGGTTATTATGATTAATTAATGTCAACAATATCGACATACATACTTATTTATTCTTGGGCGAATTCTACACAGCGAAAACAATAAACGGAAATGTTGAAAAACTTACGAATTATTGTTAACAAGAAGTGGTTTGAGCCCTTTCAGCTGCACAGTTGTCAGTTGTCAGTTGACACAGTTGCACAGTTGGGTATTAAGTATATGGACAAGTGCCTCCCGTAGGGGGAGGGAGGGGGGACTGGCGTCTTTAGGCTGAAGTGGATTGAGTTGTGTAATATCATACAAACAAATTGAGATTGGGAAGAGGGCATACGATTGTCATTGCCAATGCATTGTTGGCTTATCACTTGTGGCCAGTTCAAGTGCAAGTTGCACAAATCGCGCAAAATTGTTTAAAGACAATTCAGAGTACTCACATTTGGATGCATCGTTGCATCAATCGATGATTAAGTACTAGATGAATGCGCTATGCATTCTGATAAGATAACACACACACTCTCTCTCTCTCTCCCTCTCACTGTGTTATGTGTATTATTGATTACATATTATATTTACTTTGAGTTTTTCCAAATCTTTAAATTCGCTCGTTTCGCAATCGACGATTGCATTTCAGTTCTCAATTTCAATCGAGTTCGATCATCGGTCGGTTAATTTCAAAACAGGAACATACTTATTTGCTTATCATGTAAGGATGTGACAAAGTGATGGAATACTAAAGATAGTAATACTATCATAGTATAAAATATTATATTACCTAAACTGAGAACAAACCTCTTCAAAATTGTCAACCATGTGAATAGAGAATAATTGTAATTAGCTTTGTTTGCACCGAAATTAAAATAATTTTGTGTTTGGCATCATTAAAAGTTCTGCCTGATTATATTATTTTTTCACACTGTGATTTTGCAACTTTCATTAATAGATATTTGCTTTTTTATTTACACGGCACAATTTAATGAAATGCTAACAATTTAAGTTAGAGAGAGAGAGAGAGAGACAGCGTGAGGAAGAATGTGAGAGAGAGAGTGTGTGTTCTTTGTGTACAAAACAATTGAATCAAGTCAACAATATAAAGCGGAGAATAAACGCAAATTGCGTAAATAATCAAATAGTGCATGGTTAATTAGTTAGTTTAGTGAGTCAACGAGGCGTATGCGTAATGTGGATGTCAAATACGTTAGCAGACCAGTCAAGACAGTGAGAGGGAGAGTGAGTGAATGAGAGAGTAACTACTGTTAGTTCAAATGCCATTCCAATGTCCATCTGTTTAGTACACAAATTGATACGACGACAGGCGATTGAATTACAAATTTTTAATTTTAAATGGGTTTCAAATGGGCGTTAATGGGACTCCCAAAGGGGAGTGACATTTGTGAGTGTTAATTTTTAATTTAATGCATTTTTAATCGGATTTGCAGCTGCTACACGTGAGCAAGCCAGAAGCCAACAATGAGTCGCTTGGCAGAACAGAAAGATGAACAGTCTTACACTGAAGTAAGCTCCTTCCAGATAAGCGACGGATTAAATCACAATATGGAACCCGTTAAAACCAGTCGCATCTTCTTGGCCGCTGTGGCAGGTGAGTTCAATTTTGTTTTTAAAATAAAGTTAAAACACATCGAAAAATCTTCAACTCGATTCGCGCGGAAGTGATTTTCACGTACTTTAACTCGATAATTTTTGAAGATATATCGGTTTAATTAAATCGGCTTACATATCAAATCGAAAGCAATAAAATTTAAATTAATATAACAGAAAGTTTAACTCAATACTCTTTTTTATACACTCAGGGGTGCCACAGAAATCACTTTCGCTTGAACTTCACTTAAATTTTTATGAAATTTGTTTGAAATTTAAGTGAAATTCAAGCGAAAGCGATTTTTGTGGCAACCCTGATTAATTCAAATAATAATAAATTCAAATTAAGTCAAATAAATTCGTTTTAATTATATTAAATATTCAACGATTGTTAAATGGACTTGCAATCTTAAAAAAGTTTAATTTTTGACCATTTATCGACAACACGATTTTTGTATTAGCGATTTTAGCGTTCAGATTTCAAATTCGACTCCGAATTTGAATTTAAATCGTTTCTCAAAACTAATTCCGAGTCTAATTGCAAACCATTTGTAGCCAATTTGTCGGCCTTTGTGGTGGGCACCTGCCTGGGCTGGACATCGCCGATTGGGCCCAAGCTGAAGAGCGAGGACACCTCCGACTCCCCCTTGGACCGACCCATTACGGCGGACGAGGATGCCTGGATATCCTCGCTGATCGCGATTGGCGCTCTGTTGGCCCCATTTGTGGCTGGTCCCCTCGCCGATCGCATCGGTCGCAAGTGGGTGCTCCTCTCCAGCAGCGTCTTCTTTGTGCTCGCCTTTGTGCTCAACATGGTGGCATCAGAGGTTTGGGTCTTGTATCTATCCCGCCTGATTCAGGGCTTCGGCGTCGGTTTCGTGATGACCGTGCAGCCCATGTATGTGGGTGAAATTGCCACGGACAACGTGAGAGGCGCCACGGGATCCCTGATGCAGCTCTTCATTGTCTGTGAGTAGCTCGAAAGGGAAAGAGAGATGCCTCATTTAACCCTCTACTAACTGGTTAATTCTCTTCCTCAGCTGGCATTTTGTATGTGTATGCAATTGGACCTTTTGTCTCCTATCAGGCCCTGCAATGGTGCTGCATTGTTGTGCCCGTCATCTCGGACGTGGTCTTCTTCTTCATGCCCGAGAGTCCGTATTACTTTGCTGGCAAGGGTCGCAAGACGGATGCACTGCGCTCCCTGCAGTTCCTGCGCGGCCAGAGCGCCGAGGGTGTTCACGATGAAATGGCCGTGATCCAGGCCAACGTGGAGGAGGCCATGGCCACCAAGGGCACGGTGATGGATCTGGTGAAGAACCCCAGCAATCGCAAGGCCTTGTTCATCTGCGCCGGTCTCATCAGCTTCCAGCAGCTGTCGGGCATCAACGTCGTCCTCTTCAACAGCCAGTCGATCTTTGCCAGTGCCAACACGGGCTTGAATCCGGCCATAGCCACCATCATTATTGGCTGCGTTCAGGTCAGCTCCTCGGGCCTCACTCCCATCGTTGTGGATCGCTTGGGCAGGAAGGTCTTGCTCCTAATCTCGGCCAGCGTCATGAGCTTGGGCTTGGCTGCCTTGGGATTCTTCTTCTACATGAAGCTGGTGGTGGGAGACGTTTCCAGTGTGGTCTGGCTGCCAGTGCCCGCTCTGATCATCTACAACATTGTCTACTGCACCGGATTCGGTCCTCTGCCCTGGGCTGTTCTGGGTGAGATGTTCCCATCCAACATCAAGTCAACGGCCTCCTCTGTGGTGGCCAGCACCTGTTGGATTCTCGGTTTTGTGGTTACCCGCTATTATCCGGCACTCGATGCTCTTGGCTCCTACTATGCATTCTGGCTATTCGCTTTCTTCTGTGTCGTCGCCTTCTTCTTTGTGCTCTTCGTCGTGATGGAGACAAAGGGTCTGAGTCTGCAGCAGATTCAGGATCGCCTGCAAGGCAAGCGAGACTAACAAGTTGCTAAATGTCATAGTTGCCAATCCTATATGCTTAAGTTCCCATATACAAGTATTTTATTACCTAATTTTAAGAATATTTTTAAATTGTTATTCATTATTGTTTTACCATAATAAAAGAACAAAGCAATTCAAAACTTGAAATAGTTTTAATTACAATTTGAGCATCTAAAAATAAGTTATTCAATTATACTGAATTTTAAATTCAAAAGCGCGGGCTTTGAAGTCTTGACATAACAGAAAGCTAATTGTTGTCAACAACATTGTACATCAGTGTTGTCAACACCTTTACACAAAAAAAAAGGCCGGTTAACCTGATACATTCTATGAGCGACTTACAACAATTAAAAAAGGATGAATAAAGGATAAGGTATAATAAATTAAAAGAAAGCATTATGTCCGGATACGGGACAGATCTATCCGCAAAAAGTACAAATTGGCTACACTGTTGTACACACACTTTAACAGCAATCGATTCAACTGCCCTCTTTTAGATAACAGCTGTTTGTTAACATGTCTATCGATATTTTATTAGTATCGATATATCGCTATTCTTTTTGCAGCCCTAGTGTTCAGTGTCTTTCAATTTTTTTTTTGAAAAGAGTTGGCAGCACTGGTCTACTTGTGTCTTTCTCTCTTTCTCTTTTAACGCGCTTCGCCAGTTTCGTTACAATTCTCGTCGAGTGAGGTGCGCAGCGCGGGTGTTATTCGTCGATTTGTTGTGCCAGCGCGTAGAGCGGCTGTTTTTGAGCTTATATATATATATATGAATGGTTATGTGTGTGTGCGCGTGTGCCTATGTGCAAAACAACGAAAGGCATTAAATAAATTGAATTAATGTCAAAAATATTCAAAATAAGCTAAATTTGTTAATTTAATATTGTTAGTTTCTATGCCTGCGGCGTCAGACAGTCACAAAAAATTGCCCATAGTAGTGAGCTTGCAGCAAGAAAAGTGCCCCGAAATAACACATATGTAAACAGAGCTGGCAAATCAGGAACCAAGATAAACCAATACTAATGCACAAACGTCAATGCCGTTATAATTTGTAAATGCAAATAAAGTTATCAGCTTCTGTTGTTTACACTTAAACGCGCCGGGGAGTGGCAACGTGTGCACAAGTGCCTGCCGTTATTCTAGTTGCTGTTTCTGTTTTGGCTTTTGGGTTTTGTGTGTGTTTCTTTTTTTAATTCATATCCAATTGGTAGACAACTTGAAATTAAATGCGGCAGCAAATAAAAGATGCTTGTCTGGCGATTTAATGCTCAGTTCTCATCGCTGTCGCATCTGCATCCCCATCAAAGTCGCTGACACGGGAAGTGGAAGTGTGATGTCACCACATTTGCCTGCTGCAGTCGACAACAACAACAACAGCAACAAATTTTACTATTACTGCCACTCTACAAATACAATAAAAAAAGAATACGCAAACAGACGCACAACTACAACATTATTGCAATTGCTCTGAATTCTTAAGATTCAGACGCTGGCTGACAACATGAAGAAAATGCCTCGGTCGCTTTCCCATTTACATTTACAGTTGCAACGGCTGCTGTTGCTGCCGCTAGCGCTGCTCGTGTTGCTCAACATATGCTTGCAACACAACGCACTCGTCACAGCTGACAACTTGGAGTCAAAAGGTGAGTACGCAACATTTCTATCGCAATGTTTATACACACATATGTATGTATGTGTATGTGTGTAGATAAGTTTTCCATTGAAAGTTGACTATCCCCTAAGTTTGTGCTCTGTGGCATGCAAAATGTGTGGCAAGAACTAATCAAAATTCAGTTTTGCACAAAGAAAAACAAGTTGCCAATCAAGTTCAGAAATCTTGCGCACAGTGGTGCCAACTGATTTGAAAAGACATAAAAAGCTGAAACTTTGCAGCAGCAACTTTAACGTTACACATATCGGGGGAAGTTTTTAGCTGAAACACTTAGTAATACCTGTTGAAATATTTATATGCTAATATCATGCATTTCGATAAAAGATATGTAAGCATTCATCCTTCGATTCATATTCAACCAGTGTCAAGCCAACTCTGCTGAAGTTAAACAACCTTGAGCTTGTAAAACCAGCTTACGTTTGTTGATCGTTTTCTTGTTCATCTTCTTTGTCTCATTATTATCTTTATTATTGGAAAATGTAAAGAATCCCATTAAGCTGCCGGAAACATAAAAATTAAATAAAACAAAATATAAGATAAACATGAAAAGAATTTGCTTAATTTCTTTATACAGTTTATAGTTCTTTCATATGTACTATTGGTAATATTTTTAAGTAGTGCATTACTATTAGTCAAAAATATAATATTAATATTATTATATTTTATTTAAAATATCGTACATATTTGTAGAAAGCTATGTAAAAGTAACGTAAAATTTTCTTAAAGCTGGCTTCACACGAGCACTTTTTCACCTACACTTTTCGTCAAAAAGCTGTCCGTGCCGTTCACCATCGCTCACCGATGGAATAGAACGTGTTACATTTCCATCGGTGAGTGTCAGTTTTTCACCGAAGCTTTGAAATTTTGTGTGGTAACACGACAAGGACTGCTTTTTGATGAAAAGTGCTCGTGTGAAGCCAGCTTAAATAAATTCTTTGAAATCTGGAATAATAAATTGTAGTTAGGCTTAGAATATTTTTTGTGTTTTTTTTTTTTTGATTTAATAAAAATCAATTATTATTAATTAATTTTAATTTGTATTTCTTAAAGTCTCAAATATAAGTTTATTAGCTGTTTGCAGAAATTCTGTTTTTACAGTCAGTTTGATGTACTTTAAACAAAAATCGCATTAATCCTTATATGTGATTTTTTAAGTTAAAATTTTGATTAATAACAGTTATTTTCAGTCCCTGAAAAAAACATCAATTCGTATTATTTAAATTCACTGACTTAAAGGGTATTCCGCTGTGCAGTACTCTCGACTGTAGCATAACTGGTTAACCTGCTGGCTTCCCTTCTGATCATTTCCATTGCACGTGCATGTGTTAAGTTCACTTTTAGCCCCTGTTGAAGTCCCAGTCCCAGTCCAGCTTGGGTCCTCGTGAACTTCTGCTCGTCTTGACACATTTTGGCTATCAGCAATGTAGTTTTTGTGTCTATTGTATCATGTATTGTCGTAGTGCCGTTTAGCGCTTCAAGTTGACTTCTATCTAGGCGTCAGTTTTATCAAAATCTCACGTAGTATTGCTGATACGAAGGCGCTAATGTGTTTGTTTTTTTGATTTTGCTTTCATTTTCATTCTTCGACTAAGGGGATTTCGTTACAGTTTTTGCATGCAAATCTTAAATTGGGTACCTTCACTCACGTAGTTAGCCAACTCTCTTATTGTTAAGTTTTCAAGTGTTTCGGTCATACAAAAAATCGATTTTAAATACGAGTTGCATGTAGAAAAAATTGGAGGGAAATTTCGTGACACTTTTGCTTTCGTTGAACATGTTTAAGGTTTTTATAATTGTTGAAGCTTTCTTTAATTTCAATATCTTTCAATAACATTCAGCACAAATTCCGCCAATTATTTTAAATTCTTTTTGCAGTCTTTTTTTTATGAAAATCTTTTATGGAATGCTTATAAATACAACCACTTTTTATGCATGCAACATTAAATTTTGAGGTAGCCACAAAAGGTCAGCACCTTAAACGCCAGCAAATGCTTTGGACATTCATTCTGACCAACTATTTTTGGTAACTTGTTGTGGGCCAAGTTGCTGTTGTCATTGTACAATATATTTTTTTTTATTATTTATGTTATTTTTTTTTGCACAATTAAATACAGTAGGCAGGCAGCGACGGCAACAATGACACAATCAACTTGTCAGTGAAGTAATGATAATTACACATAAGTGGATAAAAGCGAGGCATGAGCATACTGCTCGTATTAACTGTGGCACCAATTGCTGGCCTTAACAAAATTGTAGGAGTCGAAGTTGTCGTGAAATTGGCTGAGATCGCAAATAAGAGTTATGAGTTTTTAAAAAAGAAACTCAAAAGCAATTATCTGGATAGATAAAATAATTGCAGATATAGTTATTTTAAGTAAACTATTCTTATTTTTAAATATGTGTAGAAAAACTTAGATATAGTAAAAAAAGTAAATGAACTAAAATTGCTCATTTCCTGAGGATTATCTTTCGATGTTTTGAGTTTCTTTTGAGTTCTAATTAGTTACAGTCTGTCTAATTGCTGGCGATGGCAGCGTCGTCTCATTCATTCTCAATTGACAATTCGCTGTGTAAGACCCGGACTCAGAGTAGGCACGTTTAAATGCTTTAATACATAATGGCCACAAGCCCGAAATTCACTTGGAAGACGACGCAATTTATGCAAATGTCAACAACTCAACTGGCCACAGACCGAAGGCGAAAATGGAAAGAAAGAAAGAGGAAAGAGACGGTAGATAGAAACGTTGAAATATGCATGCTCAGGCTTCCGTTTGAGAATTGAAGAGAGGAGCTGCTTCAGTTTCAGTTTTCAGACGAAACTCGACAAGTCCCGAGTCCATTTAAATTCTTTTGACCTGACTCAATCAAGTCGAGCTTGAAGCTTGGCATACTTAAGAGTTGCCGTAAATTGAGTTGATTTTCAATTAAGCAGCGACAATGGTGATGATGATGATCATGATGATGATGATGATGACGATGACCACTCAAATTGCTTGCTGACCACAGATAGCCATAGATTTTCCGGAATACGTACAAATTGCAGTTGACGGGGCAGGCAACGTGTCAGTTAATGCAACCAGGTTGTTGGCTCCCACGACCAAGAAGAGGAGACTCAGAACACCTTCCCCCTTCCCCGAACAGTCCTCAACAATGACGCATATTAATGAACTTCTTGTCTGGCCTTTTAGCGGAATTGTATTAACGTTAAAGCTTGCCACATGAGTAAACAGGCCTGGCCAAGACATGTGTCTAAACAACCAACAACAGTGCGGGGTGTGTCTCCTGGTACGAAAGTATCTTGTGGATTGTGCAAGTATACCATATATGTATGTATCTTGTATCTCGTGTAGGTGTCATTGTCTTTTTTCGCTGTAAAATTTGCCGCATAATTGAATAATTTAGATCGAAATCAATAAAATTGATTTCCCTATTTTGTCCTTTTATTATTGTTGCCATTATATTTATAATTGTTGCATTTACGATGGCAGGCATGCGTCAGGTTTTAGGCTTTTGACTGCGGCACGTGTTTGCCTCATGCCACAAACTGCGGTTCAATAATTACAGGGGGTTGCAAGATAGCCGGGTTGCAGGGTTGATTTGAAGTGCCGGGATTACACCTAAATGAAATGCGTGACACATTCAAAGAGAAGAAGAAACTGCAGCAAAATATAAACGAATTGTAAGTCAGTTTTAGGGAGTAAAAGAGCACTACATACTTATCAGGGGGCGGCTCAAGTTATTTATGACTCTATTTGCAGGCTAGCAGGGTGGATATTCAGATACAGATAGAACTATAGATCCAGGCAATGGCAAACTTTCATGAGAGGCAAGACCATGTGGATTAGTCACCAGACACCAGTCCCAGACCCAGGAAGTGCAAACTTAGAGCTCTCTGAGTAGCTTTTCCAACGCCTGTTGGAAAATGTAATCAAACCAAAAAGCAGAGAAATGTTGCCTAGCATACTTTCGATAAATATAAACCGGGACGAGAATGCTGTTTTCAGTTCTTTCTATTAAAATCAAAGCACTTGAACGCATTGTTTATGCCAGAGCCATGAGAATTGTTGTGCCTATAAACAGACTCTTGGCCAGGAACAGAGACAAAGAACCAGGGAGGTAATCTAAACAAAAATCACAACTGGGGAAATGAATACTGCCATTGACAATGCAGCGCCTTGATTGAGAAATTCGAAATGGAGGTGTACGCGATGATTAATCAAAACACAAAAAAATAAACAAGAAAGAACGTTTCTCTGGGGTATATGCAACTTAAAGATACCCTTTAACCTTTGAAATTATTAAAGATGCAATATCTTTAGACATGAAGGCAGACTGAGTGATTTTATAAACAGTTTATACTACTTCAATATACCCTCTTCAGGTAGTTCAGGGCTATAGGGTATACTACATATTAACTGCAACACTGTGGGGTTTCTTAATGGAAAAGTATCTGCTAGTCCGATGACTGAGAGAGTCTGTCATTTGTCTGGCTGCCTAATTTATGCATCCGAATGGAATTCAGCTGACCGGCATGAGCAATGATGCTAGACAATGAATAGGTTTCGAGTGTTATGTGAGTACTAGTTTGAATATATTCGCAACGGAAATGTGACAACACGCTAGGCTGGCCAAGCGAAGGCACAACTCTTCCGGCACAAATGTGAATGTGAACGAATCATTTGCGAATATTGCAATTTCATATCAAAGAGAAGCAGGAAAAATCAAATGAAAAGAGAGAGAAATTAACTGAGAATCACTCATGCAATCAGTCTCGTTTCTCTTTCAGGGTGTGTGTGTATGTTGTGTGTGTGTGCGTAGGTGTGTGCTTATTTTGAAAACTAAACAACAGCAACAACCACGACTGCGACATCCAACGATCCACAGAATGACGTCGCCATCGCGCTTCGAGGTTCGATGAACCGCTCGACAAATTTTTTGTTGACGTTTCGTAATTTTTTTAAGTATTTCAAATAATTTACAACATCTCAATTTGTTATTATTTTCGAATGGCGAAATGACTGCTTAGTAATTGTGTAAACTTGTTTTCGTCACTTAAACTTTAAGAATATATTATTTTTTCGATACGTAGATATTTAATATTCTTCAGATACATTTTACTTCAAAAGATTTTATGTCTTTGCTAGTAATGAAATCTGTTACCATCGCTTTAAACTGCATCTGGCAACAATAAACCCGGTTTCTAATGGCTCAAGTAACCGATAACCCTTTAATTACTTAGACTGAACCTCAACCAACAACTTGCTTAATAGAAAAAGATACATTGAAGCCCACAAGCTGCAACAAACTAAAACCAGAGAGCGCCAAGTGTCAATCAAATTAACACGAAGACTCTAAAATTTATTTTTTTTAAGATGGTGCAGTATCTGTTCTTTCCCCTCTCTCTCTTTCTCTCTGTCTTTCTTTTATTTCAAACACTTTGAAAACAGAAGCTAGTCAAAAAAAAATATCTAAAATCTGTTCTAGAATTCTATTTACCAACTAAAAAGTGAAAAGTATATCTTGAAGCAAACATTTGCATTCTAGTTTGTTTATTCTATTATTATCTGAACCATTTTTAAGTCGGTTGTGTCTCTCTCTCTCTCTCATTTTCTCTGTCTCACTGTTGCATCTTTGCATCATGCAGCTTGTTGACCCGCTAACAGCTGCACTCACCGTCTCCTAAAAAAATGAAGAGAGCTTCGGCAAAGTTCCTCAAGAAGTTCTCTTAGTTTATCTGAGGCACACAACGAGCTATTCTAATAAGCGGATGCTTTGCTCTGCTCTGCTCTGTTGTGCGCTACTTACACAGTGAGCCAACGAACCATAAAGTAGCCCGGACAGGGGGACAGACGGACTGATGGACCGACAGACGGACCAAGTTGTCGGCTGGGGCAAGATTAGAGCAGAGGCAACGCTGTCGTCTTGAGTGCGTTGCCATTGTTCGGGGCGTTAATTGATAATCGCATAAAAAAAACAGAATAAAAAACAAAAACAAAGAAGGGAACTTGAATTGCTCACAGCCCCGCTTAGCGGGCGAGTTAATAAATTTTTCATTTATTTCTGGCCATTAAGAATAAACGCTTGGGTGCAGTTATTCGGTTTTTAGATCATCTCTTTGATAACTTTAAACGCTTTTCCGAGTGCTTTCATTTCCACTCTCCCTTCCACCC
Source organism: Drosophila quinaria (assembly GCA_035047525.1). Classification (NCBI taxonomy): domain Eukaryota; kingdom Metazoa; phylum Arthropoda; class Insecta; order Diptera; family Drosophilidae; genus Drosophila; species Drosophila quinaria. The sequence continues at coordinate 4,180,438 of JAWNPO010000384.1, read as the reverse complement.
AATAAGGTCTTGTTTAGATTGTTACCTAAGCGAATTTCGCACTCGACTCTTAAATTGGCACGTTGTTTTTTCTTACACACATGAAACGAATACACTCATTAGCGAATATTAGTATTCGGTTGTGTAAACTGTAACAATTGGCAATGGCATGAAGCAAAAGATTGCAGAAAAACTTACATTCACATATAGTACATATGTGTACGTATTCATTAAGTTAACTGCCAATGCGTAGTAGATATGAATACATTCATATGTAAAGAGCATTCGAAATTGTTACACATATTATTATTTTAAGTCAGTTGGCAACCATATACAAGCAAAACAAATTATTCACAAATGCTTTTCTTATAATTCTTAATCAAAAACTAATATCAGCTTTAAAATAACTTGCGACCACAAAAAAAATGTTTGTGGCATTTGTTTTGGTAAGTTTCCAATAACTAGTTTCAATATAGTTTCTTGATGAATGATGAATTTTAAAGAAAAAAACCGAGTGAGGAATGCTGAAAGTTTTAATAAATTATATAATTTTGTTTGTTTAAGCAATTTAGCTTACAAAAGTTTGTAAATAGTTGTTTTCTTATCTGTATTACACATATTAGCATGAGTTGGTTATAACCCACTTTAAGTACAGGGTATAAAATAGCTTTAAGTTGTAAAAGATTAACGAAAGAAGTATTGCTAAAAAAAAGTTGGATTAGCTACTTTAAAGGTGAATCATCAGCTTAGGAAACAACGACGTAACTTTTAACGACCAATTCGTCGACTAACAAAGGCCTCAACATGCACATATAGTACATATATTATATACATACCTATACCAATGCCTGTACCTCAACAAACTACTTTATAGGTAGAGTCGTTATGCGAGGCAATAATGGATATAAAACTGGCAAACGTAGTCAAAGTAAATATGTGTAAACAAACATATTTAGTAGTTAAGGTCGTAGTACAGTAAGTGTGATAAATTAAGGGAAGCAGGTGAGGAGGAAGGCGGGTTACTGAGTCAGCTGGGCTTTCGATAGAAAACTAAATGCCAATTGTGAGTCAGCAAGTGGGCAACGCATTGCGATCTATTGTTATTGTTGTTTTTTTATGGTTACACACAATTAAATGACATGCACATGACATTAGAACAATTTACAAGTTACGTAGTATACGAGTATTTGAATGAATTGGCATTTTAATTATATGGAATGTCAATTTCCACGTCATATGCTGTTGCAACCAGCACTCGATTGATCCGCTCCAATTTGGCTGACTTGTTGGTTGCCTGCCTGTCAAGTTGCCCCAATTTTGCTAATTGCATTTGCTCCCATATTGGCAATACGGAATACAGAATAAGTAATAAGGAATACGCAATTACGGTTGCTGATAAGAAGCCATCGAGACTCGATGAGCAAAATAAACAAACGACCCAATTCAACGTCTCTCTGTGATCTGTTCTGTTCATATGACAGTTGCGAGGGGTTCCAGAAGTGTGTTTGTTATTTGTTAACTGTTTGTTTATTTGTAGCTTGCACGGCAGACAAATAGTCGCCTGATTGGCGCTCCAAATTGTCAACAAATATGCAAAATATTTGCATTGAGGGTAAGGCAATATTAAGATCTCGATGGAAATTGACCAATATTATCAGGGAAATTCATCGGTTGCGACAGCTTGATTGCGTAAGATATCCAAACTAATCTCAACTAAAATATCAAACTAATTGACATATGATTGATCAATCCAATTGCAATTAGTGTCAGACAACTGTAAAGTGAGTAATCTTATTTTTGTTAAGTCAAGTTGAAAGTGAAAGTTCTGTTAACTTCCGCTGCGCACAAAGAAACTTTAAAGATAGTCAGAAGGGAACTCGAATATAGATACATGAAAGTAACTTTATGTGTACATGTATCTACTTACTTATTTGGGGCAAACTTCCTGTCAACGTCAACTGTAAGTAAGCTTAATATGATAAATTACCTTAAAAGATAATTATTTTAATTACACACTAGAACAACGCGTGAAGTATCTCAAGGAAACATTTGTGTGGGTATTTCAATTTAGTGCTGAGTTGTTGACAAATCAAATTTGAACATGAACTCAACACTCAACACTCGCCACTGAGCATTGATAGTAAGATACAAATTCAAAGAGAGAGTGGGAATATGTATCTGAGAGATACAGCTGAGATGCAATACTAGTTGTAAATCTAATAAACAGCAATCGACTTAAGTAGCAAATTGCTCAATCGAATTAGGTCAGGGGGCGTCGCTGCTGTTGGTCCGAAGATTGCGAAGATTGGAAAAACAATCTGTATCTCAATCTGTCGCTGGGGAAGCTCTCTGACTGTACAATTAGCATGACAAAGAATCGTTTCTAAGAAGATGAAGATGCTTCTTGAAATGAATCATTTTATGACGAACTGGTCAAACCGGTGATCAGCAAAAAAAACAAATATAAAAAATTAAGCCAATTCAAAAAAACAATGTTAATATTTTGCGTGCACAAAGTTTAGATATATATACAATATGTATCTATATCTCTGTCTACGAGTATTTGTATATATATATGTATCTCTGTCTATGAGTATCTGTAACTGTCTCTATGCGATAAATTAAGCAAAGGTTATAACTTATAACCCAATTAGCTTCAATTACCTTGCACATTGTACGAAGAAAATCATTTAATTTGCCTTCTTCTCAAACTAAATACTCATTTAAACTCGAGTGTTCATGTAATGACCGTTTGGGAGCACTTCCGTCATTCGTTTTGGACAAGGTACGAAAACATATGTAATTGCCCTGCAATTTCTGGCTGTGATCTTGTTTTTTCTTGTTTTTTTTTTTTTTTGGAATGAAATGTTTGGCGTGTTCAATTCATTCATTGTTGTTTCTCTCGTCATGCTCGGGTTATTCGCTTTCATTGTGAGCTTTGTCTGGCAATCGAATAGAAAGTCTTCGTTCCATTCATAAATACTACGAATGTATGTGTATATATTCGATTCGATTGAAGTTTCACTTTTGTCGGCATCCATAACGAGTCCAGATAATTGGAAAATGTTTATTTCCCGTCCAATGCAGACAGGAGTTTGACTGACCCACATTCGATGCTGGCCAACTGCTGCTAACTTGGTACAAGGAGATTATGCCGCAGTCCTTGCATTTTGAAGACCCTGTATTTTAAAAATATGAAAGGGTTTTTAAAGTTGGCAAGAGCTAGGGACATCAAACTTGCTAGGTAAATTGTCAAATTTTATTATAATCGTACAATAAATGCGAACCTAATTTAAAGATTTTTTTTTAGAGAATAATTACAAGGTCTCTCACAGTCGAGTGTGCTCAAGTTTCTAATAAGCTGCATTTTATTATAATCGTATAATAAATGCGAAATTAATTTAAAGATTTTCTTTTTACATAATAATTACAGGGTGTTTCACAGTCGAGTGTGCTCAAGTTTCTAATAAGCTGCATTTGATGTGCTTTGAAGTTTTGTAGAGCTAGCTCTGTACAATTTGCTTATCTCGAAAGAACCTCAGCTGCTGACTTTTTACTTACTTGCGCTTTTGCCAAGGCTACTACGAAACGAGTTATTCGAAACAGGCCTTGGCATCAGGTTTTAATGTAAAAAGTAATCAGTAGACACAGGGCCCCATCACATTGTGGCCTTGTCTATCCCACAGTGTACGAGTAAAGATTATCTCGCATCCTTTGCACATTCAATTCTGGGAAGTGGCAAAGTTGGAAAGTGGAAAGTGTAATGTAATGCCCAACAACATATTGAGTAATTAATATTAAAGAAGATGAAGATTTCATTGTTATCGATTGTGTCACAACAAATGAGAGACTTGTTAATTTATGAGGCTGATGTCATGTGTTGTGCACTTAGGAAGGGAATTTCATAGGGGTTGACTCTGTCCTTCGGAGTTTTGTGGGGCAACTTATTTACTTACAATGCATACATGATATGCTCATGACATGACACGACTAACAAGGCAGGTCTCAGATTACACGAGCACTTCTAAGGGAACGATTAGAGAATACCCTTACCTACTACTAAAAGTTGCATTCATGAAATGGAAATGAAAATCTTGCCTTCAATGTTAACCTGAACCACAGCAACAATTTGTTGTTGTGTGTGTTTGTTGAAGGTGTGTTCTTGCCACCAAAATGAGGCGTGGCTGGCATTTAAGTTTCAAATGTGTTTTTAGCATAAAATGGGCATTTGAGTGCAAGTCGTGTCGCCTCCACACAAAACTGTGTGTGTTGCACTTTTGCCAAGGCAACAGCCACGCTTCCTCCACAAGCTCTCCTTCTCCCTCTCACTTACTCTCTTTCACTGACTCCCCCTTTTAAATTTTATTACACATTTTGCCTTGGCCAGGCCATTCGCATCCTGAACTGAACAGCGTCATTTCCCCCCGTCATCTTGAGGCTTTTTCTGTGTCGCAGTTTTAATTTATTGCATTTCCTGTTGCTGGCCATTTGACTTGGTAGAGAGAACGGGGAAAGGTTGGGGGTAGGGACACAATGTAGGATATGCTGACTTTGTCCTGGCATTAAACATTTGCTGCTTAATGTCGCTTGCCTTAGACTCAATTAGCAATTATATAAAGCAGACGCCAACTCTGGCCAGTTATTCAATTAAACGCGTTATGACAGCATTCCGTATACAAGCACAAGTGTAAGTGTATATACATATATAAGCTGCCTTTACAGTTAATTACTGTACTTTCGCATGTCTCGCTGTCTCAGTCGCAGTTTCAGCAAAATCAATTAAATTGGTTCACTGAACCCCAGTACAAGTTGCCTTTTGTATCTGTAAATGTATCTGCTTTGCCGCCAACGTCCAGCTGAAGTTGTACAAGAAGAAGCTGGACAAGGGGGGCGGCGGAAGCAGCTTGGGGATGGACTGTGGTCAGACATTCATAGCCATTCATAGCCACAGTCGAAAATTGAACGAGCAACAAGCAGAGAGCGTCAAAAATCACAGCAATTAATTGCAATTTATTGAATACCCCATGCAAATTTTTGGTCATATTGTCAAAAACAAATAAAAATGAATTGCATTTTGACCATTTTAAATTTGGTTATTGCTGTTGCCAATTTGCCGACTTTTGTGTAACAGTTGGTTGATCTGTTTATTTGATTTTGGTCACCTTTATTGAAGCACAATACAAAATTTATAAAAATTTTATTATTAACTTATATTTTGTTGTATAATTTCATTACTTTTATCAACTCAAATAACTGAAAATGTTTCTATTGAATTGAATGTTTTTCTATATTTTCTACAATTTTATTCGAAGGTCTATAAAACAAAATAAACATTATAATAGCGGATTCCTTGTAAGGGGATATTAAAGGAGGTCTCTTGGGATTTTGCTGGTATTTCCCTTAATAGCTGTTTTATTTTTTTCAGCGATAATTATCGCATTTTAATTTTTAAAAAATTCTCCAGTTATTTTAGATTTTGTTATCGATAAAGAAATGTTGCAACAACAACTAAGTCGAATTTCTGAAAAAGTCTGCATTATTTGCTAAGGGTATGGGTCGCTTTTCAGTTTCTATCAGTAGAATTTTGCACTTGTTATCGATTGTGTATCCACTCGATAGCAACACAAGTGCTTTTATCGACATAATGGGAAGCCTTTTCAATTACTAGTAAGAGGACTCATCAGTCCTTTTATTATATGCACATGACTTGCATGACTTTCTAATTCGATGATTAATGTAGTCTTATGTATATAATATAAATTATTCTTGTTATATATTTATAAAAGCGTACTCGTTATCTCAAGGTCAGCAGAATATTCAGTTTGGTGTGTGGGTGTCATTCAATAAATTAATTGTTTTTATTTTTTATTTTTTTGAATTGATTATAATTAATATTTTTATTTGCACTTTCAATTCGATATACGTATTATGGACATCTGTGTGTGGATCTGGTTGCTTGTTGCTCGTGCACTTAATTGGCTAAAAAATAAAAACATTAAAAGCAACACCACAAAAGTTAAAAGGCGACCTTGTCGCGGTTTCAGTTTCCACAGGCATGGAAATCATGTGGAGAAACCGCATTTTGAGGAGACGAGCCAAAGGCGGACTTTGGGTTCAGCAATGTTAAAACTGAAACCATTTTTCCGCTATAGTATGAAAAATGATATCGATTTCACTGTTTACAAACAGCATAACAGAGATACAACAACAAGTGAACATGTGTGTGTGTGTCTGTTTGTGTGTGGAAAAACTTGTTGGACTTAATTGCCATCGAAGTGGTGACAAGTGCGTCGGTTTGTCCATCTCCTCCACAGTCTCCCCTTTAGTCCAAGCAACCCGTTTTCAGCTCTCGCATAACACACGCATCCGCCTGGAGAACTCGACTTGAGTGATTTATATGAAAAGCGTGTTGGGAAAGCTGCAGTTTCATATTCCGATTGCCCTCAAAGTGCAGTTCAATGTCAGAATGCATTAGAGTGAGGCAGGAAGAGATAGATAGAGACACAGTGAGATTTTTCCCATCATTTACTGTCGCCAACATTAATGGGTTATTAATTGTAATGCTCGACTGGCGTCGGTCTCAGAGAGCCCTCATCATATTTATCCCTTTTTGAGAAATAAAAACTGTCTGTGCTTAATCCGACTACACAGTATGCTAATTTTAATGTCATGTTCTTATCGCAATCCTTTCGCTTCCTCTCTTTCAGGTAAGCCACTTGACTGACGCGCCGCAGCTTTTAGCCAGGCCCAAGTCTGAGTCATCAATTGCCAGTGTTTAACCAAATTTACACATACATATATATGTATACTCTAAGTACAAGTATGTATTCACATAATCGTTTATCTGTTTGTCGTTATCTTTTGACCATATTCGTATTTTTTTTTTTTGGTTTTTTGCCAATTGTCTGCAACAGGAGCGACAAAAATTGTGTCAGCTCTCTCCAAAAAAGTATATAAATATAAATAAAATAGCAAGAACAACAACAACCCTTATCAAATACGATATAATCGCAGTTCCATTTAGTTGCCAAGCTCTTCAGCAAATACAATGAATATTTCTGTGGCCTCAATTGAGTCGTCATCATTTTGGTGGTTGTTGTTATTGTTATTGTTGTTGTTGTTCTGTTTGTCGCTGCCTGTCATTTAAATAACGGCTTTTGTCTTGAGCCAAACAGCTGCTCGTCATGATATGCAGCACGTATTTAGAACATATACTAACATGCTAGTATATACATACATATGTATGTACTTACTTACTTAGCTCAGTCACCCACACAGCTGCTGCCTCCACGCGGCTGATCAAAAATGGAGAGCACCAAAAAAACCGAAACCAGTTCGAAAATGCAGCTATTAATTGGAAATGACTTCAGGATACCCTACAATTTTGGATAACTATGTCAAAGTAAAATACTCCTCAAAAGTCTAAAGTGATAATTCTCGTATATTTGATTTAATTGAAATTAAATGTTAAATTGTAGCTGTATCTGTAAGATATTTGATTAGGTGTGACAATAGTATATTACTTTTAATTACTCCGACATTTAACGTTCACCCAGTCAACGTTTGCATTATTCATAAGAATTTTTCCACTTTAGTATAGTGATCACAAGCTTAATTATTATCACAGCGAATAATATAAATTAAAAACTATTCATATCTGTTACTGAAAAGCCCAACAGTTTCTAGGCTTAAAACATGTAATGCGACAAAGTCTTTCGAATTTTCTATTTCAAAATGTAAAATATTAAGTTATTTTATTTATTAATGTTTTTAACATGAATTTGAATATGCATTAATTCACACACTGGTAGAACATGTTGTAGTGTATGTTTAGTAAATTTTGGCCAAAAATAAATCAATAACCAGAACATTTTATTACCATTCCGAAGAGAACAAACTCGACAACAATGTCAGCAATTTGTTCTTTGTGTGCGTGTTGAGGCGCGTGAGGTGTGAGGGAAAAGGATTTGTGGCCTTGTGCAGATACAGAAACATTTGGCTTAGTGGCGCCGGGTCTTTGACTTTTCTCTGTTGCTTTTAAAGCTTGCCAAAACTCCGACAACTTGCCAAAAATGGTCAAGGCAGCAACCACTATGATTTAATGGCAACAGTCGGCGGGGCATATTAATGAGCTCTGAAGCTCACTTGGAAATAGAAATGGAAATGCAAATGCTGGAGTGTGTTGCCATGGCCAAGAGACTCAATGAGTAACAGGCTAATAGAGTACTCGTACTCCATGGCGAGTTTTCAGTGCTCCCATCGGAATTTTAATTGCATTCCGGGCAGAAACTCGTGTTTTAAAATAAAATTGTTGCAAAACTTTGGCGAGCCATTTTTGCGTGAAATGAAAAGGCCCGAGATCCGCAAAACACAAATTCATTTTCCACATTTGCCAAAAACAAAAAGTGAAAAGTTGCCTACTAACTTTCAATCATGGATTTTGTATGTTTATCTCCTTCTCTCTCTCTCTCTCTCTCTCGCTCTTTCCCACGCTCTTTCCTTGCTCTCTTTGGAGGCGTGACCCACTTTGGGCACAGATGATAATTAGGAGAACCAGCATAGCGAACAATGGAAAACCACAAATGATAATACCAACTGGGCGTGTCAGTTGCCCACTTCAGCTGTAAATTGAAAAACAGTCCAGCTGGAAACTTGCCAAACTCTATCGACAGTTTGGCCACATGTGTGTCGAGAGCCACGCCCACTAATATTGTCAATGCCTCGAGCTGAAAATACGGAGAATTTGTTCTTATCCTTTTGCTTAACTTCCGCATTTTATGCATACGCTCTTTGTATACCCTGCAGTCATGACAGTCCAAAAGAAAGGGATAATTTTTTAATTATTTTTAAAACAGGGTATCTTAAGCGTCAGATAAAAAGAAAATCTGACTCACTACTGGATTTTTTTGCATTGTCTTTCTTACAAAACAAAGCAAGTTCCAGGAACTGACTGTGTTTCTTGAAGGATCATTGACCATATAAAAAATCCGTTATGGCCATGTACAACAACGACACCAAAAACAATAAAAACAACAACGATAATAATAAAACCAATAGTGCATCAAAGAGACAAAGTGAAAGAAAAGACTGAGAGAGAGATTGAAAATTCTTGCCATGCGTTTTATTTCCTTTTTTGGCACAAAAAGGCAACTTCGACTGCAATTCGTTGGCAGCCGCTTTCTCAGTCACATATGCTCGTTCTCATGGGAGTTTATATACGAACAAAAAAGGGCCAAAAGCACAGGCAATGCTTGGCCATTACCAAGAAACTGGCAATCAACTCCAAAAATGGATGCAACAATGTTTATGCAACTTGCAACTTGCGGCACGCATTGTGCGTAATGTTTATGCTACAATAACAATAAATTGTCGACAAAAACGTTTCGAACTGTTCTGGCCTTTGCAGTTGCCCCAATTACAAATTACAAAGTGTTGCCAACCACACAAAATGTGCAGTTTATGCTGAGATTGTGTGGGGAATACTCTTATCATGGTTCGAAAAGGAATATGTTATAACAAAGTTTTGTTTGCTTCAATTTTAACTTAATGATTTTCAGTTCTTCAAGTTTTCAGCTGTATCTTCTTTTCCGTGCTCACTTCTTTTAACACTTTACTTTAGTTCTTCTTTTTAAATACCGAAGCGAATAATCAATAATTTTGTATGGCTTAAATGTAAACAAAACGTTAACGTGTTCGCACCCACAACAGTCATGTTTCACATTTCATTTGCCTTGGCGCCAGCTGCATGGGAAACTGAGAATGTGAAGATGGAGCTTAAATCACGTCTATTGTGTGGCAACAAATCATTTTAATTTACGCCGATTGAGATTTATTTCAACAATCTGTCTGTCTGTCTGTCAGACGGCTGGTCACTCAGTCAGTTGGTCAATGACAACATGATGATGTAGATAATAATGATGATGATGTTGCCATGTGCATATGAATCGCACTTAATAATATTAAGTTCATTTGCATTTAATGCATTTCCTATATACTCAATCTGACACAGCTGTCATTTGGTGCATAAGAAACGAGTCATTATAATTTGATGAATGTCGCTGATTTGAATGAAAAGTGCGACTTATTAAGAGATAAGGCAATTGCTTTATTCTTAATAAACAATAAACAAAAGACAAAGAATCTTGAATAGATGCAATAGATCGTGATCATTAATGGAATGTTGCAGAAATATTGCATTGACTTTTACAGTTCACAGAACCAGTATAAGACCAGTCAACGCCCATACATCTGGCTTAAGCCTTAAATGTTAATGCCAAGTTTCAGTTATGGCAACGTGTTTGTTTTTATCAACTTGTTGACCTTTTGGGGTACCCACTCCACTTGGCTTACAAGTCAACAGCTTTAATTGTTGTTCTTGTCTGCAGTTTTATGACTATTTGAAAATTGTTTAGTTTTACGACTTAATGTGATGATTAACCCACAGTCCAACGCCCTGTGGCAGAAATCAAGCTAGAAAGCCAACAGTTGTTGTTAGTGTTGTTAGCGCTTATCAGTTATCAGTTGAAATACCAATACCTTTGCAGGTTGTTGCTTTTTACTTTATGAGCCCCCGACCAGATAATAAAGTAGACAAATTAATGCCAAAGCAAACAGCACAGAGTTAGTATAGGGGAAGGAAGGAAAGGAGAGGAAGAAGATAGTATAGATAGCCGGATCGTATTGCACGGAATTCACAAGACATTGGCAAACAGTTAAAGCCATTGACAATAGGCAATATAGCCAGGGACCGTTTAAATCCAGCAGTTGTTTTGCCTTAAGCTAAATGATAAACAGCAATGAGTTGTCGGGATTTGAGTGACCATATTGAGTTCTACCTGAAATCTACCTGGGCGGCGGTTCAACTTGACAAACACTTCATCAAAATCAACCACAGCGGGTGTGAAATTTCACGGCTTAACTGAGTCACGACTACCTGTGTGTGTGTGTGTCGCAGGATACAAACTCATAAAGATGTCCTCGACCCTCAACGCAATGGGCGGTCCCAAGTACTTGGCCAAGTGCAAAGCGGTAGTTGGCAAGCACTTGCCAAAAAAAAAGAAGAGGAAAAACCCATTGTGCAAAGTGTTAAGTTAAGGATCTTTAATGCCGACACTTCCATGCCGTTGTCCCTGCTGTTTAAAAAGTTTACTACATTTGCATCAGGCTCAAATCTAAGGCGAGTCCTTGTCAGTGAAGTGTCCGCCTCTCCCTCCGTTTATCCGACCTCCCGCTGCTCTCCACTCGAATCCTGGCCTGGCTGTAAATTTTGCATTGTCTGTTCTATTAGTTTTGCAACGATTGGCCCACCAGCTGGGCTTTTGTTTGTTTATGAGTGTGTGTCTGTGTTTGTGTGTGTGAGGCAGGTGCAACCTCGAGTCATGATCTTTATCTAGCCCTGATGCATGCCTTCATGATTTTGCACAATGCCATTAATATTCATTCCGCCTGAAATAACACAGATGCAGCAATTCACAACACAAATCTATGGGATACTCGCCACTTTTTGTTGTTTATTATTTTCCATCTATAGATTGTGCGTACAACTGGAAAATGTTAACAAACTGTCCGACTATTGTTTGGAGGGATGAGATTTAATGAGATTTTGCAGGTATTTAATTGCAGATAACAGGAAATTGTCATGGGATTGCAATTCTTTGAAGTAGCGCAAATGGCCGACTGATTTGTTATGAACCAAAAATAATCTGTGGTCAGGAAACGGATGAATTGCAATGACCATGCTATTTACAATTTGCTGGGATTAAAAAACAACAATAGTAATAATTACAGCAAGGCTTTTAATGAAAATAGTAATGAAAATTCTAATAATAATGATAAAATGACCAAAGAAAATGTTAAAGCCAATAAAAATGAATGTGAGGTTAATAATAAAAATAGTAATGAAAATTTCTATAATATTGATGATGAAATGAGAAAGAAATGTTAAATGATAATTATAATTCTTTTGTTAATGATAATGAAAATGTTAATGCCAATAATAATGAAGTAAGTAAGTATCAATGAAAATATTTAATAACCAATGATAAAAAGAATGATGATAAAATAATGGCAATGGAAATGACAATGTGCTAATTATTATTCTTATACTAAGGCTAACGATAATGACGATACATTTTACATTTCGGGTTCTTTTTTTTTAACGGCAAAAATTAAAAAAAAACATTTGTAACCACCACCTTTCTTCCCTCAGCAATTGTGGGGGCGTTGGCACAGTGGCGTACATAAAAATAAGGTCATGGCTGTAATATGCGTTGCATGCAGTTCATTTGAATGACAGACGGTGTGCCGTGTAACGGTGCCAAGGGGCGGACACCACGGAGGCGCCTGTCAACAAGTACGCGTATTGATTTATAGAAATTGTTGCATCAACAAAAAACAAGAGAGCCACAAAGAGAGATAAAGAGAATGAAACAGACAGACAGACAGAGAGAGTTCATAATTTATGCATAACAGCAAAAAGCAGCCGACTCATCGGGGCAATTAATTTGCTCCAAGTGGCTGGGGAAATAACAGGAAAAAACAAAAAACCAACAAAAATGTATTTATAGCAACGTCTAATTGAAGCCAAATGCAAAAGGGCCCAGTCTGGGCAGGGTCTCGGTACAAACACTCATTGTACATGCCCCACAAATAAACAAAGCTGCAGAGTGCCTTGAGAAAAGAAGGGAACGTGAAGTGGGCCCGTGCTCCACTCAGAAAAAAACCGAGGAAAAGTATAAAAAAATATTATAAATTTGTAATTTACTTTGCAAAATAACAAATTAAAAATAATAATATAATAATTTAATTTAAAGACTCACTAAGTCATTTCTCTGAGTGTATTGCAACCGCCTGGAACACACTTGGAAACAAAGCGCTGTCTGTTCTGTTGTTCGCTTCACTGGAAGCACTGCACTCCAAAATAAAAAGTAAACAGCGCATTTTGCACGACACGACATCGTGTAGCACATGAATGTCCCCATGAATGTTGAAAGGATGAGGGAGGCATGCAACATGAGTTTTGATTGTAAATCATTGCCACGCCCCGCAACGTTTTATGGCGCTTCGATTGCATTTAATGCGGCTCTAATGAGGCAATCTAATAAAGTTGCCCAAGCCTATTTCCATAACCATTCTCATCCCTATGACTGGAGAAATTGGACCACACGTGAAACCTTTTTGTGGATCTTGATCATAATCTTCTGGGTAAAATGAAAATTGAAAGTCAACGGAAATCTGACAAAGCCCCTTTTGAGATCTCCAATCAAACTCGATACCTGTTAGCCGGTGTTTTGTTTTTGTTTACAAGATGAAGGAAGAGATGGAGGATGTCAGAGTGCGTTGGCCACACAGAATCGCTGAGCCATTTCATTCCTTCATTTGATGTGAGTGCATTTCAGTTAAATGCCGGAAATCTGAGCGCCTCCAAAAGTCCACAATTGTTAGAGGCTCAAGTGCTTTTCACGCCAACCAAACGAGTCGTGTCAAACAAAGCGGCTTTTGTGGCACACAGTCTGGAGCTGCCACTAAGACATAGACACAGCCACATACCCAACCACATCCACCAACTCAAAGCCATAGTCCACGAATCCATGCGACGTGACGTCCTTTCATGGCTGCGGGCGCTCTCAAGTTACAATTTGATTTCTGATTCAGTTACTACTTGGTTGTCGTGTTGCAAGTTCTTTCTGGTGGTTGTTGTTGTTGTTGTTGTTGCTGCTGCTGTTATACTTGCATCGTGACCCATGTTATTTATGCAAGCAAACAGCGAGCAGCTTATAAATAATTCAGACAGTGCCCCTTCATGGCCAGAAGCTATACAACACTGCAGCCCCTGCAGATTGAACTTTGACAGTCCTCAATCAATATCAATCAAGTCTAGCAACTTTGTATGTGATATACACACATGTGTGTGTGTGTGTGTGTGTGTGCTTGTGTGATGACTGTCCCACTCTCTACCGTTTTTAATTGCATTTTCACCTGTGCAGCTTGATTAATTCAATCAAATTTACCTCAACTCAAACGTGCAAATCATGCAAAATGCTGAAAAGTCACTACTGCGAGAAAAACCAACGCAACTTCATCACATGAATATTGTGCTGTTCACAGCTTGCGTTTAACCCAAATTTAAGTTGTTGTTTTTGTAGTTGCTGTTTGTGCAGTTTATTGTTAACACTGCCTGGTGATGGAGCAGACAAGTTGGCATTGCGTGGCATGTTGCAGTTGTGCCACAAGTGGTTGCATCTTCAAGATTTTCAACTGAATATTCAGGTGAAATGCAATTTGTGCCTCACTCACGTGCAATTTGTTGTCGTTAATCCGATAAGCGTGCAACGCGATCTTTTTAATTACATTTTAATCATATAATTTGGCATACATTTTCAATCCATTTAGAAAGTTTATTTCTTTTGCAAATTGTAAAAAGATAGTTTTCATAGATAAATATATTATTTAAATTTCGGAAAGAAAAGATGAGATTATCTGTTTAGGATTGCTGGGTTAATTTAATTTAATCATAAATCTTACAACATGTGTATTTACCTTAGGTCTGATTTATGAAATGAATCTGTTCTCAAATACTGACTCAATTCTTGCAAACAATTTAATTAAATAAACTAAGAGTTTTTGGCCATCATATTTCAATTAATTGATTGCAATTTATTTGATTTATTTTTATAATTATACGTCTCACAAATGATTTTCTTGAATTTGAAGTTTATTTTCTGAAAACCTTTTCAATAATTTATCCAATAATAATGATGGTACGGCATAAACTCTCATCATTTTAATTGCAATTTATTTCCTTCAAATTGGAACTCTCATAATTGTACTTGCAATTTACTTGTTTTATTTTTAAGTATTTAATTATATGGGCCACAAACATTTCTTTCAAATTGAAGAGCTTCTCCTGCCATGTGCAGGCAGAGAAAATAATTTAATTGAATTGTGATGTGATGTGCTTGAATGTGATACGTTGATGTGTGCGTGACTTTCCTTATTTGATTTCCCGATTGACGGGGGTCTTGTTATTCATTTAAATTTTAATTTTTATTGCATTTCGTTTGCCCAAAACAATTGAATGTCTTTTTTTTGTTTGTATGCATTACTCAATTATGCGCAGGCAGCAAAAAGAAAAGTTGAAGAACTTTAAACTGAGTTTGGAGCAAAGAAAATGTGTGTGAGCACAAACAAATTGTGGAAAACAAATGAAAAGTTGCCTTCTCTTCTCTTGTCTTGATCTTTGTCTGCTTCTCCTTCACCATTTTTGACTTCGTCTTGTTTATCAATTAGGCACACATTCGATTTGGAAAAAGGCGCAGACTGTTTCAAGAAATGCATTCGTAATGCATTTGCCATATTCCTGGATCGTTTGCCCTTTTATAAAGGCAGCCTTCTTCCCCCTACCTTCTCTTTATATTCCCTCCTGCTCTTTAGTCACTCACGCCTTAGGGAGCTGCCACTAATCTGTTTATGGAGCCAGCCAACTTTTTGTATAATATTTATGCCCTGATTCCAAGTTTCTATTAATATTTTGATGCACTGCAGCCGTTGAAACTTTACCGTGAAGTGTTACAAATTTTATGGGCCTCCCTTCTGCAGCTTTCACAAATGCAATCCAAATGAGGCATTTTTAATTGGCTTTAACATTTTTCCATTGGCATCATAATTTTTCCAGCATTTCAGCATTAATATTAAATGCCTTTAGCCATTATTGGAAAATGCACAGATCCCCCCTTTCATGCCACTTAAAGGGCCAACATTTTTCATCATTCAAATGGAATATTTCAAATTGAAAATCATGCATTGAGTTTCCATTCGTAACCATTTATAATAACTAGAGAATATATGTATATTGAATATGGACTCAGTTTCTCAATTGGCCAACCCATCAGACTTTCAAGTATCTCAGCATTTTTTAATGTCATTGCAGTCTAATATATATTCGTTTTTTATGACAACGCAAGTTATAAATATAAATTTTGTCGACGCTGTTGATTGTTATACGAGTTCAAGAGTGATGGAGGGTGCAAAAAGAGATTGGGGGGAACATCTTTCGATTTCAAGCGAGGGGGGGTTGACAAGTGCCAAGTGATAGCTGCCGTTTTTTTGGGATTTGCATGAAAAATCAATTGAAATTCAGTTAGTAGTGTGCGGGCTGTGTGATAATAGAATTCAGATACTAGCGACTATAACCCCCATGAAGAGGCGCACAAACAAACCCGACTGCATATCCAAACAAACACAGTAAACACACTGCACTGTGGGCATAACAAATCCTTTGCAACATCATCATCATCATCATGAGCATGAACATGAACAGCATCATCATCATCATCCTGCTCATCATCGACTTCAAAGAACGCGATGACATGAGCTCGTCAAACGTCAAAAACCGGCGTCTGTTTTTCAATTTCATTTTATTTTTAGACCTTCAATCCCATCAGCATCCATAGAGACGATGATGGACGCACGCCTAGACAACACTCAGTCCCAATCCCAGACTCATACTCAGACCTAGTTTCAGTTCCACTTCTCCCCTCTGACCCTGAGCGCTAGTGCGCCATATGTTTTTACCTCGAGCTCAGCTCGAATCGTCTCGTGTGATAATTTCCCGATGTGTCTGGCCGACATGTATCTCCAAGTATGAGTGTGTGTGTGTGTGTGTTTGTTGTTGTGTTCTAGTTTTAATGATTTTCCACTAGAAAAGGTCCTTATAGCGCCTCCTGGCGCCGTTTGCTCTCTTAGCTGGTTTAATGACTTCTCATATGGCGTTTCCCATGTTACCCCTTGCCGAAGAATAAATACAAATATTTATATAAATACATATATAGATACACATCAGAATGTGTGCATAACTCATCGCTTATCACAGTCGCTTATCAATTGATAAACACTTTTGCAGTTATTTTTAAAACGCATATAAAACTAGCGTGGAATGAAAAATCCCATTGAACTATTTGAAAATTTTAATATCTTCTCAGATCTGATTTAAATCTTGAATTTTTACTATTTATTAATTACTTCAAAACAGCTCATTAGTCGTCAAAGCTATCAATCATTCAAGTTTTTCATTTGGGTTAATTACTTTTCTGTAATAGTTTCACACCCATGCTAAAGATATTTCCCGAATAACTTATTGTTTGGGATGTCCTAAGGGCATTTGCATTAGTCTGCAAGTCATTAGCGCTGCTTTCAGTCGTTGAGACATTGATTAGTCACTTCAGATCCATTATACTTCCCCTATCCAGATACATCCAGACATCAATATGTGAGTGTTTTATAACATTTTCATTTATTGCTTTCGAAAGTACAATTTAAGAAAAAAACAATTCAATGTGGGCAAAATTTAAACAAATGTTAAATCTATAAACAAATTGTCGAATAAAGCAAATGAACGTGCCACAAAAAAACATTTGGATATTATTTCAAATTCCTTATAGAAGTATGTTATTATATGTTGCATACATTTTTATGGATTCAGTACTCATTCAAATTAATTGCCAGCAACAGATGTTAAAATATTTTAAAAATAATAAAATAAACAAATTGGTATATTGCCTACCAATTTAAA
The DNA here is from genome assembly GCA_035047525.1 of Drosophila quinaria. Taxonomy (NCBI): domain Eukaryota; kingdom Metazoa; phylum Arthropoda; class Insecta; order Diptera; family Drosophilidae; genus Drosophila; species Drosophila quinaria. The sequence goes on along the minus strand of JAWNPO010000384.1, from coordinate 4,162,890 downwards.
ATTGAACCATTTCATATTGAGTTTAATTTGAACTATTAATGTAACTAGAATGATTCCATTTTTATGCTTGTTTGAATGAAAAAATTGGCGATGTTTCTATTTTCCAAATTACTATATTTGACTCTCTTTTTATTCTTTTTTCTTTCTAAAGAATAATGTTGTATAAAGAAGATTAAATAGTTTTATAATCAAAATCTCACCTTAAGCTCGTGTCATTGTACTGCATTGTTTCTGTGACTCTTGAAGAACTTTAAGCCAATGAAAATTGATTAGGTTTTTGGGATTCTTTTTCAGTCAGCCATAAATCTGGTATCGTTAATTGCGAATCAGTGGCTTGCAATGACAAAGACATGAGCCCCAAAAATAAAAAGGAGGGAAATCTGCATAGCAGTATGAAAGAAGAATTCAACTTGTCAGCTTTTCAACGTTGTGCGTTAAACGCTGCGAGTTATAAAAATAAAATATAATAAAAAGACTCGTTTTTTTCTGCTTTTTTGAGGCGTCGTGTTAAACAAAAAAGCCCTGACGCGTGTGACACTTGGAAAGCGTCTTGACTTTTGTATGGAGATGGAGAAGAAGAATATTCAGATGAAAGAGGGGTTGGCGGTGGAAGATGTGGTGATGATGATGACGCTGCGACAACGTCTACAGTGGTCTTCTCTTGTGGTGGTGCCAGACTTAGCAGTCGCTAAAATTGAAAGATGTTTTTCTTTGGGGGCCCCCAAATCGTGTACCGAGGTTTATTGTTTTCTCGATTCGCTGCTGGCCATATGAGTGCCTCTTAAAGTATAACTGTGTTAGTGTGTGTGAGCCCACGCATGTGCGAAATGTATCTGCAAGATACAAGCTACGAGATACAAAACGAACTGATGCTGCTGCTGCTGCTGCATGTCAGACATCTGCGCTGTTGGTCCGCATTAATTAGACGTGTTTTACGTTACAAAGCAACGTTGGCAGTTCCAAGAATATATGTATAATACATACATATAATATATAACGTATAGGTCCAAATCTGTAGCACATACTTAATTTATGAACTTGCTAATTTTAGCATTGCCCATGGCCATGCATCACTCATTAGACGCTGACAGACTGACGGAAAGAGTGTAAGCAGTCACATACATATAACATTTACTCGATATTTACAAATGTTTTATTGTTTATTGTTTATTGTGCTGGTGTTATCAGTCATCAGACAAGCGCACACACACATCATTTAATAATTATCAGACTGCAGCAGATTCTTTGCCTTAATTATGGGCTCAAGTTGTCAACCATCATGGAACTTAAGCCCATTAGAGACACCTTTCAGTCATGGCCAAAGTTTCACTCACTGCGGATTTGTCATTGTCATGCTGTCTGCTTAATTTTTGGGTGTGTTCCCTTCACCAGCTTGTGTACACATACGCTTATACTCTTAGATACATTTGTATCTATTAACACTTTCGCATATTCATACTTTTCCTTTCTATTTGCAGCACACATCGGTGACTATTTTCCTGCCCTTAATGAGTTTTCAACACACACTGTGATACGCCCCCTAGTGCAACATGGTCGCACTAAGCGCTCTCTGCAAAGCACCCTGGATGCAGCGGTGAGTAGTGGTACTACAAATTAGAATTGCTGTGAAATTCATTTGAACACCATCTGGGTCAAGTTGAGAAATCTCTCTTGGGGCTTCCATATGCAAGAACTAACAAGGCGAGAAATACAAGGAAAAGCAAATCGCAGAGTAATGCGAGAAGAAAAACGACAAGTAAATGGGGAACAAAGTTAAAAAGTTAATTATATTTTTATCAAGAAATACAACAAAAAGCAAAGCGAGTAACAAAGTGAGAATCAAACACAAAAGTTAGAAACAGAGTAAGATGGTAAAAATTGGAGACTTATCCAGAATCATAAGAAAAGGCAAATCGAAAAGATAAAGCAAAGAAAAGCAAAAGAAACCAAAAATTAAAACCTAAACCTAGAAGCAGAAGTAAGAAATTTTGAATTAAAAATAAATTTAGCCACTGATCAAGAAGTGTAATAGAAATGAAGTTCGATGAAAAAGAAAAGCCAAAAAATGACGAGAAAAAATATACTTACAAAGCCAGAGGTAAATGAGATGCAAAATGAAATACAAAGTTAGAAATAAGTAAAAGAAGAATCAAGTCAAGTAAAGCTAGATGCAAAGGTAGAAGTATTGCTACAGAATCTAAGTATCTTTAATATACATCTGCTTACAAAAATGAATTGAATTAAAAAAAAAAGGCTGCAATTAACAGAGTATCTTTGTTGTAATTGAGTCAACAAATTAATTTTGTTAGCTTAAGCTGGCTTCACACGAGCACTTTTTTATAGACACTTTTTCACCGAAGCTTTGAAATTTTGTGTGGTTACACGACAAGGACAGCTTTTTGAAGAAAAGTGCCGCTGAAAAAGTGGTCGTGTGAAGCCAGCTTTATTAAAACTTCGTCTTAAATTCAATTAGCCATATAGCAAGAACAGCTGATACCGGACGGTAGACTTTGCGTGTCGATTGTGACGAGTTAATAACTAAACGCTAATTTGGAGTCACTAATAAAAATGCCGTCCAAATAACCAGAGGTTAAACCCACAGAGAAGTTAAGGAAAAATGTGTGCAGGATAATTTGATATGACTGCGAGGTCCTTTTTGTGGGGCAAATGGGTGTGAGCCACAGCATGGAATGTTGCAATGAACAGACACGAGCGCTAAACCCCTTTTTAATTAGTTCCAACGCGCCAAAGGGCAACCTGTTATTAAGGTCCACAAGAAGCAGGAGAGAAGGTCAAGAGGGGTTAGAAATTTACACATTCGCACCTAGATTTGCGGACTTGCGTGTGTTGGCCACAATTCACCACTGCGTGTGCGAATGAAATAAAGCTGGGAATCTCTTTAATGAATTCATTTTTGGTATCTGGTGATATATATTTTAGGATGGTCTGCATGCGCCGCAGTTAACACTGAGCTACATGCATCAAGGACAACGCATCCAAATCGAATTGCAACGCAACGATCGCCTCCTGCCCGACGCCCACTTCCTGCGCTATCAGAATGCCAGCAACCAGGAAGAAGGCGCCTCCGGCTACGTCGTGCGCAATTTCACCAAGACTGACATTGATTTATGCCACTATCAGGTAAGTCTCTCTATTCCTTGCTCTCCCTCTCTCATTCAGCTTGAAATAACGTTGTTGTACACGTTACTCTTCAGGGACATATACGTGGCATTCAGGATTCAACTGTGGCGCTATCCACCTGCGATGGCAGCCTCAATGGCGTCGTCTTCGATGGCCAGCACACGTACTTCATTCACCCGCACATCGATGGCAACGGACGACTGCAGGATGACCATTATCTGCTCAGGTGAGTTACGACAGAAGTGACGAAACCAGAAGACTTAGCTAAGGGATTTAAGCATCTGAGGAGAACTTGAAATTTTTCTAAGATACACAAACAACAATATTTTACTCTTACTTGTCTGTGGAACTACTTTCAAATTAACATTTTCAGTTAAATTAATCAGGAACCGCAAATAAGAGTTATGACAAACTGGATAAACTTTCATTTTCAATTTTTAATTACAAATTATAGAATAAAATTTATTTTTCCATTTTTATTATAAAATACCTTTGTATACATATACATATGTACTTATCACTTTTGGAAATACACCTTCCAATTCAAAAGACATTTACTGTCAATTTTTATTTTTAAACTTTTATAATAAAAGTTAAAGAATAAGTTTCACTTTTCAATTTTTATAATAAAAATTGAAAAATAACATTTCATTTTCAATTGATAAAATAAACATTAAAAATACGACTTAAATTATAATTTTTAAATAAAAATTTAAATTTAATTATTATTTTATAATTTTTTTATTTTGATCTAAAAATAAGAGTTTTCTTTTCATTTTTTTTAAAATCAACAAACAACTTTTAATCGTTACGGTCTCTGAAATCACGATTCCCACAATTGGCGTTTTTGCTACAAAACTGGCTTTTTTTAGTCAATTTTCATTTTTTGTTTGTTTTTGGCAGTTCTCGTTATCATTTCAGCAACAGCTTGTACTGACATACTGATGTTTACAGGGTATCTCTGCCACATTATAAGGCAACTCATCGCCCATAAAAACTTCAAGTATTCTAACGCTTATCTAATCGAGTATTTTCACTGCTGTTGCTGTTGTCGAGGCACCTAATCGTTGCTTCCCCCTGCCACTACGGGAGTTACCTGCCCCAATAATGTTTGCCTTATTTGTGGTCTATAAATATTTGCTTTATGGCCCTGCCCATTTGCCCATTCCACTCGACTTGCCGTTTACACGACGACTCGCACTTCCGTTATTAATTTTTGGCTACGGAAATATCAAATTACGATTCGTTTTGAATTTTGCAGGCACGCCGACATGTTGCAACAGAATGCTACCTGTGGCTACGACAGCCACAAGGATAACCACAATCCACCTCACGAAGATGAGAGCTGGCAGCACGACTTGGAGCAGAATGCGGAACCTTCTGTGCCCCAACGTTTGGATGGCGGAGAATTCCACCGAATGCTGATACGCAAGCGAAGGAATGCGGATGAGAGTCAACTGATACGTGGTCCATACAATGCCAACAAGTATTCCAGCTACGTGGAGCTGGTCATCGTGGTGGACAACAAGTTGTACAACCATTTCGGGGAGAATGCCAAGCGAGTGCATCAGCACTGCAAGGATCTGGCCAACATTGTGAATGCCGTAAGTCGCTATAAAACTAAGGACTGAAGTCGAGCGACCACGACTGTAAGAGATCCTGTACTTATTTAAAAAAAAAGAAGAACTCGTAATTAAATTTGTAGAATTCGATTCCATTTTATTCGATTTATGAAATTCTAAAACAACCTGCATAAACTTAAAATATGTAAAAACCTACATATCAAATTTGATGGCTCTAGATCTTAAGGTCTCTGAGATCTAGGTGCTTCTTCTGTAGTTTTAATGCTAATCTCTTAATCCTCTGCAGCTCTATGTGCCTCTGAATATCTTTGTGGCGCTGGTGGGCGTGGTCATATGGAACGAATCGAACGAGATTGAGTTCTCCAGCGATGGCGATGTCACGCTGCGTAACTTTCTCAACTATCGAAGCACAAAGCTCGTCCTGGAGCATCCCAACGACAATGCACAGCTGCTGACCAAGGAGATGTTCTCGGGCGGAGTAGTGGGCAAGGCACTGAAGGGACCCATTTGTACCTACGAATACTCCGGAGGAGTGAGCATGCAGCACAGTCAGGTGCTGGCCGTGGTGGCCACCACGATGGCCCATGAGATGGGCCATAACTTTGGCATGGAGCACGATTCGAGCGATTGCCACTGTCCGGATGAGAAGTGTGTGATGGCTGCATCCAGTACGGCTGTTGTCCCAGTGCATTGGAGCAGCTGCAGCATCGATCAGCTGACGATTGCCTTCTCACGTGGCATGAACTATTGCCTGAGGAACAAACCCACCCGACTCTTCGACTCCCCGCAGTGCGGCAACGGGTTCGTGGAGCCGGGCGAGCAATGCGACTGCGGATTGCCCGCTCACTGCGAGAACAGCTGCTGCAATGCCCACACCTGCATGCTGCACAGCAACGCCTCCTGTGCCACCGGCGAGTGCTGTGACCTGGACACGTGTCGGCCCAAACTGGCGGGCAGCGCCTGTCGTCCGTCGGAGAACGAATGCGATCTGCCCGAGTACTGCACCGGCGAGTCCGAGTACTGTCCGGCGGATGTGTTTCGCCGCGACACGGAACCGTGCGACAACAATCAGGCGTACTGTTTCCTGGGCACCTGTCGCTCCCATGCCAATCAGTGCCGCATCCTGTGGGGACCCACGGGCGACAACTCCGTGCATTGCTACGAGAAGAATGTGGAAGGCTCCCGCCTGGGCAACTGTGGCTACAATCGCCTCAACAAGACCTTTGTGAAGTGTACGCCCGAGCACGTCCATTGCGGCATGCTGCACTGCACCCATCTCAACGAACGGCTCGAGTTTGGCATGGAAACGGCAGCGGTGCTGTCCCATTCCTATGTCAGCCACGATCGCAAAATTGTCGCCTGCCGCACGGCGCTTGTGGATCTCGGCCTGCAGACAATCGACCCGGGACTGACCCCGAACGGCGCCAAGTGCGGCGAGCAGAGCATGTGCGTCAACCAGAAGTGCATGACGTTGGACCGAGTGCGTCAACTGGGCATGGGATCGGCCTGTCCCGACAATTGCAACGACAACGGCGTCTGCAACAGTCGCGGCCATTGCCACTGCGACGTGGGATTCGGTGGCGAGGCGTGCAACAAGCCCGGACACGGCGGCTCCGTCGACAGCGGACCAGCTACAGATCCAAGCAGTGAGTATAATCAGCTCTTAGTCCATTCAATTTGATTACTTTTGACACTTTTGTTGATCCACTTGCAGGCAAGCTGAGCTTCAAGCGTTTCATGTTCCTTCTGTTCTTCCTGGTGGTGCCGCTCCTGTTCTGCGCCTGGGTTGTCTATCACTTTAAGCTGCGCCACAAGTTCTCCGGTGGAAAACTCGCTGAGAATATGTATGTATCGACGTCCGAGTCAGCGTCCAGTAGCAGCAGTCGCAGTAGTCGCAGCAGCGGCATCTCACCGCCCGTCTGCTGCACCGCCGCCGCTGTCTCCTCCTGCTCAACAACAACAACTAGTTCACCTAACACCACTTGTTCTACGTCTGCACCACCACCACCACCACAATCACCACCACCTCCAATTCCACCGCACGCACAACCACTTAACACACAAACTAACACTGCAACTGCAACTGCAACCATTACTAACATACACTCCACATTGCCACGCCTCAAGTCCAGGCAAGCTGGCTCCCTGGCTGCAGTGCATCCGCCTGCCATGCCCAAGAGCCAGAGCAACTACGAGGTCGACCTTGTGGTGCCTGTGTTGCGACGCAAGCTCTCCTCCACCTCCTCCCAGTTGCCGCCCCCTGTGCCACCACACAGAAACATCAGTTGCAACAACAACAGCAACGGCAATAATAGTAACAACAATAACAACAACAATACACTTCGACGCAAGCTGGACATCACGGCGCCGCGTCTGCATGCAACAACAAATCCTCTGGCGCTTACCGAGGGCGCCCAATACATACAGAGCGACCCCGCGAGGTGTGCCAAAAACTAACAACAATAACACACACAACAACAACAACACTGCCCAAGCAAAGTTTGCATGCCAGACCAAAAAATGCATGTTGCGTGCTTCATTTTTTTAACTTTAACCTCATTTTATATACTCTCTTCTATCCACTTTATCCTCCTCCTCATTAATTTCCTCTGTCGCGTCCTACTCTTTCTGCTCCCCTTCCTTCATCTCTTCCTCTTCTGCCTACCTTTCTTACTCCTCCTATTTCTCCTTCTATTTATCCTCCCCTTTATCTTCTTGCTCCTCCTTTTCTCCGACTTTTCTTTCTTTTATCTACCCTTTATCTTCGTTCTCCTACTCCTCCTCTTTCATTTTCTTCTCATTATTCTCGCTGCCATTTGCTTTATTTTGTGTTATTCTATTTAATCTACATTTAAGCTCTACATTTAAGCTCTTCTATTTCAGTTAATTTAATTATTAAATTTAATTAAATAAATGTTTTGATTAAATGTTATTGCACATGTAATTGGTGTTGGTTTTGTTTGCTTAATAATGTGCACCTGTCTGTAATTAACATTTTGTGCACGAGAATAATTTGTTTTAAGCCGCTGTTAAGTCGCTGTTAGACGCATGTTAATGTTATGCCTTGATTAATTCGTTGGTGTTGGTTTCGTTCTCCTTGCTATATGTTGGTATGTAACACACACACACAAAGACACTCGCACTACACACACACTAAGTACATATCCCTCTAATTCGGATCTTGTGTCTCAATTGCAGCTTGAAAACCGCCAGCGGGCACAAACAGCCGACAGTGCGTTCGGTTCCCAATGGAAATGGTCCAGCTGGCGGTGGATCTGGAGGGGCCATTGGATTGCCCAAATCGACGCCAAGCAGCTCGGATGACATGAACTCGGCGCTGCTCAAGTCGCCGAGCAATTCGAGTGACACCACCGTCGCAGTCGCTGGGAGCACGGGCGCGGGCATGTTCGGCAAATTCAAGGGATTCACGCTGCGTCCGCTGAACAACGCCAGCTCGCCGACGAGCAACTACAGTGGGCCCAATGTGGCATTTGTGCAGCCCACCGTGCAACTGGAAAGCACTGGAGTGCCCCAGCGCAGTGCACCGCCTCCGCCGGTGGTCAAGCCGGTGGAGAAGGGCGGTGCCACCTTGCCGCGTGCAGCGCCCGCACTGCCACCACCCAATCCTGGCTCGACGGCGCGTCCCATTATATCGACACCGACACTGGACTCCAGCACACTGGCCATGGAGCTTGTGGGCAGCGATGGAGATCTTTCACCCAAACGATCGGCGCCAGCACCACCAGTGCCACTCCATGCTGATCCCAAGCTGAACATCAAGCGAGATGGCACCATAAGACGCCTGGCCTCGTTCCTAAAGAAGGAAGAGAAGCCGCCGCTCAAGGAGAAGACGTACATTGATCGCGAGCGTCTGCGAACCCTTGAGATCTCCGCACCAATGCCAGTGCCAATGCCCCCGCACGCCGAGTCCTCCAACTCGGACTCGGAGACGACGCCACGCGAGGAGGAAACCAAGAATTTAGTGAAACGCACTCAATCTATGCGCTCGCCCACCAAGAAGACGCAGGTACAGACATTCGGCTCGATGAGATCTCCGCCTGGAGCAGCTCGTCCGAAGAGCACAGCCACTGGTGCTGCTGCCGCAGCCGGATCACGTCCCAAGTCACCACCGCCACGTCCCCCGCCTCTGGTGAAGAAGACGAACTCCACCACTTCATCGGGATATCAGCTGCCGGTGGCAACGGCACAGAAGACCACTGAGAACACCTACGACGACTGTGAATTCGTGGAGGCAGAGACGCGTGCGTCCAACGATGACATCTACTCGGTCATTGACGAGATTCCGCCGGCGGCAAAGACTCTGAAGCGCAGCGATCTCGTTGCCAGTTTGGCCAGCAATGTCAGCAGCGGCGACATGGGGCTGCTGGGCGAGATTGTTAATGAGTTTGAGAAGCTCAATGGCGGCGATTCCATCTACTCGGGCAAGGCGACACCCGTGACACCGGCAACTGCCGAGGAGGAGCAGCCCGCAACGCCGCGTAGTCCACAGCGTCCGGCGCCACCAAAGCCGGCGGGAAGCAATCGCAACAGCAGCTCTGGCCATGCACCGGCAGAGGATAAAGCCAGCAGCTGCAACTGCATCCACATATCTGCGTGCCGCGCCCCTTAACACGCCTGTGGCACGTGTGGCGCCCACACGCTCGGACATCTCGCCCACGCGAGCATTCTCCAGCTTCAAGCCAGCGCCAGCAGGAGCGGGAGGAGCAGCAGCGGCAACAACATCATCATCAAGTACGTCCAAGGGCAACAGTGGTAAACCACCGATCGCTGCATCCGCCAGCAATCAAGTGGCACGCAGTGCCAGCGCCGCACGTCCCAAATCCTTCACGAAGACAGCCAAAACACTGCCCAACGGAATGGCAACGACGCCATCGGCCACGATACAGAAACCGAAGCCCCTGTCGGCGAAGCCATCGTTCAGCAGCGGACTGGCAGCGAAGCGTCTGCCGGGCACAGCAGTCGGCTCAGTGGCAACGGCGACAGCCGCGCCCACGCCGCCCACTGTGAAGGCGGCCTCGAACATTGCATCGCTGACGCAGCGATTCGAGCAGCGCAAGTAGATGGAGAAAAAGGGGGATTTACCGCCTTTGACTTTTGTATATTTTAAGTTAGGTTAGGCACAATCAAATTACATTTGGCACTGATTACCCGAGATATATATATATACAGCGACGCCAGATGCCGTCGTTGATGATGATATTCATTCCCTTATAGATATCCCTCTAGTTAGTTGTAAGGCGTTGCTTAATTTATGTGCTTTTTAGTATCTCAATGAATAATTTTTAAGCGCAGTGTACGAAATTTTAATGATATACATACATTATTGTATGTACATACGTATAAATTGTAGTTATATTATTATATGCTTACTCATTATATTTAAATGTTTAATTGTTTATGTACTATATGCTATTTGCTTTTGTAAATAAAAACCAAAGAAGTCAATTTGTCACAAAATGTGCAAAGTGTGCAGCTAATTAAAAGAGAACTCTCAATGCTAAATAGTCCACATAATCCTAAATGTAACGTTATTATAGTGTTGTACAGTTGTAAAGCGCACTTGCGACATTTCAAAACGAATAAATAACGAATTAAACTCGATTTATATTTTATTCTTAATTTTCCACCATCATGTTACTATAAAAACATTTGACAAACAATGTAACGGTTTTTTTCTAATATTTTGAATCGTCCATTTTTCATAGAAGGGTCTTGAATTTACTCATACACGACTAGCTTGTTTGCTGAGCATGCTCGCCTTGTTTAATTTTTTTTCGTGCTCGCAAACGGCGAGCAGCTCGTTTGTACATGTTTTGTCAGCAATTGTATCTGGTAATAAAATAACTAATTGCCAAAGTGCAAGCTCATTTATATTTGTTATATTTTCAATTAACATTTTCAATTAATTTAATTTTAATTGCTGACCTTAAAATCAATGTGACTTGCATTGATTTGATTTGATGTTCGCACACAACGCTAAGCTTGCTCGCAAGGCGCTCAAAATATCAACGAGGCGAGCATGCTCATCAAACAAACTTGTCGTGGGTGGGCACCTTTACATATTAAATGTATCGAAACTGTTTATATCGATAACAAACAAAATGAGCGCAAAAAAGGTAAACAAATTTAATTTAAGTAAATAAAAATACTATTTATTCCTATCAAATGTGCACAGAAACCATGGGTGAAATCCGCCTTCAGCCAGCTAAATGTGACACCAAAGAGCGACTCGGAAGCTGTGCCCGTCAAGCGCACAAGAAGCGCAAGCGCCGCCGCAGCCTCAGAGGTAAAAACCCAAAGGAAAACAAATTCCACACTAAGTACACAGACAGTGGTGGATCTAACGCTAGACGGGGAAACCGAAGATGATCCCACTAAAAGTGAGACTAATGGAGTAACGCCGACAGTGAGCGACAATTGGATGGAGAGTTTTGCGCCCAGCACAAGTGACGATTTGGCGGTGCATCCAAAGAAAATAGATGAAGTGCGCAACTGGTTGCGGCATTGTCAAGCGATGCGCTCCAAGTTCCCTGCACAGATCTGTCTACTCACGGGACCATCGGGGTCTGCTAAAACTGCGACGCTTCGTGTGTTGGCGCAGGAGTTTGGTTACGAGTTGCAGGAATGGATCAATCCCATTGACTGTGAGGAAATCGGTGCGCTAGGGGATCAAGCTACTGGTAATTCCTACATGGGCTCACAGCTGGAGGCCTTCAAGAGCTTCCTCTTACGCGCCTCACGCTACAAGTCCTTGCTGGCGATGCACAACAAACGTCTTCTCCTGGTCGAGGACATTCCCAACGTGCTGTTAAAGGATGCGGCCTCAACGTTCGAAGAGCTGCTAGAGTAAGTAACTCAGAACACTCATTTCAAGACCATTAACACTCGGTATTTTCAGCGAGTACGCAAACTATGGCAGGTCACCGCTGGTCTTCATAGTGGCCGACAGCAAGTCGCGGGTTCTCAATCTAAGCTACAAGCTCTTCACGGATCAACTGAAAGCCAAGCATCGCATTGAGCACATTAGCTTCAATTCCATTGCGGCGACAATAATGCAAAGGTCCATGAAACGTTTTGGCACACTGATGCAGCAGGAGCAGAACAAGTCGTTGTACAAGCTGCCCACGCAAACGGTGATGGACTCGATCGTGGTGTGTGCTCAGGGTGACATAAGGAGTGCTCTGATCAATCTCCACTTTGGTTCGCTTAAAGGTGCTCCCAGTATGGCCACCAAGCAGCTAAATGTAACGGCCCCTAGCAAAGGCCGAAAAAAGAAAGCTACAAACACTTTAAAGTCCATTGGACGAGATGAATCCATTACCATGATGCATGCACTCGGTCGCGTCTTTAATCCCAAAAGTAATGTGCAACCCATTGTCAGCAATTGTCTTTTAATAATGTGTAATGTCTTGCAGTTAATGAGGATAAGAACAAGACTCTCTTGCACAGCCCTGAGGAGTTATCTGAAGCCTTTTGCACGGAGCCAAAGAGCTTTGTCAACCTCATACACGCCAACTACCTGCCCCATTTTCTAGACATTGCCCATGCCAAGGATGCAATCAACGATATTGGAGTGGCGGACATGCTGCTCCAGGAGTATCGCGACGATTCTATGGCCTTGGTGGGACTCACAGTCGCCGTTCGGGGCTGCATGGTGGCCAATGCGGCGCCCGTCACCGGCTGGATGCCTGTGCGGGGTCCCAAACGCTTAACGATTCAGCCCCAGTTGACGGCAGCGGAACAGAAGCTGCTGGGCACCAAATACGCTGGAATCTCCAAAAGCCTCTACGCTAGCGAATACAGTTCCTTTGTCAAAATCATCGCCAGCAATGGATCCTAGTCAAACGAACTCATTTTTTGTATACATTTTAAGATAAAGCTAAAGTAATTGTTGAATTTTGTTGTTCGTTTAAGTTCAATATTACAATTCAACATATTTTATTCAGTTAAAAATCGGATGTACTCTATATAAAATTCAATATTCAATAAAATTGTCAAGCTACTGGCTAACTTAGCATACATAAAGTGTAAATTGTAAGTGTAAAATTAACGCGCGATTAATAATTAAAAGCAGTTTTGGCGGATGCTGGGTACTTAAAATATTTGATTACAGCACAAACTTTACACTAGCCAGAAAAATTATGCGTACAACCTTTTTTTACTTAACCGGCTATTGTTAGTCAAGTCTTCATAGTAAAATTTCGTTTATATGATGCAAAAGTTTCCTTAACCCATTAAGTACCCATTGAAAAATTGGAATTTTCGTGAACGTCTACTTTTTCAACATTTATTCTCGATTTAAAAAAAAAAAATATTTTGATCCAATTTTCAAAAAATCATGAAAAATACTAGCCACTTTTTTGAAATTTGTTTTTTGCAGTCACTCTTAGAATTGTTTGAAGATTTTTTTTGCATCAAAATATTTTGTTTTTAAATCTAGGATAAAAGTTGAAAAAGTAGACGCTCACAAAAATTCGAATTTTTCAATGGGTACTTAATGGGTTAAGGAAATTTTTGCATCATTTAAACGGAATTCAAACGATCTTTCTAAATATATTTTTATACTATGAAGACTTGACTTACAATAGCTGTTAAAGTAAAATAAGATTTTATGCATAGTTTTTCTAGCTAGTGTATATATAAAAGCAGGCACTCAAACCAAAACAAATATTAGTTAAGGGTTCCGGTTACGGTTTAAATCCCTGCTAAAAGTCTGTATTTAATTATGCTTTTGATATTGAGTTGTTTCATCAAGGATTATTAAAGTAATCGGGGAGCAGGGAGTCGGGATATCGCGGGAAATCAAGCACAAGTAATGAGTCGTCTATTTACAAAATTGTGGCGCCGAGGCGCTTCAACAGATGGACGTTTATTTGGGTGCATCGTTGTTCTTGGCCTCCTCACTGGAGTTGTCATCATCCTCGTCCATGCGACTGGCATCCAGCAGGTTCACGTGCTCCTCCTCGTCGGCATGGCCATTTATCACCAGATTGGGCGAGCGCGAGTGACTGCGACTATGTCGGTGACTGTGACGCCGCGCACTGCGTTCCACATGACCATTGGCAATGTTGAGACCGGCCACGCCCATCTCGTGGCCCTCGCTGCTCGAGGAGGAGGAGGAGCTGGATGTGGTTGTGGATGTTGAGCTGCTGCTGTCGCTCTCGCTGTCCTCGCTGGATGAGTCCATGGGCGTGGGCTGCTGGGGCTGTTGCCGCGCCTGCAGCTCACAGGAGGCGCTCGCAGTGGGCGCGGCTGCCGAGGGCGGAGACGCGGCCGCAGCTGCTGCTGCCGTTAAAGTAGGCGACCGCGACCGAATTAAATGAGATCGCAGTACTGGAAAGCAAATTTATTTAGCATTAGTTTAACATTCATTTAACATTCTTACTTTGATTTTCCCGCACAAGTTCACGGATCTTGTCGTCCAATGCTCGTATCTTAGCACCATACTCCTTCGATATATTCTGTGCATTTAGGCTTTGCTGGCGCTGACGGCCCTGATCCTTCGAATATCGGTCCTCGATTTGCAGACACTCCTGTATGAGCTCCTGCTTGCTCATCGTTTCCAGACGCTCGACGCGCGCTCGCTCGTAAACATTGGAGAACTCTTTGGACAGGAACAGCTCCTGATCCTCGGTCTGGGAGCCAAAGCAGTTATCGTCAAAGTCGTCCTTGGGCAACTCGGACATGTGCTCCTCCATGAGGAAGCGGTTCGTGTTGTAGGGCACAAGCAATGACCGCGATCGGACTAACTTAGTGCGAGCATTGCTGTTTCCCCCGCTGCCCGTTGCCCCATTCCCGGTTGACGTGGGCAGAATGTCCAGTTTCCATGGTGGATACTGATTTTTAGTCTTCTTGGGAACCATTTTCGATTTCTTGCCGCGCCGATGCTTGCGCCTTTGAGATGCAACTCCGTGTGCACTTTCTGTAAAATATTAAGAAAAAGTTTATTTTTAAATTCGATTGGCTTAACGGCTCCGATAAGAACTTTCATCGCTTGCAACTCTGTGCTGCTGAAGCAAAAAATTCTATCGATGTCAACTAATAAGAAGACAGTCGCCATTGTCGCTCACATACGCACGAATGGAAATTTTGTTTGCACGTATTTCATACACGACTTTATTAAACTTTTTACCTGTTTTTGCAGCTTCTGCCATAACGAATTGTTTCAAAAACTAGTTGAACTTAAATTTCAGCACAAATTTATGTATTTTCGGGAATAGAAACCCTTGTGAAGTAGATTTCAAGACTGGTCTGTTGAGGCAATAGGCGTATAAAAGGGAAACTAAAAACATTGGCCACATCGATAATTGCAACTAAACAACACCTATATCGATTACGGCAACATATCGATGTGTCAGAATGTTATTGAATTGCAGATGCAGACTGATCAAATTTAAAAAAAAAAAAATAGTTAAACAGTTCAATTTATAATAAAAATAGTTAAAAGTACGCTTAAAAAATGTATGTCCTTTTAAGAATACAGAATATGCAATAATTAAAGCAATACTTAAAACGTTTTAGGACTATATATAATAAGATTATTTAGTTAATAAAATTTACTATTTTAACTATAAGAATTTTTGTATTCTTTGTCCAGTAAATAAACTTTATTTAAAAAAAAATTATAAATAAAAGTAAATTTAAAATACAGGTAGTTAATAGAAAAAGATACACTGGTCGACATATTTATTTTGACAACATTTAAAGTTAAATCTACTCTTAATTTGAACCAACTTCATGTACATTTTGGCATCAATGGAAAGATCATTTAAATTCCGTTTGAATAATGCCAAACTTTTCTTAACCCATTAAGTACCCATTGAAAATGTAGAATTTTTTTAAAGGTCTACTTTGAAACTTTTTTCCTCGGGTTTAAACCAAAAATGTTTTGACGCAAAAAGATTCATCGAACAATTCTAAGAGTGACTGCAAAATAGCTAAAAACAACAATTTTAACCTATTTTTCCTCCTTTTCATACAAAAAGTAGTTTTTTTTAGCAATTTTCAAAAAAACATAAAAAATACTAGCGAAGAGATTTTTGAAAATTTCTTCTGCATTTACTCTTAGAATTATTTGATGAATTTTTTTGATAAAAACTCTTTTTGAATGAGACCGAGGAAAAAAGTTTAAAATTAGACTTGTACAAAAATTCAACATTTTTATTGGGTACTTAATGGGTTAAAGAAATTTTTGTATCATTCAATATGAATTTAAGTGAATATATGATTAATTAAATCAACCTGCATCAAAACTTTTTTGTTATACAAAAATTTTACAAATTTCGGGTGGATACAAACTTTATTGAGTGCCTGTAAGTATATTTTTAATAATTGATAAAAATACTTAATAGGTTTATTTTTTTTAAATAAAACTTGGGTATTTTAACTATAAAAATAGTTGTATTTTTTATACAACTTTATTGAGCAAATTTATAATTAAAAATCCAGTTAGTTAGTAGAAAACGTATTTATAAAAACTGAATTTCTTAGGAGATTCATTTTGTATAATCAGTAGAAGAAATGAAAATGGTTAAGTTAAGGCTTTAGGTTATCGTGTATCCAATCGATGTAGGAGGCGACACGAGTGTAGATGTCTGGCCAGCCAGAGGTCGCACAGGTGACCGGACCGAAGGAGAGGAGTCCTTCGAGCAGATAGGCATTGTTCTTGAACAGCATGAGAGGTCCGCCGGAATTGCCGTGGCACTCGTTGGTGTTGGCGCTTCCACACAGCTGGGAGGCCACAATGCGGATGTTTTGAGCCGCATATTGAGTCTGGCACTTCTCGATGGACGCGATGAGAACCTGGCTCTTTTTGGGCCTCGAGGTGGACTGGGCTTTCCAGCCGGCCACCTCGGTGACCAGTTCCTCCAGCTCATCGGCACGCAGCTGCTTGTTAGGCAGACAGATGGGCTGCACGAAGTCGTTGAGCTGGGCGGGATCTCGGAGTCGGATTAGGGCAATGTCGTTCGTCTGACTGGAGTCGTCTTTTTTGTAATCTCCATGCACAATCGCCTCCTCCACAGGCACATCCTGATAGGATGGTGCACACTCGACTGTCCCGGATGCACTGTTTGCCTGGCAATCGGGATTCGTCATTGTGTCCCATTCCCCAAGGCGAACGGCGCGAATCTCCCAGCCCGAGTTGCTTACGGATCGACTGGCGACGCAGTGAGCTGCAGTTAGAACATAACGTTGACTGATCAGAACTCCGCCACAAGCATGAAGCTTTTCCTGGTTGGCTGCGTCATAGGAAACCACAACAAGAGATAAGAGATAAGAGCTGGCAGAAAGTGGAATGGCGATTTACATACGTTTCGTGTATTCAATTAATGCCAACCAGGGAAACTCTTTAATGTGCGTCTCAGAGTCATTGGAGCGCTCCCATTTGACGGCTCCACATTCCAGTGGCAGCTGGGGATGCCTCAGGATTCCAAATGCGTCTCTTCCGGATTGTGCAGATCCACGTATATTATTGGGAGTCTCCAATGGACAGCATACCTTAAAAATAATAAAAAAATTTATTCAAAAACAATAATGAAAGGCGAAGATTTGATGGCCTGAATTTAGTTTTCGATGATCTTTCATATTATAATTATATAATATTTGTGTACAATCTGTAAGATTGATATCTCAAAAAACAACAAAGTTAGTAAAAACAGATTGGGAGTCTCCAATGGACAGCATACCTTAAAAATAATAAAAAAATTTATTCAAAAACAATAATGAAAGGCGAAGATTTGATGGCCTGAATTTAGTTTTCGATGATCTTTCATATTATAATTATATAATATTTGTGTACAATCTGTAAGATTGATATCTCAAAAAACAACAAAGTTAGTAAAAACAGATTTTCGGGAGATTTTTTTTAGGAAAACTAAGCTTTAAATGAGAAATTAGTTTCCATAGAAACAGACAGACAAAATAACATAAGTATATGCTGATCACAAATATATATGTTTTATGAGAATATATGTAAAATTTAGAGCAGCAAATTTTGGAACAAACAAACTATTTTTGAGAGACATAAAATTAAATGTTATCACAAAAAAATCAAGAAAAAAAATAAACAAAAAATTACATATGTATATGAAAATCTAAAACGAATCAAAATAATATAAAAAAAATAAGTAGCAGTAGTAATAATATAATTTTGAATATATTTACCTATCAAAATAGATTCAATACATAAATGAAATTAATAAATTGAAGACAGTGGGTTAATAAATTATTATATGTAGCATAAGAATGACAAACAAACGAAATTCTTGTAGCGCTAGGATGCAAGACAATAATTAGTAAAAAAATTAAAATAAACTTATAACAATTACAATACTCTTTTCAAAGTATTATTCTCAATTAATTCAGCTACCTACTTGAACATTATTCTCTTGTTGTTGCTGCTGCTGTTGTTGCTGGCATCGATTATAGCGCAGAAGATTGCGATCCGACTGGGAAACGACTTTCGCCGTTAGAATCCTCATAAAGTATTCGCATTGGCGAACTGGCGTACATTGTCCTAGGACCCTCCGTCCGTCCGTCGTTATCGACCGACAGTCGCCCTGTCGCTGGCCTAAAGAGAGATAATGTTAATGATAATGACAATCGACAAGTTTTCAGTTTCCCATAATAATAATTACCAGTTACGCTCAATGTCAATGAGCAAACAGCAACAGCAACAAAAACACCAAGAGGCAGAGATGCTGTTGTTGTACACATGTCTCGCAATAATTTAATTCCCATGCTTTGCCGACTTAACAGATACTGAGTTGTGTTCTGTGTTTTGGAATATATTTATACTTATGTATAAAACAAGCCTGTTCAACTGTTAAAGCAAGCGATCGCGTTTTGTTCCAGATAACGTAATACAGTCGCTCTCAACACTGCATTACGAATTGACTTAATGTAGTTGTTGGCGTGGAACTAATGATTAATTTACATACTTTAAAAGTTTCCATGTTCTGAGATTAATGTATCTAACAGCAAAGCGTTTTTCAGAGCGACCCCCGAGGGGATTAATCTTGCTAAACTCCAGCACCGCGGAATTTTCATGTCAGGAATTTGCTAGTTATCTTGTGTGTGTGTGGAACATAAATAAAACAGCTGTGTTTTGTAAACAGCGCCAATTTTGAAAGTTCAACTAATTTAAAAAAAAAAAAAGAAAGAAAGAAAATAACATTGCGTTGGTGGCGGCATATATTGTTGCAAAAACAGTTTCATCTCACTTTGTGGTATTGCGCACAGTTTTTTCCGCCATTATTTCAATCAACACTAGCGAAATAATTGTCGACAATATATTCCTGAGCTGTGCATCAGCTGTTCTCTCAGTCCACACACGTTGTCGATAGGCCATTTATCGATATTTATTTGTGGACAAGTTGCTGGATACTCAAGCAAAGAAATCACAAACGAAAAGTTCCGGCCACAGTTTTTTCTATATGAAGTTTGGCAGGAATTTTTATTTTCTGCGGTGCTGGATACCATGCTTTAACCAAAACATTCACATTTCAATTGCGCCGCCCATTGGCAGACAGAATTTGAATTTGTTGCCAAAATGAAATGAAATGAAATTTGAATCAATTGGGCGCAATGATGCGACCGAGCGCATGTCACTCGCTCTCTCTCTCTCTCTAACTCATTGTCACAAAACAAACGGCCATTAAAACTCACACACCAAATAGCCGCATCACTCACACACAGCGCGCTCTTTCGCTCACACACTTTGCTAAAACCTTTTCTGCGTCCATCTACTTGCTATTTTAATGGTGCCATCACTAGCTCTGTTATGCTTCTTTAAAAACTGCTCACAAAGAGAATTTCATTCATTTTGCAGCTGTTAAATTCAAACTCAACCTTCTCACATTTTTAACAAAACTATGCACAGATGGAAATAACACTTTTTTCTAACAACTTTTAATGTATTACATCCACAAAACTAAATTTGTATACACTCAAAAAATTAAATTTTCACTATAGTCAGTGTCGCTGTTAATAGCAGTTCAGCAAAATGTTAGGTTTTGTCGTTGTATGTGTTAACACGTATGCGCACACACGCTTAAATATCGTGGAGAAATAAATTAAATAAAAACGCATTTAAATCGATGCCCAATCAACCAAAACACAATAAAGTGTAACAACAAAGATTTTCCTACAGCTAAGCGATCGTCTCGAGTTGGCAGCATTAAGATTTCAAATCGAAAATTGCATTTGAAATTGTGATTACGGTGCGAAGAAAAAATTTTTTCTGCAAAAAATTCCCAGGTCTGTGCTGGCGTAATTGGCAATGTATCTTGTAAATGTATGTGTGCGTGCGAGTGTGTTGGTGATTTTGCGTGAGCTGAAATGCATGTATGCATATGAGAGAGCGCTGAATAGCTGTGAGTTGTTGTGTGTATGTGTGTAAACATAGGCAAAGAGCGCGGGAAAAGCAAACTAAGACTAGGGTTGCCGACATTTCGTATGACCTTTGGAATAAGTTACGTTAAACAAAACTTAAGTATTTAATAGGAGTAAGATGATGGAAAATAATATTAAAAAATTATTTCTAATAGTAGTAGAGGTATTCACGTAAGGCTATGCTTTTTTTTGTGGATCCAAACATTTTGCTCGGTTGGCTGACAACCCTGCAATTGGGAGGGTACCTAAAAACAACAAATCCAAGTATATTGTGAGCGTCGCTCCGGCGCCAGTTTGACGTTTGACTCGTCATCAGACGGTTGGGTAAATTTTTTCTCTCGTTTGTTGCTGCTCTTGTATCTTTGCGTGAGTGTGTTTGTGTGTGTGTATGCTTGTGACGCATTCTTGTTTTGCAGCAAATCAACGCCAAAAACAAAGATTGAACGGCGAACATAATAAAGAAAGAAATACGCGTTGATTGTAGAGAAATGTTCAATGACACATAAACAATTTGGTTATAGTGCTTTAGTGCTAATTTAAATGGGCAAAGAAACACAAGTGCAATTACAAGGTAATAAAGTGCAGCGACGATAGCGTGGTGAATGCGCTAGTATGGGTGTGTCTCTCTCCCTGTGTATATTTGTGTGATTGAAACGAAGTGAAACAAAAGGGAAGAACGAAAAAGGGCGACGTCGCCGCCACCGCCTTAGCAAACGGCTGGATATAAAGAATACCGTATAAAAACGCCGGCAATGCCGAATTTGAAGTGCGCTACATATGAAGATAAATTCAAGTGCCGAAGAATACAAGTGCAAAAACCAACAATATGATAAACAAACACAAAAATGGTGCAAACCGCTTTCCTTTTATAGTCCCAAAAGTTCATTTACACGAGAATTCACAATTTGTTTTGTTTTGTTGGTTTGTTTATTACCGAGTCAACATCGCACTCAAAGATACGGATGTACATATGTATGTGTGTATGCACTGCAGTGCCAGGCGATGTTAATTACGTTTCGCAACAGTCATCATGATCAACGATGAAGTGCTCATGTGTGTGTGTGTGTGTGTGTGTGTGTGTGTGTGAATGAGTGAGTTGCCAAAAACTGGCGTTTAGACCGTGAAATAGAAACACTTTTCTATTTATATGTATGTACGTATGTAAGCACTTACATGTGTATACGGAATACTGTGAGTGCTTTGCAGCTGACGCTCGCTGTGCACAGTGATGAAACCAAAACAAAAAGCAAAGTGTAAAATTATGAAGCACAGTGTAGTGTAGAAAAGCAAAGTGGGAAGTAACGGGTTCGGCCTACACGCTGGCAGACAGACGGAGACGGATTGCCTGTTGGCGCTTTTCGCTTTACTTTGCTTCCATCTGCCGTTTGGTGGCACAGCTTCAGTCTCGTTGCGGTCGTCATTATGAGCATGCATATGCATTTATAAATACAGACATACATAAGTACATTTATATGTATGTACATATGCAGACATTCGTTTATTTTGTGCTTTTTCTTTTACACATTTAGCCTTCAGTTTCCGGTTATGAAGGAAGCAAACGGGTTCGGTTTTCCTGCACTTGCCATATGTGTGTGCATTTCATTGTAATTTCAGTTGTGTGTCAATAACCACGACACGGCTGCTGTTCCAGAGCTCTTCTCTTTTCTCTTCTCTTCTCTTCTCCTCTTCTCTTCTCCTGCTCACTTCACTTTGCCATGCCATACAAATTGGTTATATGTAAGCTGATACAAAAGAACTGTCGTTCTTTGTTGATTTCTCGAGCGTTTCCAACCGCACACACTCATATGCACATGTATGTGTGCTCGTATGTCTGATCTGTATGTGTGCATGTATTGTATATAAAACATTTTAATTTGATACAAGCTAATAATATTGTGTGCTAGTAACTACAATTCAGTAGTTTTGTTGTAGATTTCATTCGCTGTTGTTGCAGAGCGTTAAGCGTAACGACGCAAACGCTTTGCTCTTGTAATTAACCTCTCAGCCGGCTTTCTGCCTGTCTGCCTGCCCAACAGACTAGCTGTCCGTCCGTCTGTCTGTCGAACTGTCGGCATGGATCGTAGCTCGTTTAACCAGCAGGCCATTGAGTCTCTTCTTCTGCAGCCCATCATAAAACAACATGCAGATTCCAAAGGCATTGCAACACGCACACAGACACAGATAAGCTAGCACCAGGGAAACGATCTCAACGAGAGACGCATTCATCACAAGAGAGTTCTCGAAAAGGTCGAGATCACACTGTGCCAAGGTTCAACTTTCATACCTAAACGCTGAAATACCTGTTTGGCATCTGTTATCCTATGCCTATGTGCCTACTTTCATGAGAATACACATTCTTTCTGCTATTATATCGTTGTAAACTCGATAGCTCAGCAATTGTTATAATATTTATTCACAATCAAACAAAAAATAATAAATACGTAAACAATCACTTTATTCGTCTTGGGTATCAAAGATCATTTGAATGTGGAGATTAGAGCACACATTTCATTTGATTCGTCACCTTAATTCCTGGTATTTACCATCAAGCAAATATATAAAAAAAAACCCTCATCTATTTTATTTGGTTTCTACACGTTTTCTTCATCAATTGCCAAGTCTTGTACTCGTGGTTGTTGTTGTTGGTTGGACTTCTTTTGTCTTGGCATTTGGCTTATGGTTGGTTAGCCTATTCTATTGTCACTGCCTTATCAGCATTCAAGCGTTTCCAAACGCTCTGAACACAACTCTGAGCTAACAAAACCAGTTAACATTTAACTCCAAAAAAGGCAAAGTACAAGAAGCAGAAGCAGAAGATGGACTTCAAAGCAAAGCAGCGGAAACCAAAGCCACAACAACAACAACAACAACAATTCGAAACATAAACAACAACAACAACAACAAACATCAGTATAGTCATTATTTGCAATTATCGGAATGTTTCTTTGGTTCTTTTTCTTTTTATGTGTACGCTAAATACATTGTTGTTTTTTTTTTCGTTTTTGTTATTGCCGCTCGTTTCTCTTGCGACTTAGGATCAAAAACCTTTGCCTAGCTGCACAAATACATACACACTGTAAGTTTTAAGGTGTGTGTGTATCTTTGAGTGTATTTTTGTTTGATTTCTGTTTTGAACATATTCGCGAAGTTTTAACCTTAAAAATATTCAATGCCGTACTCCGCGTAGTGGCCCCACTCTCTGTCTCTCCCCATCTCATTCTGTTGCTATGCCTGTCTCTGTTCGTCTCCATCTCCACCTCAGCATCGACGTCGACGTCAGTTCACAATACATGAATAATAAACAAAACTGTCACGTACACTCTTATACCCATCATGTCAAGTCTTGCATACGTAAGCGTGGGTAGATAGAGCTTGTTTAATGCTTTGCTCGTCATTTCCTTCTTTCTCGGAAATGTAAACAAACTTGATGTAAGCAATGCATTGCAGTTCAATCCCTCCTCATCAGCAACAACAACAAATGCATTTACCTATGACATTTATTGACCCCCATTGAAATCCGAGAGAGATTGAACTCATTTGCATTATTATAATGTTAAACAATGTAAATGAACCCAATCAAACTGCAATAATAATAACTGGCAAAAACAGTAAACTAACAATACTTAATACTTTAAACACTTTCAATTATCATTATCATAATATCATTCGCATTTGGACGATGAGTGTTGATTCTCTTTTTTAGAAATTACATCACATACATTAAAACTGATAAGATTATCTAATTTTACTTAAGTGTTTATTAAGTTTTGTCACAAATTCAAAGATTACCTTTACCATTTTCATAACTATCGAGAATATATATACAAAACAAAACGGTTTAACTGATATCAATTGTCTGGGTATATTCCAGTACATTTATCTTAATATAATTCCACAATTCTCATTTTTAATTAAATTTCATACAATACTCTAAGTTTTTTTGCCTTGTCTTCGTGCACTTTTAACTTGAGCATTCTAAATGCTTTTGTTTTGTTTATTTTTCTTCTGCTGTTCTGATTGTTCTATTTATTTTGATTATAGCACATTTATATGTAGATATGTATGTACGTGCACATATGTATGCATCTATACGCTACGTTGTTTTTGTTCCCATTTTTCAACTTTCGTTTGGCATGCAAATTTATGTGCGCGTTTTGTTGTTGCTGCTAAATTCGTTTGCAATAAAATCTGTTTTGCCCCCAATGTGTGTGTGCGAGAGAGTTTATTATTTTTTAATAATTGCGAATTTTGCTTTGTGTTTTATTATCAGTATTCTGTATTTGCTTTGTCTTCTCCTCAGCGCTTTGCGAAGGGGAATGCATGGTCGGATAAGGGGTGGGTGGAGACAACGAAGAAGGAGGCAAAGAAGAAAGCTGGCGATTCGCTTGAATTGGCTTATCGTGAAACGAAAACAAATTTCTTTAACTTTGAAAATGACGTTCGCTTTCATACCCTGTAAAATAATGAATGTCTTTTTATATTTTTAAAATGATTTTTTTCGTATTTAATATTGACGTTCTGTTAATGAATTGCACTTTTTTATCTTATCACGTTGTAGCAAAAGCACATATGGTTATCGATTGGCAGTGTATCGATTTATGCATTATCGAAGTAAACGTGTATTAAGGCCGTCTGTCAAACAGAGCCTGAAGATTATTTAATATATTTTTGTATTTTCTGATATGAAACTAGGGTATTTGCAATAGTCGAGTATTTATGAGTGTAAACAAATTCACAATTGAGTCATTGTTTTTATTATAAATGAAATGCGTTTCACATGTGCGCACATAAACATATGTTTGTATTTGTATGTATGCAATTGGGTGAGTGTAAGTGAGTCAGAGAGAATGAGTGAGTATTTTGAGAGCTTTCGCAATGCATTTGGCGGAGAACGAACACGTGACAACGCCCCATCGAGAAGGCTGCTTTTTGCCGCTTATCAGCAACAATAGCGGTTTCTTTGACTTGCAATGACTAAGCTAACGGGTTGTGTTATCTATTGCAGATCAAATAACAAAAAATACATACATACATTAACAAAGCAGCCGCAATACACTGAGAACAACAAAAGCAACACCAACAACAATAACAGCAGCGTAGAAAACGAAACAGAACAACGGCGTTGACTTCAAATTGGACATGTCATGTCAGCAAGCGTCAAGATTCATTACAGCAACAGCGACAACAACAGTAGCAACAGCAAAAAGCACAGCAGCAACAAAGCGCATTGCAACACAAACACTAGCTGCAACAGCAGCAGCAGCAACAACAACAACAACTACAACAGCAACAGTAGCTAAATTAGCAACAAAAACGACGCCAGTGGTGACCGTGTTGAATGTGGAGAGCGTCGGAGTCGGAGTTGCAGCCGGCGGGAAAACGAACACGCCTGAGGATCCATATGTATTCACAGAGACCGTTGCAGCGACACCGCCAATTTTATTTAATGCACAGGTAAAAGACCAAGTCAACTCAAGGCGAAACTAGTAACTAGAAAGGAAAGGCTAAAGTCGAGCAAACTCGACTAAGGCAGACCCTGTATTTGAAATGTAAAAGAAGAGCTAAAGACATAAGGGCATTTCCAGAAAGAGGTCCACCTCGCCCACAAACTCACATCTTGTGAAATTTAACAATATTTATATACTGAAATATATTGAAAGTTTAATTTAAAACAAGTTTTTCGAGCTGTTTTCGATATACATATGTATAAATTAAAATTTGATGAACAAATTATTGGAACAAACTAGGTGGAAATCTTGTCACGTTCGCGGTGTCGCGTTACAAATTACCAATAACACTTGAAAAATAAATAAAATGATTGTAATATATCAAAATTATTTCTAAAATGGAAAACTATATTATTTTATAATGGCTTAAGAGTATTTTCATCAGAATTACTCCGCACATTTCGTAGACTTTCGCATTTGACAAGTTGAAGTCCAACATGACTTCCATTTTTCGTCGCGTTCGCGATGCATTGTTTTCTAAGCTTGTTTTTTATAATAAAAACAGTCTTGATAAAATGTAGTAAACACGTGAGAAACATGTTTGAAAATATCAACGTTGCCATTTACGGATACTTTTTGACAAACTTAATGCACCCTTTGCACACTTTAAGTACAGGGTCTAAAAACTAAACAATGCACACCTCACACACACACATAATCACCTACCCAAATAAATGTATATATATATATTGTTATTGTTGCAGAAATCGCGAGCCCGCCTAAACGAAGCGCAACACAGCAGAAATAGCAGCAACCGAAGCAACAACAACAAACAAACTGTTGCAGGCAAGAAGTCGAGCATTGTTGGTGCAACAGCAGCAGCGTCCGTTGCGCAGTTGAATGGCAATGCAACAGCAACAACGGTAGCAACAGCGAGAGCAGCAGCAGCAGCAGTAGCAACAACAAAGGCGCAGGCGCCTTTGGGTCCAGCAGCAACAACAACAACAACAACAGCAACGAATTTCAATAATGTCACACAATCTCAAAGGCAGCCAGCGTCACAGTCTCAGCTGCAGCTGCAATTGCAGTTGCAGCCGCAAGCGTCGCCTAAACGCGCCACCAACGTGTGCGTGGTGCGACCACAGCAGCAACTGCAGCAGCAGCAGCAGCAACAATTGCAGCTGCAACAACAGCAGCAGCAGCAACAACTGAAGGCCAAGTTGACAACAAAGCATCCTGCACCGCAACCACCGCCACCTCCGCCGCCGCTTTATACGCACACGCCTTCGCTGTGGCAAACTCCGCTCTTATTGGACAACACCCAGAAGCAGCAGCAACAACAACAGCCGCAACAACAACAACAGCAGTTGCAGTTGCAGTCTAACATTGTTGTTGCCACAGCGCTGGTCAGTCCGCCCACTTCACCCGCCTCGTTACCCTCACCCACGGGAAATGCACCGCCGACGGCAGCTGTGACCGCGATGGTGTCTCCCATTGTGCTGCCTCTGTCGCCGGCGGCAGCAGTTGCTGCAGCGATGTCGCCGCCAAAGGGGGGCGGTTCACTGCCGCCGTCCAAGTTTCATCACACGACGCTGGCGCAGCATTTGCAGAAGGTGGAGTGCTTAAAGAAGAAGAAATCCTTGCCACTGGCGTGCCAGACCTCTAGCAACAACAACAGCAACAACAACAACCACATTGTTGTTGAGTCGTTGCACAAGCGACAACCGTTTGCCGGCTACAATCAAACGCATCCACCGCCACTGACGGCGTTCAACACGGCAGCAACTGGAGCAGCAACAATTGCAGTTCCAGCCGTAACTCCAGTTGAGCAGAAAAAACATTCCGCCGATGCTGCTGACGATGACAACGGCGATCTCAATGAGATTCCCGTCAATGTCATCTTTCGGAAGCCACCTGTGCTTTTAGCCGGCCCAGCAGATGCTAAGAGTGCAGCACATCCAGCCATGATGAAGCTGGGAACTGTTGCACCCTTAACCCCGCCAACTCCGCCATCGCCCGCATCTTCAGCTCCGCCGCTGGGCAATGTGGCTGTGCAGTTGCCTGTGGCAGGAGCAGCTGCATCACCCGCCCTCATGCCTCAAGTCGTAACAGCAGGAATAGCGGAACTATCGGCAGCAGCGTCAACAGCATCCATCATCAGTACTCAAAATGAACAAATGTCTTCCAAAGTTGCCAACTCTGCTGCCCCGACGAAGCGCAGATCTCCAGCAACAAATGCAGGTTGCAGAAAGGCCAACAAAACAAACAATTTAAGGAAGGAGGCGCCTCTGCCCGCAGTACAGCAGCCTGAGGCCGTTCCTCCAATTCCTCTGGTGGATCCAGCGGCGGCAAATCGAATATCGCGGCGTCGCAAACCCGCAACGGGAGCCAAGCGAGGCTCAGGCGTGTTGTTCAGCGAGAACGAACCTTTGCCGCCGAACGATGTTCCCTACTGCCTGCAGACACGTTGGTTGCACTCCAGTCCCGTCAAGGAGCTGGCCCTGGAGCCGCTGTCAGTGCTGGGCAACCGAGATCGGGAGGAGCGCATTGCCGTACGCAAGGGTCTGCTGCGGCGCCAGGCGCTGCAGATGCTCTCGACACGCCCGCTGCAGGAGCTGCCCATGCGTGTCGCACGGCAACGCCTGCAGGGCGTCCAGAGTCTGCTGCTCAAGTACCAGGATCATGCGAATCAACAGCAGGGCATGTAAGTGAAACTCAACATGCTCCAAGCGCACTTTTATTAACTTGAATCTCTCTCTCTTGTTTTGCAGTGGGATCGGCAATCGCTGCCTGGTGGCGGGATGCAAGCAACCCACGCTTAGCATGGCAGCGCATTGTGAGCGTCACATTGTCAACAACGGGACACAGCAGCTGTTCCAGCCCTGTGTGGCCTGGCGGGTGAATGGATCCGCCTGTCAGACGCCCGTCTTCGATATGCTGCACACGCTGGCCCTGTGTCCGGCCCACAGTCAGCTGAGACCTGGCTTGGAGCTGCAGTCCAGACAGCAGCAACAGCAGAAAGAGAAGCTTCTGCCGCAGCTGTCCAAGCTTCCGCCCACGCCTGCTGTGCCTGGCCCTGTGCCCGGAGCTGCACTGGCTACAGCAGCAGCGGGTGGCAAGCGTAAGCGGAAAACGAATCCAAATGCCAACCCAGTGGGTCGTCCGCTTAAGCGTGCCAAGAAGCAGCCTGAATCATCCACTCCCGCCACATTGCCCGTCATGAGCGTCATGACAACACTGCCGCCAATGTCGGCGGTGCTGCAGCGCAAGAGCAGCACCACCTCGCTGGAGTCGATAGCCAGCAACTCGCAGTCGTCGGCCAAGTCGCACACGCCCATGTCCATGTCCATGCCACAGTTTTCCATTATTCCTCCAGCGTTGGCGCCGCTCAGCGATTATCAACTGCAGCAACAACAACAACAGCAGCAACAGCTGCAGCTGATCAAGATCGAGCCGGAGCAGCAACCACAACAACAACAACAACATCAGCAGCAGCAAGTGGACTCCAATGTCAATTTGCTGAGCAATGCCAATTTCAAGGCTGATGAGATTAGCCAAATTGTGGCGCAACTGACGGCGTCCAGCACCGAGTTGCACAACAACAACAACAACAGTTTGCACTACAACAACAATAACCACAACAGCAACAATACGAATTACTGCAGCAACAACAACAGCAACAGCGGCAGCAGCAGCATCAGCTGCGGTTTTCCCTCATTCAACGCCGCCTTTGGCAATGCCATGTCAGGAGGAGCAGGAGGAGGAGGAGGTCTGAGTCAACAGGCAACACCGCTGCATGCTGCCAACACATCCTTGGCCAGCACGGAAAGTCTGCTGAGCCACCACATGTTTGGCATTTGTGAGAACAGCTCGGCCTATGCCAGCTCCGAGGATACGGGTCTGGGCGGCCTGTCCGAGTCGGAGCTGATAGGCGCCAATGAAGCTGGTGAGTGTCCAACGACAAAGAATCCTCTGTTGTACAATTGCTAACCCGTTTCTCTTGCAGACGATATAGCATTGAATGGCGCCCATTTGCTGGAGGAGCACGATTTGGTAAATGTGTTTGATACGCTGCCGGACGATGCGTTCAACGAGTTGTTTCAATCCGGTGTGTATTTCATAATAACAGAATTAATTGTGGCTTTAATTGTACTAATTAATGTGTGTGCACATCCCTCCGCCATGTGTGTGCTGCAGTGCAACAAGCTGAATGCGAGGCGATGGATCGTGCTCTCGAGATTGCCGATAAGAACCTCAAGTGTCTGCAGCAGACAATTGGCAGCACGGCAGCTCATGACAGCGCCTTCCTTAACGATTTCCTCGACGTGGGCGATGATCTGCTAGTGAACGCTGTCTCCTCCGTGATGAACTCACCCAACACATCCGGCATTGATGCCTCCACGCTGTTTGTCGACAGCAGCGGCAGTGGCAGTGGCAACAGCAGCAGCAACGGCCTTGTCGGCTCCAGCTCCAATGGCTCCGTTGCGGATTTACGCGGCCTGGTGCATATCTAAGCCACGTCGGAGTCTTAGCCACAATTACAAACACACGCTTTAAACGAGTCCGCGCAACTCGTCACTTTTTCAACAGATCTTTCGAAAACAACAATAACTATTAGAAAATCAACAAAGAAAAGAGATAAAAAAAAAACCAAACTAATCAATCTTCACTTCTC
Organism: Drosophila quinaria; assembly: GCA_035047525.1. Taxonomy (NCBI): domain Eukaryota; kingdom Metazoa; phylum Arthropoda; class Insecta; order Diptera; family Drosophilidae; genus Drosophila; species Drosophila quinaria. The sequence goes on along the minus strand of JAWNPO010000384.1, from coordinate 4,132,630 downwards.
AACACAAGTTGAACAACTTTTTATGCAGATTGTTTTCCCATTTTTGCCAAGTTTTCATTTTTTTGGCCATCGATGAAATTTCGACAGATTCGCTGACCTCAATTTCTTATCTTGAATACATTTCTATATACTACTTATATATACATCTGATGAAACATATAACTAAATGTTATCGAAAAAATTCTGAAAAAAATATTTCCAAAAAAAATATAACTATTACTTAAAAAAAAATTTTAAAAAATATATAATTAAAAAAAAACACAAAAAATTTATGTAAATTCGCGTGGAACTTTAGCGTTAAATTCTTAACTTACATTTAAAAGTTAGTGCAACAAATGAAACGAAAACAACAAAAAAAATACGAATTATAAAAGAAATTTAGAATGCAGCTTTATATAAACACAAACAAATACACACAAGGCAAAAATAAAATGAAAAACAAACAAAAACAAAAATACCGAACGTATGTAGAAAAACTTAGTAACAAATTTGAATTTGAATTTGAAAGCGTGAAAGGGAAGGGAAAAGGAAAAGTTGAATGATAGATAAGTAGCGCATTAAAGAATTATAAGTTCGAAGTAGCATAGAATTTGTTTAAAAATTTTATAAGCGCATTTACATAGATCCAACCAATCAACCAATTTATAAAGAGAAATGTAACAATAACAATAGCAACAACAAGAGTTATAGAAAGCCCGACAAGGCTTAAGTTTTATTTAGTTTATGTTTCAAAACACACACACACACACTTGCATGCATGCATATGCACACACATACACATAAAACGTACAAGGGACTACATAGTTTAAAAACCGCGAATCGTATTACTAAATATACATATATAAACAAACTATATATATATAAATAATAAACACACATACTAGTTGTGTAAGCTTTAATTTAATGGAACCTACAAAATACGAAAAACAACTAAAAAACGAAGAAAATTTCAAATGCAACTTGTTTATTTTTTAAGTTGTCATATATAAAAATATTTTATTTTGAATTTGATTTGGGGTCCGATCAGCCCCCAATCAATTTGCAGGTTTTACTTTCCGATTTGGTCTTTGTAATACTTATGTAAATTAAAAATAAACAAAAAAAAAACAAACTTACATATTAAATAGAATTAAACACACTTTATACTATACCGAAATGTAAAATTCTTTAGTCTAAGCGAACACAGATATACATACACACATACACAAGCCAATACAAATAACTGCAAGAAAACTGTTACGCTTTAAAAAAAATATATAAACTCACTTAGAGCCCAAAACACACACACTCACACACCCATCCATCCCACACACACACACATGCAACATCCCTCTTCCATTGTATTTTTTTCATTTGTCATCTTTGCAAGTATTAAATGAGCGAAAAACCGTTTAATAAAAAACAAAATCAATATCAATTTATATATAGATCAGATCACGCATCAATTTCGCATTATGTTTAGGCATCGCACATTAAGGATCTTCGTTTTGGGACGTCTATCTAGAAGAAACTGGGTGAAGAACAGAACTACTCGTACTTTAAACGTAGTGGATTAAATTGTAATATATTTAAATATACATAAATATATCTATAAATAATTAAACACATGTATAATAACTCTCTCTCTCTATCTATCTATGGCTAACTCTTTTAAATCTCTGTATAACCATGTTTGTAATTTTCGTTGCCTTTTCAACTAAATGGATTGAAGGAATTAATTTAACTTAGTTCTCCTTAGTTGAACCGATTAGTTAATACATTTCTTTGCTGTGCAAGTGACGCGAACAAAATTTATTTTGCAAAGCTAAAAACAATGTATTCGTTTTTAAAACATTCTCATTTGTTGTGTACGATTTGTATTCAAATGAGCCTTTTTTTTACATACATATAACATATACAAATATATATATTTGATAAGAGACCCAGAGAAATAGCAGACCCAAAAAAAAACTCCAACTCCACATTTCAACTCAGCCAAAAAAAAAAGGTAAATTAAATTAAAAATGGTTCAAAAGTTGTTGGATTTTTTCGGTTTGAGGAACATTTCATTTTTGTAATTTACATGCATTTTTGTGATCTAATTTGTGTAATTATTATAAACGAAAACAATTAAAACTAAAACGAAAATATATTATGAGCATAAGAGAATAAAAATACAAAAAAAAACTTACAACAACAATTGATTATTGATTTTATGGCAACGTCAACTGAATATTTTACCGAGAAAAAAGTATAAAAAAAGATTTTGACATTCGATAGAAGAGTCAAATTTTCAGATGAATGTTTTATGTGGAATCTGGGAAGGCTTTGTTTTTCGCGTGTTGTCAAAACGAGAAGAGACGACAATATAAATTAAGTAACACAATTTTCCGAGAACCTAACAGTTCCCAACTCTAGACACATACTCGAGTTCAAAAAATCATAAAACACGCCTTATTGCGATCCATCAACTATCAAAAAAATCTTTGCAAGTTACGTTGGGTTTCTTCGTTCTGCGGTCGATCAATCAAAACAAATTTTGGATTTGGATTTAAAATTATTGTTTATTACAAAATACGCTAAACATCTGGAAACACAGCATAGAACGACACGGTAACAATCTTGCTAATTGTGGGCATGGCCTTGGCCTGAAAAACTAAACCCAACCAATAAATAGTGCCTTTAAAAAACATATCATTGTACTACCAGAGACGGAAATTCTATTTTAGGACCAAGTAGGCCAAAACTGTTGCCTTCAATTTTTAGATGTCAGTATTTTAAAGTACTCGGAACGGCAATACAACAACTTAAAAATTTCTATATCTTTCTAATCTCTCGGACAAGTCGAGTATCTACACGCAAGTGGTAAGTTGTCTATCTTTCTAATCTTCCCTCAGCTTATTTCCTTCTTTATTATTAACCAAGTCAATTTCTCCTTGACCAGCTGTACATGTATGCTTATATTTTTAATATTTTGAGATTTTTCGGAAGACTAGGATTGTGCCATATCAGACGGATTTCTAAGCAACACTTTTAATTTTAAACAAGACATTGAACGCAGTAAGTTAAAAAACCTTTCTAGTTCATTCTATATTAAATAGTGGGATTTTATCAATTTATTTACATGGATCTTAAGATATGCTTAATATAAATACTTATAACTAAATACAATAAATAGACTGGGAATTCTGTACGCTATAATTCCGTTGTTTCCAGTTTTCGCGCCAGTATTTGAGCATTATTCGTCAGTTTGTCGATTTGATTGTACAGATTGAAATGCCGATTCAGATCGTTCGTATTGTTAAAGAGTTTCGCGGTGCCCTTGAGCGTTTCGTGCATATCCTGAGTTCCAATTGCTAGGAAATTGTCATCCAAAGAGTCCTGACCACCAACACTGCAAACGAGGTATATACTCGTATAGTTATTAAAATGGTTTTAAATAAATCCATTACTGACCTGATATTCTCTTCGGTTTTAAACCATTCGTTCTCGTAGCACTTGAGCCAAATGGGATTAGATCCTTGAACACTGTGCTTGTTGGTATTGGGAACTCTGGTGGCAGGTTCATTCGGATGCTGCATTGACATGGCCGAGTGACCTCCTGAAATAAGATGATGCCATAGTTAGAATGGGATTAAAAGTATCTAGATTCAACCTACGAAAGATGTTGACTTTGGCTGCACGCAGCTGCCTCTTGTAGCCCTTGCGTTGGGAGGCGCACAGCGCCAAGGTGACCACTAGCAAGGAGGCCATAAAGAGGTTCGTGAAGATCAACCACACGAACATGGCGCCCTTGGCTGGTCCAGCTGTGAGGAGCTGAGCCTCCGCTGGCTGCGTGTCCAGCACGTTGAGATCCTTGAACAGCTCGTCCAGGTTCTCGATGTGCGTGTCGATCAGCTTGAGCACCTCGGACACCTCGTAGATGGAATTGTCCTCTCGCTCGACTAGATGCATATACAGATCGGTCTTTGTCTTATCCACCGATCCATCCTTGTTCACATGCACCTTGATCTCATCGATGTTCACAATGGACTCGGTAATGTTGCCCAGAGTGCTGTAATGGGAAAAGGTCTTGGGATAGATTTATAGGAAACTTCTCCAGCTACTCACTCTCTGAAGGTATCGATACTGGCACGCAGTTCATCCGGCTGCAGTCGGAAGACGAAGCGCACCTTCTGATCCTCTCGCAGCAGATAGATGAACACATGGGCCACATCTCGCATGCCCAACGAATCGTTGGCCAGCACCATAAAGTCAAAGTAACCCTTCATGCCCTTCTGGGGATCAAAGTTCAGCTGCACCTCGCCCGTATCCTGGTCGATTAGGAACGGCGCCTTGCGCACATTCTCCAGGCCCTCGGATAGGGTTTGTCTTATCTCGCCCACTTGGTAGTAGGTGATCTTTGCATTGGCTCCCTCGTCCGGATCTGTTGCCTCCACACGCATGAACCGCAGACCGAAATCCGCGTTGGTTGTGATGCCTCCCGTGAAGATCTTTGATCGAAAACGTGGCGGATTGTCATTGATGTCCAGGACACGCACCTTCACACACACAATGGTGCTGTCCAGCTTGGGAGGATCTCGCTCCTCGTCGCCGTAGTTCTCGTAGGACACGAGATCCGGTTCGGCGGATGTGGCCATCTCCAACTCCATGTTAACCACTCGCAATTGACGCGAATGCTTGAAGCGATCGTAGTTGATCCTCTCGGACTGTGCCAATCCCAGCTGTTGGCTCTTCATCATCGTCGTGTCCAGCTCGAGGAGTGTCTCATTCTCACAGTTCTCCGTGGCCTTCACATACAGTGTAAAGTTGGCGATCAGCTCACGATCGAGTTGACGCTCCACGGTCAACACATGGGTCTCGGGATCCAGGTGGAAGTAACCCTCCTCATTTCCCTGGAGTATGAAGTAGCACACCTGACTGTTGTTCGCCTCGCTCGGATCGTCTAGATCCATTTCATCCTTGTCTATGGTGTCGGGCAGTTTAATCCGTTCCGAGCCTGGATCAGAGTGTTCCGTAAAGTTAACAGAGATATCGTTGACTATAAACTGCGGCTCGTAATCGTTGACATTGCGTATGTAGATGATCAGATCCAGATCTGTGCTCAGCGAGGTGGGCAGTCCTTGATCGTAGGCCTCGATTCTTATCTAGGATAAAGCGAAACATCAGTTATTGACACTAATACGTATACACTAAAACAAAAGACCACTTTCTGAAATCAAGAACATTGATCTTAAATATTTTGTTCTTGAAATAAGAATATTTTAAGAACTAATTACTAAAACTAAGAATATTATTCTAACAAATCGTGAGTTAATATAAGAATAAAATTCTCAAATTTAAATATTTTGTTTTAAGACCAAATTACTAAAACTAAGAATATTATTCTAAAAAATCTTAAGTTCTCAATATAATAATAAAAATCTTAGATCTATTTTTCTTAAAATAAGAACAAAAATCTTAAAATTTTAAGCAAATATGCATAAGTAATATGTAAAAATAAGAACTTGGTCTTAATTGAATTGTCCTTCATTGTTTCCTTCTTTTTTTATTAGTGTAGATCAGCGGTGGGCACAAAATCTGAATTCGTTAGTGGCCGCTGGCTCCCAGAGCCATTGCGTGCCCACCGCTGGTGTAAAAGATACTCACCTCGTGTATCTTTTGCTTCTCCCGATTAAGGACTTCTCTCAGGAACAACTCTCCCGTATTGGCGTTCATATCGAAGAGCTTGTAACTGCCCAGCGGATCGGGCTTGAGGCGATAGCGCACCAGGGCATTCTGACCCATGTCCGCATCACTCGCATACGCCTGGAGAATCATGGTGCCCACTGTAGCATTCTCCGGGACACGCACTGTGGTATTGTGCAAGGGTCGCACAAAAACCGGAGCATGATCGTTAAAGTCCGAGACACAAATGTCCAGGTTGCTGTGGACTATATTGGCCGGCACACCCAGGTCCCTGGTGGTAATGGTCAGACTATAGTTGCCAAATCTGTTGCGTAGTGTCCGGCTGGCATAGATCTGAGCGTTCCAGGGATCGAGCTGTCTCAACTCAAAGAGGCCTACAAATTAAAGGGGTCTATTTTTAGTAATAGAAAATAGATTGTTAGACTGATAGCTACCTTCCCGGTTACCCTGGGTAATGGCCATTTCGAGGCGTCCATTGGGCGTGGCAGGATCATCCGCATCCCTGCCCACAATGCTGGCAACGCTCTCGTGCAGCTCGTGATACTCGGTGATGAGAACGCAGCTCGTGGGCAAACTGATCTCTGGAGCATTATCGTTCTCATCCAATATGGTAATGCTGGAAATAAATACAAGTTACAATTCTCCTCTTCACTTCTTCTCCTTTTTTAGACCCCGTACTTAAAAAATTACAGGGGTCTATTAACTTTGTCACAAAAAAAAAAGGTGCGTTACAGGCAGAAGGAGGCGTGGCAGACCCTATAAAGCATATATATGTTATATATATTCGATTTAGCCATGTCCGTCTGTGTAATCGCCTAGATCTCAGAGACTATAAGAGCTAGAGATTCCAAACTTTGTATGTAGGTTCGTCTATATTGCACGCAGATCGAGTTTGTTTTGTACTTTTGATCGGACCACTGTATCATATCATATAGCTGCCATAGAAACGATCAGTCGACAATCAAGTAGTAGCATGAAAAACTTTTTTGTTGTTCGAGAACTTAACCAAACCATTATATGAGATGGTCCCATACATTCTGACTTAATTTGGTTGAAATCGGACCACTATATCATATAGCTGCCATAGGAACGATTAACCGAAAATATGGATTTAGTATGAAATTTTTTTAGTATCTCAACCGAAGTCATAGATACATTTTGATCGAATTTGGAATAAATCAGTTCACTAGAACATGCAAATAGCACAGGGTATCTTACAGTCGAGCACACTCGGCTGCAGAATGTTGGGCGAAAAGTACATTTAGTACATGACTATATTAATATTTGTAGCGATTTCTGTTGTTTTATTTAAAGCAGTGTTTGCTTTTTAATAGTACCGTCGACTAGTTTTACTTACAACACTTGCTTGAAGGCATTGCGACTCTCGCCAGCGAGGAAACCAAACTGATAATTGTCCCAGGCCTCGATTACCAGATTGTACGAGTTCTTTGTCTCCCGATCGAGTTTATCGGCCACTGTCAAGACCCCCGTGTCGGCATCTATGGTAAACTTGCCCTGGGAGCTGATGCGATCCATGAGGAAAGTGATCTTGCCAAAGTCTCCGGAATCGGCATCAGCCGCCTGAACGGTGGCAACTCTGGTGCCTGTCTCGGCATTCTCGCTGATCGTGTAGTTCTTGCTGCCACCAATGAAGTAGGGATTGTTGTCGTTCTCATCCAACACCGTCACATAGACATCGACGAGGGCTGATCTTTGGGGCAACCCCGAATCTGTGGCCCTTACACTAAAGTTCAGCCACTGATGTTGCTCGTGATCGATCTTGTTGGCCACCACAATGGCTCCGGTTTGCGAGTCCAGATGAACTAGATTCCTGTACGCGGGATTCCCCTCCAGGGCATAGGTAATGGTGCGATTCTTGTCCACATCATAGGCCAAGACATTGGCGATCATCACACCATTGATGCTGTTCTCCGTGATGGTTTGCCGATAAAACGGTTGCCTGAACTTGGGATTGTTGTCGTTCTCGTCCAGAATTTGAATGCTTAGAAAAGCTAGAGCAAGAGGAGGATTAAATTATATTCTAATAAGCTCAAAGAAGCTTACCTTCGACCAGTTGCCTGCCCTTGGCTGCAGCCAGATCCTCCACGGTAATTGCCAGCTTGATGTGCTCGACCTTTTCACGGTCCAACAGTTTGATCACCTTGAGATTACCCTGTATGGGATCCAGCTCAAAGGCGCCCATGTAATCATATTCACTGATCTTTACCAGTCCACCTTCCTCATTGCGTGCCTCGGAAAGTTCCGCATTTAGTTTGTAGCGCAGTATGGGTTTCTGATCGGGATCTGTAGCCTGAATCTGATACACCAAGGTGCCCACTGGAGTGTTCTCCATAATTCTCAGAGTGGGAAGATCACTTAGCACTGGGTGCTTATTGTTCACATCCTTTATACTGATGTTCACAGTGGCCGTGTTCATTAGCTGAGAACTTCCGAGGCCACCATCCAAGGCGATCTAAGAGAGAAGATTGTGAGGATCGATCTGCCAAAGAACTCGGCCAATTACTTACCACATTCAGAGTGTAGAGCAGGCGTTTGCTTTCGGTCAGATCGGGGTCAAGATTGGCACCCTGGGCCACATAGATGACCCCGGTTTCCGAATTGATAATGAACTTGTCACTGGCGCCCTTCTGGATGCGATAAACGATCGCATTGTTGGGCGCGGATCCGTCGCGATCGATGGCTAGCACTTGGAGCACGGAGCTGCCGCCGGGCAGATCCTCGGGCACAGTTTTCGAATAGAAATTCTTCTGAAAGATCGGCGGATTGTCGTTGACATCCTGCACATAGATCAGCACTGGGACGACAGTCGACAGCATGGGAATTCCCGAGTCCCGGGCACGAATAAGCAGCTCAATCTCCCGCATATCCGCATTGGCCTGGCGCACATGTCGTCGACTGCTGTCCACCAGCTCCTCAAAGTCAAAGTGATGCAGGGGACGCAGCAAACCACTCTCAGGATCGATGGTGAAGTTCATGCGATAGAGACCCTCGACTATCTCGTAGGTTATCTGACTGTTCTCGGTGCCATTCAGGTCCAGATCGCGGGCTTCCACCTGCAGAGGCGTCTCGAACTCCGCCTTGTTCTCCAGGAGCTTCGCCTCATACTGACGCTGCAGGAAGGTGGGCGCATTATCATTAACATCCTGAATGTCAACTATGATCTGAGCAGTATTTCGATTTCCCTGGCCCACATTGTCAATGGCCTCAACCGTCAAATAGTGACGCGAGATTATTTCCCGATCGAAGGCAGCACTTCCCGCCGTCTTGATCGTGACAATACCCGTTATGGGGTTCAAATTTAACCTAAGCATTCATTTCGTTAGGAAAGTCGGTTAAAATATCAATAAAAATGACTCACAAGTGGGCAATTCCTCCCCTCAGATTCGTATATCGTATGCCCATGGTTCCAAAATCCCCGGAATCCACATCGATTGCCTCAACCTTGGCGATGATCGTGCCCAGTTCGCTATTCTCCGGCACGCCCGCGTTGTAGATCGATCGAGTAAACTCGGGAAAGTTGTCGTTCTGATCGCGTATAAAGATTTGCACGTGCGCCGAACTGAAATACAATTATGAAAAAAATATAATCTCATGAAACGATCCTCGTTTGATCGCACAAACCTCCAGCGACTGGGTTCATCGATCTCACGGGCGAATATCGTAAAATTGATCTCGACAAATTCCTCAAAGTCCAAGGATTTGGAGTTTCTTACTCGCAACATAAAGTTGGCTTCATTCACCGCCAGTTCGGGCACAATTTCAAACAGATCGTTGGGCGGATCGAGAAACAGACGAAATGTGCCATTTTTGCCCTCGTCATGATCGTAAACGATATTCTGCACTTCCCCGTCGAGGAAGTTCAACGGAGTATTGGTCTGAGCATTCTCATTTACCTCACAGCGATAGATGGTTTCCCCGAAGGTGGGAATCTCGTCGTTCACATCCGTCACAATGATCGTCACCTCGGTGCGCACCGTGGAGGGAACTTGTTGTGTGCCCTCCGCCGACTTTGACAGCTCCGTCGCCGTGATCCTCAGTATGTGAGCACCATTCACCTGATCGCTCTCCTCCTCGCGATCCAGCACGGTCAGAGTGTAGACCACGCCCGTGTGACTGTCAATGTCGAAGAGATCATTGCCGTCCAGCGCGTAGGCAATCGGATTGTTGATCCCGCGATCTCCATCGATCGCACGCACTCTTAAGACTTTCGTGCCCACGGGAGAATCTTCGGGAATGCGGGCCACAGCCTGAACTTCCACAAACTCAGGCGGCTGATCCTCAATGTCCTTGACCTTGACTAATATGGCGGCTGTGCCCGTATTGATCGGTCCCTGATTGGCCCGATCGATGGCCAAAACACGCAGTTGGTACAAACTCTTTGTTTCGTAGTCCAGCTCCCGCTGGAGTCTCAGTATGCCCTTGCCTTGGTGCGTCGAAATGCTGAAGATGTCGTTGTCCCCGTCCAGCTCCCGCAGATAGTAGACCACCTGACCGTAGGCTCCCTCGTCGGCATCGGTGGCCTCCAGGGTGCGGATCACACCCGGAGCACTGCCCTCGGGTATCTCAATGGCATTTGGATAGGGCAGAAAGATGGGCGCATTGTCGTTGATGTCCTCGACGAGCAGGAGGAAACTCTGCGTCACATAGTTGTGATCGCTGTAGTGACTGTCCGTCAAGGTGAGCACTATGGCATACTCATCCTGCGTCTCCCGGTCCAGCTCCTTGGCCAGATAAACCTTTGCCTCGTTGCCGCCCGTGCTCTCAATGCGAATGATCTCGCTGTCGTGGGAGTTACGCTTGCCAAAGATCAACGGATCGTTGTCGGGATCGTAGCCCCTCAGGGTGTAGATGTGACTGCCCACCTTCGTCTCGGGACTCTCCTTCAGTCTCAGCACAATCTCCGACTGTCCATCGATCGCAAATCGAGGCGGTCGATTCGAGAATACGCCACAGATCAGTGTTGTGAGTATTATGATGGTTATCCCTTGATCCGCTCGTAAAGCGCCTTTTAAGCGCACCTTCTTGTAGCCCATGTTGGCGATCACCTTGTTGTCTTCTGACTTGGACTGTTGCTGGAATTCGTTGTACATTTTATTGTGTTGAAGATCGGAAGACCTGAAGACAACTGCTGTCTGCAACTACATGGCAGGCCGCACTCGACCAGTTCCAGGCACCTAGAAAATAGACAGACTGTTACAACAGGCACTCTCTCAGTTAACCCATTTTTAGTTTATTTTTTTGAGCTTTGTTTTTCTTTTCCAACCCAATGTCATTAAAATGTGTCCAAATATTTAGCGAGTCATGTGCTACAATCTGTGCCTTATGACCTTAAAACAGTTTCGCTTGAGAAATCCCAAGTACGCAAACCTAATAAAATCTACAAATGAGTACGAGTAAAAACAACAAAGAACTAGTTAAGTTTCAAATTCGAGTGTTGAAGACTATTTAATACACTTGCTGAGCAAGATATATGAGACACATAAACTGCGATCAATTCCCGAAAATTTAGAAAATTATAGATATATTATATATATCAAATGAGCACACTTATTTTATATAAAAATAAAACTTCTTCGATGTGTTACGTATTTCATGACAAAGCTGAAATACCCTTTGATATACATAATACCCTATTTAAATGTGAACAACTGAAGTTGTTGGTTATGGTTCTGGTTCTGTTTCTTATTCCGTTGTTGCAACATCGTAAAGTCCAGAATAAAGTCGGACAAACGTTTCTCAATGACACTGGACACACACATTCCCGGTCTTTAGGTCTGGTTTGGTAATTTACCCGATGTGGCTGATTGCACGTTCTGGCCAAGTTTGCATGAGAAACGAGCAGAGAATTTGGGAAAGTTTTATGTGCAAATTAATTAAACCTTAACAAATTATATCTTTCATTAGTCCGGAATTCCGCTGAAGAAATTTCATTTGTTGAAAGTTTAACGACCGTTATATTTAGGTAATTACTTTGACTTTATTGCTATTAGATGTAAGTTAGATAAATTTAGTTCTAGGAAGCGAAAATTGAACTTTGAATTATGAAAATTATACAAGATCAGATACATGTCTAGAAAAAAAAATTCAAGTCAAATTCGTTTGTTTTTAATTTAATTCGCAATTCAAATATTTCGTCAAGTCGAATGCTTATCTCTGAGTGTGGGGATTTCGGAGTTTTGAGGCTGCATCTTGTAATTGAAATGCGTGTGAAAATGTATCCATCAGATACACAGTAGTGTACATAAGTATCATTACCTGTCTGCCAACCATCTGCGGTCTTATTTACTCAAGAGATTGCCATTGTTTAGTTGAACTCGCTTTTGCTCATTAAAAGCGTAACAATTGCCACGCCCAACCGCCCAGTTGTCAAACGGTTGATAGTTCATTGATTTCACAATTATAAAATACTATTATATTGCATATTTTTCAACAATTTGCGAGCAGCTCGTTAACGTTTTTAACCGGCAATTGATTTGTAAGACTTGCAGATACATCTGCAGGCAGAGCTGTTGAAGATACAGATACATTTAGTTGACTCGCAGTTCATTACCATTTGCGTGTTGCATCAACCTCTGGGATGCTCACATTTATCTTGTCTTGTTGTGTTGAAAAATCATAGACAAGGTCGTTTATGAATTTCCAAATGCTGCCTGCGCGTATTTAAAGCGGCCTCGAGGCGAATATTTTAGTTACTTGAGCTTAAGATAATAATAATAATTCCATTTGCTGATTTCGCTTTCAACGGCAACAGCCATTGCCATGGCTCATGCCACAGGCCCACATGCAACATTTTCTTTTTTTTACTCGTCGTATTCATTTGAAAACATTTTCCTATGCGGCGTATTTAGATACTCCTCAAATGATGCTTGCGGTAATTATGTATTTATGGCCAACGCTTTTGTGTAACGCTCTGCAATTGGGTTGTTTGGTCAGTTGCTCTTTTCATTAACTGAAATAGTGAGGCAGGGGGCAGAGAGAGGGGGGGCAGAGGGAGGGAGCTTGTGTGTTTATTTATTATTTCATGCTGCAATGATTTTAACGGCTATTTGTGTACTTAATAACAGCTAAATATGATTGAAATTTGGGTTATCAATCTCAATGCTATCGATACATTCCAGTGGGGTATTTCAAAAAATACAAACTAAAATTTACTTGTTTAAACCCATCAACTAGATGGTAAATTAATTTCATTTAGTTTACATTTCAGAAAGTCATAAAAAATATTTGAATAATCGTTAAAATAACTTATAGAAAGATAAATTCGTATACTTAATATTCGTTAACTTTATTGCTATCTCTTATTATTTTAAATGTGATCATAAACTATTAAATCGCTTAGCTTCAAATAAGCCAAGTTTAACTATAATAAACAACTTATTACCTTCATTTGGGTCTCAATCTCTCCCGCCCTCTGGTAACTTTAACTGTTACTGTAACTTATATTACATGAAGCCAATTTTCCACAAGGCGAAAACTAAAAACTTACCGAATTAAAGCAAATTAATAAGTTACATCCAAAAGTCAAACTGTTATAATACACATTTCCCTTAATTTATATAAGTCGACAAGACAGCAAAGGAAATGGTTTCGACTCTGATTCAGATACCATGACGATGTCGCTTTTCCTCAGTATAAAAGCCGAGGCAACAAATCTGCGTAGGAAACGCGTGACATGGTTGAAGTTTTTGGTCTTATGTTGACTTCTTGTTGCCAAATACAACGGACCTTAAGTTTTGGCCAACTGTTTACGCTTGACATGTTCTGACCCCAAGCTAAGCTGCCGTCATTAGTGTTGCCAAAAGTGAAATTTTGCATAAAATGTTGCAACAAATTGGCAGTGTATCTGATAGATACAATTCGATTGTGCGGTTGGTTTTCCAATGTAACCACAACAACATGATAAAAATGCCAAGGAAATCGAAAATAAGCAATAATTTTGTAACTGCCAATGGTGCAAGTTTCCTACCTTTGTTCGTTTGCCACTAAGCCGCCTGAAGACGGCTTTTTGTGGCAAGACTGGCTGAGGATTAGCCAGGGAATTGGGAATTCACATGAATCCACACATATTACAGACAATTCACTTAATTAAAAATATGCTAAACTCAACTCAATTCAACTGTCTGAGGCGTTAGAGCTGAAATTGAAGTTGTCTTTGGCTTTGGCTTTAGCTTTTGTGATCAATGTTGCCTTCAGTTTCCGGTTGGGACCGAGCCAGCGAGCGGTTGAGCAAACAAATGAGCTTATGGCTCGACTACTCCAATTTGAACACTTCCTCCCCCATATTAGGGCCCTTTCTGTCATGCACATCGATTCCAAAAAACGTGGCTGACAGTCAAGTTCAACGCCAGCTAACAATTGTTACAATGTTGACTGTTGTTTTTGTTGTTGTTGTTGTTGCTGCTGCTGCTGCTGACAAACAAAAGAGTGTTTGCCTGGGCTTGGAGGGGGGGAATAGTGGACATAGCAGCAGGCACAGAGAGGAGCTTCGGGCTCAACATGCAGCTTCGTTGCGGTAGCTTGATTTTTGACTCATAGCCCGGCCGAGTTCAGGTGAACTGTGGAGGGCCCGCATCGCATCCGCATCGCTTTCATGGTAATGTGCGTAAACGTTGTAGATACACATGTATCCGTAGCTTACCGTATCTGTATCTATGAGTATACATATATGCCGGTAGCGCAGCTAGCTGAATTTTTGCTAGTGTCGAAACGAATCGGTTACAGTCACAGTTCGCCTCCTTTGTTTGGCCTTAAGTATTTGCATATTTTTGCTTGAATTTTATAGAGCAAGCTCGTCCTTGGCTATACAGATAGTCATTCTGCTGATAAATATGACTTAAATTGACTTTATAAAATTTAAAACATAATCATCTTTATGTCTTCCGAAACCTTAGACTGGTCACATGCCTCAAAATGGACATTTTAAACAGAGCTTCTGAATTTAAGTAAAAACATTCACCAAAAAAGTAACGTTTTCCTACTTGGACCAACTCACTTTGCTAGTTGTTCAGCTCTAACTCCATTCAACCTGATCTTTTGCCATCAGCCCCTACTTAATAATTTGCATATTCGAGCCATGGTCTTGTCTTGGATGAGCAAACACGTCAAGGACTCTTGAATTACTCGAAATGTGCCTCGCTAGTTTACAAACATTCCATTGGGGTGCACTTCAAGGGCTGTAAATTCACCCGACATCCAGACTGTCTTCCACACTTACCCTCCTGTGGCTCTTCTTCAGGCAGGATATCAAGTATCCTGTGGTGCAAAATGCAACTTCCCCCACAGCTCGATCGTCTTTCCCTATTACAATTAATTACTAGCACTGACACATTTTAAAAGGGTTCGGTGGCTTAAGTACACTACACGACACACGTTACTGGTAATTAGGCAGAAGTCAAAAACCTCTCGCACAAACACACATACGCATATACGTGTCGTTGAAATTGGGCAATGCACGAAGCGTAACTCGCAGTTGTCGCCGTTATTCCGGTTAGAATTAAAAGATCACTTTAATGGCACTTGAAATTGGAACGAGCCAAGACGTTCAGATTCTAAGTGTCGTCCACGAAATTCCGATCAACAATGAGTGGACTGCAGTTTCGAAACGATGTTAAGCACTTTAAATATGATTAGCCCGCACGTAGCCGAAGTGTATGCTTCAACTGTCGCTCCACGACTGACAATGGATCAGACTTCAATGCTCGTATCTGCAGCCGGCGTGCGCTATGGCGATTGAGCCATCGTCATCGTCGTCGTTGTCGTTGTCAACGAACGAGGTGCATGGCAACCCCTCGGGCAACGAGAGCGAACGAGTCGAATGCACTGCAGGCACGCGAGTAATTAACGAAGCGTGAATTCCAGCGTCGTGAGCATAGGCATTGCTGTCGTTTGGCAAAGAGTGGGAGAGGTGGGAGGGATAGTTACTGCGTTATTTGTTTACATTTTGCAAACCCTGGAACTAAAACACGGGAGAGCTCATTGGAAGACTGGAAAAGTTGGCGCTTGGAAATGCAATATGTGCATTTAAAGCGGAAGAGAGAGTTAGCATGTTATATACTCTGATCAATTTTTTGCCCATTATTTATCCAATTGAATCTGTTAATTTTTTTTGTAAAAAAATAGTTATTAATTAAAAAAAATATTGAGTTGACTTTAAAAATGTGTGTATTCCACAGAAAATGCCTCAGATTCGTGGACGCGAAGCAGCAACGAAAAGGGCCAGTGTGACGGTGGCGTTGCCACCCGTAGTGAAGAAGTCCAGCAAAAGTCGTTCGTTTCATTTCCGTTATCTGGAGCTGTGTCGCGCCAAGAATATAACACCCGTGCCCAACATACGTTCCAATGGAAGTACTACCACAGCTCTGGAACTATGTGGAGATAAACTGGGAGTCAGTGAATGGCTGTTGATTATCGATTCACTATATCATGATCTGGTGCTCCAAACAATGATAATTCGCATGCGTCGTTCCAATGGAAATAGTGAGTACAGATCCAGAGAGAGAGTAAGGCTGAGATAAAGATAGGTATATAAACACAGCTCTTTTAAGCAGATATCGTTTTACCAATTGATACTGAGAACCGAGCTCGACTCTTCCGCCAAAAGCCTGTGATCTACACTCGCTACATATTTAGTAGTCTCGTGGAGGCGATCGTTAACTGTGTGAAGTTGAACAAAAATCTGACCGTTTTGAAGCTGGAGGGACTTCCATTGCAGGATAGTTATATTGAGTGCATCGCACAGGTAATTTCAATATATTTCCAACAAATCTATAAAAATCATTTTCTAACAGGATTAATCCGAAACGATTTTAGGATTTCGATTATTATTTAAAAAGGCATTACTTTCTTAATGTTTCATTCACACATTTATTTCACATATTCTTTAGTTTGAATTAGTTTAGTAGTTACATTTTAACAATTTTAATATTTAATTTAACAAATTTATTTTATTTGTGCTTATTCAGTGTTCAAAATTAAACAAAAGAAAATTAAAATCAAAAATCAAAATTTAACAATGAAAAATATTTTTTTTTTATGTACGAAAAACCAAATTAACCAAACCAAATTTCGGTCAAATGAACTTTTTTTTCGCTTACGGTTTCAGTTACGGTTTTAAATTTCAATCGGTTACGGTTTCAAAGTCACGGTTTTGGTTAGGGTTTTAATCGCTGTTTTCTAGTTATGTAAAAATACGTCGATATACAAATACGTACATTATTTAAGCGTAGATTATGCAAAACAAATAAAGAAGCAAACACATTATTATATTGAAACTCCGCTTGGAAATCGAATCAGTTTAAATCAGCGGTGGACACAAAATCTGAATTCGTTAGCAGCCGCTAGCTCCCGGAGCCATTGCGTGCCCACCACTGGTTTAAATCCCCATCATTTTCCTTTTGCATTTACAGTCCCTTGCCTCAAATGATTGTTTAAAGGAGTTGAGCTTCCAGAAGTCCTACATTGGGGACAAGGGCTGTGGGGCTGTGTGCGGTACCGTCAAGTACTTGAATCACATCGAAACCTTTAACCTTTCTGAATGCAACTTGGGCCCCAAGGGCGCTGAACATGTCGCTGATATGATCAAGGTAAGTTTACTTTTTTCATAAATCAAATGATCAACAGATTACAATTTTATTTTGGTCACAGATGCAGAAGATTTCGCGCTTCTCTGAAGGTTGGGAGAAGTCGCTTCGTTATCGCAGCGTGGACGTTGATTCGATTTCGGGACTCCGGCACGTTGCCCTCTCCACCAATCCGAACTTGGGCGATGAGGGACTGCGAATGATTGCCGAGGTGCTCAAGGAGGATGCTTGGGTGAAGAGTGAGTAGCCCCAATTAGATGCGAATCTATCTCTGACTCCTGACCCGTAATCCCGACAGGCATCGAGATGGAGAGCTGCGGTCTGACGGACCGTGGTGCCAATCTCATTTTAGAGTGTTTAGCACTCAATAATGCCATTACCGAGTTCAATATTCGCCACAATGATGGCATAAGTAAATTCCTGATGCGACAGATTCGCGATCATCTCGGCAAGGAGGACGAGGAAAAGGCGAATGAGCCTTCGTACGATCTCAGCTGCGTCATGGGGCTGCAGAGCCTGCCTAAGAATCAGAAATACACCGTCTCCCAACTGCTGAGTCACACCAAGACTCTGGAGGAGCAGCTGTCCTTCGAGCGCACGCTGCGCAAAAAGGCGGAGAAACTGAATGAGAAACTCAATCAGCAGCTTCTTTCCCAGGGTCCACAGTCCGCCCCTCCGCAGCAGGAGAAGGTGAACGAAGGCGGCAGAGTGCCAAAGGGATATATGCTCGTCAAGGGAGATATGCTACAATCATTTATCAAGAGGTAAGATAGAATCCTGGCTGCTGTTAAGAACTTTCACTTCATGCTGCAATTCCCTCAGCTCCCAGGCTGGTTATCCGCAGACTGCAGGGCAGTTCAATCAGTTGGTTAATAGCACTGTCACCAGTCCAGATACAACTCCACGCAGTGATAACACAACATTACGCAATCAACTGGGTCGGCAAGTCTTCCACCAGGATCAGATCCAGCCAGACATAGATGAGGGCGAGGAAACGCCCTCGATGAGTGCCGATGAGCATCATCAGCAACGACAGGTGTTGCATGTGCGCAAGGTGCGCAGCGAGATGAAATATGTGGAGACATACTCCAAGGATAACACCAAGAAGCGGGAGTCCAAGTCCGACCACGAGTTTGCCAACGAACGTGATGTGAGTAAAGTGGCTCTTCTAGTTCTTTCCGTTATTTTATATGAGCACTTTCCATTCTACAGTTCAAGCTGAATCCCAAGGTGCAGTTTGAGATGGATATCGGAGATGGGATGATGATAAACCAACAGCAGCTGGAGCGCATACGCTGCGAGGTGCGTGAGGATATGGAGCAGGAAATGATGCAGGCATCCAACAACAACGGGCAGTACGACAACGAGTGCATCGGAGATGGGGTCGAGAACAACCGCAAGCACAAGGATAAGCTCAAGAAGCGTGCCATGGGAGCCATGGGCCACAGTCATATGACACAGTTCATGGACGAGCTGGAGCGGAAGATTAACAGCAAATCTGGCAAGAAGCGTCACAAATCCAAAATGCAAACTAAGCATTCCAATCGAGACAACGAGGCCGCAATTCAAGCCATGAACATGAACGTCGATTCTTACATGCCCACTATGGAGGATATGGAGCCGGATTCAGTTGCCAATAGTTCGGGATCTGAGGGAGATTTAGAGGACTTGGGACGTGGACAAGGATATACGACTGCGCCCATAAAGGTGTTTGTCAGACGCCAACACAACGCACCCGAATCCCTGGACGACCAGCCGCTTGACGGGGATGAGTCGGAAGATACCATAATATCTCCACGCTCGGTTTATCTAGAAATGCAGAAGAAGAAAACTGATTCCAATCACTAAACAGAAACAGAAAGAATTGTTCTAAAACTAGAACTACAGAAGTCCCGGAAGCTCGAAAGTATAGGGGAACAAACTCTGGTTTGTTAGGAATTAGGGCTCAGGGCAAAATTTTCCGTAATAAGTGGAGATCTCTTATTGCAGTTGTAGAAGGGATTTGGCATGAATTGGTTGTGCTTTCTGAATTACATCGAATACATTTACCTGATCTTTGTTCAGACCATCATACAGTTCATTTAGAAATAAATATAAAAAAAATAAGTAAAAGCGCCACAACAACAAGACTTATAGTTTTACATTAATTACACAATATTTGCGCCTTTTACATATAATTTATTGGCATTTTTTTTTTTTTTTGTAGTCTGTAAAATCCTTTAATGCAGATAGTTGCAAGTGTCATACGTTAGGTATTTATGTTTATAATAATGGAATATTTTTGTTGTCAATACATATTGTGTAATTGCTACTGCTCAGATTTGATTAGGATTAAATACGTTGCGTGTTTATAAGTATATACCGATTAAGTCCAATCGTACGACATTCACTTTAAATATTTACGAATTTAACCGCCAAAACCGTAGAGGGTGCGTCCCTGACGCTTCAAGGCGTACACCACGTCCATTGCAGTGACGGTCTTGCGCTTGGCGTGCTCAGTGTAAGTAACGGCATCGCGAATAACGTTCTCCAAGAATACCTGTCGAATAATGTTTAATAAGTTCATTTTATTTATCTACCGTATTTATCTGCAATCATGATGAAATTATATAAGGGTGATGTGTTCGCTCTCTCTCTCGGGGCGACGTTTTTGCTGTTAGCTCTGAGAGAGTCTGACATGAGAGAGACGACAGAGATAGATAAGTTTGTATATAGAAAACTGGTTTTGTTTGGTTTTCTATACTCTTCACACATTTTCGTTTTGTGCACTGTGCAATATATAAAATAAAAATGAAAAGCAATGCCAAGTTTGTCGTCTTATTGTTCCTGTTGCATTTATCAACATTTGTCTATTCTTTATGCCAAATGACTTGAGTTTGAAGCACTGGGCATTTTCCAGAGAATTTAATACAACCACTTACTACGACGTTTGGTTTTGCACTGAGCAATCATCACCTTTATATCATTTCATCATATGTGCAATATACTTGCCTTTAGCACGCCACGGGTTTCCTCGTAGATCAAGCCAGAAATACGCTTGACGCCACCGCGACGAGCCAGACGGCGAATGGCCGGCTTGGTAATACCCTGGATATTATCACGCAACACCTTACGATGGCGCTTGGCGCCTCCTTTGCCCAATCCTTTGCCTCCCTTGCCGCGACCAGTCATCTTTAGATACTTTTAAGTTTTAAGCTAGCAAAAAGAAAGCAAATTGAATTTAGATACACAATTAAAACGCAAAAACTGGTTGGCCAAACAGCAACGCCATTTTTTTTTTTTTTTTTTGTCTGCACCTATGTATACATAAATGCATTGTTGTGTATTTGTTCATATGTGCAGACTCCATATTTGCAACATATGTAATTCTTTTACTTATGCTTTGCTATTCGTCTACTATAGTAAAACCAAACGGAATTATTACGCTTTATAAAGTTGTTTCAGTTGTTAAAAATTTCGACCCACCTTTTTGAGAATTTTTCTGAAATATAAAACTGTGTGGCTGTGCTGTTAAAGGCGTAAAATACGTTACAAAAAAATACCAAATTAGTTAAGCTATACATCAAATTTATTGCCACAATCTTATAAAATACCAAAACACAAGTCGCCCTGTGCTCACGGTTGCCACTTAAAAATATCTGATTAAAAAAAACCAACAAAAAAACCAAAAACTTTGTTTAGCAGTTCATGTTATTTTTGCATTATAATTAAATTAAAAATATTTCGTTCAAAAACTCTTAAAGCAATAACACATATTTCCAAAGTGTTTCGCATTTTCAACTTAATGTAATGTTAATAAATAAAAATAAATATGTACTTCAGCCTAAAGCTATACAAAAATGGCTGATTCTGAACTGATGAAAAAAGAGCCAGATCGAAAAAATTAGTGCCATTGCGCCAACAGGAAAAAAAATATCCAGTTTTGCGCAAAAACGCCAATTGTGGCAACATACAAATTACAATTGAAACTAAATTAATAAATACTCGCTGTTAATCTTTAGCTGTTAGCAAGACTCATTATGGTTCGATGGAGCTGTTGCTTTTGGTATTTAACGATAACTTGCATTATTTCCATCTTTGCATCTATTTTCAAGTTGCCGTCGAGCTCAAAAACATCTTGGGCAATTGCCATTCCATAGTGGAAACTAGGCGTACTTTGAATCTCATCTATCATGGGCTCCACGCCCATGGGAGTTGTGTCTTCAATTTCAGCATCAATGTCCTCCATTGGCACATTGAACTCCTCAATCTCTAATTTTCTCGGCCTAATCCTTGGTCGATCCAAAGACTCCGGCAAATAATTTCCAGAATCATCTGTATTACGAGCTGTTGTTGATTTCTGTTCATCCCCAGGCAGTGTGCTATTTACGTCCGAGTCGTCGGAATGAGCACTGTCGTATATATTTTCCGTCTAACGAATAAATGAGTTACATTAGCTATAATTCATATAGTACACATCATATTTACTTACTTCCGAAACATTCTTATTGTTGTCATTCACAACAAAGGGAAGGAACTTCAGTTGCTTTAAGAATTTCCAGCCTTCCAGTCGCTTTATTTCCTCCGGCTGCGCTCCACGGGCCGTTGCATCGAAAATTGCCTTTTGTTGCAGACGATAGTAGGAGGCTAGATTTAGCCATTTTCTGGCCAATTCATTCGTATACGCCCGAAACCTGAACCGTTTTTCCAGCGTCCATTTTAAATTCTTCCAAAAGTTATGTTTTAAATATCGAATACTATAATCTTTGTGGGTTTTGTCCCACATGTAAGGTGTATTTCGAATTGTGGTAATAACAAAATTTATCACCTCGTCGGACCAATACGGTCGCGAATCGTTAACGCTTGACATTTTTTTGTGGTGCTTAAATAATATCTGCGTACATTTTTTTCTTGATTTAATCCACTTTTGTTGGAAAAAAAAACCAGCTGACTGAATGTTTTAGTTGGTGTGAGAGGGACAGATATATGGACAAGTCGAAACTCAATTAAAATACCAACAGTAGTCGATAACTGAGTGAGTATCTCCTAACCAGTGCTGCCAGAATTAGTCCGTTAAAAAAGGACAGATTTGAATAAGGAAATTTTAAAGTATTATTTAGCAAACTTTTATTTTATTTCTTAACCAGACTGAAAATAAGGTGGAAATAAAATAATAAAATTGGTTTAAAAGACAAACAAATTTTAATATCATTTCTTCAAATCTGTCTTAAGAAGTCACCCTATTGGAAAATGCTCTTATTTTTGCAAACGGCCGCCAATGTCAAATCTGTTTTGAAATTTGTGAAGTAAGCAAACGCAGAATACATGAATCGCCTTACTTCGCAAGAATGCAGAATAATTGTAATAATGTAATAATAATAACAGCATAATCTCTCGTTTTTAAGATTTTCACTGGCCGTCCAGATCACCCGATTTAACCGTTCCAGACTTCTTTTTTGGGGGGTTTTTGAAGTCGCGGAATTATGTCAACAAGCGTCAAACTCTTGAAGTATTTTAAGTCAATATTTGCAAAAGTAATGAATCTTAATCGAAAAACAGAATCGAAGTTTTTCATTGGATGACTTCTTTTGCCCACCTTTTAGATAAGAAAGTTCAGTAGTTTTCTACCAACATTTTGTGATTTTCACAATAGTGCTGATTGGCCACACTAATCTGATGGGCAAGACAGCAACACTAATGATAGCTTCACTGCTAGCATTTTATTCTCTATTCTCATTCGCAATGGCCGCCAACAAGGAACGCACTTTCATCATGGTTAAGCCCGATGGAGTCCAAAGAGGACTCGTCGGCAAGATTATTGAGCGTTTTGAGCAGAAGGGCTTCAAATTGGTCGCCATGAAGTTCACTTGGGTATGTAAAAAGGTTTCTAATTAAATTAAGAAATCAATAAGTTCGCGTGCTCAGCTGTCGTACTTAACCTCATTAAAAATGACCGGTTGAGGTTATAAATTTTTAGAGGTCATAAAAATCGAAAACTAATTTTTATTTTATTAATTTTTTTTTGCAGGCTTCCAAGGACTTGTTGGAGAAGCACTACGCTGATCTGTCTAGCCGCCCCTTCTTCGCCGGTTTGGTCAACTACATGAACTCCGGTCCAGTGGTTCCCATGGTGTGGGAGGGTCTCAATGTGGTCAAGACCGGCCGTCAAATGCTGGGCGCCACCAACCCAGCTGACTCCTTGCCCGGCACCATTCGTGGTGATTTCTGCGTCCAGGTTGGCCGCAACATCATCCACGGCTCGGATGCTGTTGAGTCTGCTGAGAAGGAGATTGCTCTGTGGTTCAACGAGAAGGAGCTCGTCCCCTGGACCCCAGCTGCCGTCGATTGGGTTTACGAATAAATTTTGCATGCATGTGTAGAATTTGCATTTCAATGTATATGCTTAAGACTAACAGAGATTCTTTAAAAGAATAAAAATTCCACATTATGTATGTATGTATATGTATGTTTATTCATCTCGAAACTCTGCCCACTCTGGCATCGGATTTTCAGGTGGTAGCACCCAGCCACCGGGTATGCACGACGCGCTCTTTCCATTGCAAATGTAGGAGTCCCAAACGAGTCTGAGAAAAGCATAAGAATGGAGTTATAATCTGTGACAGTCCTATGCATTTTTGTTACTTACCGTCGTTGCAGAAGTTCACGTTGCTGTTTTTTTTTCTGTCCATGTCGTCTGGAGCAATCCAGAGGCGAGCATGAAGCGCCAAATATTACTTGGTCCCAGTGCTCTTCCAAGTTGGCAGGCACTTTGGCACCTGTTGCACTTTCACTCTCCTGTTTAACACGCCTCCAAACTGTGCGCATTTGGGCCAATTTCTGGCCCAAGTCATTGTTGCCACCTCGCGCCTTGTACAAGCGCTCCAACAAATCGAAGGTCTTCAGTATATTCGTGGCATCGTGCAGTTTTTTTAGTTCGATGTGTTGAGAGCGTCTCTCAGTCTGCGGCAGCGAAGGCTCATTGGCAAAAGACTTGCGAATGACCTTTGTGTCCTTGAAATAATCGGCATCTGCTTTATTCACTCTCTTTTGCAACTTGCACTTTTGCTTCGCTCTTTGTCGTCGCCGCTTGCGCTGCACTTGAACGCTTCTAATTTGTTTACACGGCAGATTCTCCAGCTGCGAAAGCAACGACGTCGTGTGTTGTTCTAATTGATGGGATTGCTCCACATCAAAGTTATTTATTGGACCGTTGCTTAAACATTCCAAATGATGTAAATTTCCAATAATTTCTGATAAATTTGTCTTTATTTCGCTTAATTTGAGACTATGCGGCATTTTACAGGTTAGTGTTGGTTAACGTTGAAAATACTTTGACATATGGTTAAATAAAATTACATTAAGAACGAGCGAGTATTTAAACTTGGAGAACGGCTTTCGCATCACTTAGAACCTCGGCCGCTTTTGTGTAGGCCTCAGTTTCCTTCAGATCCTGTTCATCCTGCAGATATTTTTCCAAAACATCATACTCTTTTTGCAATCTGTTTAAAAGCCAGGCATATTAAATACTTGTTTAGCTTTCAAGCCATTTGATGACTCACCTGCGCTTCGAGTCCGGTATCATCATTTGGCATTCCTGTATCACCTCTTCCTGTTTGCGCAGCACATGGTCATCAGCTCCATTGCTCTTGAATTTATCCAGGCGAGCTAATTCTGTATTCACTTCCTTCTCATAAACTGTCTTTTCCTTGGACAACCTCTTGACGACACCCGTTTTAATAACCAACTGTCTGATGCGTGGATCTGCCATTTGCGAGCTTTTATTGTGTTAGTTGTATGTCTTGAGGTCTAAAATAATAATATTTTACAAAATAAATTCAAGTACTTTTATCGTTTAATGATTTGTCGCCAAATTTAACACAGCCGGCTGAGTGTTTTTTTTTGTTGTTTATAAAAAAGCCGCCCGTGAGTCAGATGGAGAACAATCGAGTGAACCATCGATGTTTGGCAGACCACTATCGAATACCGCCCGTGAATCAGCTTACAGCTGTATTGCAAAGCAAACCAACAGGTGACAATCTTGGCTCTCATAAAAGGGACGATGGTCAGTTTTAAGTTTTTTATACCCTGTGCCCATTGAAAATGGTCAAAAGGGTATATTAGATTTGTGTGATGTATGTAACAGGCAGAAGGAAGCATTTCCGACCCAATAAAGTATATATATTCTTGATCAGCATCAACAGCCGAGTTGATTGAGCCATGTCCGTCTGTCTGTCCGTCTGTCCGTCCGTCTGTTTGAACGCGTCGATCTCAGAGACTATAATAACTAGAGACTTCAAAATTGGCATGTAGGTAGCTGGATACCGGACGCAGATCAAGTTTGTTTTTAAATTTGGATCGGACCACTATATCATATAGCTGCCATATGAGCGATCGGTCAAAAATTAAGTCTTGGTATGAAAAACTTTTTTGTTGTTTGAGATATCTCAACCAAACTGACACAATATGTAAACGGGATGGTCCTTGGGAACCTGACAAAATTTGGTAGAAGTCAGACGACTATATCGTGTAGCTGCCATAGGAACGATCAATCGAAAATCCAGTCTCTCTATGAACAACTTTTTTGTTGGTTAAGATATCTCAACCAAACTGATAGATTATGCATACTGGACGGTCCTCGGAAACCTGACAAAATTTAGTAGAAGTCAGACGACTATATCATATAGCTGCCATAGGAACGATCAGTCGAAAATCATGTTTTAGTATGACAAACTTTTTTACTGTTAGAGATATCTGAGCCAAGCTGACACAATATGCAAACGAGATGGTCCCATACATCCTCACCAAACTTGGTTAATTAATTATATTACAATTTATGGAGACTGGCACAGGGTATACAACAGTCGAGCAAACTCGACTGTAGCCGCGCCCACTTGTTTTTTTATATAAACTATTATTTTTTCATTTTGATGCAATTTTGTAAGAAGTTTTTGGACTTTTGAATTTTTGATTGCGAAATAAATGACATAAATTCACACCTCGTGACGAGCACCTAAGTCCACAAAAATATTATGCAGTAGCTGTAACATTTTCAATTACATACTGTCCATTCACAATAGTTGAACCTGCATAAAAGCTGAAGCAGACTCAGTGTTACCAACGCCTTTACACAAAAAAGGGCTGTTAAACCCAAAATAAAGACAGAAAACGGGCAGAATTTTTTTAAAAGGACAAAAACTCTGGACAAACAGGGTTTTTATTTAATACACATAAAAATAAATCACATAATAATATCATAGCTTTAAAAAAACCTCCAATATTGAATGTATTAGCTCTTTATTGGCCAGTAAAATGTGTCAGCAAAAGGAAAAATTGTCAGTACTGGCTGCATGGCTTTGAAAAATGGTCATCGATATCGGAAAATCCATATGTTGTAATTGATAAATTGTATAAGCGACTTAACAATTAAAAAAGGATAAATAAATGGATGACATAAAATTAAAAATGCATTTTTTCCGGATAGGGGACGTTTTAAAATGTTTCCCGAAATCGCAGTTTCAAAACGGACAAATCTGTCCGCAAAAAGGACCAATTGGCAACACTGAGCAGACTGCACACAGCTGTTAATTTCAAAACTGTTATACGGGGACTTAAGCTATTATAAAGTTCCCCCCGATAATAGAAGGCTTCGCGTTTACCATTTAAATGAGAAAAGAAATAATGTAATTGGTAATTTACGGTTAAGCATTCTTTATTTTATTATTCTCAATTAATACAGTAAAAGATCATTTATGTATGTATGTTTATTAAGCAACGTTTTCAGTATCCATGAATGAATGGTTTTCTGTTATGGGTTACAATTCTAATTTCAGAGTGTGTAAGTAACGATAATGAATGCATAATGTATGGATTGCATGCATATTTAGTACGTTATTATGTATGTAAGTATGTGGTTAATCGATAATGAGAAACATTTGATCAAAGTATGCAAATGCCAATGAGGCTCGATCGAACATTTAGAATGTTTTCAAAACCGCATGATTATGTTCTTTATGAATATATTTTTGTAATACTTCTTAAGCATTTGTCTTTTTTTTCATTTTGGAGAAAATTTTTGAATTCATTGCGAATGTAGTCTTTTTTTGTTTTTGTTTTTAGTTTATAGTGGGTTTAAAACTAAACTCTGAAGTTATATGTTTATGTAATAATAGATTTTAAATCGAATGCCTCCGACTGACTTATCAAAAGTATAAAAAGTGTTTAAAATCCATTGATTGAAATGATGTGGGATGATGATATTAAAAAAAACAATGTTGTCGTTTAATGATTAGAGAGGGTTAGGACGGGAAGGGAGGGTTAGGAGCGGGGCTGGGACTGGGCTAGCAGCAAACTCCAGTGGCAAATTGACCAAAATGTTTCCTGCGAAAGGATTTGCGATGACGATACAAGTTTAGATAGTTATAGTAGATGATAATTATGAATATGATGGCGATAACCGATTTAGAGTACGCATACGGGAATGACGATTCCAGGTGATGATGATCAAAGTGTCCAGGCACCTTTCCCTCTACCTGTACCTCCCCCTCTCCCTTCACATGCTCATCGCCTCGTCGTGCAGCTGGTAAATGGATACTTGTGTCCATATCCTCGCTAATTGTATGTGTGATTATAATAAATTGCAGTATTTCCTCAAGTTTATATAATATTTGAATGCAGCAGTAAATATTAGTTTTTGTTGTTGTTGTTTGCTTTTCCTTTGCCACGGACTCTGATTTTAGCCCCTGATTCGGATTCGGTTTTGATCCTCGTTGATTAATAGATATTATTAATTTGAAGTGAGTTGTTGTTGCTGTTGCCGTTTGCTGTTGTTGTTGTTGTTGTTGTTGAGTGTTGCTTTTGGTTTGTTGTTTGTTGTTACGGTTCTGCTGACACCCTAGTTATTTCTTCTTCTGTGCCTTCTCAGCGGCTTTTGTTACTTTGCCCGAGGTCGTCTCTTTAAAGTTCACCGACTTGATGACACCAACGGCAACCGTTTGACGCATGTCACGCACCGCAAATCGTCCCAGGGGCGGAAATTCTTGGAAGCTTTCGACGCACAGCGGCTTCGTTGGCACCAGCATGATGATGGCCGCATCGCCCGACTTGATGGCCTTCGGTTCGGTCTCAGTGGTCTTGCCGGTACGGCGATCGCACTTCTCCTTAATCTCGGCAAACTTGCAGGCAATATGGGCCGTGTGGCAATCGAGAACGGGTGTATACCCATTGGCAATTTGCCCAGGGTGATTCAAAACGATAACCTGTCGAACCAAGTGAATCATAAATTAGTAATTTAAAAGATGACTGAGCTTTGAAACTTCGCAAACTGATAACATAAATCTTATTTCAAGTTCGCTTTTCGCAGTCCCGGAAATTTTACAATATGAATTTGGGATACTGTGGATAAGTTTTGAGATTAATTTAAGTCTGTTAAAGATCAGAAATACTAGAATTTAATAAAAGGGTGTTTTGTTGGTGACACGCATTCAACTATTTCAAAAGATGCTAGCTTGAGTTCAGCTGTGTGCGGTTAGAATCAGTTGAGAATTCTAAGGCTAAGAATGACGACAAAAAAAACTTCAACTTATACTTGTTTCAAGAATAGTAGTAAAGTGTAAGAACAAAACGGTGCTAATTCATTTACGGACTTAATTTTAGGATTGCATAATTTTGTAATTCCACCCACCTGAGCAGTAAAGTCGGCAGCTCCTCGCGGTGGATTTTGCTTGGAATCTCCAGCCACATAGCCGCGACGCAGCTCCTTAACGGACACGTTCTTCACATTGAAGCCCACGTTGTCGCCGGGCATGGCTTCTGTGAGCGCCTCGTGATGCATCTCCACGGACTTGACTTCGGTCACCAAATTAACTGGAGCAAAGTTCACCACCATGCCTGTAAAAATAAAGGGAATCTGTAAAAAACGTGTCACATAGAATGGTAACCCGCACGCACCTGGTTTGAGAATGCCCGTTTCGACGCGACCCACTGGCACTGTGCCGATGCCACCGATCTTGTAGACATCCTGCAGGGGCAGACGCAACGGCTTGTCGGTGGGCCGCTGGGGCGGCATAATCGCGTCCAGCGCGTCAATCAAGCACTTGCCCTCTGTCTTGCCCTCCTTGCGCTCGACGCTCCAGCCCTTGAACCAGGGCATCTTCTCGGAAGCCTCCAGCATGTTGTCGCCATGCCAACCGGAAATGGGCACAAAGGCGACCGAGGCCGGATTATAACCGATCTTCTTGATGTACGACGAGACTTCCTTCTTGATTTCCTCGTAACGCGTTTCGCTGTACGGCGGCTCCGTGGAGTCCATCTTGTTGACGCCCACAATAAGCTGCTTAACGCCCAGAGTGAAGGCCAAGAGCGCATGCTCACGCGTCTGTCCATTCTTCGAGATGCCGGCCTCGAATTCACCGGTTCCCGCCGCGACAATGAGGACAGCGCAATCGGCTTGCGAGGTGCCCGTAATCATGTTCTTGATGAAATCCCTATGTCCGGGCGCATCGATAATGGTCACATAGTACTTGGCCGTCTCGAACTTCCACAAGGCGATGTCGATGGTAATACCACGTTCACGCTCCGCCTTCAGTTTGTCGAGCACCCAGGCGTACTTGAACGATCCCTTGCCCATCTCCTGGGCCTCCTTCTCGAACTTCTCAATCGTCCGCTTATCGATGCCGCCGCATTTGTAAATCAAATGGCCGGTGGTTGTCGACTTGCCCGAATCGACGTGGCCAATAACGACAATGTTAATATGAATCTTCTCCTTGCCCATGTTGATATTTATTCAACAAATTCCTTTATTCGTATGGAACCTGAATGCAATGTACCCATATATAATATCATAAGGTGTACATGGGTGACAAAATTTTATATACATATGTATATGTTGGTATATAGTAAGTAGTAGACATACAGAGAAAGTAGAACGAGAGTGAGTAAGTGAGAGATAGGGAGAAAAAGGCGTGTGCTATGAGGACACGAGTGAGCATTGGACATGAGGACTACATACATATAGTATGTACATATGTATGCGTGTATGTGTCTATATAGGGGTCGATGTGGGTGTGGGCGCGTCTCGGTTCGTCTGTTCGCGGTGTAGAGACCGAAATATTGCAGTCAAGTGTTCATATATGTAATTATGTATACAGTTAGTCAGGTAATTGTTTTAAGAAAATTTTATATATACGTATGTTTGTCACTAGAAAAAATCAAGTTAAGTCCAATGCACTTCATTATTGTTACTCTTTTTCAACTTCTAAAAAAAAATTATTCTTGAAAAACAAAAATTAAAAAGATTTATATATTTTTTATTTATTTATTCTGCTCATGATCAAGATTTTTTGCAAATAAAAATTTGATTTTAATTTATTAAAAATGACTTGACTAACTGCAATTACAAAATTGTTCAGAGCATGTCACGCCCATGTCTAATTTAAATGAACTCACCTGGAAATTAGCTTGATTGTGACTTGCCGCTTGCAAGTGCTCCAATTGACAACTGCAATTCTGGAAAACGGAAATAATCGAATTATGCCTAATACAAATAAATTACGTATTTAATTTTCAGAATTTATGAAGTACAGCACGCACAGGAAGAATTATGAAAATTAATTGCATACCAAAACTGGCAAATATAAGTATATAAATCAAAACCAAGTCCGCTCGACACGTCTGCCCGTTAGTCAATGCCCGGAAAATCTGGGCAATAAGTATGCAACCAAGTCTCAATTCTCGACACGAAAAATCAATAGCGAACCCAGACAAACGATGAGAGACTCTGGAGCTTTATGTAAAAAGCGAGAAGCAGCCGAATGACGACGACAACGACGACGATGATGCCGCCGAACGCCGATGCACTTACTACACCCCCCACACCACCTCTCACTTCACCTCACTACTCCCACATCACCTCTCACTTCAACTTACTTCACCTCACTACTCCCACCACCCCACCCCAGCCTCTCACCTGTAGTGCTAGACAGTCGCATTCGTGAAATCAAAAGTAGAAACTAACCGAACATCCGATAAGGACTTTGATTTAAATAACTTTTATCAACAATTTGTTAATTGTATATTATCAAAGGAGGACGCGAAAATCAATGATTGCAACGGTACGAGTTGTGTATGTGTGTGTGTGTGTGTTCGCCGACCGGCATTTGTGGCACTCGTGTGTGGTGTGTGCTCTTTTCTCTGTGGACTGAACTGAATATTCGCGATTCGAAAGGGTTAAAAACTGCACAGGAACACACACACACGCTCACACACACTCAGACAAAACAAACGCATACTCATGGAGAGAAGAAAAATGCCGCTGCTTCGGGCTGCACTTGCTCATCGTTTCCGTTGGTCGTCGTCGACGTCGTCTTGGATAAACTTGCAAAAACACCAACAACAACAGGGAGACAAGCATTCGCAGTCACACTCATCCCTATGTATATGCATGTGTGTGTGATTCATAGTGAAGAGCCCAAAGCGTTGTGGTTTATTTTCTACCCTAGAAACAAATTTAACTTGCAGTTTTCCTCTAGTTATTTTTAACAACATATATTTGTATGTACAAATGTGCACGGATTTCGTATTTGCATTTAAGTGCAAATTGTAAAGAAGAAGAAAGCAAAAGGGAAATGTAAAAATACTTTCGACATGCAGCCTCATCGCGGTGGAGTGAGAAGTGCACACAGATTAGCACGTCATCCGATTTACATACATATATACATGCATGCAGCGGCCATTTACTTAGCGGCAAATTCGTTTTATTGAATATAATTCACATTAACGCAAATTCACTTAGAAAACAAGCAAAATGAGTACATACAAAATGTGGTATTAATTTTACGCCAAAATCTATACTATATTTTAGCTATAGAATGTACAGCAATTTAAATTTCATAATAAACTTTGCAAATTACAGCATACATATGTATGTATGTAAGTATATACATACATACCTTGCATGCAACGGTGCACTACGACACACACACATACACGTACGCCCACATACACAAAGCTGCAAAGCTTCTTCCGACACACCGACCTGAGCCGCCATTTTGAAATTTTGGAGGAGAGAAGAGCATACATATTTGTACATAATGTATACGCAGAATAATCAAAATATGCACATATGTACAAAAACATGTACTCATATATTAAACTCAGACAGACTTTGCAATAACTGAATTATTTGTATTGCAAAAGATACTTATTTAGATGTACATAAATACCGTTACACATGCATGTATGTACATAAGTACTTGTATTATGCAAAACTTATCGATTAGACACCGGCCGGTAAACGCACGAATTTCAAAGGCACTTTTCCCATTTATACAATGCGAAATATTATGCAAATATTCAAATGTGGAACGAGCCCGAGCTTTTAACTGTCTTTTCACATTCGAAAAACTAATCGATGATTATTAATGGCAACGGTATTTTAGGATTTGATGAAAGCTGCACGAACTGCCAAACGAACGAACGAACCTAAAGTAAGTACGTGCACTTACCTCGAAACCAGAAAACGGAAAGACAGAAATCGAAATCGACAGCGACGACGACATTCAAGTCGGCTGACGATGCGGCGAACCTCGAAAGCCGAACGATGCACGATGATGCAACGCCGATTTAATGACAGAGTAGCCACCAAATGGGAGAAGGCATAGGAATATGTGCATAGGTATGATACGAGACGGGCATACATACATATGTATGTGTCGTGCGAATTGCGGGCAATTTTAAAATTCAACTAGAAAATAAAAGGTTGGTTATCGTCTTCACGCCGAAGACTTGATGCGCTGATCCGTATTTCAATCTGATCGTACCTATGACATGTTCATCATATTTTAGTCCGATTTGAACTAAGTTTGGTTAGGATGTAGAAGACAACGACAAAGATGTAAACTAGGAAATTAGTTCAGATAACAACAAATTTTCTCATTTGAATTTTCAGCTTTCGTTTCTATTCAAAATACCCTATCTGTGATTTTGGAGCCTTTTAGACTGATTTAAATGATCTGATTGAGCTAATCAAGACTATTATCAAGACTAAACCGATTAAAATTTAAAACCGTAACCGAACAAAAATTTTCATTTGACTGAAACCTTAAACCCGAAACTCTGTAAACCGAAGTAACCATCTCAGTATAAGGTAACCATCTCATTTATAGGGGTAAACTTTGGTAATTCATACATATATAAAAAAAAATTATTTTTCATTTTTAATTTTGATTTTATTTTTCTTATGTTTAGCTTTAAATTTTTATTTGTGACTTTCATGATAGAATTTTCATAGCACTGAATAACTAAACTACATCAAACTGAAGAATATGTGAAATAAATGTGTGAATAAAAAATTAAGAAAGTAACGCCTTTTAAATTATTATTATTATATTATTAATATAATTCTATTTTTCAAAAACAATTTTTTTGTAAACCGATACCATACCGGTATTTCAAAACCGAACCATACAAAAACCGGTTCACCGTTACGAAGCCTTTATTCAAAGATTTTGCGTAACCGAAAACCTAAATGCGAACATAACCGAAACCGTAACTGAAACCGATATTCATTTTGGTTAAGAATCTCTGATTAATTTACATTTCCAATTTTTGTCAAAATTATAAGATAGGAAGGATCGTTAGACATTCACATTAGGATTATTGGCAATTTGCTTAAACCAATTTTAAACAGTAAACATTTTATAATTTCTCATGTATGTGTATTTTTATATATTCAGAACTTAAAACCGTTTTGCATGAAATAACAAAAGTTTGTCAGAAGCTAATTATACATTAGGATGTATTCATGTTCATACAATATACAAGTATACTTATTTACTACTTTATTCTTCAGATATAATTATTTCCATTCACTGTCTGATTCGTATTCTGGCCAATCTGGTTTCACACCGGTTGGCAGCTTCTTTTGCTCGAGGTATTCATTGAACTGTTCTGGAATCGACATGAATCTACGAATCTTCAATCGAAATTGCCTCCACGTCCACTGGCCATGATTGCGACGATCTGTTACCATGGCCTTGTAATTAAATTTGTGCTTGTTTAGGAAATATGAGAGCTCTTTGACGACGCCTTTGGGTAATCTGAAATAAAAATAAAGCAATAATATTAAAAAAAAAAGAAAATTCAATAGTTGTCCCAGAAGAATATCATAATATGATAGTTTGATAAGCTTACCTGAACTCAGGATCTGCTCGCCTGTCTATGGCCATCTGTTCCAGTTCCTGCACGACGTGGCCACGTTTTGGTTTTTGATTCTGTGCGTCCTCTGCGGATTTTTTCTTGGGTCCCAATGCCGCCAGTTCCTCATCATCGAGTTCCTCTTCAATAAAACCGTTTACAACTTTCGCTGCCTCGAGTCTGTCGCGCTTATAGTTTGGTATGCCAATGGCCTTGTTGGGATCTTTGGCCAATCCCATTTCACTGAAATTGGTGCCCACGCGTTGACCTTCCACCCACAACTTTTTCATTTCGGGACTACAAAGCAAGAACAACATCTTGAGCATAAACAAATAGTATGAAGACCCATTTAATACTTACTCCTTAATTTTTCCCATGTTTTTACGTGTTTTGTTCAATGTTTTGCGATTAACGCTATAGCGATAACGCTTACGCACATGATTCCTACGGATTTTCATTTTATATTCCTGCTAAATCAACAAAAACTCAAATTTACTTAAAAAACAAAACAAGTTGCACGTGTTGCAGCTGTTGATGTGTGTTATCACAATCACGAGCTATCGAAATCATTAGTGTAGCATTCGAAACATCGATAATTACTTCGTTATGGCGCCAGCGAAATATTGCATTAAATTTATCCCCTCTTTATCAAGAGAATATTTATTATAGTTTTCAAAGGGGGCGAGTTTAATGAATTCCCTTAATTTTATTGTCATACAAAAATATCGCACAGTTTATTTCCAGCAATCGATATGCATCGCTGCCAGTTGAACCTAGAGGTGGAGAACTATCGATGGCACTATCGGCACTATCGATGGTCAAGGACTATCGAGGCGCCATCGATAGCAGACGTGCACTATCGATAGTGGTCGATAGTTTTTTATGACGCTTAACTCGTCACAGTAAGGCTCTCCTTTGGCAGTGCATTTAAGTTTTGTGTTTTAATAAATATATATTTTCATGATATGGATAAGAAGAACAAATCGGAACTAACATTATTACATATTTTTATGTTTTAACATTTATTTAAGTGTGCCCGCCATTTCAGTCGAGTCCGGCCGCATGATCGGTAGACAGAACCATAAGTTTTAGATCGTGGAACTTTGGCTAATAGAGAAACATTATTGTTGGTAACGAATTGTATTTGTTTTTACTTTTATAATACCTAAATTAGTGCCAACTTCAAATTTTTGTTTAATTTTTTATAAAATTTTATAATTGAACACACTATCGAAAAATATCGATAGTTATCGATGGTTTGAAAAATAATATCGTTGACTATCGATGGCGCAGACTATCGATAGTTCTCCACCTCTAGTTGAACGCACTAAGACTTATCGACTCGAACAATATCGATAGCTTGTCAACATTAGTGTTATCGTCATTATTATTAAAAGAAAAACAAAAAAATGCGCGACGAAATTTTAGATCCTAATAATTTGGTTAAGAACCGGGAAATTCTGTACCGGTTAATGATAAGGTAAGCGAAAACCGACTGCACACACTTGTGGCATGTTAACTAATTTTGTTTTGGTTGTTTAGTCAGTTAATGTACGATGGCTTGGAGAAATTTGCAATGGAGCTCTCGATGCTGGTCAAGGCGGATCAGTGTGCGCCAAGTGAGCGTCTACTGCATGTCATGATATCGGGAATGCAAACGATGTCCGAGAAGGACAAGAGCAATACGGATGACGTGTTGCCCGGCATTGATCTAGAATTTGAGCCAGAGGCGTCTGCCTTAGCACCGGAGCCGCATTCCTATGAAACGGCATATGTGACATCTCACAAGCAGGCATGCCGTTCTGGAGCCTTCAGCTTTGATGGCTCCTTGGTGGCAACCGGTAGTGTCGATGCGAGTATTAAGATTCTAGACGTGGAGCGCATGTTGGCCAAATCGGCGCCTGAGGACATTGAGCCAGGTCGTGAGCAACAGGGTCATCCAGTCATACGCACATTGTATGATCACACTGATGAGGTGTCTTACCTGGAGTTTCATCCCAAGGAGCACATCTTGGCCTCGGCTTCGCGCGACGGTACCGTCAAGCTTTTCGACATTGCCAAGCCATCGGTGAAGAAGGCCCACAAGGTGCTCACCGACTGCGAGCCTGTGCTGTGCGTATCGTTTCATCCAACCGGCGACTACATAGCGATTGGCACAGAGCACAATGTGCTGCGGATCTACGATGTGCACACCACGCAATGCTTTGTCAGTGCTATACCATCACAGCAGCACAAGGCGGGAGTCACTTGCGTCAAATACTCACCCACAGCCAAGCTATACGCGACCGGCAGCTTTGATGGCGACATTAAAATCTGGGACGGCATCAGTGGTCGTTGCATCAACACAATTGCCGAGGCGCACAGTGGTGCCGCCATCTGTTCCCTGCAGTTCACTCGGAATGGAAAGGTGAGTACAATCTTATTATAGTCTGCTAATTATTTGACCTATTGTCCGTTCTTCTTGTAGTACTTGCTGTCATCTGGCATGGACTCTATAGTTTATCTGTGGGAGCTCTGCACTAGTCGACCAATACAAACATATACGGGCGCTGGCACCACCGGCAAACAGGAGCATCAGGCTGAAGCCGTCTTCAACCATACCGAAGACTATGTACTCTTCCCAGACGAAGCCACCACCTCTCTTTGCTCATGGAACTCCCGTAACGGCTGTCGTCTGACCCTCAACTCCCTGGGACACAATGGACCCGTGCGCTATATAACCCATTCACCCAATGCGCCCGCTTTTCTAACTTGCTCTGATGATTTCCGAGCACGTTTTTGGTATCGTCGTGCCAATAATCAATAAGCGTCTTTTTAACTAAGCTAAGAAATTTAATAAAGAAACAAATACAAAATAATTTAAATATTTCAAGCGATAGTTTTAGTTTATATCTGTTAGTGCAGCTAACTGCCTACTTTGATGTTTTCACTATCTGTCGAGAGATGGCGCCATATACAATTTCCCTTTTACTTGCTACTTTGATGGTTTCACTATTTGCCAAGAGATGGCGCCAAGCACAATTTCCCTTTTTAAGAAGTCCCTCAAATATGGCGCGTAGTTTAAGTATGTATTCTTGATTGCAAATAATATAATTGAGTAACATATTAAAGTTCACGTCGTTTAAAATATATTTATTGAGCGCATTGTTAAGTTAAGTCGTAATGCTTGCTTTAAGTAAATATTGAAATCAGAATACATAATGCAAATGCTGAGTACTTTTGTGCGCCTTCATTCTATGTATATAATTATTTTAATAATTAGAGGACACTAGGCTTGTATGTATGTGTGATTGTATTGTATGTATGTATAAATATCAGTTTAAATTTCACTGGAAGTCCCTTGCGCATTTTGTTGTGCATCGATTGGTGCACGATAATGCCTTAAATCATAATAATTATAAATAGTGTGAATATAATGCTAAGAGTCTGCTAGAGCATAATTAAGTAGTCGATAATTAAGTTTACAACATTTTCGTGGGCAACGAACCCAAAATTGTGGATTCATAAAGCGCCTCGAAGTTTTTTTTTGATAATTGCACAAATAGCCAATGGATTGGATTTCTTGTTTTAAACGAATAAAACATACCAATTATTCTACGGACTTTGAGTATTGAACGTAATACTATATACAATATATAAACAATAAATGAAAAAAAAAAAACACATGGAAATCGAAAGTTTAACAAAATCACAAAGAAAATAAAAATAATAATAGTGAAAATCATCAAACAAAAACAGAAGACTAAAGAATTCGCTGTCGCAATAACGAGTCAAAAGTAGCGAGTTAAATTACTTGGACGGTTTCTACTCGTTCGTTGTCCAAACGATTTAGCGAGTACTTAAATGCGAATATCTCGTTATTTCTAACTATATATAAAGTAATTACAATTAATTAGTTTAGTTAACTGTTCTAGGCAGTGGGATCTTAGTAATTTCCTATTACTAGTTGTATCAGTTGCACTTCATTTAGTTCATTAAAAGATTTCTTATAATCTATTTAATTAAAGTACTTAAGGCTTTATGGACGGAACCTTGTTAAATTAATATATGATTGCTTAGTTAACGAAATTCGCTAAATTATCTAATTATTATGCATTATTCACTATACACTATTTATGATTGATTTGAGTGTTTCAGTTTTAAAGATTGCTTATCGTTAAGTATTTTACAGTTGTAGTTTAAGGCACTCGTTCTCGTCCTTTGCTCGTCCTTGTGAGTTGGTTCCATGGTTCCTTCTTTATTTTGTGAGTCAAATGAAAAGTCTTTACGTTGCAGTTTGTGCGGCATTTGCCAGATTCGGCAGATTCTTGCCCTCGGGCACCGCACACATCGCCGGCGGCGATGGTGATGGAGATGGCGAGATTTGTAGCTCGTTCTTGATGATGACATCGTTCTGTAAACTGAGCATTGCCGCTGCAGCAGCTGTGGGCGTCGTTGCAGCCGCAAAGCTGCTCAGCTCGTGCTCAGTGTCCTGATCCTGATCCTGTTCCTGCTCCTGTTTCACATCGGGCAAGAGCAGTGTGCTGTCCTGGCAGTCGAATCCAGTCAACGGTTGTTGCTGCTGCTGTTGCTGCTGTTGTTGTTGTTGTTGCTGTTGCAACTGTTGCTCCTCCAGATGTCGCTGGAATTGCTCCTGTTGCTGCTGCTGCTGTTGCTGGTAGATCGTGGAGTGAATATCACCAGCTGCTGCTGCCGAAATTAAATACTTGAGCGAACTGTACGCATTAATATCCTTGGGCGGTGTGCAATTCTCGTGCGTCATCTTCAGATGATTTTTCATTTTATCGGGACGCGAGAATTCCTTGGAGCACACCGGACAGGGGAACACCTTGCGGTGCTTGCCCTCGTGGTAGAGAAACGCATGACGCTGGAAGCTGTACTTGTTCTTGAAGGTCTTCTGCATGTTCTCCTTGGCGCACTCGGTGCAGCGATAGACGCCCTCAACGACGCTGGCATATCGAAACAGATCCAAGCCACGCACCGACATCTCCGTCAAGTGCTCCGCCTGATCGTCCAGCGTGGATTGCGCCTTGCGACGCACACGACGCCGTTGGACGGGTCGCTTGGGCGTGGAACTGGTCGGTGCCCGTGATGACGATGACGTGGTGATTTCACTGCTCACTGCCTCAGTGGGAGCAATGGCCTCGTCAAAGCCATCGGATGCCTGATAGCCGGGCAATCCAGCATTCTCATCAGCCAGCGTCAGCAGCTCATGATCTGGCTCATCACATTTATCCTGCGGCTCGCTTAAGGACATGAAATCCATATCCTCATCCACATATTGTCCCTCTGCTGTGGGCGATGCATCCGGTTGTTGTTGCTGCTGTTGTTGCTGCTGCTGTTGCTGTAGTTGTTGCTGCTGTTGTTGCTGCTGTTGTGCTTGGTAATAGTCGCTGGCATTGTGCTTCGCATTGGCGGCAATATGCAGCAGCAACTGTTGGTGCAAGCTGGCATTATTGTTGTTGCTGCTGTTGTTGTGCGCTTGTTGCGATTGTCGCTCCGCCGCATTGGCCAACGATTGCAGAGCGCTGCAACTGTTGTCCTTCTGCTGCTGCTGCTGCTGTTGTGTCTCCTTGACGCCTTCCTCTGGATGGGGCACAACTACAGGTAAGCTACACACTTCCGGATCCTTGGCAGCGCCACGCAGTTGCTGTTTCAGCAACGAGTTGTTATTCTGTTGTTTGTGCGGCACAGTTGCCGTTGCTGTTGTCGTTGTCGCAGATGTTGCTGCTGAATTGCTTGGATTAATGGCTCGTATCTTAAGGCCCAGTATTGTGGGCAAATGCAGCGAAGTAGGCGTGGCATTGTCACTAGTTTCACGTATAATTATCGCCTCAGTTGCTGCTGTTGCTGTCGTTGTACTTATGGGAATTAACGTTGGCGGTCCAAAAAGGCGTTGTGAAAGCTCGGGAGTTGCTTGAGCAGCTGCAAAAAGCATAAAATAAAAGATTTATAAATTTATGGGACCTATGAATTAATTATATACAATTATAATTAAACATAATTGACCGTTTTGTTGTTGTTACAATTGATTTTTAAAGTTCCAAACACTGTCAAAAATTGTATTCTAAGTTGATTTTGTGAGCTTTCATCGAGGTTCCGGGAGATTTCATTGTAGCTTCCAGTTGGACTTTAATCCGAAAGCTTTTTTAAATCCTTTTAAGTGACGCTAGTGACGAAAGCAGCACAAAGGGTGCGATAAGTTTAGTAAAACTGAATTAGGTTCAGATAACTACATATTTTATACCATATTAAATATTCTCGGCAAGCCAAAAATTACTAAAAATAAATAAAAATTCCGACAAATCGTTTCTTTTTCAAAACTGTTTTTCTTTTTGCGTGTGTATTGTGAGTGTATTTTATTTTTCTTCTCAGTTTCAGTTTCATTTTCATTAATTTTAATTTCGATTTTGATGTTCATCGATACAATAATATTATCTTTAATCGTTAAACGCATTCTGTAATAAAAAAATACAATTTTTTTATGTATGTATAACAAAATTGTTATTTTATTGAATAATATTGCGTGATTTACTATTATTTATAAATTTTACAAAAATTTGTATGTGTATTTTGTTTTGTTTTGATTTATTGGTAACTTGCAATTTTTGCTAATCCTCCTGAAAAAACATTTTTAATCTGTTTAAGTTGATGGAAGATTGTTTTTGCCATTTAACCAACCATTTCTGGTTAATAAGTATATTTCATATTTTTTGTTTTCTTTGGGCATCAAAAGCATGACTGTTTAATTATAATATTATTTATTTATAATGGAAGTTTATATAGTAGAATATTAGCTGTTTAGTTGTATTGTTTTTTCGAGTTGGAAGGCGAGAGAAAGTTACGTGAAAATTGTGTGTGTGTGTTCGGTTTTTTAGTTACATTTAACGCTGTTTCTTGCAATAATAAAACATATTTATTTTAAATGTAAACTAATATAATTAAAGTTAAATTATAGTACATACAATATATAAATATGTATTTGTATTTGTATGTATTTTTGTGTGTGTGAGTGAGTGTGGGTGTGTGTGTGTTAATGCCAAATAATAATAGTATTTAAATATATCGAATTTGTTGCGATTGTTGTTGTTGTTTTTTTAGGCAGATAGTTTGGGTAAGTTGGTGGATAGTTGGAGCGTTTTTTACTTAACTACATAAATTGCACTAGCTAACACTAAATAAAGAATTAAAAACAAATTACATTTAATAAATTAGCGTAGACACGCAGTTTTTGTTTATTATTTATTACACAGATTATTTAATTGCTGTTTTACTTCCTTCTCATCTTTCTCCTCATGTTCTTCTCTTTCATCTTTCGATGCTAACAAAAATTAGAGCTGTGTTTTTCTATTCTGATTGCAACAAATTCAATTTCCACTTTTTTAACGTTTTCTTTTCTTTCTTTGTTGTGTTCAATTATGAAAATCATTTTTATTTTATTTTTTGCTTTTTAACTTTTTCAAGTATTGTTTTTTTTTTTTGGAGATCGTGTTTATTCTTTTTGCTTTACATAATTAACTTTTGTTTGTATTGATTGTTTATCTTGTTGTTGCTGGTGTCGAATTTACATACATATCTTTTTGTTTTTCTTTTTTTTGTCGCATTTTCCATTGCCTTTGTTTTTGTTTGTGTTTTGTTTTGCTTCGTTTCTTTGGCGATAATTTAAGCCTCCGATATACAACATAAATTTTACTTTTAATTGTAATTGTTTTTTATAATTATAATTGTAATAAATTGATAAATTATTTTGCATAGTTGGTTTTAGACTACGTTAGTTGTTATTAAAGATAACCATTATTATAAACGTAATCGTAAGTCATAATCATTATTAATATTGTATATTATTGTTGCTTTTATAATTAGTTTATTATTAACATTTAACGTTGCTCACAACACAAATCGAACGAAACATTTGCAATCCCTCGATCGAGTTGTGTGTGTGTGTGTTTGATTGGTTGATTGATTGATTGGGTTTACTTTGATTGATTCATTTCACAATTTTCCCCATTTTCATCTTTTAACTAGCTTCATTTGAAGGCAACAAGGTTGATCTGCGTTTCCTCTCACTCCGTTCGCACGATTCACACATATTACATGATTAACATTTAAACGTAAAACAATATGATTATCATAATGTTATTCAGTAAATATATATATATCGATAGAATTGTATATATATATATAAATTAATTAATAAACTATAGCTACGCATACCAAAGACATAATTAGATATTCATATTCATATAAATATAATATTGTTTAGTTAGTTGTCATTAACTAAAAAGTGATCTTGTTTTTTTTTGTTTTCTTTTTTTGTTTATGTTTATTGTAACTGTTATAGTTACATGTTGTTGTTGTTGCATTCTTTATAAGGCCGCTGCGGTGTGTGCAAATAAAAATGTCAAATGTACACTTTTTTAAATTAAATTATAAATAATAATAATAACATATACTTTTTATATATATGTGGTATAAATTTTGATATTATTGAGTTTAGTTTTATAGTGTAGATTCAGTAATCCTAAATGTGGTTACGCTATTGGTATTTATAGATTGGTATTTGTCATTGCGAGACGCAGACGGTAGCATTTTTTTTTATTATTATTGTTATTGTATTGTGGTAAAACTAGTTCGAAACCGGATTCGAAATCGAAAATAATTGCACAACATGTGTATGAATAAGATAAAAAAAATATAAAAATTAAATTATAAAAAAATTATAATATTATAGGGAGAGAAACAAAATGTTCAACAGAGGGATGAAAATATAAATTTTAAACGCAATGCTGAGATTAACGCTTTCGGTTTAGAATCAAAGCCAAGTAAATAACTAAAAAACAAAAAAATTAACAAAAATTTGCTTTCTTTTATGAAATGTGTTAACTGCCTCTGCAATCCCCCCGCCCCGCCCCGCCCCATATAGCCTATGATCCCGCCCATAAAACCACCTAAAAAGGCACACGTTGCGCCTGGCGCTGCCTTTTCTTCTCCTTTCTCCTTTCAACTAATTTTCATTACTTTCAAAATATTTTCATTACTTTCTTATATGTTTTTTTGATTTTGGAATATGTGTTTAATTGTGTTGCATGCAATTTATTGCGCCGCGGCAGCTGCCGCTGCTGCCGTTGTCAGCGGCCCCAAAG
The DNA here is from genome assembly GCA_035047525.1 of Drosophila quinaria. Classification (NCBI taxonomy): domain Eukaryota; kingdom Metazoa; phylum Arthropoda; class Insecta; order Diptera; family Drosophilidae; genus Drosophila; species Drosophila quinaria. Next base: position 4,089,051 of record JAWNPO010000384.1, on the reverse strand, counting down.
AACCGCTCGACGAGGACGTGGACGACGATGATGAGGTGGAGAGCGCATTGCTTGTCGCCGGCAGCGATTGATTCGAATTCTGCGCATTCAGATCAGGGGGCGTGGGCGTGGTGGCCGCCGAGGCGTTCAGCGACTGATTGGCCAACGTGGCAGCCGCAACGCTGGCCAAAGCAGTCGAGGGATTCTCAATTTTATGTATGATCTTCACGTGCGCCGTCATGTTATCCTTGCGCGTGAACTCCTTAAAGCAGAACGGACACGGATAGACCTTGACGTTGCGCTTATGCGAGGTCACATAGTGCCGGCAAAAGTTGCTGATGTGCGTGTAGACGCGCGAACAGACCTTACACCTGTACGTGTGCTCGCCCTCTTTGGTACAATAGTCGCGCACCGATCCCTCCGACTCGCCCTCGCCGATATTGCTGCTCAGATTGAGTTTGGTCTTTACGGCGGGCGAAACTCCAACGTTGCTGCTCAGATTGGGCGTACTGCCGCCGTGCAGCTCCGACTTGAGCTTGAAGCTATCGTTGCTATTGTACAGTTGGAGGTAATCCTGTCCAGACGCATAATCGCTCTTCACATCGCCATTCTGCTTGAGCTTTGGCCGCTTCTGGGCCCGTGGCTTGGACGTGGCTGACGTGGATGCGGGTGACACCAGTGGCGTTGAGGCGGCATTTACCTTGCCAATCGGCGTTAACTTCGGAATGCTGACCATGGACTTGGCTCCCCCGCCACTCGCAATTCCAATGATATTCAATTTCAATCCACCACCCGTTGCTCCTCCCGTTGATGCTGAGCTCGCTGCCAGGGCCGCCGTGTCCGCCTGATGTTTCCGCTGGGCGGCAATGAGGAACGCCTGCTGTCTGGCCTGCTCGTTGAGGTGATGATGGCTGCTCTCCGTTGTCGTGGTCTGTTCCTGCGAGTTCGAGTTGTCCGTCAACGGGTTATACTTGAACTCCACGGGCTCATCGTATTCATCCAGCATCAGTTGTGGCTCCATGTACGACGTGTCCATGCCTTCGCCATCGCTATCGTTGCCATCTACAAAAGGAATTCAAAACATTAACTTATAGATCATAAAACATGTATGTGTGTGTGTGTGTGTGTGTGTGTGTGTGTACAATGCAAGAGAAAGGCAAATAAACACAAATGATCAGAGAAGAGGCAAAACTCTAGTTTCAAATCGGATCGGAAAAGCTATAGGGATTTTCAAGCCATTTTCATATATATTTGCACGCGTTTCGAGTTCGAAAAGTTTTGTTGTTGTTCATGTTATTATTTTGTGGAGAAACATACATACATATATATGGATATATGTACTATATAGTATATATTCAGCAGCGTTTGTTGTTGCACGCATTTATTTCTAATAAACAATAATCTTTCATTCAGCTAACGATTTCTGACGATTACGCGGATTTTCTTTTCTTTTCCTTTTGCATTTGTAATTTTGTAATATTTTGTAATTTGGAAAATTCGTTAAAATTGTGTTCAATTTTCAAGCCTCGGCCATAAATCCCTGTGAGCTCATCAAACCCGATTATAAACTTCACATAATTCTCTCAATCAGTTTTGTTATTATTTTTTTTTAGCATTTGTGGATTTGCATTTCTTTGGCATCGTCTGTTGTTGTTGTTCTTGTTGTTGTTGTTGTTGTTGTTGGGGACACTCACCTGGCGCCTTCAAATTAAATGCCAAATGCCGCGTCACAAACGAATCCACTTTATTTTTTTTTATTCACATTTTCGAATTTTTCTCTCAACTTAAAAATTTCCCACAAATTTGTTTCACTCAACAAAAGAAACCGACGCGATTTAAAAACGTATTTCGATTTTGCTTTCCTATTTTTTTTGAAATGCGTAAATCCCTTTTAGCTTTTCCGATAACACAATTCGAAATGTTTGCAGATGAGATTGTTTCGAATGTTACGTATTTGTATTTGTTGTATTTTCTTGTATTTTGTATATTTGTATCTTGTGCTGTATATTCCTCAGTTTTGTGATGGTTTCTGTATTTTTTTTTTTAACTGATTCTGATAATTGTCTATTAAATGTAGATTGATTGGATGGTATAAATAATGGTATAATATATGGTATTATGGGTAGTTTAAGATCTTAAGCATTAAGGTTTGGAATGAATCATGTAACGAGAGTGCAAGTATGATCGTAATGAGATAAACTCACCGGTTGTGCTGATGTCATCTTGTTGTGCCATGCGCTGATCTTTGTCGCCCTTTGATCTCTTGGAGGGCAGCGAGTCGCGACTTTCCTGCAAGTGTTGAGAAAGTTGATTCAGTTAAAAATCATAAACACATATACCCAAAATAAGATAATCGCTTACATTCAGATCATCATTGTTGCCAGACTCTTGTTGGTTGTCATCGGAGGCATCATCGTTGCCGGAATATGATTCATTGCCCAGTTTTCCATTGCCCATATCCGAGTCCTGCTGTAATTAATTTCATTAGTTTCTGTTTAATTAACTCTTTAAAGCTTTAAAACTTTAAATAACCCCAAGAAATAAAGTTGGGAGCAGCCTCTAGCTCCCGGAGCCTAGACATGCCCACCGCTGTTTTCAATGTAAACTTACATTTAAAACGCCTTCGCGTTCGTATTCATCATAATCGTTACCAGTGCCATTGGAGCTGCCTGATAATTTGCGGGGTCTTCCCCGCTTCCGTTTGGGCATCAGGGCGGAACTGAGGAGCGACGGCTGTGCGGCAGCCTGCAGAGCGACGGCTGCTGCATTTGTGGCCAGTACATTCGGTTGCTTTCGCTGCTGCTGCTGCTGCGGCACCAGGTACGGCTGTATGCGCTGCAGTTGTGGGGGCGCTGGGGCGCTTTCCGCGGACGTGGGCTTGTCATCGTTGACCTCGGTGAGGCCCTTGATGCGCAGACTCTCGGCGACACGCAGGAAGGCTGTGAGACGCTCCTGATCGACGGATACCTCGCCGCGGTACATAAAGTCCAGCAGGGATTTCATGTCCGAATAAGGCACATCTTTAAGTATGACAATCGGATGCTTCTCCGGATGATTTACAAACAGTGCATTGAAATATGGACTGCACGCGGATAGCACCATCTGTCAAAAAAAAACACACTCAGCTTTAGTTTTGCTGTCACTTTTTTATTTTTTTTTTAATTTCTATTCCAGTTGTGTTCGTTCTTACCTTGTGGGCCTTTAAATATTGTCCTTCGACGGCCAGCGTCACATCTGTGAAGGTCTCGGCATGCAGGAGCTGATCAAAGACAGATAACAGATTGCTCTGATGATTGTTCCAGCGCAGACAAAACCGTTGAGATGCCATCTTCATTTGGAAGCCGTTTTGTTGTTTGTCCGATTTGTCCGTGACGTTAATTAGCGACGAGAATTGCGGAAATAAAGTTCCGGATTTTTGGTTTTGTAACCGAGTTGCATGCAATTATCAAATGTTCAACTTAATATCCTTGACGTCCTTTTTTGTTTGATTATTGTGCTCAACACTTTAACATTTTGACGATAATATCAAAGAATGCTGCAATGGAAAAGATAAAAAAAAACAATAGTTATATTTAATAAAATGCAGAGGAATTCCTTCTTAATAATCATTGTATGCCCCACATTACATGACAGGAAAGGATTGAAAACTCAAAGAGTGGGAAAGGGATGAGGGGGTTCCCGTTTGAACCGTTTACTCAACGCTGCGTCGTCACTCGCTCATAAATTAAATGCAAACAAAATTTAATTTAACAGACGACCCGCCAGGTCAAACAGACGGCAAAGGTCCGAATATTATGCAGGCAACTCAGCTCAGACAGGAAAAAAACAAAACAAAAACAACAACAACAGCAACCAAACTAAATGAGGAAATCTAAATGGAAATTTCAAATGTGTTTCAAATGGGCAAATTACAACAACAACAAAGACAACAATACGCCCACACATACATGCATACAAAACACGCACTGATCGAAACGCGGAGCGAGAGTCGAGTCTGTGTATGTGTGTGTGTGTCTGACTCTGTTTGCCTGTCTGAATGACCCAGCAGAACTTTCCAATATGAAAAACAAGCAGCGAGTCCACTATTAATACATAATAGAACTGTTCTTTGAAAACTAAAGTCTGCAACTCTCTCAATGTTGGAGTTACTATATTTAACTATTTAACAACACCTGTTATTACGAATTAAAAATTATTTGTAATTGCAAAGGATATTCACAATTTTGAAGCGTTACAATTGTCAAAATGTACGACTGGGTTCTTGAAATTGATCGTTAGGTTATGTGGGGACGAGGCAGAAACTGTTCATGATTGTATCATGTGCATGTGCATTTGTGCGAGCACGACGTTGACTTGAAAACTTGCCAAAGGGTGTGGAAGCTTAGAGAAACAAATTAAATCACAAACATACACACACACACACAAATAACAAAGCAACAGGCAGGCACGTAAATGGTGTAAAGGAGAATAAGCAAAAGTTTACACAGCAGCAAAAGTCATTAAATTGAAGTAGCAGAAGTGGCAATAAGCAAAAAACGACAAAACTTGCTAGAATGCTCCAGCTCCATAATATCCATGTTCATGGAATTTTAGGTAACACACAAACACACATACTGACAGAGAAAGAGACTCATGCACAGACACAGTTTTATAACAATAAATATTGTTCATAGCACTTATCACTTATTTTCTTTCAGTCTTCTTTGCTTTGGTCCAAGCTCCTTAGCATGAGCACACACTCACACAAACACAAATACATATTCAAGTCGCCTTCCTTCCCCTGTACACTTGCTAATATTTGCCATTGCTACGCGCTCTTCTTATCTTATCGCAAAGCGTCTTGCTTTGTACACTTAATTGAAAATCATTCATTTTACAATTTCACTTGCTGTCAAATTATTACACTTGCTTTTTGTTTTTCGATTTTTGTTTATGCTTTTACTTTTTTTGTTTCTATTTTGTTATTGCACTTTTCGTAGTAATTGTTATTGTTTTGTAGTGCACTTGTTCAAATTAATTGAATGGACCGCCCATCACTCATACAACTCACAGAGAACGAAAAACACAGAGAGCGAGAGAAAGAGAGAGCGCAAAACACTTGCCGCATATTTGTTCAAAAACACATTGCCGCTCTTTGTAACACGCACACATAAACACATGAGCACACGAGCAGAGAGCTTTCAAAGTTCCACTGCAGCTTTTGCAGCAGTAGAAAAAAATTGGCTCACTGATCTAGCGCAGTGGCATTAATGAACAGTTTTTGTTTGTGCTCTTTCATCTGTACATACATACGTGCATTTTTCATCTCGAAATTGTGTTGAATTTGTTGTGTCTTGAGCACGCACGTTTATCATCTAGCACTTAAAATTACCAAATTGCTTACTTTATTCACAATGGTATTTATTTATTTTTGCTGAGTCTCAACTTTCTGCTTGCGAAGAGAAGCCGCTGACACGTCCTCACTTGAGCAGGCCTCACGAACGAATGAACAAGTAAAAACGAATGAAATGAGCAAGTCAAAGTCCTCGCGCAGGAAGCCGACTGCGCAGCCCCGACACGCACGCACGCACACACATATACTTACTCACTCACATATACACACATACAGGCTCAAACTCACACGAATTGGGCGCATGATAAGCAAGTCAATTCTTAGGGGTGGGAGGAGGCCCTGCAAGATCGCTTTACATGCGCTTATTTTTACACCCCCTTTTGACGGCAACACACTCACACTCGCAGTCTCACTCACACATAATCAGACTCACATTCATACATTTGTACAAACACACAATCAAATTCTTAGGAGCGTATCACAACGAAAGGTAACTTTTGAAACAGTATCAATGGGCGGTTAACGTTGGCAAATTAAATTTCACAATTTTAGAGCATGTCATATTCCACAATTTGACAGATGTGTATGTAAATTAAGAATTATTTTGCACCTTTTCTTGCGGTTTCCGTTTACTGATCAGGTGCTGATGTCTGTGAATTTCCTTTGGGTAAAGTTTTTTATTTCTTGAACGTTTTTGTTTCATATAATAATTTTACTTTCGCGTGTTTTTGTTGTCGTTGCCCAATTTCCAAATGGAAATTTTCACAATTCAGTATGAGAGAGAAAGATAGAGAGGGGGCGACCGAACGAACGAACGAGCGAAACGCAATGAAAATCTCTTTGCCGCCAAATTCGTCCGTCTCGTTTGACACCAATACACTGACTGAGCGATCCTCGGCTCCTAAACGACAGCCAAGCGACGGCCGAGGCCTCTGCTGCTGCTGCTTCTTCTTCTTCTTGCCCGCTTATTAGCTTCTTTGCTACACACACACACACACCGACAACAATCCTACATCCGTCGGCCGCAGTCGTTGTTTTGCTGCGGCAGAGCAGCCAGCTTCGCAGTTCACGTTACGCTCTCACAAAAGGAACGAACAGTTGTTCGCTGGGTCCCCAAGTCTCCAATGGATTGCGCTCTCCCTCTCTACACTTGTATTGTGTTCGCTACACTCTTTTTCTCTCTCGTTCTCTTTTTTTGTCTCTCGCGCAGTCGGACGTCGGTTCGCTGCTTGCGCCTTTGACTTTTTGAATTTTTAATTTCCCTTGCACGCGATGGGGCCTTCGAGGGGGGGAACGGACGGACGGACGAATGGACGTGCCAACAACGTTGACGAAACGGGGTTAAAAAGAAAAACATGATGGAAAAAGAAAAAGCTAGAAACACAACTTTGGGTGCGCGCCGCAGCCCAGCCAGCCGCAGCAGCCGCTGATTGTCTGTAGACTCTCCGTAGTCTGTGGTTGTAATTGTAAGGGCAATAGGCGTCACTTGGGTTGGGCGCAGTGTTGCCAACTTACCTATTTTCCCGCTAAATCTAATGGGTTGCAACTGGCAAATGCGGGACAAATTGTAAAATATCGGCTATCTAGAATTATACCTATTTTTCAAGCGAAATTGTCGTAATTTTAGCTTTTTAAAAACATCTGGTAACTTCATGTAGTTTAATGCCTTACGATGTCAATAACGAAGTATTTCACAATTTATGAACCGATCGCGAGTGTAAGGTGAAAATGCCAAAAAAATATATACAGTGGTCCACTAATGTCTTCATACCCCCTAACTTTGTAAAATTTTTGTATATTAAAAAAAATTTGATGATAACCCGTTAAGTACCCAGGAAAATTTTGAACTTTTGTAAAAGTCTATTTTTCAACCTCGGTCTCAAACAAAATATATTTTGATGCAAAAAAACTTCTTCAAACAATTCTAAGAGTGACTGAAAAAAAATTTCAAAAATCTCTTCACTAGTATTTTTTATGATTTCATTTTTAGCAATTTCAAAAAATTATAAAAAATACTAGTATTATGTTTATAAATACCAAACATTCATCTGTCAACTTAAAGAACTGGATTAAATAAAAAAATATCACTTTACTACTCTAGCGCTTTTTTTTTAGCTACCAATAAAATTTCTAGCTTTTTTCAAAGGCTAGTTAAGCTTTTTCATGACCCGAAGGCAACACTGGTTGGGCGGCCGTCGGGCTGCTCTGGGGTTGGGCCGCTGCCGTTTGCCTTTGGTTTTTCCATCCGACTCTCAGCGCATGTGTGTGTGTGTGTGTGGTTGGCTTGGCTTTTGTGGCAATTGGAAAAACATGTGGAAACTTGAGCCAGCGACGCAGACGCAGGCCTCATACAAAAACTTAAATTGTCTGTCGTTGTCGGTTTGCTTTATACTTATATACCTACATACATATGTATGTATGTAAGTGTGTGTGTGTGCGCAGGAGCGTTTGTGTGTAGGCGCTTGCTTGCTGCTGGTGCGCAAGTGTTGGAGGGATTACGTAAGCAACTGTAAATTCTACAAATGAAGCGAACAGGCGAATGACGAATTTTCTAATTGGAATCCTATAAGCGCTGCGCAATTGAATTTTGTCTACAAACTTTGGCAAAACTTTGAAAGCTCTCCAAATTTATGTTTTATTATCGCTACTTACGATCCTACGCAACATTATTTGTTATTGTAAATTTCCATTTTTTTGGATATTACGCATAACGGTACCCAATTACCCACCCCTAACCTCACCTTAATAACATTTGTACAACGGAAGCGAATGTTTCGCCTAATAGGCTCTAACACACACAGACACACATACACATACAGGCACACCTTGGCGAAGATCCATGCACAAAGCTACGCACACATACATACACAACCAGCGCCCCAACCCAGGTGAAATAGCAACAAATACACGAACAATACGTATCCAGCAGTAAACAACAAAAACAATACACACACACATACATATCTGTGTACATACATACATAGGTACAAACGTAGAGCAACGACAACAACAACAACAACAGGGTAGCCACTGAATCGTAAATTCCTGTTGCTGGCTCAGCTCAGTTCGCTGCCGTAGTCGTCGTCGTCGCCGCCGCCGTTGTCGCTGTTGTTGTTTGCCTTGCCCTATTGCGTGTTGTCGGTTGCTTTTTTTGCAGTCTGTTTAATTTTTTCTACTTTTAAGTTGGATGTTGTTGTTGTTGTTTTTATGGTGGAGCTTTGCCACGAATGATCACAGTGCTGTTGCCCATTGTTACTATTTTTCTATTTCTTTTTTTTTCCTTTCCATTATTATTGTTGTTCTACTTAGTCGCAAGTCTAATATTTACATACGTATCTAACTAACATTTACCCATTCTACTTATGCCCAACGACTTCCTCTCAAATGGGGAATTCTGGAATGAAAGAGCCTGGCTATACATACAAATATGTAAAAATGACTGTATGCTTAAACATCGTTGGTTGAACAGTATAATAATAATCTAATATAATATGATCTGATTGAATTTTAAGTGTTCCAAATCTTTGGAGAAAAGTTCTTCCTCTGTAAAATGAACTGAATTTTCCTTTAGTTGCTCTGCTTCTGACTCAACCCTTTGCTTAGCGCGTTTCTTTCTAAGCTTAAAGCTTAGTATTGTTGCTAGTTTACCTAATTTATAGCTAGACTTAGCTATTTTCTAATTACCAGAACTAGAAGATCTTATAAAGAAAACCTCTTTACGAGGTAAAAGCGCAGTGACGAAAACATTTTCATACCTCAAAATTTCTGATCTGGGCATTTCCACAGAAAGGTCCACCGCGGCCAAAAACGTAAAATTTATCAAAAACTCACATCTTATGAAATTTGCTTCCAAAAATGTATTAAAGTTATTTATTTAAGCAATATACACTAGAATAAATTCAATAGGATGAACTTAGAGATTCTACATTGGAATAAATTCAATTTTTCTTTATTTTTGCCCATTTTCCTGAAAATTTACTTTCAAAATGGACCGCTTGTATATTAACGATTTCACTAAGTAGGACAGTAAGATTGTAACATAAACCATTTTAATTAAAAGAAATATATTGAAAGTTTAATTTAATAAAGTATTTCGAGCTGTTTTCGAAATATAATTTAAAATAGAGAAACAGAAACAACATAAAAATAGTGATGGTAAAAAATGTCCCGTGCGCGATGTCCCGTGCGAATTTACGTCAAATTGAATTTAAAAAAAAGTGCAAGTCATCTTTGAAAAAAATCATAACCATTTTTAAGAGGCATCAATGCACAAGAGTTAAAAATAAGTTGCATTAAAATATTGCCTCTGGATTTGCTGAAATTGGCGTTTGAATTGGTTGACTTCACAAGTCACTTCCGTTTTGTGTCCCGTGCGAATCACTTGAATTTTTCTATTATCTTCAAAATGAAAAATTACCCAAAATCAATCTTTGCACCAATGAAAGAGCTAATCAAATGCTATATGTTAAGCCCTTCGTCAGAAAAAAAACCGTTTCCTTTTTACCGTTTTTTTACTTTGAATGTGTACGAATGTCCCGTGCGCGAGTATGGAAATGCCCATATACAATTTTGTGACCAATAATATTAAGTTTTACATATAAAATATTGAAAAAAAAATGTTTGACCCTTGGCACATTGCGCTAAATTCTTCATCCCTAATAAATATTACTATGTATTTTGCGCAGTGCCTAGTGACAAAAAGTTTTTTAAATAATTTGAAGATATTATTTTACAACAGCTTAAAATCTGGCATTTTTAAGAAATTATTGCACTGCTTTTCCAGATTGCAATATAACTTTGAAATAGTCAAGAAAATCAATTAATCTTCTTGTAAAGTTGAAAATTTTGGTGTAAACTGTGTTTTGGCTTGAAAATTGATTTTGAAAGTTGGGATAATTGATCCTTGCCTAGAAAACCTAGAAAAATAAGGGAAATCCCCATTGCGAACTTTATATTTTGTAACTAAATGAATTAACTGATTCGAGACATAAATATATCTTAATTTTCGATATGACAAGAAGTAAGACTTGAACCTCTCAAGGGTTCAATATAAAACTATTTCACACGCATTTCTCACCAAATTCGCTATTTTAACACTAGACTCTAGGGCTTTTCTAGCAAGCATTTATAGAAAATTGGCTAAATTCGCTTAACTTACGCAGTAAGGGGACTGGCTTTGAGATCAATCTAACAAATCGAATCGCTTTTATATTATGCTGCCTGGCAAAGATTTTCACATCGTTCTATGTGGTTACGTCTGCTGTGGTGCTGGAGCTTTTGAGGCAACATTGTGTCTTCGCCAATTGTTACTCAATATCTGTAAGCCCAAAAGTAGGTTGATGCTCTAGCTCGTGGATGTCGTTGTCGTTTGTGGATGTTGGTTGTGCTGTGTGCGTGACACTTTGGCCACACATGGCCCACACATCGACATCCACATCCACATCCACATCGACATCCACATTGACATCCACACATCTCGCCCCCACAATCAAAAGCCGATCAGAGTTGTCGTGCTCCCAAACTATGCATGTATGTTATGGCGGCCCAGCCTGTGATTGTGTCCGTCGTCATGGAGCTTGCGTCTCTCTCTCTCTCGACTCTACTGTGCACAAAAAGTGAGCGAGCTAGAGTGAGAGAGAGGGGCCTCTGTTTGATTTCCTACAGCGTTGTTTGCTGTGTAAACAACAAAAACGAGTGAATGAGTTGGCTGCGAGCGACAATAGTGTTAGACGAACATGTCCATGTCCATGTATGTTGTGTGTGTGCATGTGCATGTATGTGTGTGTGTATGTGGCAGCCAAGTGCCAACTGTTGATGACTGCTGGCAACTGACTAACTGGCAGGGTTCTGTCTCAGTCGCTGTCGCTGCTGCCGTCACGCGGAACAGGTATCGCAGGTTGGCACCAAACACATGTACCGCTGCCAGCAGCCAACCCCTCCCCCCTACCCGTTACCCCGCCCCACAACTCTGCCATTCCCCACCCCACAAGCAACTCCCCTAGCAGAGCTCCAGCTGCAGAGCTAACGATCGTCGCGTCTCTCGTCTTTTGCCTCGTCTCGCCTCGCCTCGTCTTGTCGCGGCCTCGTTGTGGCCCGCTAACCGCCAACTGTTTCTCGTTGGTTCCTCTATTGCGCTATGATTTTCTAATGCTTCCTCCGCCCAGCGCTCCTCCAGCGGCAATTTGTTGACTGATTGTGTGAGCCGTTTGCCTCTTGTACACACACACACTGACTTAGTGAAGTATAATACTTTTTTTTACGTCTTCGTTTCGTTTTCTAACAACGACGTTCGTCATAAAGTCCCGTTGTTGTTGTTATTGGTGTTGCTTCTAGCTCTTTCTCGCTTTTGTACAAGTGTAAAAATTCCTTTGCACGTAGGCAACACAGCAAGCTTTTGAGCAGAAATGAGAGGAGAGCAAAAAGCTCGGCTCAAAATGAGCGCTAACAGAAAAAGGTCGCCAGCACCTAGAGAGAAGAAGAAGCAGAGACAGAGACAGAAACTTATGTGGGCAGCCCAATGCCACAGAGCATAACAAACACATACACACACAGACATATGTAACATAAATATATAAATACATATTTACAAATATGAAAACCAAGTCCTAAGCTCAAATCGAAAGCTCTAAGCAAATGTCCAATGGCTTGAAACTGTCAATGAAATGTTACCGCGGCTTGGTAGTGTGCGTGAGCACACACTCACACACACACACACACATATACAGACAGTTGTGGGATGTACTTGAGGATGTGTGCGTGCGTTGGGCACTCGTATTGATGCATAGAGAAATTTAATAATAGACACAAACACGCACCACAGCGCACTGCCCATGACGCACAGTGGGCCAAAAGCAACAACTTCAAGGAAATTTGTGCGGTTTCTATGAATGAGCTGATGATCAGCTTAATTAAAATGGAAAAGAGGCGACTAAGTTAGAAATAAATTATCTGTTTAAGTGACTTTATTTTATTTCTGATTTTGATTTATATATTGAATATTTCCTGATTAGTGACTTCCTTGAATTTTGTTAAAAAATTATTATTCCATTCCTTTTTGGAGATTTTTTTCGATAATTTTTGAAAGTACATCTTTTATGTGTGATTCTTAAATTCGAATGCTCGAATTTTCTGCAACTCCAACAAAATTAAGTAGCTATAGCGTTCACTAAACATAAAAAAAAAGAATTCTATAAGTTGAAGTCTCCACAACTCGAACTTTTTCCTTGAATAATAGTGATTAGAGAAGATCGACTGTATTTCAGATTCTATAATGTCCTTCACTTATCGATATTATCTATATTATATTATTAATTTATAATATACCCTTAAAGATATTTTACTGGTTTTTATGGCTACTCGTTTCCTTTTTTTTTTTGCTGATTCTTCTTACTTAAAAATATATTTGTATACTCGTTCTATTATAGTTAGACCTAAAGAAACTTTTGCGTAGGAGTTAAGCCAAAAGCCAAACTCAAACTCTTCACTGTAGGGACTGGAATTGTTGATCTCTATAGGGCAGGTATAGGTTTAGGCGGGAGCGTCTAGGGCCAAGGGAGCGTACAATTCGGGCGGGGGTTGCGAACGTCGAACGTCAAATGTTGTAAATATACGTAGCAAAACTCGTTACCATCGACTGTCGAGTGTCGACGACAGTGAGCTCACTCGACAATCGCCAACTGGATCGGTGACTGAGGCTGAGCTGCTGACTGATTTGTTATTTTGTTGGCCAACAGCCATCGATGGCTGGCGGCCAACTTTGGGGATACCAAGCGGGGCTTACTTGCCAGTCGATTACAAAATATCGTCAAGTATATGTACATATGTATACATATTATGTATATGTCTGTTTCGCTGACATTTTGTCAACCATAAAAATGTTGTAGACACAGCCACACATGGAACTCTCGTTGTTGTTGTTGCTGTTGTTGTTGGGGGCACTAAAGAAGGGCGCTTCTTTCATCCACAATTGGCGTCAGTTCCACGGCATCTCTCTTCTCCCCTCGCCTCTCCTTTTCACTCTCCTCCAGTTGCTTGTCAGCTCGAAGCGACCACCGCCATGTGGCCTGTCACCATTATTGATCTATGCATGTTTTTGTGCCTGTTTCACGCCTCGGCCCACACATCATCCAACAACAACAGAGAGACACTTTGCCCCTTCTCTGTTGAGCTTTTTTTATGGTGGTGTCCTTAATTTAGACATGGAAATGCGGGTCATGCATTTGCTGTGCGTTCACAAACGAAAAAAGTCAAGCAATCAACTGGAGGAGGTCAAAATTCCGTTGACACAGTTCAGCAAACATTCCACAAAAGCGTTACATATTACACAAAGACCACTGTACTTGTTAAATAAATAAATATGCAAGCTCTTTTAATGAAATTATTTGGTATATTTCAGATGCAGTTTAGAGGTTGCTTCTGATTTGAACAGATCTCTTAGCTTAAGATAGGTTTAAAAAACAAAAATTAAATACAAATATAGAATCAACTTCGAAAAAAATGAAAATGTTTGCTTAGAGCTTAGAATTCTAATTTAAGTTTTTGAAATTTCTCATATTTTAAGTTTATAGATTTTAACTTGGGGAAACTTCCATTAAAATATGCACGAATCTATAATTCAACTGTGTTCCAAGTACTCGATACTCGTAAATCTGCCACAAACCAGATTAGTTCAAGTTTTCACGTATCCTCTCAAACAATTTCCGAAGTCCTTGCAAAATATTTGCAAGATATTTACAAGATATTTGTATATGTATATAAGTTTACCTTGTAAACCAGTCCAGCACACGTACTTACACTTATTTCTAATTCCATTCACTTTATAAATTGTTCTTCTTGAAATCTTTGTACTTTAGTTTTTGTTCATTAGCAACTTTGGACTGAGTCTGTGAAATTGCAGTATCGCCTATCGATAAATGCTGCGAATTCGCTGAGTTATTGCCATTATGTTGTTAGGCTTCAACCGGTTTCTGCAATTGAATTTAATCTCTTTATTTATGGCCTATCAAATAAAATCTACATATCATCAAATTAGAAACACATTACACCAGTGTTAATGTTATTGTCGCTGTTAATGTTAAGCCTGCTGTTATTGCTCCATTAACGATTAGCCTTTGATGCGCTTGGTGTAAAATCTAAATTTTGTGGTTGTCGGTGAAATTTTCTTAACTCACAGTGCTGAACTGATAACGGGTGTTTAAAGGAAGTATGTACGAATATAAACATACATATATACACATGGAGGTATGTACAAATGTACAATTGATATGAACATACAAGATAAAAGCAACTTGAAACCACAGTCCGTTTGCGGTGCAACTCATGGGAAAAGAATTCATTTCGTTGGAGTTAAAATGAGAGAGCGGGACAGAAAGAGAGCAGTGCGCCTTTTGCTAGGAGCAAGCAAAGTGATCGACGACAAAAGTTTTGTTCACTTTGATTAGTTTTGATAACATGGCGTTGCGAGAACAGAAGAGAGAGAGAGAGAGTGATAGAGAGCACTCAACGACAAAATCTTTTATGTGGGGATTGCCAATGACGCAAACCTTCCCAACACAATATTTAACGACCTTGCATTGGGCATGGAAATTAGAAATGTATATTTTTAAAAAGTGACCCAAATACCGCGTCCAGCAAGAAATCCTCAGAAAGGCATACAAAAATACTCGTATGTACTTAAATTGTAAAACAGCTGCGTTCGCTGCCCGTCTGTATGTGTCATATCCATGTCCACCCGCACCGCCCATAACCGAAGAACAGCAGCAAACGAATGAGCAAACGAGCCGAACACGAGGATCGCTCGGCTTTGCTGGGCAGCAACAACAAACAAAAGAAACAGCAAAGGCAACGACAGCGACAGCAAAAAAAAAGCACTCAGTGTTCGCTGCTTTCTCTTCATTTGCTTGGGGTATTGGTGGGGAGGGGCTGTACCCAAGGCGAATTTCGCTGCTGCTGCTGCTGGCGTCGCTGCTGCGTGCATATTTTTGTTTTTGTTATTCTCCTTGCTGCTCTCCTGGCGCGATTATGCATGTGAGTGTTCTTTTGTGTGTGTGTGTGTGTGTCTGTGTTCTGTCGACGTTTGGCCCCTTGATAAAATTGTGTGTGTGTGCCAGACGCTCGCTGCTCTGCTCTACCTTAGCCTCTGCGGCGCACTCAATTAAGCTTATCGCGCACTGTCCGTGCGTGTGACTGTGTTTGTACTTGTGACTGTGTGCGTAAGTGTGTATGTGCGTGCGCCTGTGTTGGGGATATTTGCGCTATGCGCTTTAGAGGTGACTTTCCTCTTGTGCGCACTCCTTGTAGGCTAACAACAAGCGATGACGACGCGTCGTCGAGCGAGGAAAAATATCTGCTTGTTATTGAGTTTGTCTGCCTGTCTTGTATGTGTAAATGTCTCTGTTTGTGTGTGTGTGTGTGTGTTGGTGTCGTGTGCAAATGGCAGAAACGCAGCAGAGACCGCTTTCGTTAAAAATCCTCTTTGAGAGGATTAAATATACACACAGCTTTTGCTTATTGTCATGTGCTCTTTGCCGTGCGTACTGCACAGTGTGGCAAACATGCTTTGCTTAGCGCGAAAATACCAAAATAGTCAAACATTCTAATTGTTGCCAGATTAGCTTATTTCAGGCTAGATCTAGCATATTTTAAAATGGAAGAGCTTATAAAATTTGCAGATTGCTTATAGCCATAAATCTAGCATATTTTAAAGTTCATATAGCATATTCTAGCAATAAATGCATTTTATTGACATCAGCGAAATATTTTATAATTTTAAAATGCTTCAGGGCAAAAATTATGTAAGCTTTTTCTTTTTTACTGATTGTACTGTGATATTTATTCAGATGATCGTGAATTTGTTTTCTAATGTTTGGTGTTTGGCAGGATGGTGCCACTAGCAAATCTACAATAGTAGAAAAAGTTTTTGATATTGGGCAGCATGCGAAATCCAAAAAACATTAATCATCAATCGGCTTAATAGTTCAATCACAAAAATATGTTAGTCTTATTAAAAAAACAAAAAATAAACGATACGGGCGTTGAACACCTGGCAACACTGCTTTGCTATCAAGCTTTCTAACCACTGTGCGCTTCTTACATCCCACCGCCTTATTCAGCTGCCGCTGTTCCATAAACGGACAATGTCCCCTGCCCAGAGCTTAAGGGTAGCAGCAGCAGCAACGGCGACCGCGACGCTTTCAATTACATTTCATTTATATTTTTCGTAGCTGTTTATTTTTGTTATTTGCTGATGTTGCCTTTTCTGCAGGCCCCATACACTCATACATACATATACATATATGGAGATTTGACTGTATTTGTGAGTAGACACACACACGACAATCTTAAGTCCTCACTGCGCTGCGACGCTCTTGCCATTTCCTTTTCGCTTTTGCTTTGGCCATTCGCTGTCGCATGCAAAATAGGAAACGATTTTTAGCCTGTGCACAACAGGGCGAATACTTGACGTGGACATTGGACATTGAGCTGCGTTGGCAGCGACGCCGGCGGCGTTAATTGAATTAAAGTGCTTACAAAATAAATAGGCGACAGACGGATGTGCAAAAACTCTTTCTCTCTCTCTCTCTCTCGCTCACTCTTTCTGCACGAGAGCTTAGCAAAGGCTTAAGACAACAGCAAAAAGCAAAAAGAAACAGGCCACGTGCCCCAGTCATTATGTTGAAATCCTTTCGACAAACGTTGCAGATTTCTTTTAGCTTTTGGCCCATTTCCTTGGGTCTTACCAAAAAAAAAGCGAAGAACCAACGAAAAAAATTGATGAAATCCGAAAATGTTGCTCACTGTTTTGTTGCTATCACTTCTCTTGCTTTAGCTACATTCTTTTCTGTGTTTTTGTTGTTGGTCTTTTTGTTTTGTTGTTGCTGTTGTTGCTTTTGCTCAATTGCAAAACATATTTTGGTCACTGACCTTTTCTTTATTTTTGTATTTTTTTTATTTTCGCCTGCTTTTGGACTTTTTGTTTGTGTTCCACTTTTCAAATTCCGCTTGGCGATTTGTTGCTTGCACTACTCGAAGCTTTTCCTTTTGGAGAGTTGATGTAGCAACTGTTGATTCGAGGGTTAACTTCGAGAATAATACTAAATAAAAATTTTCGAGCAAACTCAAACAATTGAAAGAAGAGCCTCGAAGCCTTAAAAATCATATCAGCTTGTGCGTGTGTGTGTGTCTGTATGTGTGGAACACATTCTTTCAAGCTGATGAGCAGCTTCAGATAAAAGCGCAGCACGTCAAGTGATAAAAATCAGAATCGCACTCAACAACAATACGGCGCGGGTAAGTAAAGAACTCAGCCGAAAGGCAACCGAAAAGAAAATAAAGCGCATTGTCAACAATTTGTTGTTACTTTATTTTTGGCACTCTTTATTTTATTTTTTAGTCATTCGACAGCCATTTCTTAAGGCTTTTAAACAACAATATAAACAATACATAATTATAAAAGGAAGAAATTAAGGCGCAAATTCGTCGGAAGATCTGAAACATACAATAAAAATGCAGGAAATTGTCTGCGAAATAACCAAATCAACACGCGCCGCGAAAACACTCGAAATCTGCGCAGCTAGACGAAAAGCGAGTGCGAAAGGAGGAGAGGCAGGAGAACCAATTTGCGCATGTGTGAGCAGAATTTTTTTGGGTGGGCGATGCCACGGTGACTTTAACTTGATTTTGTTTTAATTTCTTTTTTAAATTTTTTTGTTTAGTTTACAGCTGTCATAATTGTTGTTATTCGTTTTGTCAGCTCTGCTGCAACAACAGAAAACAGTAGCAACAGTTAAAATGTGTTAGTCATGCTCCTCATTTGTGTTGTGCTCTCTTTTAATTGCTTCGATCGCCGGCTGAACAACAGTTATAATTTGAGCATAATTTTTGCTTTAACTGAGCGCAAACAAAAAAGCTCTTTGAGAGCGCAGCGCTCTCTCATTGTTGTTATTGCTGTTGTTGTGCTCTTGGCTCTTGTCGCTGTTTCATTAACAAAACAACAAGCAAAATTTATGTGTGATTAGTTGCGGGTCTTGTTGTTGTGGTTGTTGTTTAATTTGGTTTCCTTTGCGTTTTGCGCTCATTGCAATATAATAATTCATTACTATTGTAGTTGTGTGTGTGTGAGTGAGAATCTATGTATGATTGTGTGTGTGTGAAGTGGGTTAAGCTGACAAAAAGGCAAATAGAGATTGGAGATTGGGATTTTTTGTAGACAATTTTAATGTGATTTGCATAAATCGTGTGTGTGTGTGTGCGAGTGTGTGTGTGGTCCAAGCACAGGTGTTGCCAGGGTTGCCATGGCACCGCAGCGGAAGTGACGATGTTGCTGGGAACTGCAACGCAATAGGAGCGTAACTTGCAATGCTGCAGCTTTTATGTCGATAGACAACCACATTTACATAAATGGAGACAGAGAGAGAGATAGAGAGAAGTATGAACTTTTGTATGCAGTGATCACTCACTCACTTATTGCCTCACTCACTCATTCATTCCATTCAGAAATGAGTTGTTGTTGTTGCTAGCGTGCAGACTCATGGACTCACAGGCACCAGGCAGTGGCAATGGAATGGAATGAAATGGAATGGAATGTGTCAGCTACTGCACGCGAATTGGGGATCTATTTAGACCCCCACTCGCTGGCCGCCCCTTCCCACCAACATCCTCCCCTCTCTCTCGTTCTCTCTCTCTTACAGGGGTGCGGCTGGCGGGGCAACAACAACTGACGAGTACGATCCGATCCGATACAATCCGATTCAGATTCCGATTCCGTTTCGGATTGTTGTTGGGATTGTGCAGTAGCGAATTGTGCACAATATAAAAAGGAAATGGGAGACTGAAAATGACAAAGATCACTGAAGCAAAACCAAAAAGCAACAACAAACCAATTTGTATCTATGTATCTATGAACATACATACTTATGTATACGATACTAGATAGATACATACATATGGATGTAATTTGTACTATTAGATTCAATATGCCCGACTGCCTTCGCCGCTGTGTAAGTGGATGTAAATCGAGTCGTACCAGGTATTTACCTGGCTAACCGTACTTGTTTACCACACCAAATATGGCTATAATCATAGTGTATTTATTTTCTTCACTTTGATTTCAAAAATATTTTTCATATTTTTTTAACAAACCTTTTAAAACAGGGCTATAATCGAAAAAATATTTTTTTCTTGTAGTTGATTTCAAAAATGTGAGATATATTCAAAAATGTATCTATTCATATAAATTTTTCTTTAAGTTTTTAATGATCTTCAACTTAAAATATGCTAAATATCCAATATAATCCGATTTTACATATTTCATAGGTAAAATTCTTAAATTTAATTTGCGTACTGCTTATAGAAATTCTAGGAAAAAGCTGTGAGACCCCACTGACGTTTATATTGAAGACGGAAACCTCTGTCCGTCTGTCTGTCGACGAATATGGTGTAACATATTCAGTGATATTCTAATTCACATGTATTTTGCCCATTGTTTGTTGCATCTTCTTTGCACTTACCGATTCTTGGAAGCTTTAGTAATCCGCTTGGAGTTGTTATTGCAATGCAGTGTTTTCTTGTTGTTGTTTTTGTTAAAAAGTTTTGCAAAACTGAAAAGCACAATCACTTAAAGGCACTTTTTGAATTGGTTTATCTTGTATTTGACTCTGTTGTTTGATGTTTTATTTATTTATGTTATTGTTGCGAATTTATAAAAAACATAGACAACAGTTGCAATTGTACACAGAAGCGAATGGTCAATAAGTTTGAGGGCGAACAAAACGAGAATTGAAAATAAGTAATACAATCCAAACACAGCTGAGCTGAGCAATCGCCGCGTGCAAGCAACGGCGGCGCACGAACATCCAATCAGAACTGAAACGTAGGGATGTCGACGCAGACGCCGTCGCCGTGTTGTCGTTGTCCCTGAATGTTAATGTTTGTTGCTTTTGCTGCTGCCGTCGCTGTCAACGTCGCGTCGTCGTCGTTGGACACGAACAGCGGACGAGAACGAGAGCACGATCACGAAAACCGAACTGTGCTGTTAGGGCGGCCGATTGGGGTTGGGGGGCGTTGGGCGGAAGAGTTGGATGGAGCCGATGTGAGTCTTTCTTAGTATGAGTGAGTATCAGTCCATGTGTATGCGTGTGTGTGTGAGTCCGTGTGTGCGCCTGTGTCAGTGTATGTTCGAGGGGCTGCCACGACGACGAACACGCGCGCCTGTTTTACGAGGTTGTTGGTGTTGGTATCGATGTCGTCGCCGCTGGGTGGATAATAATACCGTCTCTGCTTTGCTTTGCTCCCGTTTCGTGTTTTGTAATGGCGGTTTTCAAATGTGATAAATGGCCAAGTGTTTGTGTTTGTTTGTGTGCACAGTCAAGTCGAGCCGAGTCAAAACGAAGCCTTCGTGTGCTTAGTATGACAAAAACCGACATAAAAAACGTTAAGTGGGATGTTGACGGACGCGGACGAGCGGATGAAATGGAATGGAATGAGCGTTTGAATGGCTTGGCGGCCAGTGAAACCAGCCAAAGTGCTGAAACGCCGCAGTCGGCCCACAGAAGACAACACATACGCAGAGAAAGAACTACAGAGAGACGGAGAGAAAGAGAGAGAGAACGTAGCCAGCAACTTGACATTTTAACTTGGCGCTCACAAGCACT
Organism: Drosophila quinaria; assembly: GCA_035047525.1. Taxonomy (NCBI): domain Eukaryota; kingdom Metazoa; phylum Arthropoda; class Insecta; order Diptera; family Drosophilidae; genus Drosophila; species Drosophila quinaria. The sequence goes on along the minus strand of JAWNPO010000384.1, from coordinate 4,068,090 downwards.
GCTCACCAATACAAGCACAATCTACAGCAGTCGCTGCTGCGTTGGCGCTCTTTTCTGGCTCTCCAAAGCTCTTACGCTCTTGAGTCTTGACTCTCCACTCTCCAACATTGTGGTCTGATAAGCGGATGTCGAAATCAACTGAGTTCGCTCCTCATTTGGCTTCCTTTGCTTGCTCACTTTGACCTGCCCCGTTCCCGTTCCCACTCCCGTATCCGTCTCCATCACGACCCTCCCCCCTTTATGCATTTTCGTGCTGTTGCTGCTGCTTCAGCGTACGTATTACGAAATATGACAACAATGCAGTTTTGTGGCAGCGGTCTGCTCGTCCTCGTTTCGCTCTGTCGCTGTCGCTGCTTATTCTTCTTCTTTGCTTAACATTTGCTGCATGCTCAGCATAAAAACAACAGCTCTCTCGCAATGACTCTCTCTTTATTTGTGTCTCTCTCTCTCTCTCTCTCTTTCAAGTGGGTGGCTATTGAATTGCTGCTCTGTTTGTTTATTTCTGCTCGCATCACTTGCAAATTGATTGCATCTTGATGAAGTTTTTGCCCGACAAACGGTGCTGCTATAAATAGTAACAGGGAAATTTCTAACGTGGCGCATTACTACATATACACACAGACACACACTCACTCATCAATCCATCCATCTATCCATCTATCTTATGAATGCCATCCCATTAAAAAACGGGTTTGATCAGAACGCGTGTGCCAGCGACGAAGCGCGCGTCTAACTGAAACCGAAATCATTTGACTTTTCCCAGCTGCACACTTAACGCTTTAATGTATGTGCATAAATAAATGTAAATACGGGGGAATCCTATCCAGTTAATGGAATTCCAATATTTAATACATTAATGGGCGTTACACAAGCCCGACACTAGTGACCAACCATCAACCGTCCCCAGGCATTTAAAGGATCATTAAGCGATCGTTTATCAAAAACAAATGCTCGAATTCCCTTTTGGGAACTGATATGGCCTAAAACCTTTTCACATTAGAACAACATCTGAAATACGCGTAGTATTCTAGAAATCTTTTTCTTGATAATGCCGGAAAATGATAGCATCGATGACTTTTTATAAATGAAATGCTTTTTACACAATTCATACAAAAACAGGAAATTTATTTATTTAATTCATTTAGTGACCAAATTAATTTATAAAAATTAAATTAAAATTATGTAATATAATACGTTATTAATTTATTAGAATTATAAACAACTTTAAATTAACTGAAAGAATAAAAAATCATTAAGTTAAGAATTCAAATATAAGAACGATTGGGAAAAATCACAGAAAAACCCGATCAGATCAAAAAATATTAGTATTAATGATTTGCGATTAAACGAGTATTATAATTAGTTAGGTCAGGGATTTTTAGAAAGGAAAAGCTAAGATTTCAAGGATGAGAGAGAGATAAAGATACTAAAATCTGTTCATAAGTCACGGAACAAACTGTGCAAGTTTCTAGTGGTCCTACGGGGAACAGAAAAAGTGAAGTGATCTGGAAACTGGAATCTATCACTACAATGATCAATACAGTTGAACTTGTATAACTCGAACTTCTATAATTCGAATTTCTCTCTAACTCGAGCTAAATGTTGAATATCTGCATAACTCAAACCCTTTCCTTGGATAATAGTGATTCGAGTTAGGGAACTTCGACTGTACTTAGTTGAATCGATCAAAATGCAATTGTTAAACGTGGCTCTCAAGCTATTTCGCTATAGTCTGTAATATAATTATGACAATTAAGTAATGAATCATCCGACAGATTACTCAGACTGCAAGGGTGTAAGTTGCAATCGATCGAACTCAATTTGCATGAAATAGTTAAAAATGTTCAACTGGGCATTGGGCATGCCGTACCCTATACTCTATTCTCCCCTGGGTACTGCCCAGAAATACTGGGTCTGGTCTGGGTCCACATCTGGGTTATCGTGTGTTTGGGGGCCCCACAGATCAACAGGTTTGTTGTGGGCAGGCGAGCTTGTTTTTCCCCGCCGATGATATAAATTAATTGCTTAATTGTTGTTGTTGCTCTCGCTTTTGTTGTTGTTGTTGTTGTTGTAGCGGCATCATTTGATACGAAATTTGCTTTTAATTAAAAAACTCTCCAAAACTGACGACGAGAGTCGTGCGACGAGCTAACAACGAAGGCGTCTCTCTCTCTCTCTCTCTCTCTCTCTCTCCCTCTCTGTCTATCTCTCCCACTCCCACTATGTTACTTGTTACTCTCGCGAGCAGATCAACCTTCGTTTGTTTTTTGCCTTGTGCGTAGGGGTTTTCGTTTTCCTCTCAACAATTCGCCTTCCCTCCGTTCGTCCGTTCGCCTCATCCCCCTGCTCCAAATGCTCATTCGTAGAATTTGTTGTATTTATTAGACCAAAATCGTGCACTTCGTTAACGTTTACCGAATCCGTTTGCTGCCCGACTAAAAAAATCCAATAAGCGTTCTGCGTGGGATTCTCAAATGCGTCGTCATTCCTACTGGGTATTTCAGTTAGACTGATGCCCTACACCTTCTATAAGCTTACTGAGTTTGTATAGTAAGAGATAATACATTTATATAAATAGATCTTATCAATGAAATATTTATTATTCAAATCATTTTAAATGTTTCTTTTTCCATTAAAACAATTTAGATCTTTAATTAGATTGTTGAAAATCATCTGATTTTTGTTGGGTATCTTTCGACATTAGTAGCGTATTTAAGTGGCCAAGTTTCCAACTGATTTAAGCCAACTTATTTGCTTATTTATTGTGTGCTCATTGGAACTGGTTTTCACTTGGTCAACATGCCCATCAAGGAGTCTCTAGCCTCAATTTGTTTATTGTTATTGTTGTTGTTTTGGAATGGAACGAAATCGAATGGGGACTAAGTAAAAAGCGTATATTATGTATTTGAATGTCATTAAATTCTGTCGCCTGTGGAATGACGCATTTTATTGGATCATTCGATTATCTAACTGGTGAAATCCAATGCTCGATGGTCTTTTACCCAGTTGGCTGATGAATCCCAAACGAAATGTCAGGTTTTAGCCAAGAAATGAACTGGTTTACCAATTGCATTGTAAATTCTACAATAATAATGGTCTGAAATTGTGGTATTGTTGTCTTGTTTTCCCAATGATCTTTTGGGTAAATAACATTAGTTAAAGCATCCTCCATGCTTACATTATTGCGACTCAATTTAGGTTACATATCTTGTTTAAGATACATTTATTTTGATACGTAAACCCTTATGCCTGAAATATGTTAATGATGACCGTATTCGTTTGTATGTTTCCACACATGTCTAACGGTAAAGGGAATGGGCATCCAAAGCATCAAACAAACGGAGATACAAACATAAATACTAACCAACTATGCATTCCCTAACCTCAACTCGACGCATTAAAATGCTTGACCTGAATTCCAGGCCCAACGCAGCGAGAAAAACGTTGTTGGGTGATGAAACCCAAAGCGACTCGCAGGCTGAAGCTTTCCTTAGTGTGAGTGTGTGTGTGTGTATGTGTGGGTGCATAGTTTTTCCTGCTGCGATCTGTCTTTGCTGATGCTTCGTTGCCCAATTGGAATCCAATGTGCTCCACACAGCTGCGATCCACTCCTGATGTTTGTTGTTGTTCTTGTCATGTCTCTGCTCTTTTTCTGTTGTTGGTTGGCAGCCATTTTGGTTTTGTAATGAGCGCGCCCTTTTTAATGCAGCGCTCGCCTAACATCTAACGGTAACTGTTCAACGGCAGCCTCACTCTCTATCCCTCTTTCTCGCTCTGCGTGTGCCTTGTGTGTAGAGTCTGGAAATTGCCTTTGTACATTTTTCTCACACTTTGGTCTCTTGGCTTTCGCTGCTTTGGAAGCTTCTTTGTTGGTGAAGAAGAAGACGAAGAAGAAGAAGAAGCTGACGCAAATTTTGTTTTTGTTCATGTGGCACGCAAAAGGGGAGCAAGCGGAGACCTAGACGAAAGCGAGCACAAAGTGGAAGCCATTGTGGTCTCCACTTTTTGGCTCTTCCTCTTTCGTTTTCTCATTGCCTTTAGGGCTCTCGCCATCGTGGACACTCTGGATGCTCGCCCTCTCGCTCTGGCCAGTTGGGGCTTGTTTATAATGTTCGCTGTCTCGTTCTCGCACAGTCGTTTGATTTGTGTTGGGTTTTCTATTTCTATTTTGTTGTCATCTGTTGTTTAACATTTATGAAGCTGCGATCTAACGGTAAAGTCCAGTCTAACTCAATCGTAGATCGTAAATAAGCTTTTGACACTTCCTTGCTTGTGTTTAATTGCTCACAAGTTTTAATAATATTCGACCCATAATCATACTGACATACAGTTGTATATGTATGTATGTGTATGAAGATCAAAGCGAAGATACCCAGCGGCAACGTTGCAAGAACCGACTCCTAACAGAGCTAGACAAAGGCAATGCAATAATCATAATTACAAGTTAACCTTAAGAGTGACACAAATCCAGCCACAGCCACGACGCTGTGTATCGCTCGGCCTCTCGTTCGTTCCCAGCAATTAACTTCAAATGACACAAATGCCACCAAGGCACGCTACCGAGCCACCGAACCACCAAACAACCAACAAACCAAACCACCCGCCTCAGCTTCAACCGCCCACATTGCAAGTGAACGGCAACTTTGATGACGCCTACAATGATGCGGAGCTGAAGCTGAAGCAGCAGCAGCAGCCGAGAGCAGTTGCGGTTCATTTGATCACAGCTTTTTTCTCAGCTAGCATTCCATTGATTTCAGTTTAGGTCCAGTGTTGCCAACTCTTCAGGTCATGAAAAAGCTAAACTAGTCTTTGAAAAAAAACTAGAAATAGCCAGAAAAATTTGTTGGTAGCTAAAAACAACGCTAGAGTAGTAAAACGATATTTTTATTGATTTAATCCAGTGTTTTTGGTTCCGCAAACAAACAAAATAGATCGTGGCTATATATAAACATAATGCGGCCTCTTGTTAGCAGAGTTTTCACAGAAAATTTCGAATTTAGTTAATGTCTACTTTCGAAACACTTTTACTCTGACTTAAACAAAAATATTTTGATGCAGAAAAAAATTGCTAAGAATGCCTTTTTTTGTATGAAAAGGTGTAAAAAGTGGTTAAAATAGTAGTTTTTAGCATACTTCAAAAAATCATAAAAAATATTAGCGAAGAGGTTTTTGAATTTTTTTCGTTTGGAAAATAGCCGTTATTTGACAATTTATCCCGCATTCGCCAATTGAAACCGGCTAGATCTAGCGGGGAAACAGCTAAATTGGCAACACTGTGTAGGACTAGCCTAAGCTGCAGAGAGAAACATTTAAAGAGAGCGGGAGAGTGGAGTCTTTTGAATTTTGTAATTGCCACTCATCTTCATTTTGAGATCTATACACACATTTACAGAATCACAACTATTGTGATGTATGCATGTAAAGTGCAACTGCAGCTTTTGTCTGGGGCGTCACAGCAGCGCAGTCAGCAGCCGCTGTTGCGGTTTTTGCTGCGCTGCCAGTCGACGCGTCAGCTTCATTGAAAAACTGTGTGAATTTTTAGTCAGCGCTGAGGATACGTATGCATGTGTGCATCTTACATATGCACGTGTGTGTGTGTGTGTGTGTTTGTTTGACTTCGTCTAACTATTACAAGTGCTGAGCTTCGCTTTGCTTTGTTTCGACTTCGAATTCGATGCTTCGGATAGCGGCGGCTCATTCAATTCAAATACGAGTAAACTCGTGATTTCGTAAGCCTGTTTTTTGTTTTTAGACCCCGTACTTAAAAATAAGTACAGGGATCTATTAACTTTGGCTGCCATAGGAACGATCAGTCGAACATCAAGGTTAGTATGAGAATCTTTTTTGTTGTTTGAGAAATCTAAACCAAATTGGCAGAATATGCATATGGGATGGCCCATACATTCTAAATTTGATTGAAATCGGAACACTATATCATATAGCTGCCATAGGAACGATCAGTCGAAAATCATCAACAAGTCAACAAGTATGAAAAACTTTTTTGTTTTTTGAGATATCTGAACCAATAGCGTTTAAATAATTTTATTTTGAGCAGTGTTTGGTTTTCCATAGTAAGTACGGGGTCTCTGACAGTCGAGTATGCTCGACTGTAGCACTAGTTTTTTTCTCTTTCTCAGCATCTGTTTCTTTCAGTTTCTATGTGTGGCGGCGCTTGGAAGCTTGGGAGCTTGAGAGCTGCAGCTGATTCGAGGCCATTTTAGACAACGACAGCAAGTGCGAGTTGGACTTGTTGTTGTTGTTGGTTTTGGCTCTTTGCCGTTGCAGTTACTTAGATGCCAAAGCTCCATTTGTTGTTATTGTTGCAGTTGTCGTTGGCTGTTTGTCTGTTTGTTTGTTTGTTTTTTGTGTGGTATTGCAAGCGTGATGACCTTGAGCCGCTCATTTTAACCAAGTGGCTTTGTATTGCTAAAATTAACTGTGTGTGTGTGTTGGTGTGTTGGTGTCTGTCTGTATGTGTGTGTGTGTGTGTTGGTGTGCTGATGGCGTTGTTACCCAGTCCCAGTTACTTTTGGCATCTTGTTGATTGCTCAGTTTATCTGCGCGCTTCGACATTCAAAAGCGATCACAACTATTTTTATTGTTTTTGTTTTTTTATTTGCTCTCCTATTGTTATTGTTATTTTTATTTGTTTGTCTTTTTTTCGCTCTCTCTCTCTCACTTCTCTCTTTTTGCGGTTCAGGTTTTTGCCATCTCTTTGGCACATTCATTCATCGATTTTGAGACCCGTTTGGGTGACAGTCCAAGTCCAAAGTGTTGACCATTTGTTTTGCTTTGCACTCACATTTGGCTTTGACGCGCCAACAACAACAACAACAGAACAGAAATTCTCGACTCTTGTTCTATACACAATGGCTTCGACCTCAAGGCTTTGAGAAATCTTAGATTGTAACGGCAAAACACATAGAAACTAAGAAACATTTGTGCATTTGCAAGTCAAAAAAAACAATTACACACGAATTTTCATTTCATTCATAAATGACAACAATGTGACGTCACAAGCGGCGTATGAGCAATGTGCAAGTGAAATGAGAAATTTGAGATATAAGTATTATTAAGAATTATATGAATATGAAAGAAAATACACAATATTTTTTTATTTTTCTTAGTTTAATTATTTAGGTTTGTCTTCGTGCCAAATTGTATTTTTATTAATATAATTCCCTTTAAGTTGCAAATGTTAGTGTCATAAATTAAGTATAAATTCATTCATGAATTTATGAACATATTAATGGATGGTTGATGGAAGTATATGTCAAAAATACCACACCTTGGACATTCCTAAGTTTCAACTAAGTATTCGCCTTAACATTTAGTGGTGTTTAAAAAGGAAAATACGAAAACTGAAAACTAGAAAATACTCAAAAAAATATCAAAATAATTTATTAAGATTACATTCTGTACATTTTATTATATCAGACATAATAATTGCCTTAGTGCAATATTCTATTGTTAAAAATATTGTGTTATTGTTAGGTTAATTCCCAGACGAAAGAGAATGGATTTGGAGCTAAAAAAAAATATGCGTAATTCTTCTTTTATTTGTATTTAAATAAATAATAATAAATTAGTCATGATTAAAATTTATACAGTGTTTAGAAGGTCGTGTTTTAAAGAAAAGTTTGAAGACAGAGATTAAAAATGTTTAGAAATCGTGATTTTGTACGCACTTTGGAAAAGCTTATGAAAATTCAATTTCTAGAAATTGCTGCAGTTGCAAACGACAAGTTGCCCTGAAGAATCAGATGAAGAAGAAGCAGAAGATTCCAAAAAAGAAGAAGAAGCACAAGAATCAGAGGAGAAAATTGGACAGAGGCGTTCGCATTGTTGAACATTTATTGTTTATGGAGAATTCTCAACCTCGTCAAAGAGTGAACGCAAGAGTGCGATAGAGAAAGAGAGAGAGAGAGAGAGAGAGAGAGAGAGAGAGAGAGAGAGAGAGAGAGAGAGAGAGAGAGAGAGAGAGAGAGAGAGAGAGAGAGAGAGAGAGAGAGATGGCAAATGTACGTTTTACCTTCAGCAGGTTAAAGGTATTCTCAGCGATTTTCAAGCATTTTTTGCTGCCGCAGTTGTTTTGGCCAACGTTTCATGAAATTGTCACATCGACTGACCCAATTTCAGAACGCCTTGACTACGTTTCATGGGTATGACGAGGAGGGGGGATGGGGTAGGAGAGGAGGAAACTGTAGCTAGAACTATAACTGCAATTGGAAGTGAATTGCAACTGCAACTGCGTCTGCTGAGTTAGCAAGAAACTCGACAAATGTTGCAACGGCAGCAACCAGCTCCCCCTTTTGGCCCTCACAGATCGGTCAAAAAAGTGGTAGCATATCATGAATAATTGGAACACTCTCGTCACGTTTATTTTTACTTTATATGTTGTTTTCTTCTTCTCTGCAAGGTAAACGCTGTTCCATAGGAAGCCGCTGCCAAGGTAAGCGTCGACGTCGACGTCGACTGAGGCGTTGGCGTTGAGCTGAATTGCAATGGCCAAATGTCTAACCTTACACAGAAAAAAAAAAGTCGTTCTAAAATCAAGCCTAAAATACTTGATTTAAGCCTGCACTTTTTAAGTATGTTTCCAGGCTTAAGCTGAATAATCAAGCCTGTATCGGGATTAAAATGGGGAAAGAAGCCCAAATTACTTCATTCTCTTTCGGCCTCTCTCATTTCAAGTGGTTCGGTGGCTCAGTGGTTAGAGTCGCCGACCTGTTTGAAAAAGACCTGGGTTCGATTCCCACCGTCAGTTAAAAAAAAAAAGGGTAAAAATAAAAAAATGTTAGTAAAAAATAATTTAAAATAAAACTATTTAAAAAAAAAATATAAAAAAATTTAAAAAAAAAATTAAAAATAAAAAAAATTTAAAAAAAATTAAAAATAAAAATTAAAAAAAAAACTTAAAAAAAAAAGTTTAAAAAAAAATTAAAAAAAAACATGTTTAAAAAAAAAAGTTTAAATGTAACAAAAAAAATAATTTTTTTTTTTAGCCTGAATTTAAGAATTTCAGGATTGAATTCGGGATTGAAAAAATCAAGTATTTCGTACTTGATTTAAGAAAATCCGAGATTACCCCACTTCTGACATCGTTTCGGCTTGAATTCGGGCTAAATAGCCCGGATTTTTTTTTCTGTGTACACGTAACCCCAACAACGAGTTTCATTTCGGCCAAAACGAAAAACAACAAAAATAGAATAAAGAGAAAAAAATCAATATCCAAAAAGCAGCCTGTCCAATCTCGCATTTTACTGCCCTTATCAGCAGCGAGTCCTGTTACTGATAAGGCACACACACACACATACACATACACATACACATACAATTGCACTCGCACAGTTGCAGATAAAAGGCAAATCAGCAATAACAACAATGTTGATAAGTCAAATACAAATCAGGCGTCCTGCAAAGAGAGAGGAGATTAAAACACACACACACACACACACACATACAAATCTATACACACATACATACATAAGAACAAACAAACATATACATGCACAGATGCTTATCTTCAATTCAACGATTAACTCCTGCGCCTTTTTGTTGTTACTGTCACTGACTTGTTGTTATTGTCTCACTTGCCAACGAGGAATACAAATGTGAGAAATTAATTACCCAGTCGGACTCTACCTCTATACCTAGTGATTTCGAAGAGACTGCGCTTTGTGTGTTTAGTACTCTGAGTGTAGAGGAGTATTATAAGACAGAAGGAGAAATCTTCAACCCCAAATAGTATATATATTATACTTAAAAATCGAGTTGGATCTGTGAAAAAATGATTGTAGTGAGAAAATATTATTATTATATATATTTGATCATCGAAAGGGGTGTGTCATCATTACCTTTTTAAGTCGTCGTGTCCGCCCATTTTTGAGAATAAACAAGCCGGAACAAGTTCGATTAGATCACTTTGTCATACTGAATACCTGTCAAATCGTCAGACCTTTTTTCTGTTTTCAACTTGTAAATTTAATAAGTATAGTATACTGCAAATCCATGTATTCCGCATGTATTCTTTTGTAAGCGTACTTATGTTTAACCCATTTACTGCCTCTGTTTGACTAGTCGAACAGCAAAATTTTTAATTTTCAGAGCGATCTTTTTTATGTGAACCAATGTATTCAACTCCAAATGGAAAATTAAGAGAATTAGAATTCTACATACATAATACATAATTCTGGAGATTTGTTTTTTTTTTTTTTAAACTGGGAATTGAATGTGACATTGATATGGTTTGTGTAAACGTGTTTATTATAAAATAAAAAAGGCAAACGAACCCCAATAAGCTAAAGGCTATAAACTTGACTTTGCCTTTGGATATTGTTGGTATTGATTCTTAGCTTTCTTTGATATGAATTTCACAATAAAATGATATTTTTAGCTGAGAAAAGGAAATAAGCAACGAAGAGAGGAAACTTGAAAACTGAGAGCCTTGATCAGTTTTGAGTTCTGGAATCCTAACCGAAAATGAAGTATATAAGACTTGAATATTATCTGCGCGCCTTGGGGGCGTTGACCAAAAGGCAAAGACATAAGGCATAAAGCCCAAGGCAAATAACAACAAAATGCTGTTATCAGCGGCTAAAAAGAACTACAAGGCGAGCCACAAAAGTCGCTTGAGACTCTGAAATCCTCCGTCGCGAGGGGCGGAAGACCCGCAGTGGCTTATCATGGGAAAACAAAACGAAATGAGGAATGTAAATAGAGAACCGAGAAAAACTGAGTAATCAGATAGAGAGAGAGAACGAGGCAGAGAGGGAGAGAATGAAGCAGGCATAGAAGAAACAGCGATAGGCAAGCAGGAAAAACCTTTGGCATCAGGCAAAGTGCATTCGCCTCTTGGTGCCACAGAGTCCAATGGCAGGAGCTGTCCGACTAATGTGGATAGTGGACAATGATAATGCCAAGACACAAAGAGTTGCAACATTAGCAAGTTGCAACAGAGCGAGAGAGGGAGAGAGAGAGGGGGCTCAAAAGGGCAACGGGACAATGCCCCCTTTTGCTGCTGCCCAGACAAGGAAAAAGCGTGGAAAATGGAAATGGAAAACGGGTGCATGTGGTGCCGCCAAGTGGCTGCCCAGGCTGCAGCATGCCACCAAGTGTCTGTGTGTCTGTGTCTCTGTGTTTGTAGAAATGTGGAAAGGGTTCAATGCACGATTTCTTTTTAGTTTTCCCAGACCAGCCATTGTTGTTGTTGTTGCCATGGGAAAATGGGAAAACATATAAATTGCTACAAATTAAATGTGCACTTCGGTGGCAGGATCAACCCTCGCAACAGTTGCCACCAAAATGATGTGGCAAGTCGCGCGCGCAACTCTCGAGCCAATTCTGCGGGTCCAAAATGAAGGATCGCCGTGCCCTTTGATTGACCTTAATTGAGGCTCACAATTGAAGACTTTTAATTGATATCAATTCTTGGCTGAAAAATCATTGGCACACACGCGTCGCGTTGCATGTCGCATGTCGAGCTACCGTTAATGTGCCACAAATATGCAGGATGCGCGAAACAGTAGTGCCTTTTACAGTGCCTGCTGAAAGTATGTGGGCAGGATCGATATCAAATGTGAAAGTGTGAGGCATGGAGACGTGGAAGGGGACAAGGTATTCTGATTGTTGCAAGTCGGTTGTAAAATAGAAAAGGAATGATGAGCATGCTCGACTGTGCTCTCAATGCAACCAGACCCTGTAATCATTCTCTTATTTGAGACAGTAAAATACGAATAATACAAATACAGTTGAACTTCCATAACTCGATCTACTATAACTCGATATCAATCAATAATATATTATTTACTTTACTTCACTTTATGAGTAAATAATATTCTTGTGGTCGGCGACAGTTTGATGTTTTTGAAAAAGTCAAGGTGTGAAATAATAGGAAATGTTAGAAAAAAAGTTTATTTTGCAAATAAATAACATTTTCATTCAAGGGCATAGGCTGCTTTTCAATGAGGGAGGCCAAAATAAATCTTTCAAGTTTAAATAACAACTCTGGGTGGATTTCAGAAGCTTAACAGTGTAAAATTATGAATGTAGGGATTGCCCCCGTCTGCCGACGCCCTTCTTTTCATTGATATTTAAATTAGAGGTTAAGCAAAAATGAAGTTGGCATTCTGAAAAGAAATCGCTTAAGTTTTGACAAAGCTACAAGAATTTCAAATGTTTTTTTAATTTTCCAACGGAACAAAACTTTAATGCAGAATCAATGAATCAAAATATGAAAAAATTGATATTTCAAAAGAAAATCGGCAAAGCGAAGACAAAGTTATGACAGTTTGAAGTCATAAAATTGAAATTCTGCAGAGAAATCGGATAAGTTTTAACAAAACTAAGACAGTTTAAAGTATTTAAAAAAAAATTATGTTTAAAAAATTCGATACATTGTCAGAAAAATTAGAATTAAAATATTTGAAAATCGCTGCCTCGAAATTCAAACTGTCGATTTTTCGATGTATTTTTTTTCAACACTAATAAAGAGAATGTATAGATCATAATCAATGTTCTGCAGCAGGACAAAATGCTGAGAAGGTGCTAAGAAGATGAGAGAAAGGAAGAAATCAAGAAAGCAAAAGTGAATGAATCGGCACAAAAGGCTAAACAAAGAAAGGATCATGCAAGGATCAACTGTTGACTAAAGATGTGCGTGCTGCGATACGCGTGTGTTCCAGGAATAGCACATTGTGCCACGCCCACGCCCAAAACAATGCCTCCGCCTTCGCCTCTAAAGGAGTCAAGTAATTTGAGCCCGCAGGATTTCTCAACTTGAGTTTCTTGTTTGGTGTTGTGTTGAGTAATTTGTGTGCCACGCTCAAAAAATCTGTTAAGCGGTTAACAAAAACATAAACAGAAATCCCAAACCCAATTCCAATTCCAATTCCATCCCAGGGTCTCTTTCTTCTCAGCGAGGGGTTGTTCCCGCCGTCGGCTGAATTAACCCCTAGCGTTGTCCGTTTGCGGGGGTAAGTCCAATTTTTGGGCTACTGAACGGCGGCTGATCGAATGCTGGTGCAGTTATTTCTGAATACGGTAAAGGAGGGAGGGGAGTGAGGAGGAGATTGGAGAACGTCTGTGTGGCTGAGGGTGCAACTACTTCGAGTGAGGCAAGATGTGGGCCTTCTTCCCCCCTGCGGCTGCCACCTCCCCTCCTAGGGCTATTTATGGGTTTGTCAATCTTCATTACGATTTCCTTTGCTTTCCTTTGCCCAGCACCCGCAGATAAGTCGATTTTCCTTGCCCAGGATAATGTAATGCAGTTGAAGTGGATTCAAATTCAAATTCAAATTGAAATTGAATTGGATAAATGGATTTCAAAGTTCCCACATCGACCTAAATCAATGGAGAGTCCAGCCGTATCAGCCGTTGTTTCCTTAACTTTTCACAGTCTAATGATGCATGAGTGATAAATTGATTTCGAGTTTCAGTTTAAAGAAAAGTGGAAAAGTGAGTGACCCCACGACCTATTGATTCAACTGCGATACGAATGCAATTATAAAGGAAACCCGATAAACCTTTTAAGCATTATGATGTACTTTTAAACAACAATTGAACAGCAGGCAGCTCTGATCCTTTCGCAGATCTTAGATCCTTTCCTTCTTTCGATTTCTGTAAAACAATTATTCTAAAGATCTTTGATCTGCCTCTTAGTTTTTATAATGCTGATCGAAAGCAAGGATAATTAATGGATAGTTTCTATAAAATCATTTTGAATTTAATCTAAAGATAAAACTGTTCTATTGTTATGAAAGTTTTCGATAAATAATGAAATGGGACCTCAGATATCTGATCTTTTTGTCCTTGATCACTTACAGATTGTTTATATGGAAGGTTAATATTGTTAAATTCTATATGCCAATTTTGGATCAAGGCATTAACTAAAGTTACCTTTTGATCAAAGGGTATATTTGAGAAAAACGATGTATGCCTTTCTCGATCAATTGTTGATTCAGATTCTGGTCAATTGGTTTATCTGAAAGAATTGAAGTTGCAATTTGAATCATCAATTAGACGCGTTTACTCCATTGAGCCATTGGGGCACTTGGAATGCATAAAAATAGATCAATCGCATCCAAAAAACTTATTCTATTTTTATGCAAATTAATCGAGCAAGGAGAGAGAGCAATCGAATAGAACCGAACAGAATGGAGCAAACAGTTCGAGGGATATGCGGAAGGCAGCTAAAAAGAATGAAATACAAACAACAGAAAAAAGTATATAGAGAAGAAAAGATACTTTTATGTAGATGTAGATGCATGGATACACAGAGCAGCTGAACATAAGCTATTAGAGGCGAATTCCTGTTCCTTTTGTCTATGCACAAATTGCCGACACAACTGTCGGCCGAGATGTTGCATGCAACAGATACGCGCGCAGCTAAATTGCATTTTTATCTATTTTTACTTGAGGAAAATGCCGATGCGAGCAGCGACAGAGACAGAGGCAGCAGCAGCAGCAGAGGCAGAGGCAGCATTGCAGCTGAGCATGCGGAGGATTATAAAGTAAATATTGTAGTTGAGGAGCAGCCAACGGAGGAGACGCAATTTCCTTCCTGCTTCTGCGAACGCGTCGCGCACAAATAGCTGTAATATTAAGTATAAAGCCGATCTCGCCCAGACTCTGTTGCAGTTGCATTTGCAGTCCCTGTGCCTCGTCGTCCGTTCGATCGTGTTGCTGTTGTAGGATGCCACAAGCCGCAAGAAAAGCAGGAAAAACTCCTTGGCTAGGCGGCCACACTCACAGAGGCACAGATACAGACACAACTGTGGCAACCCAGCACGCATTTTATGAACCTTTTAATCCCAATCGAGTTTCTTTCGAGTCCTGAATTTGATTAACTCATTAACTCGGCAAAAGCGTTTACTAAACTTAAAAAAACAATTTCCATTAGTCGAAGTCTTCATAGTATAACCTTTTTCTTTGGATAATGTTGATTCGAGTTAGGGCAACACGACTGTAATCAGAAGTGATCTAAAGTTATGCTTTCTTTGGAAGAAATTGGTTTCTCGTTTCTTTCTGATTCATTTTTGAGTCATATGTATATTTATTCATTAAAATAATATCCAATGGCAAAATTGCATATTTGAGTGCAATTTACAAAGAAACACCCCAAACAATCATATTTGAATCCCCTGCTTTACAATTTGTTAGTGTAACTTCAATAAATCACATTTTGAGCATATGCATTAGTAATTCTTGACTTTCTTTTGATCGCCAATGAAATTAATCTCTTTTTAAACCACAAAAAAATAAATTTAAAATTAAATTTTGTTTTAATTAAATTAAAAAAAATGGGTATAATCAGGGTGCACATTTTCTTAACTTTCCATTTGCCATTGAATATTTTGGTACACATAAAAAAAAATCACTTTGAAAATTTTAAAATTTTGCTGTTTGACTAGTAGAACAACGTACGAAAATGGGTTAATCATCAATAGGACACAAAAAAGGCTCTTCAATATGGTTTTCATTCAAATGATCCTCCAAATGCTGGGTGGGAAGAGGCAGCAGCAAAAACAGCCCCAGCTGCAGCTTCAGTTGCACGTTGCACGTTGTCCTCCCATTGCATGTGCCTGCCACACACACACACACACACATCTCTCTTTCCATGTATGTGTGTGTGTGTGTGTGTGTGTGTGTGTGTGTGCCTAGCCTGTTGCCTTTGGTTGGTTCAATGAACTGCCGTCACCTCTTGGCGCTGCGCAGCTGCAGCGGCGCCGACAGCGGCGTTGGCAGCGAGTGCGCACAATCCTTTTTCTTTTGATTTTTCTTGGTTCACCCTTCACTTGATCTCTTGTGACTCTTTGCCGCTTTGCCGCTTAGTGCTTGCCTCATGTTGCAGTTGCATTTGCCGTTGCCGTTGGCATCTCTGTCTGCTCTAAGGAGCCGTGCAGGAGTTTCTTTCAAGGGTTTCAGTTTATTTCGAGACAACAACGTTGTTGTTGTTGTTGTAGCTGATCGTGTTGTTGCTGTTGTTGTTGTTGTTGTTGTCGGGGGGCTTTGGATTTCACTTGGCGTTTGCTTCGCGTGGGGAAATGTAAACATTTCATCGTCGTCATCATAATCTCGCTGCCTTTTGCCTTTTGCCTTTGCCAGGCTGGTTTATTTGTGTGGATCTGTATGCATATATATATGCCTGTGTCTCTGCTGCCCCCTTCTCCTACCCCTACCCCTACCCCTGTCCCCTTCACTCTCCCTGTTCCTGCTCCCTATTCCTGTCCCCATTCCACGGGTTTTGCTGACTCTACAACGCGTATCCCTTTTTTTCGCTGGAATGCGACGCTTGTTTACTCAAATGAGTATTTGATCTTCAACTCTGTCTTTTTTTTAGTTTTTAGTATTTGTCACTTCGTTGTTGATCTTTCGTATTTATTTCGAGTTCATCATTGAGCTGCACTTGTGTTTATCTTTAAAGGATTTTTCAAGGAATCGACAACGGCAGCGACTTTTCAAAATTCTGCTGATCGCATGATGATTATATCTTAATGTTATATATATTAATTTTTGTTATTATCACTTATAGATTAAAACAGATAAAGGATTATAAGCAATTAGCATTAGTTGGAATGGTATGAAAATGATCACATATTAATTCAGATTAATTAGTTAGTTATTTCTGTAATGAACCTGTCATGCATCTTACTTAATTTTGAAAACTCACGAAGAATATTGAAGGAGATACATAGAAAATATAATAATTGAATTCATAATATATAATTGCAAAGGATCTCTAAAATATCAACTAATATAAATAAAATTATAATCGAGATTGTGTGATTTCATTATTAATTCAGGGTAGTTAGACGTTGATATTTTCAAATAAAAACAATATCAAAAATATGGAATTTAATGTACGGTTTGACCACTCTGAAAAACTTCCAAAAATTTGTATTTAAAGTTCTTTAAAATGCTGATGGTTTTATTATAATATTTAAAGATATTTAGTAACAAATTAGGAAAAGAGTTAAGAGTCTAAAATCATGTAATATAGACTGAAACCAACTACCATGGGGACACAAAACAAATGGAAAGTGTGCACTTAAAACTCTATGAAAAGAAGCCTATCTCCAGTTTCTCCTGTCGAGGGAGGTACAGTCATCACAAAAACATGCAAGTGAAAAGGATCGCGGCAAGAGACGTATCCAAGTTGTTGGCACCGAAGACTGAAGAGGAGAGTAAACAAAGCAGGCAGACCAAGCAAACAAATCAGCAACCACCACCACCACCAGCACCAGCAACATCTACAACAGCAACAGTCGCACCACCAGCAACAGTAACAACGATGTTGCAAGCAGCGTGGGGTTTGGACCCTGGACCTTGACTCTCTGGGCCTGTGTGTGACTCTCTGGCTGGGCATATCCTCCACGCACGTATTGTACATCATCTCCTGCTTCTCCAACTCCTGTTTGCCTGCTTTTCTTCTGCTTCTCCGTCTCCTTCTGCTGCTTAGGCTTGGCGGCGATTATTCATGACTTTATGGACTTTGAGGTAGAAGGACATTAAAATTGTATTTACGCCAACTCATCGGGCCAGAGGATCAAACTGGTTCTGCTTTGTATGCCACTCACAAACGTCAGTTTCAGTTGCAGTCTGAGTCTCAGTCCCCGTTCCAAGTCAGAGTCGAGGCCTGGCCGCTCCTTGGATTGGACTTGCATGGACTTGGAATCTGGAGAAACCAGTTTATGGCCTCCTCTACCTGTTGCCTGCATGTTGACTCTGGCCTGTTGCGTCGCGGATCCCACGAAAAAGGGATACTCTGCTGAACAAACACACACACACACACTCAAAATGATATCACGACAAAGCCTTGTTTATCCATTTTTTATTTGTGTTTTTTTTTTTTGTGTTTGCCTTTGCGCAATCCTTTCGTCCTCGCCACCATCATTGAATGTTTCGTTTTCGATCGTTACTTATTTGACCGTGTTCTCCTTTATTTTTGGGTACAGTTTCAAAAGGGTGTCGGACTCAAAAAAATATACAGAAATAATCAAAAATAAGAAGCAAAACCAAATACATGAATTTCGGATTAAAGCTGTGGCAAACAGGTCTTAAGCATAAATTCCTCAATTTGGAGAAACGACTCCAAAGAAAAAGAAAGTTGAAGGTCCTGAAATCTGATCACTGAAATGATTTAATCGGACATCGTTTTCAATTAAAGATTTGTTTTACTTTTAACTTTATGCGTAGGTTGGGACATTTGTCAACTCTTTTTTTACTTTTGCCAGAGTTGACACTGTTCTGTGCATAATAGGTTTTACGTGTCCCAATGTCTGCTTCTTCTTAGCTCCTAATGACTTTGGGTTGCTGGAACCATGGTAAATGCTAATGGGTCCATTCCAACATTTGCAGTCGGGTTGACGGAGAAAGGCACTTGAGTTAAGCTCTGTATGTATACCCTGTACTGAAATAAATGGGAATGGGTATAACGCAGTGAATAGAATGTAAAGTTGGAGATATTTAAATATACATTTGAATTTGAAACAGTATATCAGTGTGTAAATAGTTTTATTTTGCAATTTCTTCACAAAACTAAAGTGCCCAATTTCGAATAAAATAATCCAAACAATCATACACATTAACTCTAAGTTAATTGAGTTCAATAAAACCATTTTTAAAAAGTCACCTTATAAATTCAATTTAAAAATTAGTTAATTAGTGTTAAATTTACACAAAAGGTGAATAAAATGGTAATCACTCATCATTAAAACAGCCAAAAAATACTATTTCAAGTAATTTTATTGAAAAAAATCTTTTAGATTCCATATAATTAATATATTTGCGAACAAGGAATAAGATAATCATACTTGAATCAAGTATTTATTGCTTGACTCACAAATTCCGTTTGGAATTGATTTCATCCCGGGATTCCGACCATCAATGTTTTCTTTTCATTTTCTCTTTACAGGGTATATTATCTTTTGGAATTCTCATTTAGTCAAGCTTTCTTACATGTTTTTGTTTTTATTGTTATGGAAAATGGTGCGCAAACGCAAATGCGAGGCAGCAAAAAGGCAGAGAAAATCTACATCCACATCCACACACATAGCAACAACAACAAGAGCAACAACAGCAGCAACAACAACAGCAACAACAACAGCAACAACAACAAAGTGAGCAATTGGCGCAGGAAAAGAGCAGAAAAAGGGCGAACAAAATGCTGGAAAATATTGTGTGAAAAGTCGATGTTGTCTGGGGCAAGTTGAATGGCCTGCTTATGTCTCTATCTCTTTCTCTCTATGTCTCTATGTCTGTCGCTGTCTCTGTCTCTTGGTGCCGCAGATGCAGCCCCAGTTCTGGGCATTGCTCGAGTAATGAAGGGTTTCGCCAGCTCCTCTCGCCTGCCCAGTGACAAACATACACACAGAGATAGACAGAGGGAGAGAGAGAGAGAGGGAGAAGGCGAGAGAGAGAGAGAAGGGAGAAAATGGGAAACAGAGATTAGAAAAGTCATCGCTGTGGTTGAGTCTCTTGTTTTTTAGGCAGTCAGCTTCACCTGTTGCTGCCGCACACAACGACAACAACAACAGCAACAACAACAACAACAACAACAACAGCAACAACAACAAGAGAGCACAGTTCTCAGGATGCCAGCAACAATTGCCGGCAGGTCAGCGCCTGGGAAAGCACTTAAATGGGTTTTCATGCTTTGCCAGCTTTCCCAAGGAAATTGTCTGACTCTCGAAATGCCTGTTGCCAGTTGCCAGTTACCAAGTTTTACCATTGCGGTTTTCAGTCAGCATCATTTTGCCATGGCTCAGTTCGCTTTGCTTTTGCTATTGGTTTTGGTTTTGGTTTGGATAGAGGCCCCCAGGAAGCTGTGCAACCACAAACTGGATAAAACTGCAGGCAACTGAAGCTGCTCAGCACCGTATACGTAATTTTGTGCTGACCAAGAAGGAATCGCAGCCACAAAGCCGCGCATTTTACACACACTATTGCCGTCTACAGATCCAACCTGTATATCTCTTTCTCTCTTTCTCTCCCACCCTCTCTTTCTCTGTCTATTAAGTGGCAGCTAACCCCATTTGCGACATTGGCATCTCGCAATCTGTTGCGAAATTGCTGAAGGAAACTCACGAGTGGCCAACAAAAGTGGCGCAGGAGAGAGAGAGAGCCACAACAACAACAACAACAGCAACAGGAACAACAACAGCAAGAACAACAACAACAATAACAACATATGGACTCGCATCTATGCCCTACTCTCTTGGTTCATTCAACTTCAACGAATCCAGCATTACACTGTGAACATTTTTCTAACACATTTGCTTCAATAACATTATATTATTGATTATTAAAATTACTCAAGTACTTATAATTTATTTCTCTTTATTTATAATTAATTTTTAGACACTGGGCTTAACTAACACTAATCAGGGGTGCTGAAAGCATTTTTGTGCAGAATTTTCCGAAGTGGCACAGAATTATGAGAGATTACATTTTTTTTAGGATTTTTAGCAACCTTTTCGAACTAGGCTGCTAAGAATTTAAGACACTTCAGATAAAATTACCCAGGGGTTTGTTTAGCAACTTTTTTAAGTTTATTTAATTTATGGAACTTAATTTATTTATATAATAATTTATTTTGTTTAGCTAAAAAAAATATATATTTTTTAAAAACCTTTTTTTGAATTCTAATAAAAACTGTGGCATCGCTGACCCTGACTTTGAGAATCTAAATCGGACTAGGTGGCAGCATCGGACGCCAGCGAATTTAGCGCTAGTTTGTTCCGCGCAAACTTATTCAGCGAGTTGACCCCACACACAGCAGCGGAATGTAATTGATGTGAAATTCAAGTGAAAGCGATTTCTGTGGCACCCCTGAATAATTGTCTTTGGATTGATTTAAAAAATTGTTAAAAATTTTAACAACATGTCTCTGTATATTTGAAAGTGTTGTAATTATTAAAGAAATTTTATAATTATTGCAAAATATCAGTTTTTTTTAACTATGAATCCAGTTAAATTTTATTTAAGAGTTAAGTTTAAATTTGACATTAATTTTTATACGTATTATGTTAAAATATCTCTTAGTAAATTTTTAAATCTCTTAACAAGATATTGAAAAAAAATATGCGCTTTAGTTTTCAGCAGTTCCAATAACGAGCAGTGTTGCAAAAGTTCCCTTTTAAAATATAATTATGTAATGATTGTATAATTGTTTTCAGTGTAGTTGGCTCGCAGGGTGACTAGCTGGATAGTTGCTTGGATGGATAAATAAATAGTTAGTTAGTTGGATGGATGGATGGCTGGATAGATGGCTTGGCGCTAGCTGCTTGACTGACTGCAGTTGCCAACTGGGAGGTATGACCACACCGAGACGAGCCAGTCCAGAACAGGAAGGATGCCCAGAGCTGGACTTGAAGTGGAACTGCAATTGTGGCAAAGACTCCGACTGGAGCTGATTGGTTTTGGCCCGGTTTTGGCCAGGCCACAACACAAATTGTTGCAACAGCAAAAGTTGTAGTTGTAGTTGAAGTTGTTGCATGTTTTACAAATGGATTTCATGTTCAGTGCGTTATGTTTCTTGGAAAGGATTTCTTTGGCTCTGGCTCGCTTGTCATGGCCATGTCTGGTCTTGGCTTGGCTGGCTTGCCGGTTTATACTTACAATCATAAAAATTAACGCAAATAAAATGCGACACGAGCGCGCGTCGTAAACATGAAACATTCAAATGCACAAATGTGGCAGAAGTGGCAGAGTCCAAGTTGCAGTGGCACTCAGGAAGTTGTTGACAAGTTGTGCGTATTTGGTGGCTGCCACAAATGCCTCCAATGCCGCCATGCAACTGCCTCTCTTGTTTTTTGCTGCAGACACTTGAACAGATCCTGCAGCTCAACTTGGTGGTCGTCTCGTCTCTCTTCCTGTCCCTTTCCTGTGCCCTTCCCTGTCCTCAGTCTTTGATCTGCAGCGAGGTCAATTGTCAAAGTCATAAAAAACCTTTAACAAAATGCTACTGCGTTTGCTCCTTTCAAGCAATCAAAATCATTTTATTACGTTTCCCACCAAAAATGTTTCGAGTTTATGTTTTATGTGTGTGCAGGGAAAAAAGGGTTAATGAGCTGGACCTGAACCCTTGAGGTCGCTGCCTGGATCCGAATCCAACTCCAACTCCAACTCCAAAACATCGCCGAAACATTGCAACGTTGAGAAAATTTCAAAGGAAAATGTTGAAATGCAAGCAGAGAGAGATACAAAGATACAACGATCCGATAAGCAGGAGCTGAAATTAAAGTTCAGCCTCAACACAACTAAACAGAATCCAAAAAAAAATTGATATAAATTCAAGCTGAAATTTCATTAATTTTCGACATACCAGGGAGGGGAAAGGGGAGGAGGAGTCGAAGGCTGAAGAAGCAGAATAAGAAGTCCAGAGAAGAGACCATAAAATATTCAAATAACTTGCAAGCCTCATATAAATTAAAACGAATTGCAATAAAAAATTCAACTCCCGTTTCAACGCATTTCACGTTCCAAACCAAAGCAAAGCAAGCCACAAAAATACATATACTCACTCACACACACACACATACTTGAGATTCACATACATATGTGCATACGTATTCATACATGAGTATATACGAGCTTGCAAGGATTGATCGCCTCCTCGAATGACATATTATTTAGCAAATTGAAAGAAAGAAATAAAAAAAATTAACAAAAAGATCAAGTGAGCTGGCTATAGTCGAGAGTAAGCGACGTGGAGATACCCTGTAACGATTTATATTCATAAGTAAATTAAAATAAAAGATAAAGTGATCATTTAAAAATACCCTGAAGCTAGGAGTAAGAAATGCTTATCTTTAATGCGTATTCATAAATTTTAATAAGACTTAATCAAGGAACATATCAAGTGATTGATAGCGAAAGACTTGTGGTTATCCTGTACTTAAAAGTGAGCATTTTTAGTTTGCTTATAAAATTAAATTTTATAAAAATTTTATATACAACTTCAATTTAATATAAGATCAAGTGAAAATGCTCTATTTGAGAACGATCTACTTTAAGTTTCCCAGGAGTCAAGTAATAAAAGGTATAACTTATTTTGTCATGTAGAAATTCATTAGTAGTCTTGCTACTCAATATTATTAAAAGTTATAGATTTTATTTAACATTTAATACAATTTTGTTAATATTATAGACAGTTTAGATAATTTCAAAAATCAGTAATCAGTTGTAGATCAGCTGATCACTATACAAACTTTTTGCATTTTGCATATTTACAGGGTATCAAATATTTGCAAGTTGCAGTTTCGCACGTTACAATTACGGCGAATCGTCTGTCACCCGCATCGTCTTCATCCCCCGCGCAATCAGAAGCTACGGGCCTACCCTTCAGCAACAGCAGCAGAAAGAGAGAGAGAGGGAGAGAGAGAAGAGAGAGATAGAGTGTATACCAACTGAAGGGATCGCGACTTTTTGGGTTGGGCTGCTTTTGCTTTTGCCTTTCGCCTGGCAAACACACTTTGGAATGCAAATCATGAGGAATGAAAAGAGTCAAGTAGCAGTGGAGAAGAGAGAAGGATAGAGGGGAGTGGGGAATGGGGAGAGGGGAGTGAGGAACAGACAGAGGACCAGGCATAGCCGATAAAAGTATCCTCTGAGTTTGCGGCTGACACGAACGACGAGCAGTCCACAAAATAAATAACTTCTTGAGATCCCCCTGCAATGCACAGTGTATGTGTGTGTGTGTGAGTGTGTGATAGTTTGTGTGTATATGTGTGTGTGTGTGTTTTTGGATACACTCGGCTGACTCTGACTCTGCCGCCGCTGACTGTGGCAATCTACAGTGCGAGCTGCACCCTGTGGCGGCAACAGAATTGTTTGTGGCACGTCCTCGCTTCGGTAGTTGCCGCCAACGAGCGTGCGTGTGAGTGTGTCTGTGTGTGTGTATATATTTGATTGTTGCTCAGTGCTTGAGATTTCTCAACTTGCAACTGGCGACCCCTCTGAAAGCAAAGTCGGCTTAAAGTGGCGCAAAAGATAATGAAAGTCAATGCAATGCAAGGGTACAGGATATGCTATACACATATATGTATGTATTTCTTTATCCCTCCCTTTTTCTCTTCCCTCTTCCTACTTCCCTACTCCCTCTTTATCTGCCCGAACACTTCGGGTAAACATCAGAGTCATTGATGGAGCGTTTTTAAGACAGAGTCAGCTTTTTGTTTCGAGTGCCTCTCTTTACCCTATGCTCCCCAATCAAGGGAAACAGGCAAGGGAATGTTCAGGGGGGCAGGAACAGAGGAAGGGGAATGTTCACTGGGAACTGGGCGCATTTATTTTTGGGCGATCGGCAACTCAGTTTGTCTTTCCCATGCGATTCCTTTTTAATTCCTGGCCTTGCACCCCGTTGAAGCTGGAGCTGAAGATCGGAATTGGAATCTTTTTGTTTTTTTTTTACTTTTTTGTTTTTTGCCCCCAGGCGAAAACAACAAAATGTTCCACTGTAATTACGAAACGCGTTTATCAATTTTATGGCAATTAAATTCTGTCTCTTACCAACTTAGCAACTTTCCAACAGGATAATAAAGAACGATCGCAATCAAAGCGAAAGCGAGAGAGAGAGTAAGAGAAAGAGAAAAACTCTTGAGGATCATTTTCATGTTCAAACAAATATGACGAATTGAACAGGGTCTAAAATCAAATATTTGCTTGTAATGATGGCCAGGTGTTTGTGTCAATTGGACGTCTATTTGATGAGGATCCGCGGTTCTCAGGATAAGGCAACAGGGGCAGAAGGGGAAAGGGAAAGGAGCAGCCAAAGGATCAACAACAAATACGCATCAATAAATATTGTACATAAAATTGTATCGAAAAATCGGGGCTCTGATCCTGTCGCAAGGACAACGTGGGAGAATGATCAAAGCAAAAGGAAGACACACAAAATGTGGAACCATAAAAGCAGCTGTATGTGTGTGTGTGAATGTATCTGTGTGTGTCTGATTGCTTGATTGAAAGGCAAAAAGAGTTGAAGTCCAAGTCCAAGTCAAAGGATATGCCACGTCAAGGGCCATTAAGTATGTAGTCCCAAATCGAAAAACAGAAATCAAAATAAAAAGTTAATTTTTGGAAATTTGTGGTTCACATGCGACGATCGCAGTTGGCCAAGAGGACCATGGGAAACTTGCAAGTTGCCTCTCAAAAAAAAAAAAAAAACCAGTTGACTGTTGACTTGATTTCGACTGTTGCCCAATTTCGGTGCCGGGGGGTGAAAGTTGCAACTTGTTGGCCCTAATAATGACAGCGTGACTGCGGGGGTAGGACAACTGGTAAATGGTAAATGGGAAATTGGTAACAGGCAACAGGCAACAGGATAATGAGCAGGTGCCTGTGATATTTCCATTTCAATTTTCACAGGATAATCGTTGAGCGGGGGTTGATTTTCAATCGCGTTCTGTGTCTCTCTCTGTTGACCAGGTTCCAGGCTCCAGTCCGTGACCAAGAACGCCGTTAAATGCGCGTGAAAATTATGTAGAGCCTGGGAATGAGAAAGGGAATGAGAAAAGGAAGCAGCTCACCAAGGCAACGCAGCTAGCACAATTTTATGGTAATTTAATGGTACTAAAGTCCTTAAGGAATGCGACTACTGGTCAAATGGTCTATGAACTGGTTCACACGGCAGCTAATCGCGTGTCGAGTCTCCAGGTGAGACAGAGAGAGAGAGAGAGAGATAGAGAGTACAGTCTCTGCGAGGGTCGCCATAATGCTTTGTCACATCCGACGCAGCAAATAGCTTAGAACCAAGCAAAAGGTCCAACAACATTTCCGGATTCGAAAAGCCCAAAAACATCATTAGCCAAGTTAGAAAAAGAAGATGATGGAAAAAAAAACGAAATAAAATAATAGCAGAGATTGTTGTGCATCGGAAGTTCCCACAAGACGACAATTATGACGCAACATTATTTTTTGGTTAAGTTGGTGCCACAGAGGGAGAGAGGAAGCGGGAGAGGGGGATGGAGAGACAGAGACAGGTGCTTGCAACGATCTGGTTGGGATGACAGAAACGAAAGGCCTGCAGAGGTTTGCAGCGACTGCTAATTAAAAAGGAATTTCAGATTCTCTATTTTTTTTCTATTTCTTCTTTTGCTCTCTACGGCAATTAGAAAAATCAAACAATAGCAGACGGAAAGGGGGAAAGGGGGAGGGGGCTGTTACAGCAATCAGGAGAGTGCTAATTTAGTAATCACAAGTCAGAGACTCGACAGCAGTCAGAGAATAGAGAAGAACAGTCGAATAACCGGTTGTTAGATCCTCAAAAAAAAGTTCAGATCTCAGTCAGTTATTGGGACTTTTGGTTGCCCCTCTAACGGTTCGGAAGGTGTGAAATAGCAACTGACCAGCTCTGCATTCCTCTTCTTCTTCTCCTTCTTCTTCTTGCTCTGTATTGAATATCTTTGTTGAATCAGGTGCCGTTCTTAGCCAGGGCCGCAGCTTGACGTCGACAGCGTCAACAACTTGAGATCCTCCCCCTGCCAAACAGTCGCTCGATAATTTAGAAATCTTTACAAAACATCGTACATTTCTTTCTTTTTTGTAGTGAGATTGTATATGACTCCCCAAACCAACAGCAGCTGAACCCTTGATGTATCTTTGTATCTGTGGGATTCTTTTTGTATATCTTGTAATGTTTGTTCAAACTTTGAATGAAAAGTTGCTTGTTTATATCATTTTTTATGTTGATATTCCCACAGAATATTTCGAAAAGAAACTGATCAAGTACAAACTAGTTCATCTTGTTAGTTAGATAAAAAAATTAAATAATTTGTATTTATAATGAGGCTAAGAAGTTATCCTAAGGAATAACTAATCAATTGATTCTTAGGATCATATTAGAAAGGTTTTTATTTGTAGGATCATAGTATAAAGGTTTTTGTTTATAGATATATCATAAGGATCTTCAACAAAAGATCGTTCTATATTTATTGATGTATCATATTTATTTCAAGCTAACAATCGTTCTATAGATAATCTTATTTATTGATCTGTAATAATTGTGGGGATCGTATGAATGATATATATTATAAGCTCTTGAATATATTAAAAGATCAAATTGAATTTAAATTATCTAACTTAATTTTAAAAGAACTGGTTCATTTAATTCAGATAGAAAAACCAAAGATCTAAGAAGTTATAAATTGCAGTTAAGAAAATTAGGTCCTAATCAAATTGTATTTATGGATTTTCTAACCTGTTGATTTAAGGAGAATGAAATTCCCCCTTCAGTTCGATTCCCGGCTGAACAAATTAAAGTTCCTTAGTATCAACATCGACACAGAAAGTAAACAAACCATCAATATTCCTGTCTATGGGACTGACTATACCTTAGATGTGTGTGCCTTATAGATGGGATCCTCAACTAATTTACAACACGTGTAATCACCTGAAGGTCGCTGACCGATGTCGATGTCGCCCCGAGGCAAACATCTTCAGCAACTTAGATTGACAAACGAGATTCAAAGCAATCACAGAGAGGAGGAGGAACGCAAAGAAAATACAGAAGAAGGGAAAG
Organism: Drosophila quinaria; assembly: GCA_035047525.1. NCBI lineage: Eukaryota > Metazoa > Arthropoda > Insecta > Diptera > Drosophilidae > Drosophila > Drosophila quinaria. The sequence goes on along the minus strand of JAWNPO010000384.1, from coordinate 4,040,570 downwards.
CAGCAGAGCGTAAAGGTAAGGAATCAAATGGTGAGTGGAGAGGAGAACAGGAGACAGGAGTCGTTGTAGCATAGACAAATAGAGAAAAAGAGAAACACGAAAGAAGAGAAATGGAATTGTAAACAGCAAATGGACGAAAGGAAACAGAAAACTCAATTGGAGACTAAAAGTCATAAATAATATTGTTTACACAAATGGTTCACATAGGTGGAGCTGAAACTGAATACAAGGGGGAGGGGAAATCTAGCAACTCCTGTTGAAATCCCAAAACTTAAAGGTGTGACCATCAACTGACCCCGGTGCGTAATTTGATTATTGTTTTATTTTTTTGGGTCAATGGCTGAAGATCCTACGCATCCCATCTACACACACACACACTTACACACTCACACATCAGCTAAAAATAACGATGAGCTCAAGTTTTGTTGTTTTCAAGAAAAGTTATAAAGTTTCAGGCTCGGGAAGAGAGAGAGACAGCGAGCGAAAGAGACAGACAGAAATTCCAGCTAACCCTACGATATGAAATGTGCGTGTCTGTAACTGGAGAGCAGGAGGAGGAGGAGGAGCGACGAAAAAGGGGAGCAACAGGCTTAAAGCCAGTCACATAAAACGTTGCTCCAACAACAACAACAGCAACGGAGCCCACAGCTAAACAACAACAGGTAGAAATCAAATAGAAAATGGAATAGACAAAAGGCAACAACTGCCACAAAGGCAAATGGAGGAAGTGCCCGAGCTAGCAGAGGCAGCAGCAGCAGCGACAGCGACTGCGGCAGAGGCAGCAGCATAAACATCCAAACAACGGACACCAGCAGCACCAAACCACCGGCACGTAGCCACGCACACACTAACACACACACACTTATACACGGACAGACACACACATGCATACTCACGTACACAAACGCAACTAAGTTTGTCTATCTGCAAAGGCATTTCGAGTTTCATTTTATGTTTTGACCCCTTTTAAGTTCAAGAACCCTTTTCCTCACAACCTCACACACACATGCAGAGAGACTGAACATGGAGTCGCTCACATACAGCTCTTGAGCGGCAACTGAGCGAGCGCGAGCGACTCGTTAGAGATTTATAATGCAGGTCCACAGTACGCCAACAGCCAAGCCCCACGGCGCCGACGTCGCGCTCTGCTTTATGCGGGCCGCAGAGAGCGAGTGCGAGAGAGTGGCAAAAACAAAAAAGAGCGCAAGTCTACAAAATCGAAAAGCTCAGCTCAGCTTAGCTCCGTGTAGAGTTGGAGCACAACCTGTGGCTTGTTATTGTTTTGGCACTCGCTCTGTATGTTTTTGTTGTTGCAGCGTTGGATTTTTGGGGTGTCGTAGAATGCCAAGTCACATTATTGTATCAGCTTCGTTTTCAATACTGGGCGCAACAAGTGTATTTCGTTATTTTGATTTATGCATGCGCTTTGCCTTTGCCTTTGCTTTTTTTTTTGCTCTTCGACTGGCGATCGTCGAAGCGATTCCGTTTCGAATTATTAATTGATTGATGAAAACTAATTATGTTAATTGGGATAATGAAATGAAATGTGTCAAGACAGAGTTGTGGCTCCATTTTGTACGTGTTATTTATGTTGCTGTTGCCGTTGTTGTTGTTGTTGTTATGACAGGCTACGGACAAGCAAGCTGACGCCTTCTGACAATCATCATTGATGTTCGACAGTTTGGAAAGCTTTTGAAAAAGTTCTAGCAGGTATGATGTACTCATGACTCACGCTCAATTGGCAGGAAAAAGCTCAGCGACAAGCAATTGCGCAACTGACGCTCAGTGTAAGCTTTAGGGTGTGCTTTATTGTACAGTTAAAATGATGTTGCTGCTGCTGATATCATCGAAAGCTGCAGGGCGTCGCTTATCTGCATGCCAAGCCCATGTATCTTGTTTCTAATGTGGCAATACAAATGCACAGTTACATCCTCCGCGCCACAAAAATCAACAACAACAACAAATAAAGAGGGCGAGCAACAGTAACAAGCACAACAACAAAAGCCGCTCATGGTCATTGTGCCATAAATGGCAACGAAACGAAATTGAAATTAAGCAAATGAGTGGGAACATAGACATAGAGGCAAAGGAAAACAAAACTAACGACAACAACAACTTGAAAACAAGTCGTCAAAGTCCAAGTGTAAGATGCTGTCTGTCTGTCTCTCTGCCTGCCTCTCTGTCTAGCGTTAAAGGCGGATGCGCACCTAGAAGCACCAAATGAGGAAGAGGAGCAGCCTCAAGATGTATCTTTGTCGCTTTGTAGCGGATGCTGTGCCAAAGCTTAAAGCCTCTCAACTGGGCCACAAAAACAAAAGCAACTGCGCAATCCGCTGGCTAACTGGCTTTGGGTGCTAACTGTCCATTTGTCTGTCTGTCTCTGTGTCAGTCTGTCTCCCTCTCTCTGTCTGTCTGGCAGGTTCTTGAATGCCTTGTATTTATGGCTAGTGCGCATGCGTCTGCCAGTGGCAACAACTCCGTGACTTGGGACTGGAGACTGGGGACTGGGCCACATGTCCCACGCGTTAATTTACATATCAAAATCCAAGCAGCTAACGGTACATTTTACGCAATCCCAACTCAAGAATGCAACGAAAGCGCCGCTCCAAAAGGGAGAGAAAGGGTTTCTTTCTTTATTTTTTTCTTTCTTTCGACTCAAACTCGAAGCGTATCATAAAAAATAATAAAAAATGCGCGACGCTTTTAACATAAAAATCTATATATACAAACACATACTATATACACGCATACAAAGATATAAAGAGACGACAACAACAACAACAGCAATAACTAAATGAATGAATGAATGAATGAAAGACGTGGCCAGCAGCAAACGCATGTAAATTGGCGGCCCATGTAAAGTTACTTTCCACTTTTGGACTTTTGTCCGGCGACGAATCAAGTCAGGTGGCCACGGTTTACGGTTAGCCAACTGGCAACAAACTTGCAAACGGACTATGCACAGTGGTTCAAATTCGTGCTACTGAGATCAGTCTAATTAACGTCTCCTTGTTTTGATTCGATTCCAAATTTGAATTTTTCGAAAAGTTCTTGACTGTTTTTGAAATATAACAACTACACTGTTCGGCTTATTTATTTTGACAACATTTAAAGTTAAATCTACTCATAATTTGAACCCTACATCATGAACATTTTGTCATTTCAATTACGTTTGAATGATAAAAAACTTTCCGTAACACCCATTGAAAATTTAAAATTTTTGTAACTTTTTTCCTAGATTTAAAAAAAAATGGTTTTGATGCAAAAAAATTCTTCGAAACAATTCTAATAGTAACTGCAAAAAATTTTTTTAAAAAATATCTTTGACTTTTCCTCCCTTTTCATACAAAAAGTGCCTTTTTGCATTTACTTAGAAAAAACTATGTAAAAATTAAGGAGTACTTAAAAATGTTTCTATAGCTAATGAAATTGGGTGTTGAAGTTTTAACAATAATTATTGTTGGAAATACACTTTTTATTTTTTTATATTATCTTAAATATTTGCGTATTTAATTCTTAATTGTAAATACTAATTTATTCTATCTTTCAAGTAACATTGCTGCAATTAATGTGGGGATAATTCAATAGATAATTGGCATAGATTTATCGGAATTACTCGTATTGTGTCTTACATCAGGAAAATACCTCGATTGTAATTAAAAAATATATTCCCCATTTAGAAAATGTAGGAAAAACCTTTAACTTAAAGTCACAATTTTATATTTCTACCAAGAGGGCGAATGCATCAAAGTTTTTATTTTATTTTTTTGGAGCGTGTGTCCATTTGAAGAGCACTTTGGAGGGCGACAGACGACAGTGAAGGTTCGAAAAAGAAAAACTCGTAAATATTCGTAAGATTGGCTCACGGGCGGAGTCCTAAGCTCGGCAGTGATTTGATTTGAGAGGGGAAAGTCCGTTCGCTCACAGGGCTTTCCACTTTTACAGCAAGTAACGTACAGGTTGCAACGCATTATTTGACGCGTCTTTTTTTACTGTTACGAGTCTCGAAAGCAAAGATCTCACTTCTTGCTCCTCCCTCTCGCTCTCTCTCGCTCTCTCTCTCTCTCTTTCACTCTGCGTTCAGTTCAATGACCGAAAACGGATTGCCGTCCCGTCTTTGTTGTTGTCGCTTCTTTCGCGGTTCTTCCTGACTGCCTTCTTCGCCTGTTGCTTCGTCTAGCTTTCTATTGTGTTTGATGATTTCCAAAAAAGAAAAAAAAAAAATAAGAAATGCTTGTGGGTTTTAACCCTACAGCGACGCTGACGCTGGGAACGGGAATGGGAATGGGAATAGAAGTGGGGAATGGGAAGCTAACACGCTGCCCACATCCACATTCCAACCTGTTGTCTACATATGTGTGTATTTCTGTGTATGTGTGTGTGTGTGTGATAGTTTCTCGAATCTTTTCTCTATGTTTATGGCGTCTGCTCAACAATTCAGCTTGAAGCTACGCTGAGGATTAATAATGCGAGTGGGCATGATGATGTATTGACGATCTGTTGCCGAAAAAGTCCAGAGATCTTTGACATACGGTCATTGACTTGCCAGTTACGAATCGCTCTCTCTCTCTCTCTCTCTCTCGCTCAATATCTATCTTTATCTTCATCTCTTTCTGACAGGGACCCATAGGGTTTTTCGATTCTTCGTTTATGATTTATGGGTTTCTTTACACTATCTACAAATTAAATTGTGAATAGCCTTTGAATCATTTGTTTTTAGTGCACACACTTATCTGAATCCTATTTCTATTCACATATCACCAAGTGTAATCAATCATTATTTGATAATCAGCTGAATTTGAAGTATCCTACAAGGTGCAGAATTATTATTCTATCTTACCATTCTGATAATTTAGATTGGAGCCATCTGAAATTAATTTTTTTTTATTTTTTATTCGGAATATTTCCATAAAGATAAGAAAGTTTTATTATTTAAAGTCTAAATTAAATATAAAAATTACAAATATTTTCATTAAGTTTAAAAGTTGTTTAACCATCAACAGGTGGCGCCCCATGTTGTTTTATAGTTAACTTTGAAAAATATCTATAAACTCAAAACTTTTTATTTTTAACTCGAAATATTTTCATAAAGACAAAGTTTTGTAATTTTAAGTTTTAATTGTATTATATTCATATTTTAAATATTTTAACTAAGTTGTATGTATAACGTTTTAACTATCAACAGGTCACTTGTTGCTTTATACTAACATCATAAAGCGGACCAAACTAGAGCTTATAGCCTGAGAGAGTTCTTGGCCAAGATAAGCAAACTTTTAAATGGATAAATTCAGCACTCAGATCATTAGCATGTACAGTGCAGTCGGGCCTATTAAATCGAGGCCTACCCTAATAAAATCAGGTAAAACATTACGCAACAGGTTCAAGACCCTAACGCTTTAACTGACGTGTGACGTTGTCACAGTCATGGGAAATTGTCAGCCAGGCCAACTACACCTACACCAAAGCGACGAATTTAAATTGGAATTGGAATTGGACCACCCCAAAAATGATTTGGCTTTAACTCGCACGCATACCGCACCTAACAAATCCCAGAACATGGCCATAAATAAACCAAGTTGAAAGCAGAAAAGCGTAACGAGTTTGGAGCTACTTACCACATTGAAATTCTATGTGAAAATTGCATTTTGATTTTGGAAAAATCTATGAAAATTTGTTGCATTTGTGGGGTTAACATTGTTATACTCATATTCCTGACGCGGGAAAACATAAAACTGTAAACTGTAACAGGGGCGCCTCTGGCAGGGAATCAATGTAATTATTCACCCCTCGACTGGCGACTGAAGGCATTTCCGTTCCATTGAGGTTCTATGTTGAGTGCCCGCAGGTCCGAGGAATGGAGAATTGAGAATGGAGAGTAGAGAGTAGAGAGAATGGGCCTGACGTGACCCTCGCATTCGCATTCTAACAGAGCGCCCAAGTGTCCGGAAATGAGATGCAAATATTATGTGGGATTCATGACCATGTCCTTGTGAAGCTCACAACATCCGCATAAATACATAAACACACCCCGACAAACATTTTCGAACCCTGGACACAACAATTAAGACTGTCCATGCGCCGCTGACTTTGCAACTGAGGGTTGCACATTCATTACTCTTATGCTCCTCGCATTATTGAAATTTATAAATGAGCTCATCTATTTACCCTAGACATCTTTTGTATATACTCCATGTACTTGCTGTATACTGTTAGAGTCGGCGACGCCTTCTGGTGGTCTAAGAAAATTGTCTTGGCCTTATGCACGTGCATTTTCCAACCAAGAAAATGAAAATTTCCCTGCTTCACTGGTTTTATACCACATAATTTTGTAAACGACGGAGTAAAGCATACGATAAGATCTACTTAAGTATCTATGGTTATATACTGTGGAAATTATGCAAAGTTCTTGAGACTCTTTCGAATTTTACTGGACACGCCAAGTGGGAAAAAACGAAAGGGATCCTGAGAAATACTATTTCGAATTAAAAATTCAAAGAAGATCTATTTAAGGGACTTTAGCTATATATTTAATTAAGTTCATCTTTATTTAAAAACAAATATAAGATAGCTTTTCATATAAATTTTTAAAACTATATAAATAATACTCTTTGCCCTGACTGACTCACTGCCACATTAACTTGTAGCCCAAACGGTAAAAGATAGAAAGCTGAAATTTTCACACAACATACATAGCTGACGTTTTGCGAAATTCGATTGGGTCAAATTCGGGGTCAAAGTTCATGGAATTGCTTAGTTTGGAAACGCCAAATCTGGATTTTTTTTTCCGCCAAATCACTAAATCTGACTTTCGGCCAGATTAGTTTAAGAATTAATCTTAGAAAAGCTTTTCTCAGATAGTAGAAAATATTTACAGATGAATTTAAACCCCTTTTATTTTTTTTTTTTTTTTTTTTTTTTTTTTTCTTTTTTTAAAATATTTTTTCCCCCTTTTTCCCCTAAAAAATATAAAAAAAATATAATATAAAAAACCTTTAAACAAAAAACCCCCCACAACCCTTTTTTTTATAAACGTATAAAATAATTTGTAGGATGATTTTGTAAAATTTTCTGACTTGAGTTTGATCCTGATATATAATAAAAATGAAGATCATTGTAAAGTATTTTTGCCTTAGGTCATTTACAGATACTGAATTTTAATAGAATCCACATCAGAAATTCTTTACTAGGAACATATTTTTGCCGATTTGGGTCAAATGAATCATGGCAATAAGTGAAAACACATGTGCAATCTCTGAAAGACACTGTAACAACTCCCCAAGTCCAGAGATTGAGAGACTGATTGAGTGAATGAAGTTGGAACTGGGCTTGAGGGGAGTATGGAATTATGTGATTAACAGATCTTCCATTGTATGCTCACAAAAAAAAAAAGAGAGAGAGAGAGAGAGAGAGGAGACATCTCATTATTTATCATCCTCGCTGTGGGCATCGTTGGAAGCAACAGGAAAATAAGAATCTAACCCCTGATTTGGAGTGAGCAACTGGAACTGAGGGGCAACTGCGTCCAGAAAACTAGGCGCAAATCATCAGCCGCGAAGTTCAACGAACCTAGACACATGTCTCTCTCTTGCTCCCTCTCTCTCTCGCTCACTCTCTTTCTTTCTTGTTGTACTATGTTCTGTGTAAGCACGCCTAGATTGTGTCCAAGCGCAACTGAAAAGCATTGTGGCTGTGCGGCAGGGGCAGGAGGAAGGGGGGCACTGGATCATCACAGGCCGCGTTCACGGACGAAACGAAACGAAAGCACAAAGCGTTACAATGTTAATGGATATGGATACCCGACCAGAGACACAGAGAGAGAGAAGAGAGGAGGGACGAGGAACGAGGAACGAGAGACGCTGCTGGATTCAGACACAAGGCTGGCACGCAAAGAGCAAAGAATTCTTCGGACTTGGGAATTGTCGCTGTTGAAAATTCGTAGAAATCTTAGAGTGGCCCAAGAGATGGCCTTAGGGGATTTCTGATTACTCTCACTAAACAAAGTAACTCTCAATCTAGTTGAAGGACTCTGTGTTGGCACTTTTCACCTTTTTTTATCTTCAATTGTGGTTTGCATAAGATATTTGAATATGGGTGTTTCATGGATCGAGAACGCAACATTTGTATGTCTTTAAACGAAAAAAATAAATAGGCTAAAGTTGACATTTTTATAAATTGTTTCATCACTTGTTAAATGCATTTTATGAACACAATTTTTATTTTAAAAGACAAGCTTTGAAGACTTTCCGTTTTCGAATTATTTATAGAAAACAAAGCATCGCGAACGCGACGAAAAATGGAACTCATGTTTAACTTCATATTGACAAATGCGAAGGTCTCCGAAATTTGGCGAGTAATTTGGAAGAAAATACTCTTAAGCCATAATAAAATAATGTAGTTTTCCATTTTAGGAATAATTTTTATTTGTTACTATCATTTTATTTATTTTACTAGTTTAATTAGTAATTTGTAATGCAACATCGAGAACGTGACAAGATGTCCACCTAGTTTGCTCCAAGAATTTGTTAATCAAATTTTATTCGATATTACGAAAACATCTTGTGAAACTTGTTTTTAAATTAAAAGTTCAATATATTTCAATGTCATTTAAATGGTTCATGTTACAGTCTTACTATCTTACTTAAACGGTCGATGTTGAAAGCCAATTTTCAAGAAAATGGGCAAAAATATAGGAAAAGTGAATTTTTTACAATGTAGAATCTGCATGTTCATCCTATTGAGTTTCTTGTAGCGTACATTGCTTAAATAAGTAATTTAAATACATTTTTAGAAGAAATTTTCACAAGATGTGAGTTTTTGATCAATTTTATGTTTTTGGGCGAGGTGGACCTTTTTCTGGAAATGCCCATATGCTTATTAATCCAAATATATTTCTGATTTGACTAATTTCCGATCTGAGCTAATAAAAATATATTTATTATATTTATGATATTTGTTATTATTTATTTAATGGTTATATCCAAATATAGTTTTTTTTTACTACCGAAAAATTGTCCACATTGTCGACAAGTAGAATACAAAGTTTCAGTAAAATTATCAGTAGTTTATAAATTAAAAAATAATAACAATCTAAAATTTAATGTAATAAAAATAATTTTAATCAACGTGGGACGCATTTTAAATTTGTCATAATTAGAATAATTATTTTGATTTCAAATAAAAAAAATGAATTATTTTAAGTCGTATTTATAATTGACTTGACTTTCAGAATTATGGTTAAAAGGCTGTTCTCACGAGCACTTTTTCACCGACACTTTTTGTCAAAAAGATAGAACACGTTCTATTCTATCGGTGTCGGTGAAAAAGTGCTCGTCTGAAGCGACCTTAAACCTCTAAGTTAAATACAAATGCTAAATTATTCGCAGAAGGATAAGAGGATAAAGTGAATGTAGTTGTCGTTGTGGTCTTTAGTTTGCTTGTTGTTTAAGCTGGATACCTTTTTTCTGGTTAATACAGTCATTAGATCCTTTCTTTAATAAAGAAAGTAAATTGATGGCGATATTCAGTCAGTCAGTTATTATTCCATTGTGAACCTGTGTTAATTGCCTGTCATTTATCAAGAGCATAATTTCAGGTCTTTTATTTAAATGTGCATATATATATATATATATATATATGTATATATATATATGTAAGTTGTTGTCATTGTGAGTGTATCAATTGTGTGCTTCCTTGGAGCTCCCGTTTATGCATGCCACTCACTCACTCTCTCACTCACTCACTCACTCACTCACTCGGTGCCTTCAACACATTTGGCTCCTGACTGTGCGCCACTTAAATCACTTTGTTGTTGTTGTTGTAGTTGTTGTTGTTGTTTCCTTAATGCTTTCTCTTCTGCTCCCATTCGGTGCAAAATAATTTCACCATCCGGCAATGAGCTCGTAATTGCCAACCACATTGCACCGCCTTGAATTGAGTCGAGTCGAGTCGAGTTGTTGTGTTGTGTTGTGTTGTGATGGAATGAGATCTGCAGCCCCTGCTTTCCGAGTTTGACTTTCAGTTCTGTGGCGCATCCTGATGCACTTGGTTTCGTTTTGATCATGTCAAGTGTTTGTTTCCTTTCCTTTTTGAGGCAGCAAAGGGAAATATTGAATTAATAATTATGCATGCAGATAGGAATGTTGAATGTTGGCATTAATTAGTGCAACGGTTGCAATCTGCTGAAGCGAATCCCCGCCGAGGACTTGCCACTTGCCACTGGCATCTTCCTGCTCTTCCTGTTGCCATCAGGGGGTAAACTAGGGACATGTCTATCCACCCCAACGAAGACGACGACAACATTTAAATATTCAAACGATCACTTCACACTCAAACACACACACACACACTAACACGCGATCACTGTGATTCCACCACCATAAACAGAGAGAGTGAGAGTGAGAGAGAGAGAGAGAGAGAGAGATTCCACTTTTACCTGTTACGACTCCTATTTTCGAGGGTTGCTAGACCATCTAATTATCATTTTTAACGTTCGTCTCGTCTCGTTTCGTGTGCCGAGGTTCGTTGCCTTCTTTTTTGTGACTCAGGTGTCGGGAGTCATCATCAGGTGTATTCACTGTTCACTGTTCACTATTCACTGTGTTCGTGTCTGCCTCAAGGACTGTCGCGACGCACGACTGATCGCAAACAAAAACGCTGCCTTCCTCTCTTTCTCCCTTTCCCCCTTTTCCGCTTCTGCCACCATCGAGAAACCCTCAATCGACTTTTGGTTGTGACTTTGACTTCGACTTTCGTCCTGCTTGACGCTGCCAAACAATTATTTCAAAATGCGTTAATGCTTTTTGCCTCTTCTTCTTTGTGATCCTCTGACGTTCCCCTAAAAGGCCGCTTTATCACTCACACACTCTCCTCTCCCAGTCAGCTCATTGTCTGTCCCTATCCCTATTCCTGTCCCTATCCCTGTTTCTGACTCTGCCTGCAATTCACATTCCCGGTACGTCACAGTCGACTCGGCTGGGCTTTTGTTGATTTACTTGTTATATCCGAACTCGCAGTACAAATCGGGTATATTAGACTATCTTTGCAAATCAATTCCAATTTAAGTAGAATTGAAATTCGAGTTATATTAATGATGGATTTTCTCTATATTTATATACATTTTCCATATGGGGCTATAAAAATCTGTTTAAAGTACTCCCACGTATTCAGTTACTATGGTATACTTTTAGGGTTACTCTGTTTTTCACTAATTTTCAGAAATATGTAAATATTTCAAAACAAAAATTGTCAAAAAATCGTACAACTTTTAAAAACAAATTAAACAAGTTTTCTTTCAAAATTGTTAAAACAAATCCTACAACTTTCGAAAAGAAATTTAGCAAGTTTCTTTAATTCCTTTACATATTAAAAATTAAATTCAGGTGCAGGTATATTCAAGTCGATCAGTTGAATTTGTTGTGCATTTTATTGGCAATCTAAGAAACGATTGTTGCTTTTGTTATTCCCGAGCGATCCGAGCGATCCTCCCCGAACCCTCGACGCTGGTTTTTAGTGTTTGGCATTAATTTCCTGAGCATCCTGTTGCCTGTTCTTGCATGAAACAGGATGCCAACGACCGTGTAATATACTGGCTTTGTTTTTTTATTATTACTTTGTCTGCTTCTAGCTAATGTTGTTGTTGTATTTTGTTTTGTTAATGGGGCTTTACCCTTATTCTAAAGTATTTAGCTTTTAACTTTAACTGTTGATCGTTTTGAGGCAATGCTACTTTGTTTGGTTCCTAATTTGATTGCCTCTGTTGGCAAGTTTGTAAAAATATTGACTATAATTGACCATTTGTGTTGTTGTTGCTGTTGTTGTTGTTGTTGTTGCTCTCTCTTTCAGGTGTGTTTAGTGGCCAATTTCCGCTTTTGCGGTATGGCATTTAAACTAAACGTCGATTGCTTCAATTTCAAACGACAATAACTGAATAGCTACCATTATTTTATTATTTAATATTAAGAAATTATGCAAGGATTGAATTAGATTATATACAGTCGAACTTTCCTAACTCGAATCACCATTATCTAAAGAAAATGTTCGAGTTATGGAGATATTCGACTTATAGAGTTCTCTTTCGTAAGATTTATTAACTTTACTGGCACTTATTAAGCTCCAGTTAGAGGAAATTCGAGCTAAGGGAAGCTCAACTGTAATTACCAATAAATGTTTTATGTCAAGAATATGACCCCTAAAAGTAAAAGTTTACTAGTTTTAAATTAAACTAAATTAAAATTTTTAAATTTAATTTTAAAGCAAATTTTTCCGATGTTTTTAATAAATTACTACAATTTTACTTTTTAACAAATAATTAATAATATAAATATGAAGTTGACAGTTTATTCAAATTCTTACAAATATTTACATTTATCTTCTATCTTGACGCTTTAAATTTATAAGTATTTGACGTATCACAATAAAAAAGTAATAGTGTTCAATAAGAAATTATTTTCAGCAGTTAATCAGAGTTTTAATAAGCGTATTTACTAAATATTTAAGAAACTCAAGATATGAATATCTCTTTTTTATTTAATGTTAGAGTTAAATTAGCTTCTATCCGCTTATCAATTTGAAATGATGATAAAAACCACATAAAGGAAATGACACAATAATTGAGCAAAAATATAGGAAATAAAAAAAAAAAGAAAAGTAAAGCTGAAATCAAATAAAAAGGCAACGAATCAAAATCAATTTGTCAAGCGGCACTTGCCACCGTAAATAAAAGCGAATAGTGGCAGCAACAACAGCAACAACAGCAACAACAACAACAACTGCAACTATGGCCAGTGGCAGCAAGTGGCAAGTGGCAAGGCGACAACACATAAAAAATAGACGTTCATTCGAACGGCAATCAGAAATCAAAACAAAAACCGCTAAAATAACAGAAAAAGTCTCGAAATGTGGCGCGCATGCGCAAAACGAGTTTCTCTATGGATAGAAGCTGAAGAAGCACAAGTTGGGGGTGAGGGGTATGTGTGGCTGTGGTTAGCGGCAATCCCAATCGAAATGGGCATCAGAATTGAATTGAAGCTTTTTTTTCGTACCTGTTGTTGTTGTTGTTGTCTTTTGTAAGCCGGACGAGCGGCAAGCGCGTGGCAAAGGCAAAGGCAACAATCAACACGGTGCCCAGTTAAAGGCAAGGGGGTGGGGCAGGGAGTGTCCAGAGTGGGGCAGCGGACCCATTGTTAGTGGCACAACACGTAGGGCAACCCATACAAATGAGTCAGAGACAGGTCGCGTTGCCAATTGAAATGGACAGCGGGCGGAGCAGGATCCGCAATTGAAAAGACGAGGGAAGGGAGAAGGGAGACGGGAGAAACCAGATTCAGTAAATGGCATGAAGAAGGAGGCGGGGAGGGCGGAGGGTGCTAGGGGGCATACATATGCAAAGTGAGGCGAGGCAAAGGCGACAACTTCATTTGTCGCCAGTGTCACGGAGTTGTTTGGGGCATACAACGGAAATGGCAGCAACAACAAAAAGTGGGGAGAAGGCACGTTCGATGCCCAGTCAAATTGGGGTTAAGTAATGCAGTCAAATGCGTGAAAAATGGCAACAACAACAGCAACAACAACAATAACGGATAAGCAATTTTGCAAGAACAACATGCGGCTGAGGGGTGGGGTAGGGGTCTGAGCCCGGCCCGAAAGGAGGACAACGGCGTGCGCTCAAAGAACCAAAAAAGCCAGACCCAACAAGTAAAAGCTTCAAATTTTGGGGAATGCTTGACCATGAGATACCCTGTCCTCTTTCTTCAATTTTTTAAGCCTTTACTTAAGAATATTCAGGATTGATCAAGTATTTCATACTTGGTTTAAGAAAATCCGAGATTACCGCACTTTTGACATCGTTTCGGATTGAATTCGCGCTAAATATCCCGAATTTATTTTCTTTGCAGAGATCCCAAATTCTTATTTAACTCTTGTTATGAAATTAAGCAAATAATCAGATTCTAAAGGAATGAATTTTCTGAAAACACTTACTTTTATACACTACTTTTGAATGGTGTTTCCTGAACCATCATAAATTTATTTATTTTCAAATCTTAAGAAAATAAATTAATTTAAGCTTGGAAATAAACTTGGCTCTTCTAGCTCTTACCATATGTACGCTTGGATCAGCGGTGGGCAGGCATGGGCTCCGGGAGCTAGCTGCAGCTCCCAACTTTATAGACGTTTTTTTGCTCAGAAATTTGGGTGATTCCCAAAGTAGTTAAACAGACTCTAATAGAGTTGTTGTTGTAATTTTTCTTTGTAGAGCTCTCGAATTCAAATTTCGTGCCCACCGCTGGCTTAGATCATTTTGTTTATGATTTTATCCTTTTGTTCTCCTTCTAACCAACTTAATAGACCCTTTTAATTAATTACAGGGTCACAAAAATAGAAGGAATACTCGGAGTGCGTGTAGGATTCGCTGCGTGACGGCAACATGAAACGCGGCACGTTGCACAATGGCCAATGATATTGTCATCGCACATGCAAGCCATGGAATTCCTGGCAATTGCATTGATTTCTTTTTGGGGTCAGCAAAAGTGACTCATGTCAGTCACAAGTCCCGAGCCCCGAGTCACGAGTCACTGAGACGCTGCGAGTCACCCAAATGTGTGGCAGCATCGTCTTTGGGGCAAGTGTGGAAATTAATTTTTCGTCTCGGCACCTACATACTTACATTGGAGTCTGACACCGCGACACCTGTGCGACAGCGTTCCCAGAATTGCAAGGCCTCATCGGATGCCAAAACTGGTTGCAGGTTGTTGTTGCTGTTGCTTCTGTTGTTGCTGTTGTTGTTGCTACTAACACATGGGCAACAAATGCCGTTTGCTCTTTGCGCACAACTTGTAATCCGTTGGAATTTCAGACACGCCAAAGTGGCACACAGACTGACGTTAGACACAGCTGTAGACTCAGACAGTGGCATAGACAGAGACAGAAACGGAGAGAGAGAGAGAGAGAGAGAGACGTAGGTAGAGACAGAGACAGGTTCAACAGAGGTGGCCCAGCCAGTGTTGTAGCTGTAGTTAATGCTGAAGCTGAAGCTAAAACTGAAGCTAAATCTAATGCCGAGTCGAGTGCCTGTCGAGCTGTCCACTTGGCGGTGGCATTGCCTGTTGCTGCACTTCATTCTGCTGGCAAAATGTCAAAAGTCTGGCTACAGAATGAGGCCGCCATTCGCATAACTAGGAATATCTCTGAAAGTAGTCAAGAAATGGGTTCGGCTTTGGATCAGACCCAGAAAATTTCACTATAAATAAGTGAATGGATATATCCTAAAAATAAACATATGTTATTTAAATAACATAAAAACCAGTCCTAAAATTTCGAAGAACTATATTTATAATAGAGTTCATCAGAGATCAAAGTGCTTGCAGAAAATTAAACACAATAATTGGTCAATCAGTCAATTTAATTTACACAACTTTACTCTGACGTTTTGTTGCTAAGAACCTAATTTTATAATCTTGCAGAACTTGACAAACAGTATTACAATTCTCATCCCAATACATTACTTAGCTTTTCTGGAGATTTTTCATTCCCTTTTCATATTTTCACAGAACTTTGTAGTATTAAAATTCCCTATTAAAAACTTTAAACAACTTTTTTCTGAAAATTTCTAATCCTATTTTCTAATCCGCAGAAATAATTGAAATATGTTTTTATAAACTTAACAACTATTTCCGATTTGTAAAAAATGTGATTTATTTTTATGATAAAATTGAGCGGAAATTCGAAGTAAATACATTGAATATGTATTTGGTATGCGTGTTTATTTCCCAAAAAATATGTTGAACATAAAATTAATAAGTCTGAAATATATTACACATACGTAATAGAATTCGATACGATTGGATAACAACCAAACAACTCCCGGGGGAATATTATATTATTCAGTGAGGCGTTGCGTTCAAAATAAAGTCGATTGAGAGCTCCAGGGCCGAGCTGAGCACACGCCATGAGGTTTTAAATAGGCCATAATAAAACAAGAGAGCGATTTAGTCGAGAGCGCCCAACTACGAGATACCCTGTTCAGTTCAGGCAGATGGACATGGCTAAATCGACTCGGTTATTCATGCTGACCAAGAATATATATAATTTATTGGGTCGTTCACCTGCTCATTTGAATGTTGCATACTTTGCACAAACTGAGTATACCCTCGTTACAGAGTATAAAAAATATAAAAAATAATAACAGCATTTTCGCTCTCGGTACTGCCGACCGCCCAATCATTTCGTGTATCACATATTACACAATACAAAAATAAGTATTATGATCGTTTGAAATAGGAAAAACGGAAAACTTGAATTTTCACGCAAGTGCATGATGGAAGTGAAATGATCGAGCGAACAACTAACGAAAGCCAGTTGCAGTTTTCATCGAGCCCAAACAACAGTCACCGAAATTGCCAGAGGAGAGGAGGTGGCAGAGTTGGGTGGGGGACGGGGGTAGTTCGGGGGAGCGGGCAACCAGTTTCACTTGCGAAAGCAAAACAGCTTCAATTTCAATTTCAATTTCATTCGAGAGTCGACCGCCGTTAGCGGGAAACGCGTTTTAAACTGCACTCGCCAAAAAACTAAAAAGTATCTTAAAGTACATTTTATTTGTGTAAGTTGCCCATAAATCAGTTGAGGAAATGAAGGAAGCTGACTTGGATGCGCAGTATGCTCGCTTTCCGGAGATAAAGCGTGCCGAGGTGCAGAAGTTTGTGGACTGGATACACGCCCAGCCCCACATCTCCGCCCACTTCTCGGAGGGCGAGGCTCTGCACTTCTTCTACGCCTGCAAGTACAGCATGGAGGTGGCGAAACAGGTCCTCGACACGAATCTCACGGCACGCACCCATCTCGACGACTTCTTCGTGAACCTGGACATCGAGTCCAACGAATTGAAACGCGCCATGAAAACGGTGTAAGTTTAAACTGTCCAAATGATTGCAGTTCTCGATTGTATCTTAATTTGTGAAATATCTCCAGATCGGTTGTGCCACTGCCCGGTGCCACGCCAGAAGGATACCGCGTTATTATGGGCAAACTGGCGGATCTAGCTGCCTCCAACTTTAACTACGCCGACTGCATGAAACTGTAAGAAAACATATGAATTTCATTTCCACAAAAACTATCTGTGTAAATAAGAAAAATAGTTTAAAATGAATATTTTCAAATCTTTCTAGATTAATAAGTTAATATATATTTTTTTTAAATTTATTTTTAAAAATGTACAAATTATTCTAAAATGTTGAAATTTGTTAGAATCACCAAGAAAGCAAGCTAGTTGGCGTTGTCTTAGATTTTCAAAATTGTTCTTCGGATTGGTCAGTAAAAACAATAAGTATTGAAAGTTCCTTAGATCGTACAGGTTACTGAGGATATTTATACTTTTTATTGAGTATATTGTTACATACATTTAGATTTTATCCTTGTTTTTGGGCAGCAAAATATTTAATTGCTTCTTAAAATATGAGCTCGAAAATTGAAACAGGTTTACTTAATACTTCGTATTTAGATCCAGTTGCTAATGTCATTAGCATTTAATTAATCAGTCAACTTTAATTGCCATTTGTGTTTGGCACATTTCGTAAAAGAATTAAAATAAATTTAGCCAGGGTATAACAAAAACAATTTACAACAAACGTTTATTAAATGTAGTTAGTTTGAGTAGCAGTATGAGTACTAATAACTACTAATGGGTTACGTGCACCTCACAAGTCCAGTAATTATGACATCTGGGGGAACAAAGTAGCAAACGAGGGATTAAAAGATCAAACTGTCTAAGGTTACGTGCCAGTGAAAACGTCAGTGCAACTACGAAACACGCATCGTAATGCTTGTCATGTCCAGATACAGATACAGATACGTATACAGATTCAGATACAAAATTATTTGCAGCTTGATGATTAGCAATTAACTAAGTTAGTAACAATAATGATGGAAAGACAGAAATCATTTTCGAGAGTTAATTAACAGAGTGTGTTAAGCTTTCTATATTTATCAGTTCTAAAAGTTGCATCTTTCGCATCTATAGCTACTGCATGACATTCGATTTTTGGATGTACGAGGATGGCATTCAGCCGGGCCATGTGATTGTTATTGATCTCAAGGGCTGCTCCTTGGGTCACGTGGCTCGCATCGGATTGTTGCAAATGAAAAAGTTCCTTTTCTATCTGCAGGTAAAAGAATTAGGTTTAATTATTTACTAAATTTAATTAATCGTTTTCATTTAGGAAGCGGCTGCTATTCGACTTGTTGGCTTTCACTTCATCAACATTGTGCCCTTCATGGACAAGATCCTGGCGCTAATGAATCCTTTTATGAAGAAGGAACTCACCAGCATCCTGTATTTGCACAGCGACATTAGCGAGTTTTATAAATTTGTGCCGCAGGAGATGCTGCCCAAGGAGTATGGTGGTCCACTTGAAGAATCCAATGTGCTCAAAGGTAAACTGCAGAAATACACAAATATAAACACTTAATCTATTTAACTGAATTTCCTTACTTTTTCAGAAATTTACTACAAGAAATTAGTGGACAATCGCAAACAAATGCTCGAGTTTGAGAAGCGACATCAGGTGAATGAGAAACTGAGACCTGGCAAACCAAAAAATGCCTCGGATTTGTTTGGCATCGCGGGTAATTTTAAGAAATTGGATATCGATTGAAATACGCACAAATAAATGTGCAATTGTTGGAATTGTTATTTTGGTGTATGATTAAAGTTAATGAATAAATTTAAAAGTTGTATTTTAGCTTTATTGTTTCAATGATCGTTGAATTAGGTCTTCATCATATTGTACAGCTTAGAGCAATTCCTTAGATACGTATATAATTAGGTAAAATAATTCAAGGATCGATGCGTGTATATACAATTAATGAATATATGCTCCAACTAAAAGTCTTACTAAGTTACAGACTAATTAGAACTAAAAGTACATACTCTTTAAAATTAGTCATATTTATAAATCCATCATATGGATTGACCTAATTCACGAGTTTACATGCTATGTGAGCCGATTACTGCTATGTTTATGATGCGAAGTAAACTTCTATACAGCTGCGCAATATCTGAGAAGAGAGCCAGGAACTTTATCTGCAAGAATATTGTATCTTTTAATTGATGCACTCGTTTGAAATTAAAGATGGAAAAACTCACTGCTGGAAAACGTGATTGAGTTGATTGTGACGCATGTTGTTGTTGTTCATTTGATTACGCCCTCGATTGCTGTTGTTCTTTTGAGAGTTGCGACCCGTGGTTGTCTTTGCCACCTGCTTCTGATGCTGCTCCGATATTAGGCCAAAGGAACCAGCATTGTTGCTGCTGACTGTGATGGGCAACTATAATTAAAGTTTGTTAATTCAATTTGTATTTCAAGTTAAAGTTGATTTGAACTTACGGGTATATTGTAACGTTGCACGGCAATCGGTTGTGTCTGCTTGACTCCGTAGCTCAGGTTGTTGCGTTGTCCGGGCAGGATGGTGTTGCCCAGGTGTTGTGTGGAGGATGAAGGCGCTATCAGAGTGACAGGTGTGCCAATGTTGCTGCTGTTGTTGTTGTTGCTGTTACTTGTTGAAGGTGCCGTTGATGGCAACGAAACGGGACGCAGAAACGTGTTGTTGGGCAACTTGAGCACCTCGGTGGCGGGCGGAGATGGATTCACCATCGAGATCATCGACTGATGAGTCCACTTTTTGTTGCCACCAGCAACTGCCGCAGTTACTGCGGCCTGTACTCTGTTCAGTTGCTGGCCAGGACTTGATGTGTTGTTGTTGGGCCCAATCTTTTGTTTGGCGTTGCCTCGCGTTGACTCCACATGCATCGTCTGCACTGGTTGTGGCTGGGAGTGTTGGTGTGGTCCAGGTGCAGGAGCAGATCCTGGTGCCTGTGCTTGCGACTGAACTTGC
This sequence comes from Drosophila quinaria, assembly GCA_035047525.1. Lineage (NCBI taxonomy): Eukaryota > Metazoa > Arthropoda > Insecta > Diptera > Drosophilidae > Drosophila > Drosophila quinaria. The sequence goes on along the minus strand of JAWNPO010000384.1, from coordinate 4,020,686 downwards.
AGCGTGGCAGCTTGACCGCAACTGGCCGAGTGACGCTGCCAGTGCATCTGCTGGCAGGGATAGTCGCAGTACGAGGTGTTCCAGCAACAATAGAGTTGCGCCTCGCGCATGCAATTGGCGCACCATTGCTTCTTCTTGGCATCCTCCACGGCCCGCATCCTCTCCAGCGTGCTGTGCTGCCTCAGCTCGCTGATGACGCGCTTGTTCTCCTGCTCCATGGTCTTACGCATCTCGGCAATCAACAGATCCGTGGAGCGTTGCATGTCCGCCAGCTGACGCTCATAATGCTGCTTCATGCGCTCGTTCTCCAGCGTCAGGCCGGCAATGCGAGCCTGCATCACACTGTTGTCTCCACCCGCTAGATCGCTCAAGGGTGTCCTCAATGACGGAGATGAAATAGTCCGTAATCTGTGCAACGCAATGAATATCATGAGTAATCTTATGAAGAGAAAGCCGTTCACAAACTCACCTTGTGCGCATTATCCTTCAACCGCATTGAGAGTGGTCCAGCCTGTGACGGATAGATGCTGGAACCATCCGAATGCAATGGACCACTCGGACGTGCCGTCAACTTCGGAGGTCCAGACCGCAGCATGAACTCGCTCAGAGCCGTGGCCACGCCTGGAGTTATGGGTTCACCCACAGTTGTCTCACTGACCAGAGTATCACTTGGCAAGCCATTCAGAGCATTGGCCAGTAATCCACCAGGTTCCGTGTTGACTGCTGGCCTTGAAGTTGCCGTGCCCGTACCCGTACCCGTACCCGTTGCCATTGCCGGAGATGTGAGCCCAGCCAGAGGCGGAGGCGGCAAGGTGCTGTTGGAGAATGCAGGTGCAGGTGCAGGCAATGGAACAGCTGTGATTGAAGTGTGACCAGTCGTTGTTTGCAGCGTATTCTTGGACACTGCCCTCAGGGGCGGCACGGGAATCGCCATGAGGTTGGAGCCGCCGAGATTGCTGCTGTGGTTGATGTTGCTGCTGCTGTTGTTGCTGCTGCCTCCATTGCCGCCATTGGTGTTGCGTGGATCCATTGGTATCACCACCATGTTGGACTTGAGCAGACTCGATGTCGGCGTCGGAGGAAGCGGTGGCGGAGGAGACGTGTCCGATCCCAACGACTTGTCGCTCTTCACACGCAGCTGTTGAGCCACTGGGGATTTCTGGGATTGTGCTTTGGGCGATGCTTGTGGCGTTGTCCGGCTGTTGGCCGCCTTCGGGGAGGGCGATGGCGACGGAGAAGGCGGGGCGGAGGATGATGAGTGCGGATGTGTGGGCGAAAGAGCAGCTGCTGGCAACGGGCCATGTGGCACGCCCCTCATGGGGCAACGTTTCGTCAGTGGTCTCTGGCAATTTCGTGGCCTGTTTTTGGCTCAACCTCTGGATGGTTGTGTCTCCCACAAAGCGGACAAAGGAGTCGCCGACTTGTGAGACGTTGCTTGGAGCAGGATGAGATGCGACAACATTCGGATGTGTATCTGTTCGGTTGGGCAATGGAGGTGGGGGCATGGGAGTTGTCTCTGGAGGATCTCTCCTTGGCAACGCTGACTCCGTCTCTGTTTCCATTTCCTCCTCGCTGACCACTTCCTCCTTTATCTGAATGCCAGCTGGAGCTATTGCAGCTGGAGGTGGAGGTGGAATCGAAGGTGCAGGTGAAACAGATTGGACTGGCTCTGGTGGGGCTACAGTTGTGGATGCAGTGGCTTCAATGGCTGCAGTAGCTTTCGCTTCAGACTGGTCCTGTTGCTGGAGTTCCTCTCTTGCTGGCAACTCTGCGGCTGGAGGCAGTTCCTCGCTCTCCTCCGGCTCGGACAGCACCTCCTTTTTGATCTCCACAAAGGGCACCACCTTGCTGATTAGCTGCTGCTGTTGTCGCTCCACGGCACGCTGCTTAGCCACAGTTTCATTGATTGTGGCTTCAATAGGATTGCAGTCACTTGGTTTCGATATGCCCGGGGCAGGAGCCGGAGCAGCTGCTGCTGCCGTTGCCGTTTGTTGTTGTTCTCGGGGAATCTTCGTTATGGTAACGCCTTGACGTCTTCTCACCAGTTCCACAACCGAAACCACAGATGGATTGGCCTCAGCCAAAACATTGTCAGCAGTTCCCTGATCCGTCAGAGCTTTTAGCTCTTCAGTTGAACCTTGCTCCTCAGGTTGAACTGGAACTGCAGCTGTTTCTGGTTGCGGCATCTCCGACGATTCCTGCAATTGCTTCCGCGCATGCTTCGTTCGACGCTTGTGCTCGGATCCCGAACCCGTGCCCTGTTGGCTCGTCTCGCTGCTGGCATCACTCTGGGAATGTTTACGCTTGATAGACGACGCAGCCTCTGGTGCTGACTTGATAGGCGTCTTGCAGGACTCCAAGGATTTGCGTTTCAAGACCACAGTGCAACCTCGAGATTCCCTAAGCGCATCTCCTGCTCGAGGTATTACCTCGTAGTTGCTGCTCTTCGGCTTTGGTGGGTCTGTGGTTTCTGTTTCCTGGGTGGGTTTCTTGATGGGACTGCCTGACTGGTCGGATTCGTTGCCCGACTCCGTTGCCTTGGTCTTCTTCACAATGGAGAGTTTATCGCCTGCGGTCTTCCGTATGAGGAACTGTAGTGGCGTCTTGTTGGCAGGCTCCAAATGTCTGTTAATCATCTCATTGACGCCAGGCATCATTTCCTCCAGCTGTTGTTGCTCCTCCAGAGGATCGTAGGGCTTACGATATGGCGCATAGTTGAAGCTGCCAATCTTGGTCCTGATATGCTCAATGTGCACTTCCACCTCACGTATACACTCCGCCAAATCTCGCGCGGATCGTCGGCTAGTTTGCGTATTGGGATCCTGAGCACAGTACAGAAAGCAATCCTTGACTGGAACATTGGCCCGATCGTGCTTGCCAAAGAATCGAACGTTTACCACAGCATTTGGACCAGAGCCCATGGCCTTGGCGGGCCAATAGGGGAAACCTTTCAACTTGGCCCAGAGCAGCAAATGAGGATGCGTGCACACCTTGACAAACCATTCATCGTTGGAGTTGGCATTCAAATAACATTCGGCACATGTCTCGATCTCGTTGGCCTCCTGGCGACACACTTTCACCACCGCCTTGGAGGCTTGCTCTACCTTGGCATCTGTAGAAGAGGAACAAACTGTTTAGTTGGGGATGATCTGATGATAAAGATTCCATCGACTTACCACCACTGTCCAAAATGAGAGCATTGTGCTGCATCCACTTAACCTCACTGAGGAACTCATCTGCGCTGTGAAAGGCGCGATTCTTGATACGCTCCGACAAACTTTCAAAGCTCACCGGATTCACAAAGTATTTGCTGCAGCTCTCCGGCAGCACTTCCTGTGGTGCACGCAGTTTGTAAACCTGAAACATAGCAAAAGAGAGCGACAATCACATGTGTTGTTGGTTAACCAGCACCAATTCGCCGTTAAAGAGCACGGCGAAGAGAGTCGTGCGAATTGTATAGTAAACAAACAAGTTTGACAAGCACAACAACAATGGCAGATACGTCGCAGCAAAGAGCATTAGCAGTGCCAACAACAACACGGAGAGGAGCAGCCAAATGCCAGTATGTACTCTCACACCCAAGTGTCTCTGAGTGTGGACGTGTCTAACCTCAAATTACAAAGCGCACGAACCAGAGGCGGCAATGCCAGGCAAATAAAAATTGCGCCATTGACGTCGTCGCTCCACTGCCACCACCATCTCTGCTGCCGCTGCGCTGCTGCTGAATTATTTTCTGTTTGTTTGACTGCTTCTTCTTCCTCGCTATTTTGCGTGGTTTTTCTTCCTGTTGCCATTCCAATTTGAGCATATCAACTTGCATGTACATACATATGTACATATATGCATTGATGAATGAATGTTTATGCCTGTGTAAGCATACATATATATGTACAATTGCTTGTCCATTTGCCTGTGGTTTGGACTTTGTAATTGTTTTTAACGCTCATCGCTAGTTGCCGACAGCAGTAACATTTAATTAATTAATTAATTCCTCGCACATTTTAAGCATATTTAACGGACGAAACGGAAAAGTGGCATTAATTAGATTCTTTATGGGTTTCTCGGATAACCACAGGCAGACAGATAGAGATAGAGAGAGGGAGTCTGTTTCATGTTTGAGCATAATATTGTGCCCATTCACGACTAGAAAACAAATGCCCCAAATAATATCTCAAGCCTCCATCAAGATGTGTGAAAATGTAAAGAAACACAAAATAAGAGAAAATGAAATATATGTATGTACATAAGTTGTAATCATTATTTCTATGGTATTCTTTGTGTTTAAAAGTTTCTTCATCTCAATCGTTTTAGCTATAAATGTGCTGATAAGTAAGCCAACTAAACACAATTCAATTCAATAAAGTGCACATCAATACACATCTTGGAGTCTAACCATTGTATTCTTCATATACATTACGTATTATAATTGCGTATTTACGCAAGTTCATCTCGTAATGTATATTCGTAACAAGTGGGAGCAGCGAAGATGCGAGGGAGTCGCAAGTAAGACCCACAAAACCAACGAGAACGAGACCTTTTTCAGGTGTCTACTCGACAACGTTTCGTCATCGGCTGAGCGCGCGAGAGAATGAGAAAGCGGACCAGCCGAAACATATGTACATATGTATGTGGCTACGTAAGTAGGTGGAAGAGAGCGCCAACTGAAGAGATATACATACGTACATTTATAGATAATTGCATGTGTAGTTGTTGCGCAAAAATATTTCGCGTGATTTTTGAAATGACGAACGAGCAAGCGATTGTATTGTAGACTAAACAGATAATGAAAATTGAGATCGGGATACTGTATGTCTATTATATGGATGTGCTTTACTCACCCCACGCACGAGTTTCATACGCTCAAGAGCAAAAGAGAGGAGTTGGCTGAGCAGCTCCACAGACACATCACTGCGACGTGGCCTGTAAATGAAATGAGTTTATCTACAGATCGAATCATTTGGAGAGTTGCCGTCAGTTACCGCTTGGGGGCGCTTTCGATTAGCACACACTCGGGACACTTCCAGGAGCTATCAAACTTGGTGGTTGCCGGTCGCACACAGAATGTGTGGTAGGAACGCAGGCATTTGGAGCAGGGCATCAGTTTACCGCAATCTCGGCACTTCCAACAAAACGGATCCCAGCCTTCCTGCAATGCACAAATACAGATATTATTAAAGTTAATCGATATAAATGAATCGATAACTTACCCTCGGCGGTGCTCGCCACAATTCTCCGAGTCGTTGCTCGATCTCCTCGGTAGCGTTCGTTGTGGAGAGCATAGTCTTGGACTCGCTGACATCGGAGAACATGGAGATATTGGGATCTGTGTCAGCCGTCGCGCTAGTGCGCCATTGGATGCTATCGGCCTCAGCTGGTCGGGATTGTGTTCCGTATTCCGTATCGTTGATGACGCGATCTAGGAACGCGTTGTGCTTTCGCGCGAATTCCTCGTTCTCAGATCGTAGATTTCCACGACGTGGCTGGCGTTCCTCACTGCTCATCGAGACGGTTTTGCTGCGGGAGCGAAATCTCTCTGCCATGTTCATTATGCAACTTGGTGGATTGCTGTTACTCTCCTCTCCTGCGCTCAGCTCATCGGCCGCGTAGCCGACATCGTCGCAAGTCACCGAATAGTTGCGCTTCTTCTGAGTCTTACTCTTGCTGTGCTTGCGCAACTCCGGCTCCTGATGCCATTCCGTATCCGAGTCGCACACGGGAGCGGGAATGCTCTTGCTCCGCTTCAGCGACACCTTCTCACTGTTTCCTCGATTCGTGGACATTGTCGTGGCTGACGGCAATGTGGTGGACATGGACTGTTTAATGAGCTGAGCAGCGACTACCCGTGACTTACGCCGCTTCAGCTTGGATTTGTCCGAGACGTAGTCGGTGAGCACCTTGGACTCGTTGTGGGATCGCTGCAACGCAACAATTTCCCTGTGCACACGAGTCTTGGTGTCCGGCTTGGGTGTCGAGGTGTTGCCGGGTTTCAGTTCACTATGATGCGGGGTCGTAGTCACCTTGGTTAGCTTCATTGTTAGCGAGGCGTGGCCTCCAGTGCCACCAGATGTGGCTGCCGAGACTGGCCATGTGTTGGAGTTGGAGGAGCTGCTGCCATTGGCCGAGCCGGGCGGAGAGCTGACCACGTATTTCAAGCGCTTGATGGGCAGAGGTTCCATCTCATTGCCAGCCGACAACAGATGCGGCGGAGGACTGTCAATGGCAGACGTGGCTTCATAGATGGGACGAGGTATGGACTTGGCACTGTCGTCGTCGTCGCTGCTATCCATGTGACTTGGAGCATCAACTAGTCTGCAAACTAAACACACAATTCTTTAGTAAACTTGAATAAAAATAGGTACATTTATTGCATGTAATTCTCTTAGCGAGGTAATAAATAAACTCGCTCTAAATATTTAACGAGTGCTGCACTCTCTGCTTTTATGCTCTTTGATTTAACATTTATTGTAATTCTCTTAGCGAGATTATAAACTCGCTGTAAATATTTAACGAGTGCTGCACTCGCTGCTTTTTGGCTCTGCTTTTGCGTATTTTCATGGCCAATAAGTGATTATTACTTACCAGGCCGTCGATATCAATGCCTATTCATGCCAAAGGGCAGCATAAATACACTTGGTAAAAAATAGTTTTTTTAGCTTCCGCTTTAATTTCACGCTTGTGCCTCGTTCTGCTGCTCTTAGCAGACCAACAAAATGTGCACTGCGTTTTCTCCCATTTGCGTTTCTCTCGCTCGCCTCTTTCGTGTTGTTGTTATTGTTGTGGTTGCCACTGCGTTGTTGTTGTTGTGCTACGTGCAACTGCAAAATGTATACAAGATAAAAACAATTCAACACAATGTACATTTGTTATGTACGTACATACATACAATGCATACAGGCATGCATAGTTATGTACAAATTGTACCTGCAAACATATATACGCACACATGTACTATTTGTGCATGTATTTGTGTCTGTCCATGTGCAGACCAAACGATAATCATTTGCCTTACCAAATTCTTGCTGAGTTTCCGCCAACAGTCGCCAATTGAAGTCACACAGTTTGTAGCTAACAAATGCTGCAGCGGGTTCCTTGTTATTTCAAAATTATTATTATTAAATTTTAATAATTTTACAGCAGCAATTTGCCGCACAATAAAACCAATCTCAATGCGTCGGCAAAGCGAATGAAAATAAATTCGCCTCAATTGTTTTTCGCCCGTGTCAGTCAGATGTTGACGGCGCTTATGCTCACTTTTGACTCTCTCTCTCTCTGCTCCGTTTTCACTCTCTTGCTTGCGAGCAGTGGCTGAATCTCTTAGAAGTGAGGCGACTCTCTTAACGTGGACCATGTGTTGGCATTGATTATTTAATTTAATTCATTCATCATTTAACAATAAAGTACAATTTACTAAAACTAAACAAATTATAAATTAGATAAAAAGGAATTATTTTTAAAGAATGTTTGGTGCACGTAACTCTTCGGCGTGGTAAAGTTTAGAATATTATTATGCACATATGCATATACATACATAAACCTATATATATATATATATATATATGCATATGCATATGTACATCAGCGATGGGCATGCAATGGCTCCGGGAGCCAGCGGCTGCTAACGAGTTCAGATTTCGTGCCCACCGCTGATGTACATACATAATAGAATAATACATCACTGTGCGTCAGTGCTGCCAGTTTAGCAATTTAGTTGCTCCGAGATCTGGTAGCTTTTAAAAGATATTTGCAACTTTTTATTTTAAAATGCTATTAGTCACAAATCTAGAATTTTTTTAAATTTTTGCGGAATTAGCCCTAAAAATTCGTTCACTGCCATGGTCGACTGCTGAAGTTGAGCTCTATATTCTCTCACATGAATATATTATTCTATAAATGCAATAATTGTTGATTGTTTTGTATGACAACACTATTATTTTAAAATATCATTGTTATCAAAATATATACGCTAATAAAAAACTCTTTAGTGAATTAAATTTATAATCATTTATTAACAATGAAAAATGCATGATTAATGTATTTTTAGTGAATTACATTTATAACAATTAAATAAATAATTTATAAACAATGAAATATATGAGTAAATACTTAAAAGTTTAAGTGAGATCTTCAACAAATGTAAACCTTTGTAAAAACATCTTTATGAGCTAAAATGATCAAGGCAAAAATTACAAAAAAAAATGTAATACAACCGTTTCTTTAAAGTAACCACTTTTAATATTTATATTCGATATTTTTATAATTTTTCAGAATGTTAAAGAAGTTTTATAAAAATGTTTAAATTGTTAAAAATGTGCTAGCAACCTTTAATCTTAAGAAATCTCAATTTAGAGATTTTCCTGAAAAATGTAATTCAACCGTTTCAACAGCCGATTGAGTAAAATGTACTAAATAAGAGCAATTTTCATATACGTATATTCATGGCTAGTGATAAGTGATAAGCTGTTGCTGCTCGGGGAAATCGAGGAGAAACAAAGGTCGTCCCACTTGAACCCCATGCATAAAGGTCTCACTTAAGCAGTCCTCACTAGGCCAGAGTATCTATGTGTGTATGCATGTATGTACAAATGAATATATGTATGTATATGAATATATACATATGTGTGCCAGCTGTTGACTGGTGGCAACATGTCAATAAATGGAGATTACTAACATAATTTGTATTCCAAAATCCGAAACTGTTAAAAAAGTTGCCTGGCCTCTTTTTATACGTACATTTGTTTTCGGAGCATGGGCCAAAAGTTTGTTTGTGTTTTCTGTTCAGCTATTGCGGGAGTGTTCCTCGGGGAGCAATTCGGTTAATATTTGGAACATAAATTTGCAAACGTAGCACTTTAATCAATGCTCAGGCAAGAGGGCATGCCACATGCCTCATCCCTCATGCCTCATGCCACGGATCCATGCGTATGCGGTGGAATGCACCTTTAAGCACGGCCGTATTGATTTAGCCTTGCCAAGAGAAACTAAGAAAAACAAGTGTGAGTAGCAGGTAGTCACTAGTGATCGACTTACACATACGCTGTACACATTAAAATCAAACTATGAATACTTTTAATTTTAATTTAATTTATCTTCATTTCAGAAGAACATAGAGAATTCCATTAATATTACTATTGATTTCAAAATTAGCGGAAAACAAATAATTAATATTGTAATTAGGAAAAACAATTAGAAAACCTAAAATGAGAAGTGTAAAATAAGGGAATTAAAATTATAAAATAAAAGTAGCAAATGTAAAAATAAGGATTGCCTTTATTGAAAAAAAAATATTTTATTCCAGAAATTATCTTAAAATGAAAGCAATAAAAAATGAAATGAATAAATTTGCTGTATTTGAAAAACATATACATGTACTTAAACTTTTCTCAATTTCGTACTCAGTATGTTTCGCTTGCTTGAATTTCTTATTATTCAATGCTTTCTTTATTCATCCTTATTTTGTTTTCTTCGAAAAATGTTCTTATTTATTTTGTCTCTGTTTTTGTAACTCCTTCAACAACATGTGAAATTAGCATGAGTTGCCGAAAGGATTGTGTTTACGCATCTTTCATTTGAAATTTACATTTATGAAAACTGCCATATTAATATGCCCATAATTACAGGGTATATAAAGAGCATAAGCAAAGTCTTGGAAATTGGGCAGGTGGTGTGACGACTTTGGTCCGTTGGAGGCATAAAATGGCCAGCACTTGCCTACTAGCCATGGGGTGTCCTCAGTGGCCAGAACGGAAACGGAATGAAGTTTAAAGCAGATTTGTTTGTGTGCTCGGTTGCCGCTGGACTCGGAGAGACAGACAGACAGACAGACAGACAGACGCATGCCATTTATTACACATATTGAATTTCATTTAGTAGATCTTGTGGATGCTGTGTTCGCCTCTGGCTGGAAAACTTGCATAATCGCATGCATTGGAATTTATAGAAATCCTTGCACCACCTGAGCCATGAGAGAATGAGATAGAGAGTGCAAGTGAGAGAGAGAGAGAGAGAGAGAGAGGGCACTTCAGTGACTTCAGGGAAGGCATTGGCAATTATTGAGCGGTTGCCAAGTGAAGGCATAAAATGAGCGCACATATTGCCATTGCCATTGCCAGGACGAGGATGAGGATGAGGACGAGGACGAGAGAGGATGCTGCTGTGGGCGGAGCACAGAAACAAGAGCAATAACTGTTTGGCAAACAGATTTATTTTAGCTGCCCCCTCATTGTTGTTGTTGCTGTTGATGTTGCTGTAAGTTGCAAGTTGCCCGTTGGCTTCTGGTTTCCTGGCCCAGGCTTCGGGGTTTCGCACAAATATTGGTTTCCAAAAACTTTCATTGCCACTGCGGCTGGCAGGACGGACAGGACGACGGCGATGGCATTGCCTTTTGGCTTCTAGTCCACACACAGTAACTGCGCCAGGTTGTGCATTAAGTGCATGTTGTTTTTTTTTTCTCTTTTGGCTGTTTGGCTGGCGGCGCATTCACGATTCAATCTGCCGGCCTGTCCGTCTGTCTGTCCGTCTGTCTGTCTGTCTGACCACAAAGCGCCAAGCACTCGGTGTGCCCCATACGGATGCAGTGCATCATTTTTGCATTAGAAAATTGCCATGGCTCCATGAAAACTGTAAATAAATGTAACTTGGCATTCGGATTCCCATTCCCAATCCCATTCCCATTCCCAATGGCGCGTCTGCCCCAAACCGCAAATTATGCTTGTCAAAAATGAATGTTACATACGTAACGTAACGTAACGTAACGAAAGAAGGAAGTGCAGAAGAAGCAGCTGCCGAACTGCAGAAATGGATGTGCGTGTGGAAATGGGTGGGATGTGGGTGCGGATATGGGTGCGGATATGGGTTTATGCGGTTGCAAACGGTACGTGCTCAATGCGTTCCAATCTCTGGAGGACTACACATGCTCACTGACATCGCATCCTTCGCAAATGAAGGCAAGTCAAGCCAAAGCCAAAGCCGTTGATGGCCATCCCACTCCACATGAGAGTGGGTGTGTGCTGACTGTGCCCGACTTGGTGGTTTGACTTTGCCGCAGTCACCACAGCAGCAGCAGCGGGAGCGGGAACAGCGGGAACAGCTTCGACGGCAACCGGATGCTGACGTCGTTGTGAGGCAGATGCGAGCAACTTTGACTAAATGTGTTTTGAGTGCATTAAGATGAAAATGTTATTACGCTTTCAGTTCTACGACTACGACTACGCCAGTTGCAGTTTCCCCCAGACTACCCCTGCTTACCCCTTGACTATCCCCTGACTACCACCTTGCCTACCCCCTGACTACCCCCTGTACACACCCTCTCTACCCCCATCAACCCCATGACTACCACCTAGCCTACCCCCTCACTACTCCCTGCCTACCCCCTTTGCAGTCATTATTGCAACATTTTGTGAGGTGACGTCTCTGCAGCGTCAGCGCCACATGGAAGCGGCGCAGATTAAGCGCGGAAATGCTGCAAAATGTGAGTTTAGTTGCATCATTCAAGGCACAAACATGCCAACTAAAATGAAAATGAAATTGCCAAATGGCAAATGGAAAAAAATCAAATGGAAATGAAAATGAAAATGAAAAAGGGAAAGCGAAAAACTTGCAACGGAAATTTGTTCACAGTTGCAGCCACTCGAAAGTTTGTTGATCAACAAGTGATAGCAACAGCATCGAAGGAAATCCTTCTTGGCTTTTTTTGGGTGGCCAAATTATGCTGATTAGCAGATGCCAAGGATATGTTGGCAGGAAGTCGCCAGTCGCCAGTTGCCAGTTGCAGTCTCAATTGAATTGGAAACAAACCAAACAAGTTGATAGGATCAAATGTCAACGCAAGTACGTCATAATTAACGCTGCTTAATGGCATTCTTTGTTTGAAATGCTCATACAATATAATTCAATTATATTGCGTTTACAGAATAAACACATTACGTATACGCAACGTGTTTCAGTTCATAAATAAAAACGCATTTGAGTTTTTTTTTTTTTTTTAGTTTTCATTCAATTTATTTTGTTTTATATTTCTCATTGTGTTCTTCGTTATTATCTCATCTATGTTAATATAGTGTATAGTAAAGCTTGACAATCTATACCAAAGAATAATGCAATTATCATGTATTTCGGGTATAATATGTGAATTTTCATGTCACTTCAAATATTTCGTGATATTTGTCTAATGAAATGTGTCAGTGTGTGTGTGAATTTTATGAAATTTATTGTATTTTTCATTAATTCATTTTACATTTTATATTTTAAGAGTTATGGTCAGCATGTGTGAGTCTCTTGTAAACACTTGAAATTCGGTTCAAATTTTTATTGAAAATGCAAATACAAATAAAAATCGAAGCATATTCGGATTTATGAGTCAAACTTAAACTAAAACCAAATATTTTTATATGTGATAAATGAGAGCGTTCATTGTCCCTATTAGAAATGCAATTTCACATATTACACAATTCAGAATTCACAATTTGCAATCGAAGTATCGACAGCAATTTGTTAAGTTGAAAAAATAAATTTGTTGAACAATTATTTATTTTTTTACTCGTATTTATTCGCTGTATTTCATCATTGAAACAAGGTTTGTCATTTTCCATTTGCATTTCTGTGTATTTGAATTTCTTTTATTTTTTCTAGTACTCGTTTTTTGCATGTCCTTCACCATGTGAGCAGCATGTTTTGCATTTGTTTATGTAATTGGATGCATTTACTTAATGTAGGTTTTTTGGTGTGTACACTGTACATCATTGGCTTCCAATGTGCCTATCCGCCTTTGTGTGCGGCATGCGGGTTGCGGCATGTTGCAGGCAGAACGTGGCATGTGGCAGGCAGCATACTAAGCACAGTAATTAAAATTATATTTGTTACAATCGCAACGCTGCCTTTGCGTATTTAATCTGTCCTTCTCCGAGTGAATGAATATGTGTGTGAGCGAGTGTGAGTGTTGTGAATATATGTGAGAGTGTGTGGGAGTGAATTGAAAAGCATAGTTTGAATGTTCGCGTTCCAGAAAAATGTTTATCTGTTTACATTTCTCATTTCTCATTTTGTTTCTGGCGGTTTCCATCACTTTTTAATTAGTTAAAATTATTTAAAAGGAATTACAAAAGCTTTTGCAGCTCTCCCGAGTTATTTGGTAGTTTCATTTAATTAAGTTTCTCTATGAATGCTTAATGAGCTCATGTATGTACATTGTATACGAAAGCACATACACATTAAGTATTTTTGTTGTTTATTTATTCGAAAATCTGAATTTCAGTTCCATGCCTAAGCAAACTAATGGTTAAATAATAAAGATGTTCTATGCATTAAAGGAAACACACATACATAATGATTTAGATATATATTTGTAAATGATAGAAATTAACTAATTTGCATTCCAATTGTCATCTATATATATGTATGCTTGTTTGTATACACTGACCTTAATCTATCGTGCAGCATCTAGGCATTAAGTATACGTATAAACTTTGGAGAACTATGAGATCTGAAGGAAAAAATTTACTATTTACTGACATTTACCTCTATTGTTGTTCATCGTATTTTTTAAATTGTATTTATAGTTTTTTCTTGTCATTACTTTTGTTGTTATTGTTCGTATAACGTGCAATTTAATTACATATGCTTTCATATGCTATGCGATGCTTTTCAGATATCAAAAAACAAAAATCTTTTTTGAGCCCTTTGAGCCCACAAAATATCAAAAAGTGGGCGTGTCTCTGACTTGTGTAAATATTTCCTGGCATATGTATGTGTATTGTATTTGTATTTATATTTGGTATTTGTTTGTTCTTCATTTTTTTCGTATTATATTTTTTGTGTGTATATATATTAATGGATGTAAATTTCGCAAATTCGCAAATAGGTTTGCAGCAAGTTCGAGTAAATCCGCATGCATATTTATTACAATTAGCTTCACATAGTTACACATATAAATATATGTATGTATTTGCACTTATATACGGGTATGCAAATCGATTTATGTACTTATTATATTATAAATTTATAATTTAAATTTACATTATCAAGCTCGAGTTGTAAACATTCTACACAAAAGTTTTCCATATGCTGCAATTTGTAGGCTTAGAATTAGTATGGGGTTATACACACATACATATACATATATATATATGTTCTACTGTATACGATTATACATTATATCATATATGATATACACTGACTCTGAATTTTGTTTGTTACACCCACATACATATTTATACAAATTTATTATAATTAGTAAAATTTTCATATGCCCGAATAATCAAAAGACCAGCGGACCGCACTTTTCCACATTTTCACATTCCCACATTTCCACATCTACAGTTTTTCCCACTTGTTTATTGTTTATTGTTGTTACATTTTGAAGGAGCCTCTTATTAATTTATGTATTCTGCATTCAGCTGGTCGGTCTCTGTATATATACTTAATACATGTTTGTTTCCAATTCAATAAAATAGTTTCGAGTGCCGCAGGTAATTGACAGAACTGAGGTGAAAAACATAAACCAGAATGCAACAGAACAAACTGGATTAAGTAAATAAGTAAACATCTTTCTCAACAACTAAACAAAGATATATTTACCATATGCATTTACTAGCTTTAAATGTGCAGTTCGAAATTAAAAGCAATCCCAGAGGGAAATAACAATTGTAAGTACTTGTATGTATATTTAACATTTAAAATATATTTTTAAAATATTTGGCACGTTAAAAATTGTGTGGCATTCCATTTGATATTGAGCTGGGTTTTAAAACAATTTTGATTTTAAAATTCTTATTATATCAGAATCGATACATACATATATTCGTCTATTCACACATATTTACAGATAATAATAACTATAATAATAATATTATCGAAGAGGGCTCGAATAATTAAGCTACGAGTATAAATAAAATAGTAATTTCCTCATCTGGGCTAAAAAGTATATATAAGTTAATACTCGTAAGTATGCATGTATATTTGGAAAATAGATTATTTAATATATATCAGGTAGAATACTTGGGATCTCTAATGCTATAAGTAAGTACATATATTTACTTGCTACGGAGGATTATACAATGACAAAATATTTCGCTATAAATGCGAAAGCTAGCACTAAAATTAAAATCAAAATCCAAACAAAAACACAAAAAAGATTCGTCCAATATTCTTTAGATTTGTACACCTTATGGAGAATAGTTTTGGTCTAAAATTTTATGAATATGTTAACGCTATGCATTTCAAACATTTACCATTTAGCAAATTAGACAACTACCGAAGGATATAGACAAGTTGCACTGTCCATTTTAATTACAAGTACAATTTATAAGGAATGTGGAATGTATCTATGGACAGTGGAGTTGTATCTATGTGTGTTAGGAATTGGGATACCATGGATCTATACGTACGTTGTATACGACTAATTAATCTACTTATGTGTGTACGAGTGTATTTTAAAATCAATATTTATCCTTGCTCATATAATTTAATTTTTGCGTATTTTGATTTTGCATAAATTGCTCTTGGATCGCGGTTCCAATCCTTTTCAGATTTGGACTGCGGCAGTCAATAGATTGTGTAGGGTTGGGAAATTTATTTATTTAAATACACTTTTCCAGAATTGTCTATTTCATGATATGAACATAAGGATTGCCAAAGTGAATGCATCTCTTTCTCTTATTATATTGTATTTAATTCATTGAATTGATTGATTTGGCAACACAATCTATTGACCGACAGGTGGCGCTATTTACACCTGCGTTCCGTAATACTAGAGGGACACAAACTCGCCACCGCCCTTGTCCACACCAGGCGCTGGCTCCGGCGACTGCAGCTGATGATCGGAGGATGAGGAATCGTCCATCACGGGATTCGTTTGCTCCTCGGATTCGTTGAAGAGCGTTTCGTTCTCATCGGGCAGGGATAACGTGGAGTTGCCCAATCCACCGCTTGCCGTGATGCGTCTTCCCATATTGTCATATTTGGGATAGGCGGAGCTGTCTCCTCCCCCACCTCCTCCTGCTCCCACTCCGCCGCTGCTTTTGGACAGCGGCCGAAGGGGCGTGGCCTCCGCTAGGGGCGGCGTGTTGCAGGCGGAGGATGGAGCATTGTTGATGCAACTGGCGCAGTTGGCGGAGGAGACGGGCACCGTTGTCGTGGGATGATGACACTGGACGACGGCGGTCACCGCTGGCGGTGGCGGTGGTGGCGGCAGCGGCAGTTCCATGCCACTCTGGCCACCGCAGTGATACGAGCCCGTCTCCATGTTGTAGGTAACGATCTCGTCATGGGGATACAGATTCGTGGCCACTGCCGCCTGTTGCAGTGATGGATCCTTCTTGAGAATGCCACGTCGGGTCGTGTGCCGTGGCAAGGTGGCAAACTGTGCCACAGTTTGACCATCACTGGAGCTGCTCGCTGCTCCGACAGCGGCGGGATCAGCGCCAGGATTGCACTGCACATCCTGCAGTCGCTTGGGAATGTTCAGCAAATCGGGATACATGTTGATGTCGGCGCCATCCAGCATGTCCTGCGTGACGGAGACGCGTATGAATATGTTGCCAAAACTCGGATTCGGCACTATGTTGGAGCAGAACTCCGGCGGCGGCGGGAAGACGCCCACGTTCAGCGGAAACTCCTCCGACAGCTGGGAGTGTCCATGTGAATGGCCATGGGAATGTTGCAACTGATGCTGATGTTGCAGCTGATGCTGATGCTGATGTTGATGCTGATGCTGATGATAGTTGGCCATCGAGGTGGGCACACTGATCAGTCCGCAGCTGGTGGGATCCTTGACCGTCATTAGCTGCTGTCTCATCTGTCCTTGTGCTGCACCCACCTGTTGTTGCTGCTGCTGCTGCTGTTGCTGCTGTTGTTGCTGCTGTTGCTGCTGATGCTGTCCCATGCCCACCGCATGTATCTCAATCTGATTGAAGCCCAGCGAGGAATCTGTCTTGTTAATGGAGCTGGGCTGGTTGTCGATGCCATAGCTGTCGCCCCGGTCATTGGTCGTGGTCGTGACACTCGAGTCGAGCAGCTTCTTCTCCTGGTCGTTGAAGCTGACGCTGGACTTGACGCCCGCCTTGTTGGCATGTCGATGCTGTCGCGTCGTCCGCTTGCAGAGACACACCACAAACGAGATGGCGATGAGCAGGAAGATGGTGCCAAAGATGCCCATGATGAGTCCGAAATACCAGAATGTCTCCGGTGTCTTCACCAGCACATGCTGCACAATCTCACTCAGATAGATGCTTATATTCTGGGTCATGGAACCAATGAGATTGGTGCCCGTGCAGGCATAGGTGCCCGCATCCAAGCTGCTGACATTGAACACGGTCAGATTGCTCCACATCTTATCCGAGGTGATGCTCTCCGCATCGAAGAGCACATTATCGTTGTCGAGGATCTTCCCGTTCAGCTCCCAGCTCACCTCGGGCAGGGGATCCCCGTAGACCAGGCAACTGAAGGTCGTGTTGCTGCCAATGTCAATGTTGGTCGCCTCCTCGTTGTTGAAGATTTCGACACGCGGCGGACAGCCAAAGAGCTCCTCGTCCACGTTGTCCCAGTTGCGATCCTTCTGCGCCGGAGGACCCTTGCACACGAGACTCACGGAGCTGAGGCGACTGCTCACATACCAGGTGCGGAATTTGCGCAGTTTGCAATTGCATTGCCAGGGATTCTCCTCGAGGGAGAGGGTCTTCAGGTTGGTCATGTGCTGGAAGACATACTCGCTTAGGCTCTCCAGCAGATTGTTCTTGAGATTGAGGAACTCCAGCTGATTGAGATTGGCCAGCGACATGGGATCTATGTAGGAGATCAGGCAGTCGTGTATGTCCAGAGTGCGCAGATGCGGCAAAATGGGGAACTGATAGGCGGACAAACGCTTGAGAGGATTCCCATTGAGATACAAGATGCGCAGACGATCGTTGCCCATGAACGTGTCCTTGTCGAGCATCTCCAGCTTGTTATCGGAGAGATCAATCTCCACGAGAATCTTGAGATTGCGAAAGCTCTCCTTGTGTATGTATTGGACCTCGGATTTCTTCAAATAAATGCGCTGCAAGTTGAGTAGCCCCAGTGCCGAGAACTCCTCCCGATTCAGATATGGTATGTGGTTGTCATTGAGCACCAGAACCTGCAGCTCGGTGCTCAGCGTGGTCGGGATGCTCGTCAGTTGCAGGGAACTGCAAATGGCCGACTTCTTGCCATTGGTCCACTTGCAGGTGCAGTTGGAGGCGCAGCTCTGTGACCAGTCATCTGCCCACACGCCCGATCCGATGAGGCACGCGAAGCACAGCATCCATAACAGCTGCCACCATACTACAAAAAAAAATATTGAAAGAGACACAAAAAGAAATCGAAAGAGAATAAATATAGAGAATGGAAGCGGAGAGTCGAGTTCCCGACCATAGGATACCTGTTACTTATTTAAAAAAATATAAAAAAAAGTTTATTGCATACTTTTAGGAACCTACATTGGTTGAAACTTAAATTAGCCATTACTGCTGTACTGTTTGGCCGATCTTGCTGCAATTAAGTAGGATGATGGCTTATAATATTCTAGAAAGTGTGCGGACAAACGGACATGGCTTTATCGACTCGGCTGTTAATACTGAACACGAATATACTTTTACCTTTTTTTTAAGTAACGGGTATCAAACAAGAAGTCTAATGATTTACGACATTTGGCCCAAGCTTTTGTTTTATATGGTACAAAACTTACCTGACAACCGGATGTTACTCCTGCTCCCGCTCCTCGCACTTGTACTGTTCTTGCTCCCGCTGCTCCCTCGGCTCCTCCTGTTGCTTCTCCATTTTGCTGACATGCTGTGCATTTGTCCCGCTGCGTCGTGTCCTTGCCAGTGTTGTTGGTTGGCCTCCAGGTCGCGACCCCGCCAATTGATGACTCTAAATGGCTTTGGCTGATTCGATTGCCATGTTTCACATCATGTTGCCCTCTCTGGCAAAAAGGGCTCCATTACACATTACTCGGCACTTTGGTTACTTTTTGGCACAAAGGGAAATTTTTTCGTTGCACTTTGACTTTAACTTCGACTACAATTACAACTACAACTTCGACAGATTCCTATTGATTTTTCCTCTTATGCTTTTTCTCGTTTTTACTTCCGTTTACTCCTCCGCTCACGCGACTCCTGCACAGTCACTTCCGTCTAGTGTTGTGTAGCGAATAAAAAGCTAAATGTAGCAAAGAGAAAGAAAGTCGGAATTAGATATATCTACTTTTTTGTTCTGAATAACAAGAATGTAATGTTGGTTTATTTGTTTTAAGAATGTAATTTTTTAAAGCTGGATTAAAAACAGGATTAATGTGATAATAATGGTAGTATTTTCACAAAAACTTTATAGATCTCATAAAACATGGCTTTCATATGCAGAAAGCTAAGAATTTAATATTTTTTTCTCAGTTCAACCTATTTAGTTAATAAAGATTTTAGAAAATAATCTTATTGGCTAACAAAATCAAAGAAAATACGAAAACCATTAAGAAACAATACTTATTTGTTTCCTTCTCATGTTTTGAAGGTTCTGTTTGACTACTTTAAAATTTATTTGGAGCTTTGAGTCAAGCTCAAATAATCTCCGAGTTAATCTTATATAGTCAAGTTGCCTTCAACTCAATAAAAGCTAGATTCAAATGCAAAAAAGTCCAAGTAGCCAGCACTAATCGACATTGAATTCAGCTTATTCAAAAGTTTATCCTTTGGAGCCAAAGTTTCTACAGCTGTTAAATTCTTTAACTCAAGCATACAAGAATCTGAGGTACTGAGAATCATTTTCAGGAACAATGCGCATTGTGTAGTCTCCGTTTTTGTTGTTGCTGTGATTGTAATTGTAGTTGGCTTATTGGTAATCTCTATTTACAGAGTCTCGGCCAAGTGAATGGCATGCCAAACAATGGTCAATGGGAATCGGCCTATAGAGGTAGCTTTAAAATCGACCATCAACTACAATTTGTAATTTGTTGTTCATCTTGGTGGTGAGAAGAGGGGGAGGAGCTAGCGGGCCAATGGACTAAGTCATGCCACTTGTGCCACAGAACAACAGCTCAACACAACAATGAGCTGCAATCCCCCCCAAATCGCCTTTCCCCCTCTCCTACTTCTCACTCTGTGGCAGTCAAAGGCATCTTTACAAAATCAGCATCAAAAGCCTGTCGAATGGTTCCCTATTTTTTTTTGTTAGCCCTCTTTCCCCTATTTTCTTCTCCTATTTTTTGCTTTTATTCTATTTTGTTTTTTTTTTTCTTTTTTTTGTGTTTATGCTTCAAAGTAAAGGAGCTTGAAAATGAGGCGAATGCGAAATTTGCCCAATGCTGCAAATGCAAAAACTGCGAACGCCTGAATTACCTATACACACAGCAAGTGTGAGAGAGAGGGAGAGAGGGAGGAGAGAGAGAGAGACACAAATATGCTTACAATGAAAACGTAAAATGCTCTGAAGGTTCATTTGTCAATTTGCCATTTGAATTTGTATTTGAGAAATTCACTTGGCCGCTTTTATGCTTTGTCCTGCCTTTCTCCCTCTTTCTGTCTAACTCTCTCATTCTCTACTCGCTCGCTCGCTTGGAGTGTGCTTTTCACTCTGAGTTGGCTAAGATGCTTTGGCAATGCGGATAATATTTCCTGCGCCAGTGCAGCAGTTGGCAAATCGCAATTGCATCGACTCCTCTTGCCTCCTCCCTTTCTCTCTCTCTCTCTCTCTCTGTCTGTCTCTATCATCTCTGCGCTGTCTTCTTGCTGGCAATTCAACTGATTTTTTATCCTGCCACATGCCACAGTGTGTGTGTGTATGTGTGTGTGTGTGTGTGTGAGTTGTGCCTTACCAACGTCGACAGTTTTATTTGTGCTGCTTTATGAGCACACTCGTAGTCATATACTCATACACTCACACACATTCACACACACACTCACTCACTCACACTCATACACTCACTTGAAGAGATCCGCAGAGGCAGCACACACTCACAGGCTCGTTGATATATTCATAAATGTGGCACAGTGGGCTAATTTGATGGCCAATTGCCAAAAAAAATATTATGATAGCATCTCTTTTCTCTCTGTCTCTCTCGCTTACTCTCTCACTCATTTAGAGAGAAATACTGCAGCCGCATGTCATAAACCAAATCAATTAACTGATGTTTCGCCCACATACAGATAGAGATAAAGATAAAGATACATTTCCAAATACTGAGTACTGAGTACAATGGATGTGAAATTACGATTATAAGTACTTCTTAAATTGAAATGCCAGTTGCAGACGTGGCAAGCACATATATGTACATATACGTATATATCTATCGATATTGTTGCTAAATCGTTGGCTTTTCGTAACTGTGCCAAAGCTGGTCAAAACAAAATCAGTTAACAAAATGAGTTAGCAGTTGACCCTTTAAATGGCATTGATACCGAACGTAATTGGATCTCTTTGTGCCTTGTGCCACGTGCCACATACTACATTTTACAACCCCTTTCATTGCACAATGTAATTAAGTTGAGCTAAATTCAAAGTACTGATAAATGAATTTATTTGAAAACAAGCAGGTAAGTAAGCTCGCCTTTTAACTACCCTGCAGTTAGCTAAAAAGTCAAATTGAAATGAATTAACAACAACATTAAGGGAAAGGAATCAAATCACAATGGATTAACATCAAAGAGATAAAAAACTAACATACCAACATCAAATATATTTAAAATTTATTATTTATAGCTTAAAAACTGAACAAAAATTGCTAAATATTATAAAATATTTTGTAACAAGCACTTAAACCTAATTATGCATTAAAAAACAACAGATAATGAAAAAGATGTTTATTTACAATGAAAATACAGTTGAACTTCTATAACTCGAATATCTGTATAACTCGAGCTAGGTGAGTGGCAGCAAATTAATAAACTTAAGAAAAAGATAAAAAATAAGTCGATTAACTCCATAACTCGAACCCTTTCTTTGGATAATGGTGATTCGAGTTAGGAAAGTTCGACTGTATTTATATAAAAATGGCAATAATGATCATAAGGATTTATATTTAAGTTTCACTTTAATGTTGTTGCTTTCTCTCTGTTTTCTCAAGCTAAAGTGCAGCCAATGAGGCGTATAAGTAACTTAATTAATTAAGAATTGAGTTTATGGTATACCAAGCATATTCAACAATTTATTGCACAGACTGTATTCGTATTGAAAATCTCAAGCTTATTTGTGGTCTTGATTTTGCAGAAGACACGCATGAATAAATACAATAAAACGAGTACAAAATGACAAAAAGGTGTATTCATTTCTGTATTTACGAGTCTAACTACCTTTATTATGACGTACTTAGGTCCAGTCTGATAATGGCATTTCCATAGAAAATGCAAACAATTGCCATTTTGTACAGTTACAAATATTTTCATCATTTTGATTTTGACAATACAAATGCCAATCAACTGAATTTTGGGTTATTTGATGCTCTAAAAATAGATTCGTCATATCGATTCACAAACTTGAATACTCCAGAGTCTTGAGGTTACACTGAGAAGTTAATCGAGGACAATTTGAATTGGAGTTGGAATTAAGTGCAAAGCATATAATTATAATTTGTAATAACTACAAGAAGTACGCACTTAGATTTGAACTCACTCTCCTGAATTAAATCTCCGAGTCTCGAGAATTTTGAATTATTCAGTTGTTGTTAGTGTCGCATTCGTAAATAATTCACATGCAACTGGCAGCAATGTTTGCTTTCCATTGAAATATAAACTGCAATATAATTTAAATAGTTTTGAGTTGCTTTGAATGTTTGTTCAATTTAAAATATAATTAATGAATAACATATTTTGTTTCAGATTTCATTTATTTAAAAACCAGTTAAATTGCTTGAGAAGAAAATTTATTTTTTTTAAATATTTTTTTGATTATTTGAAATAATGAAGCCAATTTTAAAAAACTTAGTAAATAACTAATTATACCAATTTTAAAGTTTTATTTGCAGCCTTGGTGTTAAGTTCTATTTCAAAAGTGTTCACTTTCTGTCACGTTTCGTTGAGAAACAATTTTAGTTGTGGCTGCTATGAGTTTAAGTTGAAGTTGAAGTGGAAGTAGAAGCTGCCACGCCCAACTCATTTGCCTACGTAATCAAATTGCATGCTTTAAAAACAAAAGTTGGCTGGACACAAGAAGAAAAAGAGGCGGAAAAATGAGCAATTCATTGTTCAAGGACCTCACAATTAGAGTCTGCGCTGCATTACCAAATTAAAATTGAAAAACAAGAAAACAAAAACTAAACAAACTTTTTTCAACAACAACAGCAACAACAATAATAATAATGAGAGCAAAAAATATCTATTGAAAAGTTTTCATTGACGTTGCTCACTTTGTACCACGGTGCGTATCCAAATACTTTTGGCTTTGGCTTTGGCTCTGGCGTTGCCACTTGGCAGCGTCTCCGCTACTGACGCCCTCTGTCGGTTGTTGGCGCCGCCCAGCTGCCTATTGTTATTATTATTGTTGTTGTTGTTGTTGCAAGCTAGCACTTGCGAATGTGCGTGCAAATGCAAATGGCGATAGAAAACTTTTTAAATTGAGCAAACATTAACGAAAAGGCAGGCGGGCAAAAAAAAAGAAAATAATAATACAAAATACAACAAAAAAAGATGATGAAAAAGTGGAACAAGCTGGAAACTCTTATCGCCTGTTTGTGTCGAGTCGCCTATTTGTTTTGCTTGTTAACGGCAATCTTTCAAGGACAACAAGCCAAGTGTAAACTGCAAAACTTGTGCATAAACAGCAGCAGCAAACAGTGGAAAGAGTGTAGGGACTGTAGGGAGTGAAAGGGTGTGGAAAAGGCAGCAACTTGGCAGGCAGCAAATCCGCATATAATCGGAAAATGTCACAGCAAAAATAAAATTAATGACACTTTGGCCGTCTCAGGCGCAGATTAGTGAGCGTGTTCAAGTTTTATTGCTGTGTGGAAATGGAAATGGTTTCATAAACACACACACACACACACACAGTCACAAACAATGCAATTATCTGTCAGCAAAGAGCGCGCTGTACGTGAGAGCACCAAAAAAAAAAAACAAGACCAGCAACAACATGAACAGTTACAGGACATTCGCCTTTGGAGGCCAGGTCAGAACAGGACCAGGCAGAGGCAGAGGCTCAGGACTCAAGCCGAGAGACCAGCAAGACGCTTAACCCTGTCATTGTTGTTGCACTTACTTCTGTTGTTGTAGTTGTTGTTGTTGTTGCTGTTAACTGTCAGAGCTTACAATTGTTTGCCATCGTCGTCCTCTTGGCTAGCTGCAATTCCGTTTCGAGTTGTTGTTGCTGCTGCGCCTGCCGCGCTGCACTTGGCAGTTGAAACAACTGAAAACCATTTGAGTTGACGTCGTTGTTGTCGTCGTCGCCGTCTGCTGCTGCTGCTGCTGCTGCTGCTGCTGCTGCTGCTGCTGCAACTGCAACAGAAATCATCGACGTCAACGGCGATGCCAGCGACATGGACATGACCTCAGCGACATGGAACAATTTGGGGAGCCATGTGGCAGCATTTGTGTGTACAGCCACTACTGGCTGCCAGGCAACAGTATATTTGTGTGCAACCGCAAAAATACACAACAACCAAGCACAACAACAGCAACAGCAACAACACCAAGCAAACAGACTGATGAACACCAGCAGAATCTGAGGCAGCAACAACAAGGAAAGTGTATATGGTTGAGAGTGTTTGACTTCAAAATACCCTAATATTTGCACACTAGTAGATAGTATCTACAGAATAGTAAAAGTACTAACAAAAGGCATACACCTTAATACAACACAGTTTACTCTTCTTCTTTATTTGGGTTTTTTTTTAAACTTGTTTTTGATCCGAACTGCTCTTGAAATTCTATCCATTTGTGAGATTGCGGGGAATGGAGGAAGGTATCTAAACATGAAAATAAACTTGATCTGCCTGCCCATCCAGAGTATTCTACTTAAATACTTTATTTATATTTAAATAAAAATTTAAATTAAGACAACTTCAACAGAGTAATAATATAAAAGTTTTCTGTCAAGATGTTTTCTTCAAATCTAAGAATCTTTGATTGCGACGCAACTTTTAGGCGAGCATTCAACAATGTATAATTTTATCTGATTGTCGTCTAACTAATGTGGTGGTCTACATATCGAATTTGGTGCTCCTAGCTCTTACCGGAAATGAAAAAATTACAGATATCGACTCGGCTGTTAATGCTGATCAAGAATAATATATCTTTACTTTATACCCTCCACATAGGGTATAACAAACGACAGCAACAGCAAGGAGCAAGCGACAATAAACCCAACGATTGTAGACACACATAGATACACACGCACACACACACACACACACTGACAGAGAGAGACAGGAGGTTGTTTGTGCATAGATATTTTGTCACACGACAGACAATTGCAATACAAACAAACGTGCAACAGAATGTGAACAAGAGCCGCAACAGGAAGTGGTAAATGCAACAGCGACTGAAGAAGAAGAATAAGACGAAGACGAAGAAGAAATACCACAATGACAACGCAGCCAGGACAACAGGACAAGCCAAGCTAAGCCAAGCCAGGACTAAGGCCAGGCTAAGGCTAACATCGCCAGAAGCGTCTGTGCTTTGCTTCGCACAGATAAGAACTTGGCCAAAACGGAAGTGGCTAGCGATCTATTACGACACTGTGCACACATTCATATATAGTACAAGGGATGTGACGAGGGGCAAAACAACAGTTTGTTGATAATAAATAACACGATAGGTGTAAGGATTCTTAAGACAACTGAACAGATTTCGTTCAATTAAATTTAAAAGAAAATTAATTCAATAGAGATAGCAGATATAATAGCTTTCATTTATAAAGGAATTGAATTGAATAGATATGTTATTGAGAAGATAAACGAATAAAAAAATAAAGCATTACAACTACTGATTCGTTTGAAAAAGAAAGAAATCTGAAAAAAAGAGAAATCAATTTGAGCCGTTTTTAATTAAATCAGTATGCATAGGAAAGCACGAGTTTACAGAAAGGGGTAGAAAATTGAACGCCGAAGTATTAATTTAAAAAAGGAAACAATTAGAAAATATGTCATCGAAGTACAGAAAAAAATTAAATGCGTTTCATTGAATAAATTTATCAGTTCTGTTTTTTTTTTTTTTTTTTTTTTGACAACATTGAAAAGGGGAACAAATTGAAAACAACATAAACCTATTGAAAAAGTCGATTTGATCAATTCAGAAAGAAAGCAGCTTAAAATACTATTAAAATAATTTTTTTAAACTCCGCATCAATGTAATGTAATATTCTTAACTGTGGAATTCTTAAAAAAAAATTTAACTTTTTATAAAGGAAATATTATTGTAGATTTTTTGTGAAAATCTTTAAGATTGTTTTTCTGACACACCTCGAATTTGCATATTTCAGTCATTCATCTGGATATGTATGAGTATATGTGTGTATTTATGTGTGTGTATGGTTGTGAGTGTGTGTGCGTTATGGTCTGCACTGCAGCGGCCATTGAAGTGGAATTGTGTTAAGCAAACAGAAGCAGCAGCTGCAGCAACAACAACAACAAAAGCAACTGCAGCAACAACAACGGCAGCAACGGCAACAATAATAATAATAATGCAGCCTCCGTTTTGCTGCTAACCAAAAAGGATGTTGACTTGGTTTTGAGGAACTGCAGTTATTCGTATGGCATACTCATATATTCATTTACTTGACATGGCCAGGCCCACAGGAACTCTCATCCTTTCTGCCCTTCTGCCACTTCCACCAGCAACATTGGCAACAAAAGCAGGCAGAAGAAGAAGTAGCAGCAGCAGCTGCTGCTGTTGTGTGCAAATTTTGTATGCAGACTATGCCGAAATTAGTTGCATTTCCTTAGGAGACAGAGAAACGTCGGGGAGTCTATACGTGAATACATTTTTGGTTCATAACAAAAACCACAGTGGACTATGGACTGTGGACTGTGGCGCAGCCTCTGAATGCGGCCAAAGCAATGCGGAAGAATATTAAGCGGCATTTAAGTGCTGCATATTAAAAGAAATAAAGGCAACAAATTAAAAAAGACAAAGACAGCAACTACAGTTCGGTTCAAAATAATAGCTCTGCTGCTACTTTTATTTGATTCATTTACAGATTTCGAAATTTACTCGTACTCGAACTCGAAACGGCAACATCAACGTCAAGCCGAGATAACAATTCTCATCGGACAATAGAAGATTTCGAACGAAAAACTTTTGCAAACATTTTGTTATTTCACTTTTATTTGTTCTTTTTATTTTTTATGACTCTCTAATATGTCCACGGGGCATTGAGAATTGTCCGGAACGAATAAAAAAAAGAGAAAATCATTCGCAGCATGCAAAAAGCTCTTGGCTCAAATGTCGAATCTCTTTTATGTTCATTGCCCTCTCACCTTTCATTTGCTTTCGTTGCCTTTTTGTTGTTTTAATTCGCATCGGATGAGTCACAAAACGGTTTAATGTGTCAAATAATTATGCGGCAAGGGTTGATTTTCAGTTAATTAAATGTGTCATTAACATGAAAGCTTTCAATAAGAGCACAATGGAATCTCATTTTCAAAATCACAAATCGCTAAACTTTAGGTGTCATATTATATTACGTATACGCACAAAAACCTTAGTTCAAAAATAAACACAAATTGGACATTGAATAAAAATCACAAAGATTATCTAGTTAATTTTTTAACTTTATGGATAAAAGTGTCTCTCAGTTTTTATGCAAGGTGTTATGAATACTGAAGTATTGTAATATTACCCTTTTACACTACAAGTAACAGGTTCTAAGATGGAATTTCATGATTACATAAATCCACTGCAATTTTCTTATATTTTTTGGGAATTTCAACTGAAAATCGAAATCAATTTCCCCAAGGATTTGCCATTTGTCTCTTGGATTTATTGATCCGATGTTGATACTATAAGAGTATTTTTTCGATCCCCTTACAATTATTTTTCATTCGGCTTGAGACAATAGTAGATGTAGTTAAATTTTTATTGCTAGCAAAGTTGTATAAGAAGAGATGGTAGCAAACAAGAAGGAATTCATTATTAATTGACAGCGCATTCTGATTTGGATAAAGAACTCTTTGGATTTGTGCTCATCGTGGACTCCAGCTAATTACAACTTACTTGTAGTCAACTGCAATGGTCAATGACCAACCGAGGCTGACCTAATTAGATGAGCATTCCGAATGAAAAGCAGCGGCAAAAGGAGGAGAAAGAGATGAGGGGGAAGGTGCAGGAATTGACGGGCTGAGCAATCCTCAAGCGCCATTCATTTGAAATTCTGTTTATGGAGTTTTAGTAAAGTAGTTTTCAAATTTTTGGTACCGAAACTTTTAGCAAAGGAACAGCGTTAAATGTCTAAAAAAAAAACAGGAATGTGCAAAAAAGCACACTTTTTATGTTGTCAATTATAAAGGCATCAGCACAGCAGTCTCGCAGGACTGTCAGGACGAGAACGAGGACGAGCTTTTACTCCTATATGTACACTCATAAGAAACAAGGCATTTCAAAGAATTGAAAGGCTCAAAAGTTGATGTTCTCAGCGGAGACCAAACGACAACTTTTGTAATATATTTTTACTCTCGAAATTAGCTTATAAATACGCAATCTCAAATTTGTCAGCCTGCAATCTTGCTGAGAGAGGGAGGCAGATTTACGGGTATAGAAAAACCCCGAGTCGTGCATTTTTCATGCAACGCTTTTATGGGACAGCAAAATAACTTAACAAAGCTGTAAATATGATGAGCGACTGCTACCAAGGCCTGTTCTCACTCTCCTTCCTGTTGCCAAGTCTCAGTTTCGGTTGGGTGACAAACTTGCAAAGTTAACTCGTTGCCAGCGGCAAGCATTTTCAACAGCTGAAGCTGAAGCTGTAGCTGAAACTGCAGCTAAAGTTAAAGCGCAAGCTGAAAAGCTGAAGATGTTGCTGTTGCTACAGTAACTGTAATGTAACTGAAACAGCAGCTTCAGTCCAGTTAGCCCAGCGGGCACTTGGCCTCCATTGTGTATGTTTCAAGGGTGTGAGGGTGTAAGGGTGTCAGGAGTATGGGGCAGTGTTGCCAACTTGTTCATTTTACGGACAGATCTGTCCTATTTGAAACAGCGATATCCGGAAAAAATGCCTTTTTTTAATTAACTTTACTTCGTCCTTTATTCATCCTTTTTTAATAGCTCTTAGTCGCTTATAAAATATATGAAATACAACTATGTGTCATCTAATATATTAATTTTCAAATAACCGAATAACTTTAAAATTTAAAAAACAAAATGATGCATTTCCTGTGGAATATATTTGACTGCCCAATAAAGAGCTAATACTTTCAAATACATGATACATGATTATTATTATACGTATTATTAATAAGAAAATATTGTCTGTCCAGATTTTTTGCTCTTTTATAAAAAATCTGTCTGTTTTCTCGTCTTTTTTTTGGCGTTGGCAACACTGGTATGGGGCAACATCTATGGCCAGAACCCAAAACGCATCAACAAAGTGCCAGTTGCCTTTATTTTAGTTTGATTCAGTTAGTAGTTTAAGAGTTAAGTAGTTTTCTAAAGTTTTATGAATTATTAAGAGGATTTTCAAGCTTTCCGCTAGCCTTTCAGTTTCCTACTGTCCACTTTTCTACGCCCAAGACCCACACAACCAACTCCACCACTGGCCATTTTGTCGCTCGTCAGCAAGTGTCTGAAAAGCTGTCGAAATCTGCAGTTTCCACTTTTTCATTTTACTTTTTTTTTTTTTTAATTTTTCATGACAAATTCTGGCGCAGTATTTTACTCATTGCTGCTGCTGGGACAAATATTAGTTAAAGCGTTGACTTGTTGGTCAGGGCTGAGATTTTTGAGGCACGTTCGTTTGAACCAAAAATTAAATACTTTTTATTGTCAATAAAATTATAAATGCAAATTATAATTTTGTGCTGCCGTTGGCCAATTAGGCACAGTCTCCCGCCACCCTGCAGTGCTGGCAACGCAAGATAATGTGCCCAATTTACCCCCTGCCCATTCTGCCCCACTGTTTGCCATTGGATGCCACTGATTCTGACGTCAATGGCAATGGCAAATGTTGAATTAAAAGTTGAACATGTCGCACCACCAGAAGCGGCGAGCAGCAAGTGGCAAGTGGCAAGTGGTTGGTGTGCCCCCCTTAATTTTGGGGTGGCTTGTTTTGGAACTCTGGCATGTTAATTCACTTTGCGAATTGTTGTGTCGCTGCTCGTTTGTGGCTTTGGCTTTCGCTGGAATGCTAATCATGCCTAGGTGAATACAGCAACAACAACAAACTAACAACAACTGACAACAACTTTGTTGATTTGCTAAGTGAAACTTCGATTAAGCGACGCACACACACAAACACGCTAACAACTGTTTGGCATTGGATATACATTTTCATTTAGCTTTACCATTTTGGCCAGTTTTTACGGGCCGCGTTCATTTTGGGCGTGCTTCTTACGGCGCATTGAGCGGCCGTAAAGCGGCTCAAGCCTCAAAATGAAAAGCAAACTAGGCGCACACAAACTTTCGTCACGTGAAATTTGTTATGCTCTATTTCTTTGTAAAGCAATTACCGACCCACATATCCCGGTTACATAAACAAGAAAAAAATGGGAAAGACTATGGTCGAGTTCCCGACTATAGGATACCCTTTACATATTTTTATTGCATACTTTTTGGCTTGAAAAACTTAAACCAGCCACTACTAGTACTACTTATAGTAATAGATAATGTTAATTATGGACAGACGGACGAACGGACAGATGGATGATGATATATGTATACTTTATGGAGTCGGAGATGCTTCCTTCATCATGTTACATCCATTTCAACGAACACAATATTCCCTTCCACTTACTTTTTAAGAGATGCGTATAAATATGTATAGACTCCTATCGTGTGCCTACATATAGACTCCTAAACGAGTGTCTGCTGGGTGTGGTGTATGTGTGTGTTGTAGCTGCAACAGGAGTCAGAGGTGTAAATATGTGTGAATACATGTAATAGAAACCAGCATCATACCCAGAATATCCTAGACACACACACACTCACACCACACACAGCGAGGGGAACATCTATGAAAAATAAATTGGTTCATACATATACCTTAAACTGAAACAGGATTACCAAGCCGCACAGTGAAGCCAAAACATTGTCCTAGCTCAGACACGAATTCAGTCAACAAGTGAAAAGGTTTCAATTATCTTAAGAACTTAAAAATGGCTACGGCCTAAAGTCATTA
The DNA here is from genome assembly GCA_035047525.1 of Drosophila quinaria. Taxonomy (NCBI): domain Eukaryota; kingdom Metazoa; phylum Arthropoda; class Insecta; order Diptera; family Drosophilidae; genus Drosophila; species Drosophila quinaria. The sequence goes on along the minus strand of JAWNPO010000384.1, from coordinate 3,989,429 downwards.
ATTTAAATTATTTAAAATGTATTAAAACACCACACGATGTTTCTTATTTCAAACATTTATGATTTAATTAATTTCGATATCCTGACTTCCCTTGTAAATAAATCAAATTAAAGGTTAATTTATAATTAATTTATTAGATTTTTTATTTTATTAATTACTGATATCACATTTCTAATAAATACACTTCTCTAGTAAATAATTTTCTTTTTGGGAGAGAGAAAATATTCGAAAGTTGAATTATATCAAAAATTGATTACATAAAATTATATTTATCCAAAATTATCCACTTCACAAATTTCGAGCTGCATTGTTGTTATTTAAGCCCATTTTTATATATTAAAAGCGAAAAAATGCTAATCAAAGTACTGTAATAAATTTATTTACATAAATCTTTTTACAATGTAACGAAAGGTATTAAAAATGTACTAGAACATTAAGTAAAACATATTGTGAAATGAACAGCAAATAGTCACTGTGCGGCACGTGGCATTTTCATGCCTAAAGTTCCACGAGTAAAATGGAAAGTGGGATGTTTTCCAAATTTTGCATTTGTTGCATTTTCGAGCACTATATAAATAATCGATAGCTTTTACGCCAGAGACCCGAAATGGAGCCATCATCAGGGCGCTATGGACTGGAAAGGGGATAGCAGGGAATGGGAAGCAATGGGAGTAGAGAAAGAGATGAGGAATAGAGAGAGGGAGGGGGACAGAGCGAACGAATGAATTTGTGCAGACAAAATTTATAAGCGCATTACAAGAGCTCGTGTAGGTTTCGTGATTTGTGTGAGAGGGCGCTGGTCGCCGGGGTCGTTCGATGAGGTCAGGTCACTTCGATGGGGCTCGATGGGTTCAGTTCGCACGGGACTGTCAAATGGGGTCGCTGGGGTTCGGCGTGCACAAAGTGCTTACAAAGCGTTTGGCGATTAATCAGTTTGGCAGCCAGAGCACCTCCAACAGAAAACAGGCAACAACAACCCAACTATGTATGTACGTACTCTTGAAAGTTGGGAATTTGCTGCTGATGGGTAGGGGTATATATTGTGGGTATCAAGTATGAGTGAAGTCCTTGAAGTTGCGCCTCCAAGAAGCGGCGACCACTGCGCACTTGCTGCACGGTAAATAGAGAACAGCGAACAGCGAGGCAGGAAAACCAAAAGTCGTTTTGGTGGCTAATTAAGTCAATTATGCACTTAAAGCTTCAAGTAGCGTGCAACACCAGCAGCAGCAGCAGCAGCAACAGCAGTTGCAGTTGCTGTTGCAGCAACAGCAGCTGTTGTTCCTGGATGGCACGCCCACCGCCCACCGACCCAACGTCGTTGCATTCAGTCAAACATCAAAAGCTAGTCACGCTCTCATCATACTCTCTCACTCTCACTCTGACGCTGACGTTGACGCTGACTGCCGTTTCTGAGTTTTTAATAATAAAATGGCTGAGAACAGGAAATAACTCATACGCGCCGTATGCCGCACTCGCCATACATCAGCGACAGCCGCCGACGCGATGCGACGAAGCCGTTACATTTCTTGCCATTGTTGTTGTTGTTGTTGTTGTTTTTGTTGGTGGTATAAGGAATATAAGGACGTGTTACTAACTTACGACAGTCTTATATATTTCATAGCCTATACATGCCTTAAAGTACATACATACATATGTAAGTCGCTTTATATAAAATGCTTGCTGTATATGCATATGTATTGTATATATTAATATACAAGTATCTGTATATATGTATATGCGTGTGTGTGTGTGTGTGTGTGTGTGTATTTATGTGTATCGCAGACACGAAAAACGATTTATCTCAATTTACATACTAAATGACAGGCAGAGCGACTCATGCAATGCTCCTTGCTGTGTTCTAGAGTACAGTGTTGAGGAGGTGTGATGATGGGAGGGGGGTAAGAAGCAAGTGTTGAAAATATTCATCGTTGTTGCTCTTCATGTTGTTGTTGTTGTTGCTGTTGTTTTCATCTTCTGCTTGGTCTGCATTGGCCTTCACAGCACAAGCACAATGGGTCGGCGATTGTTAAATGAGGCCCAAGCATTGATTTCACTTCAAGTAAATAATTGATTAAATGCAGTTATCGAAATGTATAAAGGGGAAAATCGGATAATTACAATTTCATGCTTAAATTAATTGAAGTGCACAAGCAAACAAGATATTTACACTCAGTACACATTCATTTACATGCATACATATTAGGGTGTTCCTCATTTGGTCAAAAGTCATTATTTTTAAACGCATACTGGCTAGTTCTGTTCATTAGGTCCTAAAGCACTCAAAAACAAATTTTTACCCTAATCGGAGTACGACAACCCATGCAAATTGGCATCGAAACATGAAAAAACAATGTTTTAACACTGATTATACATTTTTTGAAGATTTTTCGTGTTTCGATGCAAATTTGAATGGGGTTTTGAGTTCTTAAGGACCAAATAAACAAAACAAAAATTAAAAAAAAATTTTTTTTTGTCCCATATGATTTTTAAATTTTTCGATCCAAGTCGGCACGGGTTATAATACTCCGATTGATGTTAAAATGTATTTCTGAGTGCTTTAGGACCTAATGAACAGAACTAGCCCGTATGCGTTTAAAAATAATGACTTTGACCAAATAAGGGACACCCTAATAAATATACATACATATTTTTCAATTTTACAGCAGAGCATAATAATTAAAAATACAGCTTTGTTCATTAAATAAAATTTACAATATTTTAATTGAGATTTAAGGAGTCTTTCCATATTCTTATATATCAAAGTGGCAGAGGGCCTCTAATTAATTTTTCATAAAAATATGAAATGTCAATATTTGAGTAAAATAAAAGCGATGCCAACATGTTTGTATTTTTTCTGGTTTTTGCCATGTATTCAGTTGACAACATAACTTGTAAAACAATTGGTAACACAATGCAACCAACTGCTATTTATCTTGCATTCAGTTGGCAACGCCAAATAACGCATAACGGCAACATGCGTCATAATTGTAATGTAGTTGGTAACGCGGTGCAAACAAATAATATTTATCCTGGTGAGCTATTGTATTTCTTTTCTATACAGTTGGCAACTCTGCATGACACATGTTGACAGCATGCACCATAACTCAAATAATGTTCGTAACGCGCTGCAAATAAATGACAATTATCCTGCTGATTTGGAATATTTATTTAAGGTAATCGGCGAGTTTTCCTTGTGACCCCTTATATATTTATTCAATAAAGTGTATAGCTCTTAGTAACGTTAGTTGGTTACTTTGATCTATAAAAGAAAAGGAATTGGTAATGTGCAATCAAATGGAATTTATCTTTAATTTAGCTAGCAACTCAAACTAACGCAAATTGGCAACGTACGAACCATAATTGACTGTGGTTGGCAACTCAATCGGTTAATCAGATAAGCCGCAAATCAAGAACACACTCCGTATGCAACATTTGCACACTGTCGTTTATCGCGCATTTCGTACCACTGTGCAAAACGCCCACGCTGAAATCGCTCGTCACTTGTCAGTTGTGTGAATGTAATGAAGGCGTTCGATGTAATAAATGCAAAATTTCAGTGACGTTAAAAACGAAATTACAAGCAGACAGCAGGCAGCGCAGTCATCAGTTCGCTGGCTTGTCAGACAGCAGTCAACTGTTGTCAAGGGGAGAAGGGTAGGGTAGACAGCTTGATGGGTAGATACTCATTGACGGGCTGACTACGAGTATATACCGACAAGATGTAATTCCTTACAACACACAAAGTGGAAAACCTCAACCTGAAACCAAAGAAAGCAGAGCTTAGCTCAAGCTTTGCTCGCTTCATTCATTTTGACGCTTTGAAGCTGCCCCCGTAAAAGTTTCGCTAGCGAGTGTAATTCCCCCGAGTGGCGGCACGCACAAGACTTTTAATAAATATTAAAGAGCGGCGTCAAAAAATTAGTCAATATGTTGTGGCCGTAGACAAAAATGGCCGCGGGGCAACAAATATCAAATTACTCTAATAAAATATTGAGCGATTGCTTTTCGCAGATTTCATAAAGCATCTGCCAACAACTTCTTCTTGTGGTTCAACATTTTGACAAATGTGCCACAAACGTTTATTGTTTTCAGCCCCCCCTCACATGTCCTTGGGGGGAGGACATAAGCCATCGCTCTCTCTCCTCCCACCTTAGAATTGGATAATTTAATGGTTTTTTACTATGAATTTTGCAGGTCCGTTGACTCTTTGTTTTCTTTGCCCCTCGACAAAAAACAACCGTCGGGCTGGCGCTTTTGGATTCACATGTTTTGGGACTTTGTAAGTTATTTCTTTTTACAAAAGAGGCGCAAAGTTGCGTAAATTATTGTTAACAGAGGCGTGTGCATTGGGTCGTTGTGGGGCCTTGTACCACCACACACCACCTTATATACCACATACTGTGGCCGTGGCTCTATTTTGTGTTTTTGTAGGCCAAGTCGAAGGCGGCGCTTTTGTGTATTTGAACTTGGCAGTGCGTTAAATTGTAAAGGCCCTAGCAAAATTGCGACATACTCACACACAACACACACACACATAACGACACACACCAGTTGGTTTGGCATTTTGAGAAAGCTAATCCCAGGAAGTTGCTCAGATTTGCCAGATTATTTGTTGAGGAATGTTGTTGAGAAATCGAAATCGAAGTCCAAGTGCTCGGAAAGGTTGCCGCGGTCTCCCGCAATCGCCTTTGTTAATCATAACCCGGCCAAATAAATAAAGGCAGCTAAAAATACCCGAATAAAGATTATTTTAATGCTGCATTTTGATTAGGCACGTGTGTGTATCTTCAAAATACAGGATCAGGAACAAGCGCTCCTTGTTTCTACTTATTTGCAATGTCAAAGCGAGGCCAAAAGCAATTGCAAATACAAATACAAATACAAATACCACTCCAGTTTCGCTATCTATGAATATTCATGAGTGTGTGCGTTCGCTTAACATGAGTATATTTGTACATGTGTGAATCTGAATGTGACTGCTTAAGATACTCCTGACAAAGAGACAAGACCAGATACAAAGCCAAAGAGACAATTTCAATGCCATGGTTTTTGGGGCTTTACACACGACAATTGCCAACAAACGTGGCAAGAAATGAAATAAACTCATCGAAATATATACTTGCTTGTATCTACTATAAATACAAATACATATTCATACATAAGCATATGTCGGGCTATCTACATCTATAGTGTTTAGCTGATTCTCATTTTATTGTGCGTTGTTTGCCATTTGCTTGTTGCTGTTGCTTTTAACCAACCCACTCATTTAAGCTTAACATAATAAGATTCTCATTAAACCTATTACCTGCCAGAGACAGATACATTTCACCACAGATACATAGGCTCAAGTAAAACAATGCCTAAAGTCCTCAAATCATATTAGAATTACCTAATTTAACTTTTCATTACACACTTTTTGGCTTAAATTTCAAATTATTCATATACGCGAGTGAGGTTCTAAAAGTAACAGCTTGAAGAAAGCAGATATAAAATTATCTGTCTACTTAGATATAAAATGGTTACACGTCTCTTAAATTCTCTGCTGTTTAAAATGCCAACGTCTTCTTTTGCATTTCCAAATTTTCAATCAATATGCGAATTGCAGCTCTCTTTGAAATGCATATCATGTCTTCCTGTTCGCGTTTCTGCTATTTTGTGGTTTGCCTACTCCAGCTCAGAAACGGTCAACACTTATGGCAGTTGAAATTTAACTTAACTTTATCGTATTCAGCCGCAGTATTTCTGTGTCCTCCCTCGTGCAGCTAATAGGTAAGCTAATTATGTAATCAAAGTGTTAGAAATGTATCTCATGCAGCTTCACCATAAACTAAGTGAAACTTGATGGATAGCTGTGCTTATGTGTGGCTTCAACTTTAAGTACTTTCAAAATATATGTTAAATCGACTAACTTTCTCAGAAGCCTCATAGAACAAACTAGAAAAATTATTTTATAACAATTTCAAAGTGGATAAAAAATCATAAACACCAATTAAAAAACTGCAATCTTATAGTACATATAAGCCAAAGTTACTGAGTTTTAAATTATTTTAAAAAAGAATAAACCTTATCATCCAGCCTTTTAATTTATTACAAAACGCACTCAAAATTAATTATCTTTGGAAGCAATGAGCGATGCTTAATCAATAAAACAATTAGAAATTATTATCCAATTGTTTTCTAAAATTGCCCCTAATTGACCTGAGACGTTGAAAACTAAGACAACTAAAAGGGAGAAAACATCTGGTTGTCTTGACTTCGATTGGCAGCACTGTCGCTGACGTTAATGACCGTCAATAAAAGCCGTGCTCAAGTGGCAATAACCGTGGCCGCCTTTGGGGTTCAACAATGGCAAGCACGACCAAGCAATTAATGTCGGAGTCAATATGCCTTATCGCGCCGTTAAATGTAAAGGGTATTATAATAAAATAAATAACGCTAAAATCAGCAACGCTAAAATTAAATCGAACATCAACAATCTGTGGAGAACAACACGGGCGGAAACTAAAAGAAATGGAGGGAGGAAGGGCGGCAACTCGAGGATTCGTGGAGAGCACCAAGAAGCATCATGGCCATGTCGAGTGCAAAGCAGGGGCAAAGGGGCAACAATCAGCGGAGTCTGGGAGAGCACCGAGGCCACGGAATCAAACGAAATCAACGAAGCATCCAGCAACTTGGTTATCCATCCCATTGCCATCGCTACAGTCTGTGTTGAGCGCCTCCAGCGCTTCTCTGTATTTCTCTTCTATTTATTACACCCGTTAGATGTATAGAAAAAGAGTATATTGAATGAGTTGCAATGCATGTAACAGAAAAAGACTTGGGGGTTCATAAATAAATAAATATGAATTTGAAGAAAACAATTTCCACTTCGCAAAAAACATATGCACAGTCACAGTTAAAAAAAAAGACACTCTTTCAGTGGTAAATGTATCTTAAAAATGTTTTTAAACATTGTACTTCATTCCATAAAAATTGAATAAATATAGTTATGACCGTTTTAATTTTTAAAATAACATAAGCGCCTAAGAGTATGCAGTACACTTTAAATTTACAGTTTAAAATTAATGGGTAAAATTAATATATAATTAAATTGAGAAATGGGTATCTCATATTCGGTAAGTAGACTATAGCGTTCATATTTTTTTTCTTTTTTTTGAGTGCAGCTCGTTAGGCACGAACGAGCAGACAGACCGGGAGACGAGCAAGGACTTAAACAGCAATGGCTGCCTCATTGAGGGCTCCGACTGCTACAACTGCTCCGACTCCTCCGGAAAAGAGGCGTGCACACAACCAACCGACTGTTGGTGTCGACAATCGCGCGTGCTGGGCGCGAGTTCGAGTGGCAAGTGGCAAGTTGATAGAGCGGTAGCAGGAAAGCGAATGCTCGCCGCTTAAACGTCAATTCTGAGTGCTGCATTTTCCAGCCAGCCTCCATCCTGCCATCTCCAACCGCCCAGCCCCCGAACTCACCCCGACCTGTCTGTCCGGCCAAGAGCCAATCTGTTTGGCACTTTGTTTGTCGCTGCCTTCGTTGCCGCTGCCGTCAACCCCAATTTACAATGCTTTTTGTCTGGCTTTAGCTCCAGCTACGGCAACAGCTTCAACATCAGCATCGGCTTCAACTTGAGGATTCGTGGTTCGTGGTCCGCGCCACTCTATCTTGCTCTCTCTCTCTCTCTCTGATTTTAAATGTACGGCGTATCTTAATGCAAAAAGCTGCCAGCAAAGACAGAAAACAGAAGAACACGATAGCGATGGGTGGGAATGGGATATTGGGACACAACATTGGCAGCTGTTAACAGGTAATCCTCCAACCACGTCGCATAATTCAAGGCAGCTCACGTAAATTTTTAAGTTTCGTCATTAAGATTATGGGGGACTAACAAAAATTTCGTTAGCGCATGCACAGAATTTATCATGTGCTCGTTAAACGATGGCATGGACAAAGGGACAAAGGGATACGAGTACACATAAATACCATGACTGAAACTGCAACAAATACAATTTAAACGCTGCGAATAACTCGTTATATGTATGGTATATACAATGTACATGCTCCCACATAAATACACACATAAATGTATGTACGTCTTGTACAGTTTACGAAGAACTAAGTACATAAGCAGCTTAGTCGACGAAAGTAGTAAAAAAGTTTCTCTTTTTCGATACTGTTTCTATTTTCTCTTTCTAACTAAGCTATCAAAATCTGTGCTAAGTGCATTGCAGTTGTAAATGCAACATTTTAAATTATTAATACCGATTAACTGCGAATTATCTATCCATCACTAAGAATAATATTTTCATTACCTTCTTACTACTAATTAACTTGACAAAGTATTTATTAAACTATTAAACTTTTAAAAGCTGTATTAACTGCAATGTGTTTTCCCTGGGAAAATAAACAAATTGATTCAGAGACATGTGCATAATCAGGTTTTTTTTAAGAGTATTCTTAGCCTGACGTCATGGAAGTCCCCCAAGCTAAGATCTTTGACATAATATGTTATCGCAGCTACTATATAAGAACCGACGCACGTAATTTGACGTTTAGTTCGTCCATTCTTATTATCAAATGCTTTTCAAAATTACTTGCATTGTTCTTATAATAAGTACTCATATTATTCAATCCGAATGCCTTCGACAATGCAGATTTCTTGATATATTTGTCGGAAATGTAAATTGTATGCGGAAACATAAGACTATCTTTACAATACCTATATACAAGAAACATGGTCACTGGAAAGAAAGTAACACAAAATTTAGAAGAACACAAACGTTGACATTTAGTATAACATTATTTTAAAAGTGTAATCTTCAAATGATTTCTAAGCTAATCTTTCAATAAATAATAAATTAAGTTGATGTTTAAAGCACTTGTTGTATGTGACTTTTAATTTTTTTTTTGCTTCCAGAATAAACTAAAATATCGAAACTAGAGCTATACGAGCAATCGATTAACTTATGAAACTCGTAATAAATATTTATTGTATATTTTTTTAAAATTAACTTTCTTGATGAAGGCAGTCTGTAGTGTTCTCCCCGTTTTCCATTCGCTCTTCTGGGAAACCCGTCAATGCCACTTAGTAGAAAAATTGAAAGGCAACGCATTTTGCTTTGAATTCTCCTCTTTACCTATCGTTTGCTCACTCTCTAGCTGTATCTCGCTCCCTCTCATTACTTGCTCTATCTCGCTCTGTCTTGCTCTCCTTCTGTTTCATTGTGCAGCGACGTCAACACGTGCCGCTAACCTTTTACCAATCCCAAAATGGATACAACACCCAACTCAACTCAACGCAACTCGCTGCTGTTGCTACTTTTTCTTCTTGTTGCCATTCTTGTTGTTGGTTGTGTAAGCAAATTGCCCAATTTTTTCTTGGTTTTCTTCACTTTATTTTATTTTATTTGTTGCTGTTGTTGCTGTTGTTGTTGTTGGGCTCTGTGGGGGCTATCAACGTATTATCTTGTCAAAGGAGTGCAGTTCGAAATTGTGAGAAACCAGCCGTGGCAAGGCAACGCAACAATAACGAAGAAGGTGGAGATAGATGGAATAGGATAGAGACCAGGACCAGAAGGAAAGTGAAAATACCCAATGAGAAAAGAACGCGAAAAGTATCTGGTCGCTAGTTGGTTGCTTTACTCAGCTGCTTTTGCTGTTGCTGCTGCCGCTTGAAAGCAATAATCTAACATTTCAGCACATTTTACAGTTCACTGAATTAAATAAAGAAACTTTGAGCATGTGTGTCTGTGTGTGTGTGTGCTCAAATGTATCCACAAACTCAAAACGGGACAGTTAACAGAAGACAACCCTGGCCTCAACTTTAGCGCCGTCTTCATCTCCATCTTCGTCTCCAGTCCGCGTCTGGCAAGCAAGCAAAGCAATTTTTATGGAAAATGGTACGAAAATTCCACATTATGGGACTCTTCTGAGCTCTGTTAGCTCCCAGCTCACCAAAGTTGACTGGGACAAGGGCACAAAGCGTGCCGTAAAGGAAACAAGAAGCAAAGAAATGGAAGCAAAGAAAAAAAAATGCTGAGCTAACGATGTGTGATTTTTCTGTATGGGTTGGTTTTTGGGCCCGGGTGGCAACAATTGGGCGCTGCATAGATGGTTGGCTGCTTAAAGGAAGGGGGTGAAGGGGGCGCGAGTCGAGCGTAAAAAATAATAATAAATGAAAGTGTTGGCGTTGGGCAACGTTGTCGTTGTCGTAGTCGTAGTCGTTGTCGTTGTGCCACTGCCACAACCTCTGACCCCCAAATCTCCCTCGGATGCTGCCTCTGTCGCTGGTACGTGTAATAACATTCAAGTACGCCAAGTTTAATCTCTCAAAATGCTTATGCAAAAAAAACCGTATAAAAAAATCAACTAAGAATGCTCTAGGCATGAATGACTAAGAGATACCGTAGGGGTAGATGAAAAGACGCCTAGCGTATATGTAACTCCTCTGTAAGCTCAGCATTTTAAAATTATACTCCAAATTTTAATTACATATTTTTCATTTTAATCTTGAAGTTAATAATTTTTAATTTTATTTCAAATTCACACGCTATTTTTTTAGAATTATTAATGAAATTAAAATTGTTGTGTCAACTGTTATGAAAAAATAAAATAACATATTCATTTATTAAGCGATGTTCATGAAACTATAAAAATTTTATACATACATGTATAAATATATATTTAAATTAAATTATATATTAAATATTATCATTTTTACAAGTATCATTTTCCTTTAGTTTTTTTAGTCCTCAAAAACGCAATAAATGTGATGACTACTTAACACGCAACTTTTAAGAAACTTAATGTGCACAGGGTATACAAATAAAAAAGGGCAGCCGAGAGAAGAGAAAAAAATATACTGCACTGGCAACACAAAATGTGAGGGTAATTTACGTTTAAAGCCTGCAAAATTATTCAAATTAAAATTGTAAGTATTCCAATGCTACGGCTGCGTCAGCTCCAACATCACCTCCAACAACATCAGATCCAGCTGAGCTCACGCAGTTGGGTAAATGGTTAAATTGGGTATATGGGTGGCTATATGGTATATGAAGCTGTGAATTCCTGAAAACTCTCTGTGTCCTGTGTCCTGAAGCCTGGACCCCATTGCTAAATTAGCTGGGACACTTAATTTCTGTTGACGCGCACATTTTTCTATGGAAATTAACGCTAAATAATTTTTCGGAATCATTCGTAGTGCCCAAGGGGCAAATGAGGATTGGCGGGAGGGACGGGGGTAGGAGGGGATATGGAGTTAGTTACGTTTTTGGGCGGAAGGTAGTTAAGGACGACTAATGCTGATGCCTGGTTTGGTCTGGTTTGCTGCTCTGCTATGAGGCGGCAATTAGGCCCGGGGTGTTTGAATTAGTTTCGTGTTTTAATGAGTTTCATAACTTTTTGGTTCCGTTGTAAATTGTAAAAGCAGAAAATACGCACACACCAGCACACACACAAATGCACACACATTAATTTTCCTGCACATATATATATACATATATTTAGATGAACACGCGCAAAGCGAACAAACATAAAATTTTTGGAGTTGTCTGTGCCGACGGCTGAACTTAGTCGAATGTATTAGTAGCTATATACCCAGTTGACATAAGCAGCCAAGTGGCAACAACCACAACAACAACAACGACTTTTAAGCTGTGAAATATGCAATGATTTATGGTTAGAAGTCAGGTCTCAGATGTGAGAACGTGCCATTTTAATGATATTTTAAAAGTGTCTCCAGCGGTTTTCGCCATGTGTAGAGATTGCAATACAAATGATTGTTGGGCAGTGCGAGGTGGGGTATTAGTATAAAGTCGACTCTAGAGAAGACTCTCTAAATGGAAATCCAGTTGAAACACAATTCGCCATGCTTTGATGACTTTCATTCAGCAAACTCTTTTGGTTTCGAATACGAATTTGAATGCGAATACGAATACGAATTGCGTTTCCTTTTCAGCCATACATTTATGTCTTTATTATGTCACAAAACATTCATACTATCTATCTATCTACTACTATCATACCATTTTTAATTTTAATTTTATTATACTCTTTCATACTAATACCTAAATATAAACTTGCTAAAAGATTATTTTGTATATTTATCTCTCCAATTTAATCTATTTAAATAAAATCTAAAGTTGATCAGTTAAATCTGACTTCCTGTGAATCTGTTGTGCAATTCATTCATTTATATTTCATATAGTTCAATTGCGCAATGCAATATTTAATGCATCTCTCTAATTAATTAAACATCATGTAGTCATGCATAAATAAAAAATCGATGATACCTTTTAACAAATAAAAAAAATGCTGCTCAAATGACAAATGGCCAACAATGAATACTATTTGCTATCCATTGGGATGCCAATTGGGATGGGATAGGGTCAAATTTGCACAAGGCAACGAAAAGAAAACATATTTGGTTGTCTTTCTCTTTCTCTCTCTCTCTCTTTCTCTATCAGTGTCCTTTTTTAGTCACAATTCAACTGTAATTACTTACCAAGTCCATTACCCAGCAGCCTGTTCATGCTATGAGAAATAAGCTCCTTTTCGGCAACTGGCAACCGGCAGAAAAAAATACTTTGCATTTTCTTTTAATTTTTCATTGTTAAATTGCCATTTATCTGGTATTTGCCTATAGAGGCTGCTGCATGTGGGCGTGTCTCTGTTTGTGTGTGTGTGTGTGTGTTTGTGCAAAGGATGCGCGACAAAACAAAAGTAAAAGAAGATAAAACTGAAACTGTACACACCGCACAGAGAGCAAAGAGGCAACCGTAAAATAGCAGAAACAAAATCAAAAACAAAACCCAGAGCAAGAGCAGAAAGGTTGCCTTTGTAAAGGTTAATGAAATTGGAGAATGAAGAATGATATTTGATAGATACATAGATAGATAGATAGTACCCCCATTGAATGACAAAAAACGACCATTAGCACTTGTATTTGTAAACGTATCTGTATCTGTATTTGTATCTGTATTTGAATCTGTCCAACTATTTCGCTTTTGATCCCAATGAAAAAGTCAAAGCACAAATAAATGAATGTTTTGCGAATGAGCAATGTTCGTTCTTTTGTTGGAACAGTTGGCAAATCTGTCCAAACATTTGCCGCATTCAAAAGATACAAGATACACACGTCAGCGGCGTGTCTCTAAGCGATGTGGTCGTGGTTCAGACACGCCCCTTTCCCTCCAATCTCGCTCCCTCTATCTCTTAGTCACTATCTGTACGTATGCGGCTTGCAAAAGAACAAAAATCAATATGTTGATTTCAACTTTTTTGCAGAAAAAGTTTGCGTACAAAAACCAAAAAAAAAAAAAAAGTAAACAAAAATGAAATGTGTGTTTTCTTTTTGTTTCTTAATACCCTGGGCCAATAAAATGTGTAAAAAGAGTGTAATAAATGAGTTGAATTAGGAATCTAATGAAATCAATAAAATGTAATGACTAAAATTCCTCGAATAAAACTAAAAGAATCTGACAAATTTGATGATCTGAAATAACTTTTTCATTTTGGATATTTATAATTTTAATCTTAAATAGAAAATTTAAAGAGTATCTGCTACTCGAGCACTTGTAATCGCTTCCAATTTTTTTTCCCAAAAGAATATTTTTACTTATTTTATTTTGTTTTGTTTGTCCAACAAATTCAGACAAATAAGAAGTTTACGATGGAAGAGCTGCTGAGAAGATGGTGTGCAGAGAGGATAAAAGCTGAAGTTAAAGCTGAAGACGACCATTATCTGCTTACATATTCATTCTTGATATAAGCTGCACACCCAAAATATACTTATTTATCATACCTACACATAATGGATGCATGCATTTACATACTACTCGTTTATACATACTTAAGCGGATATTTTTGACACTTTAAAAATTGGAATATCTAAAGAGCATTGGCGACAGGCAATTTTTCATCGACTCCCCCAACTCTTCACTCAAAAAGCAAAGACAAAAAGGAATTTAGTCTTACCAACTGAGGCCAAAAAAAACCCAAAAGCAGAAGAGGGCCTAAAAAAAGAAAACAAAAACAGCTCAGAACAAAATCGATGCAAATGAAGGCTGTTGAGCAAGAGACGACAAGTGATTGCGTATTTGGGAATGGTATCGATATCGATATTTAACTAAATAATTTTTTGTGCATCACATATTGTTACTTTTTCAAAATTTTTACTGCTTCGATTTCAAATGAAAATTGTTGTTAAAAGGTAGCTGATATTGATTAAAAGTATGTTTTATCTAAATAGTAGATTTATTAATTCCCAAAAAAAACTTCCAATACCCAAAAAAAAAAAAACCACCTCCCTCCCCCCTCCCCTACAATAAAAAAAAAAAATTTTCCCCCCCCAAACCCCTCCCCCAAACCCAAAAAAAAAAAAAAAAAAACAACCCCTCCAAACCCCACCCCACACCGTCTGTTGGGGTTTTTTTACGTTTTCCCCCCCCGTTTTAAATTTTTTGCCCCACTTATACCCCCACCCACACACACACACACACACCACACACACACACACACACCGCTCCCCTCCTTCGAAGGCCCCAATTTTCCCCGGTGGTCCCCTTTTGATAGAAAAAAAAAAAAAAAAAAAAAAAAAAACCCCCCCCCCCCCCCCAAATATATATTTTCCCCCCTCCCCTCCCCTGTTTATCCCCCGACCCGTGGTTTCAAATCTTGTGCCCTTTGTATTAGTACCTTCGGTATATAACCCGCCCGCGCAGTCATAGCAATTTTCCATTCTTCCTGTGTATATATGCTAGTCGCCTTCGCACCCTTCGTGCTGCTTTCGTCACTAGCGCGGACTGCCGTCCGCAGTTATAATTAAATTTTTAACAAATCGAAAACTAATTTTAAAAATTCTACAACAAAAATTTGTGTTCGGTATTACAATTATTCACATTCCGTTTTTGGGAAAACTAAATAGAAACATTTTTGTTTTTCTTTTTTATTTAATTTCTTTATTAATAGTATTTATGTAATACCAATCTTACTGATACGAATCATAATGTTTACACTTTTGTTAATTTCGTTTTATTATTTTATGGTATATTTTTTCAGATATTTTGTCTTGTCAATACCCATCCCTAAAGTGTATTTTGTGCTTTGGATGGGCTCAATTTTGGTTTATCAGTTGTGTTTTTCATTTTGGCAGTTGTCTTGCGTTTTTATTATTTACGAAATATCGATAGGAGGCAGCAAGTGTATCTGTCTGTCTCTGTGTCCCTTCAATTTTATCTGTTTCTCTGTGGCAGTATCTCTATCTTTGTCTCGTAATCGTCGTCTCTCTGCTTAAAATGTTGACTAAATACGCTCAGTAAATACTTGTACTCTGGCTGGGGAGTCGAATACGAGTATCTCGTGCATGTATACATAAATTTATGAGCGTGTATTGCTTAAACGACGTTTGGGACCGGGACACATACCGAGAACAAGGACAACAGTTCCCTTGTTCCCTTCGACTTGTTCTTCCGTCTTATACCTTTTCGTGAGGTTTTTTTGTGTGCTGGGAAGGAACATTTATGTATATTTGAAATATACTCACTTTGTTTTAAAGCTCATCAATGTCAAAAGGCATTTTTAATACGTTTAATACATTTAATGCGCACGTTTTACATACGTAATCAGGTCAAATTCGTATGCCCATGGGTGCAAAACGTTTCAAAAATGAAAACGCTGAAAATATTGCGTATACGTAATTAGCTCAAATCATTTGAATTGCTGAACGAATCGATATACATACATATTTATACATATATGTATAATCATAAACAATGCCAATTATTCTCGCACATCGTTCCACTAATTCAATCAGCTCGCCAGGAAATAAAATTATAATTTAATTGGCAATGAAAGAACAGTAAAAATAAATATATAAAGTTGTTAAATCAGAGGAATATTTGATGCAACTGGCAAACGACAGAATCAAACTATCAGACTCTTTGGCTTAGACTACATATATACACACACCCATACGCACACACACATTAAGTATACGACATGTGAATAGTTGTGTGAAGTTGACGATGTCATCGCCTTGTTTTTTTTTTTTTTTTTTGGGCGGGCTCTAACACACTTATGGTATGTGTTTGTTGCTGCTCATGTTCATTAGTGTGGCCCCAAAATGTGTGTGGTATGCAACATGAAATGTGCCACGAAACTGCAGGAAGTATGAAATGATGGCAAATGTTTCTCGTCTCTGACCAGTGCGAGTGCTTAACAACTTGATGTTGCTTACGGCATAAAATAGTGTGTGTGTGTGGGTTGAGTTTCTACTTCTTTTTTTTGTTCTCTTCTACTTTGACTGCTGTTGGGTGATTGTTAGATATTATCTGGAAAGTTATTGGGGACTGCTGCTAAGCATAAAATTTATTAATGCTCAACGAGCGTTGTTGCTACTAGCTGGCCACGTAGACGCTAACGGAAGTTACGTGACTCGTGGGAATAAGCCAGCTATACTAACAGCAGCAGCAAGAGCGACAGCACCACCAAAACAGTAGCAAAAGATGCTCAGCAAATTGCACTTTACCTTTCTATTTGCAGTAATGCGGCAACAAAAGGGCGGCAGTGATAAATCCAAGCAGGAAGCTCGAAATATAAATGGAGTGGACACTGGATTTTATGTTGGGTCACTTCCAACTAAAAGAAAAAGCATAAGTAGGGGGACATCTCATCATAATAGTGTTGCACACTGGTACGACTTAGCAAATTTTTGCCAAAAATTGCAATTTATGATGAAAATAAAGTTTATTAAAAAACATAAAAAAAAAAATATTAATATAACATATTTAAAATATAGATAATGGAAATTTAAACTTGGTTTTAGCCAAATTCAACAAATTTTTGGATGAAATCTGCCTAGATTTTATATTTTTAAGAAAGTTACACATACAATAGCAGGTTTTAAAACATAATAAACTTTTTTTCCCATGGTTATAGTATTTATTTATTTGCTATCAAAATTTCAATGTTCACTGTGCCAAAAATGTTGACCGTCCGACCCAGTGTGCAGTGGACAGATAACGAAATTAATACTATGTCCATATGGGCAGTAGTAGCGTCAAGGCTGTGGATAGATAGATGAAAGTACTCATAGTTGTTATGCAAATAGCGCCACAAATTACATAAATTGCGTATACGCAACGTCGCCAACACATTGCAATAAATTCATATTCAAATGTAGCACTTCCCACAAGCATTTGCACAACATTTAGATACACTCTTGTGTATGTATCTCTAACAGCCTATCTTACATGTGTGTGTGCGTGTGTGTGTATGTTAAACGAAGGAAAACAGGACAAAAGGCCTGCAAATAGCGGAAAATGTTAAACGGTCGCTGCCGACGTCAACTGCGACGGCGACGGCGACGCTGGCATTGGCGTCGGAGGTGCGCAAATTGATATTTTTCTACAACATGCAAATAAGAAGAGTAATGCGAGGCGACCTCGCAACAGCCCCATCAGCATCCTCAGCCCCCTATAAGGCCATAAATGATCTGATAAGACAACAACAAACGTAAATATTTATGCATACCAACTAAAACACATACACACACACAAAAGAGCTGTGTGTGTGTGTGGGTGTGTATGTGTGGAAGGCACGTGTCGGATGCTGTGGAAAATGAAATAAAGTTAAACAGGATATTTCAACATGCAGAGAAAAACTCAACAAATGAACGAACCGACAAATGAAAGTAAAAGTAAAAGGCAAGGAAGACAGTGCTAAGGATGTTAAGGGTGGGGTTGGTTTTTTGGGGGGGGGGAGGGGATGCGTGGCAAGGACAACGACAAAGGGACACATTCCGATTCGGTGTGTTAAAATGTAATAGCAACGTTAATGAACACGAACGCAGTCGCAGTCGCAGTGGAAATGGTCACATAAAAAGCAGCGTCCCTTGCAGCACACTCAGCCCGCCCCCTCCTTTGATTTCATCCCCAAGCTGTGGTTGTAAAACAAATACTAACAAACACACACAGAGTCAGAGTCAGACACACATTTTCTTGTACATGCCGCACATTAGGCACTGCGTAGGTGGCACAACAAATCTCAGCAGCAGCACACGTTCTTTTGGGGCACGACCACCACCCAATGCTTTTCTTTTGTTGTTTGCCACACGTTGCCACAACCCAAAAAGCAATTGCGATTGCTCTCGACGACGCAGGTCGTCATCAATGGCAACAACTTAAACGCACCCTCGATTCCCTTTCTCCTGCAATTTGGCCGTGTCTGCAAACAGACAGACAGCGAGTGGTTTCCAAATATATACATATATATTAAGAGTTATATATGTATACATGTACCCAAGGTAAGTAGTGCTTCGAGCATTCAATGAGGCATTTTACACCAATTTCGTTGGTATTTGATGATGCCACCTGGCACTTCGTCAACTGAGCTTAGCTTGTTGCTGTCTATTTAGCTGGAATATTCGCATCCGCATTCTCGTTTCATGCTCTAAAAGGCATTTTTATGTCATCCGATTCGATCCAATCCGGTTTACGCATTTTCCAATATGCCATTTTGATATTGGACGCCAGGCTCAGTTTTCACAATTTTCCCAAATTCCCCTAATTGCCAAAGAGAAAAGCAGGAAAACAGACAAGATTAAAAGTGGCAGCAACAGCGACAGTGGTTGCCACTTGCAACCAGAACTTGGTTTTCACTTAATTGAAAACCATACAAGGAGCTGAGAAATTTCTACGAAGAAAAAACCATAATAATTTAATTTTTGGGATACTCTGACTACGCCCCTGGCGACAGGTAGCCGAAGTGCGAGTAATTCAAACCGTACTATAAGACATACATATGAATGTCTAGATGGTAAGCGGAGCAGTTTATGAATATACCCCTAATTCAGTTTATAGTCAAAATGTTTACATGACAAACATAACGAAACGAGGAGAAAAACGTGTTGCCATCGACGACAACGACGAGGATGACGATGACGTTGGACATTTAGCAGATGAAGCATCGATTGACAACGGCAAGGATGAGAGTAAAGAGAGAGGCAGAGAGAGGGAGAGAGAGAGGGAAAAGAACGGAGGTGGGAGGCAAATGCCATAAAATATTAAATGGAATACCCTCGTAATTAAAGTGAAATGAATTTAAGTACACAAATTGAACGTCGAGGAAGCCAACCATGCTCAAGTGCCCCGCCAGGCACCTTTTTTGCGTGCTCCCCACAAACTCACACCCACAAACTCACCACACACATACACAGACACAGTGAGAGTTTCATGCAACGCCAGCCACGTGGACGTGACTGTCCCTCTCAGTATTCGGATGTTTGCTCTGTTTGAAGCACTCGTGTAAAGCATGAGTGCAAACACACACACAAACAAACACACACTCACTCACACACACACACTCACACATACTCACAAATATTCACGTGATTTTGGCCAATGTGGTTGTACATGACGTTGAACGAGGCAGGATGCTCCATTTGACTTGACCAATCAAAGCTTTGACTTTCGAGTGCTTCCATTTTTTTACTTTATTTTTATTTTTATTCAGTTTATTTTTGTGTGGGCTCTGTGTGTTTTTAAGCTTTAATTAAAAGCCACTTATTTTTGCATAATTCTGTCCATGCTATATTATAAAATATAAATTTGAAATGAACGTTACGTATACGTAATCTGCGAATTATGACCACAAATTGGATGAACACCAGCTGGTTGACTGATAAGTCTAATTAGTTCAATCAACTTGAGGAGTGCATCGAGTGCAGTTCAGTTGAGTGGAGTGGAGT
Source organism: Drosophila quinaria (assembly GCA_035047525.1). NCBI lineage: Eukaryota > Metazoa > Arthropoda > Insecta > Diptera > Drosophilidae > Drosophila > Drosophila quinaria. The sequence goes on along the minus strand of JAWNPO010000384.1, from coordinate 3,969,690 downwards.
GGTTTATTTGCTAAAAACCGAGATGATTCGGTTCACAATTTGGATTGGACGACTATTTATTCCATTCATAATATGTCCATTTAAATTCTTAATATTACTCGATGAGCAGTCACACGCTTGATTAATTTTACTTAGGACCTAGCAAAAGAAAATATTTGAACAGAAAATATCTACATTATCTATTTATAGTAAGTATATACAACAGCCAATAAATTTTAAACATGAAATGTTGTGTTCTTTTCGGAAAATACAAAAGCTTGACGCTTGCCTATGATAACAAAAACTCTATCTATGTTTCTTTGCTCAGCCATTGACGGGCCACTTGACAAGCATGCAACAAAAATAGCCCCAAAATACACATCACACATTGTTAACACTCTCAAACGCCCCACCCACCCACACTCACACATACATACATACATCTGTTGTCACTTCGTTTTCTACAAGGCTTATCGCCTGCATTGGCAAATTGTCGCCATCATAGTTGGTCGAACCATTAACACAAACCAATGAAAATTTATACCCAAGTACAGCTGCACAGTGGTACACATCACAAGTTCTAGTGTAATTTATTACTGGACAGAACAGAGGTGAAAGTATGTTCATTAATAACACTGCATTGAAAATGAATCCATAAACAACAGCTAATTAATTTATTTTAAGTGCGAACATGAATTATAGATAATTTCTTGAAAAAACTTAACATTATGCTTTTAAAATGTACAAGAAATCAGAAATCAGAATTTTTTAAGATATATGTAAAATTTATAAAACACAAATTTTAAGCGGAAAATTGTATCAAATTTTGTTAATTAAGAACATCAAAAATAAAACATTTCACACAAAAAATTATTAGATTATTTTAGATTATTAATAAATATATTTTTTCAACATATTTTATATTTGTATACATTTTTATTTGCCAATATAGATTATTTAATTTTAAATCCCATATATATTTGATTTTTGATCAATATTGACCACTGTGCAATGACTTGGCAGCTACTTGAGAAGCGATTTTCTCTTCGTCTTATTCTCATTTCTTTATGCCCATTCTCACGATTCAACTGCGGTTTCATTAGCCCGGTCTGTTAAGTTGTTGCTGTTACTGCTGTTGTTCTTGTTGTTGTTGTTGTGGCTTTTACTGTGGTTGTGGTTATACTATCTATGGGCCTGCTGCCTCTCGCTTCTTTTCCTTTCATTTAAGTTAAGTTTTGGTGGCCGCAACAGCGGCTATTGAAATTTTTCTTCGCATTTAATGCTCCAAAACCATAAGAAGCTGAACTCGGGCAATGAAGTTGCTGCTTCCGCATCCACAGCATAACATATATTTAGTACAGAAGCCGAACCACCCAACCATCCAGACCTCGATTAGAACTGTGGCTCGTTTTTAGCAAATGCAATTAACAAAACACGCTTCTAGCATAAAGTCATTAGTTATTCCATTTCATGAATACGAGTGAGTATACCCACAATTCGAATGCTTCACTGAGTGTGTGAGTGAGTGTGTGTGAGTTTGTGAGTGTTGTAAGAGTGTTTTGCGAGCATGTGGAGCATATATGCGGGTTGTTAGCTACAGATGTTTGTGTATGCGTAGATACAAAATTATATTTGGTGGATTTTGGCCAGTGCTCGTAGTTGGCCAACAAAACGACCGCCAGAGGCAACAACCCTACGTCCTACAACACCCGAAGCCATACACTATAAACAATTGTGGTTGTTATTGAGAAAATCACCATAAAATAAGCAATCAAACAATCTTTTTATGAAAAACCTGTTTAAAAGATTCATTCCAACATTCAGTTGAAACGTCTTTCTTTACTTTTAAAAACGAATTTTTAGTCTATGATAATTCCCATAGTTTATGAGTAAAACTCTATTATTTTAGCACAATTTAAGGAACATTTTATGAACAAATTTTCCGATTATTAAGTTCCATTGCCAAATAATTAAGTTCAAGGGATTAGGAAAATATCCCTAAAAATGTTAATTGAAGAAATAATTCTTTTAAAAATTGTACAAAATACATTTCCTAAAAATTAAGTTTAATAGCACAAATCTATTGTTTTTGGACAATTTGAAATTAAGAATATTTTGTTGAAGTGTACGGACCCAATGCCACGTCGGTCGGATCTACGCTAAATTGGCATCCAATGTTGCCGTTCTGCCGGTCAGAAATACTATACAACAACTGTTTTTGGTATTCGGCGCCACGTTGTTTGCTTTCACCTCAAGGAAAGTTTGCAAATATTTTGGCCAGGCTGAAACGCATGGGGAGGTAAGAGGGGTAAGGAGGGGGTGGTTCTGTTATTGTTGTTGCTAGCCGGATAAAGTTGGTCGCCGTGAGGTTCTTACTTATGTAGTATATGCAAAAATGGTATTCAATACTTAAAGATTTATGAGTCTATGAATCTTGCAGGGTATCTGCCAGTGTGAGTGTGTGTTTGAATGTGTGTGTGTGCGAGAGTGTGTGTGTGACGACATGAAATACTGATACGTCAAGCAGACCCCCTTAACATTCCCCTTTTCTTAACACTGGACAGCCTAGTGGCTCAGTCTCGAGCTGGCACATGTAGGGCTTTAGACCATGCTTTGCATAAGCCAAAAGAGCGTCGGCTGGCCTGGCCAAAGCCGAAAGTCCAAAGCAAACACCACAAATTAGTCGACATCCAAATGGAGGCAATTCTACAAAAGCCAAGTTTAAATAATTGCTCAACTCGTAGATACCCTTTACGATTGTAATTTTTAAAATATAAATTATTAAATAAAATGTATTCGTTGGTTTTTAAATAAAATTGGTAAATCCTGTTAATTTTTTAAAACTCAACTCTTTTTTTCGGTTCCTACACAAACTCCTGGCTGATAATTTCTATTTGCTCATATGTTTTCATACAAACCACATCATTGGATCCAAAAAAAAAATTACGAAGTATTCAAATCAGGCAAAATTCTTTAGCACTGGATGGGCAAAAGTTTGGCCTGGGCTTGGGCTTGGAAAAGTAGCAGCTGCCAGGACACATGAATCAGCACAAAGTCCTCAAAGTTTTTCAATGATTTAATTAGAATTCTTTAAGGTAAATATCTCGTGTCTCTCCTGCCAACTGCTGCGTCCTTTGAGTTCAACTCTGAGTTTAATTATTAAATTTTCAAGGTGACACCACAGCAACCTATGTTAGCACCACCGTCAAACCAACTTGAAGGCGTGTCAGATTGCCCACACGCTAAGCATTCTTCATGATAATGTGGTAGATTAGCTAAACGAGTTAGACAAAGTTCAATTTGTTTATAAGAAATGGTGACAAACTGTTAAGAATAAATGGATTGAATTCCCATTACCATTTAGCGGTTGAAAATTGGGCAAAGGTACTTTCTAGTTATATAAAACTGTCTTCATATGGTGAAAAAACATTCGGGAAAGTTAAAATAAAGAAAACATAACATATACAAATTTATTTCTAAATTAACAACAAGTTAATTCTTTCAAGAGTCTAAATCTTAGATGTTTTACCAATCAATAATAATATTTGCCTAAAAATATAATTTTTTTGAGTGTAAAACTCAAAGTGAGTGGTAAACCCTTTTTCATATAAATCAAAATATTAATTTTTTTGTTTTTGTTTACTTTCCTGGTGTTTAAATTTACTTAGATGCGAAACTCACTGAATATCTGGAGAATTATTTCTTCATCTGTTATCAGAGCCTTTATAATGCTAATTGGGGTCTCTGCCCGATTTTTCGCTTACTCTTATTAAACTTTAATCTTTTATCAAATACCCAGCGGTGGCAGCATCAAATACGCAAATTGCAAAGGATAAAGACAAAATCACGTCAAGATTAATGTTTATTGATTTCCAAGGCACTGATAATGTTGCTCCTAGGCCCCTAGGCTAGATTCCAGCCAATTCCGATTGGTTGGCTACACAAAGAAAATCAACGCGTTTTTCCTGGCTTAGTTTTCTATTTCTGTACAAAGCCATCTTAAGAATTTGATAAGCTTATTTCAAATTTGTCTTGACTGCTTTTTTTTGGCTGCCATCTTTTGTGCGATGAAAAGTTTTATTTGTATTTACATTTTGTTGAAAGCTCATTGAGTGAATTTCTCGGTGTTGATTTTGCTTTCGCTTAAGGTTCACGGACTTCTGTTTCTGAGTGACCAATCCAGATTTCTGCGGTACTCAACTACTTGTTGAGGTAGTTTAGCCACAAAACCAGTCAATTGAACATTCAAACGTTTACAAACAACTACGAGAATTTACTCAGTGATAAGCCTGGCAATTAAATCTATTTTGAAAATATAAATAGTTTTTACACCATAAGCTAATATGAAACAAGTAGTGGATCAAAAGTTCAAATAATTTCCAGACATAATTCCAGGTATATTGCTAATTTGACTTAAATTTAAAATAAAAGACCATAGAGTCAAGCACATAGTTTTTTTAAGCTGATAAGAATACGTTTAATACGTTGCTAATCTTATACTCTACTGCTTTTTGGACTGACACAAATGGGATGCTTGGATGAATTTATTAACAATGTGGAATACCAAAGGATTAAAGAGCTAAGTCCTCTTGCTGTTGAGTTCGTGCAACACTTTAAAAATATTACACAAACTAACTTGAAGTTGCCCAACAACCGCCTTCCAAGGCTTATCTTCTGGCAGTCTCTGGGCACTTAAGAGTAAGTGCAATTCATGCTTAGAAGAGCTTAACTTCATTCCTTAAGTTTTCAGTGACCGATTCCTGGATCACTCTTCCAAGGGGATTATTGTACGGAAATGTTATCGGTTTGGGCAACTACGTTGAGTGTCTAGGGATCAACGATTAGATTTCGAATAGTAAAATAATAGAAAAATAATATTAATAATAGTAAAAATTAAGGGAAAGTAGTGCTTTGCAAAGTTTTCCCTTCTAGTGGGCACAGGGATTGCAGTTTGCTTTCCATTCTTCGTTTCTGCTGCTCACATGGACACTTTTCTAGGGCAGTTACAAAACAAGCTCCTTGATGTTAACCTTACAAAACAAATAGTGAACGAGGAGACCCGTAAAATATCTGAGAAGGAACCTTTATATGGTCTAACCATAGTCACCATATAAGTGTAATAACAAAAGAGTTTTTCTTCTTTAGTTGACTTTCTTAATGTTTTACAGTATGTTACTATCAGTTTTGGGTGCTTCTATGATCCTGGCCACTCTCTACAATTATTTCCTTTACGAAAAGCAAAGTAACTGAGACTTGAAGCTGAAATCAACTTACAACTTAAATTTTAAGGTCAACTGCGTGTTTTTGTCAGAGAATTCTCTGCCCGCGACATTTCTCGCATTCTTTTTCGTCTGGTGGAGCCAAAGTAACATAGAATCCAAATGTCAACGATTGTCTCCATGGAATGCGTTGCATATCGCTTATTTGGGTCATCTTTGGACATCAATACGCTTTTGCAGCCATGGCTCCAAATATAAACCCACGTTGCCATATATTATGTGTGTACCAATTACAGTAGATATATTAAGTTATTTGCTCATTTATTTCTGATATTCAACATTGGTCCCAAAATCCAATAACCAGCCTTATATTCCACGCAGTATTCTCAGTGGATAAGTTCTTCTTCCTTAGTGGTTTGTTGTTGATCATGATTGCCTTACGGTCCATGGAGAAGTAAGTTTACAAGACCACAGACAACAAGTCGAATTTAAACTCTTTCTTTTTAATCAGAACCAAAGGAAGGCTAAACATTCCCGTTCTTGGCCGTGGCCATAAAGCTGATTCCCCTAATGAGTGATGGTCCATTTACTGACAAATTCACTTTTATAACTATGACTACTGTAAAATTATGCAAATTCGCATTTGCTAAGTGGATTTATGGTGAGTTATAAATTTGACTTAATAAATTTAATTTTATTTAAATATGAATTAAATTTCTTTAATTCATTTACCCTCTTTTATATGTAGTTCATGCATCCGGCTGGTATTTGGCCGTAGACATGCAACTTAATATTTTATCCGCAATATTCCTGATCGCATTATCCAAATGGGGCAAGAAAGCGTTTGCTGGAATCTTTATTTTGGTGCTTCTGCTCTCCGCGTGTTTATTTAGCTCACTGTTGACCAACAAGTGCCGGGTTATTGTTATGTAAGTTTTAACATTTTACAAAATGTTACTTCATATTTAACATAATGTAACGATTCTTATGCAGTCAAGATGATATGTTAGCGGACATGTTACTTTCCCACACACACCCACGCAGCACCGTGGCTGATTTTGGTCCTGTTCGGATATTTCCTGCATGTGAATCGCAACAAGTCCTTCAAACTGAACACGAATTTGGATTTGGGTGGGCTGGACTGTCAGCTTGACAGTGATGGTTGCCGCATTGTTTGCCCTGAATCCAGCTGCCCAGGCGAAAGCTCCCGAGTTGACCATGTTCGAACAGGCTTCCTATTATACGCTCACTCGCATTGCCTGGCCGATTTGCATGTGCTGGGTGGTGTTCGCCTCGCCTGTATGAAGAACTGAGGCGGATTGGCCAACAGCTTCCTCTCATCTCCACTGTCGAAACTTTCCTATTCCGCCTACGTCTTTCACGTTTTCGCGCAGACAATAAACGCAAGACGTCTGCGATCTAACACATTTTTTTCAGACTATGATGTGGCAAGTGGAATGGCAAAAGGCGTAAACTGGATAGTTTTCAATCTCTTCCTGTTCTTTTTGTAGATGCTGTTATTTTGGCAAGGCTTTGGCTTCATCTCCCTGCTGTCGTATCTCCCTGCTGTCATTATAGAAGCACCCTTTGGTGTCCTTGAGGGCATGCTGATGCCCCAGCGCAGACCTAAACCAAAGGTAGATGTAACCAATCAGACACAGGTCGGTTTAATCCACCAGAAGTTGGAAGACGTACCGAACCCTGTGTCGAGCTTTGGACAGCTGAGTATTTAGCTATTTATCAAGTATATAATTTAATGTAACTAATTTTATTGCCAATATGTAAGTCAAACTTGAGACGTGATTTACACTAGGATTAAATAAATATCTTAAACAAATGTCTCTTCGCACTACAATAAAAATTAGTATTATTAATGTAACCCAGTGTTAAGCCTTTAAATGTTTATTTCACTTTTAATACTTGGTAAATTAGTTGTTACTATTATTGCCCTCATGAAGATAAGTGTATAAAAAATTAATCACTCCGAAGAACGAGTACCAGACACATCAATTGGCAAACGTATTACCCATAAATGGTTCCTAAAAATTCAATATGCTAAAAATATATGATTGAAGAGCTGAGCACTTGATGATTGACTGTATCTCCATTATGTCTCGATTAGTAAATGATACAAGAGAGCTAGAAGTATACACGCAAAGTGGAATTGATAAGATTCAAAACACAGTCGAACTTCCCTAACTTCCCATTATCCAAAGAAAAGGTTCGAGTTATGGGGTTATTCGACTAATAGAGTTCTTTTTCTTAAGTTTTTTAATTTTATTGCCACTCATTAAGATCGAGTTACAGAGAACTGTACAACAGATTTGAACGAAAATATCAGGGACCGTAAATTATTTTTTTTTTTTAACTAAAAAAATCACACATTTCTAATGGACCTAGAAAAAATGGCTTGCACCAAAATCATTAGTTATTCTCAACCTCTGCATTTCCGCCATGATAATAATTTTATATTAAATTAAATAATAATTAAACAAATAATAAAATCTAAGACTAAAACCGAAAATTAAAAATAAATATCCTGGAAGATAGCCATGGTGTCCTTTTAAGTGAAAAGTAAAAAATTTAACTATAATCATTAAAATGTTATACAACTTATAATGATTGCGGTCCCTAATAAATATCATTTGGGATAATGTGATATTGTGAGCTAAAAGTTAGTGTTCTTACTTTACTTTGACTAAAACTCCAAAGATAATTTATTTAAAATTAGAACAGGAAACGAAATATTTGTAACACTTGATATCCACAATAGAATTCAAGTTCCATTCAAACACTTGTAATCTCATCAAGTCTCGTTTCTTTTTCGATTTATTTATTTAATAATAATAAAGTATTAGTAAGTCTAGGCATTGAAGTGAATAATCCAAAGTTTTAGCTTCAAAATACTTAAAATTCGTTTTTTATCATGCTGTTCGTATGACAAAGAGCTTTTTATCCTATTGTACAAAAAAATGGATTGTATCATTTAGACCAGTAAAGGATTCCATTGTTGTGTTTGTTTATTTATTCTTAAGCCCAAAATTTGTTTATCAAAGATCAAAGGATTTCATTCTCATTGACCATAGATTGAGTTTTTTGAAGTATCTTAACCAACTTTATAAGTAAAATAAATAAATAAATATGCTGGGATAGGCACGAAAATGTGTCAACATTTGTAATTTGTTTTGTAATTAACTGGAAGTGAAATAGAAACCGAAGCTGAAATTGAAATTGTGCGCGAATGGGCAACAAAGCAAACCAACCAAACGTCAACCTAGTTTTGGCCGACGCAACAGACGACGCGCTGTCGACGACAACGACAAGTGCACAGCGAAATACTTTTGATATGGATGATGATGGTATTTGGTACATATTTGGTGGATGGGGTGCCCCCTGGCGGATTATTGAATTTTCCAACATTTGACTGACACTTGGCGCCTGATGCGCCTAACTTACCTTATTGCTGTTGTTGTTGTTGTTGTCGCTGTTATGCCCACTGTAGTTGTCGTTGCAGTTAATGTTGCTAATTTAAATGCGTGCGTTGCGTTGACAAAATTCCAATCGCATATTACATGCAAGCAATTTACATATATTCACATACATACATATATCTCTGCATATGTACGTATGTATGTATTTTTGAATGACGCAGGCCAAGCAGCGGCCACTCGACAGTAAACACAATTGCCGTGGATGTGTATGTGCATGTGTGTGTGTGTGTGTGTTTGCTGTAGTGATACACGGACAACACACAATTGGAATGGGGCTGCGGCGCCCGCAGTCACAACGACGACGAAATGTATACCCGTTGATATATTTTTTTTTTTCGCCAAGCGAGACCCAATTTTTTGGAGTTCACACGAGCCGCGTATCTGAGATATTAAAGCCGCTTTGGTCATAAATTTTGCAAAAATTGTAGGCACTGTAGCCACAACACTTGACCCACTCCCACTTCCGCACACCCGCGACGTTGTTAAAAAGGGACGACGGATAGACGAATTGTCACTTTGTCACCTGATGCAAACTCGGTGTGTTTTCAATTAAAGTGATTTAATTATTTTCGGAATTGGCGGCACAGCGCTCAGATGACCAGCTGCCTCCTTTAGCACTCGACACGCAACGAACAAATACTGAAGAAGTAAGCAACGGTAAAAGGAGCAGCGCTGCGATTTTTCTACTTTTTTTTTGATTCGCTGATGCTGCGCGCTCTCAGTGCGCACAAACCAGTGCTGCCCAGCGCGGCGAATTCACTTGCGCGTGCCTGCTCTCGCCCGAACGTCTGCCAGTGTTGCTGTCCGCATGCATACGTTTATGTTTGTGTGCGTGTGTGTGTGCTCGTTCGTATGTCCGAGGAATGCGATAAAAAACGAAACGTTAGAATGAAATGAAAATGTAGCATAATTTATGGCTGCATTGTCTTTTAAATAATTGCACGCACATACACATGTACACACTTATATTTGAAATGTGTATGAATTTACGGTAACTCACCGTCACGGCAAACTCATCATCATATTCATAATGTCTTGTAAATACATCATATTCTTTTTTATTTAAATTTATATCAGTTCATATTTTTTAAAACTTTAGAAAATGTTAAAATAAACGATTAAGGGTATATTATTGTTTTGAAGATTACATATATTGAGATATTCAGATTGAAGTTAGAGATTGAAAAAGTAAAAAATTTTGGCAATTCTAATATAGAACTATAGTAGGAAAAGCTACTGTCGAGTGTGCTCGACTGCGAAAGACCAAGTACTTATTTTGAAAAATCGCAAATTCAGCTAAAAATCAAAATAAATTCAGTTCACTTTTTGTTGACGTACAGTATAGGACAAAATTGGGACTTAGTTACTGGAAATAATCCTAAATTTTTAATCCAAAAATATATCGAAATTAGCAATTCGAAAACATACTGAATCCGCTTAGGATATCGGTAAGTCTACATACCATGTTTAATGTCCAGTTTTATTATAGTCTAGGCTTTCAAACAGACATTACTCACATTTTATTTACTTTTTTTGAGAGACTTTAAGTACAGGGTCTTATTATGGTAATTGGTATGCATATACATTAAGACTGCATTGCACGCACAGGGACCTGTCTAGAGAGCCATATCGCCGTGCAATTTAACATAATTTTTTGTCATATTATGATTGATCACATGGGTTAATTGTGTCATGTTAGTTGGTAAACTGAAAACTCAATGACAGACATGATGTTAATGCTAATGATGATGATACTGGAGTGCTTATAACTATAATTCGACGTTGTTCAAGTTGGAGCCAGATGATGTTGGCAAGTCGACGTCGCTGGGCGGAACAAAGGTGCCCATAGTTTGTACGCTCTCCTGTTTGGCGCTAAGCTTAAGCATCTCGGACTTGAGTTTATCGAGGATGGCATAGTTTGGTTGATTGACTGCCGCCTTGCTCTGCAGTACAGTAATCTCCTGTTCCTCCAGCTTCTTCTCCTTGAATGTTTTAATGGAATTGTTGCCATACAGACGCAACAGAGAGCCCCAGGTTTGAATGTGTGGATGGAGTATCTAAAAAATATTTATAACAGTGTCATAATGTTATAGTCTAGGGCCGAAGATAACAATGAGGGAATAAAAACTTAACTACATAAAAACTTCTATTTGCAATTTTTATAATATAAATCATTTTATATTTAAAATGAGAAAATAATAAATGTTTAAATTTTTATTTAGAAACTACCAACTGTTTTGCATTTTTTTAACTAGTTTAATTTTGGGTTTTTATCTTAAGTGTTGCAAATAAGAGTTATCCCAAAAATAAGTGATATTCCGTAACCTTCAAACAAAAATTTAAATTAAATGTTTGATTTGATTATTTCTTTTTTAAATTAATTTAATAAAGATATTAGTATTTAAGCTATATAATAACATTTGGAAATGTATGACTGTTTTGTATGATTTTTATTTGAAAACTTGAAACATATTCACTCCCAGATTAAAATACAAAACGAGTGGGAAAGGCTACAGTCGAGCTCCCGACTATAGGATACCCGTGACTTATTTTAATGAATTTTAAAATATTTTTGTTGCGTGCTTTTAGGCACTTATATCCTTTAAAAACATTAATTAGCCATTACCACCTTCCTATTTGTCCTATCTTGTTACAATTTAGTAGGATAATAGGTAATAATAGTAGTTAATGTTAATTAGTCAAAAATGCCTATTTCTTGAAAAAAGGGCGTGGCAAAAATTTAAAACAATCTTGACCTGCGTGGGGTTTATAGAAGTCTGTGTGCCAAATTTGGTTGCTCTAGCTCTTATAGTCAGTCTCTTAGATCTTCTCCGTTTTACATACATTAGCACGAATACAATATAACGGGTATAATGAACTCCGACTCCACTTACCTGCAGAATGGCCTGGGATGCCAGTTGCTTGCCCTCGCGTTTGTTCTTGCAAACCACCTTGGCCGAGTGCTTGCCAACGGTCATGGTGAATTCGTTCTTATTGTTGGCCGTACGATTAATCTCCTGGGTGATCTGGACATCGCTTCCGTAGTTGCGTTGCAAGCATGTCAACAATATGGCATTTGGCGACGGCTCTGTTGTTTTGTTGCAGAACTCTGTGACGCGCGGGTCCTCGATACGTATGTCATCGAAAACCTAAACAACAAATTGTAAGTTAAATGCCAAATAAACTATAAAATCCACTTACAGACAGATCGCTTTGCGTCTTCTTGGCCGTTCCTGTCTTTTGATCCTTATTGTTGCCCGTTATTTTGTCTTTAACATCTGGGATGAGTATCTCAAGTGTTTCCCGTGCTGCCTCCGATTTGGCCTGCTTCTTGCTGGTGCCATAGCCTGTGCCATATTTAAGATTGTTAACCGAAACAGTTGCCGAATAGGGCGTGGCAGCATTTTGCAACTCCTTGAACTCATATGTTGGTTGTGTCTTCAGTGCATGCTGCACATATTCGTGCAGTATGCAGACAAAGCTCTTGCCATTTGGATTCATTATCCACTCTTTGCGTCCACGGGGATTTGTGGCACCCTCTGCACCGGCGGCCGCCAGAATAGGAAACTTTATAAGCTTGGTACCGTCTGGAAGTGTTGGGCGCTGTATATTCTTGATGTGCTTGCGATTTTTGGTAAACTTGCGACGGGCATTCCAGCTGCGAAAGCGAAGCACACGAATCACCTTGAACTTGAACAGCTTCTGACAATACGAGTTCAGCTGATCTGGCGTAACTGATTCCATTTGTGTGTTCTCGTTGACCGTCACAATTTTGGCAGCCGGAATCAGAGCTTGCAATGCATCATTGGCTTCAGCTCCTTCCACTGTTTTGGGCTGAGTGTCGTCGACTTTGTCTTTGTCTTTGTCGTTGTCTTTGTTCTCTGTACTCTCAATCTCCATCGGTTCTGCTGCTGATGCAGCATGGACAACGGGACAAACGCCAGCTGGTGTTTCATCCTTATTTTTCTCTGGCGGCGTCTGGTCAGTCGTGAGCTGCTGCTCTGCCTCCTTCTCCTCATCGAGGGCGCGTCGATAGTTCAAACAGGGTATCGCACCCAGGGGCACAGCATGTTTACGTGCACTGCCCGTACCCAAGAAGTAAGGTCGAGCGGCACAACAAACTCGCGTCTTGCGATGCAGAAATAGCGGCATGCCACTGTTGTGTGTCACCTGCACCCAGCCCTCTGGCAGCACCTCAAAATGATTGTGTCGCTTTTCTGCAAAGTAAATGTAATTAAATTGAATCCAAGCCAGGGAGAATACACTCTTTATGCCCACCTTCCAGTACAGTCTTAAATCGCTGCTCGTATTTGGGTCGCTTCGACTCGCGCAGATCGTCGGGCAACTGTTCATCTAGCAGATTCTCAATTTCCTCATCGTCAAAGTCTGAGGAATCATAGTTTTCGGCCTCGGCATCGCCTTCCTCATCGTCAGCATAGTTTTCGCCATTCTGTTTTTCGCTGTTGTCATCTGAATCAAGAGTGAAAAAGAGACAGAACCGTGTTTAGATAAGTTCTCAACTTCACGGTTAATATCCACAATCCAATTGTGAATTTTTATTGCATATACCGGATTTAAACGATAGCCTCTCGTTCAGATCCAGACGCACAATTGGAATCATACGCATGTTTGAGTCTAATCAGAGATAAAAAAAAACAAGAAAATGTATCATGGAAAAGCAGCTGCATCGAGGAAATGCGAACAGGTCGAATTAACAAAGGCAAATGCAACTCTTGGTAGATACATACATAGATCCCATGAATCTGTTGGACTACTACAACTTTTTATCAGATTTTGTGTCGCTTTATTTACACAATGATAAGCTCTGGCAAAGATCTTTAGATAAGGACTTGTAGAAGCTGTTGCTTTATGGCTATATTACCATGAGCCCGCCGACAGTCAACAAGAATACGTATTTACGGAGAAATTCTAGTGTGATTTATCGCTCACCTGACTCATCCTCCTCACTGGCGGTGGCTACTTCATCGAGCACCTGGAACTGACGCAACTGTTGATCCATGGGCTCAGACAGCAGCTCGGCGTCGCGTGTCTGACGCATTTCCTCAATGGCACTTAGCGAAAAGCCAGCCACTTTCAGCTCTTGCTCTTCCGCGTCGAGACGAGGACGCTTGCTTGCCCGGACAGTTGCACTTGCAGTCGGAGATGCAGCGCCCTCTATGCGTGACGAGTCAGACTCAGCCATCAGATTAGGATCAGCCATTTTATGTGTGTGTGTGTGTGTGAGTGTGTACATGTATTTGATGTGTATGGATTACTTAAACTTAAGTATGTTAATGTTTTTAATTTGATTTTGGTTTCTTATAGCTGTGTTTGAGTTCTTCTCGCCAATAACCAATACTGAGAACATCCAACGATTTCAAATTGATTTTTCATTGGAAGTGCCACATTGATTAAGCTAGAAAACCCAATCTAAGAAATGATTCGACTCGTCGCTCGTAGCTCGATTCAAGTCTCTCCTATTCGTGTATTTTAACGCACTTTACACATTAATTGGAGCATGCAGCTGCATAACACGTTTTTATTGCAATCTTTAGCCGGCTTCTCAAGCGAAGCTGCTTTCGCAATGGATTCTGTGAGCAACAAAACACCAAGGCAAAAGTGGCCAAGCCCGTTTCAATAATATTCGCCGTATTCAATTAAATTAGTAACGCGTACAAAATATATTTTTTAAACAACAAACAAATTAAAATTCTGCGATAGACGGCCACGTTCGGAATGAACATTCGGTCAATAAAAAATAAACAGCTGTTTTTCGCTAGTAAAGAGTTGTCACCTCGCTTAAATTCAGTCGATAACTGCTTCGGCTCGTCACGAGCTTATCGATAAGGCGCCAACAATTTAAATAACCGGATTAGCCACCAAAGTTAATTTCAAAAATGAAATTGATGAGGCTACAGGTTCCAACTGTGAACAATTCTAGGTTAATAGGTATACTAGCATTATGTATCAATGCATACATATTTTACCTGATTTATGTTATTCGATACGGCCGTGTTACATATTCCCAAGCTCAACGGCAAACGGCGAACGGAAGTCTTCGATGCTTCCTGCTTCAAGAACTGGACGACAAAGAATACAAAATCGTTATTCAAGTCCATGCAAATGCAAACGTATAGCGATGAGAGGTACTTCAAATGAAAGAACAGTTGCTTCAAGTCATTGGCTTGCAGATGTCGAGCGTTTGTTAAGCTAAGAACTCTCAGTTTCGACAGTCGAAATACAACGCAATTGATAAAATGACGCTCCGGCTTAAAAATATTCAACATCTCGAGACCGCGTAGGTAGGCAATGTGCCAGCCAAGTTTAACCGTCAATTCGGAACCAATACGTAAATATTTCAATGAATCTGGACGCAATTCAGCAAACTTCTCAAACAAACGATCGTCAGGTTTTACAAAATTTTGAATATCCAAACTATACAGTCGTGGTAGCTGCACCAATGGTTCGTAATTGGAATGATTGATACTATCAATAGTGAGATTACGCAAATTCATAACGTTTTTGCAAATTTCTGTTACTATCCCTGCCAGATTGCAATTGACACTGATTATAAGAGAATGTAGATTATTTAGATAAATGCATGCGTTAATCATTTGCGCTTCTTTGTTGAGCAAATCGTCCACAAAACTGTAAATCGTCATCATTTTAATATTCCATCCATTTAGCTTAAAGAAGGCGTTAATCTCGGAATGCGACCACTTGTTAAGGGCTTCGAACCAATTAAAACATCGAAAAGTGTACTTGTGTTTCATTTCGTAAATACGTTTGAAGCGTTGACATGCAAAAGCAAAATTGCACTGACTCCTCAAGTCCAAATATTGGAAAACCATTGCCAAACACTTGTCGGACATGTCCAAAATATGATAAGAACCCATTTTAGGTACTTAAAAAGACGTTGCGAGATTATTTTCTGAACTGAATGTATACACTGTATACTATACAAAATAAAAATGGTACTAATCTTTTGGAAGTCTATGTATGCTAAGATAAGTTTTTTGTTTACTTTGTTATATTATTGCTCAGTGAACTAAGACGACTTTTACTATATTTTTGCCTTGAAAATTTACTTCCAAAATGGACCGTTTGTACTCTAACGATTCTAAGTGGGATAGTAAGATTGTAACACGAACCATAATTATACATAGAAATTTAGTGAATGTTTTATTTAAAACAAGTTTTACAAGCTGTGTTCGATATTTCGATTAAAATTTTATCAACAAATTCTTGGAACAAACTATATGGAAATCTTGTGATGTTCTCGATATCGCGTTACAAATTAAGATGAAGTCAAAAATTACTTTAATTTTTCGTCGCCTTTTATAATAAAAATAGTTTTGATAAAATGCATTAAACATGAGAAAACGTTTTTGAAAGTGTCAACTTTTGCCATTTTTTTCTTCATTTAAAGCAGGGGTGCCCATCGCCTATGCACACGACGCAATTTTGTATTGGTGAGTGCACATCCACAAGGCAGTTTGGGCACCCCTGATTTAAAGACTTGCAAATGTCGCGCTCTCGATCCTGGAATACCCATATTTAATTTTCGCGCTCACGCAAAGTTGATAACCAAAGCTGAAATCAAGAGTTGCTATCAGGTATCGTCGTACCGCCACATTAAAATCGCCAAGGCGCCACCTGTTGCATGATTGCTAAACATATATTCACCGTCTACACATTAAGTGCAAATTGCGTCAATTTGACTGCATATTTAAGTTATTTTTAAGAATTTTTAGATTCCCATGCGACTAAATGAGCATACGAAGCTACTTGGACAACGCGTGGTGCTGGTGCCGTACGAGGCTCGGCACGTGCCCAAGTATCACGAATGGATGAGCTGTCCCACACTCAGAAACCTGACTGCATCGGATGAACTGTCTTTGGGCGAGGAATACGAGATGCAACAAAGCTGGCGACAGGATGCCGACAAGCTGACATTTATTGTGCTTTGTGCGGAAACCTATGCCCAGACCAATGATGAAATTGCCGCAATGGTCGGCGACACAAATCTCTTTCTGCACTACGATGAGGAGGACAAGCAACAAGTGGCCGAGGCAGAGATCATGATAGCATCGACAGAGGCGCGTGGCAAGGGTTACGGTCGTGAGGCAATGCTGCTCATGCTGAAGTATGCCCAAACCCATCTACCCCTGGCCAAATTTGAGGCCAAGATTGACATGGAAAATCTGGTATCTCTGCGTCTGTTTAAGAGCTTTCAGTTTATTGAGGTGCGTCGCGTAGAAGTGTTCCACGAAGTGACCTTGGAGCGCCAGATCACTCCTGACTGGCTGGCCTGGCTAGATACGCAGGTTACCCTAAGGACTGAAACTTATAAAAGCTCCTAAATAATCTTCTAGTCAAAAATCTAGATTAAGTTTGTATATACAGGGGTGTCACAGAAATTCGATTACGCTTGAATTTGTATGAAATTTAAGCGTAATTCAAGTGAAAGCGATTTCTGTGTGACCCCTGATTCAGTTAGTACCGTATTTGTTTTGACAAAATATAAAATACACATCTGTTTTTATTTTAAAAAATATTATGTGAATTTCTTCACAACAAATTTGATTTGTTTAAAACATATAGAAATTTTCAATTTTCAGCTTTCCAGGGATAACTTATCAGTTCTCAAAATATTTTTAAAGTCACGAAAGAAAAACTATATTTATTATATACTAATTTTATTGTTTATTTATGCTAAACTTACACAACAAATTATGTACTTAAATTACAAACTAGAGATTCTAGGAGTGCACATTTTCTATGTCAACTTCGACATTATTTGTGTCAGCAACAAAGTTTTGTGCATTCTGCTCATGTCCTTTGGATCGGTAGTGGGCAGCTAAGTGAGGGCGTCGCATGAAGGATACTTTGCAAATTTCGCAGCTATAAAAAAATGAACACAGAATATAATTGTTGTTCATACAAAAAGAGAAATGTACTCACTGAAAACTACGCACTCCCGAATGGCTGAGCATGTGCGTCTTGAGCTTGTTGCTGACCGCAAACGCCTTGTCACACTTGGTGCACTTGTATGGCTTGTAATTTGTGTGGCGACTGTAAAGAGTAAGAGTTTTATTAACAATAATATTTTTGACAAAAAGTTAAATTTTGCTGACAGAAGCAAAAATATTTTCTTAAAAATTTGGTTCATTGTAAAATAAATATTTCAATTTCTTTTCGAGTCCCAAATAGTTTTTTTCCTAATTACATTTTTCCAATTTTCGTTTCCTGTTAACAACTTGTGTTTTTAATTTTTTCCTGTAATTTTTGTTTTCTCTATACAATATTGTCATAATTCTTGGTTCTTTTGATATCTTAGTTTATTTCGGACTTAAGTTAAATTAAATATTCTCTAAATCTGGTTTTCTAATTAATGTTTGTTATATTTTTCCCCAAGTTTTGGTATTCTCTAAATAATAATAATTGTCATAATTCTGAACTATTTTTCATCACTCACTTGCGTTCATGCTGGATTCGCCCGCTGTGATCGGCAAATGTTTGGCCGCAGTACTGACATGGATACGGCTTCTCGCAGAGATGCGCCAACATGTGACGGCGCAACAAGTGCGGCGTGTAGAATTTCAAGGGGCATTCCTTGCAGGCAAAGTTCTTCACTCCCGTGTGCCGCAACAGATGCACCTTGAAATTGCTGGGACAGGTAAAGTGTCGGCCGCACAGCTCACAGATGCAGTCGCGCTTGCGACGTTCCCGCTTCAGCTCCACTATCTCGTCCTCCGACAACTTGCTCCAGTTAATACGCGGCGTGTTTCCCGCATTGATGGCAAAATTGACGGGGGCATAAAGTTTAGAGGCAGGTTTGCCAGCATCCCGTTCAGTGTTGGACAAGGAATGAGCTGCATCTGAAGGCGGCTCGGGTATTGTTTCAGTCTCTGTATCGTGGACATGTTGTGCTGATTGCTCATTAATTTCTGATTCTTCATGCTCCAAGGTCTCTGGTTCCATCTCATCTTCTTCATAATTTGCGATGAATTCTTCCATCTGCTTCTCTTGCTCTTCTGCTTCTTCGTCTTTCAAACGCTCCAAGGTATCAGATTCATTCTCATCCTCTCTATAGTCATACACTGTGATTTCCTCATACGCTATGGATTGTTCCGCCTGCTTCTCTTCCTCTTCTTCCACTTCCTCTTCCAGTTTTAGTTTCTGCGCTTCGACCAAGTCAATTTCTTGAAGCGCATCGGCAACACAGTCGCTGTTTAAAAGCATCTGCTGTGTCCTTATAATGCGTTCACGAAACACAACTGCCTCACGCAGTGCAACCTCACAAGGTCCGCAAATATGGGCTGGAAACTCTGTTTGCTCCAACAACTAGAATTATTTAAATAAATTCATTCCATAAATTGTTTGCGTCCAATTTACTCAAGATACACTTACAAAGAGTCCAGTTAATGCTTCAATTTGATACAACATTATTTTTTCGGGTTGTTCAAATAGATTATTTGCATTTAAGCAATAAATTATCTTGCCACAGGTACGACAACGTCCAGACATTTTATAAACATTTTCCAAACCAAGCGCTTTATTCACTTTTAATATTTCCCATCAATTCGCGTCTTTTGCAGAGGCGTCAGCTGTTGCGTAGAGTTGTGTCGTGTCGTTCTGAAAAAGTTCAAATGATCGGTTCATTAAGATGAACGAATGAACTTGTTCAGTCAATCATGAACTAAATCGTTAATTTCTTAAAAAAAATTCAATTTCTTAGAGATATACATTTATAATTACATAAATGGAGCTCCACGATTGTATTCAATTTCTTCTTTATTTACTTTTAACAACGTTTCAATTACATATATTTTTAAGTTTTGAACAATGTGAAAGGTTACTTAAGCCTTAAATAAAAAACCCATTTACTCCTCTTTTTAATTTTGAATAAGACAGAGTATAAGTATAACACAAAAAATAAAAAGATAATCCTTAATCAAATTGGCACTTTTCATTTATTTTAATAAAAGCTTAAAACACATTTCAGTAAAAAGAAACAGTTGTTGCCTATTCATAAACAACTGACCAACTGGTCTAAATGACTAATTTAGCTCAGCAAATTGAACTAAAAATCCCAACTCTACTGTTGTGTGCAGTAACTGTGACTTTCAACTGTCTGTGACTTTTGTTGTTATCGATATTACCAATCGCTTGTCTACTAATCATCTCTAGCGAAAACGGCGGTCAATTTGAAAAACCTAAAATCTTAAATTGACAACTGAAAACATAAAAAAAACGGCCACTACTGGCCACAATATATAGATATACAATATCTCAATAAGCAAATAATGGCAATTTTTGTACATTTAGTTAATGCTTTGTTTATTACATGTATATTACAACTACATTCTTTACTTGCCTTGCATATTGCATTTCAATGTTTTGTTGTCGCTGTAGTAATTGCGTTGTAATTAATGCTGTGTGTATGTTTGGGCTGTGGTCTGTGTTGTGGTGGCATAAGAGGCATCAAATGACATTTTCCTCCTCCAGTCAGTTGTCAGTTATCAAATATATGCATATGTTTAGGTGTGTGTGTCTATGGATATTGTACATAAAACTAGATGCTTAATGCTTTACAGCTGTTTCAATTTTTTATAAAAATTATTATTAAATAATTAAAGGCAAACATAATCATAATTGTAAATTGCAAATCAAAACTAAATATTTCATACCATTTTGTTTGCACTCGCTTAACTTAAATATAGAGCTGCTCAAATTTAATCTTAAACTAACATCTTGTTGTTTTTCTCTTTCGTGCTGCTGTTGTTGTTGCTGTTTATGAATAATAAATATGTTTTTGTATGTATGCAATGGTCGACAGTGGACAGTCGTTTATGCAGCGGCTCCATCGATGGGCATGGCATGCAGCACCTCGTCGAGCAGCTGGAGCGCACGATGCAAATGCACCTCGATCCAGCAGGGCGTCTCCTTGATCGATTGTCGTGGATAATCAGGTCCCCATCCCTTGACAAAGCTCAGTCGCAGTATACAAAGACGACGCAGATCATCAACGCCAATACCAGCAGCAGCCGTAATGCCTACATTGCAAAAAAGATCAACTGTTATATGGGAGTTTCAAGAATCGACAACGCGACAAAGTTGACAAATTCAAAAAGGTTTTCTAACGTGTTTAATACATTTTATTTACACTATTTTTATTCTAAAAGACAAGCTTTGAAGACTTGTCGTTTTCGAATTATTTATAGAAAACTATGTATCGCGTCGAAAAAGGGAAGTCATGTTTATCCTTCATCTTAACAAATGCGAAAGGCTGCGAATATGTGGCGAGTAATTTTTAAGAATATACACAAACTATAATAAAATAATGTAGTTTTCCATTTTCGAAATACTTTTCATATTCTACTATCACTTTTGTTATCTTACAAGTTTTATTAGTAATTTGTAATGCGACATAGCGAACGTGACAAGATTTCCATCTAGTTTTTTCAAGAATTTGTTGATCAAATGTTATTCGATATATCGAAAACAGCTTGTAAAACTTGTTTTAAATTAAACTTTCAATATGTTTCTATGGATTAAAATGGTTCATGCTACAATCTTACTAAGTGTAATCTTACTAAGTGTAATGTAAACTGTCCATTTTGGAAGTAAATTTTCAAGATAATGGTCAAAAATATAGGAATAGTAAATTTATTCCAATGTAGAATCTATATTTTCAATTTATTCTAGCGTATATTGCTTAAATAAATAGCTTGAATACAATTTTAAAGAAAATTTCACGAGATGTGAGTGTTTGATCAATTTTACGTGGCAATGCCTGATTTATATTAATTTATGTACTCACTTCTGCCGGCACCGCCCATTTGTTGATTGGAGACACCAGCCACGGCAGCTGCTTGCGCCGCAGCAGCAGCTTGTGCGTTGGTGGCCAGCGAGTGCATCTGCTGATGACATTGACGCAAATCGAAAACCTGCAAAGGAACAGCAGGAAGACAAGTTAGTTACAAGTTGTGTATTACAATTAAAAGACTCCTACTTTTATGCACGCTGCTGGATAGATCTTGTGGACAGCATCGCCCGGCGTTCGACCTGCCTCGCGATCCAGGTAGTAGCTTTGAACGAACACAGAGTTATCGCTGAGGCAGCGCAGCCAGACATCGCCCTCACCGCGCAGATCCAACTGAACGCCCTTGCCAATATGTAGTCTGTTGAGTAGAGTCCAAGTTAAGAGCAGAAATCTGTACAAGTCTTTAAGATAATGGGGCTTACCTGGCACGCTCCGATTGCTCCGTGCGATGAACATTGCTGAGGGCGCCCAGACAGAAGCGATTGCCACCCGAGGGATCAACATAGCCATCGATGATGACATTGGGCTTGGCGGAGGGCACTTTAAACGTCTCGCCCACCTGTGTGTCCAGCTCGAAGTAGGCAATGGAACACCAGTACTCTGGTGCAGGCTGGCGAGATAGCAAACGCGGCTGTTGTTGTTGCTGCTGCTGCTGCTGTTGCGGCGCCTGTTGCGTCGATGCCAGGTCACCGGGCAGCGATGAGTTCCCTGCAATTCGACCACAAGATTAAACAATAATCATGCTTAAAACCAACAACTTTACTTACAGTATGAGCCAGGCAAGGAGCGAGGATCTGGCGGCTGCATGGACTGTGTGTAGGTGAGTGTATTTGGCCCAGTCCAGGTGCCAGCAGAGCCTCCGCCACCACTGGACTGTGTACCACCACCCCCGCCACCACCTCCACCACCAGAATTGGCCTGGTTGCCAGCTGTCGATTGCTGTTGCTGCGACGAAGGTGGTTGTGTGGATCCATAGTTGCCAGCGCCAGCATTCTGGCCAACCGACTGTGATACATAGCCATTCTGCTGCTGCTGGGAGTGGACAGTTGTTTGACCAGCGCCACTGGATGCACTGTTGCTGAACTTTGCCACGTCATTGCCAACGTTTTGCATTTGTGCTCCTGTCGGAGGTGCTCCATAGTACTGGCCACCAGTGCCAGCAGATCCGCTGGAATTACTGACACCGTTGGGCCCATTGGGTCCGCCACCCGGCGGCGGCTGCTGCTGCTGCATGGCCATCGAGGATGGATCTGTGGGTGAGCTGGCCTGGGCATGATGCACGCCGTTGCCTTGGGCGCTCTGTGCTTGTGTGGGCGGGGGTGGTGGCGCCATAACGGGCCCGGGACCAGGATTCATGGCACCCATGCCCGGCATGCCATGAGGTACGGCTGCAAATGAATTGTAAATTTTAAATTTAATTGAATTTTAAGATGCAAATGCAATAAGCAAGCAAATTAATTGAAGAATCAAACATAAAACGTAGCTTACAAAGAGTGTGCGGCGCTGGCTGGGATTGGGATTGTTGTTGTTGCGGCTGCTGTTGCTGCTGCTGCGGCGCGGCCTGCTGCTGTGCGGCCTGGCTCAGCCGTGGAGGCGGCGGCTGCACCATCCACGAACTGCGCGGCCCGCCGCTGTCCGTCGGCTCGATTTTTGGTATTGCGCGCCCGGCAGCAAACATTGCACTCATTTGATTAGCATCGGTGACTACAAAACCAAAAACGTAAGCGAAATCAACGAAAAGATAAATCAAGCAACCGAAAATGATATATCTACATACGTAAAACTAATTTGAAGCTTTGGCAAATAAACATGATAGCAAGAATGAAAGGTTTGTTCGGCATGCCGAAGATTTTATACCCTTGCAGGACGCTGTTTTGACTTATTGACAGATCGTTTCTATGGTTATCTATATATATAATGTGTAGTCCAAACGGTAAAAGATAAAAAGCTGAAATTTTCACACAACATAGATGATAATTTCATCATAATTCATTCATAATAAGACGGCGTTTTGCGAAATTCTACCTGTAAGTGGATCAAATTTGTTGTTAAAGGTTAGGAAATTGCTTAGTATGCAAAACCTTTTCTTGCTTCTTAAGAATTCTCAACCAAACTAACAGATTATATGTTTGGGACTGTCTCTTTCATCCTTAACAAATTTGTTTAAAGTCGGATGAATATATCATATAACTGCCATAGGCACAATCGGATACAAATTAACCTTTAGTATGAAAAACTTTTTTGTTTCAAAGATATCTCAACTAAACTTACAAACTATATGTTTGGGACGGAAGTTAAATACTATCGTATTTTTACAAAAAATTGTACATAAATTTGTTAATCCGGACAACTAAAGACATTCTTTTAAATTTTGCGAAAGATGTATTATATAGATATCTGACTTTATCCAAAGTTATTCAGCGTATTAAAGACAAGACTTATTTTACTATCTGGGAGATTGTTTGAGATATCTCAAGAAAACACAAAGTTTTTCATAGATTGTAATACGACAGTTTTAACACGATACTTTCAAAACTAAGAAGAACAGACGGTCATGGTTAAATTAACTTAGCTCAACGTCCTAACCAAGGATATATATACTTTAACAAGTCTGTCAAGCCATCTTTAATACACTACTCTCTGCAAGGGTACAATAAAGATATTGGCTAAGCATAAGAATACTGAGGGTCATACCGTAGTCACCGGGGCCAGGTCCCTGCGGTGGATAACCATAGCCGCCCGGGCCGACCATTTGCGTGGGATGATGTTGAATGGTGCCGATGTCGTTGCCATCGATGTCCATGCCGCCAACCAAAGAGCCGGCTGAGTATTCATCTTTGACCAGGCGACTGGGGCCCGACTGCAAACTGAGTCCGGACAGATCGATGCCCGGCGAGACGACACGCTCGTAATGGTAGGGATTCACGCACACCGAATCGCATTTGAGATCGAAGGCAAAGGCGCAGTATTTGACGTGCTTCAGCTCGTTCTTGTGCAGATCTGGCCAGCGCCAAATGCGGGCGTAGATCACATGTGGGAATCCCTTGCGTCCGGCCACCTGCAGTCATTAAATGAGAAATTCAAGAATTAATAGGAATTCATACATATGTATATAAGTACAACTTTCGCGTATCGCAACCGGAAATGCCACAAAATAAATAAACAAACAAACGATAAGAGAGAAAACACTGAAATTGAGAATTACTGAAATGAAATGAATTTGACGCTCTCTCTCTGTCTCTCACTCTCTCTCTCACCTGCAAGCGACCGTCAAGCGTGCGTTGGATGGTGACGCATTTGCTTGGATGGGCGCCGTTCGTGGTTATTGCCGTTATCAGCGAATCCAATTCGTCGCGCTTCTCCTTGAGCTTCTTAACCAGCGACTCGATGGCCCGCTTGGCGAACCCCTCGCTCTCCCCGCCCTGCCGATGGCACATCAGCGAGTGCACAATGCTCAGGCAGGCGTCCGCCGATGTGGGCGCATTCGAGGGCGGTGGCGGCGGCATTTGTACCATATCACGAACAATAACTGTGCACACAGATGAAACGGATTAAACTTGAATTAAGATGCAATGATCCAACTGTGGTCCACTTACTGTCCTGCGGCGCTACGGCTCCGTACATGTGAGCGGGCGGGCCGTTGGCCGGTCCGGCCATGCCAAAGTCCTGGGCAATGCCCAGGCCACCGCGTGCATGGGCATCCACTTCGGCGTTGTTTGTGTCGCCGCCGTCACAAAATCCGTATCCAGCTGTTGGCCACAAAGCGCTGCCGAAAGCGTTGCACAAAAGCAGCGCCAGCAAAACTGCACCAAACAAAGAGAAGCACGCGAATGTGCGCACAAAACAAACGGGCAAGTCAGCGACCGAACTGCTGCCGCTCTCTTCTTCTCCCGCCCCCTTCTTCTACAGAGGCTGCTGCTGTTAATG
Organism: Drosophila quinaria; assembly: GCA_035047525.1. Lineage (NCBI taxonomy): Eukaryota > Metazoa > Arthropoda > Insecta > Diptera > Drosophilidae > Drosophila > Drosophila quinaria. Next base: position 3,944,245 of record JAWNPO010000384.1, on the reverse strand, counting down.
TAATTGCTCCAAACTGCTAAGCAGTTGTTGTAAATTTACATCAGTGTTGTGCAAAAGAGAGCGCCTTTGGGGGTGTTACGCACACATTGAAAATGCTTATAAGCACACACACACCATATACACACACGCACACACGCTGTTAAACTTGAACTCCCACCAAGCTACCGTAATTATGGCAACAGCAAGGCTTTTCTTTGCAGCTAGGAGTGCTGCTTCACCTCCTCGGCTACCTTCACCACCACCTTCTTCTTCTACACTTTGTTGTGCGGCAGCAACAGTAACTCTTGCACACAAATATACGCACGCACGCACCGCGTTTGTTCAGTTTTGAATGCAGCTTTGTCTCTTTTTTATTGCCCTGTTTCACTTTATAATTACAGCGTCTTTATTCTTGGCTCTAAATATTCACTAAATAATTTTCCGCACACAGCCAGTTTTCCAGTAGGGTTGTTGATAATATATCAAAATATCAATATATCGATATTTTTATAAAAAATTATATATTTATATAGCGATATTGGACTTGCCGATATATCGAATATGCGACTTTTTCTCATATATTTTGTAGTGCAGCGGAGAGAAAAAAAATAGTTGCAAATTTAATAAAAACAAACTAAAGTGACATATTCATGAGGTACAATCAATAAAAGGTATATACATATGTATATGCAGTATTTAAAGTGGCTTCTTTTTTAACGTTTGCGTGTATGTGAATAATAGTCCGCGTTTTTACAGAATGGCGCCAAATTTTCGGATCGATGATGTACAAAATTTAAGCACTAAAACCGAAAATCAGCGACAAACTTACAAACGTATAATTAAATTCCATTTTGATTGTTTTACCATTTCTAATTCTGAAATATTCACATATTCGCTTGCAAAGAACATTGGAGAGCATCCAACAATAACAAAGTCATTCAAGAATGCTGATTCTTTTAAAGCTAAAGTATGCTAAAATGTGTAATCTGATTTTATTAACTTTATCTTTTTCGATTATTATTTACTTTGCTAAACTCACTCTCTTCCAGATAACAACATTGTTGGAAGACAATAAGTATATTGATAATATTGAGTTAGAGACATTTTTAAAAAAGTTAAGGAACGTCGCGTTCAACTGCGATATTGTTACAATCACCAACTCTACCCTAAAAATGAAATTTAATTAATTATATTGTTATGTTTGATTAATATAGACTACCTCTTTGAACTAACTACGGGCACAGTATAACCCTTTTTTTTGGGAAATAAAATATCAAATATATCGATGTTTCTAAGCGATATATTTAATACTATCGATTTTAACATCAATATTGTTGCAGCCCTGCGGTGCTCTGTAAATAAAAGAAAAATAATATGTCAAATTTGTGTACGCTAAAAACATAAACGAAAATACAAATCATAATTATAAATTACAAAATAAAGAGTGGTTTATACATTAAGGACACACAATATCCAATTATACTGAAATTGACGAAAACAAACTGAACATTTGTTGAAAATGAGCACGCCGGCCAAAAACAATGGCACAGGGCTGGAGGATGTCAACATACCGGGACAGGCGTTTCTGCGCGAAGCCCTCACCTCATGCACGGACCCGTTGAAGGCCATCGAGAGTTTTCAACTGGAGAATGGTGTGCTTTTGCCGTCGTTGCGTCCAATGCTGCCGCTGTTGGATTTGCATGGCGTGCGTCGTCTGGACTTTCACACATCGCTGATGGAAGAGCTGCGCGACAAGCTAATTGCCCACATCAATGATCTTGGCCAGAAAGATCCGCGAGAGCGTGAGAAGAAACTGAAGGAGCTGCTGGTCAAGAGCTTTCCCGTTGTGCGTGTGAAATACTTGCGGCCCGTGGTGATGGCCATACTGCGCAACACGCAGCACATTGATGACAAGTATCTGCGCATCCTGGTGCGTGACAAGGAACTGTACGCGGATACGGATACGGAGGTGAAGCGTCAGATTTGGCGTGATAATCAGTCGCTGTTTGGTGACGAGGTGTCGCCGCTTCTCTCGCAGTATATACGCGAGAAGGAGCACATTCTGTTTGATCATACCAATCTGAATAATTTGTTCTTCCAGCCCACGCCGAAGGTGCGACGGCAGGGCGAGGTGGTCCAAAAGCTGGCCAACATGATTGGCACGAGCGTCAAGTTGTACGACATGGTGCTGCAGTTTCTGCGCACGCTCTTTCTGCGCACCCGCAATGTCCACTATTGCACACTGCGCGCCGAGCTGCTGATGGCGCTGCACGATCTCGAGGTGCAGGAGATCATCTCGATTGATCCGTGCCACAAGTTCACTTGGTGCCTGGATGCCTGCATTCGCGAAAAGAATGTGGACATTAAACGCTCGCGGGAGCTGCAAGGCTTTCTGGACAACATCAAGCGTGGCCAGGAGCAGGTGCTGGGCGATCTCTCGATGACCCTCTGTGATCCCTATGCCATCAATTTTCTGGCCACCTCGGCCATCAAGATACTGCAACATCTCATCAATAACGAAGGCATGCCGCGTGATAATCAAATATTAATCCTTTTGCTGCGCATGTTGGCACTGGGATTAAGTGCCTGGGTGATGATCGATTCGCAGGACTTTAAGGAACCCAAATTGGACAGCCAGGTGGTGACCAAGTTTCTGCCCGCTCTCATGTCTCTCATGGTGGACGATCAATGCCGCAGCCTGCACGGAAAACTGCCACCCGATGAACGAGAATCGGCTCTGACCACCATCGAGCACTCGGGACCAGCGCCTGACGCTGTCGAGGCTTACATACAGGAGAGCGCTGTGGCCAGTATTCTGGCCATGTACTATACACTGCACTCGGCTCGCACCAAGGATCGTGTGGGAGTGCTGCGAGTTCTGGCCATTTTATCGGCCTGCAAGGATGATCGGGCATATGAGGATCCGTTCCTGCACTCGCTGATAGCTCTGCTGATACCCATGAGCGAGGAGTTTGCCACCGAGGACTTTTGCACAACGCTCTTCGATGAGTTCATATTTGCCGGCCTGACACGCGAGAATGTGACATCGAGGCACATGCTGAAGCTCCTTTGGTATGTGCACAACAAGCTGCCCGTTGGCCGCCTCGCCACTCTGATGAAGGCCATGCAGCCGACGACAGCCCACAACGAGCACATCCACAAGTTGTACGAGACGCTGCAGGAGCGTATTGGCACAGTTCCAACATCGGAGACGGCAATCGTGGATCTGCCGCCGGTTGACTTTGATTCTCCGCTGAAGAGCGTTCCCACTCCGGGACCGCACTACAGCGCTCAGTAATCGTATCAATAAATAATTTAAGTAAATAGCTTACTTAGTTTATACCTAGTCTTCTCTATTTTCTCAATATTAACGAGAATGTATGTACTTTTAGTACATATCATTGCATGCCTCCAATATGTTTAGTTAATGACAATTAATTCTTTTTTTTATTCGCTTAATTTTAATTTTCAATGTCTTTCATTGAATGGACGCGTAATTTGCAAAATGTATGGCCAATATACAATATATAAATGTGCACTTAAATATATTAATAAACAAATAATTATCAAATTGAGTATAAGTAAACATTTAAATTTCGCGCCGGCCATATTTAGATCCGGAACCATTATTTGCTCACTCGATTTGTTCTTATTGCGGTCCGTTTTGGAACTGCGATTTCCGGAAAAATTTTAAAAGGTCCCAATCCGGAAAGAAGAATTTTTTTAAATTTAGTTTACTTTATCCTTAATTCATCCTTTTTTAATTGTTCTAAGTCGCTCATAGAATATATCAAATAAAACTATGTGTCTTCTAATATATTCATTTTCAGATCTGCCGAATAACTTTAAAATTAACAAAAAAAAATGGTGCATTTCCTGTGGAAAATATTTTATGGTCCAATAAAGAGCTAATGCTTTCCATTTTGGAGTTATTTTTAAAGGAATAATTAATATATGAATTATTATATGTTTTAAGAAAACCTTGTTTGTCCGGATTTTTTGTTCTTTTAAAAAAATCTGTCCGTTTTCTGATTTTGTTTTTGGTTTAACCGGCCTTTTTTGTGCAACACGTTGGCAACACTGTCACAGAGCAACTCTGAAAATTATTCGCCCTGGTGCTTGCCCTCTCTTTCTAGCCCAATTCATTTCGATATTTCATATATTTTGGTCGTGACGCAGTTCAGAAAAAAGAAGCCAAATTCTGATAAATTCGCAGAGGCATCCGGGTAAGTTATATGAAAAGTGTTTAATTATCATAATATCATTATTGTTAACTGTTATTCAATACGAAAAACGACTTTATTGGTGGTTAAATGAACTTAGAAAGTCTGTGACTTTTCCATTGCCGTACGCCACGCGTTTCTTCCAACAAGAATGTGAATGTTTGTGTGTGTGTGTGTGTGACGAAATCGTGAAAGGTTATTACTTTTTACTTTTCTTTCAAATAAATGTTATTATCGAAATGAAAATATAATTTGTATATCAATTCAACGTGTCAGTACGTTGTAGAATATGTATTTTAGTTGCAAAATACATGTTTACTATAAAATTAGCTTGTTGCTGCCTCTGGAAGCAAACATACAAGTACATAAGCTAACCATGTATTTGCATGCATGTGAAATAGTGAACACCGTTCATACCGCCCACATCCCCCCTCCACCATGATAGTTCATTCAAAGAAATCACTTGGCAACAAGCTTATTTCCTATTTTTTTCTAGAATCAAATTTTAAAAACAATTTTCACTTTCAAAACAGGAGTTTGAAATGTTCACAGAAATTTATTGCAAATAAATGAATAAATTCTCGATTCGGGATAATCAGTAAATTTCAGACTTCAAGCTGCCACAGAAAGTATTTATTTATATTCTTAACCGTGGGGTTTTATTTATAGCCATTTATATAAATTGTGAAATTCTAAATGATAATAAAATTTATATCTATTTTTTGCTTATGTAGTAATGTATGTATTGTTAGATCATAGTTTACTTGTTCATTTGTTTTGTTTGATTTCAAATTGATTAATTTAATTGCACAATTTAACAATTGTTAAAAAATACATAGTATTTTATTTAGACTGCGCGCCCTGCTATTTTAGGATTGTGGCGGTCGGTCAATAGAATATCGATAACGTCCATTTGTAATTTTGACGTCGACATAAGCTGCGCGCAACATTGCTCTCCCTTTCTCAACATGTGTTGCTGGCAACATTTTCATGTTACTTTTGAATCGTCTGTTCTTCTCTTTCGTTCCAATCGTCAGTTTACATTTGGAAGCAACAAAGCAAAGTACCGTTTGGACTGTAACACAGAGTGTGCGTGTGTAATTTGTATATGTGTGTGTTTGCATAGAAATTTTTATAATTTGAATTTAAATTAATTATATAGCACCTACATGCAAAGTCAATGTATATATAACTAACTAGCGTAGCAAAGTTAACAATAACAACAACATATAAGATGTGCAGCTGATGGGAAAAACCTACCACTTTTAAACTGGTGTGTGGGAAAAATCGATCCACAAACTGCAAAGGAGAGAAAATGTTGGCTTAAACAAAAGACTTTGACAACAACAACAAGTTCACTGTGATAAAATTTGCAGTACAAATTAGTTAAATACTTAGTGTAGCCATTCTAACAAAGAATCAATCGAACACAACAACACTACACTTATTTTTCAAGTGCAATAAATAAATTTCACCAAGATTCTCAACTAAAAAAGTTCATCTCAACATTCCTGCGCAACATAAAAACAACAAAATGGCTGTAAAAACGTAAGCATATACTATATTATAAATATAAAGAAAATTTTATTGCGTGCAGAAAAGGCCTTGATACTTGTCCACTATTAAATCGTATTGATATATAGGAAAGGATATACATATATATATGTATATACTAATTGTGTAAGCATTTGTTTGAATGCAGAAAAAAATGTAGAAACAATTTACGTGTTTGTTTCACTTCCCAATTCGTTTCCCAGCTGTTTGAACATTTTGTTATGCAAGTATGTGTGTGCTCTCATGAATGCGATTGTCTGTTAATGTGTGTGTGTGTGTGTGTGGGTAGGAGTGGAGCTGCTATTCATGGGGTGATGGGGAGAGAAACTATGCTGGTACCCCAGTAGTACAGTTACTCAAACAATTATGCTCATCATATGCTGTGCTTTAGCTTATGCAATTTTAGTTGCCTGCTCGCTAAGCTTATTTATTTGCCCCGATTCTCTGTGTAGTTTGACTTCAATTGTTTTTTCATTGTCTTTTTTGTTTTCAACGCACAGAGCAAGCTTCAACACTATGACAGTGTTTCATTCCCAAATTGTTCTTCTCTTTTGCACTCTCTCGTAACACATACTCTCACAGTGCGCAAACAAAGAGATTTGATTGTGTGTGTTATGTTCGTGTTCCCATTTGGATTTTCGCTTTGTATTCTTACACCAATACAAAGGTAAAGCTTTAAATTGCGTCAGCCAATTGAAAATTTATTTATACTCTTTGTAGGTAATATTTACATACCCCAAAACTTAGGAAGTTTTAACTGTTTCTAAAACTCTAGATAACGTACAGAAAATAAATTAACTCTACGCAAGTCCTTAACTGACTCTCTCTGTCTCGCTCTCTGTCTCAAGTTGATTTCTGCCTCTCAGCTTGATTTCACCTTCAGCGCATTTCGCTTTCTGGGTCATATTTGTTGATTTTAATTTGTTGTTGATGTATGTATGGAAAAAATCACAAGAAGCAAGCACATAATAATGCAACATTAGTATTTTTTTTTTTATAAAATTATTTCATGTGCCTATTTTATTTTCAATAACCTCCACACATACTCATTTGTATTTGTGCGTGTGCGTGTGCGTGTGTGTGTATGTGGTTTTCGTGGGTGATGTTGCTTTGGGTACCCGTTGTTTTTGTTTGTTTCTTCATACATATGAAGTCTTCAACTTTTGCTTTGACCATCGTCTTTATTGTTGTTGAGGCGTTGGCGCGCAATTTTGTGTATGTTTTCATTGTTGCTTCCTCAGGTCATTGATGTATGTGTGTGTACGCATAACTCAACTATTAAAGAAGAGAAAAACAGACAGAGATAGAGAGAGAGCAGCCATCTTGATCTTGACTTGACTGTGGTCATCCTCCCCACAAATTACCCGTAAATCCGTTTCACATTTTGACGTCGCGACGATGACTCTCTATCGAGATTTCACTTGTAGTGATGCACTCTTGTCCATTACGTCTACCTGTATCTTCGGCTAGTAGTCAAGCCTCAAAATATCTCGTTACTGTCTGCAAATTTTCGACAACTGTCGCGACAGACACAAGTGAAATTCGAGTCCCTTTAAAAAAAATACCCAAACTTGAGATATAAGAAAATTTACGGGACAGCTGGTTGTCATTCGATGAGAATAAACCCAAAAGTCTGACGCATAACCCAAAAGCGATGAGCGCAGCTTTTGTCTATTGGTCACCCTGCCACGTAAATGAGCTCAATAAGCATTTCAAAATGCGAACAGCGAAAGTTAATCTATTGTCATGCCCGGACCCCAGTCAAGAAGACTTTGCAACCCCCTTGTGGCGGTAATCCGAGTTGCTCCCGGCAACAATGGCTGACAGCTCGTGCCAACTCAAAACGACTTTGGACAAGCCCACCCCTTTTTCGGTTGTTTTTCTTTCTATTTCAATTTTTATTTTTTTTTGCTGTTCTTTTTTGAAGGTGGTTCTCTAATTCAATTGAGAGGTGCTGACACATTCCAATAGCTAGGCAGCTGCAGCAGATATTGAACCGACCTGGCAACGCTGCAGCAGCTGCCGTCTCTTGATCCTATTGTATTGTTATGCAGTTGTATGGCTTTGGGACTGGAAGTGAAACGTTTACTGGAACTGTAACTTGGACTGGAATGACAATGAGATTGTGGCGTGCGATATGATCGATTTGCTTATCGCTGTTAACGTCATGGAATGCTTCATGAAACGATTGATAAGAGAAGCTTATAAGTCATTGTTAGCCATTGATAAAGTGTCGTAATATCTGTTATCTGAGTGTTGTATCCGGTGGGCGTTTGCATGTAATGCACCTAAATTTCGAAAACTGAAAATCAAAGTTCGCTTTCTTACGTCAACTTCCCCGTTCCTTATCTACATTCTTCGTGCAGCTGACCTGACCGTCGTGACGTCCCTTTCAAAATAGAAAACGCTCATTATAGGGATAAATTCTTAAATGCATTTCTCTTTTTGTCTGTCGATAATGAAAACTAATTTTAAACACTTCAATTTTACTTTATTTACTTTTTGCTCGACAATTTGCTGAATAATTCGAGCGATAATAGAAATGCAAATACATTCAATTCGACCGAGTCCATTGACAGATAATCGAGACGGGCCTTAGACGGCAATATGTATGTTATTGATAGCGAATTGAGTACGGAACTGGATGAATGAATAGAAGAAGAAAAACTACTGAAGAACAAAGTTCGTCGCATGATTTTAATTCTCTTTTTTTTGGAAGAGAATGCGAATGAGAGAGATGGCGATACAAGCAAGAGTACAATGCCCCACGGGCTGACTAAGTAACGGACGTTTGGCGGTCTAGATTTGTTTAAAATAATGCTCTTTTTTGTTTATGTTAAGTCTATAAAAATAGGCGGTAAACAAAAAAATAAAATTCATTTGTTTTGTTCACTTGAAAATGTAATAAATTATGTTGCTGCAGCGCATGCCACAGGCAGCTGCTGTGACTGCGCTGCTTCAGCGACCTTTCCATGTTTCCGTTCCTTCTGCGTTTCGCACTTAACACTGTCATGGATATTTACATAGCTCTGCATACATACATAGCTAATGCGTGTGTGTGTGTGTGTGTGTGTGGAGTTTGCATGTAGGGTTGAAAACAATTTTGACGACGGCTGTGTGGCTTCCTGGGTGATGTGATGTATGTATGAATGTAAATACCTACATACACATTTACAGTTGCTGTTTTTGGTGTGTTGGGGTTGTTGGAATCGACCGCCCTTAACAGTTCGTTGCACAATTTCAAGTGATAATTTCATCAAAGCCAAAGTCGTTACGAACATTTTGTTATTTTAAGCCCAAGGGTTGCGTATCCAATTTGGGAATGGTAGGTGCCACTGTGCCACACGGCTGACTTGACTTGTGTGTCTCTATGCAATGCAAAGTGTCAGCTTTTGGTTTCAGTGTGTGTGTGTGTGTGTGTGTGTGTGTGTGTGTGTGTGTGTGTGTGTGTGTGTGTGTGTGTGTGTGTGTGTGTATGTACCTGTTTTAAGATGTTTCGTTTGCTACGTGACGCAAGCAACGCAATGATTTTCACATTTGCTGTTGTTGCTTTACTTTGGCTGATGCAATTCCTGCTGCAGTAAGCTAACATCTCTCAGTGAGATCTGCCCTTAAAGTTTAAACAGTAGCTTCAAGTTTTAAGTGACTGTCATTTGTTGACCTTCAGCAGCAGCTTTCAGTACGCAGGCCATCCATCAATTAAGCGCTGATAAATGAATAAACCGTTGAATAGCATAAAATAAAACAACACTGTGAATAACAATCGCCGTCTCGTTTATGAAGGTAACATTGAGACTATTGCCATCCCCTTTGCACTTGCGTGTGTTAATTAAACAACTCAAAAGCGACGCAAATAAATATGACGAAAATATTTTGCTTTTAAGTTGTTTTTTTTGTGTTTGTGATTTGTTTTGATTCTGTTGTGCACTTTGTTAAAACAACATATGGATAGACAATAGACAAACGGACACAGACTTAATTCGCTTTCGTTTTCTAAAATTGATGTGCTCATTACTTACTCTCTCTCCCTTTCCCTCTCTTAAATGCTTTTAGTTAACTGTAAAGTTGCAATGCTTTTAAAATTTTACTTATACATGAGTGAAAAAGTATGTGTGTGCATATGGAAGCCAATAAATATACATATGAATGTGCAACTACAACAAATATGTAGACATTTCACACCTGAGCAGGTGGCCACGCCTCCCCCATAGCCGCCCATCTGGTTCGTCTTCGTTTAACGCGCTTCGTAGTTGTTACGAAGTTACGAAAATAGGCAAAAAGTGAAATTTTTTTTTACAAGCGCTCGCAAATGTTGGCCAAGTGGTTCGCGCAGTAAGCGACAATACCAACAACAACAACAAGCAGCCTAGGTATAGCTAGTGTATAAATAAAAAACAACAACACACACTTATTAAGGTACTCATACACAGACCAGTCACATACACACGTATACGCAAGTGTGTATGCGTGCTTACAATATCACTGTGTACGTGCTTTGCGTCAGCAGAGCGCGTAATAATATTTTTGTTGCTTTCAAAAATATTCGAGAAACCAAAAAGCAACAACATAAAAAATTATTCATTTTAGAAATTGTTGATTCGAATTGGAAAATATGTACCCATACATGCATACACATAAATATTTACATATTTATCTATTTATGTAAGTTTGTGTGAGTGATGAGCCTTGAACGAGATCAATAGAACGATTTCTCTGTGTCTGCCAAGAAGGCCATATAATTGTGAGTTTACACTATATTTACAGTAAACAAACCAACTAACAACACATACAGAAGCTGTCAAAAGACAATTCAAGTTACAGTTCAGCTCTCATCCTTTGTCTATTTTTCTTCTCTCTTTTTTTTTTGTGCTACGCTTTGTAAAGTTTTTATGTTCGCCAAAGCGTAGAGTTAAACTTTGACCCGTGCCCTGCGGTGCCGTTAGTTTGGCGATTTTGTCAGATTTTAAACTCATTAAATGCAAAGTCATGTTTCAGACATGAAAACTAGTTTGATGGGTGTTCGACCTTGAATTGCAATGGCTCAAATCCAAGTGGTTAGTTTCTTTGTTTTGTTCCGTGAACGGAAGCTAAAAAATAAGTATGAGTCGTCAGTTTCTTTTTATATTTTTTAAATTAAATAAAAAAAATCTTTTGGTATATTTATCATACTCTGCAAATGCGTCACATTCATTGGTGTTGGCTGATTCATATTTTATGTTTTGGACTCATATTAACTTTGCATCGAGAGATGATTAAGGTGCGGTTTGGTTTATTGGCGAAAGTCAACTCATTCTAAATAAAAAAAAAAGTATACCTGATTCACATTTAAAACGAGTTAAAAACCTCAAAACGAACTAAATACCATTTTTGGAATTTTCAAGTTACAGTCAATTTTTGGTAATTTTTAGCCTTGTGAACGGGTTTTTTAATCTAGCCATGAAGCAGGCTAATGTCAACTGTTATGAAACACATTGTTAACACTTGAAGTTGCTTTAATCGTTGGCGCCAGGGGCACATGTTCACAATTTAAATAGTCTGCTCTATAAATAGTCGACAATATCCCATTTTTTCAATTGCAGTTTCAGATTTTGAAAATGTTTTCTTTGGCTTTTCTGATTTTTGTTGGTTTCATGTCATTTATCAGCTATATGCAACTCTGTTTAGATTATTTAATGTTTTGTTTTGACTATTCTCCACCATTCGCTAACATCACAGAGAAAGCCCTGACGCTGGTTTCTGTTGTTATCTTTTCTCAATCCCAGCGTATTCGATGCTCTTGCTTATGTTTGTTTGAGTGAGCGTGTGTGTGTGTGTGTGTGCGTGTGTTTGTATTCGTTTTATTAGCTGGATGGCGAACGCTGAATTGGAACAAGATGGCGGCCACTCTGTTTACTCAAGTGGGCGCACAGTGGGTGAGCTTTTATCTTAGTGTTGTTCTTTTAATTTTCTCTAGATTTTAGGCAAAGTACGAATCTAATCAATCACTTGAGAGATGTCAATTTGGTAAACAAAATGTCTGTCAATTTTTATAATTTGTGTTTTTGAATAATACACATAAACAGGCTATTTACGTTGCTCGCCTTGAGGCAACGATCGTCTGTCCCCCACCCACCTTGCCTCACCCGTCTCTCATAGCCATGGGGCATGATTGTGATTTGAATAAAAATGTAAGCAATTTCAGTTTTTGAGGTCAAGAAATAAATAAAATGTATACCAATGTCAACGGGTATTATTGTACACATTTGCCACACTGTGCAGGTGGCCAGGCATTTGGATTACTCTCAGTTCAGTTCTCAGTTCTCATCTTGTATTAAGTTCGTTCAACGTATTGAATACAGTTATAATTTTGGCACAACAAAAGTGCAATGCACTTTCTTAACAAAATAACAAAACATTAGCATAAATAATTGAAATTTAAATATTTCGACATTAATAAACATCATTTGACATTCAACATACACTGTAATAAATATATTATATACATACACATTTTAAATACACTTGATTTATATTGATTTATTAACAATTTTTTAATTTAATTGCGCAATTTTGCAGCGCGTAAGTTTTGTATTTTAGCAACAAAGGTTTTTCCACTCTCTACGGGAAATCTATACAACAAGAAAAAAACTCGATAGCTCCAAAAGCGAGCAATCACATTTATACACTGTAAAAAGTTTCAACGTCTTGCGTTTATTATCGTAACAAGCATTGAGCGAACACATAATAAACCACATTGACGATTTGAAATTAAACTTAATACTTAATCGTATTATATATTTAATCAGCGTACGTTTTGACTGACTGATCGACACGCAAAATATATGAAATATATAAAAAAGATATTGAAATATCGCATATTACGTTGTCATCGTCGTGTCGTTGTACACTGTGAAAAATAAAAAAAAACAATTGTCATTTAATATATTAATTTATATATTTTATTCATTGTTGAGGGCGTTTTGTTTGTTTAACTGTTTGCAAATTGTTGAAAGAATTGCATTAAGGTTTTTAGAGCCATCGACAGAGCATATTCAATTTCCACTTAAAAAATACTTTACTCTTAATTTTGACTTCGGCTCTGGGCTTTTTAGACCAGTGTGTGCACCACAAGTAGCAAACAGATTGTTTTATTTTCGGTTGCAATTGCGCCAACAGTGAATTATTAATACGACAAAGTATCGATTTGTTTAAATAATCACTGAAGCGTTGCATTTCGGTCTTAATTTCGAGCTACAGATTGAGAGAGCACTTGAGTTAATTCTTGTGAACTCGCTGATATCTTGGCATATTGTCATATACCATTCCTATATACACGAAAAAAAAAGTTGGCTTGAAATTTCGTTTTGGGCTTTGCTGAAAATAAAATCATATATCAAACAATTTCCAATAAAAGGGACAAGAATATTTGTGGCCTATAAGACGCAACGAGATTTTCATTGCGTTTTTCTATTGCTTGAAACCAAAAAAACCAAAAATCCTTGCCATATATACAGGTACTAGGCCAGCCCTCACAATGTCTGTCCCTGTACGCTACTCTGCTGCCGCCGAATACGCCGTCGTTGATAGTGGTTTGGATAATACTCTAACCCAAGAAGAGCAATACCACAGACAACAACAGCAACAATATCAGCACCAGCAACAACAACTCCAGCAGCAACAGCAACAACAATACTACGAACAGCAACAGGAGCAACAGGAGGTTCTATTGTATTGCCAATTGCAACATCAGCTGGAGCTGGAGGAACAGGTGCAGGCGCAGGCGGTGCGGCAGCAGCAGCAGCAGTTGATGCAGCAGAGGTCATCGATGTTGATGTCGTCGTCGTCGGGAATGCCAGGACTTGATTTGCCCATCAACAATATCATCATCAACAACAACACCATTAATAGCAACGTCGCCAGCAGCAACATAAATAATAATAACATGGATGCAATTAGCATTAATGCCATCCTGGTCGATGATGAGCAACCATCAACATCGGCTCAGGCAGCGGCGGCATTAATTGGCGGTGGTGGTGGCAAATCAAGCATTGGGGGCATCGGCGGCGATCACAATACGGAGATGCCAACTGATTGGATGAGGATTGCGGACGAGGGTCGGTATGGGACACCGGGTGCTGCTGGCTTGGAATATCAAAAGTACGAACAACAACAATCACAACAAACACTGGATACCGAAGCGGAAAGTGTGCCAGCAGCAATTAAGAAACTGGAGGAACAATTGAATGCCTTTTCCTCCGATGAACTCTACGAGACGCTTAAGGAGTACGACGCATTGCAGGACAAATACCATACTGTACTGCTACTGCCCAAGGAGTCAAGGGTAAGCTAAACATTATCTTTAAACTAACTTCAAATTGGAAAATTAAAATACGGAAAAAGTCAGATAGGAATACAAATTAAAAAGGCAAAACTATTTTTATTATAAATCTCACAATATTAGATATTTTCTAACTTAGACACTCAATAAATATTGAAGTTTTTGAATTTCCTAGTTGTAGTAGCTACCTTTTTCTTATCCTTTTTTCACTGATTTTTATGACATCGCAAGATTGATCAATAGATTATCTGACAATTTATGTTTGCAATTTACAGCGTGAGGTGACAGCAGGTGGACGCGATGGATCGGCGTATGTGCTGCGCTGCTTGAAGATGTGGTACGAGCTGCCATCCGATGTCCTGTTCTCAGCCATGAGCCTGGTGGATCGTTTCCTGGATCGCATGGCCGTCAAGCCGAAGCATATGGCCTGCATGAGCGTTGCCTCCTTCCATTTGGCCATCAAGCAGCTGGACTTGAAGCCCATACCTGCCGACGATCTGGTGACAATATCTCAGGTAAGTTAAACCACACAATCACACACTATAGCATTCACTTATGATCAATTTGCAGTGTGGTTGTACCGCTGGCGATCTGGAACGAATGGCCGGCGTTATTGCCAACAAACTGGGCGTACAGATGGGACATGCTCCCATTACATCAGTGAGCTACCTGCGCATCTATTACGCACTCTTCCGCAATTTGGCGAAGGAGATCGGCGGTGATTTCTTCAAGTTCTATCAGCAGCTGATCAAGCTCGAGGAGCTGGAGAATCGCTTAGAGATATTGCTGTGCGATGTCAAGACAACGGTCATTACACCCGCGACTTTGGCACTCGTGCTCATCTGCCTGCATCTTGATTTCCACATCAAGGAATCTTATACACGCGGCAGTCCCGAGCTTAAGCATGTCTTTGAGTACATTCTCTTCCTGCAGCAGTACATGAGGGTAAGTTATAAGCATAACAATTGATTCGTATATATTTCGATATCTAATTCAATGCTTGTTTGCAGATTCCCGATCGCGTTTTCACCTGCGGTTTTAGCATTGTATCGGGCATTCTGTCCCATTACAACGGACAGAACAAGGCGCCCTACAAGCAGCGGCTTGTCTGGAAACTCTCCAGTCGCACGCTGCGCGTCCTGCGCCCGACCAATCGCTTCTCATCCGATTTACCCACCATCGAGGAGGGTATATCGAATGCCCTAGACGACGGCCTGCGCTCAAGGTAAGTGTGATAAGTGTTAGATACAATAAATATTAAGAGAGTTTAAGATTATATAAGGTGTTGTTTTCAAAGACTCTGTTCTTAAAAATTAGAGTCTATTAGGTTTGTCGATTCTGATAAAAAGCTCATAAGTTATTCAAGTTTCTATAACAATTTGAGTTTTGTTATTGAAAAAAAAAAAGGCAGCGCAGGGTTTGTAAATTATTTTTAGCATTATTATGTCGACTCTTTGGACTACTTATGTGTGTGTGTGTGTGTATGTAGGCTGGCGTGTGTGTCGACTGTTGTTGAGTTTGGCGTAAACAAGTTTCTAGAATATATAGTATTCGCGATTTCATTATCACAACAACAGCTAGCGATCAACAGCAACGACAACGAAAGAGGCATAGAAAATCATGAGACCGAGCTAACACTGGATGTCTGGCTGGTTTGGCCTGCCTAACTCGAAGCATTTGCCAAAAGTGGTCTGACAACAAAAATAACAACACAACAACACATACAGTTAGACACATACATAAATAAGATATGTTTATATGTGTTTATATTGCTTTGTTTTGTCGACGAGTGTGCGTACATGTATTTTATTTTCGACAACAATCTTATCAGAGAGCAACAAGGTGGGAGGAAGAGTGAGCCACATAAATACATACATACATACATATACTAGCGAGGGTTGTCACTAAAATATTCGCTACAGAATTTCACAATATAAATATTAATACTATGAAATTAACCCGCACAAGTGCGTCAATTGTGATGCGTGGGTTTTTTTCTTCATTTCATTGACATTGCTTCAATATCATGGCAAGACCTTGACACTTTCTCTTTAAATATTTCAACAAATATGCCTTTAAACAATTGTTATTATATTTTGTTTACTTCCCATTGCCAGTTTTAAGTTTATATTATGTAAAAAAAATCAAGCAGTTCCTTGTTTTTCTATTGAGTAAACAATCGCAGCATTTGGTTGATTATTTCATAAAAACTCGACCTTCAGTTCGCCTCAACGGAGAGCAAAGGTCGCTAAACCAAAAATGATAAAAAAAAGCACACAAAAAATACATATACATTTATATATTTTCTAGACTTTTTGGCAAAGGGTATTAAGTGTTCAATGCTACAAAATTTGTTGGTTAATTTGATGGTCTTTTGTTTTAGTCGCTGTTGACTTATCATCTGATAAGTTGATGCCTTTAAATTAGTCATAAAGTTTTGAGTTCAATGCACCGTGTGACTTTCGCAAGTGTGTTAATGGAGGTGATCGGGGCTGGAAAGAGAGGGGCTCGTATTGCACTTGTGCAAAGGTTGTTTTTTTGTTATGTTGTATATATATTTTTCAAATCAGCTGATCAATTTGTTAGCCAACTTGGCCTTCAACTTGAAAATTGAACTGGCATTTTGATTGATGATAATGATGTATAATCTAATTTGTTGTTTTATTAATTTATTTGCAGAACCGAGAGTATCAGCTCTGAGGAGGAAGAGGATTGGCCAACTTCACCCATTATTCCAATTTTCGAACAATGTTAGTAGTACCCAGCAGCAAGTAAGCAGCATCCAAGCAAAGCAGCCCCCGAAATGACAACAATGGGCGGGGCAAGATTGATTGAACAGCAGCAGAAGCAGCAGACAGCAAACAGAGCAGGAATCATCCATTCGCACACTAAATACAACACAAATCTGTGGTAGCAGCAACACAATTGCGGCATTTGGACACCCAAACATCAGACATATCCTCGGCTCCATGGGAGCCCATCGATTGGCGACAGCAGCAACAACAACGACAACACCAAATGAGTAAAATAACTGCCCACAATTCGATAAGAGAGAGAGACAAGTATTTACAGAAGATGATAGAGTGTGATTGGAATGGGTGTGCGTGTGTATATTTTGCTAAAGTGCATCATAATTCGTTTAGCATATGCATAAATATTATTTACGCTGGTTCTACCATTTAAGAAACTATGAAAAATGTGAAGTCAGCCAGCGATTCGTTGCTTTAGAGGCGACGACGGGGAAAATATTCATTTTTCAAATTTATTTGCGGCAAGACAAGAAAAATACGTTAAAAAAAAATAACACAAATGAAAAAAAAATCCAAAAAAAAAAAAATAAATATATATAAACATATAAAAGATAATGCTGCGGACCATCATACAAAAGATTGATGTCGTTCCGGACCATATTTTGAGATCAGTGAAAGAAACACGATTAGAGAGAATTGATGACGACCCAACAAACACAGGCGTACGGAACGGAACAACAATTTTTTGTCGGTTGCACTTGGAAAAAAATTTAAAAAAAACCACTTAAACAAATCAAAAAGCAACAAGCAACAAAAAAAGGAATATCTTAAACTAAATCTTCTATACCCCCAATTCAAATTAGTTTAAATCATTTTTATGTTCTCCATGTTTGTTTTGTAAAACACCGTAAAAACTATGTAATAAAAAACGATGGACCCACGAACACAAAAGCCAGAAAATAATTCAAGAAAAGGAAACAAAGAAAAAAAAAATAATACACAAACAAAAAAAAAAACCAAAAAAAAGTACAAAAATTAATTAAATATAGACGGGACAATTAACTGATAGATTACAAAATGTTCAAGAAAACATCATCAGATTTATCAATAATCATTTTGGCCGCGCTCAGAATCAGAATTCAAGAACTATTACTAAGATCGAACAGTAATAAATAATAATAAAAAGAAAGCAAAACAAAAACCAATATGTAGTTGTGTGTGTAGTCGACAGTTTTTGCTCTATATAACAAAAAAGAAAAGTTTTTAAATCGAAGCCCGTAAAACGGATTCGATAATGCGGCATTTTTCAATTCGTTGCCAATAAATAAGATAAAGTTATAAAAACATTCATGATTATTTCAAGTTAAATGAATTTGTTATTATTTGTTGAACAGCAACAAACAAAACAATATGATCTTTTTGAGAACCAAGTGTATTGAGATCAATGCAAATACAACAACAACAACAGTGATCAATTTTATATATATATACATACAATGCTTTTAAAGTATGCATATATTCTGAACATTTCACTTTCTTTTTTGTTATATAATTTAATAACTATTTAATTTATTAAAGCGAAACACTTGTAAAAAACAAAACAAAAAAAATATATTAAACAAAAAACCATTCATATGTTGTACTAAATATTCTATAGATACTATTATTAAAGAACCATAGCTTATAGTGTAAACTAAAAAACAAACCAGCAAAAGCAAAAAACAACAACAACCGCAGCTCCAATTAGTAACAATCTTATAAATATGTTTGTTTTTTTATTATAAAACTTGAAGCGCGGCGTTCTGATTAAATATTATGATGCAATTAGTACGGAATATATACACCGCAAATGGGATTACGAAGAACTACTAAAAAGAGAAAAATAGAAGAGTAATAACAACAAACAAAAACTACCCGCAGAATGATAAAAATTTTGAAAAACTTTCTTAAATTCTATTTTACAAACACTTTAAAAATCGAATCGAAAAATAATTTCGATAGTTAATTCTGTAAATTTGAATAAATGCGCGTGTCACTGTGCACAGTGGCATTCAATTTTTAAAAGGATATATTGCAACAAATCCGAATGTTTTATTTACCTTTGTTTGTGTGTGTTTGTGTGTTTGCGAGCGTGTGTACAGCATCCAGCTTCTAGGGGACGCCCCTTTTTCCTGGCGAATTGGGATGGCCACAACTCCCGCCTCTCGTCGTCTGACCAAATGTGAGTACACTCTCTCTCAAAAGAATCTTACCAAGCACACCAAATGCAAATGTAAATAAAACATATTTGCTGTACAATTTTCAAACTATATTTCAAACATTACACTACTTTACTGAATGTGCAATAGTTTTGTTTTCTTTCCCCAATTTCAACAACCATGGCAATACTCATGTTTTTTTAAGCTAACAAATAATTGTAATTTGTGAAATGCGATAGCTATTTATAATATTTAAGCGAGAGAGAAATATTGTGTGTTCATTGCCAGGCTGCAAAACATTTTTAATCTTAGTCTAACTTTAAACAAATGGCAAGTGACAAATAAGCAAGACAACAACAAAATAAACAAACTAACAACAAAAGGAGTTTAGACCTAAGAAAACCATTCTACAATGCAAAACAAACATAATTATGCCGTCAACTCACTGCTGAGCAGTCGGATATTCTGATTGAATTGAAATAATTGTATGTATTTTAAAACTAGCAAATTTTACATTGTATTTAGCGCGGAGTTAGTGAAATATTTGCAAAGGAGAGTTTATTAATCAGACGAATCATTTTAATTAATTAAGAACATACAAAAAAAAAAAAACAAATCTCTCATTATTAATTGTACAATTATTTCATTTGCTAGTATAAATAATATGAACCCATGTACTAGGCTTAGGCTTATTTTCAAAAAAATTTATTTTAAATTTAAACTTAATTTACATTTAAATTGACCACGAAAATTGGATAGAATATGCGCGTCAAAAAGTTAGTTTTAATTTTAAATTGAAACTCAATTGAATATTTACTCATTTTGTAAATTATCTATCATTCATATTTTTAATTTATTTATATTGTATTTACATTTAACTCGGTTTGTGGCAAGCAAATGAACAATTAAGTAAGAATGTGTAAAAACGGATAGAGAGAGAGCTGTAAGAAAATAAGAACAACAAAAATCGTGATTTATTTCATTGTATACACATTAAAACCAATAAATGGAAAAGAAAGTATTATTAAATGGTAAACAAAAAGCGTTCTTACTTTATTTTGTAAGTTCTTTTATCCAATAACGATATAATGGGATAGTGTTTCAACAAATTTAAAATTATTATTTATCTTTAGCAGATTGCAGTTAAAACACAACTTATTCTAGTTTATTTAAAGGTGGGTTCAAACTTTCTTTAAAATTAACTCTTTATTTTATCTAATTTATATATTATTTCGTCTCATTAAATTGTACCTTATTGCTAAATTACATTTCAGTAAATAATAAATTTGAATTAATTGTTGTAGTAATCATTTTGTTAATCGATTTATTATCGATAGTTCAGAGCCAGTATTGGAAACGGTAGTGTTGGAAGACACTAAAATCCAGAGTTGCTTCGAAATATATCAACAACAGCGCTGCATGTGTTTTTGCTTGGTGCTGGCAACTCCGTGACACATAACCTTCCTTTTCTAAATAATTTTTGTGCTGTGTACACGTGTTTCCCACAATGGCACCCGTCGAAAAAGCTAAAAAGGTCGCCAAATCGGCCAAAAAGGGCAAGAAGCACCCGGTCAACTCGTACCTGAAGGGTGGTATCTTGCGTTACTCCAAAGCCCAGGTAAAAACCCAAAAAATCACATTGAAAAATGAGTGCGCAAAGTTTTTGTAGCTGATGTGACGCCGCCTTTGACTTGCAAAACAACGTGTATGGGAAATCTGGCTGATTGCTTGTTTGATTTGATTACAGATGTACAAGCGCCGTGCGCTGTACCGCCTGAAGGACAAGAAGCACCCCGTCGTGCAGAAGGAGAAGGTGCCCATCAAGAAGGTGAAGAAGATCGGTGGCCCCAAGAACGGTGGTGAGCGTACCGTCTACCTGCGCAAGCCCAAGGCCAACTACCCAACCAAGACGTTCGTGAAGAAGCGTCCTGGCAAGGCCAACTTCAGCGAGCACAAGCGCAACACCCGTCGCAACCTGAAGCCCGGCACTGTTCTCATTCTGTTGGCTGGTCGCCATCAGGGCAAGCGTGTCGTTCTGCTGAAGACTCTGTCATCTGGCCTGCTCCTGGTCACCGGTCCCTTCGCCCTCAACTCGTGCCCATTGCGTCGCGTTTCACAGCGCTTCGTCATCGGCACGTCGTCGCGCGTGGATTTGGGCGACTTCAAGGTGCCCGAGCATTTGAATGACGCATACTTCCGTCGCCTGAAGGCCAAGAAGGAGAAGAAGTCCGGTGAGGCTGACATCTTTGCTGCCAAGAAGGAGCGTTTCGTTCCCAACGAGCAGCGCAAGAAGGACCAGAAGGAAATTGACAGCGCCCTTCTGAAGGTGATCAAGGCCCATCCTGAGGGTAAATTCTTCAAGAAGTACTTGCAGAACATGTTCGCCCTGCACTCTTCCCAATATCCACACCGTATGCGCTTCTAGGCGAGATCAACGCAACTTCAGTTTAAGGATTTTTAAATACTTTGTACAAGCCCGCTGATTACAAGAATATTTGTAAAATAAACATTACAAAAACGGAACTCTGTGTCGAGGTATGAGGAAACCAAGAGTGTTGTTTATTTGTATTATTCAGGGCACGCAATTAATGATTATTTGTTATGTTATTAACTTATAATAACTTTGAGACACCGAGGAAAATACCAATATTCATCTCTATGGCTCATTCATGCAGTTTCAACATTATTAAAAAATGTTCAAGTTTTACTATATAGATTTTGCTCACAAAATAATGATTAATTGATAATTAAGTTAAACTTTATTTCACAACCAATAATCATTATTTCATGAGTTATTTTTTGCTCAAAATAAAACAAGTTGTATTGTCGACAAGGCTTAAGAATTTTTTAAAATGGATTATTACTATAGATTGTCTCAGCTTATTGACTAGGAATATATATCATTCTTGCCTTTATTCCCTAAGAAAAGTCGAAAGTACAAAATAAAACTCAAGAAATAAGGATTATTCCTTAAGTTTTATTTTATTTTATGTTTATTGGTTGTGAAGTAAAGTTTAACTTAAAATTAAGCATTATTTTGTGAGCAAATCTATAAAACTAGAAATTAATCATTTTTTGAAAATGTTTTTAATATCACTTGCAATGATTACAGTTCCTGGTATTATTACTTTGTAGTCGCCACAGTTCTGTCTTTCGCCTGATCGGCGGATGGTTGATACTCTGGCTGCAGATTGAGCGCGGCCAGGAATTTGCGTCTACCATGAATATACCAGAGCATCTCGCGATATGATCTTGGCAGCACCTCGTCCACTATTTTAGTCGCCTGATAGGTTAAATAGAATACATTGGTGGTCGTGTTCTCGCCACTCTCCGCATCCCAGTTCTTGGCCACTGTCATCACTTGCATGTAGTTCTGGGCCGTGTACACCACATAGGCGGTCATCTGCAGGAACGCGGTCACCTTCACCGGCTGCATGAAACTGATGTCCGATATGCACCTTAGGATCGGACGACCGCTCACATAGATGCTCGCCGTAATGAAGCTAATCTCGATGGCTTGACGCATTAGGTAGCCACCAAAGATGGTGTTCTGTGCATTGCGATTCTCGGGAAACGGATTCATCATTGTCGTCCGCTGGCTGTCCTCCATCCAGTGGCATTTCGGTGGCAACGTGCGTCGGTTCAGGTCGAAGCTGTCCCGCGGCGTGGTGCGCTGGAGCAGACTGTACATGATCGCCTGCTCGTGCTCCTGTGGTGGAAAGACCAGGACGCCCTGGGATTCGGTGGATCTGCGCTTCGCCTGCCGCTCGTTGGCTTCCTCCCAGCATTTCTGCTCCATCTCATCGGCCGGCTTGAGGGGATTCACTGGCGCCGATGCCGTATTGGTTGCATTCCGGGCAACCATTATAAAGACGGCCTTCGTGACATTGAGATACTTGTCATTCAGCAGCTGGCGCGTATAAATGGTTGCCTCCATGGAAGTGTTGCCCGCCCAGGATATAAAGCCGCTCAGTTCGATATCCTTGTCGACCTTGATGTTGTCGATATTGGAGAAGTCCACTCGGTCGACCAGCAGGGTCACAAACGTGTACGGCAGCCACACATCCTTGGGCATGTCCAGGATATTGATGTGGCGATGACACAGCCAAACGGCCATCATATCCAGCTCCTCCAGCAGACGACCCATACGCATCCGGCCCAAGTGATTAATATACCGCTCCCTTGCCATCTCATCCTGACTCAGCGGCAAGGTGGCCCTGGTATACGAATCCCGCATGCTGCGCGGAGGCAGTTGCTCCTTCTTCGGTTGGTACTCCAGCAAATGCTGACGCGACTTGGGCACCACATGATAGCCTCTCTCCACTCCAGTTCTCTCGCGTATCTTGTCCCCGACTGCGAATATATTTTTTTGATACAATGTTTATGGATGAGATTGAATCTTACCATCGGTCATGGTGCCGGAATAATGATCCGACTGCGTTTTTAAATATTCGCCCATATCATAATGCCTTACTCCAGAGTAGGGCAACACCCAATGCAACAGTTGAGCCCTACAAATGAATAATGAATGCATTCAAACACTCACTTAGTATTTTAATTACCTGGGGAATCCCCGTGGGATTATTAAGCGTGACACCCGTTGCATCGTTACGGTATCCAATGAATATGCTCAAATAAAAAAAAATTAAAAAATCAAAAAAATAGTAAAATATAAACTGAAAATATTTGCATTGAGCACTAGACAAAAAAGTTTCCTCGTATATAGATCTACGGTACAAAGAGCTTTTTAGATCAGATACGGAGTGTTTTAGTGCCAAAAAGATTCTCTAATCTCTCAAAAGTCTTCCGTTTGCCAGACAATTAACGACAATTACGGGCTGTACTCGTATATGATTTTGTTTGTTTTTTTATTACAATGCAGAACAGCGAACAAGGTTAACGTACACATATACAGTGAGACCTGACTATGTTGAACTCTAATGATTCATGGTATATTTAACAACAAGTATATTTAATAAATTAAAGAAATTATTGGTATTTGAATTAGTTAAAGACGTAGATTATATACCCTTGCAGACAACTTTAAATTCTTAAGTTAACACACTTAAAAAAAACCTAAACATATTTTCGAATTTTGATTTTTTAAGAACTGTTCCAGATATATTTTACATAATAAAGAGTTATTTTAAAATTTGACATTTATATCACTTAAATGCCATGAATTAGACATTGAAAAAATGTTCCTGGAAAACATATTTTGTGACAAGATTATAGCAATCAAAAAATAATATTAAGATTTTCAAAGTTTGATTTTTTATGAAAGATGTTCAGATGGCAGATATGTGATTTAGTTTTCTTTCACTCTTTATTATATTTAGAATCTGCCCTTGTGGACAATTACTGAATTATTATGAACTATTTAATGTTTGACAGTTTTTTAGCTGGACATTTGTGAGAATTGAACCTCAGTCGTTCAAACTGCGAGTTGTAATTGTGGCAGGTTGGCGACTCTAGCCACTGAGCCACCTGATCACCATGTGTTTAAATAATAAAAATAGGAATTTTCAAATTCTACATTAACATTTTCTTCATGGCAAGATTAAAGTACTTTCTGCAAGGGTACAATTATGTGTAAGACAAACATATTTCGGAGTATTAACTAAACATTGAACTAGGGACATGGGCTCAACTTTACACATATGCAAAGGAGCACCTCTAATCTTCATAGCCTCAGCATGCAATGATGTAACTATGTTTAAGCAATCTTCAAGCGGATTTAGTTGGCCTTGAGGCCCATGCTGTACTCGAACTTGCGACGTCCCTGGATGTACCACATGGTCTCGTGGTAGGAACGTGGCAGCACCTCGGTGACGGTGTGTGGTGCCGAGAACGTGTAATAGAATGTGTTCGTGGTCACCTGGTTGCCAGTGTGAGTGTCCAGCACTTCGGCCACCGTCATGATTTGCACATAGTTCAGTTTGGTGTACACCACATAGGCATTCATCTTAATGAACGAATCAACGCTCACGGGCTTCGCAAAGCTAATGTCGGCAATGTGCTCCAGCTTGGGACGCGTCTTGCAATAGAGCACAGCAGCTGCCCAGCTGATCTCGAGGGCAGTGCGCATGAGAAATCCGCCAAAGACCCGATTGTGATGATTCCTGTGCTCTGGGAAGGATGGAATCGTGCTCATTTGATAAGAGTCCGACATCCAGCGGCAGTTTGGCGGTAATATGCGCTTGTTCAGTTCCATGGTATCACTGGGAGTGGTGCGCTTATAGAGCTCATACATCAACGTCTGCTCGGGATCATTGGGCTCCACCTTGAAGATCGATTGGGCGCAAAGCAATTGACGCATCTTTTTGCGATCCATGCCGCCAGCGAGTATCACCTTCTCCTCCTCGTTGGCTGGCTTGATGGGATTCACTGGAGCCGCCGCACTGTTGGTCGCATTTCGCGCTGCCATCAGGAATAGGGCACGTGTCAACTTTTGGTAGCTGCCGTTTTGCATCTGCTCCAGCCAAACGACGACCTCCAAGGAGCTGGTGCCCACCCAGGACACATGGCCCGAGAGGCGTATGTCCTCGGTACCGGATGCCAGCGTGTTGGTGAAGTCAATGCGATCCACAAGGATCGTCACAAAGGTGTACGGCAAGTGCACTCCCTCCGGCAACTGAGGCAACGACAGATGCTTGTGGCAGCACCAGGCTGCAAAAGGATAACAGATTGATTAGCTTAAGCACACGTATAACAAGCGGAACAGTCGGGTGCACTCGACAGTAATATACCCTGGGCCTAGTCCTCGGCACGCCGAAGATTTGATGCCCATGCCATTCATATACTTAGCCTTGATTATTAACCTATCGTTTTATTGGCAGCTGCATATGGATTTCATATAAATGAGTAATTTGAACCAATTTACCTTTTATCTTAAATTTCAATAATTAATTAGGAATAAAAATTATTTAAAAACCGAAAAATAAACGAAAAAACAATGCAAGCATATTCTGTAAATCTTTTTGAAAGTTGGTGACCCGTTAGTGTAAAAAAAATTGCAAATTTTAACTGAAAACCCTAAAATTGGCAAAGTTTTAAGTTAAGTTGGGAACCGAAACTATACCGTTATTTCATAACCGAAACATACGAAAACCGGTTCACCGTTACGAAATCTTTATTCTAAGATTTTCCGTAAGCGATAACCGAAAAACTAATTGCGAACATAACCGAAACCGTAACTGAAACCGATATTCATTTCGGTTTTATTCCCTGAGATCCTTTCGCTTATACGGACAGACTGACAGACAGACAGACAGACAAGGGTATATCGACTCGGCTGTTGATGCTGATCAAGAATATATTTACTTTCTGGGTTCGGAGATGCTTCCTTCTACCTGTTACATGCTTTTGAACTAACCTAATATACCCCCAGGGTATAAAAAGGGGTAAGGAGAGAAGGCCCACCTGCAAACATGTCCATGTCCTCGAGGAGACGGCCCATACGCACATTGCCCAAATACGTGACATACTTGTCCTGCAGCGAACGATCCGTGCTGAGTGGAATGATGGCCGATGTGAACGAATCCTGCATGGCACGCGTCGGCAGATCCTCCAGCTTTGGCTGGTATTTGAGCAAGTGCTCACGCGACTTGGGCAGTGGCTGATAGCCCGGTTCCAGTCCCAAGCGTTTCATCATCTCCAGCTTCACTGCAATGAGTTGGATATTAATCAAACTGTTGCAGCTGTCTCTGGGGATTGTTTACCCTCAGCCATGGTGCCCGAATCGTTGGCCACTGCCGATCGCTTAATGTGCGTGGGCGGGGAATAATGTCGCCTACGAAAAAAATATATACTCGCTATCATAGCTGTTGTTGTAAGTTAATTACTTTTGCACTCACACAGACAACATTGGAGCCACGGATGTCGCAGCATCATTTAAACGTATTTTGGATTGCACCTGGTTAAATGACCTGTTAGCCAGGCAAAAACATTTCTGTGCTCCCATTAATGAACGCAACATTGTTTGGATTTTATTAATTTGACAATTTTGCCTTAATTATTCGCTATTTGTGCGTTTTCTTCACACAAAACTGAAAGGTACACACATACACATGCAAATGCGTGTACATGTGAACAGCTGATTTGCGACAACGCACAGTGGGCTGAAACTGAACATAAATGCATCAATTGAGCACCAACTAGATATTTCAACTTTTTATCTTTTTTATTGGTATGTTTATTTAATTTGTATATAATTATATATTAATTTGTATAACTAAAAATGTAAATTTAATTAATTACACTAGGTCACAAAGTCAAAGTCCGCACTTAAAAATTTTTTCAAAATATTCATTTTTTCCAATTTTTGGAAGTTGCTCCAAAATTTCTATAAATCTATATTGTTCTGTTACGATTTGTGACCTCTCGAGCCCCAAAAATCACAAAAAAACGGATTTTGAAGCTTATTAAAGTCGCTAGCTTCTGAACTACTAAGCCGATCTCAAAACTATAAGAAATAAAGTTGTAGAGGGATCACCTATAATTTGAGTGCTTTTGTTTGCCACATCGGTTAATTATATCTCTTGGTACACTCTAAAATGTCGGAGCAACTTCGTAAATTCGAAAAAATGAATATTTAGAAAATGCATCCATGAAAAAATTTAGTCCATAAGTAAAGTGCACTGAGACATAAGATGAGAAATGGCTGTAAACTAGTGTTATTATTTATATGAATATGTGTTATTGAAGAAAATATGTCAAGAGCTTATTAGCTTTTAGCAACGTTGGCTCCAATGTGCATTCCCAGCTATGATAAGTGACGTCATTTTTGGTGCTAACTGTTGAGCTCCACATATCTAAAACTATGTTGCCAAAACCGAATTCTGTTAATTGATTTAAGATTATTGTTTAATTAGTACAAATTGCATACTAAAATATAACTGGCTAGCCGCTGTTTATTAAACAAATTAATTTAATTATTAATTAAATGGGAATAAAAAGTGCATATAATCTTGATTCTTTATTCAACAGCCGGGTCGATATACCCTTGATTGTCTGTCCGCCTAGATCTCAGAGACTATAAGAGCTAGAGGCTCCAAACTTGGTATGTAGGTTCGTCTATATTGCACGCAGATCAAGTTTGGCTTAGAATTTGGATCGGACCACTACATCATATAGGAACGATCAGTTGATCATCAAGTCATAGTATGAAAAACTTTTGTGTTGTTTTAGATATCTGAACCAATAGCGATTTATAGAATTTTATTTTAAGCAGTGTTTGCTTTTCCATAGTAAGTACGGGGTCACCGACAGACGAGTCTGCTCGACTGTAGCACCGTCCACTAGTTTATAAATATCAACATCGTTTTAGCTTTCTAACCAGATTATGTTCTTTCTGTGACTAATTTATCGATATCGAAAGCTCAGCTTACAGCAAGCAAAACAGGGTTCTCAGAATTTCAAGGGCTTATATTAGTGTTTGTTAGAATTAGTCCTTTAAAAAAGGACAGATTTGAGTAGCAAATTTTAATGTAAAAACTAAAACTTGGAAACTTTAATTTTTTTATAAATTAGAATGCAAAGGCAGAAATAAAATAAAAGAATGCTTTAAAACACATACAAATTTTTAAATTATTTCTTCAAATCTAATTAGTTGACAACAGTGGCATATATAGATTTTTTAAGAAAGAGATAACAAAATATTTAGTTCAAATCGGTTGCCTTATCTTTTGTTGTCAATATGCAAATTAATTGCTATTTGCTACATCTCTATAATGTAGCCATTGCAATCGTACACCAAATTTTTGTATAACATGCCACCCAAGGACAAAAGGGGAAAAAGGGTCCTGAAGGGCGCTCTAGCTGGGGGCATCGCTGGCGGTTTGGAAGTACTTTTTACCTATCCAACAGATTTCATTAAGACACAGCTGCATCTGGATCGCTACGAGAAGAAATACGATGGCACCCTAGATTGTATAAGGAAAACGGTTAAACGTCACGGATTCCTTGGACTATACCGCGGTATGAGTATTTTGCTATTGGGAAGCATTGCGAAAGTTGCATCTAGGTAAGAGGATTAGTGACTACCAAGAGTATCTATCAGTTTGTGATTTACCTACATCACAGATTTGGTGCCTATGAATTTTATACCCTTGAACTTCAGGAAGAGGATGGTAGTCATACCATATTAAAAACTTTTTTATCTGGTCTATTGGCTGGCGCAACGGAAGCCGTAGTGGCTGTGACTCCATTGGAAACAATCAAATTGAAGATTACAAACGATATGCATAGGGCTCGGCCACGCTATAATGGTTTGTTCCATGGCGTAAGGTGTATACTGAAGCGGGAAGGTAACTGGAAGGGTATAAACAATACCAACTTTTAATCAAATAGTATGTTTTAGGCATTCGTGGCGTTTACCGCGGACTGTCGGCAACAGTTTTGAAGCAGGGCACCAATCAAGCCATTCGTTTCTTTCTGATGGTCACACAGAAGGATTTGTACGCTGGCACCGATTCAGCTGTGATTGTTCCAATGCCATTAATTGGCATCTTTGGTATTATATCAGGTGCCGCCAGTGTTCTGAGCAACACACCCATTGATGTGATCAAGACACGTATGAAGGAATTTAAGTCCACTAAGAACAAGAGCACAATGGAATGTGCAACCGAAATATTGCGCAAAGAGGGAGCTGGGGCATTTTTTAAGGGCTCGGTTATGCGAATGGCCAGAGTGTGCTTCGACGTCGCCCTCACATTCATGATCTATGATAGTCTTATGGCATACGTGTTTGCCAGCCTGTGGACCTAATTCATGTTTATTTCATGCATTTAACAAATTTCACAAGTAATAATACAAATCCGAACTAAATGTTCGTTCTATTCGAGATTCAATTCCTTAAGTGCAAAGTTTAATACCATTGGCAACAAACCGGCATCCTCCAGATCTAAAATCTGCTGGCGCAGATTATCCACATGTCGAGATTTTATAAGCTGTAAATACAATCGAAAATTAGTTGAACATCGGCGTAAGCTTAAAATATTTATTTAAGGCTCACCTTTATTATCTTTACGCGCTGTTCGGCTAATTGGCAGAATATAAGTACTGTGGCGGCCATATGTGGTCGACGGACGAGCACACAGAGCTCGGCGAATTGCAGTAGATTTAGGGCATGCACCACTGGACATCCCTGTAAGCGGAGTAACGTCTTTTGCAGCTGTTCTTCCAGTGCACCCGATCGTGTCGGCACAGCATTCTTAAACGGATGCGCTAGGACACAATCCCAGGCCAAGGCGAGGCCATCCAGATGTAACAGCTCTGGTCTGCAGGTCAGCACATCGACCAATGCATTCAATTCACGCACCATATTAAAAATGACCATGCGCTTGATTATGCCGTTCCAGATTTTGGGCAAATGTATGTCGAATCCAAGACAAATGTCGGCCATTACTTTCAGGGATAGAGGATTCTGTGCATTACGCTGCCAGATCATCTTAATTATGCTAATCTTATCGCAATTTTCATCCGCAAACTTCTCAATGTTTAGGTTGTAGCCGAGCGCCTTCAACTCATGGACACACCTGATGGTAATGAACTGATTCTGCTTCAAGGTGTTGCTAAATGAATTGCTACCATCGTTGAGCTTGCAGTAGCACTCGTACATTTGCAACTGGGTTGAGGTGTTCATGGACCTGACAACGCATATTACATTCAATTAAGCCAAAAAAAAAATAAGTAAATGCATACAGTGGACCACTAAGGTCTTCATACACCATAACTTTGTCAAATTTGCGTATAATAATCTTTTATTCACTTAAATTCCGTTCGAATCATACAATAATTTCTTAAACTCATTAAGTACCCAAGGAAATTTTTGAATTTTTGTAAAAGTTTTTTTTTTTTCTCGGAATCAAACAAAAAATATTTTTATGCAAAACAATTCTAAGAGTGACTGCAAAAAAAATTTTCAAAAATCTCTTCGTAGAATTTTTTAATTTTTTCAAAATTGCTAAAGCCACTATTTTAACCCCTTTTTCCTCCTTTTCATACAAAAACTGGCTTTTTAGCGAAGATTTTTGAATTATTTTTTTTCAGTCAGTCTTAGAATAGTTAGAATGGATGATAAAAGTTTAAAAAGTAGACTTTTACAAAAATTCCGAAATTTCCCATGGGTACTTAATGGGCTAAAGAAATTTTTGTATCATTTAAACGGAAATTAAATGAATAGAAGATTAAATTAAGAAATCTACATCAAATCATTTTCAATATACAAAAAGTTAGGGTGTATGAAGACGTTAGTGGTTCACTGTACTTCGAGTCGAAACTTACCCGCCCTTGAATATAAGGCCAACAAGAAACTGGACTGCTTCATTTTTGGGCCAGCTGCTTAGTATATAAAAGGCACGAACGACATTCTCACTGGCATTGGCGGTCTCATCGGCACCGTTGCTGCTACATCCATTCTCAGGCCAATTTTGATCCTCGATGAATGTTTCCTCCATTATTGTACCATCGGAAGGTTCCATTGTGACCGACAGCCACTTTTGCAGCAGCTTAAACTGAATAGCACCAAGGCTTAGATCGTGCAGAGCACAAATCTCTTTAACCAAAGCATTAATGTCCACTTTGGTGGATTTAAGTATTAGTTCGTGATGGTATAGACAATGTATAAGTTCTGTAGGATGCTCGACCAGGCGCATCATTTTATCATCGCTCAAACCGTAAACGTGAAGCAAATGCTGCGTTTTATGTATGGGATACATGCGTTTGATCTTGGCCAGCTCTTCCTGCCGCTTTGGATCTTTGCTCAGCACGGCTTGATTTGCTTTAATATACTCCCAGCCCTCGTAAAAGGCCTCCACCTGATCGGCGCCATCACGAGCATAACTGGCGACAGTATAGAGTATAAAGATCACATTGCTCGGACTCTGGACATGTTTAACCAAGCGTAGTATCTACAATTAACAAGGCGATAATTAAATCTCTCTAGACAACAAGTTGATGGTAAAATCTAACCGATTTAAGGAATGCATTATTGGTGGGATGCAAACTCCACGCATCCGAATCGTTCTTAGACTTGTATTCAGCTATGGAGTTCGTAACGGCAGTCGTGATGTAATAATCACAGCTCTGGGCCGTATTCTTGGAATCCTTGAGAGCATTGTACATGAGAATCAATGGGAACCAGCTCTGGCAGTTATCTACATTCAGTTCTTTAGCTGAAAGAACAAAATGTGAAGGCCTTTAGCAAATGTGGTTCATCTACTTCAATGTAACTTACAGAGAATATAAGGCAGTGGGTGCTCCACAAGTGGCTTGAAGGGCAGGCGATAGCGCGCGATTTTGGGCAGCACACCGTTGCCCTTCTGCGATTGCATCCATATGTCTGTCTCCTGCTGACCTGCGCGACTGCATCGTCGCGTGGTCATTTTGTGGCGCAGAAAATGCAAAATATTTATCCAGATTTCCATCTGTTTGGGCGCTGCATCGAAGAACATGAGTATCTCAATGACACACAAATACAGCTCATAAAAATATATGTTGATCTACAAAAGATGAAATGAGACAATAAATATGCGTACAAGATTTGTGATCCAGGGACACAGTACCTCCTCAATGAGCTCGTTTAACTTGGAGGTGAAGAGCTTCACGTTCTTTATTTCATTGATGTAGGGCTGGCACATTTCACGCATTTCACTGGCGCTGCTCAGCACAACCAGCTCCTCATCCCTAAAGGTGTCTTGCTTGATCTCAAAGCGCAGCTCCTGGGCTCGCAAAATGCTTAAGATTTGTGTGATGAGCATTCTCTGATAGTCCAATTTGAAGGTGGCACTCATGCGTTCCAGCAAATGTACATTTAGTCGCTTATTATGGAACTCATTCAGCAAATGCTCAATATTGTCCATTTCCGGATTAAATTTGCCCCTGATGCTAGGATCCTGCTGGCAGAACTCCAAATAGTAGTACAGCTTGTTGCGTCTAAAAAATAAGGAACCAAAAACTGCAATTATTATCAAAGGCAAACCATGATCAAAATAACATTTCACTTGATATTCAGTTCAGTTTTGAAAAAGTTATTAGGGATTTAAACACTAACCAAAACCGTAACCTTTAACCGGTAAAAACCGATCGAAATTAAAAACCTTGACCCAAACCTTAAAACCAAAACTCTGTAAATCGAAATAACCTTTTCGTAACAGTTTTATTTATAAGGGTTAATTTCGGTTATTCATAAATCTAAAAAAATTTTAGTATCTTTTTATTTTTCATTTTTAATTATGATTTTTGAATTTAATTTTATGTTTCATTTTCATAGCACTGAATAAACGCAAATAAAATAAATGTGTAAATAAAATATTATAATTGTTAATATGTAACTAAACTACTTCAAATGTGAAATAAATGTGTGAATGAAAAATAAGGAAAGTAATGCCTTTTTAATTATTATTATTATTATATTATTAAT
Organism: Drosophila quinaria; assembly: GCA_035047525.1. Classification (NCBI taxonomy): domain Eukaryota; kingdom Metazoa; phylum Arthropoda; class Insecta; order Diptera; family Drosophilidae; genus Drosophila; species Drosophila quinaria. The sequence goes on along the minus strand of JAWNPO010000384.1, from coordinate 3,910,802 downwards.
AACATATTTTTGCAAAGAAATTTTTTTTGTGAACCGAAACCATACCAAAATTTCAAAACTGAAACATACAGAAACCGGTTCACCGTTACGAAAAACCGAGCGTAACCGATAACCGAAAACCTAAATGCGAACATAACCGAACCCTAAAAGTTATGAAAGTTGAAGTTGGTCTTATTTTCGAATTTTCAATTTTACAAGTCAAAATTAACGCGAGTATTTTGTATTTACTTTTTTTTGTAACATATTACTTTTTAGTAAAATTAGATCTACTTACGTAATCATTAAACTTTGCACAGTTTCCATTTCATCAATGTGCTCGTTGTACATGGCAGAGAGTGTGAGAAAATTAATCTTTTGCTGATCAGTTTTCACCTCTGAGGATAGCTTTTCCAGCAATGCACGCGACTCGGAATCTGCCACCAGTACCGTAAAGAGTTCTATAATCGGAAATGTACATGTTAATAAGGCTTAACAGTTGTGGCCATTACCAAATAGATTTTTACCAATTAGGTTGGCATCTTTGCTGTTCATTGCATTGCGAAGGATGCGACGCAATTGGATGGTAATGAAGCCCTCATTGATGATCTTCTTGTTGGTATTGTGCCTCTGATATTCAAGTAGATACTGTGCCATGACATACCAAACATCATGCTCCTTGGCCTTGGTTAGTTGTTCGAGGGATAAAAAGAAATCGGCACGAGCACCATCAATGTCGTGCTTGATATTATCCTGTAGCAACTTTTGCATTTGCAGCAACAGCGAGTTCTTCGGATCCGTCTCGATGATCATAAGGAGCAGAGTGCGTGCCAAGAACTTGACAATGGGCAGACTACCGCTAATGCGCTTCTACAAGGTGCAAATATTCTGATTACGACTTAGTTAAGGAAGAAAGAAAATAAGCATTTACCTTTGGCTGTGGCTTCTGTTGCGGCTGAACCTCGACTTCATCGAACATTGAGACTGAGTAACGCTTCTTGGGTGTTGGTTCTATGTTAAACTTCACGTCTATGGAATTATTTAGAGCTGTGGAAAAGTTAAGCGTTGTCTCGCCGAGGGCAATTGGAACGCCATCCAATGCACGGCATATTTGATCATTTACTGCCTGCTCCTTGCCCACATAATGCGCATCGATGGCATCCAGTGGATAGTGTATGACCGCCACACGTACATACTTAATAAGCTCCATGAGATCGCGCTGACTACTGCGCTCGTGAAGAAGCGCCTCGGTCAGCAGCTCGTAGGCCAGTGGAAAGCACAATGGATCACTGTCGTTCACCAATTGCATCGAAGACGAACGCGTGTCTGTAGGATTGGATACGTTTTAAGATTACAGATGCCACCCTCCTGATTGTTTACTCACCATGACTGTGACTCTTGGCGTCGCTTATTTGCTGCACCAATAGCTCAATGCCAAAGTTGATAAAGTCCTTGCTGTTGGCCGGCACACAGGAGATGAACTCAATGACATGATGGGCCAGTGCACAGCTTAGAGGCAGGCATCCCACGCACTGACTAATCCTCAACAGACCATATACCTTTTCTATACCAAGTGCCGTGCAAAGTTCGCCCATTTCATTGACTATCAAGGCACAGACGTTTAGCGTGGCCTGTGCCCGCGAGATGATGACTTCGATGCCCTCATCGAGTAGAGCAAGGCGTTTTTGTAATGGTATCAGATCCGAGCTGCAATTCAACTGTAGATTGAATTTTTGGCACAGCTGGAAACGATGTTTGATGAGCAAATATCGACGTTTGTGCACGGGCTCAACGCTGGGTAGCATCAACTTGAAAAGTTCAAGTAAATTTAGGTGTTCCTGCACCTTTGTCTCGCTGTTGTTGTTGCAGGAACTCATCTCAAGCAGATTGGCCAAGATATCAACGACATCCGAGCCTTGCTTGGTTTTATTTTTGCCATAGAGAGACTTGAAGAAGTCGTACGCCATGTCGATCTGTCCACGTCGCGCCATTTGGTAGCAACAGTTGAAATTGGCGCTGGTGGAGATCTCTGGCGCCGCTTTGGTCAGTATGCGTATATCCTTCAGCATGTCCGGTAAATTCAATTTAACAATGCGCATCATGAACAACTCAAGATTAATGTCAGCAGCACTATCCGCTGGCCAGCCATACTTGACCTTCATGATCTTGATCACCTGGATCTCATACTCGGCATTGATCTTCACACTGAGTGGATGCGTAGAGTTGCGTAGCTTGATAAGCGGTGCCAATGTTTCCGGCCAGGGAACTGGCGCATTCTGCAAGATCGAGAGCGCGCATTCTAAGCGACTGTCCTCGTTGTGGATCAGTTCAATGCAAGCTATCGCCCGCTCCAACCAATTGCTAAGCGATTGACGATTGGCCACCAACTGTGCGATATACTGCTTAATGACATCCAAAGGCTGCTGCCCCTTCTCCTGATAGATGGGGTATAAAAAGTCTCTGACGAGGCTCTGCAACTTGTCTAGATGCACGCGTTGCAATATACGCAAAGCTGTGGCATCTATGGAGTCCTGCATGTAGCTGTCCAGTGTCAAGTTGAGATTGTATCTTTTCTTTAGTACTGACAAGTCCTGCAAGGCATTGTCCAGATCCCTCAGCTTGCCAATATTGCGCTCCTGCTGGCGTCGCACATCACTTCAGAAACGATATGAAATTAATATTTACATTAAGTTTAATCAGTTGAAATACTAACGAGTAGATAAATTGCATTTCCTCAAATATTTCCAATATTTTGGTCGAGAATTCCAGACCGATAGCTGGCCAATGATCGCTGAACTGTAATTTCCGAGTCCTTTCAATGCTCCAGTCCGTGATGTAGGGCATAATCGTGGGATGCGTATTACTGACAACGGGCACGAATTGACGCAACCACTGCACCACATTAAGCGGCTCCGTGTCGCTGGGTATAAAACCGAGCAGAATACGCATCTCATCCGCGTTGAGATGTGGCAAAATGTTGCTCGAGTGTCGCCTCCAAATCAGGCAAGCTGTGGGCATATCGCTGGTAAACAATCCCTTGACCATTTTCAGCAGATTCGTGTTGTAGACAAACTTTTGCCACTCTGCATTACACTCGTAGGGATCAATGATGGCCATGGTTTTTAGGCGATGCAACTGCTCGTCTATTTCCAGCAGATGATCCTCATCTTCCTGCAAATGTGGTTGGCATATTTATATTTATAAATTGTATGCATTCAGATTATTGCATTAGTTTTCGCCTTACCTCAAAGTTCAATCTCTTTTTCACTTCCCTCAAATAGCGCTCCAGAATATGGCGCGAACTCAAGTTCATCATGCGATTGTTCTTAATAAATTCCTTGCTTTCGATCTGTCCTAGCAGCTTGAGTAGCATTTCAAACTTCTTGTCCAATTCGTTGTCATGTACAATGTTTGCATTCGCATTGCACAGCTCAACGAGAATTCGTTTGGCTCTGGCTTCGTAGATCGGTTGCAGACATAGTTCAAATTGCTTTCCAAAGTCCTTAAGTATGAGCAAAAAAATATTCAATAACAAGAATCAACATAAGGGCTCAGGAATTAGCTCAAAATTACAACAGAATGCTATATGAAGAAAACTTAAGCAAGCATTGACGAAGATTGGATGCAGTTTTGATAACAATTATTTAAAAACTAGCAAAAAAGCAAGCACTGCTTTAAATACAATTATATAAATCGCTATTGCTTCAAATATCTCAAACAACAAAAAAAAATTTCATACTAGGACTTGATTTTCGACTGATTGTCCCTATGCCAGCTATATGATTTAGTGGTCCGATCCAGAATCTAACAAACAAACAACAAACTCGATCGGCGTGTAATATAGACGCACCTACATACCAAGTTTGGAATCTTTTTTTAAGTACGGGGTCTACAAAAACTGATATTTCGCAAGTTATTAAATATATGTAGGTACCTCCGCCTCTTCCAGACGACCTTTGGCAATGAGTTTCTTGAACCGATCACTGGGATCGGTCTCAGACACCATCATCATTTCCACTTCGGAAGGGTTTTCAGACTTTTCCGACTCCTTGGTCGCCAAGTAATAAAGGTTAACAGCACTCTTTGGCTGTCGCACGAGCCACGCATGTTGTGGCACCTCCACCTCGTTTTTGCATCTGAGTGCTGACAACAGAAATTTAATGGGGGGAAATTAGATGTTGCTCCCATGAAGGGCAAATTCAATTCTTACATGGATATTCGACAATTCTTATAAAGCGATCACCGTCTTCGGTTGTCTTGGTAAGGATTAGCAGCTCCAAACTCTCTTCAGTGCACTCCATGACCTGCATATCTTCGATAAGTTGTGAACGGCTCTGTGCCGATTGACACACCATGTTGATCGTGCGTGTAAATGGACAAATCTCCAGCAAGTGACCAGAATGTGTAAGTGCAAGACTGTGTAATTTAGTTATAAAAAAGAATAACCCTTTAACTAAATGATGTATAATGTTGTTGTATTAAAAACCTACATATAATGATCTATATTGTAGATCTCCTTAATGCTGCCAAATTGTTGCTGTATATTGATGCGCGTCATATCCTTTGATCCAGTTCTGAAATTTAACGCTCCTTGTGCGCCTGTAATCCTCAAATCGTAGTCTGTACGCTGCTGACCATCCTGATTGTTCTCGGCATAGCTGTGGGCAGTGAGCTGCTTCAAGAGCATTGTACACTCCACATTGGCCAGTGACTTTCCAGTGGATGTGCGCTGAATTGTGACATCGTCCAGAAGAGCTGCACTATTCTCATTGTCACTCAACGTTATATTGGCAAGCGACTCCAGAGCGACTTCATTAATTTCACTGAGGCTGTAAGATTAATCAAAGAGATAGTGCGGAATCAGATTATTGGTGGTTTTGTTACTCACCAGTAGACGCTGCCGTTCCTGCAGCTGAAGTAAAAGTGTTGTCCCAAATGTTGAATGCTGGTGAATGTACCGTCGGCTAGGCCCACATCTTCAATGCGAATGCTCACACTGAACAGCAGCAGACCCTTTATATAGATCCCATGCACTTCGCCGTCGGAGAGGCCGCATACGATGAGGTTACCACTGTTCGATATGGCAATCGCATCGATGTGAGCGCTAAAACTCAGGAAACTGCACTTGGCCACCAGTTCGTCCTCGAGCAGTAGAAGACTTCTGTCAATGGATATGACCATTTTACCGCTTTGCACAGATGCTTGAATTGATGGACTTTTTGTAACCTAAAATCACAACAACAACAACAACAAACTCAAGTAATTCATTTCCTTCTTCTTTGAATTTCAATTTGAGACTTGCCTCATCATCGCTGCTAATTTTAAATATGCTCCGCGATGAGAAGGCATTGGATATGGTCTCATCTTCCACCGCTGACGCCTCGAAGTTGCTCCACATATTTGTTTGATTACAAGTTAGCCGCTATGAAAATTTTAAACTAGCCAGCGCCAAAATGGAAGCGTCATTCTAGTACTCAGACCGATTTCAATAAAAATCGATTTTAAATCGATTTTTTCGTTGGTGGAGCAAAAATCGATTTAGTTTAAAAAAAAGATCGATTTTGTTTAAAAATCGATTTTGTATAAAAAGAAATAGATTTTTTTAAAAAGGACCAGTGCTGTGAAATGCAACTTGTGACTGGAAATGTAATTGTTGTAATGCAAATTTTTGAGACCACAAAATGTACTAAAGAAAGCAAGAAAAGGAAATTAATAAACGTATTAAACGAAAGTTTGCTCATTGAAAATGTTTTTATTGAATATTCGAAAATTTCCAATGTAAACAAACACTAAGTGTCACAAAGCTGTTTCGAATCCAAATCGAAATCAAAACGAAATCAGTCTCTGAGCCGTTTCACGAAATCAATTGGTAAGACCACATCAGCTGTGAACAGCTGACTGCGAAATCTAAACCAAATCTAAACACAATCTAAAACGCTTTCAGGAATCCCATTATTATTTTCCTTTAAAAAAAATGTGATAAGTTATATAAATACTACAATAAAACAACATTAAGAAAATCAAGTTAAAATTTTTTTTAATTAAAATCGATTTTTTCTTCTTAAAAAATCGAACTAAATCAATTTAAAAAAAAAATCGTAAAGTTCCAACTCTAATTCATTCTCCTTCAATATCGGCTATCAAAACTAAAGTGGCCACCTTGGTTTAAGTTTGGCAAAAAAAATGTGGCAGCCATCAGCCACATTTTTAACTCATTTTTAAAAAATGAGTAAAATAAATTTCAGACCAAAAATTTTAAAGTAAATTTTATTATTTAAGAAATTTTATAACTTTTTTGGTTTATTGAATTTGTGCTTTATTGGAATATTATTCAATTTAAAAATTAATTACATTCACACATCGACAGCACTTCGATAGTATCGATATCTCCGATAAATGCTGACTCAATTTCGATTTGAAACCAATTTGGAAGATACAAATATCGGAAATTTGTGTGAAGCCTAATTACTTATCGATACTCAGAGAGTGCAGGGTTACCATAGCTTCAAAATAAAGAAGAATTTTGGTATTTGCTTGGCTGACAAGCGAGGAAAATTATTTATATTTTAGAATCCACGACGCTTCTCATACGAAAATAGTTAAAATATAGTAGTATCAAATCAGTTTTAATGCTATAACGATCAAATGAAAAAGTGTGGCGCCCAGCAAGGGCAATTAGTGTGCTATTGGTGTCCAAATGGTTACACGGCAACTAAATTCCCATAAAAAATATAGCTTGCCATTGCGGCCATCAACAAAAACGAAAACCACGAAACAGATTTACGTGCGCAAAGTGCAAGTGTTGCATGGTAAAATCTTAACGTGCAAATATAATTAAAATTGCTGTACACAAAAATGAATATACGAGGTGTAGCGTAAAACCAAATTAAAAAGTAGCAGCGAAATTGCTGCCGCTGCTTTGCGGTGGTGGTGCAAAAAGAACATAAAATCGGTGGCAAGAAGAAGAGCCGCCAAGTGAGAGAAAAGTGAAATAAAAAACAACAACGCTAACAACGCGAAACGCAACATCAATTAATCATATCAAACAAAACTCTCCAATTCTAAACGACGTGAACATTTGCATTGGATCTGGTGTTATTTATGCTGCAGGTGCTTCCTTCCACCGCTGCCTTGGTTGGCGCTACGCTATTCCGACGCTGCCAACGCTGACGACATGCGCGCGTAGAGTTGCCAGCTCTGAAATTTGTCAGAAAGTGGTCGCATTGTGGCGGCTTCTGCACAAGTGGCATCATTTTTAAAAGTGGACACTTTTTGAACAGGCATGCCTGGTAAGTAATTGGAGGGACATACTTGAAGCATTTACCATTTACTCATCAATGGCTTCTCGCACAGGCTGGCAACCCTATTTCAGCACACACCGCATAGGAAGGATCTAAGCAACTAAGGCAGGAGAAGATCAATCAGTCAGAGTCCAAACAAATCTTAAGTACACGCGTCGTGGTCCAGGGGATCGACGACGCCATTAGATAGAAATTTTTGTTCGCCCCCGTAGTTAAAGAAAAGCTGCCACCATTCGGAAGAAAAACACTTCGAATATGACCCATAACATCGGTATGGCGCCATATCGTTTGCCGGGTCCATCGGGCGCTCTCTGCCCGCCTGATTTTAAGCCGCCGCCTCCGACGGATATCATCTCGGCGCCGAGTAATCCAAAGAAGCGACGGAAAACCTCAAATGCGGCCAACTCAGCCGCTGCAGCGGCGGCGGCAGCTGCGGCGGCCGCCGCTGCCAATTCGATGCAACAGCAGCAGCAATCAGCGCCGCCAACGCCGCAGGATCTGTTGCCGCCGCCACCGATGGGCGGTTTCGGTGATACGATAATCGCCTCCAATCCGTTCGACGATAGCCCCCAAGTGTCGGCCATGTCCAGTTCGGCGGCCGCTGCAATGGCGGCCATGAATCAAATGGGCGGCGGCGGCGGCGGACCTGGTGGACACTTTGGACCGCATGCGCACTGGGAGGAACGCATGGGCATGGGCATGCATCCGCATATGCATCCACATCATCCAGGAGCTGGCGGTGGGCCCATGGGCCATGGACCACACGGGCCACACCATATGGGCGGGCCACCACAAATGCGTGGCATGAGCCCTCTGGGACCTGGTGTGCATCCGCATGCCATGGGACCCGGTGTTGGACTGCCGCCGCACATGAATCATGGCCGAGCCGGTGGAGTGCCCATGGGTAGTCCAATGGGTGCGATGGCTGGCATGGGCGGAATGAGTCCCATGGGCAGCATGGGAGGACCAAGCATATCACCGCACCATATGGGCATGGGTGGATTGTCTCCAATGGGCGGTCCCAATGGCCCCAATCCGCGAGCAATGCAAGGATCACCGATGGGTGGTGGTGGAGGACCCGTGCCGGGCCAGAACTCGCCAATGAACTCGCTGCCAATGGGCTCACCCATGGGCAATCAAATTGGCAGTCCATTGGGACCGGGACCAGGACCAGGACCCGGACCCGGGCAACAACAAGGAGCACAACAGCAGCCACAAAACCCGCAACAGACGCATATGAACAATGGGCAAATGGGTCCCCCGCCTTTGCACAGTCCGCTGGGCAATGGGCCAACAAATCACAGTCACATGTCCGGCGGACCTGTGCCAGGACCAGGACCTGGGCCAGGTGGACTAGTTGGCCCAGGTGGCATGTCGCCGGCTAACAGTAACAGCAGCAACATGATGGGCGGCAATGCGTCCAACAGTGGCAACAACAACAACAGTGGAACGAATCCCAACAATAGCAGCAACAATCAAAATCCCCATCCACATCCACATCTGTCGCCAGCGGCGGCGGCGGCGAGTGGACGTTTGGGTGGTGGTGTGCCCAATTCAATGCAATCCAATGGTCCAATGCCAGCGTCTTCGTCTTCAGCAGCAGCATCGACAGCGACGACGACGTCAACGGTAACAGCGACCACGTCAGTGCCTACGTCCTCACCAGCGCCGCCCGCCATGTCACCGCACCATGCGCTCAACAGCGCCGGCCCCAGTCCGGGCATGCCCAATGCGGGTCCAAGTCCATTGCAATCGCCGGCGCTTAGCGGTGCTGGCAACAGCAACAACAACAACGGTCCCATGATGGGCCAGCAAATGAACCCCAATGTTCCTATGCAGCAGCAGCAGCAACAACAACAACAACAGCAGCAACAACAACATCAGCAGCAACAACAACAACAACAGCATGGCCCAATGGGCGTCCATATGGGTGGCCCACCGGGACCTGGTCATGTGCCTGGTGGTCCAATGGGCATGGGCATGAATCAAATGCTTCCGCCACAGCAACCGCCGCATCTTGGCGGACCACCGCACCCGCAGCTTATGAACCATCCGCACCCGCATCATCCGCATCCAGGTGGTCCCCCGCATCACATGATGGGCCCTGGCCCAGGCATGCATGGACCAGGTCCTGGCGGCATGCCGCCCCATATGGGTGGCGGCGGCGGCGGTGGTGTTGGTAATCCCCATATGATGGGTCCACACGGCAATGCCGGTCCACACATGGGACACGGCCATATGGGTGGCGTGCCCGGACCGGGTCCCGGGCCAGGCGGCATGAACGGACCGCCGCCACACCATGGAATGCCACCTCACCACGCACATAACCATCCACATCATCACGGCCATGGACACAATCCAATGGGCGCACCAAATATGTTTGGAGGCGGCGGTGGACCAATGGGTCCCGGTGGACCCATGGGAAATATGAGCGGCGGTCCCATGGGCAACATGGGTGGTCCAATGGGCAAACCCATGACGATGAGCGGCGGCAAAATGTATCCGCCTGGTCACTCCATGGTCTTCAACCCGCAGAATCCGAATGCGCCGCCCATCTATCCGTGCGGCCTGTGCCACAAGGAGGTGAACGACAATGACGAAGCAGTCTTCTGTGAATCCGGCTGTAGCTTCTTCTTTCACAGGTATGTGGATTAACTGACTGCCCACCAGAGTTGTTTCTAATTAATGAATTTGGCTTTGAAAAAAGTAGTGCTAATGAAATTTCATTGAACTAGCATTAAAAAAAGTAGTGCTAGTGAAAAATTGTAATTACTTTTCATATTCAATGCCAATTAATTTATTTCAAATTATTTTAAATAAAATTAATAATAATTTTTTTTGGAAAAATTAAGAAAAATTGAAAAAAGAGTAGAAAAGTATACTATATTTATTCGTTTAAAATTATTGTATATAACTATCGTATATCGAGGAAACTATCGGAAAACAATTTTCTACGATTTTTTCAATTTTTCTAAATAAATATTGTATAAAATTATCGTATAAAACCATCATACATCGGAAAAACTATCGGAAACAATATTTCCCATTTTTCTAAAATTTTTCCAAATTTTTATAATTTTTCCAAGAAAGTATCCAATCACACAAATAGTTCTAATAATAATCATATATTTAATCTTTTTGATTTTAGAACGTGTGTTGGTCTAACGGAGGCGGCCTTTCAAATGCTCAACAAGGAGGTGTTTGCCGAGTGGTGCTGTGACAAGTGTGTGTCTTCCAAGCATATACCCATGGTTAAGTTCAAATGCTGAAGATCATCATCCAACTGGAACAATTGAACAACCAACAACAACAACAACCACCAGCTAGCACTCATTCACTCTGTATAAATAATATCCAAGCATTAACTATTTTAAATTGTAGCATTTAAGGGAGGAGATTAGGGTTCCATTATTCATGCGCTCGCTCAACAGTCAACAAAAGGTCCCCAACGAATCAATCAATCAATCAATGTTTCAATCTTTAAGCGACAACTCACTAAATGGCCGGAACAGTGTTGTGAATTTTAGTTTCGGCCTGGCTCAAATACGCGCATCCTTAAAACAAAACAAACCTTAAGTTAAACGACAACAAGAACGATAAACAACAACAAAAATGTATGCTAATTGTAATATAGTATAGAATAGTTATATATATATATATATTATTTTATATACTTAGATAAAGATGAAAACGAAATAACAATATTTATGGCGTGGCGTTGTCAGCTACAAAGCAAGATAAGCAATCCGTAACGGAAATGAAAAATAGAACAAAAAAAGAAAATGAAAACAAAAAAACAAACACAATGAAAAAGGCGAAGATGATAACGAAAAAAAAAACAATTATCAATCTACTCCAGTGTGCATGTGTATTATAGAAGCGAAATTATGGAAATCACAAAAAGCAAAGCAAAACAAAACAAAACATAGAATGAAAGGACAAAACGAAATGAAACAAAAGCAAAAAATAATTTGAACACAAACAAAACGTTAATTTTACATTGGTTTTCGAATAACTAGAATTTTAAGTGTGAGAGTGCATGCATATACATAATATACATATAACATATACAACTAAGATAAATTTAAATCTAATAATCGATCTGAAAAAAATGAGCATAAATTTGTAACGAAATGAAATTAATTGTGTGAAATTGTTTCCAATTGCGTGCAAGAAAATGAAATGAAATGCGAAAAAACAAAATGTGTGTGGATTTTTTTACTCTTGCGTCGTCAATTTTACATGAACTCTTTTTAACTAAATACTTAATATGAATACTAAGCGAAAGAGTATTAAATGATGATCTTGAGATCATAAATCGATCGATTCAAATTGGTGCAAAATGTATTTACAAAATATTAAAGGTCAACAAATGATGAACACACGATGAAAGAGTGAAATCGATTGCGAACAAAAAAAAAAAAAAACAAGCACAAGAAATTATTATGAATGAAGCAACAACAATTAATTTAAGCATTACAAGTTAACGCGTGAAGAAAATGAAAACAACAACAAAAAATGTATAAATTGCAAATTAAGTTATTTATAATTAAATAAAAATACATATAAAATACATTGAAAACGTGTGTTGAGTTTTATTGAAAGTATGAAAAATGCATTTTAGTGCAATCCCCTTTTCATTATTCATATCTTTTGGAACATACTCTAGCCAAAAAATTTAATTGATATTGCTGAAATATATTTCAAGGCTTAAACTAAACAAGCACAGGATATTTCGATAATAAACAAATACAAATATATCTTTGTTGCTGCTGATCCTTTAAAAAGCTTGCATAACAAATACTCAAAATGAATGTTCAAGTTGATAATGCGATCTTAAACAGTTTCCCATTATTCGGCCAAATAATTCGATCTTAGGAGAAAGAACAGATCAAGGCAATTTAGCAAGGGAGCCACTTAAAGCTACTAATTTATATATTCTTTTTTGATTACATTTAACTTTTTTCTTTTATATACTTGGATTTCTTTTATATCATATTTATTGCACGCAAAAACAAAATGAGGTTTCTGCATGGCTCGCTATTTTATCCGATGGCTGCCGTTATGAGTTCGGCCACATCCTGATCTGTGCTACGCACTGTCAGATTGAGTGTGACGCCCTCGGACAGCGCCAACTTGGCCCGCACCAGCACTTCGACACCGCCTCGGAAGGTGCCTGTCAAAACAAAGAAAGAATATTAGTAATGTAACTAACTTTATGCCAGATAATACAAGTATTACCTGAGCAGAGTACTGTGTGCAGGTGCGTGCCCTCTGGCACATTTTCGGATAGACTCGCTGCCCCTAGCCCAAGTATTTTTATTATGGTATTGACGGCATCCTGCAAGGTGCTGACAGCGGACAGTACAAAGGTATCCTCCGCTTGTAACCACTCTGTAAATAAATGAGAAACTTTAATAAAAAACAAAATAAATAGATATTTGATTAAAACTTACCCTCACTGTCGGCGGCATCCCATGACACCTGGAAGTTATTCTTTTTCGTTTTTTGTATTTGATCAGCCAAGGTGATCTCAAGATCCTCCAGCATGTACTCATCATCGTAGCCCTCCTCGGAGTCGGGCTCACCAGTATTGGGATCGCAATCCTTGACCACGAAACGTAATGTTGCACCGAATGTAGCTGCAAAGTTGAATATGAATTACATACTGTTTTAAATGGTAATATATTTGTATAGTACCTATGGAACTGCCAGCATCCGGCGGGAACTCGACAATCACGAAAGTCGTGTGTAATTCGTTGTACGGCAATTTGGGGCACGGGATGACGGCACGCGCCGTGTAACCGTCGGGCAGAGTCAGATCGACGCGAACATTCTCCAGGAACTGATCGGAGAGCGTGTTGAGGCAATCGAACTGGAAAACAACGTGTTGTGCGAATATATGCTTGATGCACTGCACCGTGTACTCCGTTTCGCTTTCCGTAAGCTGAATGGGCGCCGTGCTGCGATGAATGGGTCCCAGGACCTGTATACCTGGCAGCTGAGCCAGTCGAGCGGCGCTTTCCTCCTCCCGTGTGATCTTTGGCACACGGGGAGCGCTGGTAACCATCATGACATCGTTTGTGATTTCGGGCTTGACAATAGCTGCCTTGGGCACAATGGAAATGTCAAAGTGTGTCTGCAGTTCGCCGTTCAAATGGTCCTGCAGCGCCTTCTCCAGTAGAGCCAGCGAGCAGTTCTCCCGCTCAATGATGTATGTTTTTGTAGAGCTCCGGCTTCGCCGAGTTCAATATGCTTAGGTAATATGTGGCACGGTCGCGCACCTCATCATCGGGATCCATCTGGCAGCGGCCAAGCAGCACCAGAATATTTGCAAGCAAAGCTGGACAAGAGGCGCCAAACTGGGCGAGGGCAGTGACCGCCGCGGCACGCACAATGGGGCTTTCCAGGATGACACGATTGTAAATGAAGCGTATATACTTGGAGGGCGTGGCTGCAAACGGACCCTCCTTGCCCAACAGATGCAGAATGCGCACGGCCAACGAGACGTGCTCACAATCTTCGATGAACTCACAGAGATGAGAGAGACCCGACTCCTTGGCATCGACATTCTCCTCAATGATCGTTATAATGGTGTCCACAATCGATGTCTTGTACTCGAGTCCGCCCTCCTCGCGCAGCATCCCACTGAGGAAATTCATCAGCACTGTGTGCTTGCGCGGATATTTGGCGCAAAGTGCACAAATCGCCTGCACAACGACCACCTTGAATTCATCGGAGATCTCGGCCACAAATGTCGAAATCTGTTTCATCAGACGCTCCACAGATGATTCGGCGCCCGTTTTCAACAGCGTTGTTATGGCCAGCGTGGCAACCGATCGGTTTGAGTCGGTGATAAGACCCTCCAAATCTAAATTGCATGTGGTCACCGCCGCCGGATGCGTCATGGCCACCTTGTTGAGGGTGCGCACGGCAGCGAAACGCAAAGTAGCCTTTGGCGAGCCACAAAACAGTTGCAATATGGAAAAGGCCGGCGACAACATGCGTGGATTTGTGTTCTTTAGATTGACAATAGCATGGGCGGCCTCGTAGACGACCATTTCGCTCTTGTGACGCAGACACGACTCAATAAACGAGTACAGTGGCGAGTCCGACAGCTCTTCGGCGGGCACATCCTCCTCTTCGATCAGCTTGCAAGCAATGCGTATCTGTGTGAGTTAAGAATGGTTGATAATGACATGATCCATTAAAAAACGATCATCGACTTACCAGCATACAAGCGGCATAGGGACTCTTGAGCGATCCGCGCGTCAATTTGTTGACCAGCTTGGAGACGGCCAAGCGATCCGATTTGCGAATGTGATACAACAAGCCGAGAGCATGATATTGAACCATTATATTGTCGCTGTTCAATGCCTCTTGAGCCTCGTTGGCCCAACGTTTGACCACATCGCCGGCAGTGCTGGCCAGACGCAGGGAGCTGACCAGTGCCGCACAAGAAACGGCCGCGTTCTTGTCCACAATGCATTGTTTCATATAACGCTCAACGGCCTGGAGCATGGTGTGATCTGTGATGCTGCAGAGTGCACGAATGGCAGCAGCCCGATATAGATCCTCTTTGCCAGTCATGTCCTTTGTCAGGGAGCTGGTGACAATGATGACATCCTCGGCAATGGAGCTCAGCTCCTTAATGCCCAAATAAACCATGCGACGCAGCACCACATCCTTGGACTGGAACAGCTTGGTCATGGCAAAGAAGCAATCGGTTGCCTCGCGTGCCACCAGCTGTTCGCCCTGATTGATCAGGTATAGAATCTTGGTGAGAATGTGAATGCATTTGCGGGCATTCACTGGCGTCTCATTAAATGTACGCGTCTCCTGCAGCACCGACGTTTTCTCCAGGTTCTGGTACGCATTTGTTGGACCTGGGCGTTTCAATTGCGTAGGTGAAATGAAATATTTCATATTTCAACCGGGCAGGAGGTGATAAATAGAAACAATTTATTTATGTGTTATTCTGTTTACTATCAAGTGTGTGAATATAGGTGTTAGTTTTGTTGGCCTGCTCGATTCACTGTGTGTGTGCGTGTGTGTAATATGCAGTGGATTGCCAGCGGAGCACCTTCTTCGGCTCAATTGTAATTGTTGTTGTTGTTGGCAGAGTTGGTTTGTTGCCGTTGCGGCACCGCTGTTAGTGAATTTTCGCTGGTAGACAGTTACTTACCGTCCTCTTCTTCATCTTTGTCGCGACGAAAAGAACCCATTTTTAATCAGGCCTACTTGTTAAACGATTAAAAAACAAATAAAATTGTGAAATTTTAGAAAAAAAATCGTTGATTTTTCGCTACGCGTACACGTCACACTCTGCTGGCAGCTAGAGTTGTATCGAATCGTTCGGACTAAGTTCGATTGAACTATTCACCAAAGGGAGCGAACGAACTAAATCCTTGATTGTAGGTCTTATGGTTGGATTAAAATGTGTATTCTTTTGTTTTTATTTTAATATTCGCTTTTTAAATATAACGGCGTTAAGGGATCTCGAATAAACGTTTAAACGATAATGGGACTCGAACGAACTATTGAACGACAATGGGACTCGAGTCACCGGCTGAGCTAAGCAACTGAACTACTGAACTAAATGACCGACTAGTTCGTTCGCAAAAAATTGAACTACTTAACTAAATCCTTCAACTGAACTAAACATGAACAACTCTACTGGCAGCGAAAAGAAGTTTAGCATTGACATTCGGATGTAAGCGTTACCAGTGGTAACCATCACCAGTTCAGAGTCAGCTATTTTGAATAGCTTTAGGTTGAAGTACATATTTATTTTTATTTGATAACATAATCACTACAATAAAATTAAGATGTGAAATACTTTGGAAATATGTGTAATTGCTTTAAGATTTTTTGAACGAAATATTTTTTATTTAATTAATTGCAAAAATAACAAGAACTGCAAAAAAAATATATTTGGCTTTTTTTTCGTCAATTTAGCTCATTTTAGTTTGATTTTGGCTCAATCAGATATTTTTATGTGGCAACCGTGGTTACCACCTACTTTAACAGAAATTTAACAGCAAAGTTGCTTATATTTGGCAGAAGAAGATGGATGTGTACCATTCAGATGTAAACGTTGACACTGTCAACAGAGATAAAACGTTTTGCAGAAAAAAAATAGAATTTGCGTGGAAAGAATAATAAATATAAAAAAAATGCGCTCGCGTAGCAGAAGTCGCTCACGGAGCCCACGCAGAGATCGATATGGAGAAAGACACAACAGCGGCCCGTCTCGGGATCGTTCGGATAGGCGGGAAACAAACAAGCCGGTGTCACACAGACGTTCTGAGTCTAGAACTCGAGAGCAGCAAAAAAGGCATCGAACACAACATGGAAGAAATGGATACACTGACACATCGCCTCTAAAACGAGAACGCCGCAGCTCACCGCGCCGAGAGACGCAGCGAAAGCACCGATCCCGTTCCCGCTCCTCGAGTTCGGACTCCAGTAGCAGCGGATCAGACAGTGACAGCGACAGCAGTAGCTCCAGTTCCCGCAATCGGAGTCCGGTGAAGCAGAAGCCGAAATCTGTGGAACGATGGCCCAATGATCGTTTCAATGACGACAATGACAGGCAAAAGAATCCATTCAGAGGGCGTGCGCCCGAAGGCAGCTTCATCAACGATCCGGCCGAACGGACAGGACGATCCAACTATCACAGTCGAGGTGGCGGGCAGTTCAAGGGCGATTCGAAGGCCTTAAGTGCAAGACGGGCGCAACGTGTTCACATTGGCGAAGAAGGCGTCCCAGAGGTGTGGGGTACGAGCCCGACGCGGTTGCATGACGATGATGTGGAGCTTGTTAAAGGCTCCTTTGTTGGCCCCAAAAAGAAGAAGAAGAAGAAAAGCAGCAAGAAATCTGATGCAAAGTCTAAAAAGAAATCAAAGAAGTCTAAAAAGAAGAAGCATAAAAAGGAATCCAGCAGCTCTTCGGAAACATCATCTTCATCATCATCGAGTTCCAGCAGCGACGACAGCTCTTCCAGCGAAGACAGCTCTGCAAGTGAGAATGAAGATGATGTTTGGTTGGAAAAAACAGCTGATGGGATTAAGAAGTCATCGTCGAAGAAGAAGGCCAAGAAAATGTCGGATAAAAAACACAAAAAGAAGAAAAAGAAGCGCAAATCCGAGTCCTCCAAACACAAAAAGAGCTCATCTGGTGCAAGCAAGTCCAAGTCCAAATCCAAGTCAAGTGGTGGCAACAATGATGAGGATGTGGGGCCATCACTGCGCACTGGCGGCAGTTTGAATCAAAAGGACTTCGGACGTGCCCTCCTGCCCGGCGAAGGTGCTGCCATGGCTGCCTATATCGCCGAGGGCAAGCGCATTCCTCGACGTGGTGAAATCGGCCTAACATCGGATGAAATAGCCAACTTTGAGCAAGTGGGCTACGTTATGAGCGGCAGTCGCCATCGCCGCATGGAAGCTGTGCGTATTCGAAAGGAAAACCAACTCTACTCGGCGGATGAGAAACGCGCTCTCGCCATGTTCAGCAAGGAGGAGCGACAAAAGCGGGAGAATAAGATATTAACACAATTCAAAGATATGATACACTCTAAATTGCAAGCTAAGGATAAGAAGTAGACAGAACTGAGTTGTAAATAAAATAAATAAAGAATAGTTTAATATGATTGAATTTTGACTACTTCGAATTTCATCGCAGGAAAATACCAAAATTTGCCAAAATTGGTATTTTGGTAAAATATCGATTTCGATAGCGATGCATAGCGCATGCAATGCAAATCGACTTCGCAATTATCGATATATCGAAAATTGCCAGCAACGCGTGCTGAGTGGTTTCGAACTTTTAATTATTTCATTTAAAATGTGTTGATAGTTGGATTTCATTAAATAAGTTTACATTCATTAAATTACTGCAGTACCACACAGTTCACGAAAAACCTTAAAGTACAAATTAAATTAGTTTAACGCTCGTTGCCAAAAGTCAAATTACATGTGCGAGAACCGTGAGCAGGACAGCAGCAGCACGGTGTGAGCGACGCAGCAGTGGTCAGAAAGAGCTAGCACTATATGTACGAAGTGGGTTAGCAAAACAATGAATGCGTGAATAAAGAAAATCGCTAACCGGCAGATTACCGCAAAAAGGAATGGAAATAAATTAAAGATAAGCGACGTCATTGCTTATACTGCCATACGCAATCACACACACACTCACACACAATCATTTTAATCAAAAGCAACAAGAAGAAGAAGAAGACGACACTCCTCTGTCGCTTAATCAATTAGCTGGACACACCAACCCAGAGGCAGGCTGAATCAAAAGGCAAACCATACGGTCAGTCTGGTTTTGTACTTTAAACGTAGCGTGCGTGGCGAGCGTTGACGGTCCGGTCTTCACAATGCCATCCAACGAGCTGCAGTCGCCAACGAGCGAAATGGTCCTGCTCACACCCAACACTGAGAATCCACCAATAATTGCAGCAACTCCAGCGGTGCCCAAGGATAAGGATAAGGATGGATTGCGCGAAGGATCCGCGGAATCGGACAACAGTCGTGTCGTTATGAAGAAGCAACTGGGATTACTCGAGGGCGTCGCCATCATATTGGGCATCATCTTTGGCTCGGGCATATTTGTGTCGCCCAAGGGCGTCATTCGCGAGGTGGAATCCGTGGGCACCTCCCTCGTTATCTGGGTGCTCTGTGGCATGCTCTCCATGATTGGCGCCCTGTGCTACGCGGAATTGGGCACAGCCATACCCAAGTCTGGAGGGGATTATGCGTACATCTTCGAAGCGTACGGCTCGTTGCCAGCATTCCTCTATTTGTGGGATGCAATGATGATATTTGTGTAAGTAACGGTCATTTCGCTTGGATTGCAAAAGCGTAACCTCATTTACATACATGTAATAAGTTAAACGACATAAATTATTCTGTATTTGCTGACACAACAACATATTACAAAACTTGAGCTGACTTTCAATTGGGGCACCAATTGAAGTCCACAGATTTGTCCGCTTTAAAACGACTGTCGTCTGGGTTAAGGTCATTCGCTGAGCTCTCTATCCGTCTGTCTGTCTGTCTGTCTCAAGTCACTTTCTCAAGCAAATAAACGCTGCTCTTATCAGAAATTGTTGTTTGTGCATCAAATGCTCATTCCACTTGTATTGATAAGCGCCATACAAAAAAACACACATTTATTCTCAGATACTGCACTAATGATTGATTGTGCTTATGGCTATAATATTAATACTCTTGCAGAGGGTATTATGACTTTGTTACGAAACTTGTGGCGTTTCAGACTCAAAAAATACATATAGGTATACATATTTTTTTTTAAATCAGCAAATTCAATATTAATAATTTATAATTTTTAAATTTTTAATCACAAATAATTTTAAAGTATGATTTGTAAAGTACATTTTTCAGATATGCCTCATAACAGTTTTGGATCCTGCTTTTTCTCACAGATTATCTCACAGATTATGTTTTGTGAGTTGCCTAATATTTGTTTAAAATTCGAATTACTTTATCAGAATCAGGGATTGCAAAGAATTATTATTTTTTTTATTTTCAAATAAAAAGTCACACACTTATAAAAGAAAAGGTTTGCACCAAAATGTTTATTTGTTTTATGATCTCTCTTTTTTTACCACGATTTTTATTTGAATGATTTTTACTTTTTTCTTTAATGATAATTATTATTTTTGAGGAGTTTCATAAAACTTAGGCCATAATTATTATATTTGATAAAAAAAGCATAAATAAAAACTCAAAACGAATGATTATGAATCAGTTTTATTTTGAGAAAAAAAAAACAAAAAAGTAATTTACGTCTTCTAGGTTCAAATTGATTACGGTCTAACATTTTAAAAAATTTTTCAAAATCTATGATTATTATTAAAGAAAAGTAAAAAATTATAATATAATAATTCAAATGTAATTTTTATAATATAGCTTATAAAAATTACGGACCCTGATCAGAATAGAATAATTAGAATTCAGGTCTCCCCAAGGGTATCAAATCTTCGGTGTGCCGAAAGTTAGTTTTCCTACTCGCAGTATTTATGGTTATTGGAATAATATTTTCAGCTGTAATCGGAGAAGCGAAAACAATTGTTAATACCCATGTTTATAAATAACTGCTTAAAAATTATGGCTCTCCAGTTTCATATGAATAAATGATATATTGATCCGCATGTTTGTTTTCCTTGTAGGCCAACAACAAATGCCATCATGGGACTAACATTCGCCTCGTACGTGTTGCAGCCCTTTTTTGCCGATGGCTGTGAGATACCAAAGATTGCATTACAATTGCTGGCAGCCGCAACGATATGTTTTCTGACTTATTTGAACTCGTATTACATGAAAGTGACGACGAAAATGCAGAATGTAATCATGTTTACCAAAATTGCGGCATTGGTAATGATTATTATAGTCGGATTGGTTTGGATGCTAATGGGACATACGGAAAACTTCAATCAGCCATTTGAAAATACAGAGACTGATCCTGGCAAGCTGTCGGTGGCATTTTATTCGGGCATCTTCTCGTATGCCGGCTGGAACTATTTGAATTTTATGACTGAAGAATTGCGTGATCCATATCGCAATCTGCCACGTGCCATTTACATCTCACTGCCCCTGGTCACGGGCATTTACGTGCTGGCCAATATGGCCTATCTCGCCGTGCTGTCTGGCCCCGAGATGATCGCCTCCAATGCCATTGCGGTGGTATGTAGAAATTGCCTTTGGTTTATCAGGCATTCAATTAACTGATTTTTCTCTCTTTGCAGACATTTGGCGACAAGATACTTGGCAACTTTTCCCTGATTATACCGATTATGGTTGCCATTTCTGCATTCGGTGGTCTGTCTGTGCACATTATGACCTCGTCGCGCATGTGCTTTGTCGGTGCCCGAAATGGACACATGCCAGCGATTCTGTCCCACATCAGTGTTAAGAGCTATACACCGCTGCCTTCGCTGGCATTTCTGGTGAGATCCGTGCCCAATTGACGAACAAAAGAAGTGGCTCAATTGACTTGTTATATTTGGATACTTTTCAGTGCCTGCTCTCGATTCTGATGCTGGTGGTCAGCGATGTGTATGTGCTAATCACTTATAGCAGCATTGTGGAGTCGTTCTTCATAATGCTTTCAGTGTCGGCTGTTTTGTACTTTCGCTACAAGCGCCCCAACATGGAGCGTCCAATTAAAGTGAGTTTCCTCGACGTTCCAAAAATATATGATTCTTTAATAAACTTGTATATCGTTTGCTTTGTTTAGGTCTCTTTGTGGATACCCGCCGTGTTTGTTGTTGTGTGCGCATTTCTGGTCGTCGTTCCGGTTTATGTGGCTCCATTTGAGGTCGCCATGGGCTTGCTAATCACACTAATTGGTATACCATTCTACTACGTTGGCGTCGTGTGGCAGAACAAACCGAAATGGGTGCAGCACGCGATTGGTGCGTACGCAAAAACCGTTGTCTCTGACCTTGGCAATCGCCTCGATTTTAAATCGCCTCGATTTAAAGCCTTTATTACCATTTTCACGTATGACCACAGAACTACCGTATTTACGTAATCTTTATTCTCTTTTTCAGATTCGATGACATTTACCTGCCAAAAACTCTTTTTGTCCGCCAAGGAGCAGAAACAGGACTAGTCACAAAACGGATTTCGTTTTCACCTGACTCTAGACTTACAGACATTGGATTTCATCACCTACCTACACATATATCACATATATACATACATGACAAAAACATTTACCATAAGTGCAAAGCCATCGAATATTAGTTTTTATTTAATGTTTTATTTTTTTTTTGTTTAAATTGTTATTATGAGACACACGTGACAGATATCTGGCAAATAATTTAACTGAGAACTTGTTCTATACTACTAAATTTTAAGGGGCCATTTTGTCAATTGGCTAAATCTATTTTGATACATAAAATCTATGTTTATGTAATATATATATATATATATATATATATCATATATAGACTGTCAGTTATATCACACGAGCGAGCTTAGCTTTATTTATTCTGTTTATGACCAAAGTACGCCTATATTTTGCCAAAGTTTATAAGTTTAATTTGTTTGCTATTGAGCACTGACTTTATTATTTATATTTGATTAAAATTTAATTACGTACATTTTTAAAAAAATTAACTTGTGTTATTCTAAATAATTTTGATATCTTAATTGTTAATTTGAAAAAAAAAAAACTAATAAATTTTATATTTTTAAATGTGATTTAGAAAATGATTCGCCTTCTTTTAGGAGTTTTTTCGGAAGACATAAAAAGTATACTACAGATTGTATTAAAACGGTGATACTCAGCTGTTTTACAGTTGTCTGCCAATCAATTATAAGCTGATAAGCTATATTAATGGAATGTGGTTATATTTAAGCCCAAGCAGACATATAATAATGTACGATGCTATGTGAGTTGGCCATTTGAAGTTAAATATAAACCAGGGCTATCACTCTTGCCAAATTTTGGACATGCCCGACACGTAGCCTCGAATGACGACAGCTTTATGGATATACAATTGAATCTACTTACTAAGAACATGGAAGGCAACACATGTACTTTTACTCAGATCGCAGAATCTAGGTGTTATTAATTGATAAAAGTGTAGTGCACCTTTTGGCTGATTTGCATGCTGATCAGGTGCCACTTGTCTATTTATATCTTCTCGCTTATATCTTATCTTCTTTGTATATTCTCATGTCTTTGAGCTATTTTGTATGGATATGAAGGCTTACATGCGCTGATTTCATCGCCGTCTTTTTTTATGGCATTTTAAATATATGCCAGGGAAAAGACGAATTGCCAAAATCATTGTTAAATCAGGAGCTCATTCAATTTTATGACTTTCTTTATGAACGAATAATTGAGTTTTAATTTTAATATCGGACGTGTCTAGCTGGGAATACACACAAAAATGTGATCCGATTGCACTCCGTTTGTTTTCAACTAATTCCCCGGGATTCACTTCTATAAATACTAATATATGAAATTATGAAATGACCCAACTAATTAATATTACCCAGATATTTATCACAAGTTGGTTGGGGCACAAAAACAATGCTTTAAAATGTGCTAATTGTTCACACGTTTTCATTGATCTGGTCTACTCACCCTGGGAGATCACCAGACTGTTTGTTTCTTTGACTTGGCTTCGACTTTGTTATTTCCAGTGAGTCGACTAATTAATTGACACTGTTTTAATTCAAAACTGTTCAAATAATTCCCAGTTGTAAGTCAAATATTTGAAATAAATTATTATGGGTATATTTGAGATACTTGAACAATACTATTATTTACTGTGTGATGCAAACTTATTGTAGATAAAAGCAAATCCTTTAACTTGATCATGTGATCACCATATGGAGCACACACAAGTACAAACGTTTCCGATTAGCACCTTTTAGGGTGTCATTAATGAATCGTGTCTATACATTTAAATGGACAGTGGAAAAAACAACGAAATCTAACGATTTACACACGATCTAATAACAATATTGTATGTATTCAATTTTCGAATCGCAATCGAATTATTGCGAATTTGAGTATAATTGATAGGACTACGCTAAAAATATGATCAACAAATTATTATTGCAAAAATTTCTTATAATTAATTGGCTTCAATCAACAAATTGAAACAGAGTGTATTAAAAAATAAAATAAATCAACTGTGGTTCGAAACGAAATTAATTGAAAAACGGACAATGTTCAGCTGGTTCTATCTCATAAGTGTATCAACTTAACACTTGTTAACTGCTATTTATAATTAGTTCGTTCACTTGGCATTCGCCATGTAAATCACGAATTTCGTATAGACATGTAAATCATACGTAAATTGAAAGGAAATCTAAACAGCACTCGGAGCACAAACAGCGTTTATGCAATGAACTTTGTGATTTGTGCAATTAATTGCATATTTTGTTATGTAGTTTAAGATAATTTTGTACTAAATATTTTATTTAAATTTTATTTTAAAAGAAGTCTTATATCTAACTAAATTTATTGTCACAATTTTTTCCAATATGCACATTCGTTGTCTTCTTAATTCTCAGCCACTTAATAATACAAAAATGGTGTGTTAGGAGGAAAAAATTAAAATTTGCTTTCCATCTAAAGAAATAGATCATTAAATAGTATTCTATGATAATGTGTTGAAAATAAGCATGGCATACACATACGCTTAATAATACAATATAAATGTAGAAGCGCCCAGTAAACGTGTGAATATCAGTGAATGAATTCGTTTGATTATTTATTCGCCCCTCGATTTCCTCCACTGGAACGACAGCCACGCGATCAATTAGTAGCTTTCTGCATAATATTGTCAATATTTGTGGGCAGCTTAGTGGGGACTACACATATAAGGGGTGGGGGGGGAGCTCTCTTCCTGCCGTCGTGCGAAAATCGCAAATCAAACAAATACACATATCTTTAGTATATAAAATATTTGGTATGCATGCAAAACAAAATATTATCTGATGATTGAAGGCAGCTCCAGTTCCCCCTTGACCGTTGTTTACCAAGAGTATTAACTAGGCGCGAATTATGACGAATCATTTTATGGGCCGTGTCTCTGCGTCTGCTCGACTCGACTCGACTCCACTCTACTCGTATTTAAATGAATGTTAAGCATACGCAATGTGGTGCAGTAGCATTAGGGACAGTGCGAGTAATTTGGTAGCTACTTGTACTTCCAATTCAATTTCATTAGGTGGGTGACTTACGATGAAGCTCGAACAGCTCAATACTTCAATACCCTAGACTAAACGATCGATGGATCGTGTGGACGCCCGTCGTCAGATGTTGTTCGTGCGACCGTTCGACTCCGACTATATCATTTGGTTTGTACACAAACACAGGTGAGTGTGTGTGTGTGTGTGTGTGTTGTCTTTTTTATGGGTTCGTGTCTTAGTGTGGAGCACGCGCTGTTCGCGGGGATTTAAGCTTTCGAATTTTCAATTAGTTCGTTGACGCTGAGGAAGTTGTGAAGGTGTTTCAAATGGCAAACGTCCGCGCAGTTTAAAATCAGCTACTCAACCGCAAGGTGTTGCATTCGCTAAACACACACTCGACAAGGAGCTTAGTGTGTGGGAGATATTTAATTAAAAGGAACTTCCTAAAAATATTCATCAATCGTTAGACATGCAATTGATAATATTTCAAGCCGCTTTTCTACTGATCTGCTGGACTCAAGGTAAACATACATTTTTTTAAATAAAGTTTTATAAAATTTTTAATTCCAAAAAAAAAAAAACATTATTTATAATGCAATATAAATGCAAAAGCTCTTTAATATTTATTTAATTATAATTTTTGAAATATTTCAAATGGAGTTGCACAATTTGTCATGTGATACATTTGATATTAGACCGAAAAAGTGCAGTCATTAAATAAATAGACCAAAAGCAAAAGTGATTATCATACTACATAAAATAATTGCAAACATAATCAATATCAATTTCAAGCTAACTTGACTGTGTCACTTGTTCATACGTCCGTCCGTCCGCCTATTTTGTCTGACTTGAAATGTATTTATAGGTTTTATAGATTTCTTATCACTAGAATAAATTCTTAGGAACGCGTGCGACCTTCAATAAACAAGGGAGTTACCAAATGTCAAAGGACTATGAATCATTTACACTCGATAATTAAATTTTATAATAAAATATTTATGTATGTATGTGTGCTCTTATGATATGAGGTGTTTTAATCACTTCTAAATACGCACTTCAACAAATTAATTGCACTTGCTTAAGGGTATTTGTAACACTTGAAACTATTGACAAATCTAAATGCCAATAAATACATTTATTGCTTGACATTGGTTTTGATTAAGTTCTAGAAAGGGACCTTATATAATAGTTATATCTGTTTTTTTTTTGCTTATGCTAATTTTGTATATACATATTAATAATTTATATTTATTATGTAACAAATACTTACGTGCTAATTATTAAATTTCTGGATCAAAAAATGTCATATGATATCCATGAATTTTCCACGATTTCTAAATCGAATAATCATAAGCAAATAGTTTGCTCAATTTGTTTCGACTTTCCCGTGAACTTGTTCGAACTTTTATTCGCACAACGGGGTGAAAATTATTGAAAAATATTTACCGTCAAGGCTCATTATCTATATCAATATCAATTTAGTTGGTATCTATTGTACGAGCCGTTAACGTGCCCTTGTGTGTATCGCATTTTTTTTTTATTTTTCTTTCTTCTTTATGAATTTATTTATTGATTTATCTATTTACTAAGCAGCAAACAGTTAACATTGTTTGCTGTCCCATTTATTTGCTATAATTCACAAGTGCTCATATTTGTCAGTGATAAGCTTGTTGTTGACTGTCTCCCTGTCTTTTTCCCTGTCTCCCTCTCTATGGACTTGGAGCAGACACGTGATCTTAGAAAAAGGTGACGCCAATTGCGGCGTTTCCCCAGTTCCATTTTATGACGTTTACTATTTGTGATTTCAATTCGACTTTGTTCTATTCATTTGCAGTGGTCAGCAGTCATGTGTTTGGTTACTCGGAGCCCAATCAGAGGCGTTGGGCGCGTCATCATGGCCATTGTGCTGGGAAGACGCAGTCACCCATAGCCATCACCTCCAGTCATGTAAGTGAATGTCCACATCCAGCTTACTGTTCTAATCTGAACAAAATAATTGATTTTAGACAATACCCGTTCATATGCCGGCTGTTGACATGATTGGCTATCACAATCTCCTGCCGTATCCACTGAAAATGGTCAACAATGGTCACACGGGTAAGTGGATTTGTACTTCTAATTGCATTGATTGATTATCCAATGACATCTCGCATTCCGTAGTTACCATTGGCATACCCAAGGGCAACATGAGCGAGGATCAGGAGGAATTTCTGCCGTATATCCGTGGCGCCAAGCTGCCCGGCGAGTTCGAGGTGGAGGGTCTGCATTTCCACTGGGGTGACAAGAACAATCGCGGCTCGGAGCATGTCATCAACGACATACGCTACACCATGGAGATGCACATTGTGCATCGCAACAAGAAGTATGCAACAATCGGTGAGGCACTCAATCATCCCGATGGTGCAGCCGTATTGGGATTCTTCTTCAACGTGAGTGCAACACAAAATTTGTGAACATGAAACACTTGGTTTTATACGCTGACTTTCCACAGCTGGACGAGGATGAGGGTCAAGGGCTGGTGACCATCAATCGTCATTTGCATTTGATCGCCGATGCCAATCAGGAGGCTGCACTGAATGTCACCTTCTCGCTGTCCTCGCTGATTGCCAATGTGGATGTGGACAAGTTCTACACATACAAGGGTAAGGGAATTCCGCTAATTCAGTTTCATCACTGGTCGCTCGTCAAATGGAATGAATGAATTGTTGATTAGTTGACATCGAACACGTTTAACTGTCATGTCACGTCTCTTATGCAATTGCAGGTTCACTTACCACACCTCCCTGTTCTGAGGCCGTCACCTGGATACTCTTTCCCGATCCCATACCCATTTCGCCCAAGCAGGTAAATACTATTCATTCTAACCGGTTGCACAGTGCGTATGAGTAATGTGTGTAATTTTGCTTACTTATTGCAGATTTCACGCTTCCGCCAGCTGTCGGATACACAGGATGGTGCACTCGTGGACAACTTCCGGACACTGCAGCCCGTGGGCAATCGTCGCATCTTTGCCCGGACTGGACACGTGCGTCACACATCGATTGCATCGCTGAAGCACGAGGGCGACTATCTCAAATACGATTGGTTCTATTGAACGGATAGATGGATAGATGCTCTGGGATCGGAGTGCTCTGTGCCATGCTATGTTTTAGATTATGTTTAGCTTTTGCATTTATTATTTAACTACAAGTGTAACCATGAGCTGTAAGCTAATCTCTTTCTCAATAAGTAAATAATATTTCTACGTTATAAGCTGTGTTTTGCGACCGTACAGCAGCAGCGAGTTGGGTATGTCCTCCACAAAGAAGTTGGCGGGCATCAGATGAAACATCTTCTTCAGCAGATCCAACACTGTGCGCTCCAAAGTTTCCACAATCAGTGGACGCATCGCCTCATAGAAATCTTGCCAGTTGTCATTGAAGTACTGATTTGTTCTTTGCTCGACATCCTTATTGCGACCATTAAAGAGATTCTCCATGTTGGTTCTCAATCTTCCCACTTGCAGCTTCACATGCACCTCAGTCACATTGAAGAAGGTATAGCCTCCCTTTTCATAGAGTCGCGTCTTGGCATCCATTTCAATATCAAGATCATCTTTAGAATGGGAATAAATGAATCATTAATTTATTCATCACCATATAATTATGGGATTTGTATTACCAATTTCGATAAATAATTTGCCACCACCGTCCAGGGGTACGAGTAAAACTCGTCCATACATTTTGTAATTGCCATCCATACGAAAGCGTGGAATGTAAATCTTATCCAACCAGCTAAAGTCTGTCTTGTTGACTCTGAGAAGCAAAAATTTAAATTAAATTGTTTTAGAAAATATTTCGCATAAATTTAAATTAAATCTTTTTTTTTAATTTTCGCACCATTTATATAAAAGACGATAAGAAGGTGATGAATGCGTATAAATTTATTACACTTATGAAATCTACATATCTATACGAGATAATAGAAATGATCCAATAGTTCCATAGTTTTATCAATGGAAAAAATATTATACAGGCCTGTTCCGGGTTTCACTTTTTACTTTTTGGCATTTCGTGATATGCATTTATTCACTTTGATTTTAGACTAAGTGTTTGAAAATGATAATTTTCCGCTTTATTGGACTTAAACTCTTTAACTCAAAGTGATATCAATCCACTGAATACAGCCGAAATGGTATTAAAGCAGGTTCAAGTTATTTAATTTTGACAAATCTTATCGAAAGTGAAAATAGGACCAGGCCCGAATATTTTATTTCAACTGATTTATCATTCTATAAATCTTTCTATCTATCTAAGTAGTTATTTAATTGTATTGAGAGTTGGCAGCAGTTGAGTGTTTATGTAATATAATATTATTCAGTTTGTCAAATAAAAAAAAAACCTCAGAAATGTTTTATGTATAGAAACAAAGCTTTAACTAACTGTAAGTGTAATTCCATGAGCTATTTACCTGCTTTCCTTGATCACCATTTTGCCAAATCCTCTTATTACCAAATTTGTTAGATTGGCCGAAATGATGTTGACATCGCTGTCATTCTGCTTGAAGATGAGCTGGTTTTGTTTCATGGGGTCTATGGGTCCGAAAGACTTCTCAATCTCAGGTATACCTGTAGCCAGAACAAATATCTGTGAGTTATGCGACCTTTGGGTTAAATAAGTATTTTTCAATTAGCTGCTCACCTTTAATAACCTCATTGAGGAAACCCTGTATGGAACGAGTTGAGCAATTGGTGAAGTCGGGCTCATTAATGCGGCATGATTCCAGATATGAGGCTGCGAATATAAATGTTGTGTTTATATATCAGTCAGCCTTTGAAGTAGTTAAGTACATAATAATATTCACTTAATTAGATTAAAGAGCTTTAATTTGCGCATTTATGAAATTAATACATTATTATGCCAAAAGCAGTCAAGCGCTAGCGAAAAAAAGTCACACACTCTCATACATATGTATACATATAATATGCTGCTTAATTAACCTGTTCACATTAATTAATTTAAGCGAGTTTTCCGCTTTTCCGACTAGGTTGCACTTACGTTTTTCCGTATAATATGCCAGGCCCTCCACTTGGCCGAGCCAGAATGCGAGTAAGCCAATTATGTGTACTCGCAGCATCGCATAAAAGTTTAAACTGTTCGTCACTCTCAGTGTCAGTGTCACCTCCTAATCGAGTTTGCAGCGAACTAATGAGAGATATATCAGCGTGATGCTGAGTTTTATATGGCCTATATATAGCCGATATTACTGGCGTCTAACTGGGCTGAGTTTAATAAACGAACTAAACTTCGCATATCTATCTATAGTTAACTACGATGTCTACTTGTTTTCAAAGCTTTTCATTCGCAAACTTACAGCTTATATATTTATTTATTCATATATAGTACATAAATACTTAATACCTGTTGCATTAAAAGTCGTTTCTGAGCGCCCGTTTCAGTTGTATCTAGTTTATTTTTGCGTCGAACAATTATCTTAATAAATTTCTGGAAAATACGTCTAGTTAGTTGTAGTCTTATAGCTGGGCAGTTGTACTCATGTGTGTGTTTGTGTTTGAGTTAAGGAATTCTCTTATATAAGTAGTAATAGATAATTTATAGAGAAAGTTCTTAATATGAGGCCCATATAATGTCAATTTTTGTTATGCATATATCTGCAAGTATTAAAGGGCCTTACAATAATATATTTATATATATATATCTAACATCATTCAGCTAGTTCTGTTAATAAGATAAGGGCGAGTGGCATTGAAATGTTGAGTTGTTCCCAATTAACTCTCCCATACATATATACACGAATCAATGCATGCACAACTTAGATCGCAAATTTTGAATGGTTAAGTAAGTGCTTTGATTTTGTTTAATAATCGTATGAAATGCGGTATTCTTACTTCCTCCACAATTAAAAAACTTGAATGACTTAATAACAAACAAATTGGTTTTTAGATGTAAATAGAACAGGGCTCGGCACCAACACAGTCATATGTTTGCACTACGTTAGTGTGCATTTTGGTTCGCTTAACAGCGGAATAGCAGCGGCGTAACAGAAATAAGCCGTAGCAGCGACGCAGTTTATACTGTACGTGAGCGACAGCGCAGCAGCAGCGCAGCAGCAGCGCACATTTCCTATGCACACGAAATGGAGCCTTGCCGTGTCCTGATATGGAAGTATCTGAATGTGGGTAATGCAAGAGTAATTCTAATAAAATAACTCTGCTTGAGATACAAATATTGTGATATGCTTCTAAGTAAAGCCCAGTACTTGTTGGAAAGTTACATTCGAGCAATTTCGACTGCGAGAAACCCACTTCTTATTTGTCCTGTATATAAGAAATACTTAAAAATTGAAATATAAATGCTCTTTTTAATATCTTCGTTTAAGCATAACTGTTAAATAATGATTAGTAATCATAATCATTACTAATTAGATTATTTTTGTTTAAAAGTCGAGATAATGATTAAATTACGATTATTTTCGGTTTTGCTCAATTATTTAATGATTACGATTAGAAAAAATTGAAAAAAATCTAAAATTATTACAATTATTCATAAATAATCGTTTTGATTATTTTTGATTTTTTCCTTTATATCTCCTTTTTCTTTTGGATTTGGTATGATTATTTGGTAAAAACCGAAGTATTTAAGTGACTATACAGACAGACATGGCACTCTAAATATTCATGAAGAATAAATATATGGCTGCAATGCACATTTAGCTTTTTACTAACTTAATATACCATTTGAGCTTCTTAAGTACAGGGTCCAAAAATATATTTTTAATGTCTTGCTTAAACTTAAATAAATACTCTTCAATATAAGAGTCTTACGAGTATCATTGAAAAACGATACTAAGGTCAATTATATTTTTCAGCAGTATCATCATGATGCTTCATATGATATTTTAGAGAAATTAACCTGCACGCAATATTTAATATATTTTAATTTGATTAGTATCTTTATGCAAAAGTCATACATAAATAAGTAAGTGTAAAATAAGCTTCGGCAGGAAAAAAAGAATAAATTTATTTAGTGGGTTTTAAATACATTAAAGATATGAGACTCAGACTCAAAGTTCAGCCCATGTTCACATGGCTAAACTTGCGATAAGCCCTCAAAAGCTTCGGATACAAGCACACAGAGAATAATTGTTTATTTTTTTGTGAGATTTTCTTTTGAGCCTAAGAGAAGTGAGTTATTTTTTGAAAATGACCAAAAAGGTCCCAATGTTTTTTTCAAAGTGTAGTTTTCTGTAAGAACAAGGCGTAGTTAACGAATGTTTTTAATTTTGCCCACTTAATGGCAACTTTGCGCTTTTAAAATTGCTCAGTCTGATTATTTCGTCAATCGGAGTAAGATTTGTGCATAATGCTTGTGCGTGATATATTAATTTTTCTACTATTACCCAGTTGTCTGCTGGCACAGTTTTGTATGAAGACGGATAAGCAATCGAAGAAAGTGGGTTTAGTAATAAAATAATTGGACGATTCAATGAAACATATCTTAAATTGCAGTCCATAAGAGTTTGCTGCGCTGGATATACGAAACTTCCGGGAAGACTTTTAAGATGTGTTCCCGTTTGCAAACCTTGTGGCAGTGGCAAATGTGTGAAGCCGAATGTTTGTCGTTGCTATAGGGGTTACGAAAATCTAAACAACTTAGCATACACTCGGTATGTATATGTATTATCAATCTTATGATGAAGCTAATGTTTTTTTTTGGTATCCCAGCTGCGTACCAAAGTGCAAGGGGGGATGTAAAAACGGTCAGTGCAAAGCCCCCGATAAATGTGAATGTGCTAGAAAGCATAAGCTTGATGAACCGACTGGCCACTGCCTTCCCATTTGCAACAGCGGATGCCCCAATGGATTCTGTTCCACTCCCGGAGTCTGCAAATGCAAAGCGGGATTTACGTTGAATACAACAAGTCAAGTCTGCCATCCCAATTGCCAAAATGGATACAAACTAGACTTCAATCTGAATAAGTGCCTTCCAGAGTGCAGCACTCCCTGTGATAACGGCTTCTGTAGTGCTCCAGAAACTTGTGAATGCAATGAGAACTATCAAAAAAATAGCGATAACAAATGTGTTCCCATTTGTAAAGGCGGCTGTTCTAATGGCATATGCAAGGCCCCTGATAAATGTGAATGCCATGATGGGTACCAAAAAAATGCTGATTCTATTTGTTCACCTCACTGCGAAAGCGAATGCCAACATGGATTCTGCGTCTCTCCAGGAAAGTGCGAGTGTAATGAACATTACCGTTTGAACATTACAGCTGAGAACAGCTGTGACCCAATTTGTAAGGGTGGCTGTGAGCACGGATTCTGTAGTGCACCCGGAGAGTGTACCTGTAATAATGGGTACACCAAAGTGAATGAGAACAATTGTGCTCCAGTCTGTAAAGACGGTTGTAAGAATGGAGAATGTACTGCACCTGGAGAATGTACCTGTAACGATGGGTACACCAAGGAAAATGAGAACAGTTGTGCTCCAGTCTGTAAGGACGGTTGTAATAATGGACAATGTAGTGCACCTGGAGAATGTACCTGTAACGATGGGTACACCAAGGAAAATGAGAATAGTTGTGCTCCAGTTTGTAAGGACGGTTGTAAGAATGGAGAATGTACTGCACCTGGAGAATGTACCTGCAACGATGGGTACACCAAGGAAAATGAGAACAGTTGTGCTCCAGTTTGTAAGGACGGTTGTAAGAATGGAGAATGTACTGCACCTGGAGAATGTACCTGTAACGATGGGTACACCAAGGAAAATGAGAACAGTTGTGCTCCAGTCTGTAAGGACGGTTGTAATAATGGACAATGTAGTGCACCTGGAGAATGTACCTGTAACGATGGGTACACCAAGGAAAATGAGAACAGTTGTGCTCCAGTTTGTAAGGACGGTTGTAAGAATGGAGAATGTACTGCACCTGGAGAATGTACCTGCAACGATGGGTACACCAAGGAAAATGAGAACAGTTGTGCTCCAGTTTGTAAGGACGGTTGTAAGAATGGACAATGTACTGCACCTGGAGAATGTACCTGCAATGATGGGTACACTAAGGAAAATGAGAACAGTTGTGCTCCAGTTTGTAAGGACGGTTGTAAGAATGGACAATGTACTGCACCTGGAGAATGTACCTGTAACGATGGGTACACCAAGGAAAATGAGAACAGTTGTGCTCCAGTTTGTAAGGACGGTTGTAAGAATGGAGAATGTACTGCACCTGGAGTATGTACCTGTAACGATGGGTACACCAAGGAAAATGAGAACAGTTGTGATCCAGTTTGTAAGGACGGTTGTAAGAATGGAGAATGTACTGCACCTGGTGAATGCACCTGTAACGATGGGTACACCAAGGAAAATGAGAACAGTTGTGCTCCAGTTTGTAAGGACGGTTGTAAGAATGGAGAATGTACTGCACCGGGAGAATGTACCTGCAACGATGGGTACAGCACAGAGAATGAAAACAGCTGTGCTCCAGTTTGCAAGAACGGCTGTAAAAACGGATTCTGCAGTGCACCAGAGAAATGCGTTTGCAGTGATGGGTACATTAATGAAGGTGAGAACAACTGTATTCCATTGTGTGAAATGGGTTGCCTTAACGGCCTCTGTGTTGCACCCAATCAGTGCAATTGCTCTGACGGATACAGAAGTACAGAGGGGAGAGGGGACATAAACACAGATAACGCTTGTGTGGCCGAAATTTCTCAATTCGATGAAGCAACGACTATTGGAGTGGAGATAACCAATTCGGATTCTACAAATAATGAGGACGAACTAGGCCATATCTGTACTGAAAGGTGTTGGAACGGAACCTGTGTGGATGAGGAGTGTATTTGTAAGATGAACTACAGATTAACCGAAGATGCCTGGAATTCTACTAAGCTGCTTTGTCTGCCCGTTTGCGAACCAGAATGCATCCACGGTTATTGTTTATATCCCAATATTTGCGTTTGCTATGATGGACAGTTCCCGGAGGACGGATATGAATGCCTGATATATGAAGATTCCCAGAAGGCGGGCCAAGCAGGCATAATGAATATAAAGAGCTTATTCATAACCCTGATCGGTATCTCTTTGCTCTTGATGATCATAATATGCATCGTCTTGTACACGTTTAGAGAACGTGCCTATCGCGTAGGAAACAAAGGCGAGTAATACCTCGGAAAAGTTTCTGTTTTAATTCTTATTTAATCTTTGTATTATTTTTTTTTAATTTACAGAAGAACAATTTGGAGCTTACTATTCGGCTAATAAAGCGGATTTTATTCGCGCCTAATTCTGATAAGGAAAATAAATGCAATTTAGAGCATCCCATATACTCAAAACTAAGTGAATTTTAATTAAACTTGATTTACATTTATATTTGCACTCGAACTGGCGTCATTATTGCTTCGGAACTTAAATCAGATAAAAATAAAATATGTTTGTAAGTACTTGTTCAATGATTTTTTTTTTTGCCAATTTTTAATACTTTTTTTCGTTACTTTAAAGCAGCGGTGGTCACGAAATCTGAATTCGTTAGCAGCCGCTGGCACCAGCTAGCTCCCGGAGCCATTGCGTGCCCACCGCTGCTTTATAGTTTAAAAGAATAGATTCAATTATACAGGGTGCTACAGAAATTGCTTTCGCTTGAATTTTTATTTGTATTAAATATAATTGAAATTCAAGCGAAAGCGGTTTCTGTGGCACTTGTACTAAATTTAATAGAAATTCAAGGGAAAGCGATTTCTGTGACACTCCTGATAATTATTTGCCTTAAACACTGCCGAACACAATATAATCAAACTATGAAATAAAAAAATTTTTATCCAAAATATTGTTAGGAACTGTAAAAGATAATTGCTATATAGATAATGTATGAATTCTTGTTGAAATATATAGGAGTGCAGAATATTAAATAATAAGACATTGCTTAAATTACGCAACGAAAACACATTAAAACATTTAAGTAGACATATTGAAACTTTTTACAATGTAGTTAATATGGTTTACTGAGCCACTTTTCCGTATAATTGTTGTGGTGTGGGGATATCCTCGACAAAGAAGTTGGCTGGTATCAGATGAAATACCGAAGACATTATATCCTTAAGTATGGTCTGTACTGTGTCTACGATTAATGGTTTCAATGCCTCATAGAAATCACGCCAATTGTCATTGAAAAACTGATTCGTGCTGCGTTCCACCTCAGGGCTTTGTCCATTGAAGAGATTGTCCAGATGAGTGCGAACTCGGGACATATTTAGTCTCACTTGCACCGCTGTGACGTTGTCGAAAGTGAATCCACCCTTTTCGTAGAGTTCCGTCTTGGTCAGCATAAATATATCAATATTCTCTGCAAGGATACATTATGGCAGAATAAGGACAGAAAAAGAATCTCACACTCACCAATCTCTATGAAAATGTTGCCTGATCCACTCAGCGGTATTAACAAAATGCGACCCAACATTTTATATTTGGCATCCAATCGCAGCTTGGGTAAGAAGATCTTGGTCTGCCATCCAAAGTCTTTCTTACTAACTCTGCAAATACATAATAAATTAAAACAAAATATAGTAGTAAATTTCTTGTAGATCTCCTGGTACTCACCGGCTTTCTTTGATTTTCGTTTGGGAAAATCCCCGAAGCACAACTTGTGACAAATTGGCTCTTATCGTGGCCACTTCGTTGTTATCCTGCTTGAATATAATGTCTTTGGCATGCAGCGGATCAAAAGTTCCAAACTTCTCAACAATCTCTGGTATTCCGATATTCAGCTGATCTATTAACTTTTGTATACTGTTTGTGGAGCATTTCGTGAATCCGGGCTCGTAGATGCGACATGTGGGCAAAAACGATGCTGTGGATGTCCGATTTTAGCTAAATTACCACTTTGGATTAGCCCAGTTCTACTTACGCTTCTCCGTGTAATACTCAACGGCGACCACATTG
Source organism: Drosophila quinaria (assembly GCA_035047525.1). Lineage (NCBI taxonomy): Eukaryota > Metazoa > Arthropoda > Insecta > Diptera > Drosophilidae > Drosophila > Drosophila quinaria. The sequence continues at coordinate 3,873,911 of JAWNPO010000384.1, read as the reverse complement.
AAGGCGGCCCCGTTCCACCAGAAGATTGCCAATAAGCCACATAAAAGGCCAATTGGGTAGTTGTTGAGTCGCGTGCTGCTCATGCTGACTGCTTCTAAGTATCTGAATGTGAATGTTTCTGAAGCTGCTTAGTTACTTTGATAGTTGATGCAATGCGTTGATCGTTGTCTCTCTGCTGAGCTTTGAGCGCTCAATTAAAATAAAATTGTTAATGTCAAGTGTTTTAAAGTCAATTAAACCCCTAGAAGTGTAAGGCAACTGGTCTGTCGCAAGGTTTGACATGAAAAGTAATATATAAATATAATTTTAAATATAATTTAGCTGATTCGAAATCTACATTATGCATTCGACCTATAGAAAAATACTTAGATTATGCTTGTGTGGTTCAAATTACTCATTTAGATGGTTCAATTACCATTGGAATGGAGATGAATGAGCATTCGGATTCCTCAAATGTGACAGTAATAATAATATCTCTGATATCTCAATCCATTTGCACAAGCGTAAACGTTTTTTTATTACATTAACATATACTATGCGCACTTGAACTGAAATAAAAAATGTACGTAAGTATTTGTTTATTGTTTTTACAAGTCTAAGGTTTTGATTATTCATAATTTTAAGTATGTGAATAAAATCAAGTTTTTGGTCTGACTGTGAACAGCTTTTCAGAGATGTTTAGTTTTTTAACCTGATTCTCTTTAAACTATTTGCTATTTTTAAGATACTACTTTAAGGGTAGTATTAATCAATAAAAGATATCAAAATAATTTTATGGTACAATAAAGATAAAATCAGATAACTATCCACTCTGGAGATATTGGTACTAATTTTTTATATCAATAGATATTTTTTGGTGCGCAAAATAACTAGTCGAAGAAAGATAATAATAATAATATTCGAAAGTAACAAATTGTTTTATTAACAGAATAAAAACATATATAAACATTTACTTAGAAATGTAGATCCGTGTTATATGAGTAATATTAGAGATTACTGAGCGACATTTCCGTAAAATTGTTGTGGTGTAGGCATATCTTCGACAAAGAAGTTGGCCGGTATCAGATGAAATACCGTAGACATAACGTCTAGGAGTATCTTCTCTACTGTCTCGACGACCATGGGTTTCAAAGCCTCATAGAAATCACGCCAATTGTCATTGAAAAATTGATTCGTGCTGCTTGCTACCTCGGGGCTTTGTCCATTGAAGAGATTGTCCAGATGGGTAATAACTCGCGACATATTTAGTTTCACTTTCACAGCTGTGACGTTGTTGAAAGTAAATCCACCCTTTTCATACAGCTCCGTCTTGGTCAGCACCAGAATATCAAGATTCTCTGTAAGGGCACACATTGAGAGGGTGATGATAGAAAAACAATCTCACACTTACCGATTTCTATAAAGATGTTGCCTGTTCCATTAAGTGGTATCAACAAAATGCGACCAGACATTTTATATTTGGAATCCAATCGCAACTTGGGTAAAAAGATCTTGGTCTGCCAGCTAAAGTCTTTCTTACTGACTCTGTAAATACATTATTACAGAAATTAAAACCGTAACCTTAACCTTTAGCCGGTATTAGCCGATTCGAATTGGTGTCCGAACCAAAATTTCAGAATGGTTCGAACCAAAATAGCCGTTATGAAATCGTTTCAAGCATTAAAATAATTTATGCAGTTAAGGTTTAGTCGTCGTTTTTTAAACTTTATTTGATTCTTATTTCTAATATGTATATATTTTCAATAAAGAGAACTATTTTGAAATTTAAAAATTTTGTTTATCAATTTATATATTTTAAACCGATATCCAAAAATTTTGCGTAACCGATAGGCGAAAGACTAACTGCGAACTTAGTCGATACCGAGTTAAAGATTTTCTATAGATCTTCTGTTACTTACCGGCTTTCCTTGATCTTTGTTTGGGAAAATCCACTAACCGCAACTTGAGATAGATTGGCTCTTAGGGTGGCCACTTCGTTGTTATCCTGTTTGAATATAATGTCCTTGACATGCAACGGATCCAAAGGCCCAAATTTATCAACAATCTCGGGTATTCCGATATTCAGCTGATCTATTAGCTTTTGTATACTGTTTGTGGAGCATTTTGTGAAACCGGGCTCATATATGCGACATGAGGGCAAAAACGATGCTGTGGATGTCCGAATTTTAACTTAACTACCTTTTCAATTTAACCCTGATCTACTCACGCTTCTCTGTGTAAAACTCAACGGCAGCCACATTAAAGGAGGCCACATTCCACCAAAGGATTGCCAATAGGCCACATAAAACCGGGAAACTGGAGCTTCGTGTGCTGCTCATGTTGACTACTTTGAAGTATCTGAATTTCATTGCAGGTACCTGATAGGTAATAAGTTGCTGAAATGCGTTGCTTGTTGTTTTGCTGATTACCTTTAACCCCACAATTAAAATAATATTGTTAATTAGTAGACAATTGAACACCTTAAAGTGTAAAAAAAACAGGTCTTTAGCAAGTTTGGAAAATCCCTACTAGGATATATGTAGATATTACTTAAAATTATTCATCAAGGGCGTCGGCAGGCGGGGGCAGGGGGGGGCCATTGCCCACCCTACACTCATAACTTTACATTATGTAGCTTCCGAAATCCAACCAAAGTGAGTGTGAAATCGTGAAAAAAACATATTTTAGCCCCCCCCCCCCCCTGCTTGACAAGCTGCCGACGCTCTTGTTATTCATTATGCCCTTACACAGAGTAATTTAATTGTTTTGAATACAATTTTATGTATTTAGACACATACGAGCCTCTTACTTGTTCAATAATTTTTATCTACATCTGTCAGTAGATGCACGGTCCTAAAAAATGTGAATGCCTCGATGTGTACAAGAGAAATCTGAGTATTACATGGCAAAATTTTCAGTATTAATTCTGGCCTAATGTTTTTAATCTTTTTTTTTAAATTTACAGATAAAGAATTTGAAGCTTATTATACTGCGGATGTTATTCGCTCTTAATTTTGATTAATATATATACTTTAAAGCTTTTCTGAAACCTCTAAGTCTCCTTCCAGACACTCAAAACTAAGTGATTTTTAATTAAAGTTGATTTACATATACATACTATGTGCACTTCAGCTGACGTCATTATTGTCACTGAAAAGCGTCGAGTTATAGATCAGATATAATTAAAATATGTAAATGTATTTGAATAATGATTTAACGAGTCTGAGGCTGTCGTTACACATTTTTAAATGTATACTAATTATATGAATAAAATCAAGTTTTAAGTTTCAAAACCTGGGACTGAGTTTTCTATCGATAAATTATTTGTTCTATAATTATTGATTTCCATTAAAATTTGCGAACAACATGTTATAAAAAACGATGTTTGTTGTTACTTCAATGGAAGGATTGATCGAAAAAAGATAATCAAAATATATTTTTGTCCAACTAAAGGTACAGTTAGCAACAATAAATGACAATATCTGAAATGTCTCCTCATAACTGCTAAAAAAACAAGCGGATCAGTCGAGTGCTCTCGACAGTAATATACCCTGGGCCTAGTCCCCGGCACGCCGAAGATTTGATGCCTATATAATTCATATACTTATCCTTAAATATCGACCTATCGTTTTTGTGATTTGAAAAAATATGCAAAATGTATTAAAAGAAAAATTAAGAAAAAAACGACAACAAAAATTGTTTACTAAACCAGGAATCGAACTCACGACTTCTTGCGCATAGGCGCGTATCTCTAAAATATTAAATAATTAGAAATCATTTGCATCGACAAGACCGAGATTCAAACCTCGATCTCCCGTTCCGCTTGCCGAGCACCTATCACCTCCGCCACTCTCACACTTCGTCTGAGTAAATGTAAAATGAATTAATTGACCATTAAATCTTTCTTAACGGCATTTAAATAAACATTAAAATAAATTGTTAAATATCTTCACAATTTATGGCCCAAATTAAAGGTGATGTGGCAAAATTTTAACATAAACTTGTTCTGCCTGACATAATAGATAGTCTTCATTCCAAATTTGGTGGTCCAGCTCTCACCCTCTCTGAGTTGCTTTAGCTAATACGGACCGTCAGACAGACGGACATGGCTGTATCGACTCGACTGTTGATGTTGATCAAGAATATATATACTTTATGGGGTCGCAGATGCTTCTTTCTCCCTGTTACATACTTGTGAACAAACTTAATATACCCCCAGGGTATGAAAATGTAACTACTCTTCAATTCCAATTCGATTTTTTGTAATAATAACACATTGCTTACATACTTAATTTACAATTAATATGGTTTACTGAGCACCCTTTCCGTATAATTGTTGTGGTGTGGGAATATCCTCGATAAAGAAGTTGGCTGGTATCAAATTGAATACCAAGGACATAACATCCTTAAGTGTGCTCTGTACTGTGTCGATGATTAGTGGCTTCAATGCTTCATATAAATCTCGCCAATTGTCATTAAAGAACTGATTCGTGCTACTTTCGACCTCTTTGCTGCGTCCATTGAAAAGATTGTCCAGATGGGAGTGAATGCGCGACATATTCATTCTTGCCTGCACCCCTGTGATATTGTAGAAAGTGAAACCACCCTTCTCGTAGAGCTGCGTCTTGGTCAGCACAAGCATATTAAGGTCCTCTGCAAAGACACATTTCGAGAAGTTGAGAATTTGACAGACAAACAATCCCATACTTACCAATCTCCATGAAAATGTTGCCTGATCCATTCAGCGGTATCAACAAAATGCGACCCAACATTTTATATTTGGCATCCAATCGCAACTTGGGCACATAAATCTTGGTTTGCCAGCTAAAGTCTTTTTTGCTGACTCTGCAATTACATAATTATATGAAAAAGTTACAGATTTCTTTTAAGATCTCCTGGTGCTCACCGGCTTTCCTTGATCTTTATGGTGGAAAATCCCCGAAGCACAACTTGGGACAGATTAGCTCTAATGTTGGCCACTTCGTTATTGTCCTGTTCGAATATAACATCCCTGACATGACCCGGATCAAAAGTTCCAAATTGCTCCAGGATCTCTGGTATTCCAATGGTTAGCTGATCCATTAGCTTTTGTGTGCTGTTTGTGCAGCATTCCGTAAATCCGGGTTCATAGATGCGACATGAGGGCAAAAACGATGCTGTGGATGTCCGATTATACCAAAATTACCACTTTGGCTTAGCCCAGTTCTACTTACGCTTCTCTGTGTAATACTCAACGGCGACCACATTGAAATGAGCCCCATTCCACCAAAGGATTGCCAATAAGCCACAAAACAGGCCAATTCGGTTGATCCGCGTGCTGTCCATGCTGACGGCTTCTAAGTATCTGAGCCACGATTGACTTTATCTGCTAGCTAATATAGAAGTTATATTAGTACTGCAATGCATTTTACCCTTAACTCGCAGATGATCATCGATTACTTATATTGTTTAAATTATTTATACCTTGATTCTCAATGATTAAACTAATATTCTATATATATTCTATATATATATACATTTAATTGCTCTAAATACTACGTTGATTAAAATATCTGAACTAATTGAAGAGTTATGACAATTTGTATTTAATTAATGATTATTTAACATGCGTATTTATTTATATAAGTACAATAATTTATTTATTCATTAGTTTTCTAAGAAATGTGTTAATTAAATAAATTCAAATTTAAATGTACATATTATTTATATTAGTTAAAATTTTCTTTTAAGTTTGACTCTGAAGTGTCAATTCTGAAATTTATAGTATTTAAATAAATATAATTTAAAAAGATTAATCTAAATGATTTTAAAACTATGTCATGTGCTTTGAAACTATGGTGATGAAATTTATTCTATATTTGGAAGTTTTATTGTACCTTATTTGTGTTAAGTAAGAGACTTAATAAAAAATTGCCAACAAGTTCATTAAATAATATTAAATGGGTGGAAAATTGAAGCATTTAAGCTTTGATCTTGATGTAATTAGCTTCGCACTCAGTGTAAATGATCTATGACCGAAATGTTTCAACAAACTGGTTTTCGAAGCAATGCCGTAACTATTTATAATAATTACAAAATTATTTTAATTGGATTTCAAAGAAAGTTTATAGAATACATAACGTATGTAAAGGATATAACGATATTTATTCATTGAGAATTCCGCGATAAAGATTTTCTGTTTACATTTTCACTTAATGAAAGTCCGCGATAAGATAGGTTGCCGGAAGATAATGTAATATCTTCTTGTAGCGATCTAACATTACCGCCTCGATCGCCTGTTCAATGGCAGGTCGCAGAATTTCATAGAAACTGTCGCCAGTTCTCATTGATGAGAGTATGGGCTGATTCCTGGAGTTGCTTATCAGCAAACAAATTTTGTAGTTTGACTTTGAAATTTCCGATCTCTTGGAAGTGAACTTTCACATGTTCCACATCGGCAAAAGTAGCTTCTGGTGTAACACGCGGTTTGACATCAATTTCAACAACAATCGAAATTTTATCTGTGATCAAACAATTAGCTATACTACATGTAAACTTGATGTAATTGTTCTTTTCTTACCAGCTTCAATTTGACCCTTGCCTTGGCCATCGAGATTTAAAACAAGAATGTTCCCTTTAAGTTTATAATCAAAATCAAAGCTTAGTTTTGGGGCTTGCATAACAGTTTTAAGTTTGTATTGCTGGTGATTGTATCTGAAAGAATTGCTCGATGTATAGATAAATTACTGATGGTGCTTTTTCAAGTCTTACCTGGTTTCCTTGACAACTGCGTGACTCACGCCTCTGACATGAACATTTCGAAGGTCAGCATTGATGGAGAGAGCGTTGTTCCCATTTTGTGAAAGTCTGACGCGTTTTATGAGGAGAGGATCCCAGGGTCCTACTGTTTTTGTACCAGGCAATCCGTCCTTCCACGTAGTTAAGAAAACTTGTAGATTTCTGCCAAGGCAATTGTTGAGGCCAGCATCATTCAAGGAACAAGGGATCAGGACATCAGCTGAAATATTTGCAAAAAAAAAAAAAAACAGTGAATAGATCCATATTATTTATTGCATGCAAGCTCACGTTTCTCAGCCAAGTATTTGTCTGCTTCGGTGACAGACAACACCAGGAAGAGCAGTATACATCCCAGTAAATGACAAATTTTTATTTGCATTTTTGTGAAATTCAGCTAACAGATATCCAAAAACGTTGAATTGGCTTGAAAGCCCAAAATATACTGACAAAACAGCCTGCGTCGATTGTATTATATATTTGAAATGAAATGCTGAAATTCAGAACTTTATGTATTATATTTCATATTATATTGTTTTAAGCCCCTTTATTAAGTTCACAACATTGATTTAGTTAAGTAAATAACAAACAAGTTTGTCCGAATTAGAACTGTCGTCATGATACAGGGTGTTCTTTATGTGCGCCACAACAGCATCTTGTTATTCCAGCGATGCTATTGATACTTGCATTGCAACTTTTAGAGAACAATCATTTCAGATGCTTTTGTTTGTCGTTTTAAAAAATTTTAACATAAAAAATAAATATTTTAAATAATTTTTTTCAATTTTCACTTACCATTTCAGCGCATAAATCACAAAAATAAATATTTATTTTCTTGAAGCGATCGGCGAATGTCTCCCGGTCTTGAAGTTTAATAAAAATCCCCTGCCCCTGTACTCCTATGAAGTATAGTATTTGCCAACCTGGATGACAGGAAATCTCGGGAAGAGCATATACACTGCTTTCTTTTTTGTGAAATAAAATGTATGAGGAATACAGAAACGTTGATTTGTCTTGAGACTCAAAATTGATCTGACAATAGAGGCCCGTTGCGAATGTATTATGATCCAAATGAAATACAGAAACTAGCTCTTTTTTTAAAATAGCAACTTTAGTTTAATTAGGCAAATATGTATATAGACAAGTATTTCTGCATGTGAACTTGTTCTCCCATTGATACTTCTATTGCAACTTGCAACACTTCATATTCTATTCGGCTGACGACCTTGAACTCCAGATTTTAAGTGTTGGCATTTACATATTTCATTTTGTTTTGAACAAACTGGTTTTACTAGTTCAGAAAGTTGCCGGATAATACGAGTGACTTAACTAAATATTATTTGTATTTTTCATATACGAAAACGAAGCTTTTTTTACATTTTAGTTAGCCAGCGTAGTATCAACACCGGCTTCTTGTACTGACATGGCTAAATATTGTCGCAACATAAAAAAATTAAATGCATTAAATTTAGATTAATAAATAAAAAAAAATCATTAGTTTGTCAAAAAAAAAAAAAAAAAAATTAGATTTTATAGTTTGTTTTTGTGCTGCAAGCTGTAATCGTACTTACAGATGCAGATATGCCAGTCAGTCGAAGGTCAGTGGATGACGGGTTGATTAACCCTCACACCCATTGCAACATAAGTTGAGGCTGAATTGATCAAAGTCATAGCCAATGCTCCATCGGCTCAAGGCGCCGATGAACAAACAGTCGACGGCGAGCAGCCAACTGAAGTGGTTGCAATGACATTTGCTCTGCGGTTTCTCATTATCAGCTCACCTCTGTGGTTTGCTGTTGTACAGGCTCAAAACTATCTTCAGGAGCCACGTAGGTGACTTATATTTAATAATATTTACTTGAGCTAAATTTTAGTTTTATTGCAGCTGCCTTTCTCAAGCCATGTCATTTAAAGGATTCACAGAGTAACGCCTGTTTGTCGTCGTTAATTGAGACCATTTTCCAACACTGGCGGAATGGTAAGTTCGCGTATTTTAATCAGGGATCGCAAAAAAAATTATAAATATAAAAATATTAAGCATGAAAAAAATTACATAGAGGAATGAGAAGATTTTCGAAATACTATTTTTGCTTGAGGAATACCGGGAAAAATGATAAATTTTAATTTTCAATTTTTATTTAAAAATCATAGTATAACTCTTATTTTTAAATTTTTGTGATATTATAAAATTTAAAAATAATTTAGATCGAAAAATAAAAGATTTCTTTTATATTTTGTTTGATAAAAATCAACAAATAACTTTTATTTAAAAATTAATATTTTAAAAATTATAATCTTTACGGTCCCTGATTTCAATTGCATGTAAGTAACTTTTCAAAAAAATCACATTCATTTCAGGTGTGCCTGGTCTCCGGGGCGTGGGTTCGTTGGATCCTTTTCGGGTGGGCAAACTGCGGATTGCCCAACGAGTGCCGCCAAATCTGGACGTACAAGTGGCACTGCGCAACATGACAACACATGGTCTTAGCCAGGCCAAGATACTCAACAGCACGTAAGCCGCAACTGCAACAGCTAGTTGTTGAGAAATTGAATATTGAAAATAAATGGCTTTTAGCACTCTCTTCAAGTCCGGCCACTATTCACTTGGATTTCATGTGCAACTTTCGAAAACTAAAATCAAATGCGACTACAAACTGAGGGGCCACGTGCTACTTCTCAATCTCAACAGTGCTGGCGTTTTGAACTCAGAAATGGGTGAGTTTATTTTAAAGTTTGCAAAATTCATTTCCCATTTAATCGAATTAAATTTTTGCAGACAACCTTGAGTTCTATCTTGCACTCAAGATGAAGCCCCAGCTGGTGGATGGCTTAAACTTTATGAATATTACGGACATCAAGACAGATATTGCCCGCATTGATAAGGTTCGGATAAACCTAACGAATCTCTTTGGTGGCAATCAGGAACTCGAACGCAGCGCCAATGAACTCTTCAACGAGAACTGGCGAGTCCTGTTCGATGTCCTTCGTCCGGTGCTAACACAGACTTTTGATACGGTGCTCTTGGATCGATTCACCAAGATATTCCGATTTGTGCCAGCCAAGTTTCTGTTCCAGGAGTTTGCCTAACACTTGACTATTTATTTATGAAATCGCTTGAATCTGTCATCGCTCTCAAAACCAGTCACATCAATTTAGTTTAAACTAGATACATTTTATATGTAAATTATAATATTTGGGTAAAGACAAGCAAATTTTGTCTGCTAATCTAAAATATACCCTGTATTCAAAGCAATAACCAAATAAAACTGTAAATTGTTTCGTTATAAATTGAAATTTTTTAATATTTCGAAATGAAGGTCTACAAAAATGGATCAATTGTCATTGTATTCTTAATTGAAGTTAATGATCAATATTAGCTGATGTCATATGAAATTATAATTTTTAATATACATTCATTCAAATTTGTCTTTGAGTTTGTTGCGTTTATATTTTGAATGACAACATAAAAAAGATTTATCAATTTCATCAAATACTCCGCTTTTCTTTGTTAGTTAAACTAGTCACAGGGTATACAAGTTTATTTATATTATTTTCACTACTTTGTCCAACCAGTTTTTGTTTGCATTTGCCAACTATTGACTAGGTCAGTGGACTAAAACTTTTTTGGACTACTTTTTTGCATTTGTTATATGCCAGAGAGCAGAGAAATGACCAATAAATGTAGATGAAATTGTTTCAGTCCAAATGGCATATAAAAGTCAGTTTTTGCTACACATTATTGAAATTCTTTAGTTGTAGACTAGCTTCCGTGTACATAGCGTTATTCCCCTGCATTCTGTGCTCTAAATGGAACGAGCTAATTCTATATGCGTATGTGCGAGTTAATAGCATAAATTGTCAGCTAAGAATTTTTGTTTCGACTTTAATAACCTGATTGCTGAAAGAATTCTCTCAAGCACTCGATAGTTGGCAGCGTTAATAACGCTTTCGATTTCTATGCGGCATTCCAGCTCACTCGGTTCTGTTCGGGCTCAAGCTTCGTAAATCGCAGCTGATTGCTGTCAGAGCCAAGTGGCCGCCCCCTCAGCGCCTCACACCCGTGCACCTGTCCCAAACTCCGCCAGGTAATTTACTCTCGGCCGCCTTCGGTTTACAGTTTTACTTGAAATTTACTTATTTTCGAATTGTGTGTTCGTGGTATAAAAGCGTTGCACGCCCTGATTTTCTTTTGAGTTGTCGTTTCGTTGCGCAGAGTCTCGTGTGCAAGTGCAGAAATCAAAACAGTTGCATTTTAAATTGAATGCTCACTTCGTTTTCCACTCAACTAATCGCATTTAATTTTAAATCAACAAATTTGAGATTGGTGAAAGCGATTCGACAATTGTCATTATTCACAGACTTGACAACATGCTAAAATTGGTGAGCAAAACAAACGAAAAAAGTGCAACAAAAGAACCCTTGAAATTTGATATAGAATTAACAAATGGTTGCTTAGTCAACATTAGAATGCAGTCACAAAACAGGTTTTATTTTTAACCGACGCCCCTTTTATTCCGTCTACAAGTCAACAATTTGTGCTCCAAGTGTCTAGAGATTTATGTGTATGATTAAATGGGGCTTAATTGCAGGTCTTTTGCCAACGTCCTTGAGTATGTGTCTATGGAATGTCGTTATCTTAACAAAATTAAATCAACTGGTTGCTAATTGAACAAATTAAAATTGCAATTATAGTATTGGGAAACAATTAATTTGGACTGGGCGCGTAAAAGTGTTTGCTGATTGAATTCAAAGCGTTTCAATAAATATTTGTCAATAATGTCAATTGTTAAGCTTTTATATGCAACAAATAAATTTAATTTAATTAAATTGCAATAATAATAATATCATTAAAATGTAGTAACTTTCTTGTCTCTTTTTTAATTATTCACTTTAATTCATTTAAATAGTTAGTGCTTGTGAAAACTCTATTTTTTTCTCAAAATTATTATTGCAATATATCAACTTTCTTGTCTCTCTTTTTAATAGTCAACTTGCAGTTGCCTTGTGCTTTTGCTGGCACATATCGCGTATGCGCAACATCAGGATTATACAACGCCCGTGCCCATATTAAAGCAAATTGATAAGCACAATGATGACGGCTCCTACACCTATGGCTATGAGGGGGCGGACAAGAGCTTCAAGATCGAAACAAAGTATCCAAATGGCGAGGTCTATGGCAAATACGGCTATGTGGATGATCAGGGCAAAGTGCGGGAAATCGAATATGGTGCCAGCAAGCGTGGCTTTGAGCCAGCCGGCAGTCACATAAATGTGCCGCCTCCGACACTGTCGAACAACAATCCCTATCCGCTGGGACCCAACGAGCTGGATGATGGCCAATATCGCGAAGATCCCGCTGTCTACTACAAGGATCAGAAGTACAATCGCCCCATTGCGGCCAGCAAGTTTAGCTTGAGTGACTTTGGACGCGGATATCAACAACAGCAGCCACAATATGCACCTGCTCCCGCTCCTGCACCAGCTCCCGCAAGACCCTATTATAATCCCACACCGCAGTACTATAATCCTCCTGCTCCGCAGCCACGTTATTATCAGCAGCCGGCGCAGCAGCCTTACTATGCTCCACAGCAGCAGCAACATCAACAATATTCCGGACAGCCGGAGCAACATCATCCGGCGTTGCGTAATCTGAACCTCTATACGGGCTCCTATAGCATCGACTATACGGGCAGGAAGTAGACGTGGAGTCGAACCTTCTATTTGTCCATATTCGATAGGTGTTGCCCAGAGAGATAGCGACTGGCGACTGATTGTCCGAGGACAATGTCACAATCTATGTTACTGCCAAATAAATCAGTCAGTCACTCCCGACATCAGATATCCAAACGATCTATATATCTATAACTACTTGCTATATCTGTATATATGTATGTGTGTAATTTTACAAATAAAATGTTGAAAGAATACTCAATAAACTGAACCGAATAACCAACGATGAGATCAAATATTCCATGTCTTATTTTTTATAAATAAAACCAAAGCACACAATCGACCAAGTTTGGCTTTGGCTTTGGGTTCCGCTTCAATTGGGCCAATTCAAAATACAGAAATAATCCGATGCATTACGTCAACACTTTGTGCTACACAAAAAAAAAACAGAAGAATGATATAGTGAAAATTGTAACTGATTTTAGATACTATTAGAAACCAGGTTTGGCCTGATGTTGTTGTTGTTGCTGGTGTTGCTTGTGGCTTGGGCTTTGTTGTTATGGGAATTTGGTGCACTTATGCAATGGCCAAAACCACTTTCAAATACACCGCCGCACCACTACAAAACACCACAAAACAACCAACCAGTTAGGCACTAAGTCAGTTAGTCCGTTGGCCACTGGACAAGACCAACAAGCAGCTGCTCCATGTTGGCCAACATGGATGTAGAAGGTGGTCTATACACATTGTGCAGGGGCGTTAAGCACAGTGGCAAAAGAACAATCAACAGCAATGTAATAAATACATAACAAAAGGCATTTTTAATGGCATTAATTAATTATCTGTGTTTATACTCAATTAATTTCATTTTATTTAATTGATTTGATTTTATTATTCAACTATGTTTATTTCGTCCACTGTGCGACTTTGGCGTTCCATACTTGAAATGTTTTCTTGGCAGCAGCAAGAAGAATCAAACGCCAGTTGACTGCACCTATTAAATGCACACAACACACACTTACACACACATATTTACACACAGTCTATTGCAAGCGTTTATATAATTTTGCAGTGCAAATACTTTGGTTTCTGCCATGAAAGTGTGACTTGTCTGGGCGCTGCCGGGGCGTTGCCATGACTCAAGAATTTCCTCTAACATATTTTCTGGTATTTTATAAATATTTTTTATTTTACATCTGCATAGCTCACAGCAACAGCTGCTGCTGTTGGTTGTTGCCAGAAATAGCATTTGAAACACAAGTACAAGGCAAACAGACTTTGGAAGTTGCAGCTGTCAGCGAAGGCTTTTATTTAAATGCAAAACAAAATAAATAAAATAATATGATTAAAACATTTCAATGGATAATTACGGAACTTTATTTGTTGGATTTTATTTGCAGGCTTGAGAAATGTACTAAAAGCCTTTTGTTTAGCTTTCAGCTTTAGGCATAAATGCGCCCTGAATTCTGGCAAAATATTTTCATTAAATTATCGTGTGAGTGAGTCAAAGGCAAACTTTGACGGGAAAGTTTTGATTTAGAATTATGTGGGTAAAATAAATTTTTGGTCAAGTGTCAAGCAAATTGAATTGTGTTTTAAAAAGTAATTAGTAAAATTCATGAGAAGAGTTTTGTGTTGCACATTTGATAATTGGCTTACAATGAAATTCATTTCATATTATTTCTGAAATTTCATTGTAATATTTCGCCGGGCAATTTGAAAATTCCTTCAAAAATAATAAAACACCCAAATAACATTACAACAAACATCTGTCGAACTAACTAATTTGTGTTCTGCATGTAAATTTTTCCATCTGAATAGAATTCAGAGATATGAAGGCTACTAACTTTTCAGACTGTGCAATGTTTGCAAAACATGTTGTGGAATTTGGTGGTATTGTGTGACCTTGATCGCTGTGCGTATTTGTACACATGAGTCCAAGTTCAGGTGCACACGCAGTGGAAACAGGCATACCTCTGTCTGCCATTGTTCCTCTCATTTTTCACGTTGTGTGTGAGAAAACCAGTCGACAAACTAGTCTTGATTCAATACGCACTCGGTAAGAATTTAAGCCGAGCCCGAAACCGAACCCGACCCCAGCTAACTGCGTCATGGGTCAGGCCAGTGTGGTGAGTGTGCTTGAATTCCTAGTCTGGCCTGGTCCAGTGTATGTGCGACTGTCTGGATTGCAATGCTACCAACAAGTTTTACAATCCATATTTATGTACGTACATACAAATGTTTTATGCACATATATATGTATCTTGTAGATACAACAATAACGGTGGTCTGCGTATGACTCGCTCTGCCAATTCGAGTGTTGCTCCAATGCAACGCCAGCGACAAGGCCATTCCAATTGTGTGCACAACACTTATAATGTAAAGGTGTATTACACACACATATTTACCCGCACATTTACCTGGGAGTGAGTGGGCAGCTTTCAATTCTGACCACTGTGCAAATTATATGCCCCCGACGGGCACTAGTTGTTCATTAACATGCAACACAATGCGATAAAGACAAATCAACGGAAGTATTTCCATTATGTATACGCACCTTTGCCGTTGCCGGACATTGCAGGCAAACAATCATTTGCAGCAATATTCCAGATTCTATATGCCAACTATAATATTTTTTTCACCTTTGGGAACGATGAAAAAACTACGTTTTTTATTAATTGTAAGAAATCCATTAAATTTTAAGCAAAGTGTTTTGTTAAATAGTAAATATATTTAATTTATTTACTTTTTTAATTTAATTATCTATTTGTCATATTTATGATTTGAAGAAAATTTTAATAAATTAAACTATAGTCTTAATAAATTACGAGTTATTCTTTTTTTTAGGAATAAATTTTGTGAAGCAATCTCAATCTCAAAACAATTATTAATTGTGCTGTTTTAATAAGATGTAAATTGAATTAATCAGCTAATTAGCTGCCATTCAACTAATTTTATATTCAATTTAAGTTGCAAACGTCATTGTTGCTTCAAATATTTTATGGTATTTCAGTAGCTTAAGTCAACATATTTCTGTTACAGTGCAGTTAACTTTAACATAGTTCACTTTGTCGGCACATTCTCTCATTTCTTCAATCATTACCAATGCCGCCTGTCAATTTTTTGGGTAATATTTCACATTTATGGACCTCGCATTCTTGATTAATTGTATCGTTTGAGTAATTTTTCGGCAAATTAATGGCGTGTGAGTTTTTGGAGAAGTTATTTCATTGTTTTGGGTGTGTTAGGGCAATTTATAAAACGTGAGCAAAGTGAACTGGTTATGGTCATTTACAGTGATAAGGCCAAGCTTAAATAAATAATATTATTTCGGTTAAAAAAAGAAAAAATAAACTTTTTAGAAGTTCCCAATTTAATTAAAATTATTTTATTTGTTTTAGCAACAAATTTAAAAATAAAAAAAAATGTTAACTTATAATTAGGCTTTCCATACCGGGAATTGAATTAACACAGAAGCCGTAAATAACATTTAAGTTTTATTTTAAGCAAAAAAAATTAAAACCCATTCTTAATCATTATTTTGGAGTTTTATTATTTTTTTTTTATCAAAAATAATGATTATGGTGTAAGTTTTATAAAATTACTGAAAAATAATGATTATCGTTGAATAAAAAGGTAAAAATTATATGAGTAAAAGTCATGGTGAAAACACAGAGATTGTAAAAAAATTAACATTTTGGTGTAAACCATTATTTTCTAGGGGTTGTATAAGTGCCTGATTTTTTATTTAAAAAAAAAAAACAAATAATTTGCACTTATAGAGTTTCAATATTCCTAAAATCGATTTGTTTGCTTCGGTTCCTTCTATTTCCTAGTTTGCACAATTGAACCTGTATTGTTAGCAATTTGTGTGACGTTTAAAGCAACAACCACTTCTTGGCCATTCCTGTTGTGGTTGTTGTGGTTCAATAAAAAGCTCACGAAAGCACAGAGAGAACCGTTGCTAACCGTACAAGAGCCAAACTCGCCCAAGCTGAGAGCTCGATGCTCATGGCTTTGTCTAGTCTATTGAGTGTGTGTGTAGATTACTGTGTGTTGTTGTTGTTGTTTGTTGGTACCTGTCCTTTAGCGCATGCGCTGCTGACTTGTTGGTGAAGTTTTGCCACGACTGCGACTGCGACTGCGCTGCCGTCTGTTGGTGTTGAACGTTGGTATGAAAAAGGTTTTCCGCTAGCAAATCGCGCAGTGGTATATAAAGCGAAATACAACAACTTGGGCGGCTCAGTTGCTGTCGGTTTCAAGTAAATTGTTGGCGCAAACTCGGCTCAAGAAAAAGATAAAAATATAAAACAACCACGACTTCAGTTTCAGTTTCAATTTCAGTGTCTGTTTCAGTTTCAGTCCCGGTTCATTAGATCAATTGAAAGTGATTTTTGGTGCCATTGTAAGCTCGATTTTGGGCTGGGTGTTGCCAGCGAAGGTCTTTTGACGTGATTGCAATTAAAGTTTTTAATCGATTCGAACAAAGAGTTGCCAACCAAACGATATACAATATGAAAGTGGTAGGTTTCAGTCGTAGGATATGTGTAACTAACTATATATCTAGCTATATATCTATTTGTATTTATCTATACCATAAATAAGTGTGCTTTGTGTACTGTGTGGCGTGGGAAAAAGGTCAGAGTTGAGACTGAATGCGTGGCAAGCCAATCTGAGGTACCTGTTACAATGGTTGTTGCTGTTGCTATTTTGTTGTAATGATTACTAGCTGATCGTTGACTAACTATCCCTCCCTCCCTCTCTCTCTCTCTCTCTCTCTCTCTCTCTGTCTAGTTGGTTACGTCATTACATCATAGGCAGTGTGCTCTGTACTCTGTGCGAAAATATCGCATAATTTGCTATGCAAATCGAGTGAACCGTTAATTTGCTGGAGCAGCCAGCCAGTCAAACCAAGTCAAGTCAAGCCGGGCCAATCAATTGGCAATTGTGCACCCAATTTGGTAACTGGATTTTCTAACATTATTTATGAGCTGTCACATATGCATGTATGAGATTGTGTTTGTGTTTCTTTCTGGTCTCTCTGGTCTCGCATTGTGCTCGTAATTGCAGCGAATTCTGTGGAAAAAGTTGCAGGAACTTTAGCTAGAAAAAGTTGAACTAACAAGCGCACTTCAGTCTCCCCTCTCCCCTCCCCTCGCTTCTCTTCTCTTCTCCCACCACCCACCATTCTCAGTTGCGAAAATATCAAAGGCAACATCTCTGCTGTCTGAAAAGCTAAATGCACATTGGCTCAGTTCACACGCTGCGACTGGTAGCCAACATTTTTTTTGGTCAGCACAAAAATAAGAAGAAAAACTTGGCATCAACAGTTGCAGTGCATTGGACTCGGATCCATGTCCATGTCCAGGTCGACAACTTGGCCCGCATGCAGTAAGTGTGTGTGAGTGTGAGTGCGAGCCAAGGCTATAACATCTGACATATGGAGCTGAGGTGAAAGGATTTTCGCAGCCAAAGCCGGTAACGATAGCGAATCCCTCTTGGCCACATGGCATGACAAACTGTGAAGCAAAGCTCTATAGAAGGTTGTCGTTGCTTTTTTTTCTGTGGTTGCTTTTGTTGTATGTCTTGTCAACGAGCAAACACCCATTGAATCAATCGGCAGTTAAGCGAATTTACTTGACCGTTGCTCCAATTTGAATTGTCTGAGCAGGACTTTCAGTTAACAGGAATCATGTCAGCTGCAGGCAGTAATCGTGTCCTAGTCGACTCTGAAATACCCTGTAAACAATTTTGTTACAAAATTGTTGACAACCTCCTTGAAGGTTGTTCAACTTTTTACGAAAATATAATTTATAGCTGTGTTAATTTGAAAATACAGTCGAACTTCCCTAACTCGAATCACCATTATCCAAAGAAAAGATTCGAGTTATGGAGATATTCGACTTAAAGAGTTCTTTTTCCCAACTTTAAAAATTTTGCTGCCACTCATTTAGTTCGAGTTAGAGAGAATTTCGAGTTATAGAAGTTCAAATTATGGAAGTTCAACTGTACTTATATTTTGAAAGAATAGACTTAAAGAAAAGTCTTAACTTAAAAATTCAGTAAAAGTAATTTATTATACTCGTATTTTATTTCAAGAATAATTTATTTTTTGTCCGTTTTACCTGATGGATGTTGTAAAGTTTATTAAAATAAATTGTTCGTTATATTTTTTTTCTGAAAATTCTCAATTAATTCTTACCTATAGAAATACATTAAAAGTACTGAATTAGCAATCGAAAAAGATTTTTCTTACATATTGGATTTTATATTTTTAATTTTTACTAAAAATTGTCATCTTTATACCATAAAATAATTTTTCTTTTAATTAAATTGTTCTTAAATTACTTTTCAAAATGAGATACTTCTCAAATTACAATCCCCCTTTTGAAATTTCTTCTGTTTACAGGGTATATAAGTAGCACAGCTCTATAGTCGAGAGCTCGATGCGCTTGTCAAACTGTCGACTGACTGCCAAATCTTGAGCTTAACCCATTCCAGCAGTGTAATTTCTTTAGCATTTGCATAGTATACAAGTTGAGATGCATCTTTCAGATACTCTCGACGTAGATACATATATCTTTCTTACATTGGCATGTGTGGGAAATTCGCTTTTTTTTTGCTTCTACTTCTTTTGCGGAATTCGCTTTGCATGTTTTTCCAGCTCACATAATTCGAGACATTTGACTACACTCGAATTATTCAACCGCAACTGTGTGTGTGTGTCTGTGTGTTTGTGTATGTGTGTGTGGGAGTTTGAATAGAAATGAGTAATTCATGCATTTCTCTCGTGTACGAATATATTCAATTAAGTATTGCCCAGTTGGTTGGCATGGCTATCACTTTGCTGCGCCTCTCAACAACATATCGCGTGTCTCTTAGGTCTCGGTTTATGCAACGTTGCAACATGGCTGATGGCTGGATATTTTATTGCACGTAGCCGTATCTACTAGCTGCCATCATCGGTTCCTGCTTGGCATTGGAGGGCGCCCAGCCACAATGACAACTGGCCAATCGACCGATGTCATTGGCCATTAACAATTAAGTAAAACAAATGAAGACTGGTTGGAGAGGTACCCTGTAATATTATCTAAAAAAATTAATTATGTAAAAATATTCAGGAATGTTCCGGTTTTCACTACATGATATAAACCTACATAGCAAATGTAAAATCTCTAGCTGTTATAGTGTCTGAGTCTCCACCTGCTGCACATAATTTATAAAACCATTATACCCCTTTTTTATAATTTTTAATTGACACAGGGTATATAAAAAAAGTATTATTCATGCTCTTCGTAAGGTATATGACAATCAACATGCCAAATCTGGTGTCTCTAGCTCTTTAAGTGTCTGCGATCAACAAAGTTAATATATCCCTGTCACAGTTTACAATAAAAAAAGTGAAAGGTAGACAGAGGCAAGACTCTCGTATACGTCACTGTCGCTGTCATCTTGTGGCACATTCTTTATGCACTGTCAAGGTGTATTGCTTGCTTTTAGTATTTAGCTTTTAGACCGTCTGGCAATTAGCAAACCGGTTGCCATTTTACCGCCATCAGAATCTTAAACCCCATCGCATTCTCATACTTATTTCATTTTCATTTAAATTTCCACTTCCTTCTAGCTGGAGCGTTTACTGTTAATCGGCTGTCTGGTTGGGAGTCTGGTCAGTGGACAGGACTATCAAGATTATCAGCAGAGTGCACACCGCTCAGCTCCACACAGACTGCAGTCCAATGTCCAGGAGCAGGCGCGTCCCACGCCAGTTCCCATTCTGAAGCAGATCAACAAGTGAGTTGACACTGAGCACTATTCTTAGTCATGTCTTAAAGTCTCATTTAATCAGGCATAATGAAGATGGCTCGTATACCTATGGATATGAGGGAGCCGATGGTTCCTTCAAAATCGAAACGAAACTGGCAACCGGCGAGGTGAAGGGCAAATATGGTTATGTCGATGCCGATGGCAAGGTGCGCGTTGTGGAGTATGGCGCTAATAAGTATGGCTTCCAGCCATCTGGCGAGGGCATCACTGTAGCCCCGCCCACGCTGGTCGACGAGTCCACCAAAGAGGAGCCAGACTATGAGGATGAACCTCAACAACGCCCGCAGCGTCCCTACGTAAGTTTTGTACACTCTCATGTTAGTCTCCCTCTTACACTCAAAGAGTTGTTTTTCTATATTTAAGAAAAGCGCCAACATATTTAAGTTGCTCTAGGGCTAAGAAAATGTTCGAATATTACACAGATAAAAAAACTCGGTCTCTGGGATAGAGTTAATTCCAAACGATGTCAAAAGTTGCCTTTTTAACTGGATATTGTCTTAATTAAACAATAATTTCTTTATGTTACTTTTATTTATCAAGTAAATGTAATTTTGCAAAACATTTTTAAAATTTAGCGACGAAAACATTTTTATGCCCCACAATTTCTGATATCCAATTTTGTGACGAAAAAAAAATTTTTTTTTCAATTCAATTTTAGCGATTTTTAGCGATTTCTCGCTAAACTAGCGTTTTTTTCAAAAAAGTCTTAGAACAAACGTTTCTAGGTTTTTGATCGGGAACAAGTCCTCATTCACCGATTTAAGATATTTCAACGCTTTTGATACAAGCAAACAGACAAACAAACAGAAAAACAAACAAAGAAACAAACAAACAAACAAACAAGTGGACTGACTTTTCATACAATTTTCGGAAGGCGACTAAAAATTTCAAAATTTATTAACTTTTGGATTTTGATGATCGAGGTGTCATTCGACGCGTATTTTTGATTAGAATATTAAATATTCTTCCTGTGTATATTGCTAGTCGCCTTTCGCACCCTTCGTGCTGCTTTCGTCACTAGCGATTAGTGATTTGAAATATAAGTGTTACGTAGTTTCTAATTTTATTTTTTCGAGTGTAACTTACATTTGTTATGTTTTTCCCGCAGCGAGTTCAGCGTCCGCAGCAACAACCCCGCGCTCAGCCAGCTCCATTGCCACCCCGTCCTCAGCCCCAACCACAGCCGCAGCCACAGTATGTGCAGTACGAAGATGAAGAAGTGGAGCCACCACGTCGCCAGCAGTATGCACCTCAGGCACAACCCGCGCTGGGTCCGGCGCCGCCGCGTCTTCAGGTGCCCGGGGCACAGCGTTCCACGGATGTGCTCTACTCGCCACAACAGCGTCCCGCCCGTCCCGAGCCAGATTACTCGCAGAGTCAAAGCTTTGGCGATGGTCCCTCCAATGTGCGCATCTCACGTCCTGTTTATGCACTGCCTCCTGCCTCCCCGGCGCCCAGTAGCGCACGTGCTCAAGGATTCCTGGCACCCGCATCTGGAGGTCGCCCGCTGCTGGAGCCAGTGCACTTTGGACCCACACAGGCGCCTCTTGCCCAGCCCGTGCAGCAGCAGAACATTCCGCAGCACCAGCACCAGCAGCAGCCACAGTCGAGTTACCAACCACGTGCCCAGGGACGCGTTGGCGGAGGCGGCAGCCTTCTGGATCAGCTGGCCCGGGATTATGCCCTGCCACAAGGCAACGCACAGCCACTGCACGATATCACCTTTGGCTACTACTAAATTGAAGTGGACTGAGCAACTGGTACTGGGTAGTTAGTGGCAGCGGCCCACATTGGCCGTTTCTTTGAGTCAGGTGCACACAACGATAATCGATTAATTCGAATAGTTTCCCCTATTCTCTCTCATTCCGCTCCAACTATTCTGCATTCACCAGTGATTCCTTGCTACTACTCGTGCGAGTAGATTTTAGAATCTTTAATCTATAATCTGTATTGTATGTGTATTCCATTTGTAAGAATTTGTTGTCAAAGTTTTATAATTAATAAAAAATCAACGAATTTTTTGTCTTAATTTGAGGTGTATTGTAGTGAAAAATAATTAATTTTAGTAATTCTAAATTATACAGGGGTGCTACAGAAATCGCTTTCGCTTGAATTTCACTTAAAATTGTATGAAATTTGTATGAAATTTAGGTAACATTCAAAAAAGATGAGATTGAAATATATTTAATTAAAATACCTAGGAAAACACACTCAAAATCATAATATTCAGCCTGTTTCGGTTTTCACTTTATATTTTATAGCATTTAATTAAATGCATTTATTCACTTTCCATATAGGCTAAGTAATTTAAAATACTCATTTTTCACTTTATCGGACTTCAACTCATCAGCTTAAAGAAATTCACTTCCGCAAAATCTTACCGAAAGTGAAAACCAGAACAGGCCTGAGTAATAATTTATAAATTTACAATATTTTCGGTATTTTCTCTTCGAAATTGAAGTATATTATTCACATTATTCTATTAGATTCTCTTTAAATGCATAAATTTATCCAATCATCGGTTTTTACAAAAACGAATGAAGTTGCAGTTAACTTTTGCAAAATTTAACGTTTCAACTTAACGAAACTTTTAAGCTTTCAACCTTTGTAGAATACTTTCAGGCTTAAAAGAAACGACAGGTGTTTTTGTTCAACGATTATTTATTAAATTTAAATACTTAAAAATAAGATAGTAAATTTTAATGCACTTTCTGCCAATAAAGGAGTTTCAGGAATATCTTTGTAGTTGGGAGTTGAGAACCGTCTGGAGCTGGAGTTGAAGTGTATGGGGAGAAGAAGAAGAGCGTTGGCTAAATCTAAAGAAGAGAAAGTGCTGGTTGTTAGCTGTAAAAATGGGCGCGGTCCACAGTTATTGCCCAGGCAGGTGAAAGGGCTGGAAGAGCTGGGTCCTCTGGGCGACTCTACTGCCGGTAGACTGTAAAGAGAGTGTCAGGTCAGATGTGGTTGATTCAGATGATTAAGCTTGGATAGCCAGTTTTCAGGTGGGTTCGAGTGGTGGCTAGGAGTGGTGTGGGGGCGGTGCAGTGGTTCAAGGTACGAGTATACATAAAAGCGGTGCAAAGAGAGTGTGGAGAGCGGGGTGCTGAAGATGCATGCCGTGCTGGTTGGTTCATTAGCTCGTTTATTGCCTCTCGAGTGGCGAGTTCAATAAATAATAACGAAATAAAAGTAATGAATAAGGATCAGACATAAATAATTTAGGTTAGGACAAATCTATAAATAAATGCTGCACATGACTTAGAGTACTATAAAATAGATTGACTACGAGTTCGGTAATAACTGACGCCTTCCCTAAACTTCCAGCAGGCGATTGAACATCAGCGGATCCTGAACATCGTAGTCCTGTGCCCGGGACATCTTAGAACGCTTGGCGGCCACATGACGGCGCACCTTGTAGCCACCACCATAATTGGGTCTTGGTGGTGGTGGCCCTGCTGGTGGTGCGCTGTAAATGTACTTGGATTTCTGCACCACTGGCGGCAGATACTGGAAGGGCGCCGCCTTGTGCACCTGCTTCTCAATGGAATATGTGACGGGTCCATTGCTGCTGGGTCCCTTCCGCTTGGCCACCTCCAGGGCGGCAATGATCGGCGACAGATCCTTTAGAGCATTGCTCTTGTTGGCATGGTAGTTCTCCACTCGGTAATCGCTGCCGGGTGCCGATGCCGATGGTGCTCCTCCTGGTGGCTTGTAATCGTATCCCTCATTGGGATGCTTTTGCAGGTACGCCTCCTCCGCTGTCTGCGGCCTTTTGGCCATCTGATGATACGTGTCGGCGGCTCCTTGATTCGCTGATGGTACCTTGGCCGCCCCATAGGCTGCCGTTATGGACTCCGTGTGCGACAGCGACTCCAGAGTGCCCAGATTATGAGGCAATGGAACACCATAACTGTTGTAGAGAGTGGCCTGTTCCACATTGGACCCAGACGGGACACTGTTTGTGTCCAGCTCCACAGTCTTGGAGGCGGTGTACTCCGTCTTGCCATCGGGCAACATGCTGAGAATCTGCTGAAGCTGCAGCGCCGCTTTTCGGGCCTCGTCGTCCGTCAGTTTCTTGTGGCGTCCGTAGACATTGAAGTCATCGGTGCCGGCGGTGGCCACTGTGACCGGATTCAGTGATGTAGTTGTTGTTGTAGTTGTAGTTGTTGTTGTTATGTTTTACATGTGTTTGTTGTTGTAGTGGTGGTGGTTGTTGTGGTTGTGTATGCAATGAGTGAGATTTCATTAGATTTACCAATTAAATATTTATGTTGCATCGTTAAAGTTTCTATTTACAATTTTGATTTTGTTTTTTTTTTTTTAAATGTTTGTATGTATGTGTTTGTGTGTCTGTGTGTGAGTGTGTGTGTATGAGATGAGCTTGAGCTTTGCTTGTTGTTTGTACAAATGTCGTAGTTTCTTGTTAAATTTTTTAAATATTTTTTTAAGATGAATTTCCATTTCTGCTGCTCAAAAAATGATCCAAGTTTTAGTTGAAAATTCAAAATTAGTTGTAACCGCTTAAAATTAGTATAAATTTATAAAAATTAAATATTTATATATAGTTTGATCGTTAAATTATTCAGGGTTCCTTTATAAAAATTGTACAATATATATATACAAAATATTAAGTATGCGACATGTTGTCGCTATTAATGACATTTGGCATGTCATTAGCGCTAAGGCTGAGCACATACTCGTATTCAATAGTACACTTATATACATACAAGATTAAATGATTATTATCGTATTTTTATGTACATGAAACAATAAAATTTGCCATTTGTCAGCTGGCAACTGGCCACAGTCGCGAATTGTGTAATACGCTATTTGAAATCGAAAGTGAAGCTAGAAGTGTGTCATAGAAATAGATACGCTGGCCATAGATGGGTTAAAGAGTGCTGTACAGTGTGTCGAGGTGTTAAATGGTATATACTTGTATTTACAGTTTAATGATGAGCAGCTGATGCTTTCACTTTCCTTTCGACTGCTGAGGTTTAAGAGGGGAAGTGGGAAGTGGGATGCGGTGGTGTGTTATTTGTGCGATGGCAATGCAAACAGCGACAACGTCTTGTTTGCTGTGTTAAAATGATGATGACTCAACTGGGATGGTGTGAGTATTGATATGATAGTTCAACACGTATTTATATACACATGATTATAATATTATTTATAGTAATATTTACACAATAAAGTCAACGTCTTACGCACCATCTTGTCCATAGGCAGACGGCAAGTAGTTGCTCTGATGCTCCTCGAATGCCGCATGCCCAATGCTGAAGGGTGCACCACCATGTCCACCACCACCACCGGCACCACCCACATAGTTGGAGCCGGGTGGTGGCAGATATTGATGCGTGGCGCTGCTAAACGATGGTGGCTTCGATGGAGGGCCATAATTGGCGTGTCCCGTGGGTATCTCGTACGTTGTGATGGCTGCAATGAGGAGAGGGTGGAGGTTGGTGGTGCTGGCAAACTCAAATAAACCGAAATAGGCTAAAGCATGCAAGGCCTGGTCAAACGGGTTCGACTCTCGACTGACTGCCTCTCAGCCTGCCAGCCTGCCTGCCTGCTAAAAATGAAAGTGGAAATACTTCGTTTTTCCAAAGGGGGGTCAATGGACGGTTCGCTTCGATACGATACGATACGATTCGATTTTTCAAATCTTCAATTGCTGTAGTCGACGCGACTCTCTTCCGTTGGCCAGCTTTCAATGTTATGTTACTGGTTACTTGTGTGGTTTACTCAAGTGGTTTAATTATTATACTAGTTCAACAGCCGGTTGTTACATAATGACCTTAGTTTATATTTCATGGTCCGTTGGGCCAAAGTCTTTCTGTGTGAGTATGTGTGCGTATGAGCTTCTCATTTCTCAGAAGACTAGGAAATTGATGTTTCGCAGCAGCAACTCGCGACCATCATACTCACTCTCTGTGTGGAGCACGGGACCAGGTGCTGAGGCGGAATGTTTGTTGCCGCCACTGCTGCCGCCGGAGGAGGCGCCTGAGAGGGAGCTCAGCTTGGCAAACGGATGCACAAAGCCAGTGCCCCCACTGGAGTGACCAGTGGCATAGGTGTGCGAGTTGACGTGCGCCGAGTTAATGATGGATTTGCCCACATCGGTGACTTTGTCGCCAGATGCGGCCACCAGATTGCCGCCAGCACTGAGCACATAGCCGCTGCCCTTGATCAGTTGACCCTTCAGGGCGGTCACACCGCCAGTGATGGCCTTGACCGCCTGGAAGATGGTGTTCAGCACGGATTTCTTAAAGGACCAGGGATCGTAGTCCACAGAGTTGCCCTGAAACCAAGAGTGCAATTAGTTGCATCCACTTTGAGATCGTTGTCTCACTTACATGCACGTGCACAATGTCGTGGGATTTGTAACTGTCGCCACCTCCGCTGCTGCCGCCGGAGCTGCCCGAGGCAATCGAGGCGGATGCCTGTCCAATGCTGGACAACAGACCCGACTTCAGATGCGCCACGTAGTCGAAGCTGCCGGAACGCTTGGATATCTGTGAGTCCTTGACGCTCTCCCCCTGATCATTGTCCAGATCTGTGTCCTCCAGCGACAAGGACTTGTCCGCCGCTCCTTTGCTGCTTTCCGCAGGATACGCGTGACATAACATTGGCAGCGCTCCCAGAAGCAACAGGCACAGGCTGAGCAACTGCAAAAGAGATTGAGATTGTTAATGTCTGTCAAATATTTGATAAAATTCATAATAATGGCATTTAGAAAATTTTAATTTAAATATTAGCAATATTTAAAAAGACTCAGAAATGTTAAAAAAATAGTAATTCTGTTGGCGTGGTTTTTGTTCATTAAAAATTAAAAATTAAGATATAAAACCACAAAATATAAAAAAAACTTTAAAAATCATAAATATTGTTGTCAACTTTTGTTTTTTTATTGAAAAAGTTTTCATAAAAGTTTTTTATAACTCCTATTATATTGGTCAAGTTTTAATATGATTTTAGACTATTTTAATAAATACCAGTTTTAGCCAATATTGTTAATGAATTTAATAAAAATTAATTATTAGATTTATTTGTGATTTCTTTATTTTAGAAACTCTCAAGTAATTTGCAATTTCATTCGTAATTACATTAAAAGTGCTGAAATTAATTCCAAAATTGAATTTCTTCACTTGTTTCTCAAATCATTTACGCTCTCTGGATTTGTATATAAAAAGTGCAAATTTCACTTGGCTTTTCACTTTGTAATTCAACTTGTCAAGACGTGAGGTCGTGTTGCATCATCGGTGGCATGTGGCAGCCACTACCTTGTTGCAATAATGCATTCATTTGCCACACACACAGCTCGTAATACACCACTTGATTTTACACGCTGTACGCTTTCCTACTCATAAATATTATTCATAGTCACAGCACTAGTTTGAGTACCCGCACTCGTATTGGTCACAGCTGAGTAAATTTTGTTGCAGTTGCCACATGGTGGGGCACTTGGGGCACTGAGCGTTTTACATCTGTTTCATGGGCCATCAAACATTGCCGCAAATGCTAATTGATTAGACAATTTGAGTGGACAAATTTGACTGAACAAAGAAATAATGAATATGCATGACAATCTAACATGAAATTATGCGATGTCTGCCTGATTTCGATGATTGAAACTAGGAATTAATTCAGTAATTATGCTCAATTCAGTTGAATTTCAGTTCAACTCTTTAAGACATATTCAGCTCAATGAAAGATGTAACAGACAATCCAAAATATTAAAAACAAAGTTAAGCTACTTTTAATTAGATCAATTAAGAGTTTTATAACTAGCGCAAGATTTCTTCATATAAATAAAATTATTTTCAAAACATTAACTACTCTCAATTTTGAACATATTAAATAAATAATTAAGGTTTCAATCATTTAAGAGTCTGTTGATATTTGGCAATGATTTGCAATCTTGTTTGCCAAGTTATTGAAAAATGTTATTTTGATAATTAACTGTTAACAGAAAATGTGGGTCGCAAAACAGTTGAGAAATATACAATTAGTTACGAGTATCTATCGGTCGATAAACGAATGTCGACAAATGCTTTTTAAATTGCCCTTGCGGAACCGCCCTCTAAAAATGGAATATGAAACCTTTGCTTTCTCAACTCAATGTTGATTTGGTGATTTGTACAATCCAAATATGATTTTTGGCAGGGTTCAAATTAATGTTTCTTTTAAGCCTAATTGGCTTAGCCCTCGCACGGCTCAAACGACTCAGCAATCTGCATACAAATGCACAAATTAAAATGTACTCGTTAAATCTTTTAATAACTGAATGCCTAGGCCAGGGCCTGATTCGCATAAATGCAATAAATTCAAATTGTCTGTTGTTGCATTGTTTATTAATTTTAAATTTAATTGCAATATTCGAATGTATTTGTTTTGTTTTCTGTATGAACATAACGAGTACGTAACTGACTACTCGAATGTATTCGTTTGTAATTAATAAAATTCCAATCTATAGACGCGATGATGGCAAAAAATTTCATAACCGAACGCAAATAAACGAAAATTACTTTTGGTTTTTCCACAGTCTGTTAATTATATTTTGATTTGTTTCTTTCTGTTGTTATTTGTTTAACCTAATTGAATCAGATTGAATTGCATATTGAACCATGAACCATTCGTTGGCCAATTTACTGCCGTTCATCAATTGTTTCTCTTTCAGCTGTTTTTCACATTGAGAGAGTTTGTTGTTGCACTGTCGTCGACTGAGTGTTAACCCGAAAGAGAGTGAAAGTGTTGCCGGCTTTTGCCTTTTGGTAGCAGCTCACTTAACTCTTTTCAACATTTGTACACTTTTTGTAATTGCGTTAGGTTCAACATTTGTATACCCTACGCCAATTATGACAGGTGAGAAGGGTATGTCATAATTGTTGTGTTTCCTATGGGGTCACTTAATTACCTTGTCAAGTGTGTCAGACACTCAAGAAGTCATTTTTAAAGCAATTTAAATATAATTTAATTTTTTTGATTGATTTAATTGTGTATATAAAAACTAAACTCTAATATTAAATAAAAATAATACAGAAGCAAAATCTGATCTATTTTGTATAATATAATAAGTTTTTCTTGAATTGATATATTTAACTAAAATTTTGTTTATATTTTCAAGGGTAAGGGTATTTCAAGTTCGTAGGCTCAACAGAAAACATTATTCTTTATTATTGCACTCGTATTTTAGTTTTTTTGACCAAGATTTATAGTTTTTACGTGTGGCCCTACTCATTTGTTTATTCACTCATTCGCTTTGGTTTGCTCTTTGCCAGATTTTAGTCAAATTTCTTTAACAATTTTCGAAAGCCACAACAATAAACAATAACAAAGAAACGATAACGACGACTAGTTGTGGTCTGACATAATAATTATGCATGGCATTTTACCTTCACACTCATTCAAGTGGGCCGAAGTTTCTTTCGATTGATTTTGATACTCGTTATGACATAATCCAATCCTATGAACTCTTGAGTGAGTGTGATTCACATGCACTCATGTGTGCATGCATGCAACGAATGAATCTTAAATGCCTCAAATGCACAACCGGCATTGGGATTTTTTGTGTTACGATCTATTATATAATATGATTTATAGATGGATAAGGAGTTGGAGATGCGACTCTTTCTTTCGTTTGTTTAGCTAATAAAATTGCCGAAGCGTGGCGATTTGAAACGAGTTTTATTTTGTGTGGTAAGAGAATTGGCTGCACTTGAACTTGTTTGGACCCAAAATCTCATTGCATAAATATTGCCAAGATATGTCTGCGTGTGTGTGTGTGTGTGTGTGTGCTAATTTGGTCATTTGGTTATTGGCACGAACACTTTCACTGACTGCTACCGATTTAAACTTACCTTCATTATGTGTTGTATTTGTTGTCGGCTGTTGGTTTTTGGGTTGGGATTGTGATTAGCTCAGCTGCTAATCAATGAAACAACCGCCTCACAGTTGTTGAGAATAGTTTTGTTGTTTTTGCTTTTTAATACAACTTTCCTCACTTTGAAGAAAACACTTCGGCACTTCTTAAATTCAGTTCGTTGGCTCTTTGGGCCTGGCTGTGAATCGGGCTATATGTATTTTGTAAAAAACATACAAGCGGCACTGATACACATTCACACATACAAACACTGATTTCACTGGCAACAAAACGCGCGCGAGTTCGCGATGACTTTCTTTCTTTTTGCTTTCAGCTTGCCTCTATATCGTGGGGGCCTTACTTATATTTGTATATCGGATTTCTGGCGATGGCGATGGAGGTGGCTCCTCGGCGACGACTGAGTTCGAACTGTATTCGAAAATGCCGCTGTGTGGCTCTTTTAAAGAAATTTAGTTGAGAGCGCTGTGCTCGCTTGCATTTGTTGGCGTTATTTGGTTGCTCTTAGGGGCAATCCGAAGAGTCGATGTTCGCTCCATTACGAGTTATTACATTTTTGGCAGCATCAGCGACATTTGGCTCCTCTCAGTGTGAGCTTGGTCCAAATGGGGCACGGGCACGGGCAGGGGCAGAAGCAGTGGCTGTAGCAGAGATTTGTGCGTCGTGAGTCGTTGAGTTCAATGCGTTTTGTCAAGTGGTCGCATTTGCAACGTATATGTGCATACGATTCATTAAATTTTGTTTAAAACGTGTTTAATTGAAAATAGTATATGGTACTTGGGTTTAGTTTTTTGACTTGTGAGTGGCATGGCCAAAACAAAAGACTTAGGCAACGAACTCTATGCGTTTAGACTGCATTTTATTGCTTAATTTAACAAGAAATAAATATGCAGCTTTTGTGTGTCTTTGAGTCAACTTCTTAATATTTTTATTTAACAAAAAAAATTTAAAAAAAAATGTCCAAAAATTCTAAGAAAAGCTCCTATTTGTTTCTATTTAAGTAGAACAAATTGTAATAATTTATCATGGATACATTGAAATTCTAAATATTTTTTTTATTTAATGTCATGTTTTTAATGTTAAATTCTTTATTAATGTCATTTTCGAGAAATTTATCAATACAATATAAAATTAATAACTTATGTAATATTGAAGTGTATTGATTTTATGTATATATGGAGCACGAGTATTTAAACTTTTCCTGAAAGAATAAAAACAAAAAACAAATAAAATATAAAAAAATGCTCTGTAAATTGTAAGCTTAATTTTAATTTAGAATTTTTTTAATTTATTATATGTATATATAATTATTTTTAAGTTTTAAATTAGATATTAATGAATTAAGTTTAATATTCATATGTTCATAGAATGATTATACGTGCATTAAGATTTGTAAATAAATTAAAGCCCATTAAATTAGGCTTCTATGTTTCCCAGTTGGCCATTAAGCTAATTAAATTATTATGTACGTACCAATTGCGCTGACAGCCTTGACCCATGTCTCATTGTAATGCGCCCCAGGCTCAACTGAACCTTTAAGTGCAAAGTTCGAGCGTTAAAACGCAGTTCAGGGCATTATTATCTAATGCATTAGCAAACGTTTCAGTTTTGTTTTTGAAGAGAGTTCACTGTCACAATGCCAAAGGCGTTTACAAGGGCCAAAAGATGTAGGCCCAAAGATCGCTTAACGACGCACTGACAAATTCAACATCAAAAGACGCATGAAAAACTACTACAAAAGTAAATTATAGCCTCCAGCTCGTGGCCATGTTAAGATGTGCCCCCTCAAGTGCAAGCGACTTGAACTGCTCCCTTTTCTGTTGCCAGTTGCCAGTTGCTGGTTGCATTTTACCAGTTGCAAGTTGCTTGTTACCAGTTATAAGTTGCCAGTTGCAAAAGTTTTGCTTCCAAAGAGTTCCACAGGGCGTCCGGTGGCAATGACTGGTCGAAAAGTTGGCATAATGTCTGGCTATTGTCATTGTCCAACGCAGCCGAGTGTTCAGTGCACAATTTGTGGACTGCATTTAAGCTGCACCCGCTGCCAACTTCCCCTCGAGTTGTTGCAGTTGCAGTTGTTATCTAACCGAAAGTGAAATGGGCGCAAAGACGACAACAACAACAACAATAACGTCAACAACAACAGCAACAAATGCAAAATGAACATGGAAAAGCTTAAGAGAGACACAATACTTATGCACTCGGTACCCGCAGTTAACAAACTGTAAATTTGCTAAAATGCAATAAAAATAAAAGGCAAAACAAATACAAATCAAAACAAAAATGAAAACAAAAATCAAAACAAAAACTAAAATAAGCATAACGGTAAAACACATCTTATGGAATCGTTACAAACGCTGCAACTGGCAAACACACACATGTGGCAGCTGCTGTGGCACGATGATGTGGCACGCTTAACGAAAGAAGCTGTAAAATGAATTAAATTGTATGCCAACATTGTAAGACGGAGTACAGAGTTTGTCTTCGATTTCATCAATATATTTTAGCCGGTCAATTGCTTTATTTGACGTTGCTTATTGGATTGTCAATAAGTCATGCAACTGTTGCACAGTCAGTTTCCGACCCCAAACAGTTGAAATTCGATAGTCTTCAATAATTTGTTGTGCCTACAACTACACACCAAAACCCACACACACATACTGGGACATGCAACATTGTGAATACTCGCTAAACGAGCGAATGAATCGACGTAGGCCATTAGTTCAAGTTGATTGCACAAAAAATGATTATCAATAATAATGCCAAACAAATCAGATGCAAGAATGGCAGATAAAAATTTACAGAAATTACGTATACGACACCGATAAACCGGTCGAAACTGCAACAGGAAGCTGACTTTAAATCTCACCTCAGTTTTCCAGGTGGCATAAAGTAATTTGTTAAATAATAAAGTGGATATATTTCAAAAGCAAAGACTGCTTGAAGTTTTCTTTATTTATTCAATGAGTATATGTAAATTATAAGATTTTCTACCAGCTTTATATTACCATAATGCATTCATAGTTATTGCATTTGCTTTTGTGTATCTCTCAAGAGACCCAACATGTGCTATTAATTTTTCACTCATTCGTTTTGTTAATTGACGTGGAGCAATTGAAAAATGAAATAAACATAAAAACCTGTGAAAAGTTTTCAGAGTGTAACGAGAAATGCGATAACAGCCCGTGCGGGCTGCCTTGACAGCTCTTGCAAAATGTTGCAATATTAGAAAATAGTCAAAAAAAAGCACGATACGCGATACAAAAAAAAAAAACAGTAACGCATTGTAACCAGCATCCTCATGCATTTTCCTTGACTTCCTGCTAATGTCGTGAGTGTTGCGCAATGAACTTCAACTTCAAATTCGCGTTCCCGGCTGAACGAGAAAAATCGAAATAAGATTCGAGAAAAATCGGAATTGAACCCGTTTTTGCATTGGCGGAAGTGGCGACCGCCATCGCAACGAGCATAATTTAATTGAACAATCTGTTAGTGTGTTTGTAGGATCGCTGGACAACTGGCAACTGGATCCAGGTGCGACCTGTCCCAGGAGTCGTTGGTGTTGCTGAATAGTGAAAGCCACGCTCGTGTGGCATGCCACCAATAATGCAAATGCCAAGGAAATTGACATTGAATGTGATCGCCTCTTGTTGCTCACATTGTCCGCGAGTCGTTCAGTTCAGTTCAGTTATTGGCAATGATAAAATCGCCAACGTCGGCTGACAAATTGAGTAAGTGCAGCAGTTGCATCCTGTCCCTCTTCCCTCTTTGCACTCCATCTCTTCTATTGTTTTATTATACTTTAAATATATTGCCGAGCAATACGTAAATGCCGTCCGTTCCGGGCATGACACCTGTGCAGCGGCTGCAGCAGCGTTGCGTGTCTTCGTCATGGCACTGTCATTGCTGGAATTGCAGTTGTTGCCACATGACAACGACGACGACAACGACGACGACGACTTGCAGTGCGTCCACATTTTTTCAGTTGTTGCTTTAATTGTAGCTGGTTTTATCTTTTTCAAAATAATTTTGTTTATTTTTTCTTTTAATTTATGCATTTGCATCGAATGTGCAATGCAGTTTCAGTTTTTATCATTTCGTTGCATATTTTACAAGTGTTTCATCATTTTCTAACTAACTCAGTCGAACAACACATTGAGCTTAATTTAATCGTCATGTTGTGTGCATGATTATTCTCGATTTGCTGTTTGGTTTCTGTGAGACAGATTAATGAGCATTTTGCTCCATGCTCTACGCTCTAATAGAGTCATTTCCCAACTAATTTATGACTATTAACCAAATTGTTAGGGCCATTGGCAAGATGTGTAGACAGCTGCTGTATAATTAACAGCTTAATAGGATGTTTAAATCAGTTTAGTTTAACCCAGGCCATGTTAGCTGTGATTATTTCAATGGGCTTAATTATAAGCTGAAAGGTTAACTATTTTTATTTGTTTATCTTAGCTTAAATTTGAAGACACCCAAAAATATGCCAGATGGAATATTTGGACCTAAAAGTATGCTCAAGTATTTTTTGTAGATCGTTAATTTTGAAATTTTGTAATTTTCCACTATGATATCGAAATAATGTTGTATTATTCATTTTAATAAATTAGCTTTGATTGCTGTTTTCATAAATTGTAAGCATGGGAAAAATGTGTTCTTCACACATTTAGTTAGAAACAGTTAAATCTATTTTAGTAAACACTTATTAATCTACTAAGTAATTAATTTCGTAACAATAAATAAAGAATGCATTATCTTATTGAATCTCAGGTAAGTTGGTGTAATTACGACTAAAATCGCTTTATTTTCTGAATAAGAATTACGTGGGTGCTCAGCTGTTGGGAAGATACGTCATTAATTCGGATGCCGATATTCATATAGCTGTACTTATAATACTTGCGGTTTACCAGCGAATCTGGAAATTCCCAATGAGTCAAGACCTTTCCATTGGCTAGAACCCACTTAGCGTCTTTATA
Organism: Drosophila quinaria; assembly: GCA_035047525.1. NCBI lineage: Eukaryota > Metazoa > Arthropoda > Insecta > Diptera > Drosophilidae > Drosophila > Drosophila quinaria. The sequence continues at coordinate 3,838,805 of JAWNPO010000384.1, read as the reverse complement.
TTGCAACCAGCTTACGTGTCTCATACAAAAGATCGTTGGTCAACTGCGAATGTGACGCGTGCTTGACGTGCGACCAATATTAAGTATCTATTGTGAATGTGTGTGTGTATGTGTGTATTTCATCAAATGAATCAACCAAGTTAAGAAACGGCACAGAAAGCTCTGACGAAAGCTTTACTTTTCCTTTCAACCGAGCAAAGTGAATAAAGAAACAAAAGGCATGTGCATAATCTTAATAAGAAATGCTTGAAAATAGTTAAGATTTTGCATATTGTAATTTGAATTTACTTCCACTTCGAATTTGTCAGGTGTATTACTTCACACGCTACTTATAATGCCGATGGCGACACATGTAAAACAAGAAACAAAGAAAACAAGTTGGAATGATTTAGTTCACAGTTGTGACTAAAAAATACCCTCTATACCCTGTTTGTATTGACAATAAAATGCACAAAAACTCGAGATATTAAAAACGAGAGCTCACGTAATTGTTTTTTCAAAATAGTGGAAATGAAAATAACAAATAAATATTTACTGGAGATGAAAAATTCAAAATAAAATTAAATATTTAGAAATAAAATAAAATTGTACTGGTAGGGAAATAATTAAATAAATAAATTTTTACGTATTTCAGAAATCCACACAGTAACAATTTACTGAAAGCCTGTTTTTTTCGAGCATTCTAAGCTCTTGTTTCAACAAGTAGTTTAAAACAAATTTCAAACTAATTTAGTGTTTGCTGAAATAGTAAACTAACTACATCAAATAATAATTTTTAGAAGATTTAACTAAGTAATATAATGCAATTAAAACAAATTCAATCAGTATTTCCATCTCTGGTTGGTTACAGGGTACAAACAGCTGTAAACCAAGTCGCTTACGCTCTTTAGCGGGCGATCGGCCTCTCTCTGTCTTGACTCGCTCTTGATTTTTATCTGCTGCAGTCTCTCTTGCGATCGCAGTCGCTCTGTCGCTCTCCAAGCTTTGCTTAAAGCTGCACTTGTGCGATGTCGAAGCTTAAGTGAACTTCTGCTCAAACTTTTCGTTTAGTTGCTTTCTTGTCGCGCGCATCGATAAGCGTGTGTTGTTGTTGGCTCTCTCCCGCTTTTTCTATCACACTCACACTCACTCTCGCTCTCGGCCGCGTGCGTCGCCAATGTGCATCAGAAATTAAATGATATCCAATGATTCAAGACGTGCGTCTCCCACTATAAAATTAAATATTGTTTGGAAAATCCCCTCGTGCGCTTGGGAGGAGACGCTAGATTGTGAAATCGATAAAAAGAAACTTGAGGCAACGACGGCTGCATAAAAGCGCTTGCATCACGCCAACTAAGCTTCATTTTGGGCATGATCAAGCCAAGGCCAACAGCTCCTTTATTATAGTGTCTTTCCTGCAAACCTTGCTCTTGCAACGGTTCAGTTAAAAAACCAAAGAAGTGAAAAGCAAAGCGACTAATTGAAGTGCCTCTCTGGGTGTCGTATCTGTTTCGACGACAACGTGTAAAGGAAACAAACAAAGCGGAATAAGCAACAACACACATCGAATAAGGCGGCTGAAAACATTTATAAACAACAACAATAAAGACAACGATTACTACAACTACAACGACACAAACAGCAGCTTTAAGACCAACTACAATAATAACAATACACAATAATAAAAAAGCAGTCACAAAAACAACACCAACAAAGACAAATAAAGCCCGGTAATAATTTTAGTCGTGCCAGTTTGTTTATTAAAAATACTACGTAAATCAGACACACACATACACTCAAACAAACACACGCCGGGCGGACAAACCTGTTGATTAAATCGACTACCAGTTACCCTGTAAATATAAACATTAACTAATTGGAATAACAAAGAAAAACCCCTGGCCTTTAAAATGCCTCCTTTTTGGTGGAAACTACTCAAAATCATGTTGCTGCTCTTCGCACTCTTCACAACGGTGAGTTCAAAAATTATTCTTCCATTTGTATTCACTAAACGCCTCTGCCTGATCATTTTTGAGTGGGAAAAAGTCTGCTTGCTATGTCAAAAATTATGTAATTAGTTTTAAAATTTATATGTATACATAAATTGTGGTTTATGTTAAGATCATAATATTAACGTGTGAATTTGGCATTCAAAATAATTCTAGCATCAAATGTACATTTCAAAAACTAACCTCATTCCTGCATATATTAATATCATTCTAACTTATAGAAAAACTATTAAATATATAAACGGATAACATGTTAATATTTCGTAAAGGGTTAATTTCCTGCTTTATATTTAGTCATTTTGAAAGTCGCTTAGAATTGCAAATATATATACAATACTTTTGTTGTAGTGCATTTTTACAAGTTTTGATCATTGATTTAATTAATGCACAAACAAATTGAAAAAAATAATATTTACAAAGGCACGATATACAAAGTTATTGATTGACGCGATTTGCCAGACACTTGAAATAAAATTACAATTTGATTGCACTTACATGCATATGAATGTGATACAAATATTGTCGACATTGAGATGAAGCGTTAAAAGGCTTTCCCAGAACTTATAAGAATTCATACAAAAATATGATACATATTATAAGTTCGCGGGAATTTCTTAGGCATACAATTGATAATCGACATGAATGCATTTCATTTAATTGTGTGGGAAAATATTCTGTCGGGAGATTGATAACATCTATACTTTATGAGTGTCTTTAATTGTTCAATTACTAAGGCTGCGTCTTCAGTCAAATAACTTTAAGACTCGAATATAACATGGTATATCTGCGTCTTTCGGAAACTCAATACTTAGACGCATGTTGACAACTGTTTTGAGTCTTTGTATTGTTGTTGATGTTTTTTTAATTTATTTTTTAATATGTTTAATGCTGTTGTCTCGTCAGCTCGTTTGGCATATTCAAGGCAGGTGCCAAATAATAATAACAATAATGAAGCCAGTTTAAAATATATATATGTATAAAAAAACATCATTGCGCATAAATCTCACTATGGCTGTAAGAAGAATATATGTTGGAATACGCCTATGCATATAAATGCGAGTATAAAAGATCATTTGTAGTTCCCCGTCATGTTGCAATAATCATAGCTTGTAGTCTCAAAGCATTCACATTCACATGCTGATTGATCAGCGTGGCTAAGTTGTCGTTGTTGTAGTTGTTGTTTCTAATGTAGTTGTTGTTGTCGTTGTTGCCAAAAGCAGTTGTTGTAATTGCCAAATCGATTAGCGCGATTATCGGCTACTTTGTTGGGAGTTATCCTGCCCCTCTTCCCAACTCCCCCTCTCCCTCGCTCGTTCTATAACTTTGTCTCTTGTGTACTCTCGGCAATGTTGATCAATCGCAAACAAAAACCTTCCACATGTATCTTTCAGATAGTTTGTATCAATAGCGAAATGTCAAAAATGCGACGCGAGGCAGAAGCAGAAGCAGACGCAGAAGCAGACGCTGAAGAAGCCGCTGTGGCAACAAACAGCTCCATTGATCTGACGCCCTTTCTGTCCGACAATCTGCTGAGTATCATGCGCAACAAGACGCAGAGGCAGCCACGGGATGAGGCAGAGACGCAAGCGCAAAGGGAGACACAGCAGCAGCATCAGGCAGGCGATATGGAGGTGGAGGTGTGCAATTTTAAAATTCTGAAGATCCTTCAGATATGTACATAGAAGTGCTTGTGCTATATGATTTTTATATTTGTTGTGCTCGTGTTTATTTTTTTTTAACTTGTGGGTTTTTATGTTCTGTATTTCGTGCCAATTGAATTGCAATTGAAAACTAAGCGTTTTCCCCACTTTTCATTTGCCATTTTCACTTTAGTTGCCAGCCGAGGATATCGATGAGCGTGTTCGTTCCATATTCAAAATAAGCGATGTCGAAGGTGTGATGCTTTTTAAAGTAAGTGAACACGATAAATACATAGCCACATCCGCATCCTCATCCGCATCCGCATCCCGTACTCTCATCACTCATTTATTGTATCTTAACCGTAATTGTGTTTGTGTGTGACTTGGATTTGATTCGGCTAAAAAGAAACTAACTCGAAATTTACACACACAGACGACGAGCACGGACGATGCACCCTTCATGCCATCCACATCCACAATGCTCAGTGATCAGCCAGCATCATCCGACTCTTGGCCACAGTCTTCTCAATCTCAATCGCAATCGCACTCTCAGTATCAATCGCAATCGCAATCAGAGTCTCAGGCAGAGACGAGGCCCAAGCCCAAGCACTATCATCAATATCAAAGCTTGAGCCATCAACAACAATCGTTCAAAGTGCAGAGATCACCGGATGGCAAGCTGAATCTTGTCTTTAACGATCCCATCGTCTCTTTGCAGAGCACAACACAGCAGCCATCACAGGAAGCACAGCAATCGTCGAGTCCACAATCGCCGAGGCCAACGCCACGTCGTCCAATTCCGGACAGTAAGTAGAGACACGAGACTTGCAACATCTTTGATGCTGAAATACAGAATACATAATACTATAAATTGACAATTAACAACTACTTAATCGATATGTACTCATACTCATTTCCAACTCCCTTGGCGCTTGCCTAACATCAGTTATCGTGTTTCCCGACTCTATAGATAAGTATCGGCCCCGACAACCAACTCCTCCTACTTCTCCTTCTACCATCGATACGGGCGATCATCAGTGCGTGGATGGATTCAATCAGAGTCGTTCCTTCTGCACCAAGGTCAACAATTACCCGGACTTATCCGGGCTGAAGGGCATCTTGTCTCGCAGATTTGCCAACTTCTTCAGTGACGAGCCACAGCCCACGGATGTGGGACTCCGAATCAACGACGACGAACAATATCTGTGCAACAGCCATGTGAGATACTTGTACCCCAAACTTGGACAGAGATTGGACCACTCCTGGCAGTACATAGTCAATACGGACGACTTCAAACAGGGCATACTTATCGAGGAATGCGAGTAAGTAAACTGTAACCTTTTCAATTCGAAAACTATTCAAAATTCTTTCTTGTCTAGTGATGAGGGCGAGAAATGCCAGTTTCTAGACGGTTTGCCAAACAACTATGTGTCGATCTGTAAGCAGCATTACGTGATACGTCACCTGGCCACGGTCAACAATGTGAGCACTGGCCAACCGGAGGTGGCCAACGAACCCTTCAAGATACCCTCGTGCTGCAAGTGTGTGATAAAAAGCAAATTCTCTGTGGACAGCAGCCCATGAGACCAAGAAAAAAACAAAACGGCAACGACTCTGAAACTCAGCCAATTTCTGCACTTGCACATGTGATTTTTGAGGTAAGTCTTGAACCATTTATTATTAATGCACATAATATTTAGAATTTGTGGAACATAAAATTTACAATGACTGCATCAAAGTATTGTTTTGTTTCATTTGAGAAGCTTCCGTAGGGTCCAGCCAACGGCGTAGAATCCGACGAGTTTGAGGGCCATTCGCTTACCCTCCATATTACCGATGTTCTTGAATCTATTATTCACGTTTCCGAAAATCCGATCCATTGCGATTAATTATTATTGATAAACACGTATTTAAAATTGCATGAAATAATTCAAAATTATACAAATTGTGGGGCTTCTTTCGAAATATTTGAACTTTCCAAACAATTGAAACGTTTTGTTGTTACATGTGTGGAATGGTAACTGCTTTTGAATTTTCCCCTACACATTAATTATAAAAAAGCGCTCGACAAAAATGACAATACAACTAGATCGAGAATTTTTCCTCTTTATCTATAATTATAACAACTTTTTTCTTTCTACTTACAGCAACAAGTTTTACCCACCACAGAATGGCAGGCCAAACTGTCTAGGGGAATTTTGTTTATTAATTTGTAGACTAGTTGTTTTATATATGCATATAAAACATATGTATTTTAAACATTACTTATATACCTATATCTTATATAAAATGCAACACTCATTTAAAAAGCAGCCATCAATTACAAATATTTAGAATTATTTAATACATTTTTTTTTAAATTTTACTGACGCTGCGTTTATGCTAAAATATTCGTGTTATAGTTTTCCCCATTTTAATTGTTTATTTCCGTGTAAATTCTAGTATAAATGATGCATGTAATTAGTCTTAGATTATGTTTACTTTTAAATGCAAAGAAAAGAAAAAAACAAATTAGCAAAAAATGTGAAAAAATGAAATGCCATTTTAAAAAATATGTTTAAATATCACGCACAATAAAAAAAGAGATTCTAAAAGAAATAGTGTGTCTAAAGTTCTTTGAACTCGTTCTTTATTTCATTTGTTACTATTTTTTACCATTTGCCGTGTCTAAGTCCAGCTGCATTTTAACATGTATTTGTTTATTAATAATAATTCTGTGCGCTCACTAAGTAAACTAATTACACTCAGTATGTGTAAACATTCGTGATGGGACATGTGACAAGAACCATTCTCTACTCTACTCGCTGGAGTTGGGAGTATGGGGCGTATGCGCGATATGCCAATGCCAGTTGCCCCCAACTAGCTGCATTTCCATTTGTTTGCCGTGTTGCCTGGTGCGCTGTTTGGTGTCTGTGGGCCACGTGCCTTCTTCGAATCAATAATACTTATTGATTTTGTCACTACAATATGTATGTAAGTATGTCAAAGTTAGGTCGAACAATGCGATTGCCACTGGAAATATTTGTATCTAAAATAGGCACTTAATTACCTTACAATTGTCTATTCAAAATTGCAGTGATAGGCGAGCATTAAAATAAGCCATTAATCATACATATATATATACTATAGGCATTTATCAATTATATGTTAGAAGCACCACGAGTTCCGTTTCTAATGGACTTTTCCCAATTACGCCACAGCTTTTCCAATCGGACATTGTGTTTGCTGTTCTGTTTTGATTTACACCCACCCCCTCTCAGCCGTAATGTATTGGAAAATAAACGAATATATTCTTATGAAAAACTGAATGCTCTATCTCTATAATTGCGAATTTTTGATTTGAATTATTGATTGATTATTGATTCAATTGATTATTTTATGTTTGGAAGATAATTTTATTTTTGTTTACACAAAATTAACAAGCTTATAATAAAGTGTTTGGTATCCCATTCCTGGCAAGTGTATAATAATACAAAGGACAGTCAGACAATCGCATTGTTGTTGTTGCTTTGCCGGTCTGGGCCATAAGGCATGGGCCTGGTCATATGGCGAGTGGTGTCTAGTAATTGCCGCAGCACATTTGCATGGCAAAAGGAGTTAATGGTGGTTGCCTGATGTGTAGTTGTTCTTGTTGTTGTTGCTGTCGCTATTGTTATTGTTATTGTTATTGTTGTTATTCGGTTGCTGTCCTTATAAAAACCTTCGGTCGACAGGAACACGGCTTCAATACGCCGGCAGTCGAGAGCTCAGTCGTTGTGTTGCAAGTGGCAGTGTTGGTCTCCATTTTATTTATTATATGTTGCAGTTGCAGTTGCGGGTTATTTCAACTTTCATTGATTCGCATTTTGGGCAAATTATGCAACCGGTTAAATAGACAGCAAAAAGCCAAAGGAAATCATTAACAAATTCGAGTTGACATACAGAAACTGTGCTAATCTTTAAATGCTACTGCAACTTATCATTTGTATGCGCAACATGTGTGTGGAAATGTGAACTACATTCAACGACAGCCTACGCATATTAATGATACACTTAAATTGTTATTTGAATCAATTCAAATGCTTTCAAAGCGGGAGAAAAATCACCGGCTCTAGCGAAAACTCACGTGGAAACTGAGGAAATTATGTAAAATCAACTAACTATAGTTTAATTCTAATATGGATGCTGGACAGCCAAATACCCGTAATCGCATCTGGACAACGGGCAGTTCCAGCAATGGATTCCTCGATGAGAATCTACAACAACAACCGCTGCCCTTACAACGCCTACAAACGCCGGGTAAGTCAAGGAATTTAATTTCAGCTTTAATATGGAGTTTGTTCAGTTCAATCTAGACTTGTAAAGTTTCTCTATAGTACTTAAATCATTATAATAATTCATTTGTTTACAAGTGCAAATATTGTCGTTTAATTATGAGCATGATTCATTAACCGCAAACTTAATCTGACCACTCATTAGATAGTTACAGATTCAACAAATTATTCATCTGCGTTATTACAGTCTTATGACAAATCCTGTAACAAGATTAAAATTGCTAATTCCAATAAATTTTAAGCGATTTTCATTCAACTTCGAACGTCCAAAGTTGGCAGCAAAGTGACATTATCTTCGCCAATACGCTTAAAAACATGATCTGTTTTCCGAATTCTCCTTACTCTCATTAAACTCCATTTCTATTACTTGTATACCTTTTTGTACTGATTTGGATTTTTCCTTTTTGTCAATTGGCTTTTCTTTGGAATTATTTTCGAGGGAATGAACACAAGTTTCATCTGTTTCCAATTTTTTCTTTTTATCGTGCCTATCTGTTTCTTTTACTTGTGTGCTCTTTTGCATTGTTTTTGATTTTTCCTTTTCCTCTTCTCTAATGTGAATACGAATTGGATATGTTTCCAATTTTTTCTTATTCTCACCCATTGCCATCTCAATCACTTGTTGTACATAATTTAATTCTGTTTCTTTTTCTATTGGATTTTCTGTGCAGGTTCTCTTTGGCGGATTGAGTAAAAATTTTTTTCTGACTCCAACTTCGCGCTTTTTCCATCCAGCTCAAGATTTGGTTCTTCCTTACTGTCTGTTATTGTTTCTATGAACTTTCTTTTGCGCCATCTTGAAATGTATGACATTAAAAGAAAGGCGATAACAATTGACACGATGCCCGTCCAAATTTCCATAATGGTCTCCCAGGGGCCAACGACATTTAACTTAAACTTGGCCACTTCCTTCATCAGGTCGCTTAGCTCAGATATATCCTCAGCCAAGCCATGTATGTTGACCTCAAGGTCGAAGGTCTTATAACCGAAAGTCGATAAAATTACTGACATTTTTGAATTTATGTTTAGAATTTAGTCTGAGCGAAAAAATTTATTTTCAATACTATTTAAATATTTGAGGCTTTTACGATTAATTGCTTCGATTGGATTCAATTCTGTTGGAAGCAATTTCTTATATTATTTTTTCGATTAGTGGTGTAAAAATGCTTAGAAAAATTAACTTAGACTCTAAAATTTTTTTGAATATCAATCGAGTTAATTTAATCAATTAGATTTAAAATTTTGAATTTTTAATGCATCAAAATCGCAATCTGGGAAAAAGGAGTTTCACTGAAATTAATATTATTTGACTGCAGAATGAATTTAGGAGTTAAGCCATGATCAAAAAAATAATACGCTTGCAAATCGGATCAGATTTGACAAACCAATAAAAGTTTAAATACGATTTGATTTAGTGTAGATAAAAAATTCGATTTAGTTTTTGTCGATTTATAGATTTATATACATCACATGTTGCGATAGATTAACTAAAATTTCCTGATTAATATCATGTGTACATAATATACGTACTGTGGTCATTATCTCTCTAAATAGTCTTTAATACGTAGTATCTATGCTTGCGAGCGCACGATTTGTAAACATATCAGGCAGGTTTTTTAAAATTAGCTTAATACTTTTGATCACGCAAAACATTCTCAGTGCATTGAACCAACTGCAGGACTCGGTGGTTTATGCATTTTCCACAAAAGCCAGTTGAGTGAGACAGGTGAATGCATTAAAAATGCTATTAAAAAACACGAATCCCGTTGTCCGCCTACACAAAAAAAAGGATTGACCCGCAGGACAGTTGGAATGGAGCAAGGGGAAGGCTGCCTAATGACGCCACAGAGAAACAGTAAATAGATCAAGATTAGGCAGCGATATGACCACAAATGGAGAGGGAGTCGGTGGACATCTAAATTGACAACAACAAACAAATTATTGTTATTAAGTTGCTGTGTTTGGAGAATATTACCAGTGGACCATGCAAATATTGTGAAACTTTTTTAAAGGTTGTCTGTCAAATAACAGTTGTTGCAGACACATAGATTAAACAAAACTAAATGTCAATTTCAATTGGGATTTTAAAATTCTGCCTAAATTGCTCAAGACCCTTGTTTTCGATTTTTTCCCACATTTTCGATAAGCATTTGTATTTTCGTTTGTATTTTTGCTCAACACAATAATAATTATCAATTCTATCTGTTAATTTTAATTTAAAAAAAAAAAAAAATAAGAAGAACCCCCACCCCCCTTTAAAAACCTTCTTAAATTTTACTAATATTAGTATTTTGAATTGTTACTGATTAATTTTATTTTTGCTCAACACAATAATAATAAAAAGGTTAATAGGTTATCATTAATCCAATAATATTTAAATGATCTGACATATTATAAATGATTCGGGGTAATTAATTTTTCCTGCAGCAACTCGGAGTCTATTATCTGGTCAACTGGGACCAGGACCTGGTTTTGGCAGCAATGGACATGCGGACAGTGCTCAGAGCAAACAACTACCCTACCAGCCAATAGGCTCCAATTTAATTGGCGTGCAGTCCAAGTTTGTACAACTCTATAAATAAATATACATCCAACAGATATACTAATACAACTATATTTTAATTATAGGTTCCGTCGTAGTTACTATCACAAGGTTGTCCTGGGTGGATTGGTGGCGCTGGTAATCATTTTGCTGATAACAATCATAGTGATAAGCATAACTTGTGAGTAGCAGTTGAATTGTGTTCCAGTTTCAAATGTTAAATTCAAAGCTCAAATTTGGTTCAGTTAAGAAATCCCATAGCATATGCCGTAGCAAGGAGTGCATCCGCACAGCGGCCAGCCTCATCTACGCCATGGACGAACAGACTGATCCTTGCGAGGACTTTTACAAATTCACCTGTGGTCGCTGGGCCGACGAGCATCCCCGTCCCGATTCGGCGACCTCCAACGATTGGTTCCGGGAGCGACAGGCCCATATAATGCGAGTGGTTCGCGAGTTCCTCAGGTCGAACATCAGCAGCAGCGAGCCAGAGGCTGTGGGCATGGCCAAGACCATGTACAAGGCGTGCATGGATACGGAACTCCTCGACGAGCGCAATCTGGAGCCTCTCGTTGACTATCTGCAACGATTCAAGCTGCTCTTGCTGCCCTCCGCCTTGAATCTGACTTTGAGCAGTAGCTCAAAGTATGATATGACCAATATAAACTTCAACTGGCTGGATACTGTTGTGGCTATTAAGCGACATCTCAGCCTAGACCTCATTATTGGCTTCGATGTGTTTCCGGATCCAATGAATCGCACTCTTAACCGCATCGCTCTGGGCACACCGGAATCAGATTCCGCATTTCCTTTGTAAGATTACATTACAGAGTTTGGTATGTCACAAAAAATCTCATTTATAATTTGTAATTTAGCAATAATGATGACTCACATAAGATGCTGCGAAAAATTCACAGGAGAAACATCTTCATGGAGAACGTGGACGAGAGCGACGATCCCGACAATCACGATGCGGAAGAGGAGGAGGCCTCAAAGCAGACAACCTCGGGCATGTCTGCCTATATACTCTATGTCCGCAAGGTTATTGAGAAATACTTGATCTATATCGATCCGGATGTTAATCAGGAAGAGGCCCTGGTGGGCATTTCGGAATTGGTGAAACAAGCTGTGAAAGTAGCACGAAAGATTCACATGGTAAGCACTGTAACTGTTCACTAACAATACTGACATATGAATACTCTTCCATTTTTAAACATACAGCTAAAAAATTAATAGTTGTTTTCAATTTATTGCAAAAATTTTGTAATAACATATATATATATATTAAATTTTATTTAAAAGCTTCGACCCAACATTTATTTTGGATTAACTGCAAATAAATGCAAATTCGAATCTTTTAAATAAAATAAAAAAATTTTGTAAAAGGAAAAACAATATTGCTATGGACTTTGGTAAATTGCTCAACTCCTTTAATTAATCTCTGGTTCATTAATTTAATTTCTTCCAGCTGAAAGAGGAAGCTGAAAACATGACAAAGCCCTCCAAGAATCCAGTGGACGACATTGTATATATTTCACTGATGCAGCTGCAGAATCAAACGGACAAAAAGATTGCACCACAAACAATGCCAATCTGGACGCGTTACATGAGTCTCATTTTGGCAGGAACAAAGCACGCAATTAATCTGGACGCCACCAATCTTACCATTATAACCAGCCAGGCGGACATATTCTATCTGCAGAGCATGGTGGAATATTTGCAGGAGACCCCCGCCATGCACATTGAGTCCTACCTCTGGCTGAGTTCTCTCGAGGAGCTGGTGCTGCACACGACGAGTGACATGAGGTTGTTGCATGCCGAGTACATGCGTCTGGCCATTGGCACCGAGGGCAGCACACCCCGATCCCTGTACTGTGCCCACGGGGTGAACACACTGTTTGGCATGGCTGTCAGCTATGTCCTGGCGGATGAGAGATTCTACAGGGAGACCTTGCCCCGCGTGGAGCGCATGCTGAGCGACATTCGTCGTTCCTTTGATCGTCTGGTGCGTGCAACCTCCTGGATGGATGCAGCAACCAAGCGCCAGACGATGCTGAAGTCGGCCGAAATGAAGAGCTTCATTGGCTTCCCCTCGTGGTTGACCAATAAAACGGCTCTCAATGCGTACTACGAGGGCGTTAAGGTTAATGCGAGCACTCATCTGGAGAACCTAATGGGATTCGTGCACTGGCAAATGCTGGGCAGAATCAACGACATGGACCAACCCGAACCCATTGGCTGGGCCACATCGCCTTCCAATGTGAACGCATTCCACACTTTTCAATCGAATGCCATTAGTAAGTTGAAGTATCCACGTACAGCGTAGCATGTGCCACTTGTTTATGTTCGTTTTTATTAGTTAGGTACACAGGGTTTACAAGGCTCTTATAAGTTTCTAACAATGTAACTACAAAGTGTATAACTGTGTCCGTTATACTCTGTTTGAACAAAAAGATCTGAAAGAATGTAAGAGCTAGAAGCCCTGAAATATGTATGTGGACTTGTGTTGTACTTAGACTCTCCGGAAGTTGACAATCAAATCAAATGATAAAACAGATTTTGAAGATATACTTAGAGTTTTTAATAGGGTTCTATTTAAAATAACAGTCAATAAATTGAATACATATTTTTATTTCTATTTTTATTTTTTAAAGGGCCTCAATATCGGGTCTCTCACAGTCGAGCACACTCGATTGTAGTGTTTTAACTTGTTATTCCATTTAATTTGTTTGTTTGTTGTTCCCTTTGAAGCGGTGCCCATTGCCATACTGCAGTATCCGTTCTACGACCTTGGCCTTGAGTAAGTTGGATGGATGGCTGCCCAATCAAAGGCCACAGCACTGGTCACATTTCTAAGCACACTGAACTCTCAACTCTGCACCATGCACCCTGCACTCAGTATTTCATGTTGAGCTCTTTAATACCTTAAGATAAAAACTCAATTATATTGTTGATCACATCCAACGCATCCTTATTAGAGCCCTGAATTACGGGTCGATTGGTACGATTTTGGGACACGAGCTGACGCACGGATTCGATGACAGTGGGCGACGATTCGACAGAGCGGGAAATATGGTTGAGTGGTGGTCCAACCAGACAATCAATGAGTACGTCAATCGCACGGACTGCTTTGTCGACCAGTACAGTCACTACTATCTGCCGGATATTGGAGAATATGTTAGTATGGCAACGGAAGCAATATCAGATAACAATAATAATTTGTACACTTGTGTCCGTCTTGCAGATTGACGGAGAGCTGACATTGGGTGAGAATATTGCGGACAATGGCGGCATGCGAGAGGCCTATCTGGCTTACCGGCTCTATGTGAAAGAGGTGGGCCGTGAACGCCTAAGGCTCCCTGGTCTGGAGCATTTTACGCACGAGCAGCTGTTCTTCATAGCCTTTGGAAATCTGTGGTGTGAGACATATACGCCTGCTGCCTCGCGCTTTGCATTGGAGGACTCGCATTGTCCTGGTCAGATACGCCTCAAGGGCGTGTTGTCCAATTCAGAGGAGTTCGCTCGCACCTTCAAGTGTGCTTCGGGTACTCCAATGAATCCGGGCCAGCCCAGATGCCGCATATGGTAACCGATTGCGAATACAATTGAGATATGAACCATCAAGTGATTTTTCTACGTACATAGTAAACTCTTTAAAGTCTAGGAATTTATTAAATACTTACATATATTTTACACGTGTTTTCTGCTGGTATTTTTATAAATATCCAATAAATGGAATTTTCATAGTCATTGTTTTGTATCAAGTTTAATTATTAATATGTTAGGTGCCTTTTTTCGTAGTTAATTGCAAATTTAACACAGAGGAAGTAACAATGCTTATTGGGCGAGCTAAATCTAAAATATTTAAGGCCATTTAATTAATGTGATTACGGTCAGTCAGTCAACAAATGTATTTTTGGCTATGCACTATGGTCCCGATGACGGTTATTTTGGAAAAAAGACCATTTCGAATGTTGAAAAATTTAATGATCTTTTGATGGCAATACATTGAAAACACATCATACAAAAGTGTCAAACCAATTTTTTAGGTTAAATTAAAGTGCGTTTCAACAGTAATCAAAAAGCCAATTAACTGATATTTTTAATGGATATTATTTAGTGTGGCTTGTTCTTTGTGTTAATAAATCTACGTTATTGAAATCTGTGTGTTTGACTTTATTGCACATAACCTCTTTGTAAAAAGTATCGATTAAGCTGAAATTCGGCAAAACAAAAGAAGAAATCTAGTTTCGAAGTTGGCGTTTTCGATCATTTTGTTTTTCGAATTTTCTTATTTTTTGCATTCTTTACATTTTTTCACATTTTTTTCGCCACCCGAAGATCAAAGTGCACCAAACCAATTTTAGATTAACTTAATTAATTTTCCAAAATTTTCAATTTTGTTTTTTTTTTTTTTGAATTGTGTTTATTAATTTTTAATTGATTTTTAATTTATTTTTGGACATCAGCCATTTGCTCACGGAAGTATGCAACAGATTTTTGCTTAATTTAAATGCATGTTGAAAATTTCATTTAAAGTGTTGCATACTTTTCTGTGCGTCACATAAATTTAATTTCACCACACTCAAATTCATCCCAGTGCTGCCAACTTTTTAACAAAAAAAAGCTGTTTTTTACTGGAGAGAAGGAAAAAAAAGCTGAAAATATTCTGAAAAAAACGCAAAAAAGCGCATTGTCTTAATTTATGTGTTTTATTTATAAGGTTTTCAGCAGATCGTCAAATTCTTCGCGATTTGTTTGATTTTTTTTGTTAAAAGTAGTTTCAATGAGTAAGCAAAATCGCTTAGCTTTGCAGTAAATGTAGGCTTGCAGTAGACCCTTTTCTTGTCCGTGTCATCGCTGCGAAGCCGTGTCTTCAATTCGGCATTTTTGTTTATATTCTTGTGGCATAGCAAAATATGTGCTATTTTCGATCATTTTTTATATTGTGATGATAGTTTACCGTAAAGTTGTGGTGTGGGGTATTGGCAAATATCCATAAACACATATGATTAATCTGCCACTCTTACACACATTTGGTATATTAAAGCGTCAGTAAACATTTTTTTCACACATTTATCAAAAATAGTATTTTTTTGGTACAATATTTTTTTTTCTTGCAAGTGGCAACCGGATTTTCATGAATTTGGTGGCAGCATTAAAAAAAGCGGAAAAAAGCCAAATGCATTTCTATAATAGCCAGAGTACCCGCTTTTCGCAATTGGTCTTCAAAAACAGTCAGATTTGACGGGAAAAAAGCTAAGTTGGCAGCACTGCATTCCTCATGAATTCAGTGTTGTGGGCAGCAAATGAGGCGTATCAGAGTTGTAATTCCTAGAAGAGGAAATGGAAAATGTATTATCCAAATGCGAAGAAAATCGATAAAATTGATAAATTACATTTTAAATTCCATACACATTTATTTTGGGGATAATTTTATTATACATATTTTATTCATTTACATCGAGTTAACAATTACAATACGCTAAGTACATAGACGATTAGCTATTTTGTATGCCAATGGAGATTCAGCTCATTTTCTTTGGTTTCAACTCATCTTTGAACTTCTTAAAACTGCGTCGAGCTCAGGTAGTTGGTTCCGTTATAGTGAAACGCACTGTGGGCAGTCCGCGGTTGGAATCTTGGTGGTGGCACCTGTGTGGAATCGGGAGCTACCGCAAGACAGTGGTCTCTGCACATGAAAATTGGCTCTGGAGGAAAGTAAATTGAAAGGATCACAATTTAGCTTGAATATGGAAGTGGATGCTTACTCACCATTTGCATAGAATTTGTGCGCAGCTTTCGCCTTGTGCTGATGTAGGTGGTGCAGGTGTTCACACGATGTAGGTGGAATGCATCTTCGGTTCCTTCACATGAATACAAATGGACGTAGATGTGGATGTGGCATGTCAATTATGTGGAATACAGAGAGACGACAACAACGGCAATTAACATAGTGGAATGACAAACAGCGTGCGAAATTTGACAAGATAATAATTAACTTTAAATATCATATCATAATTTGTGAAACACATGCAGTGATGCTAATTTAGTTTTCTATTGCCAAGGCTGCAAATCGAATTAAAAAGCTAATTTCAATGATTTAACAATTTTATTTGATTTTTATATCACTTAAAATGTTGAGTTACTGGCCAAAATATTATTAAAATAGTAAATTATAGTCTTAACTTTATTTTTATTAAATACTACTAAAATAGAATCATTATAATCTTTTTTGCTGTAAGACTTTGGACAATAATCCAAATATAAAATAAAATGCTCAAATAAAGTTAAAAATGTAAGCTACAAAAATATTTGCTAGAGTAAAAATTTGGTTTTATATTGGATTTAGAAACTCTTAAAAATGTTGCAGCCTTGTTTAAAAATATCTACGTACATATGTGCTGAGTGCTTCATGCATTGGCATTACAAGTAGTCTACTTTCAGTTAAGGATTTAACTACCGCAAGGACATGCGTGAGCAGTCCTAAAACTGTCCTTTAGCAACTTTAAGACAATAAGATTTTTGAAATAAATATACATAGTATTGTACTAGAGAAAAGGGAGGCACCTAATGCGTATTTTAGGTTTCCTGACTAGACCATCGCCATTTCGGCGATTGTATTTGAAGGTCATCTCACCGGTTGCTTCATAGCTGCGCTCGCCCCGGCTGCGCAAATAACGGTGCAAACAGCAGCAGCGACGCAGGCCGGGAACGCGGTACATGATCTGAAGGAAGCCGCCGCGGAAACGGGCGTTCATATAACAGTAGATGATGGGATTGTAGCAGCTGTGCGACATGGCCAGCCAGTGGGATGCGAACCACACATAGGGAAGTGGTTTCCAATTGGCAAACTCCTTGTCCTTTAACAGCAGCTGCAAAAATGATAAAGACATAACGTCGCAATTAATCAAGAATTTCAGTTCAGGGGTCAACGGCCATCCACCCACCTGAAGAATGTTGAAGGGCAGCCAGCAGCTGGTGAACACGATGACAACCGTCAGCATCATCTTAATCATCTGTAAGCAGAACAAGAATAGGACAAATGTACTCGTATGATATTAAAGCCTTCATTTTAGGGTTAGTCAGGCAATCGCAGCTCAGATGACTCCCACTCCGCCAATTGGCATTCCGGCAGACACTTTGACATTTCTGCGGTTCAAAGTTCATGCACCTAAGGGCACATTCATGCGCCACCTCACATTTCGCCACTGTTTGCTGGATTTACGGGCTGCCACAGACACATGTGGTGGCATCTTATCAACCCGACAGAGCGCAAAATCTCATCTTGTGGCAGAGTCAGGTCTGGCAAGTGGCAACTGGCAGTGGCAAGTGGCAAGTTTCTATGTGGCGTGACCGTTAAAACGGTGACAACGAATAACATTATTTATACGAAACGGAAATAAAGCAGAGACTCGCAACTAATTCATCAGAGCAGAGACACCTTAGGGAACACTGCATCTTTAAGGACATTAAAGAGTTGCCGTCTTGGGCTGGAGGCGTCGCATTTAGCCTCCAGCGTGCCACATACGCTGTACTCGGAGTAATTATGTGGACATAAATAACTGAAAGAGAGTACAGCTGATTCTGCAGAGCAAAAAAAAACAAAATAAATACTAAACGGTGCCCAGCTCACAAGTGTCTTCTCATTTATGAGTGTGTATGAGTCTAATCGTTCACATATTTATAAGAGTGAGTGTCTCAACTTTGCTCAATAAAATCCGTTTTTATGTCATTGTATTTTATGTTCATAGCTACCGTAGAGGAAGAGAACGAAAATAATATTCTATTCAGAAAGAAATTACAGCAGGTTCCATTAGCTTATAAAAGGTAAACCAAAATTGTACAAATATGTATCTGCTACTAGATACTCTAGACTAGACTAAAAATGGTATTAACCATTTGTAAGAACAGTTAATTAAGGTAAAGTGCTGCCATTAAGTATGTATTCAACTTAGAAATTTAGTTAATTATAACGAATTTGAAATGGTTAGTAAGTTTAAAATTACAAGAGGCACTCCTCGTTACTTTCCAAATTATAATCCAAATTATTTACTATTATTTCATTATTTATTATTATTATAATTATTTGTTTGTTTACTATTTTTTTATGAGATACTTTATTTATGAATTACGCCACTAATCGATGTGGCAGCTTTAATCGAACAACAAGTTAAACAAGGTTTGCCTGGAGACTAATCAAATGCCTGTTCTAGCCTTCAAATGATACAAATTGGATGCCCAAATGGCAAATGATGTAATAATCCATAACTGGCTGAATGCGAAACATAGTTTCAGTTTAGTTTTATGATGAGCTCACTACGTGTTCACCTTAGAATGTTTGCCAGAAAGTGAATGCACGACATAACTGTTAAGTTATATATTTGTCAATCTGTTCGACATTCATGGAGCCTGACACTTTGGCAGCTAATGGATGCCATCATGAAAAAAAGCCACATGGATACATAATCGATTCGAGCATCTTGCCAATAATCGAATCATCTGCAAAGTTTGATTGAATTTTGATGGGAAGAGAAGCGCAGACCATTTGCCCATTTACTGAATTTTTATCGCATAATCGCGCAAATATTGCAGCGATATTTACATATGAGACGTGTAACTGTATCGTGCGGCATATGTGGCAACTGGGAACTGGCAACTGCCAACTGCCAACAGTCAACTGGCATATGAATAAAATCAATGGCCTGTGGCAACAGTTCAGTCGTAAATTGCCCTTTTTGTGTCAACGTCAGCATTGTAAGAGATCGAATCGAATCACTGAATCCGATATTAAAGTCCTTGGATTCCATTTAATTGGCATGTCTGGTATATTTCTTTTTTTGTTGATTAAGTTCCTATTGTTTTTGTGGTACACATTAACAAGCCCTTAACGAGAATAGATCCAGCGTTTCAATGCAATTTGGGGTTGCGTGTAAACCAACAACATTAATGATACGCACCGTTGTACACGCATTAGTCGAGTGGAGCAGCTATAAATAGACTGCGAGTATTATGTGGCTGCTTAGCAACCCAGTGTGGCATATCGAGCTTACGAATTACTTGGCTTCATTAAAAAGATATGCTAGACAAGTCTGATGTGCCCTAATACAACTTCCGACAAACATAGAAGCCAGATATGTTCTGGAATGTGGAACATCCTGAAAGCAGCGCAAAAGCAATTGTCAGTGGTAATGAAACCAACTTTAGTTGCTCACAAATTTCAAAATATTTGTTAAGGCATTTCATAAGATTTAGAATTAATTATAAATCATAAATTAACCTTTATTTCAAAAATAAATATCCATTAAATAATTTATTATATAAATAATTCAAATATCGTTGATATTTAAAATACATATTAATGGAAACTGATTTTAAAGAAATAAATTAAATTTTCTTTTAAATGTTTAAAATACAGTTTGTGAAGCAGCATTCTGCTGCCCACAATAATTTGTACGTTGTTTATATTCCAATGAGCGAGCCATTGGATCGCGCTCGCTCATTTTGACCTTTTTTTATTCTTTTGAACATCGCACGGAGCGAACAATGTTCAGTTCTCACGAAGAACCAGCGCACGGAATAAGTCGCGATCATTTCACTCGATATTTCGTTCTCGTGAACGACCCACCGAAGCAAGCTCACTCATTTAGTTCCCGAAATGAACTACCAGGAAAACATGGTGGAATTTCCGCCACGCCGGCAAGCGTCACTTTTCTGACGAGCTCGTAAAGAACGGACGTGTTTTTCCCAAACCCAGAGACAACAACAGCAGCAGTGATAATCTTTCAAAGTGCACATGCGCTACTCGTGCCGGCAACAACAACAACAGCAACAGAGATATTTTCTTCAAAGTGCACAGGCGCTACTCGTGCCAACGCCAACAACAACAACAGTAGCCGTGGTATTTTTTTTTCAAAGTGCACAGGCGCTACTCGTGCCGGCAACAACAACAACAGTAACAGAGATATTTTCTTCAAAGTGCACATGCGCTACTCGTGCCAACCACAACAACAAGAGCAGTAGTGATAATTTTCAAAATGCACAGGCGCTACTCGTGCCAACGCCAACAACAACAGCAGCAGTGATATTTTTTCCCAAAGTGCACATGCGCTCCTCGTGCCAGCAACAACAACAACAGCAACAGTGATATTTCGTTTCAAAGTGCACAGGCGCTACTCGTGCCAACGCCAACAGCAACAGTAGCCGTGGTATTTTTTTCCCAAAGTGCACATGCGCTCCTCGTGCCAGCAACAACAACGACAGCAGCAGTGATATTCCTTTTCAAAGTGCACATGCGCTATTCGTGCCGCCACCAACCACGACAGTAGTAGCAGCCAGTGCAGCCGCACCAACGATATTTCGAAAGTCTCGTGAAGGGCAATCCCTCCGAGCAATCTACGGTCACCGGCCGGCAGCGTTGAAGGCCGCACGCGAAGTGCGAGCTGTAGCCACTGGAGCGAGGAGCCACCTGCGGAGGCAGAACCTTAGAATAGAAAAGCAGCGCCTCATTTTAAACGGCGGGTAAGCTGGCCAGCGGCCTCTGTCCCCCTTCAATTTTCTCGGCTCCGCCTATGGAGCAGCTGCCAGTTTCTTCCGGCCGTGCGGCGCCGACTAAATGATATGAATTTTGTTAAAATCAAAACCCAATAAAAGCGGGTAAATTATTGCAATGATAGTGGCGAGTGTTTCTTTAATCCCTAGTGAGGCGTTTCATTTCTTTTCAGTAAATTTCAGGAAGCCTGATGCGGGCCATTGGGGACGGGCGTATGATCAAGCCACCCGACCGGACCTGGTGCTCCGGAGATGGTCCAGGAATAGAAACCTGGTCCGTTCCCCTTTCTATTCTTGGATCCTCACCGGGGACCAGGCCTGGAAACACCTGGCTCCGGTCCGTGGACGGAATATCGGTCTGTTCCGTTTTCTGTCTACGGATTTGACCAGGCGGTCGGGTTCGAGCGCCGTTGGGGCACCCATCTGGAATGAGATCCTGGTCGGATCCGCATCTCATTCCTGGGTGTATAATCCAGCGCCGCCGAAAGGGGAGATCTTATGCTCGGAACCGTTGACCCGCGTCACGGTTGGCGGGCCCTAGGAGGAGGACGCAGGATCGTGCCGACCGGCCGGACCTGGTGTTCCGGCGATGGTCCGGGAATAGAAATTCGGTCCGATCCCATTTCTATTCTTGGATCCTCGCCGGGGACCAGGCCTGGGAAACACCTGGCTCCGGTCCGGGGGCAGAATATCGGTCTGTTCCGTTTTCTGTCCGCGGATCTGACCAGGCGGCCGGGTCTGAGCGACGTTGGGGCACCCCTCTGGGATGAGATCCTGGTCAGATCCGCATCTCATTCCTGGGTGTATCACCCAGCGTCGCGGAAGGGGCATCCTGTGTCCGAATCCGAACCGAGGGGCTCAGGAGGTACGATGAGGATGACGCAACGGGCCTCGGGAGTCCCTTCATCGTCCTCCTGGGTCACTCTTGGGCCCACCACATGGTCGTTTCAGCCGATCTTCGAGCGAGAGCGTCCGCATATTTTCTGACGCTCCCGCCGCTCATTCCAGCCGTCCCAGACGATTACAAATTTTGCTGTAACAAACCCTGGCCGGACTGAGACGCCGACCCCGGCTGGAAAAGCTTAGTTACAGATGGCGCCCGAGCAGGGACGTCTGGAACAAAATTCTCATTAGGCAATTTTGTTTTTTTTTAACATCTCGAGCATCGATATCGGCCGACCATTTTCCCCCCCCTCATTGGAAAAAAAAAAAAAAAGAAACACGCCACTCATCATTGCAAAAAAAAAAGCAGGGTATCATAGGGTCACTATAGTTTTTTTATTTTTTTACTAAGAAAATCTGCGAGCTCGTCAGAAAAGTCGCATTTTTTTATCCCCCCACGTGGTATTTTATTTTTATTTATCTCTCGCCTGACCTGCAAAATTTCCTTGCCCAGAATCTTTTGTTTTTTTCACTCGCCCCGGGCGGACGCCTGATATTTAGAAAATACCCTGTAAATCAGGCGTATTGATTTTTAGGGTATTTCAATCTTTTTTCCTTTTTTTCTTTTCCCTTTCCCTCTCGGGGGCCCACATGTAAAATTTTTTTGAAGGGGCAATTATATTTATATGAAGGGGTCATTTTGTTGAGAGTCTTTTCATTATCTCTTCGATGACAAGTAGCAGCGGTCCGTCGCACAGCGGGAGATTGTTGGGTTTGCTGTTTCCAGATCGCGAGGGACCGGAGGAGAGAAGCGCGGGTCGCGACGCTGACACTGCCGCCATGGATCGTCGCTACCTACCATTCCCTTGGCGCTATTACGGAGCACCGGCGCTGGAGATCTCAATGGAGCCTACCGGGCGTTCTGGCGTGGAACCGCCACCGAATAGCCTCAAGGGCTCAAACGAGAGTCGCTCCACCGAGCCCAACCCCAGGGCACAGGGACCCGCGCCACCAATGAGCCCGGTGCGAGAGGCCGCTCGAGGAGCCGGCGTCGCGAGAGCAGCCGTTGGTTGGGGCCAACCCAACTGGGTGGCCGCCCCCGCAACGTGGCAGCTACAGGGGCTCGACGGGGTCGTGCCCGTCTCGCTGCTAGACTGTGTCGCCAGGGCACAGGGACCCGCCCTCGGCCAGACCAAGCTGTTCCGCATCCGGACGGCCGGACGAGTATTCCACGTTCGCCTCCAGCGGGACGGGACCATAAAGGTCGTCCTAATGCCCCCCGAGTAGCATTTTTTTGGGCAATAAAGAAAGTTTGTTTTGGAAAAAAAAAAAATTCCGAGTTTTGGCGCTAAAAGCGCATTGCGGCAAGCAGAATGGGAAAACGCAACGCAAGCAGAGCTGCAGCGCGGCGGAAATCACCACGCCGGCAGAGGCATCGCGCGCGACCACAAAGCTACAGGCTAGCGCTGTCGCCACAATGGCGGGCAGAACTGCAGGCGAGCCCTGGCACCACGAGCGCGGGTAGACCAACACCGCCGTCTACGCCTCGTGTGTGCGCAGTCGCTACGAGCCAGTTCCTGCGCCATAGGTGCGAGCAGCACCGCTACAGGCAAGTTTTGTCGCGACGCATCCGCAAGCAGCGCTACAAGCTGGCTCTGTCGCCACGAGCGCGGGCAGAATTCCAAGCGAGCGAATTCTGCGCCTCGTGTGCGAGCAGCGGCCACAGGCGAGCTCTGCCGCCACAAGGGCGAGCAGAGAGCGGAGCAACATTTCTGTCGCGACGCACCCGCGAGCAACACGACATCACGACCTCTGCCGACGTCGACTGCGATCGCCACAGGTCTCATGGCTCGAGCCGAAGCAGCGAACGGAGAGTCAATCAAGAACCATCACCGCGAGCAGTCGACCTACAAAATAATCCAAGCAAAGAAAACAAAGCAAAGGAGTCAGTCAAGAACCTTCAACGCGAGGAGTCGACATCAATAAGCAAAGCAAAGCAAATCAACGCGATTAAAAATCATTTAGCAAAGCAAAGCAAATCAACGCGATTAAAAATCATTTAGCAAAGCAAAGTAAACCAACGCGATTAAAAAAATCAATAAGCAAAGCAAAGCAAATCAACGCGATTAAAAATCATTTAGCAAAGCAAAGTAAACCAACGCGATAAAAAAAAAAAAAAAAATCACAAAGCCAAGCAATTAAATCAACGCGATCGAATTAAATAATCCAGCCGCGACTGGTCGCCTGCGGGAAAAATCTAGCATCCAACCACGTGCGCCTAACCTAAAGAAACATTTTCTGTTCATCACGACTGAACAAAACACGTGCGCCAGTCAACATGGTCAGCGTCAGTTGGGTCTACTTCCGACGCCGGGACCAACTCATCGCGATCGCAGCGGAGTTTGGCCTCGATCCTGAGGGAACCGTGGCGGACCTCCGTGCCCGGGTTGCGGAATTCGTTTCCATAAGCAGCCATGCGGATCACGTCACCCAACGCTTGACAGAACTGGAGCAGCAGTATCGGGATGCCTCGGGATCCGACCACAGCGATTCCAAGAGTCGGTCCCGCAGCGTGTCCCCTGTTCCCAGAGATCAAGTGGTGCCGCAAGTGATCGTGACTGCGCCGGGGAGTCAACCACCGGAGACACGAACGAGCAGTCGGCTCTTCCGTGGGAATCGTAGCCATTCTCCCACCACGCAGAACACGGGTCGCACGGAGGCACCCTATCGCACAATAGCAGAGAAGGTGCATCGATGGGGAATCCACTTCGATGGGCAGTCGGATCCACTAAGCTTCATTGAACGTGTGGAGGAGCGCGCCGCAGCCCATCTGATCGACCTGACCCACCTTTCACAAGCTATTCCAGAATTGCTCACTGGAAATGCGAGTGACTGGTTCCGCGTCAGTCGGTTGCAGGGAGCGTCATGGGCCAGGTTCAAGCAGGATTTTCTAGATTTTTTCTTGCCCCCTCGTTACTTTCAGCGCCTGGAGGACCAGATAAGAGCAAGGCAACAGAGGCTGGGAGAACCCTTCAAGGCGTACATCGTGGAGTTGAGATTGCTCATGAAGCGAGCAAGCTACTCTGGAGTACAGGAGTTGGATCGGGCCTACGAAAACTTGCTGCCGGACTATCAATTGTACATTCGGCGGCACGAGGCGCACTCGTTGGCTCAGCTGACGCAGTTGGCCACCGATTTTGAGTTCGTGCGGGACCGTGAGCGACAGAGCCGGGGACCAGCACAAGTGGGCCTAGCCATAGCCCACAACCGGGACGAGCCAGTTGCCGCGACCAGGCATCGTAATCCCTTCCGGGACAATCCGCCGGGCACCCAGGTGTCAGGAGGAGAACCCGCCGTCAGCAGGATGATGCAGGAATCAGGACCAGCCATCGACGTGCAGCGGGCTTGCAGACGCTGCGGAGAAATCGGCCACCAGGCTCGAGAATGTCGCAACCGGCAGCTCTATTACTGCTGGCGCTGCGGCAAACGAGGCATCAGGACGACGGAGTGCTGTGGCTTGTCTTCGGGAAACGGACCGCGGCCTTACCTGCCCCAGGACCAGGTGAGGGCGGCCGCCAACCCGTCCCGGGAATAGACCCGATAATGCGAGTGGAGAAGGCGCGCATCGTGGCACAGGTCAAGATCGAGGGTCATGTGAGGCAAGCCACCATCGACACTGGAGCCACTAGAAGCTTCATCAGTGAGGGTGCAGCTGCACAACTCGGCTCTAGTTTGTTGCGAGACGTACGAGCCAAAGTCAGCCTGGCAGATGGGAGCCGCGCCACCGTGTGCAAGGCACTCCTCGCGACGGTGCAGCTCGGCGAGAAGTGTGCTTGCATACCCTTTCTGGTGCTGTCAACCGTCGTGGACGACGTGATCTTGGGCATAGACTTCCTGTGTGCCATCCGCGCCTCACTGCATTGTGGACCTGTGCACTTGCAGTTGACTCCAATGTGTTTGCAGACCCCCACAGGACGTCGTAATACCATCCGCGCCACCACGGCGAGCCAGGATCCCCTTCCCGGGTGGGAAACGACGTCGGGCGGAACTATCGAGGTACTCATCACCCATACCCAGACCACGAGCGGTGCAATCCCCTTCGGGGGAACCACAGCCGGACCAGGCGATCTGTCCGCAATAGCAACGAGTCATCACGAAGCACGAACCACAGCCGGACCAGGCGATCTGTCCGCAATAGCAACGAGTCATCACGAAGCACGAACCACAGCCGGACCAGGCGACCTGTCCGCACCCACCCAGACGCATCACGAAGCACGAACCACAGCCGGACCAGGCGACCTGTCCGCACCCACACAGACGCATCACGAAGCACGAACCACAGCCGGACCAGGCGACCTGTCCGCACCCACACAGACGCATCACGAAGACCCCTTCGGGGGAACCACAGCCGGACCAGGCGATCTGTCCGCACCAGCAACGAGCCATCACGAAGACCCCTTCGGGGGAACCACAGCCGGACCAGGCGTTCTGTCCGCACCAGCAACGAGCCATCATCGACGAACCACAGCCGGACCAGGCGTTCTGTCCGCACCAGCAACGAGCCATCATCGACGAACCACAGCCGGACCAGGCGACCTGTCCGCACCAACACAAGCAAAGCATCACGAAGACCCCTTCGGGGGAACCACAGCCGGACCAGGCGATCTGTCCGCACCAGCAACGAGTCATCACGAAGACCCCTTCGGGGGGACCACAGCCGGACCAGGCGATCTGTCCGCACCAGCAACGAGCCATCACGAAGCACGAACCACAGCCGGACCAGGCGTTCTGTCCGCACCAGCAACGAGCCATCATCGACGAACCACAGCCGGACCAGGCGTTCTGTCCGCACCAGCAACGAGCCATCATCGACGAACCACAGCCGGACCAGGCGACCTGTCCGCACCAGCAACGAGCCATCACGAAGCACGAACCACAGCCGGATCAGGCGACCTGTCCGCACCAGCAACGAGCCATCACGAAGACCCCTTCGGGGGAACCACCACAGGGAGACGCTGCCCTGGCCTGGCGAGCCAAAAGCTAGTACATAAAGACCCAAAGGCGGGCACACCACGTAATGATTATCAAGACCCCTCCGGGGGCACCAGCAAGCGAGGACCGAATCCGCACAGCAGAGACGACGCCCCAACAACGCTAGCTCTGGAAAACAAAGGCAACCAGGAGACGAAGATGACTGAGGAAATCCGTTCCACCGGGTCAAGTTCATGGGGACCACTTGAAGATGGCGAGCCATCTCAACGTCCTCACCCCTTCGGGGAAACCACGACCGAGGTTTGCGCCATAGCAATACCCCCGGAACCGGATCCTCACGTCAACGAGGCAGACGACGATGACCCCAGCGAGACACCACCAAGTCAAGAAGCGGAGCCCGACCTAGAGCCATGGGTGCGAGATTTCCTAGAACGCGAACTAGTGCAGTTCGAGACACTGACGGGAGTCACGCACATCGCAGAGCATGTGATCACTATGAAGGATGACCGCCCGATTAAACAGCGATACTACCCGAAGAATCCAGCCATGCAGCGCATCATCGACGAGCAAGTCGACGAGCTGTTGAAGAACGACTGCATCGAGCCATCCAAGAGCCCTCATAGCGCACCCATCGTGCTCGTGGGGAAGAAGACCGGCGACGTCCGGATGTGCATCGATTACCGACAGCTGAACGCCAATTCCATCCCGGATGCGTATCCGCTGCCGAGGATCCACCACATCCTGGAGCGACTGCGCAATGCAAAATACATCTCGACATTGGATCTGAAAAGTGGGTACTGGCAAATTCCCATGGCACGAGGCAGCCGGGAATACACCGCATTCACCGTACCTGGACGCGGCCTTTTTCATTGGAAGGTGATGCCATTCGGCCTCCACTCAGCGCCTGCCACTTTTCAGAGAGCCTTGGACAGCGTCATTGGTCCCGACATGGAGCCATTCGCCTTCGCGTATCTCGATGACATCATCGTGAGCGGAGCCTCGCTGGAGGATCATGTACGCAACTTAGGAGAGGTGCTCAGGAGGCTAAGGCAAGCCAACTTGCGGCTCAACCGGGCCAAATGCAAGTTCTTCAGACGCAGTCTAGTGTACCTCGGGCACGTCATCAGTGGAGAGGGAATCCACACCGACCCCGACAAGATCGCAGCAGTCCGAGAGCTCCAACCACCAACGACCTGCCGGGAGCTAAGACGTTGCTTAGGGATAGCGTCTTGGTATCGACGCTTCGTCCCGAACTTCGCCGACATCGTCCAGCCCATGTCACTCTTGCTCAAGAAGGGCCAGAAGTGGGACTGGAAACCAGAACAGCAAGCGGCATTCGAAGAGCTCAAAGCACGTCTGACAGAAGCCCCTGTCCTCGCTTGTCCGGACTTTAGCGAGAAGTTCGTACTCCAAACCGACGCAAGCGACTGCGGACTCGGAGCCGTATTGACGCAACAGCACCAAGGAACCGAGCGGGTGATCGCTTATGTCAGCCGCCGACTGGTCAAGGCGGAAGAGAACTATTCGGCCACTGAGAAGGAGTGCTTGGCCATAGTCTGGGCCATCCGGAAACTGAGATGCTACCTGGAAGGCTACCGGTTCGATGTGGTAACCGACCACCTCGCACTCAAGTGGCTCAACAGCATCGACAACCCGACCGGACGGATCGCACGATGGGCCCTGGAGCTACAACAATACCAGTTCGATATACACTACCGCCGAGGAAAGCAGAACGTCGTGGCTGATGCTTTGTCCCGCCAACCACTAGAAGTAGCCTTGCAGACCACACGAGAAGAAGAATCAACCTGCAAATGGATAACGCGGCTCACCAAACGCATCTTGGAGGCTCCGGATCGGTTTCCTGATTTCACAATTGAAGGAAGCCAAGTATACCGTCATCTCGGCCACAGGCCGGAAGAGGAAGACTACGTGCCTTGGAAGCTGTGCGTCGGCTTCGAGCATCGATCTAGAGTGCTAGCCGAGTGCCACGACCATCCTACCGCTGGACACCTGGGTATCCGGAAGACAATCGCTCGGATCAATCAACGCTACTACTGGCCCGGCTTATTCCGGGACGTAGCCCGCTACGTAAAGCAGTGCGAGAAGTGCCAAAAGTTCAAGGTGAGCCAACTCAAGCCTGCAGGCCGGATGCTGACACGCCAGGTGGAGGAGCCTTTCGGAACACTTTGCGCCGATTTCGTGGGCCCACTTCCACGGTCCAAACATGGGAACACTATGCTTCTGGTTTTCTTCGACGCGTTCACCAAGTGGGTCGAACTAATCCCCTTGCGGAAGGCGACATCGGCGCATCTGGAGCGAGCTTTCCGAGAAACCATACTCAGCAGGTTTGGGGTGCCACAACGTTTTGTGTGCGACAACGGTACGCAATTCACAAGCCGATCTTTTCGTACCTTTTGCCAAACCGCTGGCATCGAGCTGCAGCACACCGCCCCGTATAGCCCACAACAGAATCCTACCGAGCGTGCGAACCGGACCATCAAGACCATGATAGCGCAAAACATCTGCGGGGACCAGAAGACGTGGGACGATCTTTTGCCAGAAATCATGCTGGCAATCAACACTAGTATCTCGGACACGACCGGATTCAGCCCAGCGTTCCTAGTCCAAGGACGGGAACCACGACTTCCGGGGGCACTCTATGATGAGGTCACACACAGTATCGGACGGGAACCAGAGGTACCGGAGGACAAGGCCAGACGACTCCAGGAGATCTTCCGGATAGTGAAGGAGAACACGCAGCGAGCCACGATCGACCAGGCCAGGCATTACAACTTACGACGTCGCGAGTGGCGTCCGGATTTGCATAGCCTCGTCCTAGTCAAGCATCACGTGTTATCTAACGCCGCCGAGGGCTTCGCGGCCAAGCTAGCACCGAAATACGAGGGCCCTTACTACGTCCGAAAATTTATCTCGCCGAACGTAGTACGACTGCAACAAGTGGGCACATCACGACGTCGGGTGGCCAACCTAGCCGACCTCAAAGCATACCACTCTGAGCCCGAACCCGATTCCCAGCCTGAAACGGAGACCGTCTCCGCGATACCGGAGGGCCCCTCGGGCCTAACCCAGAACTGATAGCAAATACCCCCTTCCACGCCTCGGCCAAGCCAGACGATTTTATTTAATTCTTCGAAACACTACGTCTTTACATTTAATTCTTCGAAACACTACGTCTTTACATAATTCTTCGAAACCCTACGTATTTACCTAATTCTTCGAAACACTACGTCTTTGCATAACCCTCCGAACCCTTACTACGTCTCGAACTAACCCAGGACTAGAGCGGAAACCCGTAGCTAACTGTTCCCGTTCTTTCCCACAGTGCATGTCCAGTCGACCCAGCAAGCCAGTCGGAGACATGGAGGCAGCCCACGGGGCGAACGCAGACAAGGGAGTCGACGAGAAGAGCCGTCCCCATAAGCTACCGGATTCGGCGGACGTTGGTGAAATCTTCGCCGCGGAGGTGAACCAGCAGGGAGCAGCCAACCTCGAGTTGCCAATCATGGGAGACGACGAGTATCTCGACGTGCTCGCCGCAGTCGGGGACGTGGAGGTCGCCCAGGACTTGCCGTGGGAGGAGATCGACTGGGTCGAAGTACCCGCCGGATGGCGCACTTTCGGGATAGGGACGATGGTCCCCGCCGTGGTGAAGGAAGCCGTGGAGGTCGCACGTCCTAAGGCCCGGACACAGGGACAGAAGAAGTTCGTGGTGGAGTCGGACGGCAAGCGTTTCCAGGTGCGCATCTCACGGGCAGGCACCGTGACCGTTTTCCTTCGGCCCCCCCGAAGTAAGAAGGGGGTGTGAAGCAGCATTCTGCTGCCCACAATAATTTGTACGTTGTTTATATTCCAATGAGCGAGCCATTGGATCGCGCTCGCTCATTTTGACCTTTTTTTATTCTTTTGAACATCGCACGGAGCGAACAATGTTCAGTTCTCACGAAGAACCAGCGCACGGAATAAGTCGCGATCATTTCACTCGATATTTCGTTCTCGTGAACGACCCACCGAAGCAAGCTCACTCATTTAGTTCCCGAAATGAACTACCAGGAAAACATGGTGGAATTTCCGCCACGCCGGCAAGCGTCACTTTTCTGACGAGCTCGTAAAGAACGGACGTGTTTTTCCCAAACCCAGAGACAACAACAGCAGCAGTGATAATCTTTCAAAGTGCACATGCGCTACTCGTGCCGGCAACAACAACAACAGCAACAGAGATATTTTCTTCAAAGTGCACAGGCGCTACTCGTGCCAACGCCAACAACAACAACAGTAGCCGTGGTATTTTTTTTTCAAAGTGCACAGGCGCTACTCGTGCCGGCAACAACAACAACAGTAACAGAGATATTTTCTTCAAAGTGCACATGCGCTACTCGTGCCAACCACAACAACAAGAGCAGTAGTGATAATTTTCAAAATGCACAGGCGCTACTCGTGCCAACGCCAACAACAACAGCAGCAGTGATATTTTTTCCCAAAGTGCACATGCGCTCCTCGTGCCAGCAACAACAACAACAGCAACAGTGATATTTCGTTTCAAAGTGCACAGGCGCTACTCGTGCCAACGCCAACAGCAACAGTAGCCGTGGTATTTTTTTCCCAAAGTGCACATGCGCTCCTCGTGCCAGCAACAACAACGACAGCAGCAGTGATATTCCTTTTCAAAGTGCACATGCGCTATTCGTGCCGCCACCAACCACGACAGTAGTAGCAGCCAGTGCAGCCGCACCAACGATATTTCGAAAGTCTCGTGAAGGGCAATCCCTCCGAGCAATCTACGGTCACCGGCCGGCAGCGTTGAAGGCCGCACGCGAAGTGCGAGCTGTAGCCACTGGAGCGAGGAGCCACCTGCGGAGGCAGAACCTTAGAATAGAAAAGCAGCGCCTCATTTTAAACGGCGGGTAAGCTGGCCAGCGGCCTCTGTCCCCCTTCAATTTTCTCGGCTCCGCCTATGGAGCAGCTGCCAGTTTCTTCCGGCCGTGCGGCGCCGACTAAATGATATGAATTTTGTTAAAATCAAAACCCAATAAAAGCGGGTAAATTATTGCAATGATAGTGGCGAGTGTTTCTTTAATCCCTAGTGAGGCGTTTCATTTCTTTTCAGTAAATTTCAGGAAGCCTGATGCGGGCCATTGGGGACGGGCGTATGATCAAGCCACCCGACCGGACCTGGTGCTCCGGAGATGGTCCAGGAATAGAAACCTGGTCCGTTCCCCTTTCTATTCTTGGATCCTCACCGGGGACCAGGCCTGGAAACACCTGGCTCCGGTCCGTGGACGGAATATCGGTCTGTTCCGTTTTCTGTCTACGGATTTGACCAGGCGGTCGGGTTCGAGCGCCGTTGGGGCACCCATCTGGAATGAGATCCTGGTCGGATCCGCATCTCATTCCTGGGTGTATAATCCAGCGCCGCCGAAAGGGGAGATCTTATGCTCGGAACCGTTGACCCGCGTCACGGTTGGCGGGCCCTAGGAGGAGGACGCAGGATCGTGCCGACCGGCCGGACCTGGTGTTCCGGCGATGGTCCGGGAATAGAAATTCGGTCCGATCCCATTTCTATTCTTGGATCCTCGCCGGGGACCAGGCCTGGGAAACACCTGGCTCCGGTCCGGGGGCAGAATATCGGTCTGTTCCGTTTTCTGTCCGCGGATCTGACCAGGCGGCCGGGTCTGAGCGACGTTGGGGCACCCCTCTGGGATGAGATCCTGGTCAGATCCGCATCTCATTCCTGGGTGTATCACCCAGCGTCGCGGAAGGGGCATCCTGTGTCCGAATCCGAACCGAGGGGCTCAGGAGGTACGATGAGGATGACGCAACGGGCCTCGGGAGTCCCTTCATCGTCCTCCTGGGTCACTCTTGGGCCCACCACATGGTCGTTTCAGCCGATCTTCGAGCGAGAGCGTCCGCATATTTTCTGACGCTCCCGCCGCTCATTCCAGCCGTCCCAGACGATTACAAATTTTGCTGTAACAAACCCTGGCCGGACTGAGACGCCGACCCCGGCTGGAAAAGCTTCGTTACAAGTTGTAAAAAAATTATTTATTATAAAAAATATTTAAATAAATCTACTTTTGTTACATAAAATTAAAAAAATATTTATAAAATTAAATTAGGGGAGTCGATTTTTTGTGGCTTTCAATATGAGAACACTGATTTTTGTTAGATTCTTTTCAAAAGCCATTCTCATAAGAGATTTGTGGCACACACCTTAGTATAATACTATCAAAGCTACTTAAACTCAATTGATAACCACAGGGTATGAGAGTTGTGTTTGGTGTTAGTTATCAAGTTTCAGGCTTATTAATGTGTAGTATATTACATCATGAAATTTTCATGTCAATAACTATGTAAGGTATTAGCTACAGTTGAAGTAATCCTTGAGTAACTTGTAAGAGTCTCGAACTGAGTGTGGCAAATTGCATTTATGAGTTGGCTTCGTGTAATGAATTGTGGCATCTTCATATGATGATAACCCCATCAGCCGCTGTCTTCAAATTTCGGCAGTTTCTTTTTAGATTTGTTTTTGACTTGTTTGCTTTGGTGTCAGTTTATTGGCCAGTTGAATTGCAGCGTCGCATCGCGTCCGCAGATCGCATCAACTATTTGACACTTTGACTTTTTGTGCGGTCACACGAACCGGTTACGGGTATGGTAACATACTGACGCTCACGGTAACGGTTATGGTTAGGTTTTATATTTACTGTTAGCCGTTATGTCCAGCCATTAAAGTTAATGTCGCGGCTGTCGCTTACATAAAAAATGAGTTCATGTACTGCATGTTGTAATTTATTAAAACCATTTCATTTTATAGCTCCCACACTCCCTCAATCCCTTCACTCCCAATCCCACCATTAAAGTGCCAAAGAAGCAAAGGCGGCAAATGTCAAACTGACAAATGATTTTGAAGGGACGCAAGTCTGAGTGATTTCAGTTTTGATTTGGATTGACGGTTCCCCGAGTCTCGGTCCATTTTCGCAGCGAACGTGCCAAAAGCCCAGGGGCAAACGAGGTGCAAACTTTTCTGTCAAATTATTCGCTAATTAAATTTCTTGGCACGTCGCAGACTTGAGCAACCCCTTTAGTTTGTTTAATTAATGTGATGAGGGCGGCAAAAGTTGATTGATATTTAAGTGCAAGTAAATTTCATTCAAACCAGAATTTCAATGTGGGTGCTCTAAATACATTTTCATTTTGGCAATTTAAGATCTGTTGCTGTTTCTGTTTAACCAAATTAAACATGACACATGACACGACTGTTATCCATGGGACATGGTCAACAATTCAAAAATATCGAACAACTGTCGGATAAATGTCAAATGCTAAGTATGACGAAATACCACGAACAATACAAAACTTTCATCTTTCAATTGGCAAAAAGTTTCAACTACATTTCTTCGGCTGCCCAAACGCTTTCCACAGCCAAACTTGGCCGAGAAGAAAGAGTCAGCTAACAGTCTAGACATCCAACTGGCGAATCAGCAAAACGTGAGTCCAACTTCCGCAGCTGCCCATGAGGGGAGATGTAAGCCGCGGGAGGGGCGCGGTAAGCGCATTAAACCATTTGATTGCAATTTTGGCCAAGTCCCGTAATACCATTGTACTGCCTGGAGTGATTGTTTACGCCGTTTTCAGATTTACTTTTGTTTGCCTACTGTCTGCTGCTGGGAACTGACCAGACACAATAAACAATGTACACAAAATTCACCTTAAGCCCCAATGAAATTTTTTTTAGATATTTAATTTGATTTTTTCTCTTTTTGAGTTATCTTTGTAAAACGTATGGACAGTTTTATAATATTTAATATTTTAAAATTTAACGATGGAATTGAAATTTCGTTATATTGTTTTAATTTCAGAATTTAAATTATTATACTAATTTTCATTTAAAATGTATTATTTTAAATGGAGGAAATTAAAAATCTTATTGTAATAAAAAAAATTCAGTAATTATTTATAGCATAGATAATCTTCAGGGATTAGCAAAAGCAGTTTAGTCTACTTTATAAGTCATTTCACTTCACATTTTTATCTTCTTTAATGAAGCAGAAAATTAAGTGGTTTATGGAAATAATATAAATGTTGTACAACAGTTCAGCACTCATTTAAGTGTATCTACAACTATTAATCAACTTGTTGTCTATTCGATTGGAGCGTGCTTTAGGGCTTTAGGTTTGTTGACCAGTTTCAAGTTGGCAATTGCTTAACCTGAACTTTCTTGTTGAACCCGCATATCTCAAGTCGATGTAATGGAAGGCAGTGTTAATTGCAAAGCAATTACGAAACAGGGCAACAGAAAAATACAAAAAAAAAAAATTTTTAACTTGTTGAGCCGAGTTAAAGAAATAAATTGTGGTCAGGCAATGTTGGAGACTTAAACTAATCTGCAACTAATTGGATTGAAAATTTATTACAAAAGTTTGCCCCATTACTGTCCCAAAAGGCTCGACTTTTGTGCCTAATTCTCCAGGTATCGAAAATAAAATGAAAATTAAGAAATAACAAAATGAGTGTAAAAGTATCGTTAAAATCCAAGAGTCATAAAAAATAATAAAAGAAAATTAGAAAGAGAGAACTCCCTGGCAGTTGACCCAAACAATTATAGCCAAGAAAATTTATGAGCCAAGAACAAAGCGCCGTTCATTGACCAAGTCGGCAAGTCGGTAAACCATATTGGGCGATAAAAGCAAATAAAATTAAAGCCAAGTGGCAAAGCATACGAGGGCGTGGCACCTCAAGTTTGATGGATTCTCCTGGAACTTACTCACTTGCCACAAATATGTATGTCTACATATATACCACATATACTGTGTCTACTCAAAATGTACGTGACGCGACTTTTATTTTTACGACTAACATGCATTATAATTAAGGACATTGAGGGCCGGGAGCAACGGGGGCGTGGCCACAAACGGGCTAAGGAAAACGGGCAATTAATTATAGCACCGAAAGTGTCATAAACCTTAAGCACAAGAAACTGATGATGAAGTTGGAGAAGTGCCGAGAGAAACCTAACAAGGACTGTCAATTAAGTGAGGCAGGCCCAAAAACCAGGTTCGATGCTGGACTTTAGTCAGCGCCCTTTTCCTTGAGTCGAAAAAGAAAAGGCCAAAACAAATGCCACATAAATAAAGGTCACACAATTTTTCATCCATAATGTGTTACTTTCCGCACGTTTCGGTTTTCTACTACCAAAAAGGGTTAAAGCACATTTTTCTAAAGCAAAGTATATATTCTTATACTGAGAGTGAAAAAGTGTGTCGCGATTTAAGTAAACCATCGATGAAGACAAATTTTATTTGTATGTATGTTTTTGTCGATTTTATTATATTTCATTTAAGACGATAACTCAACTTTATTAAAAGTTGAATTAGAATAAGAATTAAAATTTTCTTCTGGGTCTCCTCACTTTTTCTGAAATTAAATTCTATTTTCGATATCTGAAATTGCTCATAAGATAATAAATAGCTGTTTCAGAGTATTAAGTGTTCGAAACACTAATACCTATTGATTGTTTTTTTGGTTTTTTATTTTTGCCTTTTGCCTTTTGCCTTTCATCTAGGTATTAATTGAATTTTAAGCAATTTCTTTTCCCTTTCCAAATTGTACGTATTTCTCATTTTCCCACACTTACATCGATTTCATTGGGAATTGAACATACTCAGAAGAAGTACTTTCCAAGTGATTACTTCTACCACAATGTAAAGTCATATAAAGGCACTTGAAATATTTGTTAATTTGCTTTCCCCAATGTCCTTAAACAACCTGTGAACACAAAGCTGCAGCTCCTAAATGCCAATGGGACAGGTATTGTGAGCTGACAGGACGACAGGATTGCAGACTGCTAAATGAACAACTGTGGAGAGCAGAGTCTAATGGGAAAACATATAAATTACAAGCACATTATGTCTTGGTAAGAGGACTCGTATATAGAATTTTCCTATCTCATTTTCGAGTGCCAAAAGCATGTAAAGCATTTTGCGCAGAGAGAAAAGCACCCACAGCTAAGGATATTGCAACGTCAACTGTCGCATTTTTGTTGCCAAATGCCACAACAGGACGAAAGAAAACGAGCCTGAAAACGCTACAATGTTGTGGTCGGAACTTTTGCGAACCGAATATCTATCATACGAGCATTTATCCGGTTTGTGGTGGGTGGTGGGTGATGGTTGATGGGTGGTGTCTGGTGGTATGCAGCCCATATCTGATTTATGTGTGCCAGCTTAAAATGGCCAAACTCCTTTTGTTTTTTTTGGGGGGACATGCAACACACTGAGAGTTTTATAGCCAAGCTAGAAGTACCAAAATTACGAGTGTTGTCAGCAGTGGCTCCTATCACTTTTATTGTCCTCTCTCCCTTTTTACGACTGAAGCAACTGTAATTAAAAATCTGCTCTGCATCCCAGTCAGATTCATGCCACAACAGCTGGCGCATACATTAAGTTAGGGGTGTTGTGTGTATCTGTGTATGGTCAATAACCCATTGATAAGGCATGTTACAGCCCTCAAAATAACTAGTAGAAGCCAACGAAGTGGGGTCAGGTCAACATTGGAGGCGTCACCTGCATAAACATCCGGAATCCGGAACCAAAATATGTTGTATGTTGCTGGGAACAAAGGCCGCAAAAGCAGCACAAGTTGATGGCTTCGGGCCACCTACAACAACAGTTACTCGCACTGTGCTCCGCCTGCAACAACAACAACAATAACAACAATAACAATGGCAACACCAAAACACCAAAACAAAAGTGAAAGTGACAGAGTGCAGAGCAAAGAGAAGGAAACTGAAACTGAACTGAAATTCGAGCGACAATGACAATGCGAACGAATCTCCGGACAACGTTGTATGTGTATTTAAAGCATTAAAAGCATTACACCAAAAAAAAGAGACAATGTTTAAAAAGTGAGACAACATCGAAAACGAAACGTGATAAAAGATTAACAATAAAACGGCAAAATAAACAACCAAGAATAGCCAGATTTTGAGTAGTGAATTTAAGATACTCTTGCGAACTACATCTGAGAATGGAAATAAAAATTTGTTTAGTTAAAAAAAGGAAACTATTTATTTGTAATTTAATGATATTAAGATTAATATAAGAAATGTCAATTTCATAATTTTTGACGTTTTCTTAAATTTTGAATTTACTTTCTTAAATTAACATTATTATATTTATTTATTTATATGGAAAAATTCGTTTATCATTAACAAACTACATTACAATCCATCACTCACTTTTAAATATTTATTTATAGAGATAGTAAAATAATTTACATAAGTACATGTCATTTAAGGATTATACATTTATTATATTTTTATTTTATTTAATGAAATAAATTTTCTATAAAAATTCGATATAAATAAATCCTATAGTTAACTGTGGTTTCATACTTAGCAACATTCAGAAGTCTATTTCGGAATTGCGGACATGGTTAAAGATTTTACTCTCTTTACTGCTTAAATCGAGTTTGCAACTCTCGCTTTTCTTGGGGTTTCCCCCAAAATTAAACAGCTGTAGAGCTTTTACACTTTTTAAAGGGCGACCCAGTTGGGAGGCACTGTGCCCAACTTTGTAAAAAAAACGTTCACACAAGTCAACATAATTAAAATGGACTTGGCTGTCCCCTACTCAGCCCTTGGTTTCTTCCTCTTCCTTATTCAGTTCGCTGTTAAAGTGGCGGAAACCGTTAATTTACCTTTCCAAGCCGAGATTAGCCAGAAAACGACCAGAGAAAGAAGCGACAACCAATGTTCCAATCAAAAGTAGAAAACACTAAAGAAAAAAAACTATGATAAATGAGCCAACGCGGAATTATGTTTAAAAATATAGGCCGTGAAATTACTTTTTAATTAGTTTTTGGTGGGTTTCAGAACTTTGAGAGTGTTGAATTAATTTTCCTTTCAGTGTAAGGAATACAATATTAATTCATAACTGAATTATAAGCTGCTTAACTAGGCTAAATTGTTTTGAGGCTCAACCAAAGTGCACAGAGAGAGTTTCCATATAAATTTGTAAAGTTGATGAGTTGGCCTTAAAGCTCTTAGCAAGGTCAGTCTGTTGTTTTTTTAAGCTTTCCATTCAGAAATGTGCCCATAGAAGTCAACTCATTCTTATCGCTTCTGTTGCAGTGACGCCCCCGACGACATTATTGACGTCAATAATCCACATGTGGACGATGGAAAAAATATTAGAGTAGCACACAACAATCGAAAAAACCAAGGGATGGGGAGGAAAATCAATTTGGGGCGGCTCAAGCGAGCCCATTTTCCTGATGGGGAAATTGTATTTAGCTGAGCTAAACTAAAGAAATAAATAAACTCAAGTTGTTGTTTTTTTTTTTTGTAATTTTGTCACCGTTGTTTTTTTTATTGTGCATAAAGTACTTAGGGCTAAAAATATAATTAAAGTATATTTATATTTATATGTATTATGAATGGAGCATATCTCAACTCCAGCTCTATCAACTTCATCTTCATTTTCATCATCGTCTACATCTTCAATTTTTAAATTTCATCTCATCCTACGCTCGGATGCCAAGTGAAGTTCCCTTCCCGGGGAACCCAGCACTTGTCATCCATTAGCTATTCAATTTTCAGGGTTCTTGGGACAGAGACAAATGAGGAGAGTGTATGAGATTGTGAGAGAGAGAGAGAGAGAGAGTTGGAAGTGGTAATAGCGTGAGATATGAATTGATGGTGGGAAAGAGATAGTTTGAAACGTATTATTTACAAAAGTGATGGACGACAGAAGCGTCCAGTGTTGATCCTGGCAGAGGACATCAGAAAAAAGGGTATAAAATAGTCACGTTTTGGGGTTAGTCTTCCCGTCCAGAGTTGGGTCAAGTTTGGAATTTCAGGAGAAGTTTGGTTAGCGCGTCAACGACAGGACTAGTCAGCAGCTTGAGCCGAGTATGTGTCTGAATGCAGTGAGTTCGAGGTTCGTGTTCGTGTTCGTGTTCGTGTTCTGGTTCATCTTCTTCTTCATCTTCCCTTTGTTTTCATGGATGTTGTTGCCATACGGATGCACCTTAATAGGGACCAGACTTGCCGGGTGGGCCGTAGTTGCTGGATGGCGCCGAGATGCCGCCGCCAGTGCCAGAGAGATCACCGCCAGAGTAGCCGCCATCGCCGCCGCCAGTTGTGTAGCCACCGGAGCCGCCAGTGATGCCGCCGGATTCCTTTTGGGTCTTGTACTTGATGAAGTAAACCTCGGGCTTCGAGGGCTGCGTGGGCGCGGGCGTGGGAATGACAATGTCTTGCTGATCCTCGGGCTTCTTGACCAACACGTAAACCAAGGTCTTCTCCTCGTTCTGGGGCTGCAGGGGAATGACGGGAGCCTGGTACGAGGGAGGAGATGGCGCCTTAATGAAGATGATCTTGTAGTGCTTCTGGGCCTGTCCCACTGGCAGATTGGGGCGCTGACGGATCTCCTCTTGCTCTGGTGGTGGCACATGCACGTAGATGTGCTTCTGCACCAAGGTGGTGCCACCACCACCACCACCGCCGCCGCCGCCTCCGAAACCACCGCCGATGCCTGAAATTTGTATCCAAAATTAGCTGAAAAACTTGGTCAAGTTTGAGTTTAACGCACCTCCTCCGAAACCACCGCCGGATCCGCCACCGAAACCACCTCCTGAACCACCGCCGAATCCACCACCTGATCCACCGCCAAAGCCGCCTCCTGAACCGCCACCGAAGCCGCCTCCGGAACTTCCACCGAATCCTCCGCCGGAGCCGCCACCAAATCCACCACCGAATCCGCCACTGGAACCACCGCCGAATCCTCCAGAGCCTCCTCCGATGGAGCCGCCGTGGGAGCCGCCGCCGGAACCACCGCCGCCTCCGGGTCGGTTATAGTTGTAGCCAGCTTCTGGGCGCGCCGCGACCAATGCCAGGCAGGACATTAAGATGAAGGTTTTCATGGCTGCTTAGAGATGGGCTGAAGGGTTGACGGGTTGAAAGACGCGTTCTGGAAACTGTTGTTGTTGTTGTTTAGACTAACACACACTTGCACTGTCACAGTAATCCTGGGTCTGTGCTGTGTATTGGTGTGTTGGAGTATCGGAGTAAAGGTATATGGAAGAGGAGATCTGTGTGTTAGGATGTTGTGAATGCTCAAAGATTGCTGCTGAGATTCTCACGTTATGTTTATCCTCGAGTTGACTCTTAACTCTGACTCGGACTCGGTTCACCGATGTTTATTAGACCAAATCAAATGCTTCACTGACGAACCAATGCAGCCGCATCATCAATTTATACAAAAAATCCAGCAACATAGATGCCTCACAGTTGGCTAGCAGCACACAGATACAGAGATACATAGATACAGCTACAGAGACACAGTTACAGATACACAGATACTTTTACATTGGGAGAGGCTTGCGATCATGATGATGCGACTTTGGGCATTGCGCATGTGTGGCCCAGGCCCGTAGTGAATATTGTGGCCAACTGGCCAGCGAGCTGGCCAATAATGAGCACACCTTTACCTCCCCCGTCACCCGTCTCTGTCTGTGAGGTTCACCGAGTCTCTCAGCGTTTCAGTGTAGGACGGACAGGCGGGCAAGTGAAACCGAAATTACCGCACAATCAACTTATTACAGCACAGGCGTCTTTTGAGGCAGACTGAGTCAGAGTCAGAGTCAGAGTCAGACTCAGAGTCAGAGTCAGTTGAGGCAGCTACACAAAGAGAAAAAATACCGTACTTATTTTCAATGCTTAAAATGATATCTTGATATAAGAGCGAATTACTGAAAATGAGCAAAAAATTCTTGATATCAGTACAACGAATCTTGAATAAAAACTCTAAAATTATTTGTAATGAGTACCAAAATTTTAAATATAAGTTGGAAACTCAGAATCGACTCACAAAAGAAGTTCTTAAAAACTCAAATTAAGTACTTTATTTCTTAAATTTTTTTTTACGTTCTCTGTCTTAAAATTCCCAAATGGTTCTGGTTTGTCTGCTATGGCATCAGTTTGACTTGGACTGTGAGCTGCACATACTTTCAACTATCATTTCTGTAGTCAGTCTTTAACTGAAACCTTTTTAACGCCCACGCTTCTGATATTGATAAGTTTTAAAATATTATATATAGAAATCAAGTTTACACGATTTTGATTTATGTCTGCAGTATGCTTAAATCAAGTACCAAGATCATATATTTTTTTCCTCTGTGTAAGGCAGAGACAGCGATTTCCCGTTGTCGGATGTGGTCGAGACTGAGAGCAAAAAAGGCTCTCTCTCTCCACTCTCCCACTCTGGGCCCAATGTCGTGCACTTTCGCTCTCGCTGGCAGCGACATCAGCTACCAACGTGGAGCTTCCAGCTGCCAGTTGCCAGATGC
Organism: Drosophila quinaria; assembly: GCA_035047525.1. NCBI lineage: Eukaryota > Metazoa > Arthropoda > Insecta > Diptera > Drosophilidae > Drosophila > Drosophila quinaria. The sequence continues at coordinate 3,796,531 of JAWNPO010000384.1, read as the reverse complement.
CACATTTGAGCCATGGCAGGCCAAGCGATCGGCTGCAGCTTGGCTTTCCTCGGGGCAACGAATCTAAATGAAAATAATGAAAATGAAAAGAAAACTACTGCGGAAAATGGGCTCACGAAGTCGAAGTCGAGCTAGCGAAAAAAAAAGTGAAAATCATAAGAAAACTGGCAAAATCTCGGCCTGAATCTGCTTCATGTTAACAATGGCAATTTGAATAATTTGTGCGCGTCTTGTGGATTTTTCCTTACATTCGAATTTAGGTTGCCATTGTGCGATAATCTACACATACAAAGATACACAGATACATAGATACACGCTACCACCCACACATTCATACAAAAACACAGCCCCCAATACTTGGATGATAAATGAGGAGAATTCTCGTATGTGCAATGTAAAGTTTACAGCAACAAGAGCATGTGGTGTGAGTATTTAAATGGAGCTCACTGTGACACTGTGTGCATAATTGAAAGTACTCGTACAGTGGCAATTGCTTAAGGGCGACATTTAAATATTTGCTTATGAAATTAATATCACAAATCTTTTGAATATTTTAATTTAATTCAATTTACTTTACTTTTATATTGTTTCGAATATTTTCTGTAAGTTTGCTGCTTACCAATTTTTACTGTAGTTAGCCAACTCAACTTGGCTTAAGTCTTTTTACAAATTCGTGACGCGTTTTCTTTAGATCTTCAGTTTAGATAATTTCTCGTAAAATGCTTGTCAACTGCAGTTACCTAGTAGATATTGTGGTCAAATAGCTCTTAAAATTTTAAATTCTTATTTGTTGGCATTTTATAACTTTTATTTATATAGCTTTAAGAGTCACGCATACGCATCGGAAATTAGCAGATTGCGTAATTTGGTCATAAAAACGAAAACAAAAAGAAAATAAAATAAAACTCACAAAAACACAAAATTTTGCAAATTGTCGCCTTTTTGTCCGTACGTCCATAAAATGCAATTTTATTGTGATTGTTGATTGTCGAACACGATATCTAAACTGTGTTTACTTCGTTTTAAACTGCGTGTTATTTTCTTTTATATTCTTTGTTGTGTTCGATGCGTTGGGCACTTTTTAGTTTCGGACTTTACCCATAATTAAATTTAACGAATAACACCAAAAATTGCTCAAAGTAACCTGCGATTCTTTTTTTCTTCAATTAGTCGGCAATTTTCTCTCTCAATACTATTGAGTCAATAGTTTCAATGGGCTTGGCATTATTTTTTAGCAAAGCGATTCGTTGCGATTTTTAATTAAATTAAACGTTGCACAATACAATTGTGTTGTGTGAGGAAAATATGTGATAATAAAATATAAGGGTATTATTTTTACGTTTTTTGTAAAACGTCTAAGACATTAATAACTGGGGATTCGGCACACCGATTGACAGTTTAAATATATATTTTTTTTTAAGTAATTAACGTTATCTACAATATTTTCATAAAGCAAGTTAAGATTTTAAGCAATGCAAGAGCTTAAAAGTAAGAATGTACCTTGATTTTAGCTTTTTCCTCTAGTCTAACTTACATCTCATTTAATAAATTGAAAAGTAATTGTTAAATAAATAACAATAAATATATAAATATGTGTATCTTTTTAAAACGCTTACGTTCACTTTTCAGCCATAACTAAAATATTTTATTTGGAAATACCTCTTTTCCATTCTAAGTCTTAAAATTATTATAATAATTGTGAAAATCAGAAATATATAATTTCAGTAATCATAAGGAACACAAATGTTGCCTTGAGTAGTAGAGAAACCGGTTGCTGAAAATGATATATTAATCATTCAATTTACATAATTCGTTGAATAAGCTAATTGAATGGATTGTCAAAACTCTGTTCAACGGATACTTTATGTTTGAATAAGTAAATTGCATTAAAATTTCAATCGATGTTGTTCGCTAAAACGTTTTCAAAAAAAAAAAAAATAAAAATAAGAAATGCAACTGCAACTGTTACTGTTACTGTATTTCCGGAGTCTGACAAATGCCGGCGATTTCACCTTGAAATGCGTTTGCGCAACTGACTCCAACTTCAGATCCAGTCGAGTGGATGCTACCGCCTGCCAAGTGGAGCTGCAGGGGATCTGAGGGGCAGCTGTTCCCCATTACCGAATCGTATGCTAAACTGTTTAACTAACGAACATCGAACATTGAGCGACTTTTCGAGCTTTAGTCTCTACGTCGTTTTTTTGGACGTTAAGTGCTTTTATTGTTTTGATACTCGCAGATGCATCGCATAATAAATTGTGCGAGTGCCGCACAAATGTGGGAAAAGCGAAGCGAAATTCCATTAAGCCAAGTCAGAGGCGACAGAGATGAGGTTGAGATGCGGCTGAGATGAAATCGCGGAGCAACTGAGGAGCAACTTCAGCCGTCACCAGCAACACCTTCGGGTGAACCGCAGACGTCTTCCAGTTGTCTTTGATTTGACTGCAATTGAATTTGCATTTCGATTTGCATTCAAGTTCAGTGCCAGATCCGAACTTTCCGAATTTGCCCTGAAGCCCAAGGGGCTTTCAAAGCAAAGGAAACTGAAGTCGGAGGAGGAAACTGACTGCAATCGTTGGATAAATCTCAGGCTGACATGGGAAAGGAAAGTTATCATCCATTTAAGGAATTACTTCTTTGACGAACTGTTGATAAGTCAGCCGATTAAAGGTAATTATATGCCATATTTCATAAACATAATATTAATTAAAAAAAGAATAATAGTAGTTAACTCGAATTTATTTATAATAATTGATTTTATATATTTATTTACAATCCAATTAAATATTTCATTTTATCTAAATGCATAATATAATTTAAGCTTAAAACTGAACTAAAATAATTCTAGCTTTTAGTTTGAATATATCTTTCATATTTAAATTAATTGAGTGAGAAGTTAATCCTTTGTGCACACTCGAATTTCGAGTAATGAGTTTTCTGGACTGAGCTTCAACTTGAAACTGGAACTGAAACTGGAACTGGAGAAGCAGATGCTAAGACATTTATCTTTGACTGCAGCTCGTTTAAATGATCGCTCAATAAGTGGTAAATGGAGAAGGATTAGCGCAGTGCGAAAATTGCATAAACAAATACCAGGAAGCTGCTTAACGCGGCATCCTTTGGTATAACCTCCTGCTTCTCCTGGACATCTTGCCCACCTGCTTGGTTGGGGGCGACTGCGCTGCTGACACTGAAAGATTTAGATTGCGTCGGCTCACGCAATCAGCTGCGAACCCGAACCCGTCTCCGACCCCTCGGCCGGTGGGTGCTGTGCATCATGAACCCAGGGCGCCAAGCTGATGGCGGGGAATTTGTAGGAAGTTGACGCTGACGACAACATCGTTTGTTGCTTCCTGCATCTTTTGTCGCTTGTTATTGTTACTACAACTGTGTGTATGTGTGTGTGTGTGTGTTTGTGTGTGTGCGTGATGAGGCAGTGGCATCTCCAGCCGCCAAAGAGCAGCCAACACCATGGCTGCCTCGCAGCGGCGACACTTCCTGCTTGTTAGGCAAACACAGCGTGCAAATTTTTGAATTGTTGAATACAATTTAATTTTTTTTGTGTGTATTTTTTTCATCAGTTATTTCGGTTTGGTTTTTTGCTCTTTTCATTGGCTTGAACATTGCCATTTTGGCTCTTTGACTGTTTCGCTTTTACATTTGACATTTTTGTGCCTGTTGTTGTTGCCGTTGTAATTGTTGTTGCTGTTGTTGTTGTTGTTGTTGTTGTGTCTGCCACTGCATCTGTTGCATCTCGTTGCGATTGGCGACTCGCGATGCGCTCATCGGCAAATCGACAGATCGACATGGGATATTCATAGACTGGTTATTTATTGCACTTGACAGCATGTTTGTTATGTTCGCTTCAATTGCAACCTCGTTGAAGTTGCAGTTGATGTTGCAGTGGCAACAAGTTGCTTACTTTTAAATGCTAATTAGTGTCAACGACTTTTTGCCGCTCTCAGGTTCTTTTAACGATTGACCATTTGGCAATTTGGTGCTAAGATCGTCGTCAACACGGTTAACGCATTTTGGCCCCATCACCTACTGCAGATTTAAGTTTCATTTAAAGCTCATTTCAACAAACTCTTTGGCTGTGGTAATTAAAACTTTCAGCTGCTTGCAAAAGTTGTTCGCTGCATTTGAAACTTAGGCAAACCAGCGCCGTTTCACTCAGCTGTTTAGCCGAGAAAAGTCGCAGGGGAAGCAGCAGTTGAGCTAGAGATGGTCGCGTGACACGACTCGATGACACGAAATTTACCCTTTCTAAAAGGGAATAAATTAAGTTGACAAATTTTACAGTACATAGAATACTTATATTTAAAGTGTATTTATTTACAAATAATACAAATTGATCGATCAAATTAATCAGAAGTTTCTAAGAATAATAAAGTAAATGAATATTGTAAATAAATAAATAATATTTTAAAATTCCCTTTCTATAAAAATTTCTCAAAGGAAATGAAAAAATTAAGTTGCTTACATAGTATAGCTTGCATTTATTTACAAATAATAAAAAATACAGGGGTTTTCGTGACACGAAGGATGTCAGTTTGTTTGGGTAAAATCGTTTCTAAGACTAATCAATTAATTTTCTGACTATATTTTAGTTGAATATCTCCCCCCTGTCAGATCTCGTTTAATGCATCACAAACTTAAATGTCAAGTTTATTAAATTGATTCAACTAATTGTGGCAATTATCCTCTAGCCAAAGGTTATCCTCACACATGATTTCTGGCTGACAGTTCTCAAAATAGATGCATGTCTCGTTAGTTGACACTTTCAACTGCTGCTGTTACATTTGCCGTTGTCGTCCTTTTAATTTAATTGCATGAACACTTTGCATATATGTATGTATGGTGCCATCTCGTATTTTTCTTCTCGCCGAGTGCAAGTGTTGCACTCATGTTGCCTCATGTTGCATGTTGCAGGAGAGGCGGGCGCACTTTTAATGTGCATTTGCATATTAATGGCCAACATTATTTCATTTTGCTAACTGGGGGCGTCGTGGCTTAGGATGTGGCCTAATTGTAACTGTTGGCACTCGTCCAAAATAAACGAAACACGTTGCAAGCATTTATTATTTTCAGTAGTGAAGAAATGTTTCGAGGTCTGGACCTGGTTACAATTCGTGGCCACGACCATGAATAGCTGTGCTAAGCTGCTCTTAACATCAGATAGCTCTCAGTTTTTCGTGTCTTTTGGAGTTGAACGTAAATACTTCAATGAAAAACCGAGGCATTTATTACGTGGCGGAAGTGTTGAGCTTGCTCTGGGTTAAGATAAGATTTGGCACTCAGGTTTTTGCTCCAACTGCGAATCGTGTGAAACTAAAGCAATGAAAGCGCTTTCAAAGTGTATAAGTATGATGGTAGTCTAAGCCATAAACACAGTAACCAACAGCAACAGTAACAGTAACAGCAACAGCAAAAAACAAGAGTGGAAATTGTCGGCGAATTGACAGTGGAAACAAGTTTCTATTGAGCGGGTGCAGAATGTGGGCCATCATCACCAAACGCTGCCAACGCTGCTTCAAATAAACGTATTACGAGCCACTGCAACATTTTCTGTCAAGGCAACAGCCAGACAACAACTGCAACTGACATAAACGCGGCCAAGTCTGTAAAAGACTGATTTAATGTGAACAACCAGAAAAGCGTCGAGTACGCGGCGTATGCGTAATTTTTTTTGTATCCAAATGAAGTGCAATGCGAATCGTTAAAGTCATTTGCCTGCACCAGTTGCTATCGAGTTGAGGGTCGACAGACAGGCAGCTAAAACACAAATCTGCAAGAGGCTGCGCACTTAACGTGGCTAACAATTGTTGCCGGCTTTTATTTTTTATTCAAATCGTAAAAGTTCATGTAATGAACTCGTAAAAGTCAACGACAGTAGACGTCATCCAGCATTGAAACCCACGAGCGACATTTGTCTGAGAAATGATGCCAAACGAGCCGAGAGATGTCCGACCTAATGTGAGGCCAAATTAAAAGAGCAACCCATTATAAAATATCTGTTAAGGACACCCCTACAGTCACTTCGTTGAAATCCGGACTGTGGGAAGTTTGTGATTTATTTTATATACACTTTTATGGCATCTATTATAGTAATCATTTAGAGATTCAGATTTTCTTGAATGCTATGTTATCTTAGTCAATATTGAACCAAAAGGTAGGCAATAGTTTTAAAAATATTCAATTTACTTTATTTGAAGAGCAATATTTGCATAGAATAGGTTGCATTTATTAATTAGGTAATTGAATCAATAAAAGTATTTTCGGCAAGACGTATATGTGCAATTCATACTTTAACATCGTCTTTATATATATACATTTTTAATAAATATTTATTTTTATAAGGTCATCTTCTGTCTTTGCTTTGAATCTCATTGAATTTCATGCATTTCAGTTGCTTTGTTTGCCATTCATTCAAAGAGCAGCAAATGCAACTGGCAGCTGCCGCTGTTGGCTTTCGGGGTTTCCTTTTGGCTTCTTCTTAAGTCGCTCGGATTTTCATTTGTTTAAATTTTATTGCAAGTTAAAATTGCATTTTTATTGTTGTTGTTGTTGTTATTTGTAGTGCAATTCGCAATGCTGGAGATTCGGCTGCCGCTGGGAATTTTAAAATATGTATATTTCACAGATGTTGCTTTTGGCACTCAATCGAAGTAAGTCAAACGCCCCTTAAGCCCCGCCGCCCGCCCCCTCCTTCCACTCTTCACACCTCATTGACGCCCCTTGCAACAGACGGTGCAAATCAGCGAAGAGCAGTGAATAATAAAAGTCGAACCCAAAGTGAAATCGCGGAATTGAATTTGTGCTTAAAAATGCTGTGCTGTTGGCAGTCGTATAATTTATATATACATATTTACTGTGGGAATGCCAGAGCAGGATGGAGCTACTAGCAAGTACTCTAAGTTCCATGGGATCGCGGTCACTGAGGCGTTTGTTTTTATCAAAGGTGAAACTGCAGCAGCAACATCAAAATCAAAATAAGAGCGAAAATGTGAATTATGAATTTCAGATGCATATTTAAAGTCCCGTTTCCACCAAGAATTCCAGTGTACATATATTTTGTAAATAACATTCATTTTTAATGTAATGGCAACATCAAAAGTTACTCTGTGCTATTATAGTCACATTTCCTGGGCTCATTTCTTTTAAATTATCTGGTAATTTCTGAGGTGTTTCCATGTTTTGCACGTGCCCAGACGCAGACAGACGGACGGACAGAGGGACATTCAACAATAAATAGCAACAACGGTAAGAAAACATCGACACATTTGCATATCTGACGAAACAAACTTGTCAAGACAACATTACCCTCTCCCCCCTTCTTCCCTTCCCCTGCCCCTATCCCCTCTTCTATCCACGGCCATTCAACGCTTTGTGAATATTTCGTGCAATTTGGAGAACCGGCGGCAAACTGAAGAAGATAATGCAAATGGTCATTAGACACAAAAAGTTAACGTTAACTTTAAAGTTGTTGCTGCATTGACTGACCACACTGCACCCACTCCCCCTACCCCCTTCTCCCTCCCTTTTAGCCAGACGGAACGTGGCTTATGTAATCGTATGTTGGCTTGCATCGAGCGGCTAGAAGAAACCACAATTATTTACATAAATTGCGCTTGGGAGATGCGTGCCAACCAACCTCTTACTATTTTTCCTTTCTTGGAGTATCGCCAATTGGTATCTGTATCTTTGTATCTTTTTTACTGTAAATTTATTTCTGTCTCTGTCGCCTTGGCAGCTGTTCAAGTATTTGACTGATCGGAATGAAAGGACTTCAAAAGCCTGCCCTAAGTAATGCTCAGATAAATGCTTAATTTAGATAAGTATTTTCGCATTTCTTTCGGTACTTGGTTCCGGAAATTGCTAAGGCACTCAGAGATTTCACTTTTTGGCATTTCATTTCGGAAACGTGAACATTATTATGCTTAAGAGAATAGTAATTGAATTTGTCAGACCAAAGCCAAAAGTACCATCAATTTATTAAGGGAACAAAATTAAATTAAGAGTCCTCTTGACCAACTTGAAAAATATTAAAGAGCCCTTGGTTATATAGTTGAAGAAGACTTGAAGAGTACATGTATTGCAAAGAGTATAGCGCAATAATTAAATAAAATTGTTACAAATTTAGAATCGTTCAAAAACACAAAGAAAGCCATTACTTTTATTTACCTTTCAGTTAGAATGTATGAATACTCTCTTGTGATGAGAAAATATGTATTTATCCGATAGACAGTTTAAGCAAGTAAACTACAGAATAATAATTTTTTATTTGTAAGACTTTTGTGTAATGAATACGATATTAAAGAATTGTATGACATTTGCTTTAATATATTAACTCACTCTTTACACCACATCAAACGAGTCATGAAACACGAAATTACATTTGTGTAAATGGCTTTCAGTTTTAACACTTTCGGCAAATGATCCGGGACAGGCTGATGGCAAAACAAGAGTCCAAAACTTGAGGTCAGAAGATTGATTAAGCGTAAACACGCCCAATAGCCATCCGAATGGAAAGCAAAGCCATCAGCCAGACCAGATGACAAGGCCAAGGGGGATTCGCTTTAAGCCTGAAGCTGAAACTGAAGCTTGCAATATCAAATTACTGGAAATACTCGTAAACGAAGGTCCAAAACAAAACGAGAATGAAAACAAAAATAAAAATAAATAAAAGCAAAAGCTAAAAGGCAACCCCAAGCATAAAACTTATTAAAATCAATTAGGGCCAACGACAATAAAACTGAAAACTGAAAGTTAAAGAATGTCCAACAAGTTGACAGAGTTGCAGTCATGTCGAGAGGTTATATAAGACCTGCACAGTGAATGAGATTGAAAGTGCGCCATAATGTGTCGGTAAAAAGGCGCGATAATCAATGCGATTTATGGCAGCTGCGAAACGCGTGGCAAACGCGCCACAAGGATGCCACAACTTACGAGAGGCAGACAGGTCAACCAACCAACCAACCAACCAGCCAACCAACCAACAAGCCATGTTACCAGACAACCCGACAACCGACCAGACAACGAAAAAACCGCCCGCAACTCTGCAGCCCGTTGTTAATATCGGCACCAAAGTCAGTCGAAGTCAAGCCTGACCAATACCCAATATCCAGCAACAATCGTCGATTAGGTAAGAGAGCGTAAATTGAGCCAAAGATAAATGGCCAATTCGTTGGCCAGATTGAGATTCCCACCAAACAGCCAAGAAACTTTCGCTTTCCATCTGCCAAAATACGCAGAAGAGATGCTGCTGTCGACTCCCTCTTACTGTCTTTCTCTCTCTCTCTCTGCCTCCTTCTTGGCCACAAAAATTAATTTAAATGTTCGCTACAGGATCCACTGTCAATAGAGACAAAGCAAAACGTTATTTATGCAGTTTCTTGGGGATTGGGGAGGCATAGATTTGGACAAAATTTGGTCGTGCCAGACAATTGAGTTGCATTATGCATAGAAAATTTGTATACCCTGTAAATCTGAATAGCTATGAAGGTTATGCTAATCGGATCTAAAATCTATCAAGAGTACTTACTGAAAATATTTTAAATAAATCTGATTGGGCTTTTATGATTTTTTTCAATCCTGAAGCACACAGTCTTTAAATTAAACGTAATATTAATATATTGTAATTATTAATTTATAAATTTATTTTTAATGTAATTATTCATACTTAATTTAGTTTTTTTCCGACTGCGTTTTAGTAGTGCAAAATAAATAAATAACCAAATAATTAATAAGCGCAGGGAAATTCTTTGTTACTTTAAAGCGAATTCATACTACTTACAACCAGCTTTCCACTAGAAATCTATGTAACTTTTAGTACACTTTAACACTTATTGGCACATTCTATAATAATTATTTTTTGAAGCTTATTCGACTCATATAAATTTACAAATTCACATACACAGAAAAAAAAATCCGGGCTATTTAGCCCGAATTTAAGCCGAAACGATGTCAGAAGTGGGGTAATCTCGGATTTTCTTAAATCAAGTACGAAATACTTGATTTTTTCAATCCCGAATTCAAACCTGAAATTCTTAAATTCAGGCTAAAATAAAATAATTTTTTTTGTTACATTTAAACTTGTTTTTTTTTTAACATTCTTTTTTAAACTTTTTTTTTAAACTTTTTTTTAAATTTTTTTTTAAATTTTTTTTTTTAACTTTTTTTTTAAGTTTTTTTTAAATTTTTTTTTTATTTTTAATTTTTTTTAAATTTTTTTTTTATTTTTAATTTTTTTTTATTTATTTTTTTTTAAATTTTTTTTTAAATAGTTTTTTTTTTAAAATTATTTTTTACTAACATTCTTTTATTTTTACCTTTTTTTTTTAATTGACGGTGGGAATCGAACCCAGGTTTTTTTCAAACAGGTCGGCGACTCTAACCACTGAGCCACCGAACCAGTTGAAATGAGAGAGGCCGAAAGAGAATAAAATAATTTGGGCTTATTTTCCCATTTTAATCCCGATACAGGCTTGATTATTCAGCTTAAGCCTGGAAACATACTTAAAAAATGCAGGCTTAAATCAAGTATTTTAGGCTTGATTTTAGAACGGCATTTTTTTTTCTGTGTACTGACTTGAAAAGCTCAAAACAAATAAATAATTAATCGAATAGATTTTTAATGTGTAAACTATATTAAAGGGTATATATAAATTTTGTTTTTCGATATTTTGGGCAACATCGCTTTACATGTCATTTGCATTTTATTTGCTTAGCAACAAGAGAGATCATAAAATGCATTATCGGTGCTTCAAGAGGACCTATGAGATAAGCGGCAGGTGAAAATTTGCATGCAACAAAGCTGACAATGTTGCACCAGTTGTTGTTGTTGTTGTTGTTGTTTTTGCTGTTGTTGTCATCGTTTACCGAAAAGAAACTGCTTCAATTGGCAGCGTAAATATTAATGAGCGAACGTGTTTGAGTTGTGGCAACTGCTGTTGGCACAACCACTTACGGCCAAATGAGGCATCCGTCGCAAATGCCACATACGTGATACGTGATTGTATGTATGCATATAAATTATGGAGTGATAATTATGGCCCAACAAAATGACTTCATTGAGAGCCGGAAAAGCTGCCCAGCATACGGAAAGACGGGCACAAAGACAGACAGACAGACAGGGAAAGGGAAAACGGTCAAGTCATGTTATGCGACTTTTCAGCTGTGGCAACATTTCATTTCATTTCGTTTGGCAACAATCTGTGGCAAGGTCGCATCTGGTCAGCTGCGGGGCAGCATTTGACAGTCCATGGCAAACGGATGCCGCAAATTATGTTGCGTGTTGAATTTGTGCAAAATTTATAAACACTTTGCCAGTTTCTTTAATATTTTTATTTTTATTTTTCTCTCTGAGTTATTGATAGGCCCGGCGACGCCTCTGCCTCGACTTTTCCCTGCCTCCATCCCCTGCCTGCATCGCCTCCGTTGCCGCACGCACCTGACACCGGGTCGATTAGAGGCTTTGCAATGGCTTATGAATATTGTGTGCGGCACGAAAAGGTCAGTGGCTAAACTGGTTTCAGTTTCAGTTTTAGCTTTGATTTTGGATTCGGTTGTGTTTTTGGCCAACGACAACACGTTGGACCCTCTTGCATACTCCCCCGGATCAATCGGCAATCCACCACTGCAGCCAATAAAACTAAAACATTAACCGCAAGCTGGTCGCACCAACACTCTTAACCTTGTAGGCCTTGCCACAGTTGCAAATGCAGCAACTACGAACACAACAACGACAATCGAGATTGGCAGGCCAAGGCGAAGGAAGGCGAAGGAAAGGCGCTTGCCACTTGCCTCATGCCTCATGCCTCTTGCCACTTGTCTCTTGGCTCTTAACCTTTCGACTGGCGCACACATACCAGACTCGTAACGTGCCAGGAAATGCCCAAAACGAAGCACGAGCTCCAAGGCAATTCAACTCCAAGTGCCTTCAGCTGGCCAGTAATCTTTAAGAGCCGCATTTCGCATCGATAAAGTTGGCCAAAAAGGTTGAAAGCCACAGCAAAGTTTATGCTGGACAAAGAATTTCAAGCTAATTTCTCGGTTATGTTTTAATTCAAAGCAAACCACATTTTTCAGCCTAATTAATAAAAGTTAAATTACTTTCATTGTGCTGCTTATTGCTGCAAACTTTAATTGAAATACTTTGAATATTTCTATTCTCTAATATCTTATATAACTTAAAGTGTCTTTAACAGATTTAAATTATAACCTTTGAATTATATTTAAGATATCAAATAAATAATTTTCCTTCTAAATATAATTTCTTAATTATATATTCAAAAATTAGTTCGTTTGTATTTCTAAGATACATTTATGTGTTGTCGCTGCAAGTGGTATCTTAGGGATACATTCAGTATCTTTAGGATGAACTTCTGTCGTTGACATAGGCAAATGTATCTTTTACAATCACCACACCTGCTTACATAATTTGTGAGCTTGCGTGGTCTGAGGATTGGTTTATTTTTTACACAATTATGCTAAATGCTTGGTTTGTCGATGCAGTTATGCGTCCTGCACTAATTGGCTGTCGAACGTTGTGCCTTGGGGTCGTCCTCATCTTCCGCTCCATCTGCCACACGACCAAGTAAAACTCATGCCTCAAGTCATGTGTCTCGCCTTTAATCAAGCGTGCAACTCATTACGGGAATGGCTCACGTTTTAATTAAACTGACTGGAGGCGAATGCATTATGTATCTGACGGATACATAATAATAAACGAGTGGGTGGCTGTTGAATGCAAATTAAATACGAGTTAAAAGAAACTCTGTTTGTTCAAAAATGCTCCTCTTGGCTGCAGGTTAATTAATTTTCAGTCGGGATCACATCTCTGCAGTCACATTTAAAGTATCTTTTTAATTCGAATCCTGTGACCCTTTCAAAGCAGCTTTCAATGGTCGCATAGCTCCATAAAACGTGTCAGTAATAAAAAGAAACCTTATCCGGCAAAACACACAAGCCCAGAAACTATCTATGGCCCATTGAAGTGAAGCCAAGTGAAGCCACTTGAGTCAGTAAGTCTGTAAAAAGGTTCGGCATTAAATGGCCAATGGTGGCACAACGTTATTTCCGTCTAGGGGACAACAAGACAACGAGACGAAAGATGGATGATGGCAGGCACAAAGGGAAGTAAACGGGGCTAAGAAAGTGCAAACCAAAGCGCCACTGGGAGCCAAGACGAAGAGCAATATTTATGCTTTTATTAACAACACAAGAAATTACTATTTTTACTATTGTGTTTTTATTTATATTTCCGACAATACGGTGTCGGCAGCGTTGCAACTCCAACTCCGAATTCAACTTCAATTCAAGCACTCTACTGGCCTCTAATGCAGTTCATTTTGTTGCCACACGGCACCAACTGACTTTATTTTACAGCCATTAGAGCTACAAATCATGTTGCAGCCACGGATGGACTGGACTGGGATAATGCTCCTCTGTTTGCTTTTGTTTTTGGACCCGGCAAGGGACCAGCGACGTAATAAAGTTGTGTGTGCAGGGAAACAACACAGATATGTATGTACAATACAAATGTCATGAGTATATCTCTGTATCTGTGTGTACCTTTAATATTACGACACATTGCTGCTGAAGATTTATGCTGCAATTACCGCAAGTGTAAACTAATTACGGGTTTCAACTCGTGGCAGACAAATAATGCGAATTCAAGTAAGCGTTAACTTTCAAGCCATGCAACTCTTAACGTGGCTTCTTCCATCAGTTTATTGCTTTGCCGTCTCGTATTGAAAGTCGTCTTATCATTTTCAATTAAAACACATAACGAATTTTGTCGGAGACTATCTGAATATTGTCTTAAAGTATCAATAAATTATTAACTTAAGGATTGCTTTAGGTTATTGACACCAAATATTTTAAAAGCAATTCTCGTATTTTAATTTTATTGCTTTCATTGTACACACACTCACTAATACACACATTCACACACTCTTGTAAATGGCCATTGAAAACTCCCTGATGTCAGCGTGGAACTTGTAAATCGATGTGACAGAGACTCCCCCTTTTGGGATTTTCAATTTAAAATGTACATCGATTCGGTAGTCTTTTGTTCATTTCATGGTGTAGTAAACATTTTAATTACAACTTTAACTCTACTGGGCGGCAAACTACAGCCTGTTTATTTATACCCTTTACCCATGAAGTTGATATATAGTATGTACAAAATAAAGTTATCGATAAGAGTTAAATTACTTATCCTCAGATCTGTAAAAGCCATAACTATATTCTAAATGGCCATTAACAGCAAGGGGACTCTGGCATTGTTGTTGCTTGTTTTTAAAAGTTAACGTTACGTCATTTAATGTCTTAGATTTTAACATTATAAAGAAATTCAATTTGTTGAAATTTTTATGCCAGTAAATTTTGTTTAATCAATTTGTTCTTAGTAGAAATCAGATAGAAAACTTTTGTTGTCTATAGAAATCCTCCATTGAAGGAGTAAATATATATCTAGAATAACTTTAAATTTTGCTGGTTAACTAATATAAATATGTAAACCTATTGCCGACATACATGAGTAGAGGGTATACCTCCGGCAATCATTTCAACATTGGATGTTCTTACTGGTTATTTCCCTGTTTTTTACAATGTTCGTCAACTCTTTGATTTGCTAAAAAACGGAATTTCAATGTAGTCGCCCATAAGCCATTAAAGCTTTACAGAGTTCAAGCAATAGAATGAACTCTAGACTGCTGTGGACCAACTTCCTACAAGATATTATTGCCTTAACATATGCACAAAACTAATTACATGTATATGGTAGTACGAAAAGTAATGATAATGCTGAATGCACAGATTTTAGTGCGTCACTGACCCGAATTTGCTTAAATAAAATTGAAAAAAAAAAAACAAATAAACACAATCAAAAAATAAGCTAAAAAAACTCAATTGCGAGTGCAAAAACCTTTCACTTTTCGTTGTACGAGTAGAATAAACTTGTTCGGGGCGGCTAAAGAAAAAGACAAGATGTTTCTTTATGTAACACAAAGTAACAACGACAACAACTGCAATAACAACAACAACAACAACAACAACAGCTGTGAGCAGATGTAACAACAAATGCAGCGACAGCTGTCAGATGGCAAATGCTGAAACCGAAGTCGCCTCTGTCGGCTCAGTCATCTCCCAGGAACGGCTCCTTCATGGCAATGGAGCAAGTCATGCTGATGTCCACTTGCCTCTTGCCACTTGCCTCTTGCCACTTGCCACTTGCCACTTGCCTCTTGCCACTAGCCACTTGGATGCTGCAGCAGAAGCTGTCTAAGACTTTGTCCAATTTGCATTCATACAAAGAGTATCTGTATTTGTATCTGTCAGATACTTTGGCTAGCTTGTGCTTGGCTTATTTGAATTACAGTTAAATTTATGAGCCTTAATTAGCCTATTTGTTCTATTTGTTTAGCAACTGGCAATGGCCATTAAGTGGGACTGGGAGCAGGTGTCCAACCAAATGGAATGTGCCACATAATCGAATAATAGTTTCATAATTGATGAATATACAACTGTATAAATATTTACAACTAACAGGGAATTGATTAATGGACGCCAAGCGATTAATGTCGAGTAATTAGGCTAAACTGAATGGATCTTTAGTCCTTACCATTGCCATAAAATGGTTCCTAAATTGTTAAATTCAACCATGTAATTACAGCTGAGAGCTTTACTTTACTATGGAGTACAAATAGTTAAATGATTGAACGACTGAGTTTTGTATGTTGCACAAACTCTCTGTATTGCAACAACTTTGGCCATCACTCAAATTGTCACGTAGCCATTGCAAACCCAAAGGAAAGGTGATTCTTTAAATGATATATACTCGACAAAAAAATAAGTTATTCAAGTAATTTTCGTAGTGACAAATTACTTTAGCGTTTTGCATATAAATTCTAGTCACAAAATTTCAAAATTTTACCTTTGACAACGATACAAATTTAATACAATTGTATTTGACGTTAACAAATTGGCAAGAAATAAATCAGTCAAAAGCCAAGCAGTAAAGGAATGTCGGGAAGAGAGAGAGAGAGAGAGAGGAGAAAAAAATGCAGCGAGAATCCGACAATAAACAGAAAGATTCAATTGGGGAGATAAACGAATAGCATGCAACATGTGTGTGCAAGGAGAGGATTGCAGAGGAAAGAGATGCAAGAAGATGGTTGCAGGCAGCAGCTTAAAGCTAATTGCTGGATGTGAAACTGCTGCTTTGTTGCTGTTGCCGACTGTGATATCTTTTAATTTGCCACAAAACGCACAAAATGTGCAACCCATGCGATGTGTCTGTCTCTGTCTCTGAGTGCACGTGTGGGTGTGGATATGTGAATGCGGGTACTCATACTCAGTGCAGACCAAATAACCAAGAGCCAAACAGCTGTAGACCTGGCCTGGCCAAGCCTGGGAATCCTCTCACTTTTTTCCCAAGCACTCGCCATTGTGTGAGTGCATCACTGTAAATGTGTAGGTATATGTATGTGTGTGTATGTGTGTATACGTGTGTGTGTGTGTGTGCAACGATGATGAAGATGATGCGGCTTGGGACGGGAACAACGGTCTCCCAGTTGCCTCGTGGATATGACACAGATTACGTAATACGAAATTAACATTTTAACACAATTCAGCAGCAGACGACGACGACGTTGCAGTTGCAACTTGCAACTTGCAGCGGCAGAGAGAAAAAGAAAGATACTTTGGCCACGTGAAAAGGCAAAGAAAACAGCAACCAAGCTGATACATCAAATGGGGAGCCAGTTGCCAGTTGCAAGCTGAGAGTTGCCGCCTCTGTTTGGGGCATTTGGCCAAGCCCGAGTCTGGAGTCATCAGTCTTTGTTGTGGCGTGGTCAACCAGCACTCAACATGCTCAAAGCTGTTGTGTATACCTAGGATAAGGGGCTTACTGACTAACCATACACTCAGAAAAATATGCCATCTCAAAGTTGAACACATTAAATATAATAAAATTGTTGTGTACTATTATTCTTGAATTGTATAATGACAACGATATGTTTCAGTTTTACTTGTCATTTTTGAGCTTTAGAATTCGCAACTGATTCTAGCCGCACAAGCGACCTCCATTCATTTATTCAACTATAATATTTTGAGTGTTGTTGTGTGTGTGTATGTAATCAACAAAAACACCAATTCCATAAATGCTATAACATTTTATTAAAATAATAAACTAGTATATTTGAAGATTGAAACAAATCATTTGTACTACAAAGAAGTTAACTTTTGAAGCCAACTAACTTTCTATATTAAGATCGCTTGTACTTTAATGTTCCCTGTTTAAGTACGAAAATCTTAATATTTTTCCGAGTGTGAACTCTCATACTCACACTCACAGACAGTGTCGCCTCTTGCAGTCAATTATGCAATTAAAGTTTTACATGCGAACAAGTAGCAATTGCAATTGCCGCCAAATGAGGCAAATTTCCGACTATTCACTGACGTCGATTTGACAAAGCTGCAGCTTCTCTGCGGCAGCTCGACTCAAATGGGTAGCTCAGTTCGGCCATCGATGAGTGGAAACTGGCCACTGTCCATCTGTCCATCAGTTGCATTTGTGGCATCGAAATACATTTGACGCCGAGTTGCTGGCAACCAAGTGAGTGGATTGTCAACTGTGGCGTGTCATCGCCGTAAGTCGGCAGTTTTATGATTCCTTTTAGTTGACTGTTTTTATTGCATTACATTTTGGCTTTTCATGCTCTCTTGTGTGTGTTTTCCCATGGATGGACCTGCTTCTGCCTCTAATGTTGTCGAGCAATTAGTCAACTTTGATTTGCAGCTCGAATTTAGGAAGCATTTCGCAAATATTTCCAGTTCATTGTGTGTCTATTCAATAAATCAGCCAAAGAAATGAAGAAGATTGTGAATGCCACTCGAGTTGAATTGCAAATCAATTATTTCAAATTTATCAAGTATACGCCATGTATAAATATTGTACAATATTTTCCGTGTTTATTAGCTGATATGAAGAGGCTTTTGACTGTCATATTTTTAGCCAGAAGTTTTCGATGTCGTCATCGTAATGTAATTTGCTAATCATTCCAACTGCCACTTGGCCAACAATTTGAGCTGTAGCAACTAGGAAGAAATTGTCAGTCATGAGAAAATGCGGTGATGTTTTTACCTCCATTTTGGTGCTGCATTTCAAAGGATAGGATGATGGCCTGCCTTGCGATTGACCAACAACACAGTCATGAAAAAAAGTGAATGGCAGATGCTGCCTTGGGCCCCGAATTGGGTAATGTTTTGGGGCCACTACATTGGATAAATAGGAGAGAGTGAGAGAGGATGAAGGGGTGTCTGTTCATTATTATATTTATCTTGTTTGCTGTTGCCAGCTGAGGGAATCTGTCGCTATTGGTATTTCTTTTATTTTGCCGTTCAATCAACAGATGCACCCGATGCCACGACTGGCTGACTCCGAATCATGGACAGATGAACATAATTGCCAAGCAGCCAGCCCAAAAAGAAAATGGAAACCAACTGATGGATGCGCATGTCAATCTTATGACACGGCTTAATTAAACCTCACCAAATAATGTTAATTAAAACCAGCCACAGACTTCCATGTTACCATATCCTACACTGGACACTTGTTCAGTTTCAGTTTCAGTTCCATTTCCAGCTCTGTTGTCCAGCTGTCCAACGTTGTCTAGAGGTCAACGTCGGCATATAAATCTGTGTACTCTAACAGGCTTTCTTTCAGGCATTTCTTTAAGTGTCTGACAGCAGACGGGCGTCCTCTATGGAAATTCCACAATTCAATTGGCCATAAAGCGAGAAGGCTCGTTTAACAACTGGTTACGTGGTCGTCACCCGCAATGCTCCGCCTGCTGTACTGTGACCCAAACACTTCCTGGAAACCACAAAGCAACGACAAAGGTGGCATCTTTAGACGCAGTTGCAAGTCTGCAAGTTGCATGTTGCTCCTCTGACTCCTCTGCTTCTCTTCTCTGCTCTTCCAGCTGATAGGCGACTCACGTACTCGTACTCTTAGCGGAGACACAAAGTAAGCGTTGCATGCGCCGCATAAATCTTTACTTATTTATTTAAAATACATATATTACAAATGCTGCCCCAGCTGCCTGGGTTGCAGTCTCGAGTCTGCTGATTATGTGAGCATTATTTGGGATTTGTGATGCCGACAAACTTAACCTCAAGTCAATTCATAGCCCCCAAGTCGTCGACTGTCTATGGGTTGTTGACATGCCTCGAGTTGAACTCGCCTTTAGGTTTCAATTGGAAACCAATTGACTTAATGTCTGACATTGACTTATGCCTAAACAATTGCATTAACGTGTGATCTTCGCTGTTGTACGATGTTTTATGTAAAGTCGAAAGTCTTTTCTGTTTTCTTTCATTTCTGCTAACATATTTCCTATTATTTGCTTCATTTATTTGCTGGCAACAGAACAGAAAATGTGATTGCCCATTCAAATATTTAATTTTGCATTTGAAATGATTTGGCGATAGCAAAATGCAAATACTCGTAACCAGATGGTCGATTTCTCGAACTATTATCAAATGTTTTCCAGTGGCAGCGAAGGCATTGAGTTGGAAAATGCACAAATATTTAAATCAGATAGTTAAGGAATTTAGTCTAAAAATAGGCGGACAATCGACCTGAATGCCAAGACAAAACTCGGTACGAAAAAGGAGAAAGAAAAGGTTAAAAGGATTCCCAAATTTGCATTTGCCATTAGTTTAATTCGACTTTTTGTCCGTCAAGGATGCCAAGCTCGGGGCGAAATCCATTTGGCCACAAATTAGTTTTTGTGGTCGACTAGTCCATCTACCGTACATAAAAGTGGAAAGTTTTTTGGGTATCGACTTACCTTGCGCTTGGAGCGCGCCATTCTCTGGTCCCGCGAATTCTCCGCCTCGCCGGGCGGCCGCTTGCCCCAAACGGCGATGGCGATGCGTGTGTATGTGAATATGAGCACCAGAAGTGGCACGATGAACTGCAGCGTGAAAAGCGCCAGAGTGTAGTAGTAATCCTGCTCCTCCTCCGGCCAAACCTCGCGGCAAATGTATCTGATGGTCAGTTGGCAGTCCAGTTGAGTCGAGGAAACATCGTGATGGACCGATGACAAAAACGAAACGAGAACGTTGCGTGCATGCAATAAAATATACATAGAAAGAACACAAAAGCGAACAGAAAAACCGAAATGCATTAGTACAATGGGTGGCAAGTGACATTATGCAGGGGCAGCGACAGGCATAGAGACAGGAATAGAGACAGGAACAGAGACAGGAATAGAGACAGGAACAGAGACAGGAATAGGGACAGGGAGTATGGAGTGAAGAAAGAGACACAAAATCAGGCCATTTTGTGCTGCTGTCAAATGCAAATTCTTCCTCCACACACACACACCACAACACCCACACCCCAACACTCTCATGCATACTCGGAAATTCGCGCCATTTATTTTTTATGCAAAGCACTTGGAAATGGGGGCCCCTACCCCCTCGTTTGTTATCCTACCCCCTCCCCTTCATGTCGTTGCAAGGGAATCACAATAAATATGATTAAAAATTTAATTCTGCAGATGTTTAATTTGTTTTTCAGTCGCCCGTGTGAGTCGCGATTTCTGAGTATTTAAATATGAATACTACACTTAATTTGATTTCGTGCCCATTGTGCCCAGTTTCATGGTACATAGTTTCGTCTGTTTCTGATGGCTTTTGGAATGAAGGCTTCTTTGTCTACTGGACCAGCTGATAAAGTGGTAATTAGGCACGTACTTTTACACAACACTGTGCTGACCACCAGCACATGCTGCAACGTCAACGTGCCACAAATTGTGCCATTTTATGTAACAAAGTACGCTGATAATAGTAATGGTATGAGTTGCGTCCACATTTCAACTTGATTTTTAACTGGACTTTTGCCTGTCACCATCAACTTTGCTTCCTTCCCCTTTCCATTGTAATTTTCGGAATATTTTCAGTTGACTTGTTGCAATGTTCTGGGAACATTCTTTGAATTCGAATTGAGCTGTTGATTCAGCGATTTCTTTGAATTTTGCTCAATATCCATATGAATAACTACAATTAGTAGTCCTATAGAATAAATGAATATATTTAAAGTGTTAAATTACTGGCTATCGATACTCGTATCAACAGGCTACAGTTACCAAGTTGAGTGCCAAGGCCAAATGACGTCAACTCTGACGCTGGGAATGACTTAAATGTGCCCACATATCTTCTCAAGTACTGCCACTCGGCAGACAATCACACAAAGTTATTTCTTTTCTGCTACACTTGAATCACGCACTCTTACACATACAAAGAAAGAGATAGGGGCAAAGAAAGCAGACAGAGAGGAGGATACTCTTGTAGGGTCACCTAAGTTATTCTTGGAGTGTCGCTTCGCTCTTAATGTTTCGTACTTACTTTTCGCACTTCTCGTGCCACGGCGATGGCGGCTCCAGGCGAGAGACGACGGGAATGGGAAACGCAGTCGCCAACGCAATAAACCAAATGCCGGCTATAATAAACTTAGCATACCTGTAAAAGAAGAAAGAGTTCTGATGAATAAAGCGCAAAGCGAAAATCACGCTACTGCCAAATGTTACGCATACGCACAGTGTGACAATTGGTCAGCTAGAAGTGTAAATTCAATTAAACACTTATAACAATATCTCTAATTGATCTATAATTAGTTTATCTTATACAATAATTTACTTATGTTATAGCTTAACTTAAGTTACCTTAATTTATATACATTTAAATTCATGTCAAAAAGTAATTTATGTTCAATTCTATGCTAAAACAATTTAAATAAATAATTAATAAATTTATATTGGCAACTCAAGTTGATCGTTCGTCTAATTTGATGCCAAATAGTGTTCTAATAAGCCCGCTAAATAATTCAGTTTCACTCTTAGGCCAAATCCATCAAAGATTGTTTTATCGTCGTGACGCACGCATATTGCGCATACGCTCAGTTAGCCGGGTTTGGTCTAAGCACACTAACGTGATCTTGTGACATGTGAGGTTGGCTTTTAATGTTAAATGAGAATGTCGAATGTCGACGTAGAGCTGCGTGTGAGTGAATTACAGCCAGGCCGGATAATTATAAACCTTATTTACTTTATTTCTCGCAAATATTTGCAGATGCCACGAAAGCCACGCTCCTTTGAGTGCGCACGCACTCATTGACAGGGCGTGTCATAAAATTTTGCCTGCCATTGGCTTAACCACCCCTCGACTGTCGAGAGCCTCTTACTACCCACATATTTAACCGCTATTAAGCAGCGCGCGAGCGTAAAGAAGCGCGACAACAAGCAGCCAAAGTCAACTAGTCTGAATATGGAAACAAAGAAGAGGAGAAAAGAATGCAGACGAGGAAGTGGGTCAGAAGTGTTCTTTGTATCCTGTTACAAAGCAAATTGACATTGAATGGCGGCCAGTGGCTCTGCCGTGCAGGATTTGCAGCAGATGCCACGTCGCCTCTTCCTGACTTGGGTTACTGTTTAAACCAATTAACACAACCAGGCCCGAACTTGGTGCGTGCTGGCTATGAAAAGCATTGCGTGTTCAAGTCCCTGGGGGCGGCCCAACTGACGCCTAAGCGCCCAACGGCCCAAATGCCTAAAGCGCCAAGCAATGCAAATACGACAGCGGCCACTTAACGGCGCCAAAGCACGGCTCCTCCCAGGATCCTAAAATGTCCTTCCGTCATTCAATTAGTTTTTATGCGTCTACAATTAACTCGATTGCTAATTGCCTGCTTTGCATTTTCGAGAGAGCAGCTCCTTGATATAGTTCATATCAAATTTGTCGCGTTTTTTTCATGAAAAATCGACAACTCACTAAAATTTGTTTATCGTAGTACATTTGCAGTATTATACTGTAAAAAGTTGATTAAATGCTGAGATTTTAAATTATGAATTTTTGAAAATCATTATCAAGACGTACAGAAATTCTGATAAGTAGTGATATTTTAGAAAGTTGGTCTGATTTTCGACTTATGACAACTATCACACAGAAAAATTATTACTAGACGATTTTTGTATTCATACCCCAATGTATGTTGACTTAATAAACACTCGATAGGTCTGTGTATTATGTTATCAGATACACAGTCGATCACTTTCCAAAATAACTCGAATCATCAGAGTTATCTAAAGACCTAAAGATTTCGAGTTACGGAGATATTCGACTTAAAGAGATATGTTTCCTAAGTTTGTCTAATTTTCGACATGGCCACTCAAGTACGAGTTATGGAAGTTCAACTTTTTTGCATTTACAATTACGTTTACTTATATTTCGAAATTATTTTGAAATTACAGATTATATTACTGGCTTGTAATAATTTAATAATTGAACATTTTCTGTTTGTTCCGTAGTTCAATTATTTTTTTATCTTAAAGATATATAAAATTTACATTAACTTACTAGATAATTGAATATATTTTATTAGAGTGTTAGGATTGCGCACTTACCGCTTTGTGATGCGAGGTCGCAGTGGCCACATGATGGCAATGTAGCGATCAATGCTAATGGCCACCAAGGTGTAGGCGCTAACGAGCACGGATACCACCTGCGAGTAGTTGACAAAGTGACAGAGCACGATGCCAAAGGGCCAGTAGCTGAGGATGAACAGCGAGATGAAGGAGGAGGGAACGCAGAAGAGGGACATGAGTATGTCTCCAAAAGCCAGATTGGCTATAAAGTAATTGGTTACTGTTCGCATCCGCGGCGTAGATTGGACGATGTAGCAGACGGTGCCATTGCCGAGCAGGGCAAAGATAAAGATGGGAATGTACAGCAGGTAGACGATACTCTTGAAGTAATCACTGGACCATACATCATCTGATTGAGGTTCCACATCAATGCAGCTAAAGTTCATCAGGAACGTCACATTGATGTGCTCCGTTGTCGATGAGATGGCGACATCCACAGCTCTCATCGATAACTCCGTGGAGTTCTCCATGTATTTTAACAACCCTGCTGGAGTTCTGGTAATCATCCTCGCTGTGCAGTAAAGGCTGATCTGGAGCTATGTAAAACACTCGCTCGTCATTCAGCATTAAGCGCTCAAGACCCGAACGACGGCTGTTCCAGGTCAGGCTGTAAAACTCCATTTTACTTTTCGACTTTTTATTAAGTAGACACTTAAGCTGATAAAAGAATTTTTTGTGCAAATCCTAGTGCAAATTGTGGCCTCATTATAACTCTGGTGCAACTTTGGTTCTCTTTAAGTATATGTAATTTCCGGTTTTCATTTATTTTCATTTCCAGTCTGTTTAGCAAGGAAACCTGCGAGGAGAAAAAAGGATGTTACAAATGTCTAATTACAACTGAATTTCATATGCCACAAAGTTGCTACTCATGTATATGTGAAAATGCATCTGATGTACTTAAATACGTGATGCAACTTTTAATGGTACTCTAAAAAACGAAAAATAAGAATAATGAAAGGCATAAACAGCAAATAAAAACAATTTATAAGCATAATAGCCAAGAAAAGCTTTTATTCAGTTTAAAACAAAGGACGAAAGGTTTATGACGAAAGAATGGAATAAAAACAAAACTGGTTTCCTTTTTGAATTTTGGACTGTATAAGTATAAGACTTATGTGCGAGCATATGAAATATGGACAACTATTTAGGCGAAGTGAAAAATTGTCGAAATTCATGCAAATAAATCACAATACCACGCCCAGTCTGCTACGCACACAACAATGAAACAGAGGACTATTAAGAACGAGAAAAGCACATGGAAGCACTCCAAAAACAAATGCGACACACTTACTTCATTGCTTTTTATGCTGAGCTAAGGAAAATACGAAAATGATGGAAACTAACAGCAGTCTTTTAACATATGTATTTATATTTTCTTTTAACTGCACACTTTTTGAGCAGGGAAAACCGACAGTTACATAAATATTTTCTTACCTTTGGTTTGGAATCGAAAAACAAAACGAAAGTGCTTAAAGAAATACTGTGTGCTTTAATGGGCCAAAAGGAAACCACAGACAGCTTCGTTTCTGAGTGGATTCACTTGATTTGAATACGAATCAGAGTTGTGTGTGTGGCATAGCTTTAAGGTACGTATGTACTTCTGAGGTTTTATTTATCTTTTGTGTTAATGGAATAAATAAATTGAAATGATAAGTGGATTAGCTAACGTCAACAATTAATGCTAAGCAAAAAGAAAAAATATGAGATCTGAACTTCGCAGAATGACGTTTGTGAAAGGAAGTCATTTCAACTTTTACTGCTCTGCGTTTTAATGTCTCGCTGAATAAACTCTAACACCAACTGACTGACAATGCCTCCAATCCTTCCTTGAAACGCTCTCGGCTTCTCGGCTTCTGTTCTTGCTGCCAAAAGCAGGAAAAGGATATCAGGCAAGTAAATTGCTTATCTCAGCGCAATAATGAGGCACTTGGCGAGCTTCAAGCCAGTCTGTATATGTGTGTGTGTGTGTGTGTGGGAGTGTGTGTGTGTTTGTGTGTGTGTGGGTGTGTGTGTGTGTGTGCGTGACTTGTTTATTTGTCACTGCTCGGTCTACTCCTTATGTAGTTGTTGTTGCTGCCTGCTTTATCAATTATCCTACCAAATTCCAAAATCCCGGCAAAGCTTCATAAAATTTCAACAGACATTTCAGTGGCAGAGGATTTGTTATTGGATTTTTTGCAGACATGGGCAAATTAAAAGAATGCGAATCCAAATCTTATCGATTACAATAAATTGAGACCCAAATTCCTGGCCAGTAAAATCAATACATTTTTTAACTGAGTAAAAAAATTAATTTGCATTAAACTAACTTTTGTGTTTTACAGAACAGCATCACGATTTGCTTACTTGCCAAAAATGATGGCAAAGCTCATTTGAAATGTTGTTTTATACTATTAAGCTCACGAGTCAGTTTATTAATGAAAACTCATCAATTTTATATTAGGAAACATATTGAAGGATGTGCGTGGCATACCAAACTCAATAATTAACATGGAAAACATGGAACGAAGTCTGAAAATGATGCCCATACTAGAAAGAAGTTGGAGGGCTCGAAATACAAACAAAAAGTCCCATCGAAATCGAAATTTAAGCAAGACGAACTGCGAGACGCGTCGTCAGCCAAGTAGAAATCACTTGACTTGCACATTAAGCATGAACATAATATTGTAAAAAATAAAAAATGAAAAAAATAAATTATTGCAAGCCAAGGAAAATCACGTACAAAAATAAAATCACAGCACGTGGAACAGAAAACCGACTGAGATTGGAAATGGTGGCCATAGTACATAATGTGTATGTAAGTATATTTACGTAGAAAGTGCGAAGGGACAAAAATGCTGCAGAAAAGGAAGCGGCTGTAAATCAGATTTGATCGGCTTAGTTGCATGTAAATTCATTTAGCTTCCTCTTAGGCCGAGTGCGAAATTGGCAAAGTGGGAGTGAGAGTGGGAGCCAAAGCCAAAACTGGGCTTAAATCAGGTGCTACGCACATAAATTCAATTTACAAACGAAAACAGGCAGCACAGCAAAAAATGGAAGTGAAGAAAAAAAAATAAGCCTAAAGCAAAATATCTTCAAAGCGAGCTTTAACTCATATTTTCATTTTTCTTTATTGTATTCAAAGATTTTTGGATTACAGTCGCTCTCTTTATGTTCGCCAAATAGAAGAAACTCGGACTCGGCACAATCTTGCATCAAGGGTAAAGAGATCTGAGCCAAGGACCAAGAAAGACAATCAGAGAACTCAGTCAAAACCAAGCGAACAGAGCAATTGCTCTTGCCAAATTGCTTTTGAAACCGACACAAAGTGAAACTACGAGTAGTTGTAGTCGTCGTCGTTCCCGCATCGCAAACATTTTTGCAGCTCCCGCGGTTTCTGTGAGTCAAATGGCTCCTGTTTGTCTTTGCCAGAGCAGGCTGGTTGCCTGCTGCTAACCGCAATGACGCTTCGTACTTGTTTTATACACTCCCTATATTTAAATACTCGTACTCATTCTCGACCCCGCCATCATCTGAGTCATTCAGTTATTCACTTTCTTCCCGGTGCTTGTAATTATAATTAATGAGCAGCGTCAAGCGCACTTGGCTGTCAAAGCTTAGGCAAAAAGCAAACTCAAAGGGTCGCCCCATAGCGACACATTGTCACTTGCGGTAGACGGGTCCTTTTTGGTTGGGTGGAGCGTGTCATGACTAGTTTGCCTCCTAACTGATATTTAAATGGACAACCACCAGGAACTCAGCTGGCAAAACGCCCTTCATATGGCCTAATTAGCCAATCTTGAGCTATGAGTATGTATTTATGTCTCATACTCGTAAGTAAAAGCCTCACGTTTTACTCGGATACATAATAATCCATTTAGCAGAAAACGGCACAAGAATGCCATATTTGTAAAATATTAACGTATTCGTATACAAAGACCTGATGTTTATTTGATAATAATCCCGATTTATGTGCTTATAGGATTATTAAGCTCACTGCGCCTTTAAAAAAAGAAAATTGAAATTTAGTCAGTTGGAATTTGCTAAAATAAAAGGGAAATTTTGCTTAGCCTAGCACGACAAATATCAAATAATGTGCTGACATCATTCTATCTAGCAAATTAAGTGAATTCTGTAATAATCGAGTGTAAACAGCCGCCCCTTTAGAACGATTAATTTTATTAATCAAATGCGAACGAAAAACGTTTAAGCGAGCTGCCCCCATTTGAAATGCGACACTTTTAAAAAATGCGATTAATTTGAATTACATTGAATTTGGTCCCTTTTGAAGACCTTCCCTCTGCTTCTACTGTTGGCAGTGTGCACAAAGCCAACTTTATAAAATGTTTAACATAATTAAGAGTGCAAGCCTTCGACTGACCACTTGCCATCCCCACCAAAGGCTGCTCGACTCATCAGACCCGCTCTTTTAATTAAGTTATTTGTTAATGGTGTGCAACAATAGGTGGAAATTTAAACGAAAATGCGGAAATTAATTGCAGCAAACTCTATAATATTTAATGAGGCGCTTTTCTCGCTTATAAAATAAAGGCCGGTTAAATGCAACAACAATACTCAAATTAATTTTAAAATAGCATAAAGTCAATATGTTCAAGTGAACAGATTCACCTAAAAGAGCAATGTTTACCAACACAATTGCTTTGTGATGTTTTTTTGTCAATAGCGCGGGTGGCCGTTCCAAATAAATTCCTCCCTAAAAGTATGCAATGTTTCATTCTCAGCCTTCTGTGATGCTGCCTAAAAGGCTACGATTTTGTTCCAGCTTTTGATGCTGCCCGATGGAAAAAGTCCATTTTTAAAATTGTTCAAATTTATGATTTTTTGATGGCATACATTGAAAACACATCAGACAAAAAAGTAACCTAGTCAGAGTTTCCATATTGCCCAACACAGCTCTGAAACTTATTTTTTAGGTTAAATTGAAGTGCGTTTTCACATTTATCCAAAAGACAATTAACTGATATTTTCAATGGATATTATTTAGTGTGGCTTGTAATTTATGTTAATAAATCTACGTTATTGAAAATCAGCGGACTTTGTGTTGTTCTGTGTGTTTTAAAAGTTTCCTTAAAAATTAATTTTGGAAAAATATTTTATCTTTGAGACAACACAACTAATTTGGTTTAGCACTTGTTAGCAATGTGACCACATGCATTTTGTAAGGTAATCAATTCTTTTGCCGTCCAGTAAAGCTCAAGCCGAGGTTTTCCGAGGTTTTTAAGAAATTTGACCTCTCTGTGAAAAGTATTGATTGGGCTGAATTTCGGCAAAACAAAAGAAGAAATCTAGTTGCAAAGTTGGTGTTTCAGATCATTTTGTTGCTTGAATTAGTAGAAAAGAATGTATTCTAAAGTAGTTTAACAGAAAAGACAGCAAAATACACAGGAAAAATATATTTTTCCATCCAAGACTCGTCTGTAAACTGATTGTTCCTATGAAAGTTAAATGCTATAGTTAACCGATCTTGATAGTTTTTGGCCAATGTGTGTGGCCTATAATAAATCTCATGTATTATGAGTTTGGTCCAGATAACTTAAAAAACAAGATGATTTTTACACAAAAAAACTTTTTTCAACCTATTATTATTATGATATAGTTGTCCGATTTGAACTATTTTTTAACAGAGTGTTAGAAGCATAAGAACAAATCAATTGTGCAAGTTAGGTTCAAACAGCGTAAAAAACAAAAAATTTGCAATTGATTTAATAACGGAAAAAAGGCGGTGCCACGGTTTTTTTTTTTTTTGTCAATTTTGTCGATGTCAATTGGTACTATTAGTCCAATGCAAAAAAAAAAAAAAACAAAAAAAATTTTAAAAAAAACAAAAAAACAAAAAAAAAAAAAAAAACATATAAAAACACCAAAATATAAAAAAAAAAATTAAAAAAAAACTAGACCAAAATATCTTATCTCGTCCTTGAGTTATTAGTTTTTTCCTAAAAAAATCGTCATCGGGACCATAGTGCGTATGTCTCCACATTTTTGACCATTACGTGCACAGTGATGCCTAAAAGTAAGCTACAGTCTTCGATGTTGTAATGGATTTGCAAAAAATTATCGGCAAGTCATTCAATTTATGCGCTTAATTAACATGAGCAGGATAATCAAACAAAAGCGCATGGAAAACTCATTAGCGGGATTATGTGAGCTTTGAATATAGGAGATGCAGAGGGTGCAAGTGAGGGATAAGTGTGAGCTGACAGTGTATGAATGTTACTAGCCTCTTCTTAAGTCAACTGTTTACGCCGCTTACACAAATTATAGATACCAGTTGAATAGTATGTATTTACAAAGACTTTGTTTAATAGATTTCAATAGGAGCCGATTCATATTAAAGCGACAAAGTGCTGAAGTGTTCAATTAATATACGTTTAATAGAACGAGTAATGAAGTCCACTCAATAACATTACTTACAGCAGATTATGGCATTAAATGTTGATTGAAAACAAGTGCTGTAATCGTTATTGATATGGCCAAAAGGTCTAAGACATGGACATGTAATTCCACTGCCACTGCTGCTTTTGATAAGCAATTCAACTCATGACTAAAGGAAATCGCAAAATAAATAGCTTAGACTTTTAATCGAATCGAACTCAAATTTCATGGTTCAAAGTACTTTCAGTTTGCATACGAGTCTCGTATATTCTAATCAGTCTGAAGCACTCGAAATTGTTTTGACACCCTGCAAAGACAGGGAATATTATTTCGTTGAATATTATTACCACCAAAGTAGCAATTAAAAGATAAATGTATGAAAGCACTTGGCGACTTCCATGTATGACTATCAGATGCTAATTTCTACCTATAAGCTTATTATAAAAAATTTGATTAGATCAACCATGGTGGGTATTACGATAAGTGTAGAATTTGGACTATAAAAGACCAATACTGGCCGAAACCTGCATTCAGTTGAAGAGTCCCCAACATGAAGACTATTTGGCTTTTAGCATTCTGCGCACTTGCGGGTAAATTCAGCAATTTCTCTGCAAAGAACCTTAAATAATTATAATTTGTCATCAGCTTCGGCCTACGCTCTGGAAGAATCGGAGCGTGAGAATGGAGAGAACGGATGGTATGTGCCCAAGCAGGACGGCACCTTTGAGTGGGTTGACATGGACGAGGCTGAGGAGTGGCTGGATAACCAGGAAGCTATTGAAGATCGCGCCCTTACCACCACCCCCGTGAAGTTCTACCTGTACACCAGCTCGAACCCCACTAAGGGCACCAAGATCACAGCCACCTCCAAGTCGATCAGCGCATCCAACTTCAATGCTGCCAACCCCACCAGGTTCGTCATCCACGGCTGGACCCAGAACTACAAGGCGGGCATGAACAAAAACATCCGCGATGCTTGGCTGAGCAATGGAGACTTCAACGTCATTGTCGTGGACTGGGCTCGTGCTCGTTCCGTCGAATACGCATCCTCGGTTGTGGCCGTGCCCAAGGTTGGCAAGAAGGTCGCCTCCATGATCAACTTCCTCGTCTCCGACTTCGGCATGTCCCTCAACGATCTGTACGTCATTGGTCACAGTCTCGGTGCCCATGTTGCCGGTTACACTGGCAAAAACACCAACGGCCAGGTGCACACCATCATCGGTCTGGACCCCGCCCTGCCCCTCTTCAACTACAACAAGCCCAACAAGCGTCTCTGCTCCACCGATGCCTACTATGTTGAGTCCATTCAGACCAACGGCGGCACCTTGGGCTTCCTGAAACCCATCGGCAAGGGCGCCTTCTACCCCAACGGCGGCAAGACCCAACCCGGATGCCCTCTGGATGTCACTGGAGCCTGCTCCCACGGTCGCTCCACCACCTACTACGCCGAGGCTGTGGCCCTGGACGACTTCGGCACCGTCAAGTGCAACGACTACGAAAGCGCCGTGGCCAACAACTGTGGCAGCACCTACAGCGGAGTTCGCATGGGTGCCGATAACAATGCCTACATGGTCGCTGGTGATTTCTATGTTCCCGTCAACAGCAAGGCTCCCTTCGGCAATATCAACTAATCAACTATGACGCAATAAAAGCAATCAAACAAAAACATCCTGTATTTAGTCACAGACACTGTCAATAGTTGTTAATCTACTGCAGGTAACGAGACTCATTAATCCAGCTTAACTTATAGCCCTAATCCAAATGCTGAATGCCAAACCTTGAATTGCTCAGCCACTATTTACCGAGTGATAAAGCTGCCATATTAGTTATCGCTTAGAAAACACTTTATTCAGTAAGTATATATGAGACTCTAGAATAATTTCAAGACATTTCTCACGCAGTTCATAAATCAATCTATCAAGCAAATTAGATTTCATTGATAGTGACTTATCAGCTGTATCGACAAAAGGAAGTGCAAGCAATGGCTTTTTTAATCAATACAATCAACTTTATCTGGCCAGTTTTAATCAATTTTCAAGTGCTTACAGAACGATGCAGATGATTAATTTTATTTCCAATTTTCCTGGGTTGGGACTATAAATAGACGGGAGACTCTTCCCTAAACTCACTATCACTTGTCAATTCAATATGAATGCAGTTTACATACTTGGAATAATAGCATTGGTAGCCTCAGGTAACTATATTATCCTTCCAATTGTCAGTGCAGCTTCAGGGACTTCCTTGAATTTCAGTGAGTGCTATTCCCGAAGAGGATCGCGTTAACGGCGAGAATGGCTGGTACATTCCCCAGGAGGACGGCTCCTTTGAATGGATGGATCTGGACGACGCCGAAGACATGCTGGATAAGGGCGAAAGGATGGAAGGACGTCTCAGCACTAACGATGTATCCTTCTACCTGTACACCAAGTCCAACCCCACTAAGGGCCAACAAATAAAAGTCAAGGGCTCATCTGTGGCTGATTCAAACTTTAACAAGAACCATGGCACTCGAATTGTGATTCACGGCTGGACCCAAGGCTACAAGGACTCGATGAACACGGATATCACCAAGGCCTGGTTATCCAAGGGAGATCACAACGTCATCATTGTCGACTGGGCCCGCGCCCGCTTTGAATATGCCACCGCTGTTCTGGCTGTGCCCGGAGCTGGTGACAAAGTGGGAGACATGATCAAGTATTTGGTCAACAGTCACGGCATGGACTTGGACGATCTGTATGTCATCGGTCACAGCTTGGGCGCCCAGGTTGCAGGCTACGCTGGCAAGCGCGTTGGCCAGGGAAAGATTCACACCATCATTGGCTTGGATCCCGCTCTTCCCCTGTTCAGCTACAACAAACCGAACAAGCGTCTCTCCTCCGACGATGCCCACTACGTGGAGTCCATCCAGACCAACGGCGGCAAGTTGGGTTTCCTTAAGCCCATCGGCAAAGGCGCCTTCTATCCCAACGGCGGCGAGAAGCAGCCCGGATGTGGACTTGATGCCACCGGCTCCTGCTCCCACAGTCGCTCCGTGACCTACTACGCCGAGGCTGTGACCAGGGACAACTTCGGCACCATCAAGTGCAGCGACTACGAGACTGCCGTGGCCAAGAAATGCGGCAGCACCTACAGTGGCGTCCGTCTTGGCGCCGATACCAACGCCTACATGGTCGACGGCGATTTCTATGTCCCCGTCAACAGCAAGGCTCCATTCGGCAACATTAACTAATGGACTCTGTCGATATAGAGTATTAAATGCATATGTATAAAATTGTCTATCTTTTGATTAGAGAGCTGAAGTAATCAATGACTCAGGTGCAGTGGGCAGTAAAGTAAAGGCCCTAAGTTAAATACAGTTGAACTTAAATAACTCGAACTTCTATAACTCCAATTTCTCCCTAAATCGAGCTAAACGAGTGGCAGCAAAACTAATAAACGTAGGAAAAAGAACTTTGGATAGTGGTGATTCGAGTTAGGGAAGTTCGACTGTAGTTTCCATTATTGCCAATACTGACAAAACTTATTCCTTCATAAGTTGTTCTCGGTATTACAGATCCATTCCTAGCAATTTACCCTTATCTGATCAAGTAAATGCTTAGCTTCAATGAGTGAGTGACCATATCAGTCAAAAGTGGGAAATTTCATTTTTCCATTCAACAACTTATGAATTATCTGATAAAACCTGAACATAATCTGAAGCGTGTATTACAATCGAAATGTGATTAGCTTGACATGTTTTCATTTTTTTTGGGTATAAAAAGACAAAAACCACCAGTAAATTCTTACTTGTATTTTGGATTCCAGAATGAAAGTGTTTATAATTCTAGCAGCATTGATTGCCGCAGGTAAATCGTCTTATTATCCTTTCATACAATCATAAGTTTTAAAATGTGATTGGTTTCAGTTTGTGCCCTTCCCATCGAGGAGCGCATTAATGGGGAGAATGGATGGGACATTCCTCGCATCGATGGCTCCACTTACTGGTTGGATCTTGAGGAGGGCGAACAGCTGCTCTCAAATGGAGAGCTGATGGAGGGACGCATTAGCACCAACGCCGTGTCCTTCTACCTGTACACTAAGTCCAATCCCACCAGCGGCAAGAAAATCGATGCCAAGGAATCGTCTATCCGCGAGTCGCACTTCAACAAGGATCATCCCACTCGCTTCGTGATTCACGGCTGGACTCAGAGCCACTCCGATTCAATGAACACCAGAATCACCAAGGCCTGGTTGTCCAAGGGAGACTACAACATCATCATTGTCGATTGGTCCCGTGCCCGATCCGTGGACTATGCCTCCTCTGTCATTGCTGTGCCTGGAGCTGGACGCAAAGTGGGAGAAATGATCAAGTACCTCAATGAGAAGCACGGCATGTCCCTGGATAGTCTGTATGTCATTGGCCACAGCTTGGGTGCCCATGTGTCTGGCTACGCCGGCAAGACCGTCGGCGAAGGCAGAATTCACACCATCATCGGCTTGGATCCCGCTCTTCCCCTGTTCAGCTACGACAAGCCCGGGAAGCGTCTGTCCTCCGGTGATGCCCATTATGTGGAGTCCATTCAAACCAACGGAGGCAAGCTGGGTTTCCTGAAACCCATTGGCAAGGGTGCCTTCTACCCCAATGGGGGCAAGAAGCAGCCAGGATGTGGACTCGATGCCACCGGATCCTGCTCCCATGGCCGATCTGTGACCTACTACGTTGAGGCTGTCACCGAGGACAACTTTGGCACCATTAAGTGCCGCGATTACGAGGATGCCGTGGCCAAGAAATGTGGCAGCACCTACAGCGGCGTTCGCCTCGGCGCCGATACCAACGCCTTTATGGTCGATGGAGAGTTCTATGTCCCTGTGCACGACGAGGAACCATTCGGCATGATTCACTAAAAGCTTGTTAAATTCTTATAAATAAAGAAATAAATGCAAATCCCTAATTAAACACTTATAAAAAAAACCTCTATACGAGGTAAAAGTCTAGTGACGAAAACATTTTCATGCCCCAACAATTTCTGATATCCAATTTTGTGAAGAATAATATTAAGTTTTACATATAAATTATGAAAAAAAATAATTTTGGCACTCTACACTTTACGCTAAAATGTCTCAATTCTTCATACCTAATTAAAATCAAGTGCCGAATGCCAAAACTTTTTTATTTTTAATAATTTAATATTTTAAGTGATATAAACTTTTATATGTAGAATAAAGCAGCGGTGGGCACGAAATCTGAATTCGTTAGCAGCAGCTAGCTCCCGGAGCCATTGCGTGCCCACCGCTGGTATAAAGCATACTTTTATGAATTTTGTTGGTATTCAAATCGGTTCATTACATTTAGTAATGACATCATAGTTCTCAAAGGCAAAGAATGATTTGCTCCAAAAAATTCTTACGAGTGATGTTCTTAAAAAAGGCTTGGATCTCACTTCTGTTTAGATCAAAGATCGTTCTTTAAAGGAGGTAGTCCTGCAACCAGAATCAAGGTATCATGGAGTTTTTCCAAACCTTTGCAGGACTATAAAAGACCATATCTCAAGAAATATATATTTTAGTATTTAATATAATATTTTTTTGTGGTCGTTTGTTATGTAACAACTGTGTCCGGTAAACTTCTTGCCTTAGGGGCTGTTTAAAAGAGGTGACTATTAATAATGCTTATGCTTACATCACTTGGAGCTCTTAGGTTTAATATCAATTTCATGCTGTCAAAAATACTTAACGTCAAAGCATTGACCATTTGATATAAAGCAATATCAGCACACATGGCAAATGGAAGTGCTAAATTGGGATCAGCATTCAATCACAATTGGAATTATCTGATCGCATATAAGTTGTCAAAATCTGAAGTGCGTATTAAGAGGTGGATGAGATAAGCTGAACACATGCCTTTCTTTCTGGCTATATAAAGGAGCGATCGCTGATCATTACAGTAAATTTCAACATGAAACTATTTCTTGTATTAGCAGCAGTGGTGGCCGCAGGTAAAAAGACTTAATATATTTTCCAGAAGATTTCCTAAATAATTTCCTATGTCTTTCAGTGAGTGCCCTCCCCATCGAGGAGCGCATCAACGGCGAGAATGGATGGTACATTCCCCAAGTCGATGGATCCAGTGAATGGATGGATTTGGAGGAGGCCGAACAGCTGTTGTCCAGTGGAGAACAGATGGAAGGACGCATTAGCACCAATGCCGTGTCCTTCTACCTGTACACTAAGTCCAACCCAACAAGCGGACAGTTAATCAGTTCCAGTGGCTCCTCCGTTGCCAACTCCCACTTCAACAAGAATAATCCCACTCGCTTTGTGATTCACGGCTGGACTCAGAGCTACACTGACTCGATGAACACCAGAATCACCAAGGCCTGGTTGTCCAAGGGAGACTACAACATCATCATTGTCGATTGGTCCCGTGCCCGTTCCGTGGACTATGCCTCCTCTGTCATTGCTGTGCCCGGAGCTGGCGCCAAGGTTGGCGAAATGATCAAGTACATGAACGCGAAACACGGCATGTCGCTGGACACCCTTTACGTCATTGGCCACAGTCTGGGAGCTCAGGTCTCCGGCTATGCTGGCAAGACCGTCGGCGAAGGCAGAATTCACACCATCATTGCCTTGGACCCCGCTCTTCCTCTGTTCAGCTACGACAAGCCCAATAAGCGTCTGTCCTCGACCGATGCTTTCTACGTTGAGTCCATCCAGACCAACGGCGGCAAGTTGGGTTTCCTGAAACCCATTGGCAAGGGTGCCTTTTACCCCAATGGAGGCAAGAAGCAGCCCGGATGCGGAGTCGATGCCACAGGATCCTGCTCCCATGGCCGCTCTGTGACCTACTACGTTGAGGCTGTCACCCAGAACAACTTTGGCACCATCAAGTGCAGTGATTACGAGACTGCCGTGGCCAAGGAATGTGGCAGCACCTACAGCAGCGTCCGTCTTGGCGCTGATACCAACGCCTACATGGTTGCTGGTGACTTCTATGTCCCCGTTAATAGCAAAGCTCCATTCGGCATTATTCAGTAAGCATTTGAAAATTCGCAGAAATATATGAAAAGTTCTTGGAAAATCCTGTTTTTTTGCTGTTTGGTTTATGGGTTGAAGTGGAGAAAAGTGATAAGTACAAGTACCATTCGAAAGTGAAGCTAATCAATATTATAAGTACTCAGAAATAACAGATGAAAGATTTTCTATCATTCGATTAAGCTGGCTTCACACGAGCACTTTTTCACCGACACTTTTTGTCAAAAAGCTGTCCGTTTCGCTCACCGTCGCTCACTATAGAATAGAACGTGTTCTATTTCCATCGGTGAGCGTAAATTTTTCACTGAAGCTTTCAAATTTTGTGTGGTTTCTCGACAAGGACAGCTTTTTGGCGGAAAGTATCGGTGAAGAAGTGCTCGTGTGAAGCCAGCTTTAGTGTTTTTTTTTAATATACAGGTTTGGGAAAAAGTGCAATCGTGTCAATTGTCAGAGGATATTTCATACCCATATTCTTCAATTGTGCTTAAATCGTTAAGATTGCGTAGACGAAACTCTTATCAATCAGTCTACATGAACTTGACAACTGGAAGTGCAAAACGTGGAGGATAGTCTATCAGCAATATGGAGAGTTATCTGATTGAGTGCTTTATATTTTATTGTTTGTGGGTACTATAAAATGGTGTGATTCGCTTCCCACTTATCAATCATAGCTGCGATTCCGAAATGAAAGTGTTTCTTGTCTTAGCAGCGCTACTGGCCGCAGGTAGGAACATCAACATGTCTCCAATCGACTCGTAACCAGTTCTAATAAATTCCAGTAAGTGCCCTCCCCATCGAGGAGCGCATCAGCGGAGAGAATGGATGGTACATCCCCCAAGTGGATGGCACCAGTGAATGGCTGGATCGGGAGGATGCCGAGCAGTTGTTGACTTGGGACAATCTGGAGAGGAGCTCTGATGCCGTTGCATTCTATCTCTACACCAGATCAAATCCCACCGCGGGCAAGAGGATCGAGGCCAGCGCATCATCGATTCGTGACTCGCACTTCAACAAGGATCATGGCACTCGGTTCGTTATCCACGGTTGGGGAGGTCGCTACACTGACGGCATAAATACCAAGATCACCAAGGCCTGGCTGTCCAGGGGCGACTACAACGTCATTGTCGTGGGATGGGATGGGGCTCAGTCCGCGAACTACGTCTCCTCGGTTAACGCTGTTCCCGATGCTGGCGTCAAGGTGGGAGAGATGATCAAGTATCTGCATCAGAGTCACGGCATGTCCCTGGACAGTCTGTATGTCATCGGTCACAGCCTGGGTGCCCAGGTCGCAGGCTACGCTGGCAAGACAGTCGGCAAAGGCAAGATTCACACCATCATCGGGTTGGATCCTGCTCTGCCCCTCTTCAGCTATGATCAGCCGGACAAACGTCTATCATCCGACGATGCCTTCTATGTGGAGTCGATCCAGACTAACGGAGGAATGAAGGGATTCCTCAAACCCATTGGCCGGGGTGCATTCTACCCCAATGGAGGCAAGAAGCAACCCGGATGCGGAGTCGACGCTGCCGGCACCTGTTCCCATGGCCGCTCTGTGACCTACTATGTGGAGGCTGTCACCGTGAACAACTTCGGCACCATCAAGTGCCATGACTACGAGGATGCCGTGGCCAAGGAATGTGGCAGCACCTACAGCAGTGTTCGCATGGGAGCTGATAATAATGCCTACATGGTTGCTGGAGACTTCTATGTGCCCGTCAACAGTGAGACGCCATTCGGCAATTTGAAATAGATCTTCTATCTAATAAACTTTTTACTGAATAAAATATGATTGCAAAATATAATTAATTTTGATAATGCTCGAACTGAAGCGTTGTGTTGTTATCGTTGTCGAGATTTGAGGCGTGGACAGAGACCACTTGGTGTCAATTGCGAATCAAGTGCACGGGCACACGTCAGAGATTAGCGACGAGCCTCTGGAGGGGATATAAAAGGGGGTTGGGTTCCTTGATTGAAACGCACTCTATAAATACGGAATGGAAGAGTTGATTACGCTTGCATTGCTGCTGCTTGCAGGTAAACTGTTTGTTTTTTTGGCATACCATGAGATTTTTGATTGCAAACATTGATAAAAGCAGCTTGTGCGCACCCCTTGAGGGAGGATGGACCGACCAGGCTGAGCGGAGAGAACGGAGATGGTTGGATTCTGCCGAATGGCACTTGGCTGGGACTAATGGAGAGCGAGGGCTTAAGGGAAACCCATTCAGATGTATCCTTTTATTTGTACACCAACAGCAATCCCAGGGAGGGGCATCAGCTCACCCACGACGAGGATGGGATGTCCATTCGAAGCTCGCACTTTCATCCGGACCGACCCACGAAGTTCGTCATTCACGGATGGAAGGGCAGCTTCAAGGATGCCATGAACAAGTGGATTACGAGTGCCTGGCTCTCCCGTGGCGATTTCAATATAATCGTTGTCGACTGGGAGGCCTCTCGTACTGAGAACTATGTGAGTGCAGCCAAGGCAGTGGGCAGTGCCGGATCCAAAGTGGGCGAGATGATTGAGAATTTGCATAGAGACTTCGACATGCGCCTGGATAGTCTGGAAATAATTGGACATAGTTTAGGCGCCCACGTGGCGGGGTTGGCGGGCAAACGAGTTGCTCAGAATTTAGAAAAAGTGCATGCAATTGTCGGCCTGGATCCTGCCATGCCTCTGTTCAGCTGGGATAAGCCGGAAAAGCGACTAGCCAGCACAGATGCATTCTATGTTGAGTCCATCCAGACCAATGGCGGCAAATTGGGATTCATCAAACCCATCGGAAGGGGCACCTTCTATCCCAACGGCGGCAAGCGGCAACCCGGATGCGGGGATGACTTGGACGGCCTCTGTGCCCACACTCGCTCCGTTACCTACTATGTGGAAGCCGTGGAGCAGGACAACTTTGGCAGCATCCGTTGTGCCGACTATAAAGCAGCCGTGGCCATGGAATGCGCCAGCCCATACATGGGAGTGCGAATGGGAGCGGTTACCAATGCCTACATGGTCAAGGGAGACTTCTATGTGCCCCTGAACAATGAGGCGCCCTACGGCATGATAACATAGATGCGCCCACCTATGCTGCAACTAGTAAGTGTGCTCGACTTGGAGTTACCCTCCCGGGTAGAAAGTACCCAAGATCTAAACTGAGGTATGTACACTAGAGTGCCCAGATTTTTTTCAAAGAAAATGGTAACCCATTTTCGTAATCTATGGTCAATTCTAAGATGTTTTCACCAAGAAATGACAATCCTTGGAATGACGATTTCGCGATGCATCTCTATCCTTAAAAATTAGTCAGAATTAAATCTATTTTTTGGACCAAAAAAAAAATTATTTTTTGCTGAACCCATGTTTTTTATTTGCAGAAAATGTAAAACATATTTTTTAAAATTTTATTATAATTTTAATAAAATATGTTTTTATTTTCTGTTAACAAAAAATACAGGTTCAAGGAAAAAGAACTCGTTTGGGCCAAAAAATAGCTTTAATTATAACTAATTTTTTAGGATGGACGCGAATCGCGAAATCGTCCTTCCAAGGATAAAAATTTTGTTTAAAGGACATTTCGTCCATTGGTTCTGTGTAATTTTAAAAGTCCTGGTCCTAACAAGAGCATTGATACCAAGTTTGTCAGACCACAAACAACCAAGATATAAATTTTCAAAAAGAAATGAATTTTTGACCTCAAAAAGCGCGGACCAGTAATTCATTTTAGAAATATGGTTCCTTGGTGAAAGCATCTTAGAATTCACCATAGATTACGAAAATGGGTTACCATTTTTTGTGAAAAAAATCGATGCACTTTAATGTACACACCACTATAAGTTGGGTCAGCATCTTTAAGCTGGTTAAATATTGTATACATATTGTAAATAAACTTTTTTACTTTTATAACAAAGAAAGTTAATAGATGTTTTTTTTTGGGCGGGGTCTACAAAAAAAAAACAATGACGTATGGAATATATACACATATATAATATACCAAAACAAAAATAAGCTCACAACAGCTGTGTTTATCTTAATGAAATTCTCAGCAAACACTTATCTGTACTATTTATATTTTAAATTCAATTAATTTTCATTTCACTTCGAGTGAGGTGCAGGTGGCAAAAAATATCGCACTTTACATACATTAATCATATAGACGTCAAGTTTCATTGAGTAAAACAGGAATATGTATTAAAGAAGTTTATCTTCTGAGTATATGCTTCATATTTTAGCTACTTATAGTATATTAGAGTAAAGTGTATACAAACAACATTTATCTCTAAGAACCATCTTTCAAAATATATGAATTGCCTATGAACAAATTGGCAAGTGGTGCCCTATCAGAATCGGACACGAGTCAATTCACAGTGGCCAAAATAAAATAGATAGGTAGAAGTCGGCTCACTTCATTGTTATCAGAATGGGGGAATGGCGTGATTGGCAATATCTTGGCTAAATCTCGAGTGCTATGCAGAACGAGCCCGTGATTTGATAAACAACCTGCCGCATCCCATATAAAGGAAACCTCCGACCATGTCCAGACATCAGTTGAGGTTGACTTTGTTAGCGTCATGAAGCTGTTTTTGGTTTTCGCATTCTGCGTTGTGGCCGGTAAATTCCATTAGCGGATTATTCCTAACCAAATTCGATTCTAAGGATTCATTTATTCACAGCCAGCGCCGCTGAGCATCAGATTAATGGTGAGAATGGCTGGTATGTTCCCCAGGCCGATGGAACCTTCGAATGGGTCGACAAGGACGCCGCCGAGTCCTATCTGGAGGCTCACTCCGAGCGTGAGCGCAACGTGCTGAACCCTGTGACCTTCTTGCTGTACACCAAATCCAACCCGAATTCACCCCAGGAAATCAAGGCCAACAAGAACTCCATCTCGGCATCCAGGTTCAATCCCAACAACCCCACCCGCTTCACCATCCACGGCTGGACCTCCAGTGCCGAGGACTACGTCAACTATGGTGTCCGCAACGCGTGGTTCTCCCGCGGAGACATGAACATGATCACCGTCGACTGGGGACGTGCCCGTTCCCCGGATTATGCCTCCTCCGTCGTCGCTGTGCCCGGAGTCGGTGAGCAGGTCGCTGACTTGATCAACTTCTTGCGCTCCAACTTTGGCCTGTCTCTGGACAACACCATGATCATTGGCCACAGCCTGGGTGCCCATGTGTCCGGCTTCGCTGGCAAGAACGTCAAGAACGGTCAGGTGCACACCATCATTGGTCTGGACCCCGCCCTGCCCCTCTACAACTACGACGCCCCCAACAAGCGTCTCAGCTCCACCGATGCCTACTACGTGGAGTCCATCCAGACCAACGGCGGCATGCTCGGCTTCCTCAAGCCCATCGGCAAGGGTGCCTTCTACCCCAACGGTGGCAAGTCCCAGCCTGGTTGCGGTGTCGATCTCACCGGCTCCTGCGCCCACAGCCGTTCCGTGATCTACTACGCCGAGTCCATCTCCCAGAACAACTTCCCCACCATGCGTTGCGGTGACTACGAGCAGGCTGTCTCCAAGACCTGTGGCAACACCTACAGCTCCGTGAAGATGGGCGCCCTCAACAATGCCTACATGGTTGCCGGAGATTATTATGTCCCCGTCAACAGCCAGTACCCATATGGCTATGGCAACTAAACTGAACTGAATATGTGCTTTAATCATTAAAATAATATTGCAAAATATAAGAGCTTTTTTATTATAATATTTATAGTCATGTTTGCAAGTTCTCTTTTAAGCTTTCACTCAATTGGCAAGAAAAAATGCCTTACAGCTAAAGTAGTTGTAATCTTATCTTTAAGAGTATTATTCATAAAGATTTCGATTAGGATTTGATTTAAGGCAAACAATCGAGCTGACGAGTACCTAAGAGGGTGGGCTTAAGAATTTCTAAATCAATCATAGATGAAGCTGTACAAAATATAAAATCATCAGTCAAT
Organism: Drosophila quinaria; assembly: GCA_035047525.1. Taxonomy (NCBI): domain Eukaryota; kingdom Metazoa; phylum Arthropoda; class Insecta; order Diptera; family Drosophilidae; genus Drosophila; species Drosophila quinaria. The sequence goes on along the minus strand of JAWNPO010000384.1, from coordinate 3,753,709 downwards.
AAGCTTAAATTTTTCTTAGAAAATGCAAATCCGCATTCGTATAGTTTCTGTTGTCGTAGAGTAAACTGAACGGAATTTAGCTTTTAGTTTTAGGGTGGTACAGGGAATGACAGCGAAGTACTTTTTTGTTTTGTTTTCATTGTTCAAGCAACGTACTCTTTTTCTGCATTTTGTCATCGTACCTTTCCAAAAATGTTCGCTTGAAAAGGCCTTTTCTGCTCTTAATTTATTTCAAGATAAAAATGTTGAGCGCATTTACAAGTGATTAGAAAAAATTACCATTATTTATTTTATCAGGGGTGCCACAGAAATCGTGTTCGCTTGAATTTCACATAAATTTCATACAAGTTTATGTCAAATTGAAGTGGAAGAGATTTCTGTAGCACACCTGTATATTTATTTTAAACTGTTCGAAAAACTGCAAATGTATACCCTATAAAAAAATGTATTTTTCTCGTTCTCAGCTTAAATAACTTAAGATGTCGTTGCAGAAAATATTATGAAAAATTAAAATAATTTATGTTTGCATTTTTTTCAGCCCACCCTCGTATAAAAGTTATTAATTAAATTGATTAAGTTTCAATGAAGCTTTCACTCGAATGCAAATCTGCGTCATATTAAAAGTTTAGGAGTAATCTAATCGGCCGTATTTGATTTATAGTGCCTGACTGGACAAAAGAAAACCTATATATATAATGGTAGCTACTCAGTTCGAATCATCATAACTTTCGTATTGCAGACATGAAATTGTGGTGCCTTTTAACGGTTTGCCTGCTGGCTGGTAAGAACTTTGCACTCTTGTCTAAATTTAGTCCAAGATTAAATCAAAGTTAACATGAAAATTAACAGGTTCAGCCAGCTCAATGTCCATCAGGGACAGAGCTGGGCACATTAATGGAGAGGATGGATGGTATGTGCCCCAGGTGGATGGGAGTCTCAAGTGGCTCAGCATGTCCGAGGCGGAGGAGCAATTGGCTGCATATGAAACCCTCAATGATCTTGAGATCACTGAACGTATTTCCCTGAATGCAGTTGACTTTTATTTGTACACGCTACGGAATCCTGATGTAGGACAGGTCCTAAAAACCACAAGGGAGTCCATTGATGCCTCCAATTTTAATGCCTATTACCCAACTAGGTATGTGTTCCCAAAATATGTTATTAATATTATTAAAAATAGAAATTCTCTTCAGAATCACCATACATGGCTGGAACTCGAACTATAAGGATGGCATGAACAGTGGAATTCGTGCCGCTTGGTTTCTCTCTGGAAACTACAACATGATTGCTGTGGATTGGTCCAGAGGTCGTTCCCTGGAATATGCGTCATCCGTAGCAGCTGCTTCTGCCACGGGTGGAAAAATCGCCAAACTTGTGGACTTTCTGGTGAAGGAGTACGGCATGTCCCTGGACACACTCGAGATTGTGGGCTTCAGCCTGGGCGCCCATGTGGCCGGACAGACTGCGAAGCAAGTGTCGAGCGGAAAGGTGCACAAAGTGGTGGGTCTGGACCCGGCAATGCCCATGCTGAGCTACGACAAGCCGGCCAAGCGATTGTCCAGCAACGACGCCTTCTACGTGGAATCGATTCAGACAAATGGCGGCACCCTGGGATACACAAAGCCAATTGGGCGAGCTGCCTTTTATCCGAATGGCGGTAAGTCGCAGCCTGGCTGTGGCATTGACTTAACCGGAGGTTGCGCCCACACCCGCGCCGTGACCTACTACGTGGAATCGCTGAGGATGAACAACTTTCCCAGCATGAGGTGCGCCTCGTACGAGTATGCCATCAACAAGGACTGTGGCAGCACCTACAGCTCGGTTCGCATGGGTTCCCTGCAGAATGAGTTTATAGCCGTGGGAGAGTTCTATGTGCCCGTGAATAAGGAGTCACCATTCGGATTGGGCGACACGAGTGAGAATTACCCCACAACAACAACAGCAACAACCCCAGGATGTGACACTTCTCCGGATCCAACAACAGTTACACCTACAACTTCAACCCCAGCTGAGGAACTAGCCACAACAACAACAACAAAAACAACAACAACAGCAAAACCAAGCGAACCTGAAGATGACAAGGGCAAAGACCATTCCACAAACATTTATATCCTGAATTTAATATTCGTAAATTCGCATGTCAACAAGCCCGAGTCGAATTAATCTGCAATGGCAAAGGAAGCAAAGGCTTTCCAATAAAGGCGAACTGAAATCGAACTCTTCTTAATTACAGAATATAGGCTTTGATGTCAAATAAGCGGGATCAATAGGGCCAAGTTTTGATGTAGCTGCTGTGTTCATTTAATGCGCCTAAATGTGGGACGGCTTTAATAACGAGGCCTTCGATATCATTGCAAGCACTTTGATGTATTTTACTGCAGACTTAAGGGCGAGGAGTTGCCTCGATTTTGCACTGCGGGAATACTCTTAATTAAAAGCAGACTTAATCTGAGACCCAAAGACATCGGAGTATGTACTGCGAAATTTGTGTAGGCCATGTCACGTACAGTTTTCATGGTTACAAGGCATTCAGCTGACCACCTGTTTCTCAATCCCCAGCCCCTCATTAGGACACAGCTGATTTAATGGCAAGCGTGTTACCATCTTTCCTGTTAATTCCCTTTAAATAAAGACACAGTTGCTACCCAAAAGTTAGCGAGAGAAATAGTTGGTTAATATCCATCGAATTAAGCACAAATGTTATAATTATGACAGCACATGAACACAAAGTTAAATGCCGCAGCTGCCCCAAAAACTTTACCATAAGCCTTATCGACATCGACAATTTCATGCTGACTGGGGAGTAGGAAAAGCTTCGTTCAGTTTTATATGTGATCGCTATCTTTTCTCTCTACTAAGATGTATCCAAAAAATATCAACATTAACAATTATATTACTTCATCAATTAATTTAATAATTGTGCTTTCTTAATTATCTAATTATTGTTTATATTTCATTTGAAGTTAGTTCACCAGAGGAATACACACTCCATTTTCATCGATGATACATGCCTTTATGTTGATCTCAAAGTAACTCCCCTCTGCACACTTTTGAGCAACAAAATCCCCATCAATGCATTCCAGATACGATGTGCAATCTTCAGGATCTGCCTCCCGATCACCTTCCTCGCAATTCTCAGTTATGGGAGTACAAACGCCATTATTGTCGACCACACAACTCTTCAATTCTGAATGAAAGTAGCGACCATATGAACAAAGCTGATTCACCATTTCTCCATTGATACACTGCAAGTATCCACCACACTCTTCGGGGTCTTCTGCCAGCTCTCCTTCGACACAATCTTCCGAAATTTGAGAACAGACGCCACTCTCATCGGCAAGGCAGGTCTTCAACGTGGAATTGAAATAGTCTCCACTTGGGCAACTCACTTCCGAAAAAGTTTCATATTTGCATATCAAGTAACCACAACAGTCTTCTGGATTTTCCTTAATTTCTCCATCGATACATTCTTCAGAAATCGAAGAGCAGACTCCATCCACATCGGTGATGCAGATTTTTAAGGTAGAATTAAAATAGCTTCCACTAGAGCAGTTCTCTTTTACAAGGTTTCCATTTACACATTTCATGTAGCCACAAGGATCTTCAGGATCTTCCTTAATCTCTCCCTCAACATAATCATCGGAAATAGCAGAACAGACTCCATCCTCATCGAAAAGACAAATTTTTAAAGTAGAATTGAAATAATTTCCACTGTTGCAGTTAAGTTCTACAAGGTTTGAGGTAATGCATTTCAGGTAGCCACAAGGATCTTCTGGATTCCCTTGAATCTCTCCTTCAATACAGGTTTCGGGAATCGCAGAGCAAACTCCATCTTCATCAATGAGGCAGATTTTTAAAGATGAATTAAAATAATTTCCACTGGTGCAGTTCATTTCCACAAGGCTTCCGTTTTCACATTTCAAATAGCCACAAGGGTCTTCAGGATCCTCTTGAATCTCTCCTTCAATACAGGTTTCGGGAATCGCAGAGCAGACTCCATCCTCATCGATGAGGCAGATTTTTAATGTAGAATTGAAATAGCTTCCACTGGTGCAGTTCATTTCCACAAGGCTTCCGTTTTCACATTTCAAATAGCCACAAGGGTCTTCAGGATCCCCTTGAATCTCTTCTTCAATACAGGTTTCCGAAATCGCAGAGCAGACTCCATCTTCATCGATGAGGCAGATTTTTAAAGATGAATTAAAATAATTTCCACTGGTGCAGTTCATTTCCACAAGGCTTCCGTTTTCACATTTCAAATAGCCACAAGGGTCTTCAGGATCCTCTTGAATCTCTCCTTCAATACAGGTTTCGGGAATTGCAGAGCAGACTCCATCTTCATCGATAAGGCAAATTTTTAAAGTTGAATTAAAATAGCTTCCACTGGTGCAGTTCATTTCCACAAGGCTTCCGTTTTCACATTTCAAATAGCCACAAGGGTCTTCAGGATCCTCTTGAATCTCTCCTTCAATACAGGTTTCGGGAATCGCAGAGCAGACTCCATCCTCATCGATGAGGCAGATTTTTAATGTAGAATTGAAATAGCTTCCACTGGTGCAGTTCATTTCCACAAGGCTTCCGTTTTCACATTTCAAATAGCCACAAGGGTCTTCAGGATCCTCTTGAATCTCTCCTTCAATACAGGTTTCGGGAATCGCAGAGCAGACTCCATCTTCATCGATGAGGCAGATTTTTAATGTAGAATTGAAATAGCTTCCACTGGTGCAGTTCATTTCCACAAGGCTTCCGTTTTCACATTTCAAATAGCCACAAGGATCTTCTGGATTCCCTTCAATCTCTCCTTCAACACAGGTTTCGGGAATCGCAGAGCAGACTCCATCTTCATCGATGAGGCAGATTTTTAATGTAGAATTGAAATAATTTCCACTGGTGCAGTTCATTTCCACAAGGCTTCCGTTTTCACATTTCAAATAGCCACAAGGGTCTTCAGGATCCTCTTGAATCTCTCCTTCAATACAGGTTTCGGGAATCACAGAGCAGACTCCATCTTCATCGATGAGGCAGATTTTTAATGTAGAATTGAAATAATTTCCACTGGTGCAGTTCATTTCCACAAGGCTTCCGTTTTCACATTTCAAATAGCCACATGGGTCTTCAGGATCCTCTTGAATCTCTTCTTCAATACAGGTTTCGGGAATCGCAGAGCAGACTCCATCCACATCGATGAGGCAGATTTTTAAAGTTGAGTTAAAATAGCTTCCACTGGTGCAGTTCATTTCCACAAGGCTTTCGTTTTCACATTTCAAATAGCCACAAGGGTCTTCAGGATCCTCTTGAATCTCTCCTTCAGCACAGGTTTCGGGAATCGCAGAGCAGACCCCATCCTCATCGATGAGGCAAGTCTTCAAAGTAGAGTTGAAATAACTTCCACTGATGCAGTCCACGTCAGCAAAAGTTCCGTTTGTGCATTTCAAGTATCCACAGGGATCTTCTGGATTCTCTTCAATCGTTCCTTCTGTACAGTTAGCAGACTTACAGATTCCATCAGGGTCGATGACGCATACTTCCCATGCTGGATCAAAGTAGCTTCCATTGTGGCATTGTTGCTTCACAATTTTTCCGTCCAGACATTGGAAATAACTAGAGCAGTCTTTAAGGTCTTCTTTCACAGCTCCTTCCTCGCAGTCGATAGATTTTTCTCTTTCGAATTTTACACTTGACAATGGACGCGCCAAGCAGAGCACAAGGAATATGTGAAACGCTATCCAATGGAGAAAACATTAGGACAACTCCCTGTGATTCCATATATTGTTGCTCACCATAGCAGTAAATTATCCGAACATGTTGAGGCGTCATTTTCCTTAGAATACAAATTAAACTGAGCACAAAGCAGAGTAGAAGCTGTTTTTATACCTTTAAAAACTATTAAAATAATGAGTTTTTCTTTTGTGTTGCAATGATAAGACAATGTTAAAATATTCCTTATCGGAGTTGTGCAAAAGTTACATGTGTCCAGTCATACAAAAATATCAAATACTGGTAGTTACGTGTTTTGATCTTAAGTATCGGAAGTGACACAACTATGAACACAAAGGAAAATACCAACTGGGATTTACCAAGTACATATTTCATTGGAATGTAAGAAATTTGAGGGGCAATTGAAACATTACGTCGATGAAATGTATCATGAAAAAATGTGGTAAATAAATTCAAAATGTCAAACCAAAGTTTAAAAAGACGAATCAGAAAGCAGTAAATTCAGCTGATTTAATAGCATGAAATAGCATACATACTTTCATACTAGTATGTATATTAAAAACAAGACGGACCCGTATGATGACTTTGGTGTTTTTTATAAAAAATTGTGTGGAATGTCAGAAGTGCCTGGCAAATGATTTGCATACTTCTTTCATTCAATTTTTCACTTAGCTAAAGGTCCTCCTTCGTCTGGAAATGTTTTACACTCGCATTGTTTTACACATTGGCCACATAGTCACACCTTTTATTTCACGAATTTGCCTCTAGAGAAGACCATCAATAATGCACGAAAACAAAGGAGTAAATTAGCAGAGAAGAGTAGACAGCGAGGTACCCTTTAGTTCGCTATAAGTATACCAAGAAACATTCGCATTCACATAACAAACTCAAACTCTTTACGCCTATTTCCAAAAGTGCATTATACCCACTTCTGTACATATGCAATGGATACGTGGTATATGAAATTAACATGCCTAACGACACCGTTGGGCATTTTCTTTGTTTTTCTTTGCTTTCGTTTGAAAGGTCAGACAGCTTAACGACCTCAAGGCGTTCAGTGCAAAATACACAGCATAATGGTGGAAATGGGAAAGCCGCGAATCAAACACAGTTCAACGCTTAAGAGCTTATTATTCACATTCACATTATTCACATTGGTGAATGAAGGTAAAGGTAACCGAGTGTTGGCGGATGTGCTTGCGGCAAATTTAAAGTCCTTAAGCCTATCCAAGTGGAGGACCTCATCAGTGTTGTTTGTAATGTTAATTTATCAAAACATATCACATCTGAGCGATTTCTGTATTCCTTTCCTTTCTTTTCATTTCAAATTCCAATTCTCGAAAGTCCCTTTTCCTTTTCCTTTGGACAGTTCTCACCGGTAATAAATACTAATGCTGTTTGTGACGACTTTCAAAAGGAAATTGTTTTGCAACTTATTTCGAGAGCTGCTCGCAATGTCGAGTGTTGTTTTTGGATTCCCCGTAGGTTGGTCGAAGTCCAAGGGAGGTCGCCACAGACGTCCATCACAAGTGTGTCAACTGGCGATTGTCCTGTGATCCCCAATGACTTGTTCAACTGTCAAATGGCATACAAACTCATACTTACAAATGACAAGGAATTTTTCGATAAAGGACATTTTGCAGTTAATGAAATTGCTAGCTGCTGAGTGGTGGCTTAAACATAAATGGATTGTAATGGCTAAGCAGGTAACAATACTCAAAATAGGAGGCTAGATTTGTATCTGAATGCTTGGGTAAACCTTAAGCTCAATGGGAATACAGCTGAATAAGGTCGGGCCAAGTTTATCCATGGCTGACGCTGAATGGAAACTAAGGCAACAAAAAAAACTACATATGTTATTCAAAAGGTTCTGGGAAGCATCAAGTTGGTCCTTTCAGCCACATTACGCGTAAAATGCAAATAAAATCCCATATTTATTTGAATTAATTTATGATTATGTTTTATTACATAGTTTTGGCCAAATCCTTTGGACAGCAACGCAAGTCAAGTGTGCTGAGGATACACATATATGGCATGCCTCACTGCACTTTAGTATGTTAATATTTATGATTTTCAAGCCAAAATGAAAAACGAAAACACAACATCTTAACTTGCCGGCATGTTGAGGACTCCAACATTTTTCATTTTATGTTGTATTGCGAAAAACAAATACGCGAAACAGGCAATATTGTTATAAGAAAAATTCAAAATACGTTGTACAATATCTGAATTTAAATTGTGTAATTTGTCATGTAAGAATACTCAGCCACAAGCGTAATACATGCGATTAACCCCAGGCAGCTTAAGCAAGAAGCCAATAAGTATGCTCCACTTAAAAATGTTTGACTTAGAAATACCCATTAAATGATGCCATACATTTTGTCATGCACACATTTCCATTCTAAAAGCAGATATGTGTGCATACATAAATATAAATAATTTTAATATACCCCTTTTACGCACTTAAAGGACACAAGGTATAAACAATTTTTAAGGCACGGACAGATGTTGTTATATTACACATACGCCATGTGTTCTGGTGAAATGACTGACTTTTATTTCATTGTAAATGTTCAGTTGCATTTTATTCAGAATTTATTTTTTATACCAAATGTAATCATATTTGTGAAATGCTAAAGTAAATATTGCCCAGAAGTACGATCTCGGAAAATTGTGGAAATAGAAATCAACAAGGAACATAAGTCATTCAACGAGAAATAGGTATCACAAAATAAAGGAAAACTTTGACACTGTTCCAAGAAACTAAACAAAGCTTCAATAAGCAGCAAAGTCAAGAGTAAACTTTATAAAGGAATTTTTAATATAGCTGAAAAGGTGTGTCATTTCTTTTTCGACTCTGCCCACTCTTAGTTCTCAGTTATCCTTAATGCATCCTGCAGAATGTTTTTTCGATTATTTTTAATTCTGTTCAAAATATTCAAGGAAACGGAACAAACAGTATGTATGTAGTTGACTCTCAATTTAGTTCTTCTTTTCAATGCTGTCAAGAATATTGAATTTTGTAAACACCTACAGTTTTTTTTTTGGCTGAGTTTGCCAACTATTTGAAAGTTCTTTTCTTTGCAGGTGTCTGCCCTGTGATGTACTCGTACAATATATAAACAAATTCAATTTGTTGCTGTCATAGTTTCGTTCTTGCTATCTCCCTGCTGTTGCTACATTCTGTTAAGTGCTTTGAGAAAAAAAAACTAACTAAAACAAAGAAAAAGATACTAGCATCAGACAGCAAACCAGGGAACCGAAAACTTTGATCAAGCTTTCTTTGGCTCAAAATTTCGTTTAGTAGAGTCTTGTGTGTGAGCTGCAAAGTAAAATAAATTAAGTGAGTAAATATATTCCCGGTCATGGAATTTTTAATGTGGTTAACTTATGATAAAAAAAAAACGGTGACATCTAATTAATATTTATGTTACGTAACTAAACTGTTATAAAAATGGATTATATTCTATAATAAAACAATGACTGCACAATAAATCATCAGATAAAAATAAACTGACCAAAAATTAGATGTGAATTTATAAATCTCCCAAGTCCAAAAAATATTTAAATTGTATATGAAATAAAAACTCAAATTTAAAAAAAATAATACTCAATAAAAACTGTCTATTGGCAATGTGATTTCCGTGCCAGACATTTGCATCGATTGTCACGTCCTTTCAACTGAAACTATTAACACGTAAGCTTTCAACGTTGGTGTTGCCACCAAAAGCGGATGTTCTGCACTCAATTTTTTATTTTACTTTTTTTTTTTTTTGACTTTGCAGCTGAAATGTTATTATAAATGATGTTACGAAGAGATTGAATGCGAATAACAGGAAATGTAATCCATAAACGGAATGATTTAGTGTTGTACTGAGTAAAATTCGATGAAAGCAACGACTGAGCTTTAAATATTATAAATATTGAAAAAAATCATAACGTGGCCGAAGGAAAAACAACTGAAATCCATTTTATTCATTACAGAAATATGAAAGCAGCAAACAAAGACGCGAAGCCATAAAATCTGAGAAAACCAGATGAAAGCCCTCATAACACGCATTGACATTAAAAAGGATACATAAAGTAGCCGAGTGTTGGGGGCAACAAACAGCAAACATTCCTAGCAAACAAAGGAATGGCACAATGGGCTTCTAAACTCCGCCGGCGACCATTTAAAGCCCCCAAAAGCCAAAAGGCATTGACTGTCTTTGGGCGCAGCTTAGACTAAAATGCCTTTTGGCATTAAAGCCAACTGGCTTCAACGGTTAATTGCTGATAAAATATGCGCTCACCTGCAACAGCAACAGCAACAACAACAAAAACAACAACAAATCAACCATGTGTGAATAGCTAGGCCCAAAATTTCCTCGATGGCGGCACACTTTCATCGTTGATCGCCCACCTCCCACATCACAAGCTCATAATTTATAATTAGCTAACTTCTCGTTTGGTTACCAGCTGTCAAACAAAGAGGCAAAAAATCCATTACATGAAATATACAAAAAATGTTGCCTTTTTATACGAGTACGAGTAGCAGCACACGCTGCGTATGTGTAACTTTCAGTGTGCTTTAAATTTATCTTGGATTTCCACTTCCTGTTGCATCTCAAATTTTCTTTCTATTCAAGTGCAAAAATGACTATAAATTGAACAAAGCTGATTTATAAAATACTGATTGATATTGTTCGTTTTATCTGCAGTTTTATCTGCAGTTTCACTGCAAAATATATGTTAGCAATCAATAAATTGCTGCAATATACAATTTTCTTAATTCTCTTAGGCAGACATCAGCTTGCAATTCACACAAAAGAAATCAAGCTTAGTATAGAATAAGAAATTTCATATTTTTGGAAAATAAATGTAATAGATTTTCATATTTTGTGATAGGACCTAAAAAGTTAAATAGCTGTCGAACTTATCAAGTCGAAAACAAAAGAGCCTTAAAGCTGAATTTTGACACATGATTTCCGTAGGGCGAGTAAGTGTTGGAGTGACAAGGGTCGACCGCTAAATGGCAACCTGGTAAGGGTATTTCCCCAGGCGACCGACACTAACTTATTAATCGGAGCATTAAAATAGGAGTCAGGCACGTGTTAAGGTAACAGCTGACAGCTGACACGGAGGCCTCAGTGGAAATTCAAATTTATATTCTCTGTTATTCAATCAAGTACTCATATTCAGTGCACGGCCAAAGTGGATAACTCAAAGGCAAATTTGCAAAGCGAAAAGTTACAGAAGCAGGCCAACTACTACCAGCTAACTGGGCTAAACAGTGTCAGCTAACGTGTCATTTATCAAATGCAGTCGATGCAACGGAATGTGCTACAAATGCTGAGTGCTAACAACAAAAATAAAAATAAAAAAAAAAGAAAATTAGGAGCATCAAGGTGAGAGGTAGGACGAACTAGTTAGCACTTGAACAATGGTTTAAGGTGAATCAAAAGGGGGGTGTTTTTTGAGCACTTACCCCCACTGAACTGGAGACTGACTCAGTCAACTCAGTCTGGCCGGTACGAGCGAGTAATATGAACAGCTCCCAGGTGACGAAATTAGCATTTAACGGCAATGCCAATGCCAAACGCAATGGCAAAAACAAACATTTAACTGAACCGACGACAACGACACAATTTTTTACATTTGCATTTCCACACACACTTATTGAACACACACGCACACTCGCACAACAAATTGTTGCTGATGACAGAACACGAAGAATTTTCTGAGCCTGAGTAAAAGAACTCCTCACACCTTGCTCTGGATGTCTTGATAAACAGTTTAGTTAATTGCGGCGTTTATTGTTCGCGTGCTGGGCACTTTCAAATTGGCACTTAAAGTAAACAAATGGTAATTGTTTCTGTTACGTTTGAATTGCGCTTTTTTTATGCGTTTATGCGTCCGAAAATATCAAATGGAGCAATTTGCACACCCCAACGCAGCGGACAATTGAAACTGAATTGAAAGCGCGTTAAGTGATGCCAACGCCGCAGGCATCGGGCGAAAGCAACCGCACCAGCAATAACAATAACACTAGCAACACTAACAACAACAACAGCAACAGCAACAATAAGAACAACGGCAGCAGCCGTCACGTTGCGACGCGCACGAACACAGAAAACGAACTGAAATGGAATTCCATGACTGTGACTCGTGTTGCCGTTAACGCTGACTGAATGGAGATCAGCAGGCGAACGAAGTTCTAAACAACAAAATGCCGAAGCACGAAGTCCACACACGACCGTGCACTGCAGCCTTTGGCAGCAAACACTTCGCCCCTTGCGCAGTTGCTGGCAATTTGGCGCCAAAAGCGAGCCAGAAGCCTGGCAACATGTCACTGGCAGCATGTTCCTGGCAACATATTGCTGAAAATGTTGCATGCGTTTGTTTATAAGCCATGCCGGCTTTTTACAAATGCAAACAAAAAGTAGTGTTTCATATGATCCCTTGTTGGACCTTTGAAAGTAAGTTATTTAAATTTATATAGACAAACTGGGTAACTTTTTAGTTAATTTGATTTAAGATAAGTACTTAAAAATTGTCTAATCAATGTTTTAAAAATTCACGTGTAATTTAAATATAGTTAGCAAAATATTAAAATGTTTCAAAAGTCCAGAATTAACATTTTTCAGCTCTTTGTTTTCCTTTAAGTTAATCAGTCACTATTTAAAAGAGAAGATGTAATTTAATTTAATGTTATTTAATTTAATTTTTGGAAATAAAACATGAAACTTGCAAGTTACTGCGCGAAGCTTGTTAAAGGATCAATGACCCATCAAGTGGTTTTCAAGTGTGTATAGTAATTTATTAAAATTTTAAACAATACCTTAAAATGGTTAAACTGCAAATTGCAATGCGGAAAGTCGCGAAACACGTTAAGGAATTAACAAAACGTAACCAATTAAACGAGCTGTAAATGATGTGGCTTCAAGGTCTGAAGGTCAAGTTTTAAGACATCAACAGGGCCAATAGTCATTAGCTTTCATTAACGTGTTAATAAAACGTTAAACTCATTTTATGGCAATTGCAGAAGATGAAACGCGTAACTTTAGTAAATTCGAATTTATTGTCTACAAGATTTTACAAAACAATTTAACAATTTTTTCTTTTATGGAAAAACAACAAACGAGATGTGCGTGGGTGTGTGTGTTTGTGAGTGTGTGGGTGTGAGTGTGTGGGCGTGTCTTCATTTAGACTAAGTAGGAAATTCTCTAAAATTTCATTCACTTCTTCTTGAGGAAGAAGCGGTTGGGAGGACCATAGTTGGCAGCTGGCACATGAGATGGGAGGGCAGAAGCGGGAGCATCCGTGGGCTGGCGCTGCTCGGGCTCCTCGACAATGATGGGCGCCATGGAGGGATCCTCGATGGCGAGAGAGGCGGGAGCAGTTGCTGGGGGCAGGTACTGATTAGATGGCGCCACGAGAGTCGTCTGCACCTCTTCTCCAGTGTAGGCGGGAGCTGTGGGCGGGCCATAGATGGAGGAGGGCACGGCAGCGGGCTGCTCTGGCTCTGGCTCGGGAGCGAGAGTGGTGGGCAGAACATCGGACACGTCGGCCATGGGGGCAAAGTCATCGGCGGTGGCCTGGCGAGGTTCCATGTCAGCTGGTGGGGGTCCATAGACGGGAGCCTCCTCCTTCTTGGTCTTGTACTTGATGAAGTAGACCTCGGGCTTGGATGGCTTGGTGGGTGCTGGCGTGGGAATGACGATGTCCTGCTCCTGGTCGGGCTTCTTGTGCAGCACGTAGATCAGAGTCTTCTCCTCGTTCTGTGGTGGTGGTGGCACCACTGGCTGACGCAGTGCTGGTGCCGATGGCGCCTTGATGAACACAATCTTGTAGTGCTTCTGCTTGGGTCCAATCTCATGGTGCACACGTGGCGCCACGGCGTCCTCCTCCTCAAAGTCCTTGGGCGGCACATGGACATAGATGTGCTTGTGGACACGAGTCTCCTGTGGTGCGTTGTTATAGCCGCTGGCGTGTTGGACACCCGACAGACGATGGGCCATGTTGTAGGAGTCGTCATAAGGATTCAGTGGCTCAACAGCTGGAGCCAGTTGTTCATTCAGTTGTGGCTGTTGCTGCTGTTGCTGCTGCTGCTGCTGGACAGGTGGCAGGTAGTTCATCTGTGGCTGACCAAAGTTGGCGAATGTCTGCTCCTGTGGCAATGCCTGGTAGATGTGTGACGACGCGGGATGACCTGTCAGGAAGAGGGCGGAAGTAACATTTTTGTATTACTCCACAAAGTTCTCGCTGAGAACTCAGACACTCACCATTTAGGGGCAATGCACGCTGACTTTGCTGCTGGGGTAATCCATAGTAGGGCGACGGTGGCTCAGGACGCGACTGGACAACGCCGAATAATGCCACACAGGCAACCAAGAGGGCGGAAGCACGCATTGTGATTGTTTTAGTAGCACTCAAGTCTTTAGGTCTCTTTAGATCACGGTAATCCTGGTTGACTGATTGGCTGTTGTGGTTGATTGACTGGACAACACAACTGCTTCACACTCTGACTGTGGTTGGCTCGATTGGTAAGCGCAAATCTCGACTGATGCCCCAATGAACTGGCCGCCGAGCATTTATATGATTCGATTGGGAGAGCACAGACTCCAAGCTTCGTCAAAAGACGAAACAGCCAACAAAAGCAAAAGCCCGTAACACGCTGAGCGAAGCGGCAAACAGGCCAAAATCTCATTACAAAAGGCCGCAACAAAAATGAATTTAATTAAACATCAAAAGACGCATACACCTAAAGATACGCACACGTAGATACAGATACAAATACACATTTAAGTTGCCGAGCAAAAGAGTTTGAAGCTGAGCAGGAGCCAAAGTACAGTGGAGCAATGAATGAGCGACACGCGTGCCTTATTTTTTTAGATAGTCTTCAAGCGAGAAATTGGAGCAAGTTGAAAACTACAATTAAAAAAGAAAGAAGAAAACTGGAAACACAATTATTTACTGCTAAACGAGTGTGTTGTCGTTGTCGTTGGGTCAACCTGAGATTGAGATTGAGATTGTCTAGGTGGTCAGTGGCCACTTGGCTGCCCAACGACACCAGCGAAGAAGCTTCCTCAACCTCAACCTCAAGCCTTAAGGTCGTTTAAAGACGTTCAACGTGGTTAAATAAAATCACTTTTTTTTTTTAAATGTATATACATATGTTTGTATCTTACGGATGCGCAGACACAACCTTCGATTGAGTGTGCCAAGTGTTATTTTCACAATTGGAGCGCACTCGAAAATGTTGTCTGAAAATCGAAAGTGACCCACGATTACACACTTGGACATCAGCAGCCTCTGATCCACATGCAGTTCCATTGATGAACTTCATTCATGCATTTCTTTTTTATATTTAATGAGGTACAATTCATTAGATTCATTAGCTACAAAATATAAAATTTAATACGAAATCAATTTTAACTGATAGTCACGGCAAGATTTTGTCAAAAACTGTCAACTAAATTCACTTTCAACACCTACGACAAATTACGAAACAATCAAAATCACAATCAATTTTATAATTGCAGCCATACAATAAGAAAAATTAAAGTAAATAAAAGAAAACAAAGCTACCAAAACAAATACAAAATAAATTTGATTTGCCACTGGTAGAAAAGAGAGAGAGAGAGAGAGAGAGAGAGAGGTTAAATAAAGATAGAAATAGACGATGAAAAGCAAATAAACGAAATTAAACACTTGTCCACAACGTTGGCCACAATTTATTAATCGTAATTGCAGGCCATCTCTCGATTGCGAGAGAAATTGTGGAGAGGGCCACCAAAGAAAAATATACATAAGTACGATACATATTATATGTTTGTGTAAGTATATGTGTGTACTGGAGTGTACTGGAGCAACAGGTCTGCTTTACGTCACCAACAGCAAAGTGTGCGCGAATCATTGAAATTGGTGCACTTGGGCACACGGAGGAAGCCAAGAGTCGACATCGACATCAAAATCGATGTCTTTTACTTTGACTTCGACATCTGGTTAAAGGTGGAGGGCGAAGAAAGATCTACGAAGAGGTAAGAAAGGCAGCTGCATCGGAAGATGAGGCATTGATTGCGACACCGCTGAGGGAACGAATTGAAAATCAGGTCAGTTGTGCAGTAGCCACAGCGGCGACTTTTGGTCTTCTTCGTGTTCATCTCTTCTTCATCTTCAGCTCCTCATGACGCTACTCATACTCATCCCCATCTGCTCTGTCTCTACTCCACACGTACTCGCATTTGCCCTTCGGTTGGCTCGATTGACTGCGAGGTGTGTGTTGCCAGTTCATATACATATTTATTGTATTGGGTATTTCCACGATCTGGGAGCTTAAAAATAGACAACGCGGCTCTGAAGAATGCACTTGAGGGACCGTTGTTGCCACTTGTTGCACTCAAGTGCCAACTTTGCTTTGAAATTGTTTGTCATTGCCACAAAAAACGTTGCTCGGCATCAGTATTTGTGAGGGAGCTCGCTTTTGGAGGCCCCGTCATTGAGATCCGACCCTACAAGTCGATTAGTTGGTCAATGCCTTAAAGCAACTCATTCAAAATTCAAAGATTGCATCTCTCAAAAGGGGCCACAGTGTGAATCTGAGGCTACTTTTGGCCAATAGAATTAATCAAGGACTCATCTCAAGGTATTAAAAATATTCACTTTCATTAATATAGTTTCTTTAATATTATTAATAACTTCCCAGAAACGAGTATTATGTTTATCATTATGGTTTTATTTGATTTCAATATTATTTTTACTCTTACCGCAGACTGAGCAAATAATGCAAATCATGCCAGAAACAAGTGTGTTACACATTTAAATACTTCAACCTACATTAAACAAATTATGACAATTTGTAAATGAGTGTCCGCCCCCTTCACAGTGTGCCACAGTGCCCGCCAGCTATCATCGGGCACTCGATGACTGAAGGAAGACTAAGCCGGGTCGGCAACTTGAGCCGACGTATCGTTGATGGATGCAAAGCAAAGCAAAATATTTGTTGACAAATCGTTCAAGCAAATTACTTAATGGCTTAGACAGATAATGATAATAATAATGATAATGATGAACAGGTAGCGATGCCGTCCGTCGCACTGTGTGATGCCAGCTTATAATATATTATAACTTATTTAAAATAATCTCTTTTACTTTGATAATTGACTTTTATATTAATACTGTGGAAATATTTAAACAAAGTATTTCACTTTAATTGAATTTATTTAAAACTTGCTGTTATTTTAACAATTTTAATATGATTATCTTATAACTGGTGTCAGTGTGCAGAGTCTCCAACGATTATCTTGTTAATTAACGTTCAACGCTTACAACTTCGTTGTCAGATGATTTTTGCTTCAATTTTTTTTTTTTTGGTTTTGGATTTTTCTTTTAATGTGAAATACTTTGCGCGTTTTAGCGTCAAGGCGATTGGGTTCAGTGGGCGGCTGGGCAGTTTGGCCAAAAGGCGAACGATTCACAAGGTCATTCAATTTGCCGCTAAGCGAACACAATTATCGAGCAACTATCGCCGGCATCTTATACAACGTATACGACCTGTAGGAAGTAATTTAAATTGGAGTATCACGAGCGCTTCTCTTCTCATTTTGTGAGCGCCCACCTGCCTCATTTCTCGACTGCCCCACTTCTCTAAGAGAATGGGTGGGTTGCTTAAGGTGGTCGCCACTGGTGATGTCACTCACGTATCCATGGCTTTTCAATTACGCTGAATAATGAGTGTTAATGGGCGCCAGTTAAAGGGACTCTGACCGCAAACATCAGCCCGAAAGCCCGAGGAGCCCTATAATGAAATTCAAAGTGCTGCTAAAGAAACGTCGATTTATGTGGTGGCATTTTGCTAGAGGTCGTTAAAATGGCAGTAGGTAAATGGCCAAATGGATAGAAACACTTCAGAGACGAATATATTTTACGAAATCTAGAACTTAATTAAATATTTAATTTAAATAAATCAAGCATTATTTATTCGATAATTACTAATGCAAACAAAGTTATTTTTCCAAATTGTTTTGCCATTAATTGTAAATATTTGCCAAATATGAAACTGCGTGGAAGTTGTTAATTAAATGCATACACTTAGGAAAATCTAGAATTAAAGTAAAAATGTAAAATTTATTTTTCGATACAATTCAAAGGTAAACATGCATATTTGTTAAAAATTATGTATAGTCCATGTATTTATAGGCGATGAATTTTTGGTTTCAGACCAGAAATGTCATTGACATTAAGTTGTATTTTTAATTGCCATTAAAAGTTAAAAGTTCAGAGTTCCTTAGCAAATAATTAAAACAATAAAATGGCAAATGGAAAACTGTAGCATGAACATACCACAACGAATACAATTAGAAAAAAAATAAATAAATATACGTATTTACTGGACAAACATTGACATTGAATTATACTGTCAAATATAACGCACAATAATCATGAATAATAGTTGAATAAATGCAATGAGTACGTCAAAATGAATAAAGATCAACAAACACGCACAAATTGTGCTTTATATTCGTCAACCCACAACAATATAAACAAAAACAAAAACTACATCTACAAAATTCGGAAGCCAAAAGTGGGAGACTTGGTTTAAAGCCGCCCAAACAAATCGACAAATCGACAAATGCTACAAAAGGCCTCAATTGTCACTGACAGTCGTCAGTCTTCAATCTTCGCTCTTGCTCTAGGTGTTGGTGTTGAGAGGGGGGCGTTCAATGGACATTAAGGAGGCGTGGCCAGCTGCAAAGGCAGCAACAACTGTCGCATGTGCCCAGCGCTCTAATGACAAAGGCAACAAGGCGAACAAGGCGCACTTACAAATCGATTAGTTTCACTGACGTATCTTATGGATGCCCAATGCCAGCCCCCTATCTCTGTATGTATCTGTGTTGTAGTGTTGATCTATGTGTGCGTGTGTGTGTGTGAGCCTGTGTCATGTTTCATTGAATGAAATGCCTAGTTAAATGCTGCTGCCGTAATTTGTATCTCACACATTGTTTATTTACGCTGTCATCTGCTTTTGTTTGGCGCTATGGACCCAGTGTAAACACTAGCATACAAAACAACATTTTGTTGGCCATTTGCAGTCAATCGCTTTTACCACCGCCACAGCCACCAAAACCGCCTTTGCAATTGAGTTTCCATTGTGCGCCCCGCCGACAAATTCCCTTGTCAGCACCCCCCTTTTTATTTCGGGGGCTCTTTTTAGCTCTTCAGCTATGCTGCTTTTGGCCGTCAGTTCAGTTTACCAGTTTACTACGTCGCGACTCTCGACCTAACTTGCAATTAAAAATATATTTACTGCCACTTTGCCATTGTGCGGCACTTGGTTCACCGCAGTCTCCAGACCGCGCCCCTTTTCCCGATGCCGTCAACATGTCACAAAGCTGGAGTAAATAGGTGAGGATAGTCGAGCTTAAATACACACATGTTTGTCTGCATTTCTCTCTAATTAAAGTTGATGTTTATATTGCCACTAGACAAACTTGTCGTATACGTAATGTCAAAGAGCTGTGTAGAATATGGTGTACTGAGAGCATATATTAAACGTGAAGCCGATCAAATAATTAATAGAGATAATCAATGCTGCTTAACAGTTTTCTACAAATTGAGTTTTCCATTTAAAAAAATCTAAATTTATCTTATTTATAATTTCACTTAAACTGCTTAAACGTATATTCAAATGTTCACATGTGATAATCAATTGGACTTTTCTATTTTTTGCATTATTATAATCTATACATGTATATTCTCACGAAAACTGTTTAAACTGTTTATTGCTTCAAATAAAATGGATTATAATATCGAATTTACAAATTTAAATGACAAATAAATAGAATGAATGATTCTATATAGCAGCGGTGGGCACGCAATGGCTCCGAGAGCCAGCGGCTGCTAACGAATTCAGATTTCGTGCCCACCGCTGCTATATAGAATCAAGTCTCGTATAAACGATGTATTCGCACACTGGCGCCATCTACATATCGAGTTGTTCAGCTTATCACCACATCAGCTGTTACTTCGCCCTCGCCAACATCTCCGTCCCTTTTTAATGTTTACCTTGAACAAGTTCAGAGCAAAAGCTTCAACAGCGGCGCCAACGAACGCAAGAAGCCAAAGAAAATAAACAATAAGTGCACGAGCAGAAAGACAGAGAGAGAAGAGAGAAAGAGAGAGAGAGAAATAAAGTTAAACGCAGATTGTAATAAACAAATGCGAGCAGTTATCAATTGCAGTTGAGCACGAAAAGTTTGCTCACTGCGATCGGCATATCCAAATTCTAAATATTCGTACTACTTCACTTTGTATTTGTTGAGAACGCAGAAGGGGAAAATATGAGAGCATTAGATGACGACGACAGCTACAGCGACAAGGTAAGCACTTGAATCTTATCTCCACATTCGCCACATTCTCAACCTCACATTCCGATTGCTTCTCCAGCTTATTTTGGTGCAACAGAATCTGCGTTCGATGCCAACAGAAATCGTTCAGAGATATGCGGATTTCACTGAGCATTTGGATTTGAGTTACAATTGTCTCAAGGATCTCTCCTGGCTGGCCGAGTTTGAGCAAC
The DNA here is from genome assembly GCA_035047525.1 of Drosophila quinaria. NCBI lineage: Eukaryota > Metazoa > Arthropoda > Insecta > Diptera > Drosophilidae > Drosophila > Drosophila quinaria. Next base: position 3,733,428 of record JAWNPO010000384.1, on the reverse strand, counting down.
TGCGTTATTTGGTACTGGACAGCAATCGGATGCACGAGTCGCAGCTTCGCACACTGACAATTCCACTGCCACAGCTGGAGGTGTTGATGTTGAACAAAAATGAGGCAAGCAACAAGTTCATGTCCTCTTATCAGGTCTCCTTTTGATAATATCCATTGCAGTTCAGTGATCTGACGGCGACGATTAAGCTGATCAAGCGTCTGTTTCCCAACCTGCAATACCTGAGCCTTCATGGCAATCCCATTTGCCCCGATGGCCTCAATTTACAGCCATTTTCCACCTACTTAAACTATGACTACGAGTACTACAGGTATGGTTCTAAAGCGTATTAACTAGTGAAATATAATACAAGCAAACTTATTTTTGGTATGTTTTTCAGCAATTTCATTGCTCAGTCGCTAGGCAAACTAAAGTTTCTGGACCATGGCCTAGTACAACGATCCTACAACTATGAAAGCTTTCCAGACTACGACAACCAGATTACAACTACAACTCGACTATAAGCAATTTACATGTACTTGCAATAAAACAAAAAAAGGGCACCCTGTATTCTGTAGATTAAGCTTGAAAAAGCACTAGCGAAGACACGCACCCAGTAATATTAATAAAAGCTCACGCTGCAAAGCTCAAAAAAACGCACGAATTAGAGCACAAAGCGAAGAGCACCATAAAGCATAATAAAAATAATAAACACAAACATCGAAATCTTGTGTAACAGACCTCTAAAACACCACACAGTGCGCTACGTTTATTAAAAATTAAATAAATAACAAATAAATACAATAAATAATTTAAGAATATACCTTTAAAAGATATTTAAGAGAATATATGTACCTTTAAAAATATTCACATAATAAAGTCATTGGCAAACGGAGCACAAAATCAAAGCACCACAATTACAGGGTGCAGACATTTAATGGAATATTTATTTCGTCCATGTTGCCGGCCGGTGAAACAGATAAACATGAAGCGTAGAACTACAGCGAATCGCTCATAAAAGGCAATTCAAAGCAAATTATCATAATAACCCAAGTATAAAACGAAATCAGAAGACAGCTGCAGCTTCAGTCTAGTGCGAACTCTCGAAAAGTCGCCAGCAAACGGTTCTCTGAGCAGTTAACTAATTGTGCATCCATCTCTTCAATATGGCCAATCCTAACGCCCAGCCCAAGTACACAAAAGTGAGTTTATTAAACAATTGAAAGTGTGATACTTAAGTATATGAGTTTATATTTATACAATGTGTATATGATTATAACGAGTGCAGCAGTTGAATTGGCGACAACCTGTGCAAATTTACTCTGAATTAAGTGACAAAAATCTGTTAGGCTCTCTTATAAAAACTTGTTTTTTGTATATCCAGTCGTTAGATTTTGCGTGTTTCTATATATTTAAATATACTATATTATGTATATTCATATATATGTTTGCACATAAGTATGTAAAGTCAAAACACAAGCGGTGGCAGCTATGGAATCTCATTAGATGGCATTTATTTATCTGCCGATTTATGTCAATCACTTTAGTTTTTAATTAATTATAACCTAATTATGAGATTTGATCTGACGTAAACTGGTAATGGGGAACGTAAACCGGGATTATATTAAGGTTTCTACAATAATATTTTATTTTAGTATTTTTTTTTTTTGAGACTTTGTTTATGTATATCTTTACGACTTTTTACGCTAGATATTCAACTGAGCTCAAAAACGAAATTTTCTCCTAAATTTAAAAACATCTTCATCTTCAAGTAATTGAATTTTCTTAGTCAACCAATAAAAGAAACCCACGAATTGTAGAATTTGGGTAGAATCTTTACTACAATCTTATCTAATCTAACCGTTTCTTATGTTCTTAACTTGTGCAAGATTAGCACAACAGCCAGTGTATATTGAAAATTACAGGGTATAACTTTATATCGAAGTCACTTGTTTACAATTGCGGTGTTTATGTTGCTTGATAGCAAGTAATTATATATGTATGTAGTGTTTATAGAGGCAATGACTTGGTCTAATAATAAATATTATGATAAGCGGCCATCACAATATGAGATTAGTTGAGCTCAAATTCGAACTTTAGTATATATGACAAGATTTTTTTTATATTGTATATACAGTTGAACTTCCCTAACTCGAATTTCTCTGTAACTCGAACTAAATGAGTGGCAGTAAAATTAATAATCTTAGGAAAAAGAACTCTATAACTCGAATATCTCCCTAACTCGAACCTTTTCTTTGGATAATGGTGATTCGAGTTAGGGAAGTTCGACTGTATATTAGCGAAATAGGCTGATAAGATTTTAGTGGTTGAGTTAAACAGTGTAAACAACTCGTGATGAAATGCCAATCTCGACACACTTATAAACATATTATTAATTAGATGACATGATAAAAGATGTCAAGTATAATAAACGAAACTAGCTAAATTGTACCTTTCTAAAAATAGATCCATATGTTCTTATAATGGGTTTATGTAATAGAAATGATTTTATTTGAACTCTATATTTCATTGAGATTGACATTGTTAAATCGTGACGAGAATTCGAAAAATGTTTACAATGAACAAAACTGTTGCGTGTCTCTGAAAGTGGAAACAGCTGACAATTTGCCAAGTTGAGTTGAGTTAAGTTAAGTGTTTGATAGTTGAGCTTAGGGCATGCATAGATCGAGCACGCAGTGGCACAAATTAGTGGCACGACAGGTGCAATTCCAGTTGCAGTCCAAATTGTTTAGCAGATGCTTCCAGTCGGACTATGAAAATTGCCAACCTGCGCAGCGCAAGGTGAGGCGCACAGTTTGACAGTCATTGGAGTGAAAGTTAAACTGATTGCACTGATTTATAATTAAGTGGCTTATCATGTTTCCAATCTTTGCAGCTGTTTATCAACAATGAGTTTGTGGACGCCGCATCTGGCAAAACCTTCGCCACCTTCAACCCAGCAACGGGCAAGGAGATCCTTCAGGTGGCCGAGGGCGATAAGGTGAGTCCGATTCCATCTAGTGATTGATTTAAGTGATTTGACAATTGTATGTGCTTCTTTAGGCTGATGTTAACTTGGCCGTAGCTGCTGCCAAGAAGGCCTTTCATCGTGGCTCCGTGTGGCGTCAAATGAGTCCGTTGCAACGCACCAATCTGATGCACAAGTAGGCCTCCAACTGCCACCTGAGTATCTAATTAGCATAAATGACCACAACTTGATATTTGCAGACTGTGCGAGCTGATGGAGCGCGACAAGCACTTCCTGGCCAGCATTGAGACCCAGGACAACGGCAAGCCGTTTGCGGAGGCGCTCTTCGACGTGACCATCTCGATCATGACCCTGCAGTACTATGCCGGCTGGACCGACAAGTTCTTTGGCGACACCATTCCCGCCGGCGGATTCATTGCGATGACGCGCAAGGAGCCCGTCGGAGTTGTGGGTCAGATCATTCCCTGGAACTACCCGCTCCTGATGTTGGCCTGGAAGTGGGGTCCTGCCCTGGCCGTTGGCTGCACGATTGTCATGAAGCCGGCGGAGCAGACGCCCCTCACAGCCCTGCACATGGCTGCTCTGGCCAAGGAGGCCGGCTTCCCAGCTGGCGTCATCAATGTGATCAACGGATTCGGACCAACCGCTGGCGCGGCCATCAGTGAGCATCCCGAAATCGCCAAGGTGGCCTTCACCGGATCTGTGGACATTGGTCGCATTGTGATGCAGGCGGCAGCCACATCGAACCTGAAGCGCGTCTCCCTGGAACTGGGCGGCAAGAGTCCCGTCGTGGTGTTCGAGGATGCAGACAGTAAGTGTGAATCGCTTAACTCTCCGTAGACTTGATTCTCATACCAATCCTGCTTTGCAGTTGACTTCGCTGTGGACACCACCCACGAGGCCTTGTTCTCGAATCACGGCCAGAGCTGCTGTGCCGGCAGTCGCACCTATGTGCACGAGAAGATCTACGACCAGTTCGTGGAGAAGGCTGCGGCCAAGGCGAAGGCACGCAAGGTGGGTAATCCGTTCGAGGAGAGTGTCCTGCAGGGTCCACAAATCGACGAGGAGATGATGACCAAGGTTCTGGGCTACATCGAGAGTGGCAAGCAGCAGGGGGCCAAGTTGCAGGCTGGTGGCAAGCGTATTGGCAATGTGGGCTACTTCATCGAGCCCACTGTCTTCTCAGATGTCAAGGACGATATGCGCATTGCCCAAGAAGAGGTCAGCTGAGATTTAATTGACTCCTCAAACAACTCATAACTGTTTCCATTTCCCCCATCAGATCTTTGGCCCTGTGCAGTCCATCTTCAAGTTCAGCTGCATCGATGAGATGATCGAGCGGGCCAACAATGTACAGTACGGCCTCGCTGCGGGCGTCATCACCAACGACATCAACAAGGCCATGAAGTTCGCCAACAGCGTCGATGCCGGGTCCGTGTGGATCAATTGCTACGATGCCGTCTTGCCCCAGACTCCATTCGGTGGCTACAAGCACTCGGGCATCGGTCGCGAACTGGGCAAGGATGGTCTGGACAACTACCTGGAGACCAAGACCATTACAATGAAACTCCTTTAAAATTATAAATACCTTTATGGAATATTTGATTTTTTATGTGCACCTTTTGGTTTTACGGTTAGTCTATTGCATTTCAATTATAACTATACATCAATAAACTATTCATTCATATATATTACATCAAATGACGAGGCACGAGTTTTCTTAATTTACACTTATATAATAGCATTGATTTGTTCGAAACCCTTTATAAAAACAGATTCCATATCTAACTGAATATGTAGAGCTTGAAATTTCTTGGGTAGAAATTTTTACCATTTCTATTTCTTATCTTCATGAAGAACTTTGATTTTAAAATAAATACTCTTAAATAAAAATATCAATATCAAATTTTCTAATCAAAATCACTGATAAGAACTTTATTTAATATCTCAAATCAAAATTTAACATAGAAGTTTTTCTTTATAAGTATTCAATTTACTAAATATTTTCAATTCTTAAAATAACAAAATTAACGAAAAAAAAATGTTAATTAAAAATTTAATATCAAAAATGTTTACTTTCAAGAATCTCCAAGAATATCTGGAGTTTGTCAATAATCAGACATATTTCTTATTTGCGGTCCCTGATGTATACACACAAAGATAAGAAAGGGAAATGGAATTACCTAATGGATATAGTTTTTGATTCCTAGTTTGATCTGTGCTGTGCCTGCATTGGACATCATATAAAAATAAACCTGAGATTTCTGATGTGCGTTGGCTGAAGACACTGACAAGGCTTTAAGTGACAGTTGTTAGCTGACTTTGTTGTTGTTGCTTTGTTGTTGTTGCTTGCTCCTGGGCCTTGAGCTCAATGAGTGGCATGGCCAAATCGCTAAGTCGCGACTTGGCGCTTTGAAAGTCATCATCCGACTTGGGTCTCGTCTTTTGGGTTTGCTGGCAATGCTGTGGGCTGCCCTGGAGCACCTCGGTGTAAACTGGCTGGATGGGCTGCAGGGCAATAGCTGGGCGTCGATCAAACATATTATCGATGTCAACCAGCTGGAAATCAATGGCAAATATGTAACGCAGGACCATGACCAACAGTGCCAGGATCCACAGCACCATGCTAATGGTATAACTTGAACGGAAGAGATCCAAATAGGCATCGTGTGACACACTGTGCTCATGGATTAGAGGTCGCAGCAGGGCAATTGCATCTCCACAGCTATAAAACAAAGTCAGAAGGTTATGCACTTGAAATTGACTTGTGTTTTATTTAATGACTTACCTAATGGCCAAAGGATTCGTCAGACCCTGTCGCAAATTGCCGCACAAGCGTTTCAGATAGCCATTGGTCAGTATCGTGTAGGCTGTGCTGCCCAAGCTCATCAGGGTGAAAATGGCCATGGAGGGCACCACAATGCGCCACGGTTTGGGCAACACCCTGTAAAAACAAAGGAAAACCTTCAATTGGCTGCCAAATAGCTGAGTGAAAAGTCAACCTTACGATGTTTTCTTGTTGCCCGTTTGGTAGATGAGACACATTGCTGTCCAAATGATGGCCACAATTTCCGATATCAGGGGGAAGGCGTAGACAAATTGTGCCCCAACACCGCGACTCCAGTTGGTGGCATACGTATCTATGGACTCTGAAAGAGATTAAATAAAAATTGGATACAAAAATATATGGGAGCAGTGTTGTTAAATTTTATACTCACGGGTTGCCAGAAACTTGCGATCCGCTTCCGCATTGGGCACAATACCTGGAGAAATGCTTGCGGTTCGTGTCTGTGGCATCTCCTCCACATCCTGGCCCTGTTGGCTCACCAGGCGGGCCAAAAGTGGCGCATTATCCTTTGACTCGTAGATATGTTCAAACTTGTATTTTGGCTTCTTTGTTTCTAAACAATTTTAATAAAATTTGAATACTTCATGCTCTAAAACTTTTCTCAAGTTTTACTCACGGCTGACGGTTCTCAGCAACTCCGGCTTTGTGGTTGGCTCGTAGGAAAAGTGTCCCACTTTTTGAAGATCCTGCTGGAAAATCTCCTTGCTTCTGTTATCCATTTGGGCGAAATCGCGATCCTTAAAAACAACTTTGGCACTGATAATTCCATCGTAGAAATCCCCGGACAACATGTGCAGAGAAAAGCTCCAGATAATGGAGAATATGGCCACAAGCACCATGAGACATATTACTATATCTGGAAGATGAATAAGATTCAGTTTAATGATTTTACTTTGTAGGAAATAAACATTTTCAATTATTGTGAATTCTCATTTGATAATAAGTTTTTTAATGATTTCTCTAATACAAGTATTTGTTTTTAACATAAAAGAAAAGTTTACAATATATAAAATGAATTAACGAATTATTTCAAAGCTGTTGTGCAATCGATAGACTGCATGCCAGTGACAAATCAGTTCGACGGCAAATCCCATCATGGTAATGTAGAAGAAGAAGGCTCTCAGTAGGGATTCGCGTACGGGATTGCTCTCGGTGAGATAAATGCATTTACCCAATCGGGAAACGTTCTTCACAAACATCAGGAGACAGACAATAATCCAGGGCAAACCCATGACAGTGCTCCAGGCCTTTTGCCACCGCCTATTTTTGCAAATTGTTTGAAATGACGGCAAAAAGGCCATTAAGCTGAACCCAAAAGCCATCGCAACGTACTCCGATGAGAACTTGTAGAGTGTATTGAGGCTAATGGGACGAGCGGTGTCCAATGAGATCGTTACAGAAAACTCGGGTGAGAAGGTGATGAAATATAGCAACATCGTCCCGTAAATCAGATATCCAAACAGCCGAGAATTCATCGTTTTCTTTGCTTGTAGTAATAAAAACAAGTAGTAAAATACTTTCGTAATTTCGATATTTATATAGTCTTATAAACACTTTACTACACTAAAATCAATCGTCAACTAATTCTTCGCATACTTTTTGAGGGATAAAATAGAAAAGAATACCAGTGGCAAGATGGATTTATAAGTAGGTGATGAATTCGCTCTCTTTCGGGGCGAATTTGTCAGAGGCAGTCTGACCCAAGGTGGATTTATATAAATTCATCTTGCTAAATACGATATTAATCAATATGAAGACTGCGACGAAGGGTGCTTTCTATATATCCAAAATACATTTTTCAGAAGTTCATTCTTGATACATTGTCAAATATTGTACTTTATTTTTGGGTAAGGTTAAGACACGGATGATAAATTCTTCTGCTTGACAATCAGTTCAGGCAACCTCATTTACAATAGACTCAAGGTGGAACAGGGGACAGATATCACAGAGTCACGGCGGCGTCTACACTGTATATTTTATATACACAAACATATTTGTTATTCGTAAATTTACTAGAAGACAACGAGAAAGCACACAGTCAATAAACTAGCATTTGTGTGTGCTGCGGGGCTGAGTTTATATTGGAGGCATGATATCATGGCAGATGTGGAATGGCTTGGTTAACGAGCCACGAAAACAACAGCAACAACATCAACAACATCAACAACAACAACAATAAAACGTTTGATGATGACGTCGAAATTAGCGACGAAGCTGCTCAATAAAATCCATTTCAATTGATGCTGAATTTCTGACATGCCGACGTTCAGACAGACAGATGAATTGCGTATGCTCGTAACATTGGCTAAAATATATTTAATGATTTAATTTTTGAAGAGCCAAACACGAAATGCATTGTGGCAAAAAGTCAACAAACTAATTTATGAGTTCAAATGTGTTGCCATTATAAAAGTCCATAAAGAAAATACGTTTTTCAGATGTGGGAAAATTATTTGACCCATCAGTTTTTATGGCATGTTGCACACTGCAAGGACTAATAAAATCCTGAATAAAATAAGCATCCATTTTATACTCAAATGAGCTGAATAAATAATAAATACTTTCATGCACAAGTAAGTGCATAAATTAGAATACAAAATTCCGTTTCCAGTTGAAATATCACTTGAATAGCATTTATTGTTAAAAATTTTCAATGTGCGTTGCATGAAACGATCGAGAGCGGCAACAGCTCATGACATCATTCCCCATCCCCATCCCCATCTCCATGTGTGTATCTGGGTGTGGACCATGTTCGAAACAAAACGTTAATAGACTCAGACCTTGGACACTGTTCTGCCTCTGAGACTCTACTCCAGCTCGTCCAACTCATCTGCTTCGCGGGGGGCTTGTAAACTGAGCCAACGTTAGCCTAGAGTGTCATTAGCGCTATTTTTGGGCAGTCAAATGGCCGATTTGTGTAACTGAATATGGCTCGCAATGGGGTGAGGACAGGGACAGGGGAAACGTTGCTCTAGAGTCTAGACGATGGCGTAATTTGTATAAAGAGTCAAGTGAGTTATAAATAAATATTGCGTTTCAAAACTGGATATGAAACTAACAGAATCAAAGTCAAACAATGACAGATCGCATGAGTTATGCGATTATTCGCAACAGTTTTTGAATCATAATTACGCATAACCAAACGTAGTCTTACAATGCTAACAAACTTGTGTGTATGAACATTATAATCTTAATCAAGTCCGGAAGTTTTATATCTCAACAAATTTGTTAATGCCATTAAAAAGAAACCACATGGCGTATGCGCATTCTATAATGAACTACGCCCACTCAGCTAATTATACACAAAATTGAACAATCTAATTGTTTATTAATATTTCGGCAAGCACAAACAAATCGCTAAACGTCAGAGTAGCCAAGATAAATGAAAGAGACGCAGGAGAAAGCTTCATTCAGTGGCCAATTAGCAACTTAAATTAACACCTGTTGAAAGCCTTTAGGCCAATTTAGCACCTATAACTGCCTTAATTTCATTGAAGTCGATAAAAATGTGTAATGTAAGAATAAATATAAACTGTGGCTGACTGTGAGTTGGAAGCTTAACAGCAATTTTCTTGATCGATTTTCAAAAAAAAAAAAAAAACAGACGCCGTGTTGTGCACACTGCGTCCTTGGCAATGTCAGAGTCATTCATCACTTTTTCAAAACAATATTGATGAAAGCCGCATTCCGCACATACGATGACAGACAGACAGACAACGTACATGCTGCCTTAATTGATAAAAGTATTTGCTGTCAATTTCATGTATCCAAAGAAGAAGCTTCTACCAATAAAATTCAATTAGGTCTGTCAACTTCAAATTTTATTTTTGGTTCGACTTTTTAAAGGCCAGCCCAAGACCGAAGGCTGTTGAATATTTAAGCAACGCAAAAATAAACCAAAATCGAAATGCTCAGCCCTTTGTGACTAAATAAAATAGTATTTAAATTACATATACAATATGACGCGTTTTACAGAAAATATCAAGATTATTTGGTATAATAATAGAATGGATTAAACATACTATTTAATTTGCGTATATCACCAGTGGTTAGCTTTCCCTGTTTGTATTTTCTTATCAGCTCCATTTTTTCATTTTTTATGTATGATCGTTTGTTTTTTAATTTCGTTTCGTTTCAAAATTCGCGGCTGTTTAATTTTTATTTGATGTCAGTCCAAGTTACACTACCGAATATTTTATGTATATTGGCTGTATATTTGTTTAACATCCAATAGGTTTTTATTCTTTATGTTTAGTTTTAAGCGTTTTTTACGGATCAATTAGGGCACTAAACAGCTGTGTGTAATTGATCAGCTAAAGGCAATAAATATTAACAACAGCCATGAGTTGAGTTTAATTAGTGCATGTTAAATTTTACAGTCAAAACTTAATCAAGCATAGAAAATGTGTCTTAATTTTATAGACCATTGCTTGAAATAATTGAAAATTTTCCAAATTTGAACGCAAAAAAACACTGTTTAGAATATATACATTATATATAATATACATATATATATATATTACGTATACGTCACTATAGAAATTAACACCTTTTGTTAGTTTTCAACTCGTGCTCTATGTGAGCTGTGTTGCGTGTGTACTGAGATTATAAATAGAACTTTGCTTGGCACAGACAACAATCAAGTCAACACTCAACACTCAAACTTGGGCGGTAACTCCAAGTCCCGCAATCCTAAGCGGCAGTCACAGTTCACGGTCACCCTCAAAATGTAGTTTCATTGAATATTTATTATTTACGTTGCTGTATCTTTCATTTGCATAAAAGCGCCCAAGCGTAGAATCTGTTTGTTGAATTTGATGAATTTATACGAAATTCACAAGTGTATTTTACGGATAGCACGCATTAAACGACCGCAGCTCGACGCAGTTGCTCAGACACTGAGGCGGCAACAGTGTCAGCAACATTTGTGGCTCGTTTAACACACACACACACTCAGACACACACATTTCTCCAGCGTTCTATTGTGCTCTTTGCGAACCGAAAATCAGCTGAAGAGAAACCGTGAGAGAGTTTCTTCTTGAGTTTTGTTTTGATTTTCTCAACTTGCAACTGGTTATTCAAGTTGTTATTGTTTTCGTGTTTTTCGTCTTTTTGTTTTCGTTTTTTGTTTTGATTTTGTTTTCTATCTGTTGTTTGTTATTTTTCGCAAGCATGTGTGGGAGCTTCTTCTTATTCTCTATTGTATTCCATTTAAATTTCAAAAACAGTATTTTTATGAGCTGCTGCTCGTTAACTAGCGCGCAGCAAATGGGACGTATGTGTAATATTTGTTATGTCGCAATAAAATGCGCAAATTTGTTGATTTATGAAACAGTTTCAATTGACGATTATTGTTTTAAAATTCTTCCCTTTAAAAAGGTTTTACTCAAACTTCTGGCCTTTGATATTCTTCCAATTTTATGGAGCACAATTATCGTCGATGACCTTGATTACGAAAGCCGTCATCAGGGTCCAAGGTGAGATTAATTAACAACCACAATGCCCAAAGGCTGTGCCGACTCTCCATACATATATACATTTATATATGTATGTGTAAAAAGGATATGTATTTAAATCGCGTGCCAGGCAAACCTTCAACGTTATTGTTCAACTCAAACTTCATCTACAACCCGCAACAGTTTTCTCAGGGGCATTTCCGCAAGGCTCCCCACGGTTTCCTATCAATTTAAAGGCATGTAATTTGAAAATTATTCAACTAAATACTTTGCTGAGCCTTATCAAATGCAATTTGTTAAACCACCAACATTCCGAATTTTAGGCAGTAATAATACCGTATACCTAATTTTGTAAAAGATAAGGCATATGTTTTATGCTTGAGCAAAAGTTTCCTTCGTTTTGTTTATCTCGTTTTTTCCATTTTTAAACAAATAGTATTTTGTATATACAGATTAACTACATGGTATGACCACAAAAACATTATTAAAATGTTGACATACTACACGCATGATAAAAATATACATAAAATATACATTTGTAGAGTAATACACATTTGTCAAACAGATTTTCTAATCCCATTTGTACATATTGAATCTGTGGTAACGACATCCTTTAAATGTTCATTGGTGTATAAATTCAATTTCCTCATATTTTGTAGGAAAAAGACATATCTATGATGGAATCTTCTGTAAACATGATAAATTTGTAAGCTCCGCACACATAAAATAAATATTAGTTTTGCGATTTCCTAACGGAAAGTTCAAAGCAATACAAACGAATGTATGTAAATAGTGTTTTTGTATGCTGTATATATATTTATGGATATTTTTGTATGTGTAAAAGCCGAAACGTAGTTGTGGCGATGACGTTGCCCAGTTATGCAAATTAGCGATGTTTCATAAATTTATTACAACTTTACAGGCAATAGATACAAATAAAGCTACATAAATTTGTTAAAAATGGCAAATGACTAGAGGTAATCAATCAGAATGGGATGAGTTAATGCTGCTGCCAGTGCTGAAGGACAAAACAAGCTCTGACGCAACCAGCGAGTGAAACAACCGCAAACAGAGCTAACAAATCCCATAAATGCAAGTAATTGCAACTCACGGCGTATACTTAACCTTTAGTTATTATGCATTTTATGTTTGTTCAGTTGACTTTTAATTTAAATTTAGGTTGTAAAACCCATTAATTAATGGAGATTTAAATGGAAATGTTTAAATCGCCAAAATATCACTATATAATTTCAGCGATCGTTAGTTGTGTTTTTAAGTTACTAATTTAATTACTTTAATCAAATGCCAAAAACTACTTACATTCACTGCGTAGGACCTCGCGATGGGCCTCCTTGGTGAGCATCTGCAGACTCTCGCCTATTCGGCGAATCCTTTGCGGCGTACCCTTCAGCATATTGACAGCCATTCTGTTTCAGCTGTGGAGTGAGGACTGCCAAGACATTCTGCTGTAATCTGGTGTAAGTGCCACTTCTACAGGAGGCAAACAATTAGCAAGATTGCAATGCAAAAACTTAGTACTTGGCTGCGCATTTTAATTATTTCTCAATATCTGAATTGGGTGTCAACTTGAACTGTTAAAAGGGGAAGCACCAGAATGAAGTATGTAAATGGCAGCGAGCGCGTTCAAATGGACGTTCAAACAAAGCGACTGCTCGGCGAGAACTGTGCGCAGTCCAAGAGGCGCGTCAACCGTCTGCGAACACACGACCAGCCAAGTCTCAATGTGTGTGTGCCTGTATGTACTGTGTGTGTGTGTGTCTGTTTATGTGGATAATTCTAATTTGGTGGCGTCACTTGCCGGTGGTAACAAGCCCAGCTCAGATCCATGCCAGCCAGCCAGCCAAATAGTCAGTCTGTCTACATTCTATTGCCAACGCAATGTATGTGTGTGTGTGTATGTGTGTTAGCCAAAAGTCACCCCTAGTTGAAGGTCCTGCACGCAGCGATGCCAATGACCGACCCAGTCAGTAGTCTTTTGGGACACCTGAATAGAATGTGGGCATGGAGAAAGTAGAGTTGAGTGCGAGTCGTGTCGTGTCGTGACACGAATAAGCACGATTAAACCAGAATTCATAAAACATTTAATAAATAACCTAATTAATATACTTGCGTGCGTGTCACGCTGCCATCTCTACATAAAAGTGCGTTTTCGTGACCAACTAAGCTAATGCTTAATTAGTGTAAAAGTGCAGCACATAAAATACAACACCTGGCGCATATTTACTTGAAGTTACACACCCTTAGGGTGACTAGATTAATACAAATAACAGCTAAGAAACTTGAATTGAATTGCATTTATTTTATGAAAAATACTCGATTGTTTCTTAAATAAATTAGTAAGTATAAGTTGTATAATGCTTGGTGTTCTTGGTGTTAGTTACAAAAATTTGTCGTTTTGCATTTTTAGCTTAAGTTAGGATTTTTATTGTATTATACAAAAAACTTACACACATAGATAATTGCTAAATTTTAATTGTGTTAATTAGACTAAAAATTTCATAAAACATTTGTGCAACAAAAACGCATTGCAATTAACTTTTTCACTTGCCCGTTCTATAAATAAATACAAAATTAACGTATATAAATATACATTTGATCAATTTGTTGAAAAAATTATTGGCCGAACAATAAAACTGTGCTCGCTTTCTTATTAAATCATTTAACAATTTGTTTGTTTGTTGTTGCATTGTTTACATATAATTAAAACCCGATTGCTTGAACAATATTGGTAAATAGATCGATTGATCGATCGATCGATAGACAAAGGTATCCAAAGGACCCTTACTTCGAATAGTTATATAACTAGATTGTCTATACATATAGAGCTTGATTACATAATACTACCAGTAACTATATGCTTAGTGGGCAGAGCTATAGAGCCATAGTATTATTTGCATCTCAAATGTGTAAATAAATCTTGAATTTTTGATTTAGTTGCTTTGTGCTTAACACTTATTTCGAAGCGTAAAACATAAAAATTAAATCAGTAGAATTACAGGAGCCTTGCGAATCCTATTATCCATAATTATAATCTCAAACTATCGTTAGTGATGGTTACACAGAATTACACCAAATAAGAATAAAGTAATTAATAAATTGAAAAGCCTATCGAATTATTCATCAGCTCAATAAATAAATATGTTAATAATTAAAATCATTAATAATATTATTAATTATAGAAATTGATTAATTAAATTTTAGTGGACGTAACATGGAATCGCATTTAAATCGAACAAACTCATTAATAAATACGTAAGTCTCGCACTTTCTGCGTTCTCACTTGAAAATTGTGGAATTGTGGCAAAATAAATATATAGTTAAATACAGCGAGTTAGTTAGACTAAATTAGCATCAATAGTGAAATAAATTACAATAATAAACATAACAGGAAACGTTTTTAGCAATACTATTCATTTTCATTAGAACTCTGCATCGTTGCTCCAACCAACCAAACGCCCAATTGCCTAATTGGTTGACTGGCTAAGTTATTCGAGAATCAGCCTGGCTCTGGGTTCTTGTCTCGGGGAATGAGTATAGTTAGGGGGAATTGTAGGAGTAATTCTTGTTGTTGTAGTAATAGTAACCATGGCCGACAATTCGTTAGTGCCAAAAGTCTATTTGATACGTCTCAGCGGCAGCGTGGGACTCTCAGGAGGCGTATCACCCCCAGCGCTGCCACCGGAGCTGCCACCAACCACAATATGTTGCAATGAGTGTTTCTTGGTCACGCTCTTGAAGGGCGCTCCCAGCTTGCGCGGTCCACGTGGCGATGCCGCAGCCATGCCGCTGTTGGTGTTGGCCTCCATCGCAGCCGTGGAGCCGGCGGAGGCGGATGGCGCAATGCCAAGCGTTGGTGTTGTCGAATCAATGGATGCCTGTACCCAACCTGCAAACAGTTATGAATTAAGTACTGATTGAATCGGATGTAAATCAAAATCATATTTACCCTTGACGGAGGCACGATTGTGATCGATCAGAGCAGCGGCAAGCGGAGCACCAGCACTGCTGGCATTGGATTCACGCAGTGTGCCCAAAGTGGACAACGGCATTGGATTGTAAATGCGACTGGCAAAGTCCTCGAAAGTTGTGCTCTCCTTGTAACGCGACGATACGCTGTCCAGAGACCGATTGCGCTCCTCATAGCTGCAGCAATAAAAAAAGAAATGTAGACCTTTAGAGTGAGTCAATAATAAGAAAAGTAAGAAAGTTATGGTCGAGAGTGCTGGACTACAAGACACCCTGTGCATAGTCCCTCAGACACCATAACTATTATATTAAAATATATTTTTTCCTTCGTTATTATGCGATACATTTCTTGTTTCTTTCTTTCTATATATATTTTTTTGTATACATCATTAATAAAAAATAGTCCAAACATAAAGGTCTTTTGCATCTAGCCTTTAGAATTTTGATAGAATGAGTCTACATATAAAATTTGGTGCATCTAGCCCTTAGCGCATTGATATAATTAGTCTACATACCAAGTTAAGCCCTTAAATTCTTGATAATTGGAAACTACATATCAAATTTGAAGCAGCTAGCTCTTACAATTTTAAAGATCGGTTATTTTTAAGACAGAGGACCACACACTCGGACATCACTATCGTCTACGCTGATTACGGAATCTACACCGCCTTTTTCTGCTTGTAACATACTTTGCTCAAACTTAATAAACCCTCGACACAAGATCAACGGACCGAAGAACAACTTACAATTGCTGGTAGAGCGGCAGAGCTGCGCGTTTGGTGCGACTCGCATTGATGGCCGTGGCACGGATGAGTGTGGCCAGGCAGGCGCCACTAACGACACTCTCGTTGGCAAGTGGCCCAAACCACGGCACCTCTGGCTTACGGTTGACTGTCACACGGAACAGTCCATTCCGCAGAGGATACACAACGATGAGCACGTCGCAAAACTCGGTCGGCAGAATGTCGCGTCTATAGTCGCGATGATGTTCGCTCCAAACGATGTGAACCTCATCGTTGCCCAGATGCCGGGTCTTCAGCAGCATAGCCTCCGATGAGTCTGAGGGCATGCGCGTTGCCACATGATAGACAACCTCCAGGAAGGGCGTGGCATAATACGGAGCCGTTGCACCGCAACCCTGACGCGGCAAACCGCCCAGAAAGCCGTTGTGTGTCTCCAGGTCAATCTCCCAGCCAAGGGCGGAGACAAACATTTCGTACATGCTGCTGCCACTTGTATTACGCAGAATGCTCGTCTTATCCTCCTGCCCAGCGGCCACATAGATGACGGCCATCTTGTGCGTCTCCCGGCACTTTTGCAGATCCACATTGCGCAGTTCCCGCAACAGTTTCTCACTGCGCTGCAGAAGATGCGTCCGCGAGCGACGCTCCCAGCCAGCCAGACCCAGATGGGCGAAGAGCAGGCGGCAATATTGGAATGGCGTCTCCACCCGATTGGGCAGACTGCCCGCGCCCGTAAACGAATCAAATGACGCGGACGCACTGTGCAGAGAGCGTTGATCCGGCTGCAGCAGAGATGCATGCGAACCAGCGTGACGCAAGGCGGATTGTGTCTGCTGTGCTGAGTGCGCCACAAACTCCTGCTCCAGGACACGCTGATTGAGTATGACGGATATGGCCTGTGCCTCCTGGGCGCTGCTCAAGGGACTGCAACAGGGCGCATTCAGCTCAGACACTGTGGGCGGCACACACTCCGGACTGGTGTGTCCAATGTACGCGAGCATATCGTCCAGCTGGTCCAGATCAGGGGCCACATCCTTGGCCAGGGGCAGCTCACCGGCTGGCCGATGTCGCAGCGTGTGTCGCGGCATTTGCATCTCTTGTCCCACCATCGAGTCCATGGGCTGACACATCTTACCCGCGTGCCTCGAGGGTCCATCATATCGCTCCGAGCTGAACTGAGCATGAGTGGGCAACGTGTCGCTCTTGCGGGGCTCCGAGTAGAGGATGGAGGCATCCCAACAGGCCTTTCCATTGAGATCTCGCATGAGCACACGCACCTGCTTCTCGGCGGTGACCAAGCCCGCTGTGATGCCTCCGCCCGGCAGCTTCAGTGTTGGCAGCTCTATGAAACTGGCCACCAATCCCGGATTCAACATAAACAGCTGCAAGTTCTGTGCATTCACCACCGAGGGCAGCTCCACGGAGTCGCGACGCTCCAGATGATTGCCACCGTTGCTGCCGCCTCCGCCGCAGTAAATATCATCGTGCTCCTCCACCATGGAGCTCAAGCGTGACGCACCAATACCCATGGGAAAGTGACCCAAGTGAGTGACCAGGTGCATGGCGACCGCCCGGGCGCACAGGCGTATCGCCGAGATGCAGGCCTGGATGGTCTCCGACGTCTGGTAACTGGCCTCCGGGAGTCGTCCATCGCCCTGCAGATCATCGCTGGCAATGTGCATGTCGAAGTCATCGTCTGCCGTCAGCTTGACCCGCTCGTGACGCGGCGCCCCCGAGGCGACTTGCAGCAGGACGCGCAGCACTTGAAGCACCAGCGTGTCGCCCTGGTCGTTGTGCGGCTCCAGCATGAGGGCAGCCGGAATGGACATGCAGAACTCGCCCAGGCAGAGCATCAGCGACGTCAGCACCACCTTGTCCGCATCCTTGGGCTTGCTCACATTCTGGATCTCCAGGGCCTTGCACAGTGCCGTGATGATCAGCTGCGGCAGGCGCTCAATGGCCGCCAGTTGACGACCTCGCTCCGCGCACAGCTTCAGCGCGTCCACGGCGATGACGGCGATGGTGTGATGCTTGAACTGCAGCGCCTGGAGGAGCACCTGGAGCACCTCGCGTATGCGCGGATGAAAGCTGTTCGCACTCGTGTCCTTGGGCAGCAGCAGGTCCTTGGGATGGGGCACCGCCTGCTGGAAGTGCGCGCGCTGTGGCGCGTTGCGTGCGGGCTGCGAGAGTCGCAGGAGCAGCCACTGACCCAGCTGGCAGAGGGCGATGCAGCGCGCCTTCGCCGAGGGCTCTCGCCGGGCACAGCGCAGCATGATGTTGAGTATGTGGTCCTGCAGATCGGGGCATTCCATCAGCTCGAACTGCTGTGCCGTCGGCTGCAGCACGGGGCGGGGCAACAGCGCGGGCGGATACGAGAGCAGCGAGCCCAGGAGGGCAGCCACCTCGGCACGGGGCGTGCTGCGTGTAACCTCCAGGGAGGTCAGCAAGATGGCGCTGGCGTGCACCAGATCCAAGAGCAGCAGTGTGTGTCCCGGCAACAGCAAACTGAGCAGACGCGGTCCCTCCAGATGCTTCATGATGGCGTAGATCAAATCGCGATCTTCGCCGGTGAGCAGCTGATGCAGTGCGTGATAAAAGAGCGGCAACTGCTGCATGCCCACGGCACCTTGAAGGGCCAGAGCGCAGAGCAACTGCAGCGCCCACAATTTGCCCTTCTTGAAGCTGCGATCCAGGGACAAGGCGCCGTAGCACCAAGGCGCCACAACGCCAATCGGCGGCACCAGAGTTGGCGGTGGCGGCGTGCTTTGGTTGTCGGTTGAGATGCCTTGGTTCTGTTTAATCTTGATGAGGTTCTGCGTCATCTCCAGCAGATGCCTGAAGACCTGCGCATGCAGCTCCGACTTGGGAATGCGATTCACATCGCCGAGGGCGCCCAGCATGCGCTTCCACATGATGGACGTGGAGTCGGGCAGCCAGCCAGTTGCAGTACCGCCCAGCATTATGGATCGACGCTCGCTGCCGTAGCTGCCGGCACCGAAGCTGCCCGAGTTGCCATCCTCGAGGCTGCCCGAGTCAACGGCGAGCACATCGATCTGCAGCTGGGCATCCTTGATGGAGCCACCCTCGATGCCGCTGCTGGCCGTTGGCGATGGACTGCGCGAGCCGGCGCCACTCTCGTTGTCCTCCACCTGATCCCCATCCTGGTAACCGTCCACATCGTCTATGGCCTGATGAGAGCCACGACGTCTTCGGCTTTTGCGCACTGGCGCCAACGAATCCAACGACATGGCTCGGCGCAAATCCTGCACATTGTTCTGTGCATTCATTGTGTGCTCCAGACACGCCCTGATGTCCACCGGGGCCTCGACTTTGGGCGCTGCAGTGCGTCGCCGGCGAATCCGTGAATTTCTCGCTGCAGAGGCCAGGCTGCCCTCGCTGTAGCTGCGGCTCAGCATGGGAGTTAGGGGGACCGGGCGTGTGCCATGCCCACTGCCGCCATGGGATTGGGTGTGCTGGTGATGTGTCCGATGTTGATTCGCGGGCTGCAGCGACCGAGACTGTTGACTGTTGCTGCCCGCCTGCGAGTTCTCATCGGAGCGACTGCTGTTGGACTCGGCGATGCTCTCGCGTTCCCGCTGCACGCCGGTGGCTGCACTGGCACTGGCACTGGCACTGGTGCTCCCCGATCCCTGCCAGACGCTGCCAATGCGTCGCCGCTTGCCGCGACTCTCGGCCACACGATCCAGCGGCAGGTCGAGCAGATTGATCCCGTACGTGTAACGCGAAAAGACGCGCGTCAGAGTCTGAATCGTCTTGCTCCACTCGACGATCAGCTCCTCGCGATGCGTCAGCGACTGCAGCACGGTGAGGAACTTCTCCCACAGCACCACGTTGACGGGCACATTGGTGTGCGCCCGTATCCAGGTGACAATGAGTGTCTGGAATATCGCCGAGCCGAGTATGCCGCCCAGATTGGCGCTCTTGGACCCACTGGGTGATGGATTCTGGTGCAGCACAACTGAGGTGACCTGCAGGAGCACAAGCAACAGCTGCTCCCAGGTGCGCGACTCCATGCGCGTGTTCATCACCATGGTGCGATACACATTCAGCACCTTCTTGCAGATCTCCGTCTGCTCCTGCAGCGGCGTCGATCGATAGTCCCGCGAGCGTGTGGGAAAGCAAATGTTCAGATTCGCCGTGTTCACGAGGAACACATTCGCCGCATTGGTGACAAACACCTGCAGCACATTCTGCATGCCCGCCCGCACCACCTGCTGCTGCTCCCTGGATCCCTGCATGGCGCCCACGTAGGAGGGCGTCCTCAGGCGTTGACTGCGTGGCGTGCCGCCAGCATTGGAGAGACTCGATGGCGTTGTCGCCGCCTGTTCGTCGTTGGGTTCCAGCAGAAACGGAGGCGGCGTGCTGCCCGTCATCCAATCCCGATAGACAGCAATGGCCGTGCGAATAGCTTCGATTTGCGCCTTGGATGTGAAGTTCAGGAGGAACGCCTGCCGATAGACCTCGTGCACGAAATTAATGTTCTCCCGACTCACATAGAAGACATCGCGCACAATGAGTCCCTGCTGGTAGCCCAGCAATCTCACATGGTCCACGCCCTCGATTTGCAGCGCACAGTCCAGACGATGGCTGAGGAGCCTCTCGTGGGTGAAACGGGATACCCAATTGATGAGCACCACCACACAGGAGGCCATCACCTCCTCCTTCTTGTGTATTGAACGCATGACGGGCATTTCCAGTCGTGGATTGTAGATCGATGTGCTGGCATCGAAGCTGGGCGAGAATACGGGCAGAAAGACGTCCTTAAAGCGTTGCAGCAGAAAGGCAAACGCCCGATGATCCTTCTGGGCGCGATTGTCTCGCCAGCGCAGACAGGCCGCCGTTTGTACCATGCTGTTGAGCAGCACCTCGAGTCCATCTCGTGGATCTGGCGGCGCCGACTTTTCGCTGGACGATGGCGGCAACAGGGCGACCACCTCGGAGCTCTGCACGGGATGCGAGAACGCGTTGTCATGGAACACGGAGGCCATGCCCCCGTCGGCCTTCATATTGGGATGTGAGAGAAAATCCGTGGCGCTGAATTCCGTATCGGGACCCACCACGCCCTTCTGGGGCACTATAAGGCCGGGTATCAAGTCTGCATACATGGCATGCACATAGCCCGGCGCATTCTCGCCCAGCGTCTGATACCACAGCAGAAAGTACCTGCGAAAAACAATCGAGAATTAGTTGAGAATAGAATATTGTGTGGCGTGTGATAATTCGCTTACTTGACACCCTCGCGTCGCAGCTTTGGCGAGTTGCCCAGATGCAGGAGCTTGGCCATGATGCGGCTGAGTGAATGGCATTGCCATCGGCGTGCCAACAGCTCCGGGAGCAGGCACAGTATCTTCTCCAGCAGCCATAGTGAACCATCCAGTTCCTCGCGATGCGCCTTGTGAACTGCGTGGCAAAATGGAAAAAATATGCATTAAAAAAATCACATCAAAGCAATTAAAATCCTAGACAGCTCAAGATTCCTAAGCAAGCACATGCTGATGGGTCGGGACGAGCACAAGATGCAAGACAGCGAGTGCGAGAGAGACAGATTGTGCGAGTGAAAGGGTCGATGAGTTATCGTATTCCAACTTTTGTATTCGCCAAGATATCGCTAAAATTAATGCATTCGCGGGAGTGTGAAAATGAAATAATGCGAATGACAAGCGTTAAATAATATTTTTTTTAATTTTATAAAGTTGTTTCGACTTTTAATTTCTCTAAAAATTCGTAAAATGATATTTAATCAACTGCAAAATATTGAAACATATTGAAAGGTCTTTAGGGAAAAGAACGAGATGAAATGGATTTAGCAAATAAAGAAATTTAATATAGATGTTCCGATTTTCAATTTTCATAAGAATTTGCAAATGATAATTATATGACTGCAAACTATTTGGAAAGGAAAAGAATTTGTATGAAAGGGGAAACGAAGAGATAAAAACAATGAATAGTAATTTTATAGATCTGTTCCGAATTTCAATTTCTCTAATAATTCGCAAAGTGATATTAATTCATCTACAAAATATTGAAACATAATGAAACATAAAGGTCTTTAGGGGAAAGAAGAGATAAAAAACAAGGCAAATATTTAAATGAGTATATTAGATATTTATCTGATATCGTAATTTTATAAAGCTGTTCTTATTTTCAATTTCTCCAAGAATTTGCAAAATGATGATGTCAAACTGCAAACTATTGGAATAAGCTAGGAAACAGTAAACGATGAAGAAATTAAATAAACGAATTTTTATGAAAGGCCGTTAATATAATAGTGTGGTCGAACGAAAAAGAGAGATGAAAATCAAGGCAACGTTTAACATAATGATGAATCAAATGCCCAGATATGTATATATGAATATCTGATACCAAAGCAAACACGGGAATATGATGAATTACTGAATAGATCAATAAGTCAAAGGCACACACAAACTTACCAATATGAAACGGAAGTTCTGCCGGTAAAGGTATAAAATAGAGAGGACAAAAGAATAGAAGGAATTGAATTTAGAATAAATATTTTGTTAAACATAATCATGTATATGAAAACGCTTTCAAATCTTTTTGTGTCTTTTCTGTTGTTTTATTTAACTCTGCATAAATTGATGGGGCAAAATATCATAAACATAGATAAAAAGACGAAAACATGAAGCAACCATTAATTTTAATGTGGTTTGCCTTCTTAATTAGCCGAAAATAAGATTAACAAAATTAGGACAAAGAGTTTACGGAAAACAGTGTACTAAAAAAGAAGAGGAAATACTCTATTTGTGTGATATATGTATATTTGTGTGTTTAAATTACCTTTCTGTTTGAGATTCGCTTCGGCCTGGATGAAGGTGTCATAGAGTATAAAGTAGACATGGCTGTAATTCGTCTCGAACAGCGACTTGGACTCTTCATAGTCGACATTATCTGCAAGATTAAGACCAGGAAAAGAGATATTGTGAGATTATGGCTTAAATCCGAATAACCCAATTGCAGTTGCATTTGATCTTATCAGCCCGTTAGCTTCTTACTTGGCCAACAGGTGACGATGGTGACGCAATGACGCCATCGTCATTGATTTGTAAGTAAACAAAGAGCCACCATATTCGAATAAACATGTACTCCGATAACGGTAAACTCATATGGGTATTCGACTTTAACTACAGTTAGTCAAGTAATTGTTTTGAATAAAAAATAAAACAATATTTAATTTTCTTTGGGAGTCGGAATAAAAAGAAAAAATATATATAGTTCAAAGTAAAATTTCAGAATAAGATTTTAAATTAACAATTTATTTAAAAAATTGTATTAATAAGGTGTCACATTTTGCCCGATTTTAGGATACCCAAAAAACCTAATCAGATTAATAAGAAACACACTGCCGTTCAACTAACTAGGTTCATGATTACCGAGGTAGGAATTGGGCTGTAATGCCTAAACCAATATTCCGATTTACATGCAATTTTTTTCTATAATTCTCTGATCTTATATTAATTAGATGCCAAAGTATGATTTTCATAAACTTAATATTTATTGCTTATTTATTTTTTTTCTGAAAGAGTAACAAACTAATCAGATTAATAAGAAAAGTTTCAAAAGTTTCGAAAATTGAAATAACTCAATAAACCATTTTTTTTAATAAAATTGCCAAAATTGCCAATAAAATTGCCAATGTAAATTTCGCATTTTGTCAAGAGACTTTGCTGACTAACTGTATGTTCTATTGCAGACTTGGAAAATAAACATTTAACCTAAACCACACACACATGACGAATATTCCAATGAACAAATGAAAACCACAATCTGATGGGCTCAAAAAATGCGTTGAAAAAAAACAAAGTTTGATGAATCAGTGCCAGCGGAAAGGGGAAGGGGGTAGGGGAAGGGGTAGGCGGAGAGGCGACTGCCGGCATTGCTGTCATCAGCGAAACGCTGCAAAGCAGAAGAAAGCTAAACATTGAGGGAAAAGAGTAGGCCAAGAAACCTTTAAAACTGGTTTCATTCTATATGCTAGAAGGCCAAAACGAAAAAGCGGCAACAAAATGCGACGCTGATGATGTTGATAAAAAGTTACAAACAATTGGAAAAAAGAACTTCCAATACGCGCATGTATATGTGTGTGTGTGTGTGAGTAGCAGACTCTGCGTGTAATTTGCCATAGTAAAAACAACACGAACAACAACAACAAAAACAATGGAAGCAATGAGCAATGAGCGGGTGCAAAGCACCTGTTGGAACTGTTTATTTGCTCCACGTTGGGTGGTTTCAAAACTGCTCCTCCGTTCAATGACACAAAAAGAAAGTTACACAGCGAGTACACACATACTATGTACATATGTATGTATGTACACATGGATTTGGCTGGTGTTGAAATTGTAACAACAAAGTTGCCACTCAGTCAACAGTTGCCGCCAGTTGGATAGCTCCATAATAATTTGTGCCGCGTTTATCATTTGACGTTTTTTCACACATTGCGCGTTGTGTATCTGACTGTGTCTGTGTGTGTGTGTGTGTGTATGTGTGTTTCTTTCTACATTTTTTTTGCATAAATTAATGTGTTGCCATTTGTTGAGATATGCTTTTTGTAGTTTCCAACAGGAAATAGCATTAACCGCTGTGGGCCGTAGCATTTGTTTTATTCATAATAATAATAATAATAGCCAGCATTTGTTAATAACCTACCAAAGTGGTTCATTTATATGGCAACGACAACGACGGCCATGGCTAAAACGCCCACCTGTCTGCCGAAGTCCAAGGTAAATAACAATCATATATACTTAAATATTTAACCAGTTTTGTTTTTGTTATTAAAGATTTGATGAAAGAGCAAATCACACAATACATTACCTAATATTGTGCGCAGGTGTCGCAGACGGGAGGCCGAATCCTTTTTGCAATCTTGCAATTTGGCCGTCGACTTTTTCACATCTGCATGTGATTTTTTCGTAAACATTTTGCACTTTTACCTTTTCTCTTATATACTTAATATTTGCACACAAACATTCTTAACTAATTCGTTTGATTTCGTTGCTAAACAACATAAATAAATCGCACACACAGAAACGCACACACTGTACACTTTCTTTTCGCACTTTGTCCAGCGGAGCCCCAGAGAGCTCCCGGAGAAATTATTAGCAACGAACGAACGAACGCCCGCCAGACCAAACAATCATCCGTCCGTCCGACCACAACCAACGAAGCTGACGTTGCTCTGCCGCTGCTGCTGTCGATGATGTTGCCGTTGGTGCTGCTGCTGCTGCTGCTGCTTTTCGCAGTTCGTTGTAAATTTTTTTTTGCTTTTATTTCATGTCTACACATTCGCTCTCCCAGCACCCAATTGCACATACACACACTGGAGTCGTGCAATTTCCAATGCATCTGAATTAGTTATAGTTATACGAGTATTAACCGATTTACACCACATCATTGAACATTATTTGCTGGATCACGGACACGGGAGAACAAGTTTAATGCGTTTTTGTACGGAAAAAAAATAATCTGCGACGCGTTTGCGGACTAAAAAAAATTCGGCCAACTAACCAGGTGGAATGTTACTTAACAGTAAGCTATAACAGCTAAAATAACACTGTTCTTTACAGAACTGTCATTAACAGTAAGCAATAGGAATTTGATGGATAAAATTGCTAGAATCTCGTTTTTTAACTATTAAAAAATTAAAAAATTAATGTAAGTATTTTAAATATAAAAAATAATACAATTGATATTAAAATTTACTTGATAAAAAATAATATCGAATTTCAATTGAACAGTCTGCGTACTTATCGATATTTCAGACGACTATCGATATTATGTTCTGTTATTTACGTTCTGTTGTAATCGGTGTATTATTTAAATTTTTAAATGTTTTGTTACAGCAGCAAAAAAAGCTCAAATAAAAATTTCTTTAATAAATTATTTTATCAGAATATAAGTAATCTTTGGTTTTAACTGAGTTAATTATTGAGAACATAGTAAAATCTTTAAAATTAAATGTAAGCAAATGTTTGACAGCCCTGGTCTAGTTGTCATTTGCGCCAGATTCTCTGTCTCATTTCATTTTGAAGCTTCAAAATCGTTAGGCATGATTTGCAAGATTTAAAAGCTCGGACATATTAAATATTTATTGAAAATTTTAAAAGAATTCGAGCTGCAAAACTAAAAGCAGAATGGCAAAACCCCAACCAAATCCACGTCCTTCAATGGATGAAGACCGTGCAGCTGCTTTGATTGGATATCGGAAGAAACTTTTGGATCACCGCGAAATCGAGTCCCGTTTGAAGGCGCTCCGGGACAAGCATAAGGAGTCTCAAGCGGACTTTCAGAAGTCCGAGGATGATCTGAAGGCCTTGCAGAGCGTCGGCCAAATGCTGGGAGAAGTCCTCAAGCAACTGACTCCGGACAATTTTATAGTCAAGTCGGCAAATGGACCACGTTATGTGGTTGGCTGTCGTCGCCAATTGGACAAGGCGAAGCTGAAGCCGGGAACTCGTGTGGCCTTGGATATCACCACGCTGACGATAATGCGCTACCTGCCCCGTGAGGTGGATCCCCTGGTGTACAACATGTCTCACGAGGATCCCGGCAATGTCGACTATTCCGCCATTGGCGGACTAAGTGACCAAATCCGAGAGCTGCGTGAGGTAATCGAGCTGCCACTGATGAATCCCGAGCTATTCATACGCGTCGGAATTAATCCGCCCAAGGGCTGTTTGCTGTACGGTCCACCAGGCACAGGGAAAACACTTTTGGCCCGTGCCATTGCCTCCCAGCTGGATGCGAACTTCTTGAAGGTCGTCTCCTCGGCCATTGTGGACAAGTACATTGGGGAGAGTGCTCGTCTGATACGCGAGATGTTCTCCTACGCACGCGACCATCAGCCGTGCATCATCTTCATGGACGAGATCGATGCCATCGGCGGGCGTCGCTTCTCGGAGGGCACATCCGCTGACCGCGAGATTCAGCGCACCTTGATGGAGCTGCTCAACCAAATGGACGGATTTGATGCTCTGGGTCAAGTCAAGATTATAATGGCTACCAATCGTCCAGACACTCTGGATCCGGCTCTAATGCGTCCCGGTCGCTTGGATCGCAAACTGGAAATCCCGCTGCCCAACGAAATTGCTCGCCTGGACATACTCAAGATTCACGCTGCTCCTTTGGCCAAACATGGCGAAATCGACTACGAGGCCGTCGTCAAGCTGTCGGACATGTTCAACGGCGCCGATCTGCGCAACATTTGCACGGAAGCTGGACTATTTGCACTCCGCGAGGATCGCGAGTACGTCATCCACGAGGACTTCATGAAGGCCGTGCGCAAGACTGCCGACAACAAGAAGCTGGAAAGCAAACTGGACTACAAGCCCATTTAAGAGCCAAAATGTAGCTAACTTGTAATTTTTCTTTTTATATAGTGAGCGTATTTAACATGAATGTCAATCACTTATTTATTAATTGGCTATTACTTTTCTAATGTAACCACGATAAGAACTCAATTAAATCAAGGGTAATTGGCCCTAATCGTTGCTCCTTCTGTCATGATTTAGTATCATACGACTCTGGAGAGCAACTGCACTTAACTCTTAAAGTAAAAATTTGAATTCCCTTTAGTTTTCTAACAGCACCATGCTTTTTTCGACCCATCTAAAGAAATTTTGTAGCTCTGATGTAGTTAAACATTCTAGTGACGTGTGTTTCTTGTCAATACAAAATATATCACTTTTTAAAAGAACACAAATATCAGAGTTTCTGAATACCCTTATTACTTTTTTGCGTAGTGCCGAGTGACTAACACTTTTTTAGGGAATTCCCTAGGGAAAACTCAAGCAGGACTCCCTAGGGAAAACTCCAGCCGGACTTCCTAAGGAATTCATGTTAAAATTAATATTGCTCGTCACAAAATTTGATACTTATCAGCAATTTACCTCGTAAAGGGGTTTTTTAATATTTGTTAATTGCATTTCTAATGTAATATCGATAAGGATAAGTTTGATTAGGGCTAATTACCAAAAATGGTTTCCACTTTGTCCTGATTTAGTACCATGCGATTCCTGAGAGCGACGGCACGTCGCATACGCAAATCCTGGCGAGTATCTCGCCGACTTAAAGCCTGGAGTTCGATCAGTAAAGTAGTCCTGGCAGGATACGCCTTGATGATATGCGCGCACAGTCTCTTTGGATACTTTCCGGCTCGATTTTGTCTAAAGCATGAAAAGTTTAAATTTTCCAAGCCAATGGCTGTTTATTGTTTTGTGGTTGCCATGATTTTTGGAGTATTCTATGTGCAGTACATTTGGAAGGAATTCCAAAGTGGTCAAATCGATAAGCGCGATGCTATTAACATCTATTGCTATCTAAATGCCTGCGGTGGATTGCTGCATTATTTGTATCAATGGTCAATTTCCGTGCACATTGTGAATTTGCTAAATCAAATGTCGCTTTTTCGAGTAATCAACTATTTCAGTGTCTCGGTTGTGTCGATGATTCGCGCCATGATGTTGGTGTTGGTCAAAATCTTTGGGTTTCCACTGCTAATGCAGTTGACCCTCGTTTTCCATCAGAGGCACAAGCACTTGGAGCTGAGCTGGACGAGCACGACCAAGACGATGATACCGATCATTGCGGGCAGCCACTTGAATAACTGTTACTTTTGCAGCGTGGTGATTGCCAGGGCAATCTTCAATCATATCAACAAGTTACTCAGCCAGATTCTGTCGGAGGTCAACAGATTGCAAACTCCTTTGGAGATGCGACTGCACAAACCCTTTTACCGAATGCAACGCTTCTGCGATCTGGCCGATCAACTGGATGAACTAGCCACAAAATATGCCCTTGTCCACGTTTATTGCCAGGGCCACATGGGAGTTGCTTGCTTCTCGTTGGTCATTTTCATGGGAATCAATCTTTTTAGTGCTACTTTGGGTTGTTATGTGCAGTATCAAGCCTTTGTGGATTACGTTATGCTCGAAACTCCCTATGATGTGCCACAAGCATTGTCCCATTTTGTATTTATCGCTCTGCCATTTCTGGAGATCGTGCTGCTGGCCAAAGAAAGCCAGCAATTGCTAAATGAAGCAAGTACATTTATTATATTTCAAGTCCAATTTATTAACTGCTTGGATTTCTTTTCCACAGGCCCGGGAAGCAGGAAACTTGCTGCAACGTATGAACTTGGAGCATGCTGACGTTCGATTCAAACAGGAAGTGGACGCGTTCTGGCTAAAAGTGTCCACAATCCAATTCAAGCTGATGCCTCTGGGACTTCTTGAGTTGGATGGATCCATGGTCAACAAGATGTACACGACGATTGCTGGCATTTTATTGTTTCTCATTCAGAATGATCTAACTGTACGATTTTCGTTAAAGTAATCGATAAAGCTCAATAAAGATGAACCTGTTACTGATGATGAAGTGCAGAAAAGTGACGATATAACAAAGCGCAAATTGCTGTTATCTGCACAATTACATGGTGCGAGTATGTCCCAGAGAATTCGGCGCCACGCTTCAAAGACTGTTAATTGAAAGCCCAGCTGACACTGATGCTGGATCCCTCCGTGGTCTGGTACAGGATTACCCCAAGTTTGATAGAAATAATCAAGGGTCGTAAGATATTTAGGATATTATGATAAAAGTAGAAAAATAACTTTAATTTTTGATTTATATTTTAAAAATTAATATTAACTCTTATTTTTCAACTTTTAAATAAAAATTGAAAAATAACTCTTATTTATAATTTTTATCATAAAAATGGAAAATAAGAGTTCAAAATAAAAATTGGAAAGAAAAGTTTATCCGGTTGCTGGGAAGACCTTTCAAAAATAGCATATGAGGAATTCTTTCGAGGTCCCTGGCATTTTTTTAGGGCTTGATTTTTTTTTTCTGCCTCATAACTCTTATTTGAAATCACTGGAAATAATATAAAGAATTTGGCCTGCTGCCGGGTCAGTACCTTGGCGTGCTCCAATAATAAAGCATGAATTTCTAATAAAGGGATAAGCATGTATTTTTTTTCAGGGACTGTAAAAATAATTAATTTCAAGTTTTATAGATCTGTTCACAAACATTATTTTTGAGCAAAGAAAGAAAGCTTAAGGAAAAATCATTATTTCATGACTTTTATTTTTTGCTCAAAATAGTTTCGACTTTTTCTTGGGAAACAAAGGCGAGAATGATACATATTCCTAGTCAATAAGCCAAGACAATCCATAATAATAATCCATTTAAAAAAAAAAAACAAATGCTTGTGGAGAACATCAAATTAAGCCTTGTCAAAATTACCACTTGAATTTTATATTTTGAGCAAAAAATAATTGATTAAAAAACCAACAAATAATCGTTATTTGCAGTCCTTGTTTTTGTATGGCTCCAACGATCTATTGCTTGCAATGCTGCTGCACCTTTAAATATATCAAATTCGTAATCTCCACCTCAGTTGCGGTTGCTATATCGTCTGGTAGCTTACTCAGCAGCTCATCCCAAAATGGGAAGATCGTTCTGCTCTTTTTTTTGTTGTTACTAATTAAGTCGCGCAGTAAAGCAGCAATGCCATTATCTCCTGTCGGTTCCTCCACCTTAGGCCTTTTTAAATCCTTTGACTGCTGCAAGGGGAGTTTTTGTTTATTAATTTTAAAGTATACTGATAAATAGTACCTACATAGGAATAAGCCGACGACATGCTTGCCTCCAACTCATCGTCTGTGAGGACCCAGTTTGGTTCTTCCAAGCTAGCAGCCATGGAGCTATCTTCGCTGACGTCTGGGTGGGGACTGGAGCATGCATCGGGTCTGCATGCCGGGCTATCCACAAATATAAAGGCGCTGGTTTTGGTTCTACAACAAAAGGTGTTTAATGCATATAGAAAATTATATCGGATCATAACTCACCGTCTCTCCAACGACGTGACAGGCAGAAAAGCCATATGCTCTGCGAACTGCCAATCGACTATGTCGTTGACTTGGGAGTCACTCGCACTTTTGGCCAGCTTGCTGCGATGATATCTCAGACTGTCCCGCAGAGACGACCATGCGCTCTTGCATTCATCCGCTACAAAGCATAATTATCATTAATTACTCGTATTTTAACGCATTAACATGTATCTTACTTTCTTTACTTATTTCTGCAGCAATGCTTTCCCACGCACTTTTCACCGATGTTTTATCAAAATACTTCTTTTCTGTGACCCGCCAAAGACAAGGTCTTGCCTGAACTGCTTTTATCAGAGCAATCTTCTCCTTACGTTGAAAATTTGCATCTCTCTTTTTGGTTTTGCGCATAGTTTGTGCCGCCATCTCTCACTTGTCACTTCCGAAATAATTGCAAGCAATATATTTCTGAACTGTGTATCAATTTATCAGCAAGGTATCCAACACTACGGAGACTAAAAGTTCTTGGCAAATTTTATACAAAAAAAAAACTGTGCCAGGAATTTTTAGTTTAGTGTTTCGTTGCTTGAGCGAAAAACACAGATTAATATCGATTTTTGGTCTATCGATAGCGTGTGTGGACCGAGAGAACAGCTGATTCACAGCTTAGGAATACAATTACAATTGTTTTGGAAGTGACAAGTGAGAGATGGAGGCAAGAATTGTGCGCAAAACCAAAAAGAGATGGATATGTATTTACGACAATATATGCCGCCACCACACAATGGCTTTGTCGTCAGTTAAGGCCTGTGTCCCGCACCGCGGAATTTTTATGTCAGGAATCTGCAAGTTATTTCGTGTGGTTGGTACATAAATAAAACAGTGTGCCCATGTACGCAAAACGTGTGACGATGTACCTAAAAAATGCATGGTCACTCTGTCGAATCAGCTGTGTTTTGTAAACAGCGCCAATTTTGAAAGTTCAACTAATCTAAGAAAATGAACTCAGACGATGAAGTGATATTGTTAGTGGCGGCATGTATTGTTGCAAAAAAGGTTTCATCTCACTTTTTGGTTTTGAACACATTTTTTTCGTCAATTTTTTTAATCGATATTTCTTTTTGGATTTCGTTCAAATTGATGGATACTCAAGGAAAACGTAAACGAAAAATTCCTAGCACAGTTTTTTTTATATGAAATTTGGAATAAATTTTTATTTTCCGTGGTGCTGGGTACCCGGCTATAAGCAGAAAAATCAACAGGAATTTAGGTCCCATCTCTGTCTCTCACTCACGCATCCGTGGAACCTGAATTGCGTGCACAGTTCACTTCCTAAGTCATTGGCTAATACAAAATGTACATATGCACGTTATCGTATTTTAATTTGCTAAGTACTTTAGCGCATAGTAATTATGTGGCCAAGATAAGGATAAGAACGTAGCTTAATTAAACGGACTATTAAATCATTGATTATGTGTCCAGTACCATGAGATTCCTGAAAGCGACAGTGCGATGCACAAGTTTTGGATTTCTCAGCTCCTGGAGTCTGATCAGCAAAGTGATTTTAATTTTCATAAGCATCACAGTACTGCAAAACAATCTCTACGGTCTTTTGCCATGTCGTTTTAGCATTAGACATAGAAAATTTATATTTTCGAAGCCTATGGCTTTTTATTGTTTTGCCGTGGCGACGATTTTCGGAGTATTCTATTTGGAGAGCATATGGAAGGATTTAGCGAGTGAACCATTTAATCAATTGGACGCTATTCAGATCTATTGCCATATCAACTGCATTGCTGTCCTGCTCAACTACGTGACGCAATGGGCAATAATGGGACAAATCCTACGGTTTTTGAACAGCATGCCGTTATTCAGCACCATTAACTGCTTCAAGATCTCGTTCGGGTCCAAAAGTCGCTCCGTGCTGTTTGCAGTCCTCAAAATGTTTGCATTTCCCTTGATTATGCAACTGACTTTGATACTGTACCAGAAGCAGACACATCCCGAGCTCAGTTGGACACATACGAGTAGGACAATCATACCGATCGTCCTGGGCAATGTTCTTCCAGTTGAACAATTGTTTCTTTGGCGGAATGGTGATTGCCCAGGGACTGTTCATGGAGATTAATCAGCTACTGCGGGAGATGCTCCAGGAGGTGAATAGAATGCAGACCCCAGCGGGACTGCTCCTGCTCAAACCATATTACAGGAGGCAACGCTTCTGCGAGCTGGCGGATCAACTGGAAGAGCTGGCCAGCAAATATTCGCTTATAGCCAATTACTCAAGGGAATATTTGGTGCTCACTTCGTTTTCGCTGGTCATATCGTTGGGTATCAATCTGTTCAGCACGACTCTCGGTTGTTATAGGCAATTTCAAGCAGTTGCTGATTATTTAACCATTGAAGATTCTTATGACGCATCTCGAGCAGTGGCCCACTTTGTGTTCCTGCTGATTCCATTTCTGGAAATCGTTTTAGTCGCTCGCGTCAGTCAACAGGAACTAAACGAAGTAGGGGAACTTATGCTTAATAAATAATTTAATTCAGGGATTAAAACCGAAACGAATATCGGTTTCAGTTACGGTTTCGGTTATGTTCGCATTTAGGTTTTCGGTTATCGGTTACGCAACTTTATTTTATTTGCGCTTTACAAATAAAAATAAAAAATTAAACATAAGAAAATTAAAAAATTAAAAAATTACAAATAAAAATAAAAAACAAAATCAAACATAAAATACAAAACTAATAACAAAATTTTAGAGATCGCAAACAAGTCCTTTGAGTCGAAAAAAATCGAAACAGTTAAAAATGTTTAGCTTTAAATTATTTTTAACTTGCTTTTTAAACTGAAATTTTTTATTTTATTTGAAGTAGAATAAAAACAGAATTAACCCTTATAAATGACTCGGTTACGAAACGGTTTTTCGGTTTTAAGGTTTCGGGCAAATGAAAATTTTTTTGTCGGTTACGGTTTTAAATTTCAATCGGTTTATATCGGTTAAAGATTACGGTTTCGGTTAGGGTTTTAATCCCTGTTTTAATTTAATATTGATAATCTTGATAATCCGTCCTATATGCAGGCCAGGGAAGCGGGCAACTTGTTGCAACAAATGAATTTGGAGCACGCGGATGTACGCTTCAAACAAGTGGTGGATGTCTTTTGGCTGGAACTGTGCACCATCAATCTCAAACTGATGCCAATGGGTCTCCTTGAATTGGACGGTTCAATAATCAACAAGATGTACACGACGGTTGCCGGAATTCTACTGATCCATATACAAACGGATTTAAATTTCAGATTTTCGAAATAGTCAACTTTATCAGAGAACGTAACGCTTAATATTTTTAAAAATCTAAATAGTAAAGAAAAAATCCTTCCTTTTTTTTGATAAGAAATTAAGTTAATTAAGTTTATTTAAGCACGTCGCATGCTCTTAAAGCACTTTCGTGTCAGGGCAAGATTTGTATAGAAGGAAGTAGTTTACAGGTCTGTAGAAATATCCAACACGCTTCAATAATTTCTTTTCACAGCCATGCCATTGTTCATTTTGAAGCTAGAAGTTTAAAAATTTCACTCGAATTTTTATTATATTTTTGTAGACTTTCTTATTTTTGATTTTTAATAAAATTTACCAATTTTATCTATTTTACAGCTTTATTTGTTTTTATTAATTTTATAATAAAATGAACTAAAAAAAATGAACATTTAGTTCCGGAACCGGCG
Source organism: Drosophila quinaria (assembly GCA_035047525.1). Lineage (NCBI taxonomy): Eukaryota > Metazoa > Arthropoda > Insecta > Diptera > Drosophilidae > Drosophila > Drosophila quinaria. Next base: position 3,698,841 of record JAWNPO010000384.1, on the reverse strand, counting down.
CTGTTCATGTGAGTAGAAATGTAGCGCCACCTTTTGTTCGCCTCACGCCGAGACCCACATAATTTTTATGTCAAACAGCTGATTGTAAACAACAAAATAGGATTACTTCAATTAATCATTATTTCAATAAGTTACAGTAAATTTAAGAAAAAAGTGCTAAACATGGTGCGAATTACTTGGCGTGCTAACTCCGCACTGGGTTTACTGTAAGTATGCAGAGTGTTTCACGCTTCTGGGTTTATTTCAAATTGAATGTATTGCCGGCAGATCAAGACTGCGCATTCAATGGTCTTATATGAAACATTGCTACCATTCGCTGACATTCAACGCACACATGAACTCCGGCTATGCCACCGATGTGTGCATGACACCGATCTTCTGGATTGTCGACAACTACACACACTGTCTTGGCCCTGTAAGTTGTGTCACTTGTTTACCCAAGAACTGTACTCTTAACCCAGTCATGTTTATTTTAGTTTTTCGTTGTTGGTGTTGCTCTGTTGACCGCATCCGTGGTCAGCATTGCCTATTGGATTGGCCTGCCCTTTTGGTGGGCCAAGAGTCAGTTGACCACCATTGGCCTGCTCATCTTTGGCAACTGGCTGCTCTTGAATGTCGTATTCCACTACGTGATGGCTGTGATAACGCCCGCTGGTTACCCGCCCGAGGGTGTTTCCCACGTGGAGGCCGTTAGCATGTGCTCCAAGTGCATTTTGCCTAAACCACCGCGAACTCATCACTGCTCCGTGTGCAATCGCTGTATCCTGAAAATGGATCATCATTGTCGTAAGTAAAACTAGTGGACAGTGCTACAGTCGAGCATACTCGACTCTCGGAGACCCCGTACTTAATATGGAAAAGCGAAAACTGCTAAAAAAATAAAATTATGTTAATCGGTATTGGTTTAGATATCTTAAACAACAAACAAGTTTCTCATTTTAAGACTTGATGTTTGACTGATCGTTCCGATGGCAGCCATATGATATAGTGGTCCGATCCAAAATCTAAAACAAACTCGATCTGCGCGCAATATAGACAAACCTTCATACCAAGTTTAGAGTCTCTAGCTTTTATAGACTGATCAAGAATATATATGTATATACTTTATGGGGCTATACCACCCCTTCTTTTGCCTGTTACGCACCTTTTTTTTGTGACAAAGTTAATAGACCCCTGTACTTTTTTTAAGTACAGGGTTTAAGAACATAGAAATATATTCCCAGTTTGATCAAATGGAATTAATTTTATTTTTCAGCCTGGCTCAATAACTGTGTGGGTTATGCGAATCATCGTTACTTTTTCCTTTATATGCTGTATACAACGGTGGGCTGCCTGTTTCTTATTGTTGCTGGCTTGGAGATTGGCCACAAATACCTTTGGTTGGATCACAGCGAGCCCTGGACAGAGTTGGAGCCCCTCGAAGGTCATCCGGTAACATTCAATCTTAGTGGGCATATAATAGCTGTTGTAAGTGGACTACGAATATATTCCCAGCAATTCCTAGACTGCATATGTTAAAAACTGTCTCTTGCAGACGCATCCAAATGAGTATGATGACATCCTGCTGCCACCTGCTGTGCACAATCTGCCCACACCCATTGAGGATCCGGAAACATCGTCACCGACACGTCGGCGTGCCTTATGGTTCATGGCCTTCACCAATGTGGCTGTGGTCATTGCCTTGGGCAGCCTTTGCACCTGGCACGCCAAACTCATAACCCGGGGCGAGACAAGCGTTGAGGCGCACATCAATGAGGCGGAAACGAAGCGGCTGCTAAAGCAACAGCGCATTTACATTAATCCCTACAACTTTGGAACCAAAAAGAACTGGAAACTCTTTCTAGGCCTCGTGCGTGGCAGGTTATTATATCTACTGGAATAACAAATCTATCTGTGGTTATAATTTCTTATTCTAACTTGTAGATCTTTTTGGCGCACGGTGTTGCTGCCATCGTGGCACAAGCCCGAGGGAAATGGACTCAGTTTTCACACTGTTCACGATGTGTTCTTCGAGGATGAGTGGCCATAGTCCTTAAGCTGCGTTTGCACGCAGCCTTGAAGCTTTTTGTGATGTCATAGTAGCAATACAATTAGTCAAACTATTAGTATTAAGATTCTATATACGAATGTCGAAAAATATTACTCAGAATACGACAATTCGGAAACAAAATATTAGGAATCCAAAATTAGGAATCGAAAAATGAGGCATCCAAAATTACGAATTCGTAATGGAAATACAGTTATGAGGCATCCAAAATTAGGAAGACAAAAATTTGGAAAAAAAACAAAAATTAGGAAAAGCCGAAATCATAAATATTTTATTGATATTTTAATATTATTAATTTCGACTTTTTCCTATTAGCAAAAAGACAACATTTGTCGAATCATTTATTTTAAAATCAGGATTTCGATTTCCAGCTCATTATGTATTTATAAAATGAATAGGGAAGGAGGGAACATACATATATGCAGTGTGTGTTATATAAAAATTCGATAATTTTATTTATTTTGGTACAGATCTTGTTCAGGCTACGCTAAGCAGTTCAACCCAAGCAGTGCAAGGAGAGAGTATAATAATGAATAATGTATAAAACTATTCGAAAGAATTTAACCAATGACAGGAAAACCAAAGATACTTTTCTCAAATTTTTTCCCCTAATATTTGTACTCTGAATATTTTTCTTAGTTGAAAGTCCTTATTTATGATTCCTAATTTTTTCTTCCCAATTTTGGATTCCTTAAATTATTCTTATTCTTAGTTTTTTTTCTGAATTCGTATAAGGTACCTAGCGTTAAGTAAAAGATTTCCATTAGAAGAGCATTTATTAATATTTATTCCAACTCATAGGCTTCAACACTTTAAATTCCAAAGCGTTTCCATAGAGATAATGAGCACGAAGTTGATTTTAAGTTTTAGCGACTTTTAAAATAAACAAAGTAATATTTAGTTGTTAACCTGTTGAATGGATGCGTTGCTAGGGAACCTTGTGCCGGTATGGCAACTTGTTGCCAGGACGAAACGACGATTTTCAATGCCATTTGGTTTTGTCAATAGCAAAGAGTTGCGGGGAATATAATTTTATTTAAAAGGCTAGGTAAACTCTTAAGCATGTCGAAGGCTTCAGGATCTGAGGATGAGCCGCTGGTGCCCGAGGACTTTGATGATGACTTCTTCAGGGAACTCAGCGAGAAGATGCCCGAGGTGAGTAATCTACAGTTCTCTAAATATCCCAGACTAACAAATTGATATCAATTCAATAGGCCACCAAGGCGTTGCGTCAGAAGGACACTCCCAACAATGCGGATAATGTGCAACGTCTGCTCATCTGTGGCACGACGATACAAGAATGATTTGCGCATGGAGGAGGGAAGATCGCAGGAGTTGCGGGAACAGATTGCTTCACTCGAGGCTCGTTTGGAAAATGCGGCGCGATTGAGCAAATTGGATATGGCCACCATTGAGGAGCTGCGCGGTGTAATAGGTAAGGTGAGGGGATAGTTAAGATTAACCTGATAATTTACTCAATTTAATCATCAGAGGGTGCCTGGAAGCAGAAGGATGCGGCTCAGATACGCGAACAGACGGCACAGGACGAAGGATTGAGGCTGCGAGAGAAACTCGAATCCGCTGAGCAGATGGTGATACATTTGAAGGAGAAGGGCATGGCCATGAGCAACAAAAGGGAGGATAACAAGGAATGCGAGCGACTCAACGGAGAGATCAAAGATCTGAACAAGCGACTGCAGCTCCAGCGCGTCTACACGGCCGAAGTGGAGGCCAACATCGAGGGACTGGAGGGCAAGAACAAGGAGCTGCTCAAGCTGCTAGATGTAAGTGGAAACTACGGAGTTTCTAGATCTTGATGTCCCTTGTTTGCAGGAAACCTCCAGCGATGCCTGCAACTTGAAGCGCAAATGCGACGCCCTCGCCAAGGAGCTGGGCACGATGAAGAGCGAGGAGACCAAGTATCTGGAGCAGATAGCACACATCAAGTCCCAAAACGAGCATCTCACCAAGGTCAAAGTGCGCCAGAATCTGCAAATTCTGTCGCTGAAGACGAACCTGGAACATCTCAACACATTGCACAACAGCACCTGTAATAAGCTGGCCAAGATCACCGTCGATCTGGAGTACACGGTCCAGGAGCGGGACAAAAACAAACGTGCGCTTACCCAGCGCATTAATCTGCTAAAGGTTCGCGAGGATGAGCTCATCAAGCAGCGCCAGGAAACCGCAAAGCTGGCCAAGTCCCAGGAGACCATTGCACGCAAGTACGGCGGCCTCGAGATGTCCAAGCAAGAGGTGGAGCAGGAGAACATGCGACTGAAGTAAGCTGTACTTTTCAATTAGAAAGATTCAACTTTGCATTAAGTTTTGAATATTTTTAACTGTCTTATTTTTTTATTTTCTGAGTTTCTTATAATTTACAAAATATTATAGTTTTGTTATTTTTTTAGAATTACAAAAACAAAGACAACTAGCAGTAAAGAATGAAATTTAAACAAATCAAATCATTAGCTATTTTATATTTTGTATTTCTTTTTAAATGTCAAGTCAGTATTTATCAAAATTAACGAAAAAATTAAAAAGAATTGGAAAAAATTCAAAGCATGATTTCAAAAATTTGTCAAAGAAAAATTTCTTAAGCTTTTTTTTTTAAATATTTTTACTTTTATTTTTTAAATTTGTTGCTTTTTTTGCTAAATTTATTTTAATTTTCTAATTGGTATAAACTAATTATAAGTTTCCGTATTATTTTGTATCCATAACTTTGATAATCATGGTTTTATTCAAATTTCTTACATGAAATAAATAATTTCAATGATTTGCAGAACACAATTGGGCACCCAGGACAAGGAGTTGGAGTCGATGCGTCGCGTGGTGCATCATTTCGAGAAGAACAACGAGAATCTGACCAAGGAGCGGGATGTGCTGAAGCGGGATCTGCAAAGCGAGCATCACAGTGCCGAGCAGAGCAGCGCGTTGTACCAGGAGTCCCAGCACGAGGTGCGTGCTCTCAAGGACATCATCAGTGGCATGGATCTGAAGGTTAAGAAACAACAGGAGGACATCAAGAAGCACAAAAAGGAGAAGTCGAAAAAGCTGGACGAGATTCAGCACTGGATTGACAAAGTCGACCTACTGCAAAGTGAGAAATTCTTGATCTTTTACTGTTCCCAATCTCCATTAAATTTATTGCTGTCCACCAACAGACGAGATTCACCTCAAGGAGAACTACGAGATCGAGTTGAAGCGCACGATCAGCGATTTGGAAGCCAAGTGCTCCAAGTTCCAGCAACAACACGATCTCCTGACGAACGAGCGCCAAAGCTTGCAGAGATCTCTTCAAGCTGCCGACGAGGATCGTCAGAAGCTGCGAGATCAATTGGCCCATCTGCAGGCACAGATCGAGACGCTCAAGGGCAAGATTACGTATCGGGATGGAGAGCTGAGTAAATTGCAGCTGCAGATCGATCGCATGGAGAAGGAGCGTCGGCTCCTGCGCAACGATGTGCGTCATGCCCAGTTGGGTCAGCAGCACACCAAGGCGGAGCTGCTGGACAAACGCAAGGAGAACGATCGTCATGCCAAGTCGCTGCAGGAGGATGAACAGCGTCTGTCCCGACTGCGCAAGGATGTGGACAACCTGATCAACGAGAAGAACTCCATCAATGCGGCGTTGACCAAGCGGAACGAGGAGTACGCTCGTCTCCAGCACAATTTGGAGAATCTGCAGACAGCCCACGATCAAATGGGGCGGGAGTGCTCCCAGTGCCAGGACGACATGCGCCTCATGGCCGTGGAGATTAAGAATTTGCGCACCGAACGCAACGTCCTGCGTGCCGATCGTGAGAGTGCCGCCGATCTTCGCCAGGAGCTGCTGCAGATGCAACGTCTGCTCAACCAGGAGCGCATCAAGGCACGCGCCTTGCAGGATGAAATGATGACGCCCATGAATATCCATCGTTGGCGACTCTTGCGCGGCAAGGATCCCGAGAAAATGGATCTCCTCGAACGCATTCACATCCTGCGCAAACAGCTCCTGGGTCAGAATGTGGCTGCCTTGGAGCAGGAACGGGCCCTTAACGAGGCCCAGCAACTCTATGCGGCCTTGAAGGAGTTCATGCTGAAGCTGCCCAGTCACAAAGTGAAGGCGGAGCTCAACACGATCAAGGTATTCCATAAGAGGTTCTTCTTATTATATGACAACTCTCTGGAGTTGCTTCATTCAAGATCATTTGCAGAATTAAGTTCAGTTAATGATGACAGAAGCTGATTAATTTTTAAAGCTTGAAACCGAAAATTTTTACTTTTGTTAAACTTAATATCTTATATCGAATTCGGATCATATATGAATATGGGCATTTCCACAAAAATGACAACGGAGGCCAACAACGTAAAATTGATCAAAAACTCACATCTCGCCATATTTTCTTTCCAAAAAGTTATGTTATTTATTAAAGCAATATACGATATATGAAATTCAATAAGATGATCATATAGATTCTATATTGGAATAAATTCGCTTTTTTTTTTTTTTCCCTTTTTTTAAAAATTGATTTCCAAAATGGACCGTTCGTATTCTATTGATTGAGAGATAAGTGGGGGCCTTTTATATGATATATATAGATAGTTTAGTAAAATAATTTTTTCTTCTCTTATTTATTAAAAAAAAAAAAAAAAAAAAAAATATCGGGGGGGGTATAAATATTATAAAAAAAAAAAAAATTTATATATTTTTAAAAAAAAAAAAATTTTTAAAATAAAACAATGCATTTATTTTGTTATTTTTTTTTTTCCCTTTTCCCTAATTATTTTATCCCGAAAAAACTAATTCTATTTATGTTTGACCTTGGTTTATTTTAAATTATCTGGAAAACGAACAATTACCCAAAATCTATACCCAAAATCACCAATAATAGTGCTAATCAAGATCTAAAAGTTTCCCCTTTTCTCACAACAAAATAATGGTTTGGCATATGTTTTACTATATTTCACTTTGAATGTTTACGAATGTCGCAATCGACATTGGAGAATTACCATATATAGCTCCCATAGGAATAATCGGATTGGGAATAGCTTTTTGTGGGTAAATTTTTTTTTTGTTTTTCAACCAAACACAGTATTTTTATAATTTCTTATTTTGAATGATATAGAAAAACTTTAAATATTTAAATAAATGTTGATTTTGATTTATTTTCGAGCGGTTTGGGAGCTATATGATATAATGGTTCGATGTTGAATAAATTAGGCTATATTGGATTATATTTTTAATAATTAAATATTTATAAATCAACGATCGCTTGAAAATTAACGTAAGAGATGACATACCTTATGATTTTACAGGTATCACATAGATTTTCAAATTGCCTTTTACCATCGTGAAATTTGTTTCAATTATCATTATAGAGCCATAATCTATCGATCAACCAATCTCAAAAATTAAACATTTTCTCCTATTAAACATGTTCTAAACGGATTTGGCTCAATGTTAAATAATTGAAATGCAATTGTATCTAATCTTAGTTTTAAAAGATATACATATATTATTAAATAATATGTGGCTTACAACACTTTCATATCGTGACTTATGTTTGATTCGCTTGCAGGCCAGTTTATCCGCGAAGGATCGCAAGCTCAAGGTGCTGATGGCCGAGCTGAGCGCCAGGGAGGCGGACGACAAGTGCAAAGCCATGAAGCTGGAGGAGATGCGGGGCAGCCTGGCGCAGACCAAGACGCAGCTGCTGGAGGAGAAGCGACGCAAACAGAAGCTGCTGGAGGAGCGTCAGCTACTGGAGCAGATGCAGGCACATTGCTACTCAGCTCCTGCCCAGTTGCCACGCACGTTGGGCGCTGGATTCAAGATGGTCAGCACGCTGCTTTAGATGCACACATACACAAATTCTCATACCATTTTTGAGTAATAAAAGTGACTATGCTGTCAAGGAACTGCTTTGGAATTGTTGTTCGTCGAACAGCTCGGCAACTTTGGAATCGTGGGATACGTTTTGAATGATTGCAGGATTGGGCTGCTCCTGTTTCCCCAGGGCATCCTGATATTCGCCAATGATGACGTCGCGGGTCTGCAGATCAATGTCATTGATCGCCAGCTCCGCCTTCATGGCTCTGACTCGGCGACTCTGGCGCTGATTGATCCGCTGCTGGAGCCACAAACGCTCCTTGATGCTGGGATCGGCGGCAAACTTAAATTGCTGTTTGAGGGTATCGTACATACGCTGGACATCCAGCACCTTGTTCTCCAGGTTGCGCCGTTCGACGGTGAGGCGAATGTTGCGCTTGAGGAGCGCCTGAATCTTGCAGATGAGCTCGTACTTGTGGGGATCCTTGCCGCGTATGACACGCCAGCGATGTATGCGATACGGATGCTTCAGCTCCTCCGTAAAGGCTGCCACGTGCAGCCGTTCACTGACGAGCTGACGCTCCAGGCGCACAACCTCGTGGCGCATGTTCGCCGTGCTGGAAACGGATCGCTCCAAGCAGTCCTTGGACATGCGCAAATTGGTGATCTCCGTTTTGAGCAGCCGAATGTCATCGATGCGCTGATTGTATTGGACGGTGCCCCGACTCAGAGCCAACTGCATCATCGCCAGTTTCTCGCGCAGCACACGCAACTCGCCATTGCGTCTGATCATTTGTTGACCCGCCAGATTCTTGCTCTTCCTCTCGTCCTCCAGGCTGGCGGTGATCTGCTTGAAGCGCTTCTCGTCCTCCTCGATCGTGTGCTGCAATTGTACCGATCGCATCTTCGTCTCATTGAGTTCCATGCGCACGGACTTCAGTTGTCGCTCCTTGCCATGGATCTCTGTCTGCTTGTGCTTCACCAGCGTGTTCAGCTGGTCGATTTGATTCTTCATCGTGATCGCATCCTTTTCATGGGTTGAGATTTGATTGCAAAATTGATTGATTTGGAACGTCAGCTTGGCGTTGATGTTCTGCAGCGTCTGGCGATCATGTCCACACACTGCGAAGCTCCTCTGCAGCATCGTCTTCTCCGAGTGAATTGTCTCCATTTGCTGCTTCACCGCCTGGAACTCCTGCAGCTTCCGCTGCAGATGATCCTGCAATTGGTTCAGTTTTTCCGTTTTATTCGCCACATTATCTGTGGAATGGAGAGTTGGCTTTAAACTTAACTTGACTTGACGCAGAGATTGCGGATACTTGCCCTCCAATGTTTCAATTGTCTTGCTAAGAGAATTGGTTTCCGAGACCAGATTGTTGCGCTCCTTGTTCACCTTGTGCATCTTCGCATCCATCTCATGCAGCGAGACATGGGCACGTTCCAGCAGAGCTTGGACCTCCTGCGTCCGACCACGCTGAGCGGCCAGATCGAAGCGTAATCCTGCCAAGCTATCGTTCAAATTGATTATCTCGACACGCAGTTTCTCCCGGTGCCGTTCCCCCTCCTCCTTCTGTCGCAGCGAGTCGTCCAGTTTACCCATAGCCACAGCCAGTTTCTTCTCGACAGCCGTCAGTTCGTTTCTAGTTTTATAATATACATGAATTAGGATTGTAATCTATTGTATTTAAAAAAGACTAAACTGGAGTGAAGAACATGGTCCCAAAATTGTTTTTAAATAATTTGGATCTGCTTAACTTATACATGAACCTACATACCAATTTTGGTGTGTCTAGCTCTTGTAGTCTCTGAAATGAGACAGACAGACCCCCCCCATTTTTTAAAAACCCCCCCCCCCCCATTTTTTTCTCAGACAACCCCACAACCTCTTTTCCTCAAAATTTTTTTTAAATAACCGCCCCCTTTTTATACAACCCCACCAATTTTGTTTCTTCCTTTTCTCTAAAAACAACAACTACTCCCTATAAATACTCTCTATTGTGACTAACTTCAAATATTCTTTAGTTGTGGATCTAACAAATCCCGAACTTACTTCAAGACCATTCCCTGATCAGTGACCTCGTTGTATTTCTTGGCCAATTGATGGAATCGTCGACTTAGCAGCAAGTGAACTTCTTCCTTCTTTTTCATCTCGCGTTGAGTTGATCGACAACGAAAATCCACTTCAGCTTTTTCACGTTTTAAGACTCTTTTATCGCTTTCCAAATTATTCAATTGGCCTTTAATATGATGAATTTCATCGTCTTTGCGATGATTGATCTTCTGCAAGTTGAAGTTTTCGTGGGTGAGTCTGTCGAGGATCTGTTTTAGATTCTCATTGTAAGCCTTGCAATCTACGTAATTCTTCTCAAAATTGCGCAAATTATGATTGGACACCGTAAGGACTTCGACTTCCTTTTTCAGTGTGTTAATCCTGTCATCATAGCTTTCCACACAAACCCGCAATTTGTGCTCCATTTGAAACATTTCCTTTTCAAATTGTTTGACACGTATTTGCTGCCTGACGATCGTGTTGCGCTGCTCTTCAATAAGGCCCTCCAAGGAGTCCCCGTAATTTCGATTTGTCTCCAGTCGTTTTTGGTACTCCTTCAACTCCCTGGCTAGGCGATCTCGTTCACGAAATACCAAACCACGGAACCGCATCTCAGCTCTTAGAATTGAGGGGGAAATTGGAATGAAAGTCTGCATATTTATATACATTTCTCAACTTACTGGCTTTTATTGATTTTATCGACATCCATTTGCTGCTTCGACGGTTGACCATAGTATGTGTAGTCCATGTTGCCATACATCATGGCCTCGCGATGATGCGCTGCATCTGCCGTGCGCCAAGCTTCGGCCAAGGATTCCCGCATCTTTTCCACCATATCATTCGACGTGGCCGTTAGCTCCAATGTTATCTTCAGCTTCTGATGGGCGGCATTCACTTTCTGCTGCATCTCAGTGGATGCGGCCACCGCGCCGGCGTAATGTGTGTGCATTCTGGCCAGAATGTCGACAAACTGCTTCATCTTGGCTGCCGCAAAGGAGCTCACCGGCACCAGCTTATGTATCAGCTCGTAGGAGTTGGCAAAGAACTCATCGTTCAGATCTTTGATGAGATCCAACTCAGCCACATTCACATAGTCCTCGAACTGTTCCTCAAGGCTTGGACCCGCCACTTCAACAGGTTGAATTACTTCGACGACCTTAGACTTCTTTTTGTATCCCTTAGGTAATGACATAGTGGAGGGCAAAGGATTTGAAGGCTAGATATGAAAATGTTCTAAACTAATTGCAACCCAACAAAAGAAAGTGGTAAAAACGCGCAAAACAAAATATAGCACGTCACAAAAAAAAATGTGAAAACATTAATGAATTAAATTCAAGTGTAAACTAACTTGAAAAACTCAACAAACAAGTTTGAATTGTTTTTTCTCGATTAAAATTAAAAAATACGAAAAAATATCTTTTAAGTTTTATAAAAATTCATTAAAATATCGACAACTTGATTTTCGCGAAAACGATTTTGAAATACAGTCGAACTTCCCTAACCGAATCACCATTATCCAAAGAAAAGGGTTGAGTTAGGGAGATATTCGAGTTATAGAGTTCTTTTTCCTAAGATTATTAATTTTACTGCCACTCATTTAGTTCGAGTTACAGAGAAATTCGAGTTAGAGAAGTTCGAGTTAGGGAAGTTCAACTGTATTTTTACTCGGTTATTTTATTTGACCATCAATCGAGTTAATTAACCACTAGTTAATTTTAACAAAATATCATATATAAATTTACGTATTCAATAAACTCATTTTATAGTTTTTATTTTGTTTTTTATTAGTTTTTATTCTTTAAGTCAGAAAATATATGCATATATATGTACATACATTTAAATGTATTTGTATACTAAGTATTATATGTAAAACTGTGTTTTATTAGGGCTCAAATCAATTTCCTGCTAGCTTAAAGAACGTTTTAACAAAAAATGGATTTATTTAAAGTAAGAAGATTATAGCCGATACTCGCCGACTATCTATTTATATGCCCTGTATATAGCGTATAGTTTTATTTAGTTATCAGTTTAGAATCAATGTTCGTCAAGTTGTTATAATTATTTGTTTAATTTCTTTTTTTTTGGATTACAGGGTATATAAATAACAATAAATCACAATAATGTTTTTGCAAATTTTTCGCTAGAATTAATGTCTATTATTCAGCTCAGTTTGCTTCAGATGCTACAAAAATATATGTACATTATGTTCTATACCTAAATCGTGTCGGCTAATACAGAACAATTGCAATTAAAAGCTTACAAAATTAGCTACGATTGCGATCTGTTGTGATCCTTTTAATGCAGTCCCAAAACCAAAAAGATCTATTGAAATGCAGGCCATCTGTATACTTGTCCGTATGATTGATATATATGATATGAGCTGAAAGCTAGTTTATCTTTTACATTTTAACAGAGAGTTTTGCGAATGGTTATAGTTATTTGGATATATAATACACAGATCGAAGCTTTATTGTACAGATTTGATAGACACTAAGTTGGTCAACTTTGTTATGTATATGGTATATACGAATATAATATGCACTTACACCAAGTGCAGTTTTGTCTAGGAATTATTAGTTTAGATTTTAATGTAAAGAAAACAATTTTGAAGAACGATTGCAAGTCACAGTTTGCTTTTCAATCCAGTTCCGCAGCTCCAAGTGGACACGTTTTTTGGTCTTCATCTTGTTTAAGGGCTTGGCTCTGTCTCTGGTTCTGGATCTGTTTCTGGTCACGAGCTCTGCGCCTGCCAGCGCCATTGGCCAGCCCTAAGAGGCGCTAGCTGCCTGTGGTCTGCCGGCCTGCTGTTGACTGTGCGCCTGGGTTGCATGTGCCTGGGACTGACGCACCTCGCGCACGTAGCACTCGCGGCAGACGCGAACCGCCTTGGTTAGGCCATATTTGGGCAATGGGGCTGACGCATTGGAGCAGACGCCACAAAAGACGCCGCCGCAGTTGCGGCAATGGTGACGTCGCCGGAAGGCGGTGAATGGCGTTTGACATGACATGCAACGTGGCGCCTTTTGATCAGGAATCCAAGCAGGCGGCGCCATTGTTGTTGCTGTTGTTGTTGTTGTAGCTGCCGTTAGTGGAGTGTTGGGATTGCTCTGCAGGCGACGACGGCTGCCATTGCGTGTGCTTACAGGCGAGTTGTGCTCCGAGCTGGAACTGGTCGATGAAGCACTCGATGGTGAATTGCTGCCCACGGAATTGTTGCGCTGTCTTTGCTGCATCTGAGCCTCCTGCTGCTGCTGCTGCTGTTGTCGCTGTCGCTGCTGCTCCTCCTGTGCGCTACTTGTTGCCGCCTCCTGATCTCCCAAGCTGCGACTACGCGCCACATGACCGCGAGCAGCTGCCGTTGGCATTGCACTGCTGCTGTCGCCACTGCCGCCATGCACGGCGGCCAGATCAATGGTATTGTTCCGCTGCATGGCAGCTCCGGCCGAGTGTCGGGTCGTTGTCCCATTGTTGCCGCTGTTGAACACATTGTCCAGCTCGGGATTGACTTCTTCGGCTGAGTAAATGCTTTGGTTGGAGCCGGCGCTTTCTTGTATCACATCATTTTCGGAGGCGCGAAACTCGAATAGCTCCGATTCTTTTGTCTTTTCGGGTATGTCAATGTCCTCCTGGGCCGAGGACATGTTCATAAGGAACACACTGCGCAATATCTGGCGCAGATCAGAGGCAAAGTTTGTCTGCAGTTGATCGGCCACGCCGGCAATGCAAACAAACAGGCGATGCAACAGATTCTCAGTGCTCCTGCAAAGGATTAAAATGTTGATCAACTGTCTTCGATCCAGATATACGTACAGAGTGCGATGATACTCACTTGAACTTAAGGCGTGTCGTGGTATTGCGCATGGCCAGCGACACATCATCCGAGAGCGAGGAAGCGGCGCTCGTATCACCGCTGGCCGGACTATGGTCTGTTTGCTGCTCCGCCGGAGCCCCATCACAGTGCTCCTGGCTGCAACGCTTGCGAGCGCTGCGGGTTGTGCGATGCGGATGATGACTATGATTGTGATGACTGTGCTGCTGTTCTCCTTGACGGTGCTGCTGATTGTGGTTGTGATGGTGATGGTGATGATGACTGTGATGATGATGGCTATTATGATGGTGATTATGGTGACTGTGATGACTGTGCCGATGGCGATTGCTGCGCGTCGTTTGCCCTGTCGGCGATTTGTCGATTGTCGTTTGTTGATTGCTGCTCGGCTCATTGTCGCTGCTGCTGCTTGGCAGCCGCAGGCGCTGCAGAGTCCGTCGTGCGGCCAACATAGCGGCACTTGTGCTAGGCTCATCCTCTGGCCGTTGTTGCTCCAGTTGCTGTTCCTGCTGTTGCTGCTCTTTTCTGCTGCTGTTGTTGCTGCTCCTCCATTGTTGTGCTGCCAAACTCATCGTCTTCGCTGGCCACGAAGTTATCCGTGAGTGGCACCTGCTGTGGCTGCAACAGATTACCCAGATTCGTGTTTGGTATGAGATAGCCCAAGCCACATTCGTAGGCTGTAGCACTTGCCCTCCAGTCGGCCTCAACTGGCCCAATATCGCTATCGCTATCATCATTCAAATCCTGATCATCGCTGTCCAAAATGCCACATTCCTCCTCATCCTCAACATCCGCATTGTCGTCTTCGTCGTCTTCATCTTCATCTTCATCATGATCGTCATCGCTCCAATTGGCTCTCGGATTCGTCGACGTTGTCGCCGCCGATGATGTGGACGCAATCGAGTGTGAGGGCGTTGGCGATGGCGCTGGCGAGGCAGTCGATAGCGACAGCATGGACGGAGAGCGAGCTGTTTGCCGAGCTGGTGCATTACCACTGCAGCTGCTGCTGTTGTTGTTGTTGTTGCTGTTGTTACTATTGTTGCTATTGTTATTGTTGCGCTGATCCACCAAGCGTTCCACAGCCCTGTGCGTGTTTGTTGTGCTCGTCTTTTCACTATTGCCACTGCTGCTGTTGGTGTTGGTGTTGTTATTGTTGTTGTTACTGCTGCTGCTGCTGTTGTTGGTGTGCTCGGGACTGGGCGCCTCAATGCTGCTGGAACCCAGTGGCACCTACAAACAAAGCAAAGAGGGAAATTTATTATTAATTGTCGATTGAGTTTCAATTTTAGTTGTTGTTATTAAAATTTGTTATTCTATTTGTACCAGGGACCGTAATCATTATAAGTGTTATTAAACAAATCTTGAAATAATGATTATTTTCAAGTTTTATAGATTTGCTTACAAAATAATGATTAACTTTAAGTTATACTTTACTTCTCAAGCAATAAACATTATTTTTGAACAAAAAAATAAAACTTTTGGAATGATCATTATTTTATGAGTTTTATTTTTTGCTCAAAATAATACTCAATTTGTAGTTTCTACTTTTTCTTAGGGAATAAAGGCGATGATGATACACATTCCTAACCAATCAGCCGAGACAAACCATTATAATAATCCATTTAAAAAACAAAAGTTCTTGCGTTGAGTATCAAATTAAGCCTTGTCAAATTTACAACTTGAGTTTTATTTTGAGCAGAAAAATAAAACTCAAGAAATAATGATTATTCCATAAGTTTTATTTTTTGCTCAAAAATAATGATTATTGGTTGAGAAGGTAAGTATAACTTAAAATTAATCATTATTTTGCGAGCAAATCTATTTAACTTGAAAAATTTTTAATAAAGGTGAAAATGTATAAATGAGCCTTAAAGATGAATATTAGTAAAGATGAATATTATTTGCAGTCCCTGTTTAAAACACATAATTTAATTTATGAATTGTAAAATAAATGGAAATTATTAATTTGCTTAAATTATTTTTCTTATTTTCACTTTAAAAATATACATGTATTTTGTGTAAAGTTGCTGTAATAATATTTATTTTAAAGTCTTACCTTTGTGTTAATGTCCTCATTGGTGCAGAGCAACTTCTCCAGCTGGTACAGTTCCTGTTTGCTTAGGTTACGCAACAGATCCCTGATCTTGATCAGAATCGTGCGGAATGGACGAAACATCTCTGATAACTCATCGCCTGGCATGTCCATGTTGAGCGGACCCTTCGCATAGATGACCAAACCGGCCACAATGGCCAATCGCGGTATGGAGAACATTAGTCCCGGATCAAAGGCATCCACCATGTCCTGGTCAAGCAGTCCGATCTTGAGGGCACGCTGCAGCGTCTCCGAGAAGAGCACGCCGATCCATTGCTGCATCTCGTACTCGTGACGCGACTTCACTTGCACCATGGCGCTCACATAGCTCAGCTCGAACTCGGCAAAGAGATGATCGAAGATCTTGAGGCTTTCGTACAGCTGCTCGGTGGTGGACTCATTAAAGTCCAGGTGCAGTGTCTTGCTGTTGGGCACATTGTTGCGCAGACATTGATCGCGCAGCAGGACGCGCACATTGCCCAGACTCTTGGTCACCGCCTGGGCCAGTGGACGCATCTCCTTGCTCTCCGACTCACGGTTCAAAATCGATGAGCCGGCGGCGAGGCATTCGGCGCCAAACCACAGCTGTCCTGCCAGATTCTCCTGCAGCACTTCCTCGGGAAACTTGGCGCGAAAGGCACGCGGATCACGCTCCTCGCCGAGCAGCTCCTCCATTATCAGATTGGTTATAGCCAGCACTTTGTCCTGCAACAAAATGAATTTATTTTATTAAGTCACTCAATTAAATGTTGGAATTACTTTCATACCTGATTCTGGCGCAGTCTGCTGACCAGGCGTGTACAGCGATCCGGCTCAGCGCGTCCATCGAAGCTGTCCAGCTCACTGGCCACCGCGGTCAGCGAGCGGTCGGCGTGATAGAAGCGTGCCAGCAGCGATTTGTCATCAGCCTGCAGAGAAACAAGGTCAGACAGGATGCGTAAGTATTATTTGAAATGTATAAATAAATAGGGTACATTAGTAAATAAATATACACGTAACTAGAGCGATCTCTGATGTAATAAGCATTAACTGCGATGTGGATTTATTCGTTGCATCACGTAATTGAGCAACCCATTGAGTGAGGAGCGTGCAGCTCAAGGCAGGTGAGTAATCCAGAAGCGATTGCTTCTGACAGCCTGTGATAATTTATGAATAATATGCATGCCACAGTTTGCATTCGAAATGAACTACTATCTTTTACTAGAATATCTCAATTAAGCAATAGTAAATAAAACACGAGTATGACTAATATTTTAACATTTTATTATAGCGTTTTTACTCAATTACTTGGAGTTTGTTAGTTTCATTTTATATGGAATTGAGCACCATATTTCTAGAAATTTTACAACACCAAAAAACAAAAAAAACAATTCAAAAAAAAAAATAAACCCCAACAAACAATACAAAAAATATTATTACACCCTATAAATACGTTAATTGCTTCTTTGCATCTAATGCCAAGGTGCATTACTCAGACGACCATGGTTATAAATAAAATCAATAATTAATTAAAATTGGTTCGTCTAAATCTTCTAATTATCGCATAACAATAATATCATAACTTAAACAGTTTAAAAAGCAATAGATTAATGTTTGATTACAATTGCAACAATTTACTTTTGTTTGTCAACTCAATATTTAAATAAGTTAATACTTAATTCAATAATATATTTTAATAAATCGTAAGAAAAAGCTCACCATAATGGATGTACACTGTGTTTGCTAAAAAACAATAAAGTGCACAACACTCTAAGTAACAGCAATAAATTTTATAAAATTTATTAGGGATCATTGAACATTGAAAAACAACAAATATATTCAGATAAATTTTCGTTTTTTACTTTGAACTTCGCAAAAGGTGCTGCCAACTTGTTGCAAACGGGTCAAATGAACAAGATCCGAGAGAGAAAGAGAGAGCGGTTCCCTGTCCCTCTCCCCATCCCTCTCTCTCTCGCTCTTTGAAGTGGCTAAAAGATATCAAGTTAACGGCAGCTGAACTTGTTTTTTGTTATTTTTTTTTACTTTACCTTTTTGCTTGCTTCATTTTTTCGGTTTATTTTTGCATTTGTGCTCTGTTTAAATATGAAATTAAAAGCAAGAGCTTAAACTAAATGCGGTGGAAGGAAACAAAATGTACGAAATGTGTTAATTATAAAGGTAAACACGTCAAAAGCGTTGACTTTGCCGTCGTTGACTTCTCTCTCCACACAAACTGCGCAGTTCGACAGGGGACAAAGCCATGGCAAGAGGGGGACAGAGAGGGATAGAGGAGAGAGCGGGCGAAACCGTTTTTTTATTTTTTTAAGCAAACTCAATTGCAAAACTTGCCGTTGAAAAATGAGCAAAAATTTGTTTCAAGGGAAATTTGTGCAACCACCAACAAATTGTACAACAACAACTGAAAAAGTGTAAGAGAGCCGGCAGTTTAATTACCACGTTTTCAGTTGGTTAGTTTTCCCAATTTGAGCAAAACATGAATCACAATCCGTCAATTTAAGCGTGAATCGATAATGATAATGATCATTAAGTACATAGCATATGAAATGACTTTAACAGAATTTGGCCCGAAAGCGTTCCACCAGCTCAATGTCGTTGTTGCTTGCCACAACATGTGGCAATTCTATTTGTTTACACAACAATTAAACGTGCAATGAGCGAAATAACCTCAGAAGCAAACAAACACGCAAACACACACACACACACTTACTACAGTGAGTACTGCTGTGTGAGGTCTCTCTCATTCGTTGAGGCATTCAATTCATTCGACTATTGCCCATGTCTAA
The DNA here is from genome assembly GCA_035047525.1 of Drosophila quinaria. Lineage (NCBI taxonomy): Eukaryota > Metazoa > Arthropoda > Insecta > Diptera > Drosophilidae > Drosophila > Drosophila quinaria. The sequence goes on along the minus strand of JAWNPO010000384.1, from coordinate 3,680,228 downwards.
GGTAAAAGATTAAGTGCTAAATTTGTATATATACATATGTATGTATTAGTATATGTCTCGTATTTATGTATACATATACAAGGCCGTGCGTAAATAGTTCAATGACTGACGGACACGTTCTCACACCCTCTCGCTCACACCCTAAATATAAATATCTACCTGGCTCTCTCACTCCCCTTCGGTGTGTTGTTGGCTCTGATTTTTGGTCAAAAGAGACGACGCAGTTGATTTCTTTATGGCTATTTAATTTGGCCCAGACTACAATATAATTGCGACACTACGTACGATGGTAAATCAGCGTGTTCCGTTCCGTCCCGTCAGTTCTTACACAGTACAAAATTAAGATGCGTTCCTTGTCAAAAATGTGGTATGTTTGCAAATAAATATTTAAACAACTTTTAATATTGACTTCAATTTATAAATAATTTCGGCAATGGCGTGATATTTTACTGCAAGTAAACTAAAGCTTGATAACGTTCCAAAACAAACTGATAAAGAATCCACTTTAAAAAAGCTGTCCACTGTTTTCAGTTTCGACAAAATAATCAATTGAAGCATATAACAAGCAAGTATATAAATGTATATAGATATCTTTGTAAAGTGGAGTCATTGACCAGCCTTGAATCCAACACCAAAACCCCTAATTAATTATACTTAATTTAATGCACATTCGGGAGGGACACAAATCTCAGTTGTAAGAGCCAAAAGTAACAAGTTAATGGCAAATTAAAAATTCCAAGTTCGTTTCAGGCATATAAATTATTAGTACACAGGGTGTTAAACATGACGAATAAGGTGCCGTCAAGGATACAATTGTATTGTAATAATAATAAATTTTATTAGATATATTTAAAATTTACAATAAATACAATTTTAATTATCAACTAGTTAAACAGAGTTAAGATATAACCCGTATAACTGAGTATACTACACTAGTTGCATTGTTAATTATATATAAAAAGTGTAACATATAAGGGCAACACAGTTTCGGAGTACTGTTAACTGTACAAACTTTTCCTTGTTAAATTGTTGATACATTTTTAATGTGGCACGCATGTAATTACACAGTTTCATCACTGCGGACGGCAGTCCGCGCTAGTGACGAAAGCAGCACGAAGGGTGCGAAGGCGACTAGCATATATACACAGGAAGAATGGAAAATTTGCTATGACTGTCCGATCAGGTCGAGTTATATACCGATCGCAAGGTATTAACTTAACTTACAAATGTGCATACTAAGACTTTTAGAAACTCACCTGGTTCGTGAGATAAACAGGTGTAAGTGGGAGGAGAAAAATTTAAATTATTGGAGCTAATGGGGCCGTTGGAGCCTTTTTGATTTTTATTTTAATTTTTTACTATTCTAATCAAAAATACGCGTCGAATGACACCTTGATCATCAAAATCCGATCACTGGTTCAGAAGATAATTAATTTTGAAATTTTTGGTGCACCTTTCAAAACGAGATGAAAAGTCAGTCTGTTTGTTTGTTTGTTTGTTTGTCTGTTTGTCTGTTTGTTTGGATCAAATCGTAAATTTAGCTTAAAAGTTTGAATGAGGACTTGTTCCCGATCAAAAATCTAGAAACGTTTGTTCTACGACTTTTTCGAAAAAAGCTAGTTTAGCGGGAAATCGCTAAAAACCGTTAAAATTAAAACCCCTATAGCATCCAAACGATATGAGCTACAGACGTGATCTATGTATCGTTGGAAAGGTGTTTTGAAGGGCTTTTAGGCAAACCTTCAAACTTTTTTTCTAAAGTGCATAGGTAAAAATCAACAGGTGAAATAAGATATTTTGTCCCAGATTTTGGCGGTTTTTGAGAAAACGCTGCCTACGATTTTTTTTAATTTGCAATATGTTTGAGCTTGTAAAATTTCGCGTTTTTTGATATATCATTCATAAATTTATGTTGATTGGTTTGGAAGATATAACCTATTAACTGAATATATACGTTTTACTTTGAATTGAAATAGGACAGCAGCAGCAATTACATTTGACTAACAGTCCAGTAACAATGAAATCTATAATTAGACAGTCGTTCTTAATGATCGCCAGTGGCGCAAAGTGTAGAGCGTCCGATTTTTTCATGAATTCTCAGCTCGGGTTTCGGGTTCAAATCCTGGCACGGACAAAAGTTTTTTTTTTTTAATGTTTAAATGCAATTAATTTGAAACGTTTGTTCTACGACTTTTTCGAAAAAAAGCTAGTTTAGCGGGAAATCGCTAAAAACCGTTAAAATTAAAACCCCTATAGCATCCAAACGATATGAGCTACAGACGTGATCTATGTATCGTTGGAAAGGTATTTTGAAGGGCTTTTAGCAAACCTTCAAACTTTGTTCTAAAGTGCATAGGTAAAAATCAATAGGTCAAATAAGATATTTTGTCCCAGATTTTGGCGGTTTTTGAGAAAACGACGCTAACGATTTTTTTTAGCTTTCAATATGTTGTAGTGTGTAAAATTTCCCGTTTTTTGATATATGACACAAAATTTTACCGATGGGTTTGGAAGATATTACTTATTAACTGAATATACTTTTTACCTTTACACTACTGCATGTACATATGCAGTATGTTAATGTACATGTAAATCGCCAAAAGCCACAGCATCCAAACAATAGAAGCTACAGATGTGATCTATATATCGTTGGAAATGTATTTTAAAGGGCTTTAAGCCTAGCTGTAAACTTTTTTGCATAAAACACAGGTAAAAAGCTTCAGGTGAAATAAGGTTTTTTTTCCCCACATTTCGGCGATTTAAGAAAAATCTACGTTTCAAATAAGTTTTAAATACAGTTGAACTTTCCTAACTCGAACTTATCTAACTCGAATTTCTCTGTAACTCGAATTAAATGAGTGGCAGTAAAATTAATAATCTTAGGAAAAAGAACTCTATAACTCGAATATTTCCCTAACTCGAACCTTTTCTTTGGATAATGGTGATTCGAGTTAGGGAAGTTCGACTGTATGTTATTTGTTGTAGCAATTCAATTTCGCGTTTTTGACTATAACACATAGCCGTCAAATTTCGTTTGGGCAAGATATTACCTGTTAACTGAATATACCTTTTACCTTTACACTTCTGCATGTACAAATGCAGTAGCATGCATACAGCGGCAGCAAAGTGTCATAGCAGCCAGAGTTTGAGAGTGCTACTAGCTTTTGCGCTTGGCATGTGTGTTTTAAGGGAACCAGTGTTGGCAGACAGTTTGTTTTAGCTTGTACAAAAAATAAACAAAGTTGATAGAATGAAATTTCAAAATTTCTGATATCTTATTCAAAAATTTCTGATATCTTATAAAAAAAACCTCTTTACGAGGTAAAAGTCTAGTGACGAAAACAGTTATATGCCCCAAAATTTCTGATATCCAATTTTGTGACGAATAATATTAAGTTTGACATAAAAATTATTTTAAAAAAAATTTTTGCATTCGGCACTGCGCAAAACATTGAGTTTTATTTGGTATGAAGAATTGAGACATTTTGGCGCAATGTGCCGAGTGCCAAAATTTTTTTTAAAATAATTTTTATGTCAAACTTAATATTATTCGTCACAAAATTGGATATCAGAAATTTTGGGGCATATAACTGTTTTCGTCACTAGACTTTTACCTCGTAAAGAGGTTTTTTTTATAAGATTTATTAATTACCCAAGAGTGTGTATAAGATTGTAAAAGTCAGTATGTAGTAATTTTCAGGCTATAAATATGATAAGTTATGTCGGTAAATGTCTGAAGAGACTGTTTCGTTAATGCGATTACACCTTATTATGATTCATGTTGTTTTTTATGAAATGCTCAAGCTTAGCTATAAGTTTCTTCTTCAATTTCTTTAAATGGGTTTCCCACTGTCTCATTCTATTTGTGGATTTTGTCATCCCTTTATTAAATTTCGCTAAACATAATATAGCAAAATATAAAAAGCAAAAAATTAAATTAAAAAAAAATCCATGGAATGCGAACGTATAACAGCAATAAATATAAGCATATACAAATGTGTAGACTTGGTCTGGTATTGATATTTTAAGAAATTATATAGTGAGCGTGTGGAACCCGCATAAACATGTAGCCATAATTATATAGTACTCAACATATGCATGTCTGAAATTATTAGAAACAATTTAAATGCACGCATTGCATATAGAACAATTTCAAAACATAAAAAAAATACAATTAGATGTGGGTAAGCGATTCGCTGGAAATGCTCGTTGAGACTTATAAATAGCACACATACCAAAGGCCAGACACACAGGTGGTTGGTTGGGTGGTTTAAAATTACAATGAAAATGCGTAAAATGTTAGTCAATAGTGTGCGGAGGGAACGAGAGCAGCTGCGTCAAAGGACACCACGTCTGACGTCACACAAAAGGCTGAATGACCTCGTTAAGATAGGCCAGCTACAGGCAACAGGCAAATGGCAAGCGCAAATCCTTGAGACGCCCAGGACGAGGACGTTTCAGACTGTTGTCCTCGACGTTGACATCGGATGCGACTGGAAATCGAAGTGCAAACAAACACGAGTATATACAGAATGAAAAAAAACACACTCATTACGTTGTCAATTCAGCGTCATGCAATGTCGCCACATTGACTGTTAAAAGCTGCAATTCGTAATCTGAATCTATCTGTCCAGCTCACTCTCTGTTGGAAGTGACAAAGCCGTCTGTTTGTCTATCTCTATCTACAAACGCACTTGACATTGAATATGCGGCATGAGGTCGCATCTTTTCTGGCACTCTCAATCAGTCCATCAATTGAGAAGGAAACGTTAGCAATTGAAAGCCTTGATTACATACAACAATATGTGAATGCGATTGCGATTGTGAATACCATTCAGAATGAGGTGGAGACCCAATGTTAACCCCACAGCTTGACCTTCTTATTAGCAAATGTATATATTGCGAATATATACACATATATATAGCATCTGGAGACGTATAAATGTATCTCAGTGATTGTATAACACTAAACAAAGAATCTCAATGTTCTCTCTTCGCCGGCACCTGGCGCATTTGGTTAATTGGCAATTTCCACGGTTCGTTTGCGGGGGGATGAGGTGTGTGGGTGTTGCAGTGGGTCGGGGGTTTCGACATTTTAATAGACCAACTGATAAATCAATTGAATTTAATTGCTGGACAATTTGTCACTAGAGAAGTGTCAAATTTGATGGGCTAACAAACGGTGAGAAAATAATCAGACAACCAACCAACAAGCTGCTCTAGCTTGCCCCAAGTTCAAGATAATTGCGACCACTTATCAGTCATTAAATAATGTTGTATATGTGCACTTATGTACACTCGTCATTATTGTCAATCCAACAAAACAAACAGTTTCAGGTTTAGTCAGCAACTCACGCGAAATCTCCACACGACACTTTGCAAAAAAAAATCCACTATAATTATCTGGATTTACCTGTGTATAATATATATGTATTTCTTATAGTATTTTGCCATACAAGTTATTAAAAAGCAAACAGGAAACAAACATAATGCGTCGCAAATATCAGTCTATAAACAAAAGTGAATCACAATTAAAAGAGGGCAATTTATTAAGTAACTGATTTGGAAAGTATAGATAAAGAACAATATTATATTACACATTACAAAATGAAATTTTAAAGCGGTTAATCACTTTATTTTGCCCTAGTTTTAGTTCAAATAAAATATAAATGCCTGTTTTGATTGTTAACACAACATATATTTATGAAAATATTGAAGAAAAATCGATTTGATTCTGAGACTTAAATGGCAATCTTTTAAAGTTAACAGTTGAATGCTTTTAAAGTTCACTGTTGGCATAACCACAGCTTAATTAACACAGTTTTAAAAGACGAATTGAGCAGAAATAATCGTACCAAAAATTATTCTCCTATTTTATCTACTTAAAGTAAGTATGTTTATGTTATCGCTTGTATGCACCGGGGACCTATTCAGGAATTAATTTAGCTTTAAATGTCACGCAAAGCAAACTGATATTCAATTAAAAAAAATACATGCAAACTCGTATAATCGAATATTTATTTTCGCTTTCGATAAGCTGGCAATGCACGAAACTCAATGGCCGGCAAAGATTGTGAAATTGTCGCCATTGCCAATGGGGTCGATAATTAGGGAGCTGCCCCAAACAAGGAGAATGGAGGGACAAAAAGTGAGTCATGGTCAAATTATTTATATTTCTGAATCAGCATACACGCATATGTATATATTTGTATTCATCCAAAGTAAATAATGAAAAGAGAAAGATTAACGAAGCGATAATCTTCCCGCTTTTTCTCAGTGACTCTCAAGAAACGTTTGCAATCACAAAGGAAATATAGACAAGTGAGAATGTAAATTAAAATAATCATCTAGTTAAGAAAATGGATGATTCAAATAAAATGACACTGCACTCACACACACACTCACATTTTTTATTACGTTTCGACATCAAAGTGAACGCAAAAGTACTAAAAATCTGCGATTTTTTTTTTAAATTTTTATTTCCGGGTAATTTATAATGCTTTGTGCGAGAATTGTGAGTGCATTCAACCCTCTAAATTGCAAATAAAAATTATAAAATTTCCTTATTATTCTCGAAGCATAAATTTCTGGTTTCGGTAAAAAGGAAGTCGATCCTTTCGTGTGCATTTTAAAAAGTCCATTCTGCTTCTTTTTGAAATCTCTCAACCCCGCCCAACGCTTATCAGTGGACAAGTGTCCGAAATTAAACGCTTTTATTATGTCATAATTTATTCAATTTGTAAACAAGTAACAAGCAAAATTTGCATACGTTTGTAAATGCATAAAAAGATAGAAGAAAACAGAAGGAGAAAAAGGGAGAGCAAAAAAATAAACAAACTTATGCGGAAGACAAACACAAAAAACAAAAATTAAAACAAACAAACTAGTCAATAAATTGGATAATAATAGAGGGCATTATGATGGCCCGTAGCTCGAAGACCGGCGATAACAGTTGAGTTGACCCGATTACATATTCATGAGTCCACTCATATGTGTCGCATGGCTATTCGACACTATGTAATACTTCCACTATTCTTATATCATCAGTTTATTATTGTAATTTACAATAATGGGGGATTTCGATTGGTAACCGAATGATAGTTAAAATACTTAAAAATTTAATGATCTAATAAAATTGTGTGTAGAAAACATGTGGGATTCACATATAAATAATTATAGCCGACAGAATCACATTGTTCTGAATTAGTAGAAAGTTGTTAATAATAATAATATACGTATATTGACCAATACTTGATGCTTTATCATTGGCATTTTCCCTTGATTATTGATAGCTGTCGTGATAAAACTATAATATAGATATGGCATATATTGGAAAGATTAACAGCCGTACATAGCAGCGATTTATCAGTTTTTATGCCAAGAAGCTCACGTAATGGAAAATGCATTCATTATTAAAGAGAAAAGTTTGCTTTAATTACGAAAACTGAAGACAAACTTTTTAGTTTCCTGTTGCTGGCTATTTTTATCCCCCATTAAATATGTATTGTTTTACATTTTGGCATCCATTTCTTATGAAATGACCTTATTCGCATTTCAACCTACTTTCAAAGAGGCACTTCAACTCAAAGCAGCCAAGATAATTTGCAATCCTGTGACAACAGAGAAGACGAGAGATAAACCATCGTCGCCTACGGATCTGACATAAAGCAACACTTTTATTTCTGTCGATGGGCGCCACTGGAATTGCCCATTGATGACAAAGATGATAAACCGCAATCGCTTTCACTTTTTATTATACCCTCTACTTATAAATATGGCAAACGAAAGGAGTATAAGCAACTGACTAACTTTAAATTCTACAAACTATATTATGATTGAATTAAATTTTAAAAGTAATTCTAGTAACTGGGAAACTTTCATTGGTAGACTTGACTTGAATTATAAGTAGCTGGCGTCTGAAATCTACGTAATATCTACCTGTCGATCATTTTTGCTTTCGTCGTATATTTTGGCTTTGCTCACGTACGCTGCGTGGAGGTTAAAGTGCGAGAGACGCAGCTCAGACAAGTGCTTAATCGTTTGTTCGTTCGGTTGTTCAATTTGCGTTGTGCGTTGTCCGCACTCGGAAGTGACGCGGCGCTAATTGAATAACCAACTCAGTCTCAGTTAGCCAAGTTCGGGGGAGACGATAGGGGAGTCCACGTTGTGGGGGTGTAACCGAAAGCTTTGTTCGCAACATGCGCTGTTTAAACTGGAAACCCTCGTTGCCAGCCACTGTTGGATCTCATTGATATGCCGGTCAGAGCGCGTGGTCTTATGCAATCAGCTGACGACGCTTTAAGCTGTTGATAAGCAGTCGTCGACGCCTCGACGCGCTCTGTAGGGCACTCTCTCGGCAAGCTGAGACTTGTGATCTGCTTGGGATTAGGTAACATGAGTGGCGAGTTGGAGTTGGATTTGCAGCTCAAATGTGCAATTCGAAAGCAACGGATTGGCTGCTGGCCAGTGCATTGCACTGCTCGCAATGCAGACGACCACGACGATGCGACGAGATCGATGTGAATGGGAAAATTTCACCGCTTTTACTTTTTCCCAATGCACGCGGCTAGCTGATCGTTTTTATATACACACAAACATTCATTTCTGTATGTTGGTTTTTTCGGGCTGTAAAATATGGCTGTCAGCACGACGAGCAAAAAATGTATGCGTTATAATTGACATATTGGCGGAGCACCTAAAGATGACCTGTCTGTCTAGGGGATTTACAATGAATGATTGTAAAATTTTCCTATTACACTCAATATCGGTGTCAGTGCCTCTAATCAGTTCCCAACTAAGTACACTCATCAGCAATGAAAATGGACAGCTGTCTGAGTGCAACGTTTTGATAAAATAGGCGATAAGCTGTGAGTCGAATTGACGTGATACGGTAACTTCAAAAGGGTAAATAACAGGTTATAGTAAATGCTATGATTTACCTTGCTTATTAGTTGTTGCTCAATAGAAAAAACCTATTTCAAATCACGATAAAGTCACGAGCAGTCAACTTAATAATTTCCCGTTGCCAGATCGTCTAATTTATTTATGTCGTAAATCTGCTAACATATACAAAACTGTTAAATTATGGTTCCTTTTAGTATACTGTAATGTTGCCAGATTAGACTGCATAAGCTTTTTAAAAATGTTGTGTATAAATATTTTATAATAATTTACAATCGAAAAGTTACTACACAACTTTCAAGCATTTTTCTGATAGTCGTAATTCGTTTTATCGCATAGGATATAAGATTTATTTACAAAATAGCAACAAATCACATATCGCAGTGAAAAGCTTTAGCCAATTAACAGTCAAGGCTACGACTTTCAGTTTGTGTTTTCACTCCGTCAATCGTCAATCGTGCAGCTCGTAAAAGGTAATTTCATGTACTCGTATTTGCAAGACAAAACATTCACACTTTGTTAATTTCCATATATGAAAGAAACTTAAAAGAAAATAAACGCTCAGCTTGCTAGTGTTGTTCGCTCACTCAATACATGCCCCACTATCAATTCTCTTATCAGTTGTTTTCCAGCTTGGGCCATATGCGTCACAAAGGGCGCATTAAGCACACAATCATTAATACAAATTAAAGTGTGTGCTTGTGTGGATTATTAACAAATTGAGTGTTAATTTTCATAGTTCTCTATGGAATGTTTTCTTTGAAACGCTTTCGAAGAAAAAAACACTTTGATTAATGCAAAAATATCTTCACAATCATTTTTGTTAAATAGAGATTTACGCTGAATTATATCCAAGTGCTGTCACATGATACGATCTGATGAAACTGACAAAGTTTTCCTTTGACAATGTCGTAATATTCAGACAACATTCTCTGGCCTTTGCTATATGTAGTAGAACAGAAAATGGGGCCAATATTACGATGACTACAGAGCAAAAGTTGTTCACAGTGACGACGACGACGACGATGACGACGACGGCACATGTCAATATGTCCCAAATTTTGTGAGCCAACAGAAAACAGGTTGTTGCTGCTGTTGTATTTGTTTTTTTGTTGTTGTTGTGTTTGTTGCCCTGCTTTTGTTGTTGTTGTTGCCGTTGTAGGCACGCGCAACAAGCCGCGTCCGCCATTCACTTGACGACACCAATTACAAACGCATACAAACACAACTATACATACATATATATATACACACACACACACATACATATGCATGTTGCACTGGCGCTGCTAAGTTTAACGGGGCGTATGAGCTTCGTACTCATTCATAAAGGCTATTTGTAGATGCTTACTATATACATATGTATGCAAGCATGCACTTAAAGAATTAAATATTTAGTTATTCTTGCATTATTTTTAGAATACGATCAAAAATTAAAAAATTAATATGATTTTAAATAAATATGGGGAAGGGATATAAATGAAATGAAATATTAAAAATGCAAGATTATTATATATGCATTTTGGAAACATTTTTAATTGGGCATCCACAATAATATAATGAAAGAAATATTTTATTTTAAATCAACTATTTGGTTTTTTCGTATACTTTGCACTATGTTTTATTGAACAGTGTATGCGTTAGAGTGTGTGTGCGTGTGTTAGTTCGTGTAACAAATGTAGCCATGTCATTACTATTACCAATATTAACTAAACAATTAGCAACTGTACTTTGCCACTGTCTGCTCGTATTTTATTTCATTTCTACTTATCTTATTTACTTCCTCAACTGTAATTGGGCATTGCGGTTGCCCGAGTAATTGTAATACATAATTTTCTCGCTTTGTGCTTCATTTTTTTTTTAGGGTTAAGAAAGCGTTACGGAATGATTTTTCAAAAGCCAGTCGCTCAGCTGGCGCATTTTTAGAGTGTCATGCAGACGAGTTGAGTTAAACCTACATTGCCGCAACAGTGCCACTTTGGTTGCAAAACCTTCCCATTTTTTGTTTTCCACCTTACAGCTTTCTTTAGGCCACATTGATGTCAAAAATGACTCTTAAATGTTTTGTAGTTTCTTGTAATTGTAATTGTTAAATATGCTTTTGCCTCCTCACTCCACATCAAAAACTATAATCAAGAAAGCCAGAGTTTAGTGTGTTAATGGACAATTTGTGCTGATGGGGCGAACTTAAGTGCTTTAACCTTGCAACATACTCCGAATACAGCAAGGTAAGATATTAAAGTGTGATAGCATAAAAACTTATTGTATTTAAGAATAAATTAAGAATATAAATAACTATGTATCTTTATTATGCTTAGATATTTTCCTGCGTCAATTATAAATTCTACCGTTTCTCAGCTCTGAAACAGATCTCACTTTATTAAACATTTTCTACAACAGTAAATTAACCTTAAAATGTAATGTTATAATATAGCTGAAAAAAACCACAACAACTCAAATAACGACTGCCAGTGTGGCCCCAAAGATTTCACTTTTAATGTCTCGCTTTTGTTTTTGCTGACTTGCAATAAGCCAATTCAATGCCAACTTCAAATGAGTTGGTAACGCACATTTTATAAGAAGAAGAAGAAGCACAACCCCTACAAAAAAAATAAAATCACACACAAATAGATACATATGAATATTTGTTAAATACAGAGAACTGGGCAATGTTTGCAAATTGCGCTTCTTAAACATTTGCAATGCGTTGTGTAAAAAACAGGTAGCAGAAATGTTGGCAAGTTGGTTGTTGACATTTGTGGAAGGGAAGTGGCTTATCTACAGTAATACTTATATACGGCAACTGAGAAGCGACACTCCCACAAGAGAAATACAAGCATATAAATAACTAAATAATAGACTCACGTGTGTTTATTGAACGCACACACATCCATAATAATTTGCATACATGTGTATATAATACCGTACTACGCTTCACAGCTAAACCAATTTAAATGCATTTTTATATAAATAAACATGCTAGACTTTGATCTGTTATTACAATAATATTTATAATGCAATTTGTCACATACAAATGTAATTTCCATGTACATATATATTTAAACTCTTGATCAAATAATTATTAAACAACAACGGTGGGCACAAAATCCGAATTCGGGAGCAGCCACTAGCTCCCGGAGCACATGAGTGCCCACCTCTGATTTACAACATCAAAGTATTGATTCTCTCCTTCTGATAACATTTTTAGGGTTACCTGCCATTTCTGTTACCATTGCTTTAGCTGATGCTGCTGAACTGGTTTTGGTTGTTGTTCAAATAAGTATTTTGTTTGTTTGTTAATATCCCAGTGTTGCATAGCATGAATGAATTTAATTCAAGCGATGCCACACCGCAAAAGTGTCTTAGTATTTATACGCATCTCTCTGTTCTGAGGCAAAACATGCACAGTCTGGCAGCGCTGACAGCAATAATTCAATTGCAACAATGCTGCAATTTGCGTTGAAAATACTTTGGCCACACTTGCCTTGATATGTGAGAAGCGCCATTTCTGACTTCTCAGAATCGCAACAAAAGCAAAACAAAAGAAAGTTGCCACACAGCCACAACAAACAACAACAAAGATCCAGGAAGTAAAAGACCGAATACTCATGTGCAGTCAATGAAAATGGTTGGCTAAGAAAGAGAAGAAGACCCAGACACTCATACATACAAACATACATATACATACATACGCTAAGAGAGCTCTACAAAGCTCTGATGCATTTTCTATTTCATTCGGGCGGCGCTTTTCATTCACTTGCTGCCTCTTCATTTTCTTTTCTGTTTCTGTTTGTGTAGTTGTTGGGGCTGTTCGCGTGCTTGAGCCCAAGAAATTGAGGAAAGCGTACCGTTATTTATGAGGATAAACGGGCAAAAAGGGGAAGAGGCAAGCAAAGAAGTGTGTTAATGAACACAACACACAATGGCAACGACTTGAAAGAAATTGCACAGACACCAGCAAAACAACCGGAAAGTGAAGCAATGAATAGTTGCTTGATTTTATTTTATATCTACATACTGTATGTGCAAAAAACGAACTTAAAGATACTCACACACACACCCAAACAGATTTTCCAGTGGCTTGGTGTAAAATTAAATGAATTTATTGCACAGCCGAGCGCAGCGAGCGAAGAAATTTTCAATTAAAATCAAATGAATATTGCACCATAAAAACTGATATCAAAATTGGGTAAGCAGCAAAATATAATAAATGGGAAGTGGGAAGTAACAAAATCGATAGAGCCGCAAACTGATGGGAATTAATGTGCAGCAAAGCTGCAATTAAAAGTGTTGGGTAATACCAAATGACCGAATAAAAAAAGCTTGTGTTATTTATAGTCTAATTTCACTGTACCTTACTGGGATCAACTGTTATTAAGCATAAGTATTTACTTGATTTCGAATACAATATGTAGTAATCTTATCTATTATTTCTATTGTTAACAAGCGAGTCTTCATACATAAATAGTACTTTTAAGTACCTCACGTAGAAATCTTAAGCACATTAGTGTTGTTGCTCATTTTGCGTCCATGTGAAGCTGAAGAAACACAATCACTCGACACTGACCTCCAGTTGGCGAGGTCACATACAAGCACCTCTGGCTTTAATGGATATTTGCGTTTAAATTGTTTCTAATTTCATTTTATTCATTCCTCTGTATTGACTCGTATTCACAGGAATATAGCTTGTTCACATTGTAAATTGAGCAACGGGCAATCAAAACGTCAACCAGATTGACGGATTGACGTGCGATCGCATCCAAAGAGCGAAACGTGCACAGAAGGCGGAGAGAGGAGCAAGAGAGTGAGAGAAATGCGCTCACCAACACTTAAATTGACGTGGGGGAAAAAGTATTTTTGGAACAGACCCAAAAATAAGAGCAAGAAGCTCATCGTATATTTCATTTAACGGGACACTTTCCAGTTCCAGGCAACTGTGAACGTCATTTGATTTTTGTATGCCAAATTTATATTTTCGATGAAATGCTATTGGTATTTTATTTTCAGTGAGTGATGTTTGGGCCTAAAAATAATAAAGATATATTTTGCTACAAGTACGAGCAATCGATAGACGATTTATCTTGAATTACAAAGTATACTATAAATTGTAACTGACTACGGAAATACCCGGTTATTTTCTATTGAAATAATGAACTGCTTTGTAAAAAATTTCCCAATGAGCGCTGCCATTTTAAAATTCGTCTCAGGCAATTACATACATAAGTACATAGGTATTATTTATTTACATACATACATGTGCATGAAAGTACATACTTAAATAGCTTTATTAAAATCAAGAACAGATTCAAAATTACAATACGTAGATCGTAATTTACAACACGAACACTCTCTGCCGTCTGTGGTTGTTGTTGTTGTTATTATTGTTGTTGCCTCTGCTTTTTTTATTTCATCAAGTGTTGTCTTTCGCATATGTTTCCAATTTGAATTGAGTGAGAAACGTATGCATTTTTCACAAAATGTTAATGCAACTGACTTTGTGTTTGTGCTGTGCAGTTATAATTTCTGTTGTTGTTGTTGAAGTTCTGCCAACGTCAGCGAATTAATCATGCAAGCACAACAACAATAACTACTGCGACTTCAACTGCAGCGAGCAAGAAAAATAAAAATGCGGTTAAAACCCAGCTGGCAGTGCACGGAATACACAGAGAGAAACAGAGCGTGTGGGGGAGGGACATAAAGGGAGAGTGAGCGGGAGGCAGCATTAAAATGAGCACTTATAGCCAGGGCCAAAGCAGCGCAGTCAGTGATGACGTCACAAGCGCACACAAACAGACGGCGCTTTGTTGCTTTTGTTGTTGTTGCTTGCAGTCGACTCTCAGACTGACACCATTTGCGACGTTGCTCTTAATTAATTACAGGTCTTCTCTTTGTGTTTTTCTCCTTTTGTTTTGTATTTTTAGATGATAAGCAGCAACGACCAATACCACTATTATGACTATTTACACACACACACACACACATATATGCTAATTGGGTTATCAGCAGCAGCTTGGTTTATTTCATTGTTTGTATACGCACCTTAGGCTTGTTTAGCCACTTGCGAAATGTATCCATGATTTAATCGTTGCAGCAGCTTTACAGCTGATGACACGCCAACTTGGCCCCCCTTCTCCACACTGTTGTTGTTGTATGTTAATCTCTCAGTGCAGGCTGTCAAATGACAAGTTGGCGCCGATTTGCTCCAATAGATGGCGTCGTCGTCGTCGTCCTTGCCCAACGCGCGCGACACAGGCACAACAGCAATAACATAAACGAAATGACGCGTATGACAAAGACCAAACAAAACAAAAGAAATACGCAACTAAGAGAGCACAATAACAACTACTGCCTGCTTTTGTACATGTACTACGTTCTTTTTGCTGTTTGGCCACACTAAGTTCAATACATGTACATATGTATGTATGTAGCGTGTATATGTGTGTATGTATGTTTTGTAGGTTCGACACTGACTGTGTGCGCTACTGTTGCATTCGAGTTGTTGGATTTCACTTTTCGGGCATTTTAAATGCACTTTAACGAATCTTACACTTTTTGTATAATTTGAAATTGCTTCGTCTCATGCTATTTTCTGTAATACTTCAAGTGCTAATTTTTTTTTAATGCCTTTTGCACTTTGCTTCGCTTTGACTTTGCTTCGTATTCGTTTTGCCTTCAACACACACGCGTGACTTTTGTGTGCTCTTTCACCACTCAAATATCACTTTAACTGCATTTCTTAATGGGGAAATTGCGTCGACTTGTTAAAATTCTTAAATTATGTTAAAACTGCATTGGAACACAAAGGGAAAATTTGATTTTTTATGCGAAAAAACCATTAAACTCGCACAACACTTGCCCTACCGTCCACACAAGCGAAGCGTGTACGTTGCGTTCAAAGATTTTTTTTCGACTAGCAGCTAGTAGGGTTGTTGATATAATATAAAAATATCGATATATCGATATTTACTTTCTTTACTTTTTGGTGATGATATATTTTTGGTCGATATTTTTTTCTTGATGATATTATTAATATCGGCAAGTTATGCGATATTTTTGTGCGATATTTTTAAACATTGCTTTTTACATGGTAGCCACGTTTGTCAACCTCTTAGTGGATGCTCTTACCCAGGAGGGAGCCACTCTATCCAATTGTGGACAGAACTAAAGCCATTGTTACACACTTTAAAAGAAGTACCACTGCCATGGCAGATTTACGTACAGTTCAAATAAATAATGGTATGGCTGAGGAAAGAGTAAAAACATTAATCCAAAATGTTGACACGCGGTTCGCGCCCAGATATTTATATCATCGATATTATCGATATTTTTTTGTCAAAAATATCAAGAAAAATTACATATTTTTTATATCGAAATTAACGATATTGATATTTTTGAAAATATCAAAATGTTAATGAAATGTAAAGGAGATATCGATATCACAGTTGCATGTCACGTCGATAGTTTTGCCCTAGGGTAGTATGCTGGTCATTTGCAAGAGATTCTTTTTACAACATGGCGTACAAAATTAATGTTGGTAAACGTTTAAAAATTGTGCCTCCACCTCTTGTCTACTTTGCGAAACATAAATGTGCTTTGTTTCAAAAACGATAGTTAAAACGGTGACATTTGGTGCGCCAACAATTACCATTTAAATTTTATATTTTTGTTAGAATTTAAATTGGATCACTAGCCAAGTTCACAGGTTTCAAATTTAAAATTTTTCTGTTTTATTAGTATAAGTTAGCTTTTTTAAGTTATTTTAAGTGAACAACCAACAAAAAAAAAACAAATTAAATCAATGCACTAAATAATTTTACTAAATTTTGGATTTTGTTGTTTTTTTTTAAATTGTTTTTATTTACATTTTTAATTGATTTTAGTATATTTCCAATTTTTAATTTCAAATTTAGCGCGAAATAGAGTCTGTTAACGAACTTCGAGTTAACAGAGCTACGCTACTGCCAACATTTTCGCGCCAAAACGTTCTCTTTTTATTCATACAAAATAGTTATATAAAATAGCTAATTCTGAAGTGGTGAAAAAATGAGCCAACTCGAAAAAATAAGTGCCAACAGGAAAAAAACAGCCAGGCTCAAAAACGCCAATTGTGGCAACCGTGGCTATTGTGCTAAAATGCTCTTTTGAGCGTAACATGCTCCATTCTGCGTTAACAGACTACAAACAGAGCATTAACCGATTTTGGAGAGTTGAACTTATCAGATAGCGCTGCCATATGACTGGAGTCCAGCCGCTGGACTATGAACTAGTGTTATGTGCGTCAAGATAGCAACGGTTCTTTAGCAACGAAAAACGGAACTTGGTTATGAGTCGGAACCAGTTATGAACTTTCTCATTTTTAAAGTTTTTTGACCTTTAATATATAATAGCAAATGGAAATGATTATCTATAGTTTAAAAAATGTCTTGGCATTTCACTTTTAAAGGGGTGCAACAAGTGAAAAAAAAAGTGGAATAGAGAACATTCTCACCATTTCTTAAAAAGCTGAGGACAGGAAGACAGTGCGCGAAAACCGCTAAGCACGATAAGCTGATTTTACCATCAATGGTACCATTTTCAAAAAAAATTTTCAACCGTTTTTCAGATATTGAAATAGCGAAGCTACCTCAGTAAAAGTCCCAACAAAATGACCGCCAAAAATACACCTTGTTTTTAAACCTAAAGCCTTCTCACAACCTGTGCAAAACGAGGCACAATCAATTTAACTACAAGCTTGGGGATGCTTTCTTATTTGGAATTTAATAGTTTTTTAAATTATTAAATTTAATTCAACCCCCAAAAGTTCAACAAGTCCTATCGAACTAAGCTCCAACTTGAACTGAACTACAAAAAACCAAGTTGGATGGCTTGTACAAAACAACACTACAACAAAAAATCGTTGCTGGCTTTTATTAGATTAAGCACTGTGTGCAAATCACGAAGGGGCAATTCCTAATTTACAAGATTTTTATTATATAAATCTAACCTGTTCTTAGAAATCCATTTAGTATTTTTTCATTTTGAGTATTTACAAGAAACCAAGTTGCAGCTTTTGAAAAACAACACCAAAAAAATCGTTGCTGGCTTTTATTAAGATTAACACTGTGTCAAATCACGGAATGGGCAATTGCCTAATTTACAAGATTTTTATTAACTAAATCTACCTTCTAAATTCCATTTAGTATTTTTTTATTTTGAGATAAAAAACCAAGTTGCAGCTTTTGCAAAAACAACACTACAACAAAAAAATCGTTCTGGCTTTTATAAAACACTTAATCACGATGAATGATACAGATTTTTATAATATAAATCTACCCTTTCTTAAATTTCCATTTAGTATTTTTTTATTTTGAGTTATACAAAAACCAGTTGCACTTTTCATAAAACAACACAACAAAAAAATCGTTGCTGGGTTTTGATTGAAACACTGTGTGAAATCACGGTATATGGGGCAATTGCCTAATTTTACAAGCATTTTTATTATATCATAAAATTCTACACCTTTCTTAAATTTCCATTTAATTTTTTTATTTTGAGTATTTACAAGAAACCAAGTTGCCTTTTGCATAAAACAACACTACAACAAAAAAATCGTTCTGGCTTTTATGAAACACTGTGTCAAAGCACGGTATATGGGGCAATTGCGCTATTTACAAGCATTTTTATTGCATATCATAAAATCTAACTGTTCTTAAACCATTTAATTTTTTATTTTGAGTATTTACAAGAAACCAAGTGGCCTTTTCATAAAACAACACAACAAAAAAATCGTTCTGGGTTTTGATTAGATTAACACTGTGTCAACACGGATATGGGGCAATTGCCTAATTTTACAAGCATTTTTATTCATATCATAAAATTCTACACCTGTTCTTGAAAATTTCCATTTAGGTATTTTTTTATTTTGAGTTATTTACAAAAACCAAGTTGCAGCTTTTGCATAAAACAACACTACAACAAAAAAATCGTTGCTGGCTTTTAATTGATTAACACTGTGTCAAATCACGGTAATGGGCAATTGGCCTAATTTTACAAGCATTTTTATGTGATATCATAAAATTCTGAACCTGTTCTTAAAATTTCCATTTAGATTTTTTTATTTTGAGTTATTTACAAGAAACCAAGTTGCACTTTTCATAAAACAACACAACAAAAAAATCGTTGCTGGGTTTTGATTAAGATTAACACTGTGTGCAAATCACGGTAATGGGCAATTGGCCTAATTTAAAGATTTTTATGTGATATATAAAATTCTAACCTGTTCTTAAAATTTCCATTTAGATTTTTTTATTTTGAGTATTTACAAAAACCAAGTTGGCAGCTTTTGCATAAAACAACACTACAACAAAAAAATCGTTCTGGCTTTTATTAAGATTAAGCACTGTGTCAAATCAGTATATGGGGCATTGGCGCTAATTTTACAAGCATTTTTATGTGATATCATAAAATTCTGACCTGTTCTTAAAATTTCCATTTAGATTTTTTTATTTTGAGTTATTTACAAAAACCAAGTTGGCGCTTTTGCATAAAACAACACAACAAAAAAATCGTTGCTGGGTTTTGATTGAAGATTAATCACTGTGTGCAAATGCACGGTAGTGGGGAATTGCCTAATTTTACAAGCATTTTTATTATATATAACTACACCTTTCTTAATAATTATATTTTTTATTACCTATAAATATAACAACGAAGCAGATGTGTATGTACACAGTAATAGTGACGTGCTAACAAAACGTGGTCTTTTTATTTTATTTATTAAAATAAAAAACGCAAATTGTCTTTAAATTTATTTATTTATATTGTATTTTGGTATTCCGACACATATGGATAAAAAGGTGACCTCGTCGACAAAAAACAGTCCATAACTAGCTGATAATCAACGAGGGAAAAGGATAGGATCACCGAATTGCACCGCACTAAATAATGACAAAAACCGAACGATTCTGAGTCACACCACCTTAGTTATCCATCATGTCCGACATAGGTAAGTGTGGGCTGCCAACCTGAATATTTTACGCATTTTTGCGCATTTTTACGCATTTTTGCGCATTTTTACGCATTTTTCGAATTTTTACCATTTTTACGCATTTTTACGCATTTTTATGCATTTTTGCGCATTTTTACGCATTTTTGCGCATTTTTACGCATTTTTGCGCATTTTTCAATTACGCATTTTTCGAATTTTACGCATTTTACGCATTTTTACGAATCTTTAAATTTTTACGCATTTTTGCGCATTTTTACGCATATGTATATAGTTGCCCCACACTTACCTATTCGGCACATATGGAATAACATAGGTGGTCTCGTCGACTGCAGAATCGTTCGGTTTTTGTCCATTAATTCTTCAGTGCGGTCAATTCGGTTCCTATCCCTTTCCCTCGCATTGATTATCACTAGTTAATGGACTGTTTTTTGCCGACGAGATCACCTTATGTTATTCCATCATGTGTCGGCAATGCGCCAAATACAATATAAATAATAATTTAGGACAACTTTTGCGAAGTTTTATAATTTTAATAAATAAAATAAAAAGACCACGATCATTTCATTAGTCACGTCACCTTTATTTACATGGGTACATACACAATGCTGCTTCGTTTTTTAATGCATATCTATTTTAGGATAAATGAAAAAATACATAAATGTAAATTTCTCAAGAACAGGCTGTCAGAATTGAATGATACGCACATAGAAATGCTTGTAAAATTAGCGCCAATTCCCCATATACCGTGCATTTGCACACAGTGCATTAATCTTCAATCAAAACCCGCAACGATTTTTTGTTGTAGTGTTGTTTTTACAAGCCATCCAACTTGGTTTTTTGTAGTTCAGTTCACCTTGGAGCTTCTAGTTCGATAGGACTTGCTCATGAACTTTTTGGGGGTTGAATTAAATTTAATTTAATTTCTAAAAAACTGACTGATAAATTTCTCCAAACTAAATTGAAATAGCATCCCCAAGCTTGTAGCTTTTTATTGATATGTGCCTCGTTTTTGCACAGGCTTGCTGAGATAGGCTATTAAGGTTTGAAAACAAAGTGTATATTTTGCGGTCATTTTGTATGGGACTTTTACTGAGGTAGCTTCGCTCATTTCAAAATATCTGAAATACGATCTGAAAACTTTTTTTGAAAATGGTACCATTAGAATGGTAAAACTGTACGCTATAATCGTGCATTAGCGGTTTTCGCGCACTGTCTTCCTGCCCTTAGCTTTTTAAGAAATGGTGAGAATGTTCTCTATTCCACTTTCTTTATTCACTTGTTGCACCCCTTTTAAAAGCTGAAATGGCCAAGACAATGTTTTAAACTATAGATAAATCAATTTTCTACGATTCTTCATCATTACTTTATTGATTAAAGGTCAAAAAACGTTTAAAAATGAGAAAGTTCATAACTGGTTCCGACTCATGAACCAAGTTCCGTTTTTCGTTGCTAAAGAACCGTTGCTATCTTGACGCACATACTAGTGTTGGGTAAACATTGCTCATTTAGGTGAACATGTTCACTTGTTCTTTTTTTTTAGGTGAGTCAACTCACTCAGATTGCTCACTTGCTCAGTTGCTCAGTTACTCACTTGTTCAGTTGCTCACTTGGTCAGTTGCTCACTCAAATTGCTTATTAGCTCTGTCATTCACTGAGCTATTCACTCACCAAACCAATCAATAATATCATACGTTATATTTCAGTTTAAATCTGATGTCTGCTTAGGTTACTCTGTGGTCAACAGCTTAAAAAACATTTACAATACTTGAATTTAGCTTCCTGACTTCCAACATCTACGAAATGGCTCCATATTTTGCTACACTTTTTGATAAGCGACATTTTGAGTTCTTTACACGAGTATTTAATCCAACAATGTGTATGGTCAAAGAAAGAATCTACACAAAATGCCCTTAGAGGTCTAAGAGAACAGAGAAAATTCGAGCAAAGTGCGCAATATAACAACTGAGCAATAATGAGCAAAACAGAACAACTGTGCAAAAGAGAACAAGTGAGCAATAAAGAGCAATTTGGAATGAACATGTTCACTTGCTCACTTCACGGAGCAACTCTTTTTTGTTCACTCACTCATGAGCAACCCAACACTACTATGAACTTTGTTTTCATAATCTGGCAACTATTGCAAAAGCTCGCGCCAACTGATTGATTATTAGAAATGGAATGTAATGCGACAATTAAATGTATTTTAATGTGCAAAGTGTGTGCAAAACATCAAATAATTGATTCTACTGTAAGGCAATGCGTCGAAAATGATTGTTGAGCGGACCCTCGTCCGAGTAGCCAGCGATCTCCTGCGGTATAATGCCGGACTCTTCGATGGAGGTGCAGGGACGGCACATGCACTCTAACGGTGCCTTGGTGAGGACCTTCTTGAACTTTCGCTCGCCATGCTTGACCTTGGGGCAGAACAACGAAACGGCCGCCTCGCGCTCCCCCGACTCCTGGCAACACATGCAGGAGCGCTCCATCTGCCAGATTTTGCTGCCCGATACCTAAAGGCACAGAATTCAATTCCAATAAGGGCATACATATGTTAAGTGATCCAATGGGCATTACCTGTATATAACTGGCACAGCGACCCACGCAGGCGAAGGAGGGAATTGGCTTGGGCACGCAGCCAGGATACTGCAGCACATGGATCACGGGTGTCACTTTGCAGTCATCCCCGAGGTGTCCAATATCTGTAATAGTTGCCGGGGGTAAGTCAAAAACTCACTTGGCACTCAAGTTACCTTCTGGCTACCATTGTCATTGGAGGACACCGCGTTGTCCGCCTGGGCCATGCACAATTTCAGCAGGCTCACCAACACGCAGTACAACAAAATCAGCACAAAGATTCGGTTGTTCTCATGGCGTAGCACGTGGCGCAGCATTTTGTTGTCACCCTAGTCCCAAGTCTCGGCGCTTTCAAATGGAAAACGCTTCCAACGGCCGGGCGGCTTTTATAGATGCCGCCGATGGGGCTCAGCGTGGCCAGCGCCGGCGGCGAACGTCGCCTTAATGGCCGCCTGACCACATGATTTATTGCCCAATAAAGCGCACCCGGAGTCAACCTTTTTGCCTAGTAATTGCATACATGAAAACGGCATTTGCCCCGCTGCGCGAGGCGACTTGCGCTCCTTTATTTCTCTGGATACACGATACACCAATCACAAATCTCAAATCACAGCTTAAGCACAAAACTGAGCACCGACGACATCATCATCAGCAGCGACGTGGCCAGCGTCAGTCCGATGGCAGAAGCGCCACTCCTTGACTCCAGATAGCTGACCAACTTGCCCAATCTCTGCTCGGCCCATTGCACATTGGTGTTCACTGTCCTGAGAGCAGTCCTTAGTGTCTCCGCCGAGTCGCCAAATAATTGGGACTCCTTTTCTATAAAGTCCGAGAATAGTTTCTCTTGTTCCCGAGTGGTGAAGTAGTCGGCCATGTTACTCAGCACATCAGCTGTCTCGGACCAGCTGCCCAAACTGCAAGTTAAAATTAATTACTACACAGAAAAAAAAACCATTCTTAAATCAAGTATAAAATACTTAATTTAAGTATGGATTTTTTAAGTATGTATTCTGGATTAAGCAGTATAATTAAGCCTGTTTCAGGATTAAAATGGGAAAATAAGCCCAAATTACTTGACTCAAGCTAAAAAATTCTTGAATTGCTCCGTTGGTCACTACATTTGCTGAGCGCGAGAGAAAATTCTCTCTCGGCCTCTCTCATTTCAACTAGTCCGGTGGCTCAATGGTTAGAGTCGCCGACCTGTAAAAAAAAAAAAAAAAAAAAAAAAAAAAAAAAAAAAAAAAAAAAAAAAAAAAAAAAAAAAAAATTTTTAAAAATATAAAAAAAATTTAAAAAAAAATAACATGTTAATTTATAAAAATTTTGTAGCCTGAATTACACAAAATCAGGATTGAATTCGGGAATGAAAAAATCAAGTATTTCATACTTGGTTTAAGAAGAACCGACCCCAGTTCTGATACGTTTCGGATTAAATTCGGGCTAAATATCCCGCATTTTTTTTTCTGTGTATAAAGACTCTGATGAGAATTGCGAGGTAACTTACTTATAAGCCAACACCTCGATTTCCTCCGTTACCATAAGATAAATGTCGGTTATCAAGTCCGGATTCTGTTGATACAGCTGCTCCAGGCCAACGGTCTTTTGGAACACCGTAGTAGAGCTCTTCAGAATCTCATTGTGGTAATGTCTGCGATAATTCCTTGTACAACTGGCACTTCTCCAAAGCAAATCACGCTCGTTGAAGTTGGTTTCCTGTTGGAACATCTCCATCACCATCTCGTCATATCCACTTGATCGGGCAGCTGCACAGTAGAAGGTCTCCCGGTAATCTGGCGATGGCCTCTCGGCGTTTAAGTTAAGGCTTATTTCAAAGTTGTGAGTCACCTTTTTGTTGCAATCGAAATTCTTGAACCTGCACAGCCAGGAAACTTGCATGTCTCGATTGTACACATCCAACACGGTGTCATTAGATTTCCAAGGCACGCCCAGCTTTGAGTAAACGGCCGCCGTAATATCACGAAGATATCTCTCGAAGTGGACCAGTTGTTTTGGAGTTAAACGTCGGGTGACATCCTGAAGGCCTTCGTAGGCCGCAAACCAGGGAATATATTCGACTTCCTTGCTCAAATACTCCAGAAACTTAAAGACATCGGCATAATCTATCATTCCCACGTAGGCAAAATTGAAGAGATCATCGACGAGCTGTGCACGGTTCTCAACTGCGATGGAACTGTGTCCATCCTTAGACAGAGCCTCTTGAATTTTGCGCAGAATCGGAGTATCGTAGAACACGCGATAGTAGTTGGATTGTTGGATATTCAGGACAATCCAGTCGATTGGTTCCTTGAAATAAATCAAAGTCACATCTACAATCTTATCGAAGTACATATAAGGCGTAAGATTTTTGAAATTGGGATCCAGATTCGTGGCAAAGGTGATTGGGACTGTGTAGCGCAAGTTGGGGTCGCTGCCATCTCCAGGATTGGACAAAAAGCGTTTCCGGTGCAGACCAATCAATTGGTTCTCCTGGCTGATGTTCACCATGATCACTGGATAGCCTGGCTGCTCGGTGAAATCAGCAAAGAACTTATCCAAGTCCACAATTTGATTACGGGGCCAATATTCCTTCAGGTATACAAACAAATCCTTTGGCTCTACGTTACCCAAATGACTAGAACACAAAAGATACAGATAATTATCTGGCAAGTAGTTGAAAGTTGAAAGAACTCACTTATGTTTTAGGTAACTTCTGATGGCCATATCAAAGTTGGCTTCTCCCATGAGATTACGCCACATGCGAATTATGCAAGCGGCTTTGGCAAATGAAATTCTTCCGAACATGTAGTCAATATCGGCGGGTGTTTGGATGCTACTCTCTGGACTGGTCATTGGCTGTGTGACATTCAGAGCATCGGTTGAAAACACATGTTGCACCTTTCTTATGACAAACTGTTGGTCCAGCTGATGCTCCGGGTATAACTATAATGAGTTGTTGAAAGAGTTCGTCTTAATAGATAACCTCTGTAATATATTTCAACCTAGTTTACCTTGTGACCGATGAAGAACTCATAGAAACGAGCAAATCCCTCCTGCATCCAGACATAACTCCACCATTTGAATGTCACACTGTTGCCGAACCACATGTGAGCATTTTCATGAACTATATTGCGAATGGTGAAGTCCTTTTGTGCCCAGCCATCAGTGTAATTTTGCTCTTCCAACACCACCTTATCCCTAGAATTAAAAGATATTAAGAATACTATCTAGCAGGGATTAAAATCCTAACCGCAACCGTAACCTTTAACCGGTAAAGACCGATTGAAATTTAAAACCACAACTGAAACCGTAACCGTAAAAAAATTTAAATTTGACTGTAACCCTTAAACCGCAACTTTGTAACCCGAAATAACCGTTTAGTAACCGTTTCATCAATAAGGGTTATTTCGGGTTTTCATACATTAAAAAGAAATTATTTTTCATATTAAAATTGATAAAATGTAACTAAAGATCAAACTGAAAAATATGTGAAATAAATGTGTGAATGAAACATTACGAAAGTAATGCCCATTTAGTTATTTATTAATATAATTATATTTTTGGAAAAAATTTTGTTTTGTGAACTGAAACAAAAAAAAAACCGGTTCACCGTTACGAAACCTTTAATTCAAAGATTTTGCGTAACCGATAACCGAAAATCATAAATGCGAACATAACCGAAACCGTAACTGAAACCGATATTCGTTTCGGTTTTAATCCCTGCTATCGAGTGCTTACCTTCTTTTACTCACTTGAAAATCACCAGGCCCCAGTTTTCCATGCTGTTGTGGGGAAAACGTGGAGTTGTTGCATATTGAAACAGTTCGTTGCCCAAGGCCTTATAGGAAGTCTGGAACTCCTTCTCAAAGGCAGGAAGTGCGCGTTGTGCCACCGAATAACTGAACTCCGTTTGACTGTAAAACTCTGGTCGAGTGTAAATGGCCAATTCATTGGTGTTGCCTCGAGCCCGATACCCAGAGATTACAAATGCCAATAGATAAGTGGACATGATGGGAGTCACATCAAAGTGATCCACAAAACGATTATTGCTGAAATTGTAATCTTATCGTAATACTTTTGAATTTATTGTCTATATTGATGTCTACACATACCCCTCGTTTGTGGTTTTGACCAACTTTGTGTTGCTGATTGCATTAAATCCACTTGGCCGTCCAATGTGCACCTCGAACTTGGCCTTGATGGCGGGTTCATCGAAGCAGGGAAAGACTCGACGGGCATTGATATTCTGCATTTCTGTTAGCAGCACCCACTTGGTCTTTCCCGTCTGCTCCTCCACGTAGCTGATGGCGAATCAAGCCAGCAGTATCAGTTCTTACTTTCCCCGTGTACTTAAAGTGCAATGTGTAGTTTTGGCTGATGGCCAATGCCTTGGCCAAAGGCACTGTTAACTTGTTTGTATCCTGATCATATATCAGCCGCGCAGGAATAATATGATCTACCAGATCACCAGCCGCATTGTAAAGCCAACAATCCTCGATTTCAATGGAGTCCGCGTGCAGAATTATACGATAGATATCGGCAAGTTTCGTCTGTAGCGTGATTTTAACTTCGCCATCGAATATTGCACCTGGATTATCAGCATCGCCCCGTATACCGATAGTTAGATTGTAAAGCGATGGCAATACATTCAAATTTAGACGATAGTCGGCACTTTCAGAGCTGGCTATGAAAGCGACGAACAAAAGATTGGTCAACAGCCAATTTATGGATCTACAACTGATCATTGCGAAAGGTGTATCAAAACTGAGGTGTCGTTTTAACAAATAGATTCATGTAAACTCGATTAAAACAGACGATTTTATTGACTGATAAAAAGGCTTAAATTAAGAGTGATTAGATTAAATTTATTTCAAGTTCCTCTTTGTCTGTCTAATCAAGTCCGTTTAATTAAGCTATAATTATAACTGCGGACGGCAGACCGCGCTAGTAACGAAGGCAGCACGAAGGGTGCAAAGGGCGACTAGCTATATAAGTATTCAGTAGAGGTGTGCATGGCTGCATTTAAAATGTCAAATGAGATAATCATGCCCAACTTAATTTAATGAGTTTGGCTGGATCTTCCAATGAATTGAATGAATGGATTGAAACCGAAAACTTCACATTCAAAAAAGGCAGAGTGAATTGAATGACGAAATAGTCGAACAAATCCAGTGAGAGGGATAAGTAAATGTATATGAAATGTAAAAATCTAGTCACGAAAACATGTCTTTGCCCCAAAACGTTTGATATCCAATTTTGTGACTAACAATATTAATTGTAACACATAAATTATTACAAAAAAAAGTTGTTTTCTGAATACTCTGAAAATCCTTGGTTCATTAATTTTATTCGTTTCTCACTCACTCGATGACGTTTATTCGAGTACTCAAATTAATGTCAAAAATGAGTGTTGAATACGATGGGAACCGGATCTTTGAGTTTATAACACTCCGAGAACTGAATGAAGCTCACAAGTACTCAGAGACGCTTAAGTTTGAATTCAGCCGAGCCATGGAATGAATGGAAAATTTGCAATAACTTTCCGATTAAACATTTACCAAAGATAAATACTTTCTAATCTGTGTGCTTGAAATTAAAATCAGCTGTTTCCAACTGTTAATCGGTCTAACTATGTTTATCTGTGGGCTTGTGTCGAAATGTCCTGATAAGAAATATAAATTTATTGATCTTTCTTAACTTAATGATGTGCACACGAAAATTGATAAGCATGTTTATGGGTGTATTTTAGCACCTTTGCTCTTTAATTCGTCATTGGTATATTATAGAGAAACAATATCATAGAGTTCCAAAGAATCATATATTTAAACCTCATTTATCACTATAAATATTAGATAAGATTAGATGTTGTCCATTGGTTCGCATGGTCTAGGGTCATAAGAATTAGCAATTTTTCATTGATTGATATAAACGAGTTTTTAAGAATGGTCCTATTTCATTAATAGGATTTACAAACCCTTTTGGGCATTTATTAGCAAGCCTACTTAGACTAAAATCTAAATTGTTTTAAACATTATTTTATTTAAGCAAGAAACTCAATAGGGAGGACATCATTATCAGCAGAGTTGCGGCCACCGTTAGTCCAGCTGCTCCATTCCGTGATGCCAAAAACTTGACTACCGGGCCCAATCTCTGCTCTGCCCACTGCAAATTCGTGTTCACCTTAGTCTGAGCCGTTTTAAGTTGGGCCGCGGCGGAGCCGAATAAAGCGGAGTTCTTGTTAACAAATTCAGAGAATTGTTTTTCCTGGTCCCGCGTTGTAAAATAGTCAGATAAATCACTCAGCACTTCGGCGGTCTTTGACCAGCTGCCCAAACTGCAAGTTTAACAAATTAGGTTGGAATTCAACTTAAATATCTGGATAACTTACGCTGTATTTAACTTGTTGATGTCCTCCGTTAGCATAACATAAATGTCGGTTATTAAGTCAGGATTCTGTTGATACATCTGTGCCAAGCCGACAGTCTTTTGGTTCACGGTTGTAGAGCTGTTCAATATCTCATCCTGGTAGTGAGTGCGATATTCCCTTGTGCAACTTGCACTTCTCCAAAGCAGATCACGCTCGTTGGCATTGGTTTCCTTTTTGTAATTATCCAGGACCAAAGCGCGAGCAAAGCTATTTCTTCGGGCAGCTGCACAGTAGAAGGTCTCCCGATAATCTGGCGATGGCTTCTCGACGGTTGCTTCAAAAATGGCCTTTACTTGTTTGTTGCAATCGGCATTATTGTATTTGCAAAGCCATGACACTTGCATGTTCCTATTATACACATCCAACACGGTATCTTTCGAGTTCCAATTTGCGCCCAGCTTAGTGAAGACCGCCTCTGTAATATCGTCAAGATATTTCTGAAAATTGGGCAACTGTTCGGGAGTTAAACGCTTTGCCACATGCTGCAATCCTTCATAGGCCGCGTACCAGGGAATATAATCGACATCCTTGCTCATATACTCCACAAACTTAAAAACATCGGCATAATCCAACATTTTGGCATGGGCAAAGTTGAAGAGATCATCAACGATTTGCGCACGATTCTCAACTGGAATCGAACTGTGTCCATCCTTTAACAGAGCCTCGTGAATTTTGCTGAGAATCGGAGTATCGTAGAGCACGCGATAATAGTTGGACTGTTTTATATTCAGAATGATCCAGTCTAGTGGATCTTGCGAATTTAGGTTGATCTGAGTATTAATCTTTCTGAAGTATATACCGGGCGTCGTATTCTGGAAAGTTGGTTTCAAGTTGGTCGCAAATGTGATTGGGATTGTGTAGCGCAATGTGGTGTTGCCACCGTCTCCACGATTTACTAAAAACCGTTTCTGTGTCAGGACAAATCGATGTTTCTGCTCGGTTTGGTTCACTGTGACCACTGGATAGCCCGGCTGCTCGGTGAAATCGGAAAGGAAATCATCCAAGTCCACAGCTGGCTTTTCCGGCCAGTTGGCCTTGAGGTGGGCAAACAAATCACTTGGAATTGTATTACCCAAGTGACTGCAAAAGAGAAGTTTAGACAAAAGTTGGCAATAATTTAGTTTGAATATGGCTCTTACTGTTGCTTAAGATAGCTTCTGATGGCCTTGTTAAAGTTGTCAGCGCCCATGATGTTCCTCCACATGCGGACAATGCTGGCACCCTTGGCATAGGCAATGCTACTAAACTTGTGGCCAATCTCGGTCGGAGTTTGTACGCTCGCTTCCAGGCTGGTCATGGGTTGTGTAGAACCCACTGAGTCTGTTCGAAGGATCATTTGCAGTTGACGGACAACAAATTGTTGATCCAACTGGTATTCTGGACAGAGCTGCATAAAGAGGGCAATTTAGTTGAATTAAAACTGTAATCAATCTAACAATAATTCCTGTTTTTACCTCGTGAGCCATGAAGTACTCGTAGTAACGGGCAAATGCCTCGTTTAGCCAAAAGTAGCTCCACCAGGAAAATGTGACACTGTCCCCGAACCACATGTGTGATGTTTCATGTGCGATAATCCGCAGGGTAAACTCCTTGTTCTTCCAGCCATCTGTGTAGCCAGGATCCTGTACCAGGACGGCATCACTAAAAGATCAGGAGTAAACTAGTTATGGTTTAAATTTAAAAAGAGAAACAAACCTGTATATGATTAGACCCCAATTTTCCATGCCATTATGAGGAAAGCGGGGAGAGCTTGCAAATAACAGTAATTC
Organism: Drosophila quinaria; assembly: GCA_035047525.1. Taxonomy (NCBI): domain Eukaryota; kingdom Metazoa; phylum Arthropoda; class Insecta; order Diptera; family Drosophilidae; genus Drosophila; species Drosophila quinaria. Next base: position 3,649,573 of record JAWNPO010000384.1, on the reverse strand, counting down.
ATTTCCCAGTTGCTTATAGGGTTGTTCAAATTCCGCATCGTAGGCTGCAAGGACACGTTCTCCAACCTTGTAGCTAAACTCAGTTTTGCTATAGTACTCTGGCCGAGATACAACAGCATAGTTACTGACATCGCCCCGTGCCTGATATTCGGAGACTACAAATGCCAATAGATAAGTGGACATGATGGGCGTCACATCAAATTGATCCGTAAAGCGATTATTGCTGAAATTGTAATCTTATCGTAGTATTGTAAATTTAATGCTCTTACATTTTTCTGTTCTTACCCGTCATTTGTGGTTTTGATCAGCTTTGTGTTGCTGATGGCATTGAAGCCATTTGGTCGTCCAATGTAAACCTCGAATTTCGCCTTGAAAGCAGGTTCATCGAAGCAGGGAAATACTAGACGGGCATTCAGTCGTTGCATCTGTGTTAAGAGAACCCACTTGGTCTTGCCAGTCTCCTTGTCCACATAACTGGCGGAGAAGAGACCTGCCATATCAGTTCGCACTTTCCCTGTGAACTTGAAGTTCAGAACATAGTCCTCGTTGACAGTCAAAGCCTGGGACAAGGGCACTGTCAACTGTTGTGTCTCCTGGTCATACTTCAGTGCAGTTGTTGCAATATTCTGTTGCAAGAGTCCTGCCTTATAAAGCGAACACGTGGATATGTCAAGGGAGTCCTTGTGCAGCGTTATTTGTAGCACATCCTTCTGAGTTGCCTGAAGGGTAATCGCGACTTCACCCTCGAATGTTGTTCCAGGATTTGCCACATCGCCTGGTATATTGATGGTTAATTTATAGAGTGATGGCAATACGTTCCTGCTCAGCCGATACTCAGCACTCTGACTAGCGGCTATCAGACTGAGTGAAATGACACTGGCCAGCAGCCACATTCCCGATACAGAACCTCTCATGTCGGGAGCAAGTTTAATACTGATCTCACTGCGTTTACCCAAATGCTCGAAACTTAAAATATAATAAAAAAAATTCCCCTCAAATTGATAATGTGTGAGTTTGTTGATTAGATAACATGTACAATATTGAGGTATCGATATGATGATGATGATTAGGCAGCCACACCTCTCTTGACTGTTAACTTGTTGTTCTTGTGGTTATCGCTCTTTGTTTGATGTTATTATGTATATGGATCAACTTGTAATTCTCACTTGATAGTCTTATACACAGATTGCTCTTAACCCGTTGACAACAAAACACGTTCTTATGCATTAAATGAATGCATAAAAATATATATTCTGTAGGGATTTGATTCAAAATAAAACTTTTTTACTTATCGCTGCAATTGAATATAAAATGTTAGGCCGCGGAACAATAATAAACATACTAATATAATTTCATATCTATGAACTTATCTATATGACTTTGTATGATTCATGATTGACAATCGACGCACAGCCGAAATAGTTATAAAAGTTTATCAATGTATTCCACTAAGTGGGTGGTTCTAGGTCTTATTGGTAAAAGGTAATATTATGCCTGACTCAACCTCATTTTCAATTTTCTAAAATGTTATAATTCAGCAGAATTATTTTAATATTTTTATTTTAAAAGTCCGAGCAGTTCTAAGTTATACGACCAGTATAATTATGATTTTCTTAAACCGGATTTTAACTTAATGGCTTTTGAGAATATCTTAAATGTGTTTGAAACCGGCATTTCATTATTATTTTTATTTCCTTTCACAAAGGTTTTATAAAAACTTTAATATTTGATGATACATTATTATGAACCACCTTTAAACTACAACTTACAGAGCATTTTTAATTATTTGTATGTCTACATACATACATTGACACAGAAAAGTATTGGCACAGCAAGAACTTTGGCATATATGGCTTATTTGCGCCGTTATCGTTAACATATTGGCATCAATGGAAAGGTCATTTAAATTCCGTTTGAATGATACAAAACTTTTCTTAACCCATTAAGAACCCATAAAAAATTTTATGAAAATGTCTACTTTTTCAACATTTTTGATGCAGAAAGTTTCTTTAAACAATTTAAATACAGTTGAACTTCCATAACTCGAACTTATATAACTCGATATTCTCTCTAACTCGAACTAAATGAGTGGCAGCAAAATTAATAAGCTTAGGAAAAAGATCTATTTAAGTCGAATATCTCCATAGCTCGAATCTTTTCATTGAATAATGGTGATTCGAGTTGGGAAAGTTCGACTGTAGTAATTTTTATAATTTTTTGTATGAAAATGACGAATCTCTTTCTGATGTTGAAAGGCGCATAAAACCCCCTCATTACATTAGTCAGAGTCATATATTACTCAACCGATAGGAATTTAATTTTTTTCTGTCAAATTTCGAGTGCAATATAAAGTTATAAAATAGGTTTTAAGAAGGATTACTTTGGTTATAAAATGAACTTTGTATTGCTTATTTATGGGCGAAATTCTGAAGTTTCGCATTACCTGTTGTTATCTTTATTGCACTTATAAGTTCGGACACTTTTACTTTTATTCCATTATTTATGGAAATTGAAAAGTTAATAATTTAAAATATCAATTTAAATTAAAAATTCTCCATTGAATTTGGTCACTGTAAATTCTGTCACTATCAGTTGTCTGGATAATTCATTAAGTATTGAAAACACTAATAGTAGGAATATTTTATTTTAGCAGTTATTCACTTTCGACAGGTAATTGGCTAATATTGATTAACTGGGTTAGTCCTAGTGCAGGAATGTGGCAATGGAAATCAGCAACAAGGTAATGAAGCTGAAGAAGCTAATCATAAAAATAGTTCTTTATTGCAAAATTTTTTTTAAATAATTTATGTGTAAAACTTAAATTATTCGTCACAAAATTGGATATCAGAAATTTTGGGGCATGAAAATGTTTTGTCATTATACTTTTACTTCGTAAAGGGTTTTTTTTATAATCTAGTAATTCTTAAGTAAAGAAAAGTCTCAGAATCAAATTAAACATATTCTACTAAGAACGACATAAGAAGTTAATAAAATTTTAAAATTTTCGAAATAGACAAGGGGTTTCTTTAACAAAAGAAATAAGAGTTAAATGCAGAACCAATTAAGAATGGTAACCATGACCAAAATATCATTCCGCTAGGAAATCGGATCAGTATTAGCAAAGTTATGAAAGTTTAAAGTTGGTATAATTTTCGACCTGTAAAAATGTTTTTTCATTTTGGCATGATTTTCTACAAGAATAAAATGGCAACGTTCTCGTGCCATTAAAAATAAATAGGTACACAGCTATAATAAAACTTTCAAACTGTAATAATTAAAGTCATATACTCGTAGATTAGTAGAATTTTATTATAATTGTTAGCCGACATACATAGTTTTATGTTCAAAGGTATCTTATCTGTATAATTTATTGACTTTGAACCGGCCCTATAAGTACAAATACTTTTTATTGAGCAATTTTACAATTGCGACAAGAAATTGGCTAATCTTGTTAAACTTGGTTGGTCCTAGTTCAGCAATGTGGTAATGGAAACCAGCAACAGGGTGATGAAGCTGAAGGCGCTGATCATCGCACTGCCATTGCGATTTGACAGATAGGTGCGGAAATGCACAAGTTTAGCATCTGACCATTTGAGGTTCTCCTCAACGGAAGTCTCAGCCGATTTCAGGGTAGCGGCAGAGCTACCAAACTTGCCGCTGTTGGCCGAGTTGAAGGTCTTCAGAGCAGAAAGTTGTTTGTCCTCGGTGAAACGTGCAGCAATGTTGGAGATGACTGTAGCCACGGCGGAGTAGCTGCCCATGCTGTTAAAACAAATAGACAATTTAAATATAATCACAGTTTGAATAGTCAAGTGACTTACGCTTCGGCCAAGGAATCATGGTGTTTGGTGACCAACTCGAAGACAGGGCTGACGTTCTCGTTGTTCTCGGTGTAGAGAGTGCTTAGAACTGAGGCCTTGTCCTGTCTGCGGATCTCATCTGAGAGTACCAAATTAAAGACTCGCTCGATTAGGGACTGAGTCTTCACACAGCCGAAAGAGTTCTGCAGAAGTGTTTCCTCGGTGGCCACCAGCTCGGTTTTGAATTTCTGATACAGTGCCTCAAACTCTGTGGCGCCACCCTCACGCAAGGCCACGCAATAGACCACTGAGCGAATGTTCTTGGGCACAGAGGACAGCGAGTTGAAGTAGTTCTTGGCCCGGTTGATGCAGTCTGAATTTCCATAGCGACAGGACCAGGACAGAACCTTGGTACGCAAGTAGATATCGAGCGCCTTGTCCGACGTGGTCTCCTCAAAGCCCAATTGGTTGTAGGCCTTCTTGGTTAAATCTCTGATGTAGACGCTGAAATCTTTGGTATCATTGCCCAGGCGAATGGCCAAGAAGTTAAATCCATTGAAGCCCGATGTCCATGGAATGTAGTTGGTCTCCGTTTCCAAATACTCCAACACAGCAAAAGTCAGGCTGTATTCGATGTGTCCAGCTCTTGCCAGATTAAGCAGATCGTCCACAATTTGGGCACGATTAATTTCATGAATTCCGCCCCAGTTGCTTTCGGTAAGAGCTTTGTGGATTGCATGCCAGTTGCTCTCAGTGTAATTGACGCGATAGTATCCAGTCTCCTGGATGTTGGCAATAATCCAGCTGATCGCTGTAGTGAAAGTTACCGTGTGGGATACGGCAGTGTCGGCCAAAACAAACATGGGCTGCGTATTGTTAAAGTCCTTCTGGGCACTTGTGGTGTAGCTAATAGGCACTGTGTACTTCAGTTTCGCATCGGCACCATCATTCTCCTTGAGCAGGAAACGCTGCTGGGTGAACTCAACGGTCTTGCCATCGGCGGATAGCTTGGCGTTGATCAGTGGATATCCCACCTGAGTGGTGAAGTTGTAAAAGATACGCTCTGCGCTGCTCTTGAACCTATTCTCAGGCCAATTTGCAGTCCAGGCTTCCAACAGATATGACGGCACTGAAGATTCATATTTGCTGTGGAAGAAAGGAAGCTTTAACTACTTATAAGATAAGATTCAGATGCAATTGCTTACTATTTAACTAGATATTCCTGCAGGGATTTCCGGAAGTTTTCTGTGCCCATGGTGTGCTCAATCATGCGAATGAATGTGCCTCCTTTGTTGTAGGAGATGCTGTTGAACATGCGGCTAAGATGGGCTGGGGTGTAGGTGTTCTCATCGCTTAGCGGATTTGTGGCATATGTTGAGTCCATGGCCATCACGGACTGTATCTGATCGACCACAAACTGCTTCTCCAGCTCCCATTCAGTCTCGACCATAGCGGTGCCAAAGTATTGGAAGAATCGGGCAAAGCCTTCGTTCAGCCAGGTGTAGCTCCACCATTTGCAGGTGACGAGATCACCGAACCACATATGTGCCTGCTCGTGGGCCACGACTGCAGCAATGGCTTGACGGGATGACAGCGTAGTTGCCGACTCATCCACCAGCAGACTGCGCTCTCGGTAGGTAAGCAATCCCCAGTTCTCCATGGCTCCTGCTGAGAAATCGGGTATGGCAGCCATGTCCATCTTGTCGTTACCCATACTGTAGTAGTCCAACTTCAAATAGTTGCCCATCTCAGTGAGAATCTGCCGACCGACATTGAAGCTGTATTGGGTCTGTTGATAGAACTCGGGACGTGCGAGGACTCCAAACGTGTCGTCCTTGCGAATGGTGAACTCGGAGATGATGAAGGCTAACAGATAAGTTGACATTTTCGGTGTTGTCTGGAACACATCCACAAAGTAGTCGCTACAGACAAATTAACCTTAGATCATAAGAATTCGAAGTGGAAAAAGAGAACCCTCAACTTACGCTTCATCACTGCGATAAGTGTTCAAAATTTTCGTGTTGCTGACAGTGTTGAAGGAGCGATGGCGTTTGATTGTCACGTCGAAGGTGGCCTTGAATTGGGGCTCATCGAAGCTGGGGAATGCTCGGCGGGCATGGTGCGTCTGGAACTGTGTTGATCCCAGCCATCTGCGAGGGTGAGAAAGTTAGCTCGTGGTCTTCATTCGAATTGAAAACTCAAACTCACTTGGTCTCATTGTTGTCATTGACATAGTAGCTGCGGTAGAATCCGTGCATGTCATCTTCCATTATACCGGTATATTTGAAATGCAGAATGTAGACTTGATTCACCGCCAGACTCGCAGTTGTTGTTAGATTCATAATGTCTGTTTCCTCATTGTGGCCAGCCAGAGTCAGGGTCTGCACAGTGGGGCTTGCTCCCGCCGCAGGCTTAACCCAGTACTCCCTGAGCGAGTAGGTCAGGTTCTTCGAGTGCAGAGAGACGATATTTGTCGCCACCTTGGGTTGAATTTCAATAAAGACCTCGCCATCGAAGGTGAAACGCTTGGTGCCATCGCTTTCTAGTAAATAGGGTCGCAGGGTAATGTTGTAATTAATGGGATTTATAGCCTCAGATAGTCTGTATTCCCAGTTCTCTGCGGCGTATGTTGTAGGTGGCTGCAGCTGCAGTTGCCTTGTGTCCGCTAGAACGGCGGAGAGACAGGCTGCCCAGAGGATAGCCAAACGGAGAGCAATCATTTCGTCTGAAAGTAGGGTTAAGATTGACCGATCAGTGATTAATTGGAACTTCCTATTAGTCCGACTATTTCACCACATTATGTAACCGTATTTTTGCACTCACTTTGAAAATTCGAACTGTTTGAATAGGTATTCAAACGCCTTACCGCACGAAATTCGACAACTAAAGTCTGCTGCCAATGGTCGGTACTATATATAAGCGTTAACAGACTATATCAGCGATTTATCTGTAGCCTTAAATATTTTATTTAGGCGAGATAAAGTGCACATAGATTATGCGATGATTACGATGACGCGCCGATAAGAGCGTAAGGTGGTGATTTACGCTCTTTGCAAGCGGTTACCAATCATATAATAATTATTATATTTTGATAGATTTGCGAATGGACAATAATAATCCAGGGGCCGTTACGGAAATGAGTAATAGGGTCAAAAATATATCTCAAGTGTTCTTTAAAAAAACCCCCAAACATTACAGGTAAGTAGATTTCGTTACCTATTACTAAATTAGTTTGTTCATTAGATAGAACAGCGTATATATTTTTCTATCTCTGTCATTCTCTCTGCCTCCCTTATTTTTGATATCTGGATAAGCCTCCGCAAACAATTCAACCAAAACCATATTCGATCGATATCATACATTTAATTAGTTTGAATATTTTGGCATAACTTTTTATACTGAATGTTCCAGAACAGCTTTCTTGATAATATATTTAATGATCTCCAGTATTTAAGTGTGCTAAAATTGCATTATTTTTATTGATGTACATAGGTATTACCTGTACGGTAGGCTACAAAACATTTCATTGCCACATTAAAAAATATACTGCGCAGATGGCAACATTGTTGCAATTAAAATTATATTATTACTTCTTTAAAGTATTAAATTGATGATAATGAGAAATTCGAAATAATATTCTGATTAAAACTTTTTTTGAACTAGGTTATAAATTATAAACTAGTCCAAAATACCCGCAAATTTCAAGTTCATCTTTATATAATTGAAAGTCATTCTAAAAGTACATGCACATAGGCTTTTTATAATCTGATTTTTCCAAGAAATAAACCAGTGTCTAATCTTATCTGCCATAAATTGGAAACGAATATAATAGTTAAAGGTATTACATGCAATTTTCAATAATAAAATTATAGTCCAAATTATGGTCAATAAAGTGATAGCGACATGAGGCTTATCAAACAAAAAACACTCAAGACACATTTAAAGTCGTGAGCCACTTTTTACGAAAACTACTTTATTACGCGGTATTTTATAGACTTAAAATGGCGCCAATCCATGGCGGATTTGCTAATAGCTGGGTCTTATCGATAAACTTGACGCTAACTAATTGTTGCCATGTGATCGTATTGCCTCTTGATAATTGTTTGAGATATTTATGGTGAGCATAAACGTAAATATTTGGGTCTTGAAGAACTTAGAAGTACCCGAAATGTCAAAAGTACTATATATAATCTGATAATGAAATGGCAGTTTTGAACATTTTGTAAGTGTTGTATTATCAGACCATAAAACGACAATAACAGTTATCAGCACATGTTTCAAGATCATAATTATGTGGGAATTTTATTGAAAAAGTGGAATAGATTAATACAATGGGCTAGACTTATGCTAACTTATTATTGTGACTAATGCCTAGAACAATTTGGAGGCCAATAGGCACAGAGCCATGGCCAAAATGGATGCGCTAATGGCCGGGCTGCCGTTGCGGAAGTTGCTCGCCCAGGTGATGATGGGTCCACGGTTGGCCGACAGCCAGTCCATATTGGCCTGAATGGTGGTATCCACGCTATTCTGTAGGGTTGAAGGCACAAAAGCGGAGCCCTTGACCTTATCGACTAGTTCTTGCAACTTGGCCTTTTGGCTGTCGGTGACCACATAGGCAGACATGCCTAAGATGTCGGAGTAGAGAGGATTGACGCGTCCAAAGCCAGCATTCAAGTTGCCGTATGCCTCCCAATTAACGAGTAGGAAATCAATGCATACGAGCAGACCAACCTCGCCACGGGAATAGGTCGGGCTGAGGATCGTGGTACGTTCCTGGGAACGCAACTTGTTGCTCTGGTCAATGCTGCTGGACACATACTTCTCCAGCTGCTTGGCGGACTGGGCACAGCCCAGGGCTGAGATAAGCAGGCGACGTTCGGCCTGATCGTTTGAGTTCATCAGCTTATCATAGACAAAGTCGAATGTCTTATCGTTGGCCTGCTTCAGACCATTGCAGTAGACTGGCGCCTGCAGATTGGCCTCAATTAGGGTGCCATTATCGACCAGGGTCTGCAGCTTGTCCTTCGTTTCCTTCAGGCAGCTCTCCAGACCGGCCAAACAGGCCACGTTAATGACCACGTTGCGAGTATATTTGGCCAAATGCTGCTCACCGTGAACGTCATTCACTCCAAATTTGTCGTACTGATCGTTAACCAAGTAGTTCACATAGAACTGGAAGTGCTCGTAGTCCGAGTCGCTGCTCAGGTAACGATCGAATAGAGTGATGACCGTGTTGGCAGCTGACCAGGGTGCATATTGATCCTCCTTTGGCAAATAGGTGAGCAGCTGCATCAGTGTGCCATGTGGCACGCGTCCGCTGGTTGCAAAGCGATACAAATCGCTAATAAGCTGAGCACGGTTGCGAGGATGAATCTTGTGTGGACGAGCGATCAGTCCATCAGTGATGAGCTGCCAGTTCTTCGAGTCGTAGTTGACACGATAATAACCCGTCGACTGTTTGTTCAGGATCAGCCAATCGTCACTGTTTGTCTTGGCATCGCCAACGGTCTGCTCCTTTGCCTTCAGCAGATAGTGGGTGGCGACGGTATTGCGGAAATCGGGGTTCGATTGCACGGCATAGTTAATGGGCACATACCAGAGCTTGGAGCTCTCGTAGTTCTTGTCGTTGGTGTACTGCTCCTGCTTGATGGTGAAGGAGCCGTCGTTATAGTTACGCTCCACATGCAGCAGAGGAACACCACCTTGGCGAGTCCAACTGGAAAACATCTCCTCAATAGTGGCTTTCACGGGGAAGTTCTCTTCGCGTGCTGCCAAAGCAACGGCATCGAAGAAGGCCGTCTCGTTGGCCGAGGAGAATTTGCTATAAAAGTGCTTAATTAGCCATTGATAATTGGGCCAGGATAAGTGGTTCACTTACTTGGCTTCCAGATAGTTGTGCAGACCACGCTGGAAGACTTTGTTGGTGAGAGCATGACGCCACATGTCCAACACGGATCCGGCCTTGGCATAGGAAATGGAATCATAAAGCAGCGAAATATCAGATGGCTTCTCCACGAAATATGTCATGGGCCGGGCATTGGGATTGGCATCGGTGATCAATGCACTCTGATAGGAGGCAGCATGGAAGGTTTGGAATATGTCCCACTCTGGATAGGCCTGTAACGTTTAATCCCATTTTAGTTACCATAACAATTTGATTGGCATACAGAGAACTTACCAAGTCGACAGCCAAGTGCTCAAAGAGTGTGGCGAAACCTTCCTTGAGCCAGAGATAGCTCCACCATTCGATGGCAACCAGATCCCCGAACCACATATGCGCATCCTCATGTGCCTCAATTGTGGCAATATTGGTCTGTGTATTAACTGTGGAGTTTTCAGTATTGTAGAGCAGATACTCCTCTCGATAGGTGGCCAGGCCCCAGTTCTCCATGGCGCCAGCAGCAAAATCTGGGATAGCCGCCTGATCCAGTTTGGGCAGAGAAAATGGAACATCGAAATATCCAGAGAGACGCTTCTCCACAAGCATGCCAGTTGTCAAAGCCCATTCCTGTTCATGTTCGGTTCCCTTGCGGGAGAAAACACGCTGGGATAGATCATTCAGTTTGCCGTCTGACGCCACAAACTCCGAGACAATGAAGGCAACCAAATATGAGGGCATCTTGACTGTCGTCTCGAAAGAAGTTACACCAGAACTACAGATAGAATTGTAGTGGTCAGCAAATGGCAATTAATATTCCTAACAAGATAACCAACCTGGTTTTGGCAGTGTTCACTGGCATATTGCTGATGGCATTGTAGCTGGGATCGTGATGGATGGTTATGGTGAACTCAGCCCGCTTGGCAGGCTCGTCGTAGCAGGGGAAGGCGTGGCGTGCATCCGTGCTCTCGAACTGTGTGGTGGCCAGGTATTTGGTGGCACCTTTCTCATCAGTGTAGGTGGACAGATAGAAGCCGCCGTTGTCAGTTCGTAGGTTGCCCTCGTACTTGATGGTCAGCAACCACTTGGTTCCAGCAGTAAATGACACATCCTTAGCGAAAAACTTGAGGAATTCACGATCGACATCCTGTGTATATTCCAGGGTAATATCATTGCCCTGTCCATCGGCCTGTTTTATGGATGCCGAGAAGTTAGCCAACTGACGTGCATGCACCACAATAATCTCGGAGGTCTCGATGACCTCCAAGGTGATGATTACGGTGCCGCTGAAGCCTTTTTCGCCAGTGTGAACATTCGTGGAGAGGGTGACATCGTAGCTGATGGGTTCGGTATTGTTGGGCAGACGATAGGTATCCTCGTTGGCACGTGGCGCCAAACGCTCGTTAGGATTCTCAAGCAGTTCCAACCGCTCGAATGGAGGAAACTGACGCACAACTGAAGCCTGTGTAATGGCCGCAACAAAGAGGACGAAAATCGGGACGAGAGCGCGTGCCATGTTGTACCGTACGGTGCGACGACAACTGGACAATTACTGTGGGGCGATCACACGTTTAGCACTTTTAAGCGAATTTTTTTAGGGCAATCGTGATAATTATCAAGGTATATATTTACTAGTGTAGCTCCACTTATCAGCTTAAGCATAAAGATTACTTTTAATCATAGATATAGTACACTACCGCCTATTTCCCGCCTTTTCATTTTGTTGCCCAATATATTATTAAAATGTCGTAAATGAACCGATCTTTGCGTTGACGGCCTTAGAACGCGTTTGATCGAGTTTTAGCATTAACCACTCTAAAAGGTGGCTGTCAAGTATTATTGCAGTTAAATTATAAATCAAGTGATACCAACATCATTTGATAGTAGCGTGTTCGAATGATAGCTCTGATTGTGTTCAAAATATTACTCTAAACTTGACATAGTACATAGACGACTGATATTATAGACGATACTTTATCTCGAAATTAGTAAAAATCCAAAAATACTACGCCAAATTTAGAATATCATAAATGTATGTAGAACGCTTATGTCAATAAGTCCCTCTGATAATATGAAAAATAATTAATAGAAGAATACTACTCTATTCATCGATTAATATCTTTATGGTTGTGTATCTTTTGTAATAAAGGTTTAGATAATGAAAAGTTGATTGCAAGCACGTGACCGAATTAAGGTCAATGTCCAACTCATTTAGTTATGACTTTGACCTTGTCGAGAGCTCAAAACTCAGAATTCTACGCTTGCGCGATTCATAAATTTTTTCATATCATAAGAATTATGAGGGAAACATGAGTTAGTAATACATGTAATGACATTTACTTTCTGAGTTTATCGGCAACTTTAGTGCGATCTATTACGTTTCTATTGGTTCTACGAATACGGCGATAAGATTGATTATGTCAGGTGCCATTGTTAATGAAATATTCCGAGTAATCACCTAAAATCAATTTGCTATTATTGATTCGATCCTGTATATTTCGCCATAAGCTTTTATAGTATAGATCGAAAGAATCTAATTTGATTTTAAGTTTATTTTCAGGTGGAATAAAAATCAAAGTTTAATAGAATTTGCACAGAAGCAAGGCCATGAAGGTTGCGAAGATGGTGAGCAGAGAAGCAGAGAGTGCGGCGCTTCCATTGCGGCGATAAGCAACTATCCAGTTGATCAGTGGATCACGATGTTCATTCAGCCAGGCAAAGTTCTCGTCTGCCTGTTTGGTGACAGCTGAGCTCAGATCGCTGTTGACATGGTTAGCTCCACTGGCCGAGATATCCTTTACTAGGGTGTTGCTGACACTCAAATTTTTTGAAAATGAACTGCCATTTGCTATCGAACCATTCCTAAGCCTATCGATGTTCATACTTATAATATCGATATCCACCACACATACAATTACCGATGACAACAACGTTTCGATCGTGTGATAGTCGCTTCAGTCTTCAAAGAAAAAGCGCTTCTGATAGATGTCTCGCACGGCACTCAAAAACGTTAAATTAAATACTCAACACTCTTTACTCATTACTCTTTTGCTAATTTACTCTTTGTATTAAATACTTTAATTGTACTGCATGAAGCAAGTGTACGATTAATAAACAGTAAATAAAATTGAGTGGAGCATTCTAATTTTGTTTTAAAGTGCTTCTGGACTTGCCAGAACATTCTTTAATTTAATTTGTATGCGTGCGAGAATTGCGGCGTTTTTTACACACACATATACAGACGTGCGGTGAAATTTGTCTTTTTTCCTTGGAACTGCGCAATATACACACACACATATACCGACGTGTGGTCAAATTGCATGGAATTGCGTAGGAAGAAGCGGCCTTTCTACAAAACGATGGCTCACGCATCGAAGCAGATCTAACGATATGGAGTCAGAAGAGGATTCACAACTCGAAGACAAAACAGTCATCGCGGAGGGTGTGAACACCAAGATGTTGAGGCTCATTATGGAGTAAATGGCTGTGCTGACGAATAAGACGGTCGACTTGGCATCGCAGTCGGAAAAAGTTGCGACCATTACACAGGATCTGGCGATTCGTGTTGGAAATCTGGAGCAACCAGCAAATATGGATGCACATGGCGCATATGGCGGCGCCATTGGTCTGACCACACAGGGTGGTACAGGTACCGTTCCAATGGGCAGATTTGCACATGGAGATGCAACTACCCACACAGATGGAGGCGCTACTGGTGTAGCCACACAGGGTGGCAATGGTGATGGTCTAGACAAACACGAAGCACTAAGCATGTGAGACTGCACTCACATTGCGCACAGGGCGCATATGGTCTCGTCACATAAGATGGTTCAGGTGTTGCCACACAGGGCAGCAACGCACATGAAACTGCGATTTCACATTGTGCACATGGCGCAGTTGGATCTGCCACACAGGGTGGAGCGAGTGCTGTCACAAATGACGGCTATACACATGACAAAGAGGGCGCAAAGCGCGGCATAGCTTTGAATGACGCACACGGTGCACTTGGATCTGCCAAATAGAGTGGCACAAGCGGCCTTCGACAAGATGGTCATCATGGTCTGGATAGCAGCGCATATATGCTGAATATAGATGGACGCTTACCTGGTAGAGGTGTTTCTGGAGCTCATGGTGTTGGTATGTATGAGCATACCATGGGTGTGGGTTTTGGTTCGGTAGGCTTTGGTTCATGGCAAGATTATGGTCAAAGAAATTTATGAAATATAGAAGCACTAAGCAAACAATACATAGAGGCGTCAAACAAGCATTTTTGTGGTATCCGATTTTTTGCATAGCATGCGACCCCAGAGAGTTCGGCAAAAGCCGAACGCTCTTTTCAATAAAACCCCAGCGCAGCTGAGAGAGAGCGCTCACAAGCAATAGCATGCTCGATCACGAGTCGGAGCATACCCTGTTGTAAAGAAGATGGAGATGATTAACGAACTTTCAAACGTTTACGAAAACAATTTGGAAAAGATAGTACCCTTTGCAACAAAGGTGGAGAATCTAGTGATGCATCTTCGTTCAGCTGGAGCTACACAATATTTGCAGAACCCGTCTCTAATCGAGCAACTGATTGGTAAATTACCACTTATGAAACGCATGCAATGGAACGAGTATGCTAGCACAATTCTACCATTTCCCGATCTTGCACACTTTAGTGGTTGGCTCAACGAAATAAGTAGAAGCGTGGCAAGAGCAACAATGGGTTCATCAAAGCCTCAAGGCGAGGCTGAGCAACGTTCGCATCAAAAAACGGTGATGCAAACTACGAAGGATTCTAGAACAAAAAGCGACAATAAGATGGTACAAATGTAAAGGAGATCACCACTTGGGAAAATGCGACGCATATGTCAAGGCAACGGTGGCAGAAAAATGGGCAATTGCTAAGGAGGTTGGTTTATGCTGTGGTTCTTTGCATTGTGAACATAACTTGACGTCCTGTAAATTTACGCGTACGTTAAATCTCAACAGATGTAAGAAGAATCATCATAGAACGTTGCACAGTAAGCAGAGAAAAGATAATGCAAAACTGGAAGTAGAGGAATCGCAAGAAGTTGCTTTAAGCACTGTAACTTCTTGTAAGCCACAGATCTTGTTTAAAGTGTTGCCTGTGCAAGTAGTTGGTCCAAACAAAAAGGTTATTAAGACGTTTGCATTTATAGATGAAGGATCGTCGGCATCATTGATCAATGAGAAGCTTGCAAACCAACTTGGTGTGGATGTCGACAAAACCAAGCTAATGCTGAACTGGATAGGGAAACATGCTACGGATGTGATGTCAATGGAGTGTCAATTTAAAATTCGAGCTCAGGACAACAAGAAATGGATGCGGTAACTTTGCGCACTTGTTCTTAGATGAAACAAGGGTCTATTTCATTTATTCTCAGTTTATTAACTTAACTTAAAAACTATGCGCGGTTGAATAACATTTATTTAATTTTTGACGCGTGCCCGTGGTTTTATTTTAATTGTTCTATTATTTAGATTTTTTCTATCGCGAAGCTGCTGTTGCACCGTTCGATTAGTGAGATAAAGTATAAGTGAAGTACAATGCAAGGCAAAATTCAAAAGTACAAAAATGTATGAGTGCAAGGCGCACGAGTGCAAAATGAGTGAAGTTAGAATAGCGGTTTTCAAAACAGAGCGATAGTTGAGCGCGAAAATGAAACAAATGAAATAACAGAATACTGCTTTGCATCGCAGTCGTTGGGATCAGCTGTGGCTCCGAACAGATGCGTTTAATTAATACGACAAAGAGATTGGATGGAGCATATGAGACAGGTCTCTTATGGACTGAGGACATGGTTAAGTTTCCTGATAGCTACAACATGGCACTTAAGAGGCTACATAGAGTCGAAAACCTAAATCGAAAAACTGGGAAAACTGAAGAGTACAATTAAGCTGTAAAGGATTTTATCAACAAGGGATTTGTTGTTAAGTTGTTTAAGCAGGCGGCTTCAGAAGTTGATGCTTTAACTTGGTACTTGCCTCACTTCGGGGTGCACAACATTAACAATCCAAAGAAGATGCGTCTTGTAGGTGCGCAACTTAGTTCCCGCTGTTTGTCAATAGATGCTACCAGCAGTGTGTGCTAGTCGATTCTAACATAACGTAAACGTTATTATCCAAGCTTAGACATATGGTAAACAAACTGCTTCGACAAATTAGTGATTTTGTTTTTGTATCATATACTTTTCGTTTTGTGAAAATGTCTGATTTTGTGCCGAATAATGGTCATTTGCGGGAAGTGTTAATTTTCCTCTTTCATTCGAAAAAAACAGCGGCGGAAGCGCATCGAGAGCTACAAAAAGTTTATAAAGATGCTTCTTTAAGTGAAACAACTTGTCGAGATTGGTTCCGTCGCTTCAAAGACGGTGATTTCAATGTTGACGACCGTCCCCGTGAAGGAAGGCCAAAAACCTTCGAAGACGCTGAATTAGAGGCATTGCTCAATGAGGATCCGTGCCAAACGCAGAAGAACTTGCTTCATATGAGTTACCCGCCAATCCATTTCCAAGCGATTGCATGCTTTGGGAAGATCAGAAAAGGGACTTGGTTCCTTAGATTTAAAACCAAGGGATGTTGAACGTGTTTTTTCGCCTGAGTTAACATTTGTCCTCACTTACCTCTTCCCCACTTCTTAATCGTAAGCTGTCAACGCCCTCACCATTATTCTAATCACCATGCCTTCATCTACTCTATAATCAAAGCCGGACCACTCTATATAAATATCCACCAAAACGTAAACATAGCTGGACCAAAGAACACTTTGGCCACCCACACCATAATTAACAAAAGGCATCTTATAGAATTATGTTATAAGTAATTATCGCAAAGCTTCAGTTTATACTCAACCCCGAATCAAACCACTTCAAAAAAAAATTAATACGATCTGTATTTGTTTCATTTATGTATTTTATTTATTGTGAACTAAAAAATAAGTGGCCGCCGGTCTTAGCGGACAAATAAAAACAAACACAAAAAAGAGTGATTTCTTGCAAACAGCCAAAGGCATAAGCAGAATCATTTAAGTGTAAAAACGAAAAAAGTGACATAAAAACAGACAAAGTCATAATTGTGTCATCAAAGAACCCAAATAAAAAAAAATTATTAACAAGTGAGCCGTATAAAAACAAAATTTTATAAATATGGCAAACGAAAATAATGAAATGCAAAGGTGCATTCACACTTACGCAAATCATCTCATCCACATGAGCAGGCCATTGTAAATCCAGTTACAAGGCAAAGAAATAATATTGAAAAAGAAACCCGATATCTACCCACATTTACGGGAAAGAAGGTACTCTGCATGGATTCATCGCGTCGGTGGATCAAGTGATGCAGGAATATGGAACGGCCAGATCAAGTATTCAGCGTGATTTTTAACACAAAAATTCAAGGACAAGCCCGAACTGTATTAAAATTAATACACCAACAACATGGCAACAATGCAAGGAGAAACTACGTCACCATTATCGACCAAAATGGACCAATGGGACTCACTAGGAAAATTAACAACCTCAGATACCACATCAGAACCTGAATCAAGTAAGATAATGTAGAAGAAATAATGATTTCGAGTATTTGAAAACAATGAAAATCTTGTTAATATATTAAGTCTTTATTAATACAAGAATAAAGAGTTAGCCTCAGGCTCCATGGCAGTTTCATTAATGCCCCTTACCACAGTACCACAGTTAGAGATGAGATAGCAAAGTATATTGGTCTAAATATCGGAAATTTAAATCAAGATTACTAGTTCGAAAAAATTTTGATAACAATGGATCAGGTTATAATAATGACCAAAATTTGGAAATAATCAACAAGTAACTACAGGCATTAATTACAGAAACACAATATACAAAAAAGTCAAAACACTAGACGCCATTATAATAACAATCAACATCAAAATCAAAACTATACTTACAACCAACAACAAAATCAAAACTATACTAACAACCAACATCAAAATCGAAACTTTTCTAACAACCACTCAAAATCCAAATAACTAATAACCAGCAACAAAAAATCAACAACAAAATCAAAACTAATAATAACAACCAAACAGAATATAACAACATCAACAATATAAAACCAAAGCCATAATATACGACAAAATAATAATGTTCAAAGACAGGATGCAAATGTAGACAATACAAAAGATAATAAAAGCACAACAAGAAACCTGAGAGTTTTTTACCCCAGCCTCGATGAACTAAAAATTTTGATAGAAGGAACAATTGAAGGATGCAGATTTTTGTTTTTGGTGGACACCGGATCCACAATTAGCATAGTAAATACAAAAAGAGTGCAGGAAAATGTTTATGAAATTGTTGAAAAATTCACAAAGACTATACATACTATCAACACAAAGTTTGAAACCAATAATTTTGTGGTTATGACCAAAGCACCAAGTGAATTTCAATATTCACCAAGAATGCGTTCAAAATGGGTGGCTTTACCCCTAGACAAATCATATGATTTTCTATTGGGTATGGATTTCATTCAAAGAAACGTCAAGCATATAAATTTTACTAAGAAAACCATACAATTGATAAATAATGTCGAAATTCCTTTCTTGTCCAAGATTCCTGAAATGACTTGTGTACTAGAAGTAAGTGAAATTGAAGACATCAAAATGACAGATTTAAATACAGAAGAAAGTAAAATTATAAGAATATTAAACCAGAAATTTAAAGGATTATATTATAAAGAAGGTGACCAATTGACAAACACAAATACAGTAGTGCACATATAAAAACTACTACTGACCACCAATAAATTCCAAAATTTATAGATGTTCCCCTAAGTATGAATAAGAAATTAGAAAACAAATAATAGAAATGGAAAAAAATGGTATAATAAGAAAAAGCAGGAGCAAATATAGTTCACCAATATGCATGGTTCCAAAGAAAATAGATAACTCAGGAGTGCAAAAATATAGATTGTGTGTAGACTATCGCCGATTAAATCATGTAACAATCTCAGATAAATACCCACTACCCCTTATGGACTCAATATTAGACAAACTTGGTAGGGCTCAGTACTTTAGTACATTGGACTTAGCAAAAGGCTATCATCAGATTTTAATGGCTGAAGAAGACATAGAAAAAACAGCATTTGTATCACCAATGGGACTCTATGAATATATCAGAATGCCATTTGGATTAAAAAACGCACCAGCCACATTTCAAAGATTAATGAATGACATTTTAAGAGACTACATAAACAAAATATGTGTGGTATATCTGGATGATATATTGATATTCTCAACAACTTTAGAAGAACATAAAAATGCTTTAGAGAAAATATTTCGAAAACTTCAAGATCATAATTTAAAAATTCAGGCAGACAAGTGCTCATTTATGAAACAAAACACTGAGTTTTTGGGACATGTACTTACAAAAGAAGGCATAAAACCAAATCCAAAAAAAATACAAGACATATTAGCTATTCCAATTCCCAAAACAGAAAAACAACTTAAAGGTTTCTTAGGCATGACAGGCTTTTATAGAAAATTTATAAAAGATTACTCAAAAATCGCATATCCAATGATTAAATATTTACAAAAAGGAAACGCAATAAATAAAAACGACCCAGAATTTATTGATTCATTTGAAAATTTAAAAGCCCTCATAATTCACACCCAATATTAAAATTCCCGGAATTCGATAAACAATTCACAGTAACGACAGATGCGAGTGATTTCGCAATTGGCGCGGTTTTGTCACAACAGGGTCAACCAATAGCATTTGTATCAAGAACTTTAAATAAACACGAAAAGCAATACAGCGCAACTGACAGAATTTTTGCTATTGTTTATGCAGTAGATTATTTCAGACATTATTTATATGGATCCCAGTTTCAAATAATAACAGACCACCAACCAATAAAATATTTAAGTAAGAAATATAAAGGAAAGGATTTAAAAGACAAACACAGAAGATGGATTCTAAAACTTCAAGAATTTGATTGCGACATACAATATGTAAAAGGAAAAGATAATAAAGTAGCAGATTTTTTGAGTAGGCAGGAAACAGCACCGCTTATAAATAAAGATAATAATGATGAATCTAATTTAGAAATGTCGGACACCATTCACTCAGCAGATGAAAACGAACCAATAGATTTTTATATAAAAGACGAAATAGGAAATAAATTCAAAACTCAAATCATTGTAACATACTTAGCAAAGGACAGTATTATTATTCATCAAGGAAAAAAGATTATAGAAATTAATCCAGCAGACGAAACACTTGAAATAGAACAAAAGTTGCAAAACAATATAAATAAAGGCACAATCGGCATATATTCAGAAGTACCAGACTCAGTATATTACAAAGTACAATGCATTTTAATAGACCTTTTTAAAGACACTAAAAATATAAAATTTTTGAAATGCACGAAAAGAGCCATAGAAATAGAAAACGAAGAAGAACTTCATAAACAAATTGCATTATATCATACGAAAGAATCCCTACATAGCGGCATGAACGAAACATTTTATACCCTTAAAAATAAAATTTATTTCCCAAAATTAAGAGATCACATTAACCTGGTAATATCCAATTGTAGAAAGTGTAGAGAAATAAAATATGACAGAAATCCTATTAAACCAAAATTTAACCTCACTGAAACCCCAAAAGATAAAAATGAAATAATTCACATAGATATTTTCCATATTAAACATAGATCATTCGTAACTGTAATAGACAAACTTACTAAATTCGCAACAGCATATAACATTAAAGACAGAAACTGGAGAGCAAAGCTGCAAATAATAATAGATCAATTCACAAAGTTTGGTAAACCGAAGAAAATTATTATGGACAATGAATTCAGAGCAGAACAAATATCAAGTTTTTTAGACAAAGAGGACGTAATATTACATCTGACGAAGCCAAATTCACACACAGGAAACGCAGATATAGAAAGACTTCATTCAACCTTAATTGAAATTGTAAACAGCATAAACGAAGACATTTCAATAGAAACAAAAATTCAAATCGCCATTGGCGCATATAATAAAAGATATCATTCTACAATTCAATGTTCACCTAACCAGGCAAAGAACGATAAAAATGCACAAGAGCTTCAAGAAATTATAAAAGACAATAAGGAAAAAATTATAAATAATTTAAATGAAAAAAGGGAAACTTATGAAGAAAACAGAAAAGAAGGACCGATAAAAAATTATAAACGCCTTAGACACAAGGACGAACCGTATTTCAGATATGCAAAACTAGAAGATGTGCACCCTTGTAATATTAAGAAACCATTAAAAATAGAAAAAGTATAAGTATTAAAAAAAAAAAAAAAAAAATTTGCATATATATTTTCAGTATTAGTAATTAGTTTTTCCCCACTTACAGAGTATTTTATTGATCATATTAATGACACTATCAGTGGTACACACTAGACTACATGTGGTACCAATTCAGGAGGGAGCAGGATATGTACCAATACATATTCATTCAACAGAAGTTGTGAATGAAACGGTAATAATTTTACATATTATTGATATCAATCAACTTACTAACATTATCAATAAAATAGAAAATAATATAAAAAACGTTGAAATAGCAGACAAAGAATTAATCATAAATGAGATAGACCTGATCAAAGCTAAAATCAAATCAATAACCCCATCTACCAGAACACAGAGAGGACTTATAAATGGCATAGGTACAATGTACAAATGGCTTTTCGGATTAATGAACAATGAAGACACAGAAAACATATTAGAACATTTAGATATAATAGATCAAAATAATCATGAATTAATCAAAAACATGAACCAACAAATTTATATTAATACCCATTTTAATGACACTATTAACAAACTAGCAGACACAATTTTACAAGATAGAAATCTAATAGAAATTTTTTCAGCAAAAATAAATGAACAAAACGAGGAAACAGTAAAGCAAATCTTATTCAATACCAAATGCTAAAATTAAAAAATTTAGAAGAAAAAATAAATTACATTCAAGAAAATATAGCGTCAGCAAAGAATAATATATTTTTACCTGAAATATTGTCCAAAGAAGAAATAATAAAATTTGAAATAGACTTCTACAAAATTAAATTGATTAGAATGGGCATTTTAAAATACAAAAATAATGCAATTGTCATGGCAAAAAAACTACCCAAAACCTTTGTTAAAACAGACCTTAAGTTAATCACACCAATTCCTAATGAAAATCATATTCAAATTGATCAAGAAAACTTAATTATAACACAAATTAAAAATAAAACTTATGAATATAAGGAAAATGTAATTTTAAGAGAACTAAAATTAAGCAAAAGTTGCACACTATATAATAATTGCAAATTCATATTCAACAACAAATCAAGTATAGAACAAATAGATGATGAAACAATAATAGTAAGAAACGCTAAAAATGAGAAATTAAATCAAAATTGTGACAAAAGAAACATAATACTGAATGGAAATTACTTAATACAATTTGTAAATTGCCAAATCCAATTATTGTATGAAACCTTTTCAAATGAACAAATCGAATTTTATGATAGGTTTTTCTACCCAACAGACTTATTAAACCAATCATATAAAAATACTCTAAATTTTGAACACTTTACATTACAAAATTTTGAAAATTTGAAAGAAATAACTGAATTAAAATTTCACAAAAAAGTCGGTTATGGAATGGCAATAGCCCTAACATTATTCATAATAGCAGTAGCACTTTATTTGTACATTAAACTAAAAAAGAAAAATATTCACATTAAAGTAAAAAGAATTCAGGAGAATTCAAACTCTGGCGGTGGAGGAGTTATACATTTGTCCTCACTTACCTCTTCCCCACTTCTTAATCGTAAGCTGTCAACGCCCTCACCATTATTGCTAATGCACCATGGCCTTCAGTCTACTCTAATGTAATCAAAGCCGGACCACTCTAATATAAATATTCCATGCCAGTATAATAACGTAAACATAGCTGGACCAAAGAACACTTTGGCCACCACACACCATAATGTAAACATAAAGGCATCTTATAGAATTATGTTATAAGTCAATGATTGTATCGCAAGAGCTTCAGTTTATACTCAACCCCGAATCAAACCACTTCAAAATAAATATATTAATTATTGCGAGTGCTGTATTTGTTTCATTTATGTATGTTTCATTTATTGTGAACTTAAAACATATAAGTCCTGTGAACAACTACTCCAGCGGCAAAAAAGGAAGAGTTTTCTTCATCGTATCGTGACGGGTGATGAAAAATGGATTCATTACAGCAATCCAAAGAAAATAAAGTCATGGGGACTGCCCGGTCATGCCTCTACGTCGTCGCCTCGGCCGAATATTCACGCTGCGAAGGTTATGCTATGTATTTAGTGGAACCGGGTTGGTGTTATTTATTAAAAAAAAAAAAACCAAGCGAAACCATCACTGGGGATCGGTATCGACTTCAATTGATGCTATTGAGCAGAGCACTGCGCGATAAGCGGCCGCAATACGCGGAGAGGCACGAAAAAGTGATTCTACAGCATGACAACGCTCGGCCTCACGTTGCCAAACCCGTTAAAACCTACTCGGAAAACGAACAGTTTTACCGCGACGGTATACGAGATCTGCCAGAAAGATGGGCAAAAGTAGTAGCCAGCGATGGGCAATACTTTTAATGATTCAAATGTAACCATTTTTTCAGAATAAAGTTGTATTTTCATCAAAAAAACAGCGAGAACTTAGTTGCGCACCTAATATTTGACACAGCAGGAGCAGTGGATGGGATTTCTTTGAGTACAAAACTTTTGAAAGGACCAGATGAGAATCCGCCGTTGATCCAGCTGTTGTTCTAATTTCGTCAAGGAAAAATAGCAGTTTGTGCCGACATCAAAGAAATGTTTCTTCAGGTGCGTGTACGAGAAGCAAATCAAAACGGTCTCAGATTTTTATGGAGAAATGGTAACCAAGAAAATGATATATCAGCATTCAAGATGAAAGTGACGATATTTAGAGCAGCTTGCTCTCCTTGCTGTGCGCAGTATATCAAAAACGTAAATGCGCAAAATGCTGTCAAATATTCAGAAGCCGTGATTGATGCTATAAGGAACACGCATTACTGGATGATTTTGTTGCTAGCTTTGAGACGGAAAAGAAGCCTATTGGTAATGAAGTAAAAGAGGTCCACAAGCTGGCAAACTTTTATTTGAGAGGCTTTGTATCACATTCCACGGACATTGAAGAAAGATTAAACAATTCAACGGGTCAGCTTCCAAAGGCAACAGTGAATATAGAAAGTCAAAGTGATGAGTTTGTATACAAACTGCAACTAAATCGAGTGGACAAGGACATCATAAATGCGAAAAAATTCCCAACAAAACGTCAATAGCTCAGCTTGGTCATGTCGGTGTACGATTTCTTTGGAATGTTGGCAGATTAGATGGTCCATGGAAAGATCCTCATTCAAGATGTATGGAGAACGGGAAGTGGCTGGAATGATTTGAATTCAGATGGTCTGTATGAAAGATTTAGGCGATGGAGATCCCAGATGGACAACGTGAAGAATTTTAAATTGGAAAGATGCTATTCCCTGCATTTTCTAGACCCAGCTGCAAAGATAGATTTGCATGTGTTTGTAGATGCGAGTGAAACGGCATTCGCATCTGTAGCTTGTTGGCGAATTGAATATAATGGTCAAATTGATATCACATTTATTGCAGGCAAAACCTAATGTGCACCTTTAAAGATGTTGTCCGTGCCACGACTCGAGCCGGAAGCTGCAGTGTTGGGAACACGATTGAAGAATTTGATTTTGGCAAGCCACAGCGTAAATATAAACAGCGTCACTTTATGGTCAGACTCAAGGACGGTCATTGCATGGATTCGCTCGGATCATAGGCAATACAAGCAGTTTGTTGCCCACCGTATAAGCGAAATATTGGAAACTACAGACGAAAATGACTGGCGATGGGTGCCATCGGATTTGTACGCTGCGGACAAAGCCACGAAGGCATGTCGCATCATGAAATATACACCTGGAAATATATGGACAAGGGGAGCAGAATTTCTACTCTTGGATGAGCGAAATTGGCTTTCAACTGCGTTGGGAGGCCATTTGGATGATTCAACAGAACGAAAGAGGCTTGTATTCACTGTTCAACAAGAACTTTTACTTGATATGGATCGATTCTCAAATTTCTTGCGGCTGAAGCGCACATTCGGCTGGATTTTGAGATTCGTCAAAAGGCTACGTCACCAAAATGATCCCGATGCTTGTGGAGAACTAACAGCAAACGAAAAGGGAATCATAATCCAGATGATACCTGCTAAGGATGGCCAAGTCAGGATAGCCAAAGTGCAAACATCATCTGGGATTTTTAAGCGACCAGTGTCAAAGCTTTCTGTACTGGACGTGCTTGGTAAAACTCCTGGGTAGTTTTGAAAATGAACTGCCTTTCCTATCGAACCATACCTAAGCCTATCGATGTTCATACTTATAATATCGATATCCACCACACATACAATTACCGATGACAACAACGTTTCGATCGTGTGATAGTCGCTTCTGTCTTCAAAGAAAAAGCGCTTCTGATAGACGTCTCGCACGGCACTCAAAAACGTTAAATTAAATACTCAATACTCTTTTGCTAATTTACTTTTTGTATTAAATACTTTATTCGTACTGCATGAAGCAAGTGTACGATTAATAGACAGTAAATGAAATGTAATGTTTTATAGTGCTTCTGGACTTGGGGCATATATATAATCTGCTAATGAAATGGCAGTTTTGAAAATTTCGTAAGTGTTGTGTTATCAGACCATAAAACGACAATAATAGTAATCAGTACATGTTTCAAGATTATAATTATGTGGGAATTTTATTGAAAAAGTGGAATAGATTAATACAATGGTCTAGACTTATGCTAACTTATTGTGACTAATGCCTAGAACAGTTTGGAGGCCAATAGGCACAGAGCCATGGCCAGAATGGATGCGCTAATGGCTGGGCTGCCGTTGCGGAAGTTGCTCATCCAGGAGATGATGGGTTCACGGTTAGCCGACAGCCAGTCCATATTGGCCTGAATGGCGGTATCCACGCTATTCTGTAGGGTTGAAGGCACAAAAGCGGAGCCCTTGACCTTATCGACTAGTTCTTGCAACTTGGCCTTTTGGCTGTCGGTGACCACATAGGCAGACATGTCCAAGATGTCGGAGTAGAGAGGATTGATGCCTCCAAAGTCCGCATTCAAGTTACCATATGCCTCCCAATTAACGAGCAGGAAATCAATGCATACGAGCAGACCAACCTCGCCACGGGAATACGTCGGGTTGAGGATCGTGTAGCGTTCCTGAGAACGCAACTTGTTGCTCTGGTCAATGCTGCTGGACACATACTTCTCCAGCTGCTTGGCGGACTGGGTACAGCCCAGGGCTGAGATGAGCAGACGACGCTCGGCCTGATCGTTTGAGTTCATCAGCTTATCATAGACAAAGTCGAATGTCTTATCGTTGGCCTGCTTCAGACCATTGCAGTAGACTGGCGCCTGCAGATTGGCCTCAATTGGGGTGCCATTATCGACCAGGGTCTGCAGCTTGTCCTTCGTTTCCTTCAGGCAGCTCTCCAGACCGGCCAAACAGGCCACGTTAATGACCACGTTGCGAGTATATTTGGCCAAATGCTGCTCACCGTGAACGTCATTCACCCCAAATTTGTCGTACTGATCGTTAACCAAGTAGTTCACATAGAACTGGAAGTGCTCGTAGTCCGAGTCGCTGCTCAGGTAACGATCGAATAGAGTGATGACCGTGTTGGCAGCTGACCAGGGTGCATATTGATCCTCCTTTGGCAAATAGGTGAGCAGCTGCATCAGTGTGCCATGTGGCACGCGTCCGCTGGTTGCAAAGCGATACAAATCGCTAATAAGCTGAGCACGGTTGCGAGGATGAATCTTGTGTGGACGAGCGATCAGTCCATCAGTGATGAGCTGCCAGTTCTTCGAGTCGTAATTGACACGATAATAACCCGTCGACTGTTTGTTCAGGATCAGCCAATCGTCACTGTTTGTCTTGGCATCGCCAACGGTCTGCTCCTTTTCTTTCAGCAGATAGTGGGTGGCGACGGTATTGCGGAAATCGGGATTCGATTGCACGGCATAGTTAATGGGCACATACCAGAGCTTGGAGCTTTCGTAGTTCTTGTCGTTGGTGTATTGCTCCTGCTTGATGGTGAAGGAGCCGTCGTTATAGTTACGCTCCACATGCAGCAGAGGAACACCACCTTGGCGAGTCCAACTGGAAAACATCTCCTCAATAGTGGCTTTCACGGGGAAGTTCTCTTCGCGTGCTGCCAAAGCAACGGCATCAAAGAAGGCCGTCTCGTTGGCCGAGGAGAATTTGCTATAAAAGTGCTTAATTAGCTATTGGTAATTGGGCCAGGATAAGTGGTTCACTTACTTGGCTTCCAGATAGTTGTGTAGACCACGCTGGAAGACTTTGTTGGTGAGAGCATGACGCCACATGTCCAACACGGATCCGGCCTTATCATAGGAAATGGAATCAAAAAGCAGCGAAATATCAGATGGGTTCTCCACGAAATATGTCATGGGCCGGGCATTGGGATCGGCATCGGTGATCAATGCACCCTGATAGGAGGCAGCATGGAAGGCTTGGAATATATCCCACTCTGGATAGGCCTGTAACGTTTAATCCCATTTTAGTTACCATAACAATTTGATTGGCATACAGAGAACTTACCAAGTCGACACCCAAGTGCTCAAAGAGTGTGGCGAAACCTTCCTTGAGCCAGAGATAGCTCCACCATTCGATGGCAACCAGATCCCCGAACCACATATGCGCATCCTCATGTGCCTCAATTGTGGCAACATTGGTCTGTGTGTCGACTGTGGAGTTTTCAGTATTGTAGAGCAGATACTCCTCTCGATAGGTAGCCAGGCCCCAGTTCTCCATGGCACCGGCAGCAAAATCTGGGATAGCCGCCTGATCCAGTTTGGGCAGAGAAAATGGAACATCGAAATATCCAGAGAGACGCTTCTCCACAAGCATGCCAGTTGTCAAAGCCCATTCCTGTTCATGTTCGGTTCCCTTGCGGGAGAAAACACGCTGGGGCAGATCATTCAGTTTGCCGTCTGACCCCACAAACTCCGAGACAATAAAGGCAACCAAATATGAGGGCATCTTGACTGTCGTCTCGAAAGAAGTTACACCAGAACTACAGATAGAATTGTAGTGGTCAGCAAATGGCAATTAATACTCCTAACACGATAACCAACCTGGTTTTGGCAGCGTTCACTGGCATATTGCTGATGGCATTGTAGCTGGGATCGTGATGGATGGTTATGGTGAACTCAGCCCGCTTGGCAGGCTCGTCGTAGCAGGGGAAGGCGTGGCGTGCATCCGTGCTCTCGAACTGTGTGGTGGCCAGGTATTTGGTGGCACCTTTCTCATCAGTGTAGGTGGACAGATAGAAGCCGCCGTTGTCAGTTCGTAGGTTGCCCTCGTACTTGATGGTCAGCAACCACTTGGTTCCAGCAGTAAATTTCACATCCTTAGCGAAAAACTTGAGGAATTCACGATCGACATCCTGTATATATTCCAGGGTAATATCATTGCCCTGTCCATCGGCCTGTTTTATGGATGCCGAGAAGTTAGCCAACTGACGTGCATGCACCACAATAATCTCGGAGGTCTCGATGACCTCCAAGGTGATGATTACGGTGCCGCTGAAGCCTTTTTCGCCAGTGTGAACATTCGTGGAGAGGGTGACATCGTAGCTGATGGGTTCGGTATTGTTGGGCAGACGATAGGTATCCTCGTTGGCACGTGGCGCCAAGCGCTGGTTAGGATATCCAAGCAGTTCCACCCGCTTGAAGGGAGGAAACTGACGCACAACTGAAGCCTGTGTAAGGGCCGCAACAAAGAGGGCGAAAATCGGGCCGAGAGCGCGTGCCATGTTGTACCGTACGGTGCGACGACAACTGGACAATTACTGTGGGGCGATCACACGTTTAGCACTTTTAAGCGAATTTTTTAGGGCAATCGTGATAGCTATCAAGGTATACATTAATCATACATATTGTACACTACCGCCTAGTTCACGCCTTTTCATTTTGTTGTCCAATATATTATTAAAATGTCGTAAATTAACCGATCTTTGCGTTGACGGCCTTAGAACGCGTTTGCTCGAGTTTTAGCATTAACCACTCTAAAAGGTGGCTGTCAAGTATTATTGTAGTTTGATTATAAATCAAGTGTGTTGCCTTTGAAGATATCAACATCATTTGATAGAAGCGTATTCGAATGATAGCTCTGATTTTGTTTCAAATATTACTTTTAACTTGACATAATATATAGACGACTGATACTCTAGAAGATACTTTATCTCTAAATTACTAAAAATCCAAAAATACTACGCCAAATTTAGAATATCATAAATGTATGTAGAACGCTTATGTCAATTAGTCCCTCTGATAATATGAAAAATAATTAATAGAAGAATACTACTCTATTAATCGATTAATATCTTTATGGTTGTGTATCTTTTGTAATAAAGGTTTAGATAATCAAAAGTTGATTGTAAGCACGTGACCGAATTAAGGTCAATGTCCAACTCATTTAGTTATGACTTTGACCTTGTCGAGAGCTCAAAACTCATAGAATTCTACGCTTGCGCGATTCATAAATTTTTTCATATCATAAGAATTATGAGGGAAACATGAGATAGTAATACATGTAATGACATTTACTTTCTGAGTTTATCGGCAACTTTAGTGCGATCTATTACGTTTCTATTGGTTCTACGAATACGGCGATAAGATTGATTATGTCAGGTGCCATTGTTAATGAAAAATTCCGAGTAATCACCTAAAATCAATTTGCTATTATTGATTCGATCCTGTATATTTCACCATAAGCTTTTATAGTATAGATCGAAAGAAATCTAATTTGAAAATAATATAGTTTTTATATACAATTTTATTTTAAGTTTATTTTAATGGTGCAATAAAAATCAAAGTTCAATAGAATTTGCACAGAAGCAAGGCCATGAAGGTTGCGAAGATGGTGAGCAGAGAAGCTGAGAGTGAGGCGCTTCCATTGCGGCGATAAGCTACTATCCAGTTGATCAGTGGATCACGATGTTCATTCAGCCAGGCAAAGTTCTCGTCTGTCTGTTTGGTGACAGCTGAGCTCAGATCGCTGTTGACATGGTTAGCTCCACTGGCCGAGATATCCTTTACTAGGGCATCGTGCTGTAAGGAACGATGTTATGTGTGTTAGAGTTAAGCTGATCAATAGATCATCATGTATAATTTTTCAACTTACTCGCTTCTTCTGAGCTTCGCTGACAATATAGGCGGACATGCCGCGCAGTGCCGAGTCCAATGGCTTTGCTGTCGTCGTGCTAAGTTCGGCATAGGCCTTCCAATTGCCTTCGAGGAACTCCAGACTGGCGGTTAGACCAGCCTCGCTCCTGGAATAGGCGGCATTCAACATAGATGTGCGCTCCGAGTAGCTTAGAGTGTTCGATTTATCGATTGAGCTCTCAACGAATTTTTTAAGCTGTGCCGCATTTTGCGAGCAGCCAAGTGAGGAGATGTACAAACTGCGATCTGTGGCCACTTTGGAAGCGAAGAGTAGCCCAAGGAAGGCATTGAAAGTACCATCTTCGGCTTGGCGAAGTCCGGCACAGTGGGCTTGTGTCCTGACAGTGGGCTCAATTGGAATGGCATCTTGCACAAACTGTTGTAGTTTCCTGTGCGACAGCTTGTAACACTCTTCGCTGCCCACCTGACAGGCCAGACTAACCGTGATCACGCGCAGATAGTTGTCCAGATAGTGCTCACCGGGTTGTTCATTTACGCCCAGTTTTAGGAAAATGCTCTCGACCAGTTCGATAACAAACGCCTGGAATTGATGGTACTGCTCGTCGCCCCTTAAATATCTGTCGTAGACGGTGAATATGGAATTGGCATAGGACCATGGTGCATACTGATCCTCGTTCTTCAAGTAGGCCATCAGGTCCAGCAGGGAGTTAACGCCAAGGCGTCCGCTATCCACGAAGCGATAGGCATCAGCCATCAGTTGAGCCCGATTGCGAGGATGGAACTTGTGGGTCTCCTCTGCCAGACCTTGAGCTAATAGACGATAGTTTTCCTCATCGTACAATATGCGATAGTACCCCGTGGATTGTTTGTTCAGCAATAGCCAATCATCGTTGGAAATCTTGACGTTATTCACTGCAGTCTGCGCAGCATTGAGCAAGTAGTGGGTGGCGGATGTGTTGCGGTAATCATAGTTGGAGGAAACCGCAAAGTTGATTGGCACAAACCAGGCCTTATCATTCACAGCACTTTTATCGTTGACATAACGCTGTTGCTTGATGGCAAATGTACCAGTCACGTAATTACGATCCACGGTGAGCAGGGGATAACCAGCCTGGTGGGACCAGCTGGAGAATATGTCGTCAATGGTGGCTGGTAATTTATGACCCAGCTCATTGGCTGACTCTTGCAGGGACGAGAACAAGTTCCATTCGTCGGTCGAGTTATATTGACTGCAATTACGGAATCTTATCAATATTGTGCCGTTTATATGGGCGATTTGTGAACTTACTATGTGGTCAGATACTTGTTCAGGCCGCGACGGAACACAGGATCGGTCCAAGCATTCTTAAACATGTACAAGACGCAGGCGGGTTTGGCATAAGAGAATGTATTGTAGCGTCCCGATATCTCACTTGGGGTTTGGACGTAGTGCGTCATTGGGACGGCTGAAGGGAGCGCATCATTGATTAAGGCACTGTTGTAGTCGCTGACCTGGAAGATCTGATAGATATTCCACTCGGGAAAGGCATCGTTATCGGACTCATATGAGAAGAGTGTGGCAAAACCTTCCTTCAGCCAAAGGTAGGTCCACCACTTGAGGGATACCAAATCACCGAACCACATATGAGCATACTCGTGTCCAATAATGTTGGCAATGCTCGTCTTGAGATTGACAGTGGACTTCTCCTTGGTCCACCACATGTACATTTCACGATAGGTGGCCAATCCCCAGTTCTCCATTGCGCCCGCTGAAAAGTCCGGAATACCTGCCTGATCCAGCTTGGGCAGGGCGAATTTCACACCAAAGTATTTGGCCAAACTGGACTCAACCACCAAACCTGACCACAGAGTCCACTCCTGCTCATCCTGTTTGCCCTTTCGTGAAAATACCCTTTGTGGCAGACCATTTAGCTCGCCACTGGTTGACTCCAGGTCCGATACAATAAAGGCAATCAAATAGGTGGACATTCTTGGCGTTGTTTGGAAAACTGTGACTCCAGCCCTGTCGAGCATGTCTCATAATTAGCAATTTCGAGCCTGTAATTGATTTTGTGGTTTACTTACGTCGACTTCGGCTCATCCACCGGCATGTTGCTGATGGCCTTGAAGCTGGGATTGTGGTGCAGAGTTATGGTGAAGGTTGCACGTCGAGCGGGCTCATCATAGCATGGAAAGGCGTGTCGGGCATTTGTGCTCTCGAACTGTGTGGTGGCCAGATAGCTGCAGATGCATTTATATATAATAGTTAGGCATATCGAATTGTACATGAATTGCAGGCAATAAACTTTTATAAATGCTGGCAAAAAAAAAAAAAATTAAAATTTAGCTTCAAACTATTTAAGTTTTATACATACATCCAAATTTACAACAATTTAGTTAACAATTTATATATGTTTGTATGTTTTTAGCTAGATGCAGCTGCTCTTGGAGTATTCGAGTGGAAAATTCATCTTTTGGCCTGATTGTGTTGGCGGTACCTATTGTATCAGGTGAAACAAAGAGTACGAGTTGTACTTATGGAAACAGAAACTCCACTCGAAGGCGAGAAAGACACGGGATTCGTTGGCAGCAGTGTTGCCAACGACTCTATACAAAAAAAGGCCGGTTAAACCCAAAAAAAAAGGACAGATTTTTTTTAAAAGGACTAATGGACAGACAATGTTTTCTTATTAATACATATGGGTATTTCCAGGATCGAGAACGCGACATTTGTACGTCTTTAAATAAAAAAACAAATGACAAAAGTTGACATTTTCAAAAATGTTTTCTCACGTGTTTAATGCATTTTATCAACACTATTTTTATTATAAAGGACACGCTTCGGAGACTTGTCGTTTTCGAATTATTTATAGAAAACAATGCATCGCGAACGCGACGAAAAATGGAAGTCATGTTTAACTTTATCTTGACAAATGCAAAAGACTGCGAAAGGTTGCGAGTAAATTTGGAAGAAAACACTCTTCAACCATAATAAAATAATGTAGCTTTCCATTTTAGAAATAATTTTTGTATGTTATTATCATTTTATTTATTTTTCAAATTTTATAAGTAAATTGTAACGCGACATCGCGAACGTGACAAGATTTTCACCTAATTTTTTCCAACAATTTGTTCATCAAATTTTATTGTTTATATCGAAAACCGTGTGTAAAACTCGTTTTAAATTAAACTTTCATTATATTTCTATGAATTAAAATGGTTCATGTTACAATTTTTCTGTCCTACTAAGTGTAATCCTTAGGATACAAACGGTCCATTTTGGAAATCAATTTTCAAGAAAATGGGCAAAAATATAGAAAAAGTGAATTTATTCCAATATAGGATCTATATGTTCAACCTATTGAGTTTCTTTTAGTTTATATTCCTTAAATAAATAACTTGAATACATTTTTGGAAGAAAATTTCACAAGATGTGAGTTTTTGATCAATTTTACGTTTTTGAGCGAGGTGGACCTTTTTCTGGAAATGCCCATATAATAATTTATATAATAATATCATAGCTTTAAAAAAAATGTTTTTTATAACATTTTAAAACCATTTTTCTTCCTTTTCATAAAAAAAGTAATTTTTACCAATTTTTAAAAAAAAAAATATAAAAAATACCTATGAAGAGATTTTTGAAAATGTTTTTGCTTGCAGTCCCTCCTAGAATTGTTTAAACTTTAAAGTTGAAACACTTTTTTGCATCAAAAAAATTTTTTTTTTAAATCGAGGAAAAAAGTTTTAAAGCAGACTTTTACATAAATTTGAAATTTTTAATGGGTACTCAATAAGTTAAGGAAAGTTTTGTATTATTCAAACGGAATTGAAATGACATTTCCATTGATGCCAATATGTTAACGATAACGGCACAAATTAACCCCCAAATGTCAAAATGATAGCTGTGTCAATAAATTTGTTCGCCAGTGTAGTTGTATTTGATATATTCCATGAGCGACTTAGAACAACAAAAAAAGGGAAGAATGAAGGATAAAGTAAAATAAATTAAAAAAAGACATTTTTTTCCGGATAGGGGATGTTTTAAAATTTTTCCGAAAATCACAGTTTCAAAACGGACAGATATGTCCACAAAAAGGACAAATTGGCAACACTTGTTGGCAGGACCAAGTGAATGAGGCCCTGTCAACCCGTCGGTGTTACCAACATGTTTAACATGACATGACATGTTTAAGATAGGGACGCGTGGAGGCAAATTGTGCATTAGGCCATGCCGCAGCTCATATAACTAATAATTTATTATTTTTAGCTATTATTCAAATATGACTTCAGTTTGACTTTAATGCATCTTTTAATGAAATGTTGTTCTGAACTTACTGAATAGCGCCTTCATCATCAGTGTAACTGGAGATGTAGAAACCGCCTTGATCAGTGCGTAAAAAGCCAGTGTATTCGATGGTCAGTGTCCAATTGGTGTTCGCAGCAAAGTTGCTGCTCGTGGACGTTAGGAGGAGAAATTCGCGCTTGGACTCATAGGTGACAGTGAGCGGAATCGGGTTACTGTTAGCTGTATCCTTGCTAACAATCGAGGCAGTGTAGTTACCGGTCTGTCGGGCATGCAAGGTGATCGTATTGGTGGCTTCGATCACTTGCAAATCAATCTTGACGATACCCTTGAATTCACGTATGCCGGTGTGAACATCTGTCCACAGCTCGACGTTGTAGGACACAGGCACTGTATTATTTGGCAACCGATAGTTGTTCTCGCTGTTATCATCTGCACGCGTTTCAATGCTTCAGAATTGTTGATATTCTTTGGTTTCCCCTTGGACTAAATTCACATCCTGCGGGTGTATAAGACGAGCCTGCAGGCTTCCAACTCCTAGGAGCAGCAGCAGCAGCCACGAGTTAATTAGAAATCGCGCCATGTTAAGCGCTCTAAAGTCACATGAACATTACGTTTTAGCTACTTAATGTTCCCATATTTATTGGATATTTCAAATCTTATCCTGTGAGTATGCCATAAAGATAGTTGTCTATAAAATCAACGATAAAGATGAAATGAATGCATCAGGTCTTATTACCCTAAATACTTGTAGTTAGAATAGAACCGCAGTAGCTATAAACCCGTAAAAATAGGTAATTGTTGAACGTACCTTATCTGTAGACATAACCTATAAATTATATCAATTAGTTCACTTGTTATTCAACTTAGTACAATTGTAGTGCATTCCACTTCAACACTCGACCTTACAATTTCCCTGCTTATCTTGATAACAGAAAATGACTTTCAATTTCTTGCTTTATCAGAATGTAAACAATCAATCCCAGACACACAAAATGTTATCGACAGTCGATTATCGATTAATTCCTTGCCTTGTCGAAAATTCAATAATCAAAACTTAGTCCTTGTTGAATTTTCTCAAAATTTAACTAAAACAGGGATCACTCCCATCAAATGGAAAATAAATGTATAGGTACGTTTAAACCTAGAAGAGAAGAGTCTTCTAAATTCTTTAAATTTTTTATTTTTATTTTAGTTAACTTCCAGCTTAAAAGTAAGAATCTTAATACAAACAATGGCTATGTGACAACTCGAACCCTACAATGACAGATTTACTCCCAAAGCACTTCTGACCATTCTACTGGCCGAACCCAAAATGCCGCCTGGACGATTTGAGCCATTTCGTGCGCTGAGGGATGCAGCAAAGATGCTTTCACTGTCCGGCTGGGGCAATTCCTTGAGCAACCAGTTGTGTATCTGATGCTCGAACTTTTCGAGAAACTGTTCATTGGTTCGCATCCGTTTGCCCACGCGACTGGAATTCTTGTCAATCAAAGGGTCTCTTGATTTGAGGTTCTCCTGTTGCATGTAGATTTCTATGCTTTGACGCAGCATTTCAAACTGAAAAATGTAAGGAAGGAATTATTTAAAGGAATCAATAGAATATCGTTATTAATCAGGGACTCACATGAGACATTCGATGCTCTGGCACATATTCGCAAATATCGTTGAATACCTGTACGAAATGTGGCGATCGTGATAGCAGCTTATACTTATTTTCAATAAAATGCCAGATTACGGATCTGGCTGCCATATTTGACTTGAACACGTAAGGTAAATACAGAAGCGTCTCCCTCTCATTCATTATAGAATATGTAGAGTTTTCGCCCAACAGCAGATTCAGATAATGCATCAATTGTCGATGATTTTGAGTACAACGCAGCGCATAGACCAGATCATCAAAGTAAATCGAATCATGATCCGAAACGTATAGAACATTCATTACTTTTCCGAAATCCTCATCGCTCTGATGGCGTAGACCCATGCAAAGTATATTGTCGTGCATGGCATAAAGATCAGGATATTCGCTCCCTAAACTGGTCTTGTTAAAAATAAATTCGTGGGCCAGCCGATGGGTGTAGTCTAGACACTCGGGCAAATCGGCCTTGCAGGCCATGCTAACGATATCCGCCTGTGCCAGGATATCCATGTGAGCCTCGCCAGCTTCATGTTTCCGGAAGAGACGCTGGAACGTCGGCTTGACCAGTCGACGAATAAATTGCTTGAACAACGAATGCGAGGATGTGCCATATAGATTTAGCTCAAGGAACTCATAGGTATTGGCCACCTGATTCCATGGCAATAAGTTTTCCTCAAATTCCATATACTTGAACAGCTCGAGCACAACCTCAATTGATTCGATCTCATTGCGCTCGATTACTGGAGCTAGATCCTGGAACAAAGCGGCTCGATTGCTCGCATGGATGACCGAGTGATTCTGTTGGAGTTGTCGAGCAATGGCGTGCAGATTGTCCGTGTCGTAGAGCACATGATAGAATCCAGTCTGCTGCTTGTTCACGATCAACCAGTCCCGTCCGCTCAGCTGCAGACGCAACTCCTCCAGGCTGAGCGTGTGCTCCATCATCGGCGGCATAAAGTATTCCACATGCGTCTGCTCAAAGTTGTGCGACTGAGCGGTGGCAAAGTTGAGGGGTATCCACCAGTGCTCACTTTTTGAGTGAATCGAGCGCTGTCTAAAGGTGATTGTATTATTCTCATAGTTCCTTATGACCGACACAATGGGCAGCCATTCACTGTGTGACCAGGAGAGCATTATTTCCCGAACCATTTGAGTCCAAGAATGTTGCTGGAACTGTCCATCCTCCAAGAGGGCTGACTGTAGCGAATCGAACAGATCCAGCTCATTGACAACGCTATATTGGCTGGAAGAGCGTTTAACTTTGGCACATCAATTGCAATTGACCAGTTCAATGAGTTTCCCTCCGGGACTTACAATTTCTTCAAATATCGACTGATGCCCCTCACAAATGTCTTCTGATGGAAGGCGTGATGAAACATCTTGATGACGCAGGCGGACCTCTTGTAGCTAATAATGTCGAACACATTCATGATATCCTGTTCGGTCTCCACGTAGTGCGTCATCGGACGGACATCAAGGAAGCTACTGTAGCTGTAGGCATGTTCCGCTTCGTCTTTGAAGAATTTATCCATCACGTTCTGATTTGGATAGAGCTGAAAAGACAAAAACACGTTCGATATTTATGGCCCAGCTAACTATCGGATTGCTTAACATACCAAATCAGTTATTATATAGCTAAAGTATGTGGCAAATCCCTCGTTCAGCCAGACGTAGGTCCACCATTCGGGAGACACTAGATTACCGAACCATTGATGCGATATCTCGTGACTTTGCACTATCGTGTCCTTAATGTGCCTGTACTCATTCGATGTATCCTGCGGTAATATGCTGTCCTCCTTGAACGTAATTAGACCCCAATTCTCCATGGCAGCGCCCTGGTTCTTCTTCAGCGCCACATGGTCGAGCTTGGGCAGCGAATAGCTTACTCCAAAGTAATCCTCCAGAGCGGCAACCGTGAGCACGGCATTCTTCAGTGCACTCCGCCCGGTGTTCTTCCTTGTGGGCGAGGAATAGAGGCTCTGCGTGACATTACGATATGTCTCCGAGATGTGATCAAAGTTGGAAATGACAAACGCCACCAAATACGTTGACATGACTGGTGTAGTCTGGAAAGTGGTTGTTGTCAGCTCGCTGTACTCGATGAAATCTCATTAAAACTACTTGGAATCAAAGTTGTTGTCTTTTTTAAATAGTTACCCATGATTCTGCATCTGCTGCACTGGCATATTGGACACTGACATCAGAGTGCTGCTGTGGGTCAATCTGATGGTAAAGTTCGACTTAAAGGCGGGCTCATCGTAACAGGGAAAGATGAGGCGGGCGTAGGTTGGCTCCGATTGTGTGGCTGCCACGTAACTGTAATAAGAATCAGATTTTCTGTTAAAAAAACAATCCATGCACTTGTGCAACCAACACAATTCCATTGCCTTGTTTTGATCACATTTATTCGGAAGTAGAATTAAAAAAAAAATCAAAACAAATAAATATTGTACTCATACAATGATATATATTTGTTGTTTTGGCGTTATCATTTCTGAGACTCAGCTGGAGTCGATAAGGTGCTGTCAAAAGTCGCATTCTGATTTTACACTCACAGTCATGCTCACAGTCATTCCCCTTTATGAAGAAGCCTTTATGTATGGCCTCTTTAAAAATATACCATAATATATATGTATGTATATATATTTGTTTACATGCAACACAGTGACGTGAACAGAGGCTACTCTATCATAGCGTAAAAAGCTCATAAACGCTAACGATCGTCACAGACTACTTATCGCCAATTGACTACCGATAAGTGACACTGCTCGAGTCCAAAGTGTTCCGACTGAAAGATACCCTTCAATCAGTGTGACCTAAGTAACCTGCACAAAATGCTGCATACATATGTACATATTGTATACAAACGAAACCGGACTTCCCGCCCGATCTCTCGATAACTTTTTAGAAATGCGGAAAAAGCTACGGGCATCGGAGTACGCGACATCTGTTTGCCTATTATACCCATCTGTTTATATGTATCTATTATGACCATAGGGTGCTAGCAAAAGCAAAAGTTAATTTTGACTTGCGTTTCATTATCTATTTAAATAATGTACATGTTGTGGTTATGTAATAAGAAAGCACGCGCACACTTCTACTACTACGGAATAAGATTGTGTTTTTAGAGCGAGTTTAAGTAGTGCATTTAAAGTATTGAACTTAGCCTCGAGTAGGATTATCATACCGGAACAATAACAATAGTTATTGCTAGTAGGACCAACTTACGTTGTGTGATTTAAAACCGGTTCCTCATAGGCCATCCAGTACAGACCCTTGGGTCGCGTTCCCATCAGGCCCGTGTAGAGTATTTCGAGTCGATAGCGTTGACCGGCCTCAAAGGCCTGATAGTTTTCGCGAGGATGGATAATGAGGAATGTGGCTTGTGGATCGTAGGTGTGGGTCACATCATCCACAAGCTCACCCATCGCGTCTGGCTTTTCATTGTCTAGCAACCTAAGTGTTATTTCAATATCACTCAAGTTCTTGGCGTGCAGCACAATTTCGTTTGTCGATCGCCTAATCTCAATGTCTATGGTGGCATTTCCGCTGAACTGAAAGTCGCCAAGGTGTACATTGCTGCTAATGTGCAGATGATACCCCAGTGGATATGTGTCATTAGGCAGTCTCAGAGATCGCGTATACAATATGTGAGGCGATGGCGATGGCAATGACTTTGGTGTTGGCGTTGACGATGCCAATCCCATCGCCATTGCCGTAATCAGCACAGTTAGAACACACGGCGTAAACATTACGGCAATGTGATTTTATGAACGTTCACTTTGGCCACCGAAACTTGACTAAACGCTGATGAGACTCGTCTACTGCGATTAAAGCGAACTAAGCCTCCCCTGATAAGATAAGAACTGATCGATCGTATAAGAGCGCACTCAAAAAGCTTCTACGAGTGTGGAAAAGGCTATGCAGCATTATTCATTTCGTTGTTCTCTTTGAAACTATTTGTGACAGGTCAGTAAGAAATCCTGACTCTCTTTTGTTTTTACATGCGTTCTCTTAAGTGCTCTCTGTAATTTTTAATTACACTAGCAAACAGGTTATTTCAAGCAAAATAAATACTACACTTTCACAGAAAGAGTTGCTCCATTAAATATCGAATAAATAAATATTTTCAAATACTAATATAACCTATAAATGATCAGTACCACATTTTAAACTCCATAACTTCCTACTTCTATAACTTCCATAACTCGAGTGTCTCTTTAACTAAATAAATAAATTTAAGAAAATTAACTCAATAAGTCGAATATCTCCACAACTCGAACCTTTTTTTTGGATAAGGGTGAACCGCCCTGATAGTCTCTTAGATTCTTGCTTTGAGAGATAACGAAGCTGCTCTTTTAACTTTAATTGTTGCACGGAGCACAATTTATAGCCACTGATTATATAAAAAATCAACTTGATTTATTTATTATTAAAAATAGTTTTATATCCTGTATATAATTTGAATTTTTATAAAGTATTCTGAAAATCATAAAAATAAATATTATTGTTGTGTTTTTTGTAAGTTTTGCGTTCTTTTATATGTTCAATCAACATTTTTTTCGCAGTGTATAGACTGAGCTAAATTGCAGAATTAATTACTTGGGTTTTTTTTGCCATCATAACAGACCGAATTTGGGGTACGGTAGCAGTATCAGAGACCGCAGACCATATAGTATGAAGTTCTCCAAGTGAAACGCTTCAGTCATCGTTTTACTTTCTGACTGTGAAAATGTTGATTTCTCGCCGCAGCAACTTGTTGTTCTTTTGGGTTTTACTCAACATTTGTCTTATTCACAATGTGAGGCCGAACCCAAATTGCTCTCCCAATGGGGGATATGTGAGTATATTCTTATTATGTTTATTAGAATCCGCAATAAATATTATTATTTGCAGTGTCAAACCCATTATGAGTGTTGTTCCAGAAAATGCATGACTTATAGCTATATATGCGCTCCTATTGTAAGCCCAATGGTTTATCGTAGTCCCCCTGCATACAACAATGTTCAACCCAACTGGTGGACAACTAATAACAACGGACTCACTGGAGAACAGATTGTTATTGAAACTCTACCAGGTGATAAATCTAATACGGGCACTCATGCAGTGGAGAAAGTATATATTTCTGCGATGCCAACTAACTTTCTACAAGTTGATCAAGTCGAGAACAGAACCTGTCAACCAGTTGGAGGCGAGGTGAGTTGGCATGCCCTAAATATCTGTCTTTCATTCATTATTCACTTTTGTTTTTCTCTTCAATCTTCCAGTGCTCAGCTAGCAGCGAATGCTGCTCAATGCGTTGTCACTCCTACATCCACAGGTGTGTCACCTAAAGTGGTGCCAATCAAACCTTGTATAAAAAATACGTGTACAATTTATATTTACTCTGTATGACTAATAAAAACACTCTAGTGTGAAATATGAAATTTTTGTAAACATTTCAGTTTTACTTACACATGCAAGGGCCTTTGATATGAGATAAATATATGTATAAAAATGTATGTACATATATTTAATGAGAAGAAAGTTATTATTTGTATACATTTTCTATATGATTTTTTTAAGTGTGTGCTCTTTATTATATTAATTTACTTTTAACATTCCGCAAAAAGTTGTTTTTTACTTATTGCAGCTGATAATTTTAATTCATATTAGCAAATACCCCTATAAATATAGTATAACTTTATATGCAAATGAGTGTTTACCCGATAACAAACGCTGCATTTATACAAACATCAATCTATATGGGTACTAAGAGAGGAAAACCATTCAAAAAGAGCCAAATTGAAGTAGTTGATGGGAGCATTAATCAGTTATCGCTCCATCATTTTTGATCGATTAATATCTGATGATCTTTTGATTTTTGATAATTCATCTACTGAATTTAAGAAGTAGTTTTCCGATTTGATGATAAGAGACCAAAAATACCCGTCAAATGCCAACAACTCTTGGAAATTCACTAGAAATGTAGATTTATTAGTATAGTATACATAAAATAGGTATTACCACGGTCGCGTCATTTCTGCGGAAACGCCCCTGTGGTTAAATTCAATTTGTATTTAGCTCAAGAAATTTACCCGAGCATGATATGGAATTTACAATAATCAGCGTAAACATTTCTTAATAATTAATTTAATTATTTTCTTTTTGATGACTCTAAATACAGACTTGGCACACAATGAGCATCTTAGGTAACTTGAATGAAAGTGAATACCTTAAGGTCAAGCAGCAGTCAAACATTGATTAATATCTACACGCTGCTATCTGTTAAATGACTTGTTTCATATCGTTGTCTTTAAATATTTGCAATGTAACTTGACTGGGTCAACATTCAATTATCTGGAACTCTTGACACAAATGTCGCCAATGCCCTGACTTGGGCAAATAATGAAGCATGTCAAACGAGTTGAGAACTTGGCCGTTAATTAAGGCCCGGGGTCATCTAGCTGAAAACTTCTATTAAAATCTGGCTGTTCTTTGTTGCACACTCCAGTACACTGCAAGTTAGAAGTGAGAGTTGATTTCAATAGAAAAAAAAATGAAACTAGTACTGCTGGTGTTTTTACTCCTTGGCGCTGCTGTAAGTGACATTTGAGAATTATAATTTTTGAGCCTCGTTCAGATTTATTTCTTATACAGACCTCTCAGGCGCTGCCCGCCAATATCACTGTGGGCAACGCACCTAAAATTCCTATGCTGCCACCGGTACAGCATAATCAACCGACCCTCAACCCGGAGGATATAGCCACATTCACAACCATGTTCCTCAATTTATT
The DNA here is from genome assembly GCA_035047525.1 of Drosophila quinaria. Classification (NCBI taxonomy): domain Eukaryota; kingdom Metazoa; phylum Arthropoda; class Insecta; order Diptera; family Drosophilidae; genus Drosophila; species Drosophila quinaria. Next base: position 3,606,879 of record JAWNPO010000384.1, on the reverse strand, counting down.
CAAAGGTATTGCCGACTGGCGTAACCTCGTTGCTGCCGATACTGTTCAGAGCGTCTGGCAGAGTCCGCCAATGATCGATATCAGTCATCGTTTATTTGGAACTTAGTTAGTTACACTAGAATCAATTTCGTAATTGTAGACACATGTGTTCTGATTAAAGCATACTACACCTGCATCCTAATCGAAAAATTTACTATAAAAACAGCTGCATTTGTGAATTTTATCCAGTTGAAATTACTAGTTGCAAAAATGCAAGTATCTGCTAGAGTGGTGTTTTTGATACTATCCATCTATCTGGTCCTCTTTGGGGTTGCCTACAGCGGTGTCGTTAGGAAGCACTCATCATCAGCCACAGATAAAAACATTAAACTATCTAAATTGGATTCTGAGATATTGTATCTCTCGGATGATTTATCGCAAGTGTGAAATGCATATAAATAGATATATACTTTTGAAAATGTCATTAAGGGTTTTCTATTTGAATTTAGATGCAGCGAATGCAATATATGGACTCATGTCGTAGCCATGGTATGAACTGCACTCGGGCTGAACAATGTTGCTCTCTGCAATGCTTAAAATACCGCAAGAAATGTACATATAAATTGGTTAGATGAAACAAATGTCTATGGCAATAGTTGCAATTTTTTAATATTTAAATTACATTTTTAATAAATAAATTATTCAAAAATAATTACAATTTCGAGGACATTTCCTACCATTTAAAGAGTATTTGATGTTGATCAGCATCAACAACCGAGTAGCTTAGATATTTAACTTACAAAGTAAGTTACGCTTCGAAAAAAGTGCAGATGTTATAATATCACAGCTTATTATTGTGGCCACAAATATTTGCTTATACAATGCATTAGTCATTTTAATTGATTTGTAATGTCAGATTGTAAGCTAACTGCCTATAAAACAAGTCGCAGTTAGAAGTAAGAACCAATCGTATTATAATTGTTAAAATGAAATTAACGTTAAATTTATTGCTGCTAATAAGCCTGGCAATTGTACTATTTACAATTGCAGACGGCAAAAAATTTCGTTATGTAGTAAGAGATCGACAATTTAAAATAGTAACCCGTATGACTACAGAGAAAAACCGATTACAGGTGCCAAATACATAAAAAGAGTTACGTACATTTGAAAATATTAATATTAATAAATTTCTTTTAGACTAAAAAAGTTTTGCATCCGAAATATAGAAACGATACCGAATTAATACCTCTCTCTAGGAACCGAGTGCGTCATCTATATTACATCGTGTACAATATAAAATCTAATTATAATTATTCACGTTTTTCAGAATGCAATTATGCAGGGCCTGGAGGATTGTAAGGGACTTGGTAGCCAATGCCATTTAGCTGAGAACTGTTGCTCCTTAAAATGCTTAAAAATTTCAAAATTCTGTATTTATTGAACTAGTAAATAAATTATTAAATCTCTATTTTGAATTTGATTTAACAATGATTTAAATAGAAATATTTAAAGTATAGTTTGAATTGGAAATTTAAAAAGTCATACTCTTTAAACCTCTGTTAAGATCTCTAGTATTTAATTTAACCCGTCAAGAAAAACATAGCATCCGTTTTGTCTCCCATTTCAAGTTCATTGAATCATTGCCTTTGGCATTGATTTCTATAAGTGTATTAGCTATGATGAACACAATCTATAGATTTACCATTTTTTTTTTTTTCTTTTCAATGTCAACCTTTGCGACCCCTCGACATGCCTTTGATTTGTCAAACAGCGAGGCTTGGTAATGACAGAACTGGCTACCTCAAAGGTTCATTTGTTCGCTGATAAACTTGGGTTGACAGTGGAATAACATTTCACATTTCACATGTTTCGTAACCTTGAAATTGTCAATCGGTTTGAAAAATCGTTAAACTCTCTACACATTTTTTTAATATTTATACCCGTTACTTATAAAAATAAGTAAAAGGGGATATTGTATTCGTTGCAATGTATGTAACAGGGAGAAGGAAGCATCTCCGACCCTATAAAGTATATATATTCTTGATCAGCATCAACAGCCGAGTCGATATAGCCATGTCCGTCTGTCCGTCTGTCTGTCCGTCTGTCCGTCCATGTGAGCGCCTAGATATCAGAGACTATAAGAGCTAGAGCAACCATATTTGGCACACAGACTTCTATAGACCCCACGCAGGTCAAGTTTGTTTCAAATTTTTGCCACGCCTTTTTCCGCCTCTGTAAATCGCAAAAAACCACCACACGCACAGTTTTCAAGATATTATAATTTTTTTACTAATTATCGTTAACTACTAATATTACCTATCATCCTACTAAATCGTAACAAGAGCGGACAAACAGAAAGGTGGTAATGGCTAATTAAAGTTTTTAAAAAATATAAGTGCCTAAAAGCATGCAGTAAAAAATATTAAAAAATTCATTAAAATAAGTAACGGGTATCCTAGAGTCGGGCGCTCGACTATAGCCTTTCCCACTTGTTTTCAACTAAAATTACGATGACTGAAATGCTCATCGGACTTTTAACATCTCAAATGTTCAATGTTGCATACTAAATAAAGATTAAGCGGAAAAAATTACTTCTCTTTGAAATATTCTACCATAGACTCAGTAAAGTAAACTTCTTAGAACTCCATTTTATTTTAATCATTTGTTTTAGTCAGAATTGAAGCAGGTGCGCTGTTGATTTCCGATAATTATGATATCAGATAAGTAAAACTGCTGAATGGAGAGGCACTGCAATGTAGATTCAATTCAGGTTCATTTCCTATCTCAATGCAACTGCAATGCTCCACGTGGCACCTTTGAGGCCGTCACAAGTCGGTAGGCTCTTGATTTGTAATGAGGCAGCAAGTCTGACAACATTTGCTATCTCCTTCTGGTGTCATAGGCAGCAAAGCCCCAAGTCGGCTGGCAGTAATAAACAGTATCAATTGCCACGCCCATCGGCAGTAATGTGAAGTGAAATGTTTGCTGGAGCACAAACAAATGCCATCTTGTGTGTGTGCTGCAAACACACACAGAGACACACACGGACTGCTGTTTGTTACAACAGCAAACAATATTTCCGCCATTGCAGACAATGCGACAGAAACGTCATGGAAATTTTTATATTCATAGACATGCATTGTCATGTACACCTACACTGATAAAAAAAAGGATCTAAAATCAAGATTTTGGTCTCAGAACTAAGAACTTTGGTCTAGAAAATGCGACGACAACATGAAAATCTTGAAGTACGTAAACACGTCTTCAATTCAATTAAGACCAAGTTCTTATTTTTTAATGACTATAAATTCTTATATTTTCAAGACCACAAATCGTAGTATAAGAATAAAACTTAATATTTTTTTAAGATTGTATGTTCTTATTTATAGACCAAAAAGTTTTGAATACCCAAGACAAAAAATCTCAAATAAAGATTGAGCTTCTTAAAATTTTAAGAAGAATGAAGTAAGTTTTAGTTAGCTTGAGGTCTAGTAATGTCGATATGACACTAAACAACAAACAGCGATCCAAGCCTAATGTCATCTTTGAGACGCCAGAACCAGTTGTAAATTCTAAGTCTCAAAAAGTGGCTAAATTTTAAGATTTTCGTTCTCATTTAAAGATCTAAGATTTTTATTCTTATATTAAGAACTTACGATTTTCAAGATTAATATTCTTAGTTTTAGTAATTTGGTCTTAAAATATTCTTATTTCAAGAACAAAATATTTCAGATGAATGTTCTTGGTTTTAGAAAGTGGTCTTTTTTTTTCAGTGTACTCACCCACACTCAAACACACAGTCGCGTTGTATCTCAAGTGATCCAATTCTTTTTTCACCACACACAAAAGCAACACAATGAATTTAGACAGCAATTGTTTGGGTTTGTTATAGTGTCTGTTGTTGTTGTTGTGCTTGTTGTTGTTGTTCATCTGTTAGTTGATTCTTTTGTATGCGAATCGGCTTATTCAATATGACAACATTCTTGTGTTGTTGTTGTGTGGGTGTGATTACAACTGTAAATGCAAGTGTCCTAACCCCGAATATTGATTTATCTTAATCTCGATTATGATTGTTTTAGTAATCATGGCAATTGGCTTAATCGGTTAACTAAATTATTATTACTTTTATTAATTATATCTTATAGTACTTCCGTAATATTAGTAAGAACTCTGAAACTTACACGAACCAATATGTTAAGTACTTTTATATGCTTGAACAAGACTCTTCTCAATAAAATGCGATGTTCATTCCAAGGTCATGGACAGAATTATTATTTTCTTGGCCGCCTTTGGCAAAACCAGTCAATATTATATTTGCTTAAACGCAATTTGTTGTCCCAGTTTGTTGTAGTTTGCCCTTACTGAATCTGAATAGATACAGATACTCGTATGTTTCTCTGTTTTAGTGTACGTGCTGGCGCACATTCACTCCGGACATTTGCATAGGAATCGCATTCATAGTTAAGATATGAACCAGTACTAAGTAGCGGTATGGGCAGGCAAAGGGACTAAATCAGTAGACGCTAAAGGTAAGTAAAACGGCAGCTGAACGATTTGGGTTGCCCAGCAGCTGACTCTGCACGTGTTTCAATTTAGTGTCTCGGATTCATTGAATTTGTGGAGCAGCCACCATGCCACTTGGCTTTAGCTTTCATTTCTTTTGCTCCCGAACTTATGTTACATGTTATTATTTTGCGCTTATTTTCCACCACAGAGGAAGACATAAAAAGTGCGGAAGTGTTGAATATATCCGGCATGCATCGAAAAACTGTTCCAGCAAGCGCAACCGCAGCCCGACACCCGCATCATTGGGCGATAAGCGACCCCAGTGCCACAGAATTTCGCCAAAAAGCATGACAAAAAAAAGGTTTGAATGCGAAGAGGAGGGAGTTGTCAGGAAATCACTTTTCATGCGATGACTTTGGTTTGGCTGCTGTGCTAAAAATCGATTGCGTTGGCCATCAAAATTCCATATGCAGAATCGGGTTCAGTTTGATATTCATTTGCCTTAAAGTATGCAGTGAAAAATGATATGCGTGCGATTTGTCATGTGTGGCAACTCCACTCAAAGTCTCCCTGTCTCTCCCTGTCTCTCCCTCTCTTCCTCTCTGTCTCCCTGTTCTTCAGCCATCATCTTTTTAAGCATTGCATTTGACAGTTGCTATGTTGAATGTGTCTTTTGGATCTGCTTTTTGCGTCAATTTGTTTTGTTTTTGTGGCTTATGCGATGAGGCGCATAAAACTTTTACATTTCGCTCTGTTGGCTGTCGACGCAACGCTTGCAGACACTTAAATGTCGAATGAATAATTTTATATGCCACGCCCTCACAAAACTTTGACTGTCGAAATGCAAACGCCAGGTGTCGTTGTCGTCACTCTCGTTGTATTTTATGCAAGAAGTTTTGCTTAATAAGTGGGCTCGATTTCCCATTTCGCACTGTGAGCTCTTTAATTGAAGTTGCACAGCAGGTGGAATGAATGTTTGAGTCTTGTTTTTGAATTCCAAATACAAGAAAGCTACGAGAATGATTCCACAAAAAAAAACCGAACTGACAAGTAAATTTTATTTGCTGGTGTCAATCTGCACATGATGGGCCAAATGCTTAAATGTTTTTTGATCAAACTTGAAAATATTATAAAATTGTTTGTGATGTGTGAATGATGGATTCTGAGTAATCGAATCAAAAGTATATTTTGAAAATGTTCTTGATTTGAACTAGTCTTTATTTTTCACGCTATATTTTCCAATCCTTGTATAACAAAATGTGAATTACAATAACTTAGTGTGTTACTCGTAGACAAAGAGAGTTGAGAGTTTTACAATTTCTCAAAAGCCTTAGCAATATTGAACCACTTGAAAAAAATCTCTATAGCTACTGTTATTAAATTTCATTCCTTTTTATGGGGGCAAATAAAAAATTTTGAGAAAAGAGTCAAATAATAAAAGTTGCTTTAAAATTGTTGTTTCGCTTGTTAGATTGTACTCGTATTTGAGTTGCCAGCCCTGTCCGGCAACTTGTTGGCAGTTTGTGTGCTTCGTTCCTGCCGTAGCAAAGTCAACATGACCCAAATGAACTTTTGCTTCCGCCTGGTCAAAACCAGGAAGTTGCTGCAGTGCATTGAACTGAACGGGCAGTAGCAAAAGCATACAAAATGCGCATACGCCATGGTGTATTTAATTTTCTATACTTGACTGGCTTATCAGCAATGACCTTCATATCGGTCGTAAACCACGGAAGCTGGCGAGTCAACTAGAAAAAAAAATCTCAATAAATGAAAAATAATCTAAAGGATTTTTGTTCTCCCTGTGTGTAAAGCAGTCCTACAAAAAGTATATAGAAAACCTGTGAATATGGTTATATTTGCATATGTCTAAGCTCATGTAGCTCATTGGGCATGACAACAGCAACAAAGAGGATGGAAAACTTTTTTTTTGTGTCGTTTCTCGTACTGCCTTTGCCTTGTGTGGCATGCCACAAAAATTGATTTTAAATGTAACGTTGCCAAAAGCGGTGTCAACGAGTTTTTATGAACCACAACTTAAACACAAAAACCTAGAACCACACAAAAAGGTAGCAGGAGAACGAGATTAAGCCAGATGTAAGGCCAGGCACGCTGATGCCCTGCGCAACCACACATAAGACATCAAATGACAACTCGTTAGTGCGGCTTTGCCTCGCAAAAAAAAAGGCAGAAATATAAGGGCTAACAACACAGCAGCTGCGGCAGCAAATCAAAGCGTATGTCCATCAACATTATGAGACTTTCAACAGCAGCAGCTTGGCGACACAGAGGCCCGTGAATATACACAGAGATCCATCCATTCACATGCGAGTATATACGAGTAGACGCCCTACAGTCGGTCGGGCAAAGTGTCAACGGTTGTCGCTTTGTTTGCACGCTGCGGCTTTGGCCTGGACAACGCAAAGCTTTGAGCATTCAAACGAAACTCATTATATGGCATATATGAGTACTTGTACGTGGATGTGCTTTCCCTTTTTTTTTTCCAATCGAAAGCGCCACTGAGTTGGGCTGTCTTTATACCCTTTTAAAAAGAACTCTAATTTTCGGAAATATAATTGGTATTTCTATAGATATAGGATGCTCAAGTCGAGAAAATAAGTTAAGTATAAATCAAAGGAAATTAAAAGAATAAAACTAGTTGTTATAAAATCAAATGTGTATTTCAAATGCATTTTGTTACATGCCATTTCCATGCAATAAAAGTTACAATAGGAACAGTGGGTTGAAAATTAAAATATCTCTAAAAATATGCATTCTATTTTTATCTACACATTTCTTCAGTTACTCACATAGTCGCTATGGCAAATGCTAAGTATATTGGGTAGTGTATTAAACTGTAGGGTGTATCAAATTTAATTGTTTTTTTGTTGGTTTGTTATATTTTGCATGCGTTTAAGTTTGTTTTTGTCAGCCACAACGCTTTGATGTTCAATAAAAGCCGCAAGCTATGCAAATTTAATAAGAGTATTAAAACCACAAGCAAACACAAACATAAAAACACACACAAGGCCAAAAGTCACCTGGGCCGTGGGGTGTTAAAGCTTACATTTTGTCACATTGAATTTGGACCAGTTTAAATGCAATTTAAGGCATAGTTGTAGTTTTAATTGGACTTAATCCACTTAAAATGCAAGTCCTTAAAATTAGCATTTGTATAGCAAGTGGAGCTAATCGGGGCACAGTTCTCGTTTGGCGCCACATTAAATTTAATGTGCCATTAAACATCCGCCCACTCGACCACGCGTCGGAGAGTTGGCTAAGAGCTCTCTCTCTCTCACTCTCTCCTTTGTTTTGGGCATTTTGCTTGTCGAGTTTTTAACTTGCTGTGTTAATTGAATTGCCAAAAATGACAATGTGCTGCGTGTAACAGTCCTTTGTGCGTGAGCCCATGGGCTGGCAGCCAAATGGATCAAGTGTCCTTAAAGTGCTCCGGCTAAAAGTGCTTGTTACGCATACGCCCCGTGTGCCAAACAAAACTTTATGCATCCGCTGACAACGTACAAAATCAGATTAAAGAGCTCTTTTGATTTTGGTTTTGTGTGAGCACACCCACACACACTCGCACACACACTCTCGCACACACCCATCCACGCCCACATTTTGACCATTTAAATAAGAATTATATACATGTGTTTGTAGTTTAGCCAGTGATTGTTGCACTGCCAACAGCATCAACAACTTTTTGCGCTCGTCGTAAACATTTCACTCAGTTTGTCAGTTGCGGATGACAGTTTTAGCAAAAGTAGTTTGACCCCTGGGAATTTACTGGGCTTGCCAGAGGCGAACAACAAAAAACAAAAATAAAATAAAACAACAAATCATGCTACGCGTTTTTTTCTAGTTTTGTAACTGAATTCGAGTTTACTTTGGTTCCGTTAATGCTTGAATTGAGTCTGTCCTGATTGTTTGCATGTTTCAATTACGATGACAAAACTTTCAGTAAGTAGCTTAAATATTGGTACATTAAATTGGAAAGACTAGATTCAAATCTAAATAAAAGTTTAGTTAAAAATAAAAATATACTTAAATAGAGAAACCAAATGTATTTTCATCTTTTAGAGCCTTAAATATACAAATATTTTAGCATTAACATTAAGATGGTGTAAATCCTTTTGGTCATGCCAATCTTCATAATATCATTATCACATTTCGTGTTTGTTTTGACCTGGGAATAGAAAGTTTTCTGTGTTCAAGCTTTGGACTTGGCCAACACTTTTTGTGGCTTCATAAATATTTCAACCTAATTGCGACAGCAACGCTATGCGCACAAATGATTTGCAACTGTAATGAGAGTGTGCCATGGAGCAAGACAACAAAGCACCACACAACAACAACCAACACCATAAGCAACCACAATAATAACAGAGACAACAACAACAACAAGAACAACAGCAAAACCCAATATGGTGTAAAAGGATTTTCTTGTCAAGGCCTATGGCAAAGCAAGTCAAAGCGTTGTGACAACACTCAAACAACAACCAAACACACACACACACACACAGATAAACACAAAAACACACATACAGAGAAAAACGTAGACAGACTCGCGCATTGAGTATACGCACTGTGTGTGCTTCAGTTTATTTGCCTGCTGGCTTTAATGAAATTGTTTTGTGCAACTTGGCCAAAACTGTTGCACTTAAAGCTGCACACATTTACCACATTTAATTCAATATTCCAGTCTAATCCCATTTGCCACACCGTATAATAACAAAATACATATACACTAGACGGCATATTTATTTTGACAACATTTAAAGTTAAATCTACTCATAATTTGAACCTACTTCATGTACATTTTGACATCAATGGAATGGTCATTTCAATTCCGTTTGAATGATACCAAACTTTCCTTAACCCATTAAGTACCCATTAAAAAATTTTGAATTCTTGTAAAGATCTATTTTGAAACTTTTTTCCACGATTTTTTAACAAAAATTGATTTGATGCAAAAAAATTCTTCAAACAATTCCAATAGTAACTGCAAAAGAAAAGTTTCAAAAATCACTTTGCTAGTATTTCTTTAATTTTATAAAATACTAGGGGGCTCCGCCCCCTGCTCGCTTCGCTCGCCAACCCCCGCTCGCTTCGCTCGCAAAATTGAAAGGACTTTCTTTTGTTGTCCGGTTTAACAAATTAAAACTGTTCGCTTCGCTCGCCAACCCCTAGCTCTCTGCGCTCTCAAAATTGAAAAGAACATCTTTAGTAGTCCGTTTTAACAATTTATAATATTTATTTATATAATATAGCATTTTTTGACGAAAAACGCAAATATTTAACTTTAGTGTTTTAATGTTTTTCCCCGGTAATTGGACTTAGGTTAAAGACAGATTTATCGATTTAGCTGGAAAAATCCAGATTTAGCGGGAAAAGGCTAAATTTGGCGGGAAAAAGCTAAATTTGGCGGAAAAAAGCTAAATTTGGGGAAAATGTCAAAATTTAGCAAGAAGAGCTAATCTATGAGTTTTGTTAGGATATCTCATACAACAACAGAGTTTTTGGTTCTAAAAGTTAATTTGCATCCGATTGTTCCTATGGCAGCTATATGATATAGTCATCCGACTTTGACCAAATTTGGTCAGAATGTAAGAGACAGTCCCAAACATATAATCTGTGAGTTTGGTTGAGATATATTAAGAAACAAAAAAGTTTTTCATACTAAAGGTTATTTTGCATCCGATTGTTCCTACGGCAGCTATATGATATAGTAACCCGACTTTGACCAAATTTGGCCAGAATATTAGAGACAGCCCCAAACATAGAATCTGTGAGTTTGGTTGAGATATCTTAAGAAACAAAAAAGTTTTTCATACTAAAGGTTATTTTGCATCCGATTGTTCCTATGGCAGCTATATGATATAGTCATCCGACATTGACCAAATTTGGTCAGAATGTAAAGGACAGTCCCAATCATACAATCTGTGAGTTTGGTTCAGATATCTTAAGAAACAAAAAAGTTTTTCATACTAAGCAATTCTGTGACCTTTGACCTTGATTTTGACCCACTTACAGGTCGAATTTCGCAAAACGCCGTCTTATTGCACGATGAAATTATCTCACCTATGTTGTGCGAAAATTTCAGCTTTCTAACTTTTACCGTTTGGGCTGCACGTTGATTCTCAGTCAGTGAGTCAGGACAAAGAGTTTTATATATATAGATGTATATTTTATAAACTAATCACTATTTTTGCTCTATCATTGTGGCATTCTCTTGAGAAATGCTTTCAATGTGTATGTGTGGCAAGTCCGAGATCTATTTCATAGGATAACTCGTTGTTATTCTCGTTTCAAAGTATTATTTTGCGCACTCAACACAGACAACAAGATTTACTGTGGCCTGTGTAACCTTTGCAGCTTGAGACGGGCTGAGTGACGGAGAAATTTTGCAAGGACGTACGCATACACATACATGGTCGGACTTATAAGCTGCGTTGGTGTTGAAGCAGTAACAGTAACAGTAACTGTAGCAGCTGCCACTGATGCAACCAGACACCTGTGATAGGATGTTGGCTCGGGTCTGTTGCGTTATAATCCGTTCACTGCATTTATCAAAGCACCTTTACGGCACGCAATTAATGGGAGATGTGGCAAGTGGCATGTGGCAAGTGCAACAGCGACAGCTTGGCAACTTTTTCGATCGTGCGTAGAAGTTACTATGGTTCGATTGCCAGTTCTAATTACGCCTGTGACTAGTCCAATTTGCAAGAGATTGTTTAATGAACTCTCGACTCAAACTGGGCAAACACCAAATGCTGCCATTGGGCGTGTGAATTGAAAATGTCTGTTGCCATTGCCAAAATGTAATTTGTGCAACTCACAGTTGCATTTGCCGATTTTAATTTATTCGTCTGGCAAATTCCATGTGACTTGCCACAATTTCCACTAATCATACGGAAATGATTTTGGCCTTGTGCAGTCATCATTCCATTTGCCACATGGCATGATTTCAATTGATAAATAATGTTTGAGGGTACCTTGAATTGATTTATCCATCGGTTAAGTTGACTAATTCCAGAGAATTAATTAACAACCGTTTGTGGCCAACTAAAATATAGTCGTTCTCATAGAAACTCTGACAAACGAACATGAAAATTGATCTGTGCAGCTCAATCTGTTGACCATTTATCGCAGTGGCAGCTGTGAAAATTCTTTTGGTCCAATGTGTTGTCATTAATCATCCGCAAAGAAAGACAGCGAGAGAGAGAGAGAGAGAGGGTGATAGAGAGTGACAGCAACATTCGTTGTTTGCAAAAGATATCTGTCATAAACTTTAATTATATTTTCATCATGACAACGACGACAACGGCAACGGCAACGCGCTGTTGATGAGAATGATGCATCGCAACGTTCTCCACGCTTCCCTTGCCACAGTTTATTGGGACTAGGACGTGCCACAGGCAACCAACAACTGTAAAAAGCGAAAGTGGCAAAAAGAGAAAGATAAAAAAAATTTGACAAAAGTGTAGAACGCTTACTTGTGCTGGTTCAATTTGCGCTGAAGCAAGCTGAAATATTATATCTCCGTGTTGCATTGACAGGCCAACTAGTTGCATGCCACTGAAATTGGCATTCAATTTCAATTGTAGCTGCCATTGCACAGTGGAGCAAATAACCAATTTTCACATAAATATATTTTATACTCTGCAGTCAAGATTTTTTTCTTGTAATCTGCAGCAAGTTTGCTATAAAGTTGCACTATTTTCATAGTCATGTCCCACTGTTATATTGGCGTGTAAATGACAGTTCCAGTTTTCTACTACTATTTTTTTATTTCAAATTAAAAACGATCCACTTAATCCTGCACATGTGGCGGTAAAGTCAATTAAAAGGAATAAAATAAGAATATAAAAATCAATTGGGAGTGTGTGCGCATCGATTTTAATTCAATTTGTGCTCTTCACCGGCAACAGGCAGCACCATCAAGGAAATTCTTCCATTATTTCCCGCTTAAATGCACAAAATTGCGAGAGTGTAGGGTATATGTATGTATGTACATGTGAATGTACTCATACTTTTACACATATGCCCGTGGGTCGACATTGATTGCCATTTAAGCGACTTAACAAAGTTATTTATGGAGAATACAGCGCGATATGTAACGAGCCTAACGACTATTTAACGGGAATTCAATTGAAATCTGAAACAAAAGTTCGACCTTTCAAGCAATACAATCGCCTCATTAGCATTAACAAGCCAAGACAAGGGGAAGTCAGCTGACAGACATTGCGTATACGCAACATCAAAACTGAAGTGAGGCTAGCAACAAAACGAACAAGCAATCTGGCCATTTAAATACCCTAGAGGGTCGGTGGCAGGGACACGGATCAGGACCAGGTCAAGTGCCAAAACAACTAAATCCAATTAACAACAAGTGCGACAAATAATGGTCAAGACATGGCATACAGACTTGGTGTGTAAGAAGCAAGACTGTTGATTGAGTTTCCAAATTAGTTTACTACGTTTAGTGGCCATTCAATTCGTTGCCAAACACAAACACAAACAGACACAGGGACCTACATATGTATGTATGCACACTGGCTGTGGCAATAAGGTGGCAAGCAACAGGCTGTGCTAAAAGGAATGTGCATGAAGGATGTTTGTTTGCTTGCTGCACCTTTGGGGCAATGTGTGCCAGCGATGCGCAGGTTAATTGCTTTGGAAATAACACATGGCGAACCATCTGGCACCAACGGCAATCGGGAAGTGGGAATTGCCAATTGGTTGCTGCCATACACAACGCTAATCGATTTATAGAGCAATTTCGAGTGCGTTTAGCGAGCGCAGATGAACGGAGAGACCTGTGAACTGTGAAGCCAAAGCTTTTAGCGAGCTAAGATTCTTATCAGGCAAGGTGTTTAGGCCTTAATTAAATGCAATAAAGATCTTAATCACATAATTATTAAATAAAATGACTTAAACAAGATGGATAATGGATTTTTAATTGATGAGATTTCTTAAAAAAAAATACTTAGTAATGAAGAATAAGTCAATGTGTGAATAATTGAAAATAAGTTTAACAATTTATTCATCTTTCGAATATGAAAAAAAGCACACAAGCCCAAACTTATCTTTAGAGAATGGAAATTTGTTAGTTTTTAAAAAATGCTTTTCACACATGATGTAACAACTCCTATGGCAACTGGAAACAGTTTCATCTCAGATATTTATTTTTCGGTGTCATTCGGGGCAAATGATAACGGGCGGTAAAAATGACAATGACTTTAGTGCTGTGTTGGCCATGTTTGTTTATGAGTCGTTAAACTTTTCAGTCGACACGCATAGGATACATAAAGCCCTGTAGGGCGCAACATATCAATGCCTTATGTATACGAGAGATGTACGAATAAATGGGATGAGTCTATGCAAACAGGGACGAGGGCAATACTGGGGACTGAAATTGAATTATGGCATACACACAAACACGCACACACACCAAACACACACACACAGAGAGAGAGAAAAGCAACTGTAGTTGAAGCTGTAGCATGACATATCGAGCGAGACGTAATGAAATATCTGACTCTCTGACTGCATAACACAGCGTCGGCTTCAACGTTACTGTTACCCATAACGGTAACTGAAATAGAAATGGTGGCAGACCATGAGGCAGGCGTAGGGGCAAGGGATACTCGTGTATATCGGAGGTTTGAGGTATAGAATGGGATTCTATGCAAACAGCAGTCGTGCCACATTGTTAGACTCTTTCATTTTCAGCTTCGCATTTATGTATCTCGCACGTTGTTGCCTTTTTGTTGTTGGTGTTGTTGTGGCTGTTACTGTAAAATATGGCCACGGCCGCAGAAAAATAACAGCAAATAAAAAAAAAAAAAAAGTAAGGCGAAGCCAATGGCACTGCAGGAGCCAACAACCTGTGCAGGAATTTGACTTGGCCTGGTCTTGTTCTTGGCTCAGTACTATTACCAACAACGGCAGCAACGGCAACATCAGCAACATCGTCATCAGCATCAGCATCAGCATCGGCATCGGCTTCGTTTTATTCTATTGTTTCATTTCATTTTATTGTCGTATGTCATACAATGGCATTACATTTACATTTCCCATTAAACTTTTTTGCTATCAGTTTGTGTTGTTATTTTTGTTGTTGTTGTTGTTGTTATTGCTGTTGCTATTGCTATTATTGTTGTTGTTGTGTAATAAATTTAAATGCTTTGTTAGCCATTTTCATGAAATATGCTGTTGCAGTGTGTATAAGTTACGATTGACAATGGGCGTGTAATTTGAGAAGAATAGCTTGATACTTGATCAGTTGAATTTTAGCATTTATCGATATGCAGGCTTTAACCATATTTATGGTTTACTAATTTTCATTTAATAATAATCAAATAGTCGAGAATTTGGAGTGCATCTATGAAATATTTGCTAATCTAAAGAAGATTTCCTGTTATTTAAATAAAGTATTCTTCTCATTCTATCAGGGATCGTAACCCTTATAAGTTTTTTGATAAAAGTTATAAAATAAAAGTTATTTTTCCATTTTTATTTAAGAGTTAAGAAATCAGAGTTAGTTTTAAATTTAAGTTTAAAAATAAGAGTTATTTTTAAATTTTGATTTAAAAGTTGAAAAATAAGAGTTATTTTCTATTTTAAACATAAAAAGCAAAAATTGAATTGAAATATCTTTTGATCGGGTGGGCCCATTTCATTAAACGGGCTATATTTTTTATCTAAACTTCATTACCTATATATCATGGCCCATAAAATGATCATATCTTTATTTTAAATCAACTTTTATTTTTGATTTGTATGATAAAAGTTGAAAAAAACTTTTATTCATATTCATATTATGTATACAGCTCTTAAAATTGAATAGCCGACTTCAAAAAAAACACCACAACACAAAAACTTCTAAAATATTTGATCATGGATCAAACCTTCCGCTGAACACACGCTAAACTAAGTGGCGCTAAGGCCCGAAAAAGTATGCAACCAAAAAAAGCAGCCAAAATCACTCAAAGCAATTTTGAGAGAACACAACACAAAATGAAATTGCAACTGTAAATGGAATATTGATTCAAGCTTGCACATAGACGGCCCTGACGTACTCTTCACCCACACACTCATACACACTTGCACACACATACACATAGGTACAGTTTGTGGCAGGTAGCGCCTTGCAGATGCAACAATTTGTCATTGAAATGCAAGCACATGAAAAACTAAAAACCAACCAAAAAAAGAAAAAAAAAATGGTTAAACAGCTGCCGACACCGACGGGGACGACGCCGATACCGATTGTTGCCAAGCTGTTGCTGTTGCTGGTGGCACGAACAACGTACCGCGAACAGCAACATGCTTCGTGCAACTGCCGAGTGTCGCGTGCCGAACACTTTACCGTTTACGATAAGCGCACGACCAACAGTTGCTGCGATTTGAACCTGGTTAATAGGCAGCGTTGTGGCCAGGCTAAGACACAGTCCACATTCGTCCTTTGGGCTGCTCAGTCGCGTCTTTCGGCAGTCGTAAGGCAATTTCAGTGTCGCGTTCTGTACCCCATCATATAACGGATATCAGAGATTTGAAAAAATCAAGTACTTTGTGGCAAGTGTGCAAGTTGAAAGTTTTAAAGTGCAATCGAACGTTGCCAGCAGCGACATTTGCAGTTGCAGTTGCATTGCTGTTGATGGCCGTGGCGCCTGCGTCGAGGGCAACTGTTGCTGCAGCTGCTCAAGTGGTGCATGTAAGTGGCAATAACTATTTATGATTAAGCTATTATTGGACACACATACGAACGAGTACAGACACAAACACAGACACAGACAATACTGAGATTGCTACATCCGACTTGGCATTAAATTAGATCAATCAAACAGGATATGTTACGATAAGTGAAGTGTGTTATCGATTTCGGGGGCACAAGCAAAACGCTTGCCACAGACCACAGACACTCAGCTAGACAGGTGCCCGTTGACGAACTCTGCCTAGAAAAATATGCTAAAAATAAGTGCAAACGAGGACAGAGCACATCGATGGAAGTAGACACAGGATTAAAGCCGAAACTGAATCTGATAGTCAACCTGATTGCATGAAGTGAATAAATTGCGGCGTCTAAAATTGAAATTCAAACGAACTGCTTATAAATAAATATAAATGGCAAAGAAGATGAATCGGAAAGAGATTTGTTCCTTTAAAATCTCCATTAATATTTTAAACATGAAACATAGTTTTTAATCCGAGAACATTATGTTATAACTTATAAGTATAATCTTCCGTTTTTATTAAAACTATAATAAGTAACAATATTCTATTTAATATAACCATGTAGCCATAGGTATGTGCAATATTAAAAAAATAGAAAAAAACCTTGTTTAAATTACAGATAATAAATTTGGTTTAAAACTTTGAACTTCTTATAAAAAAGATTAAAAAGAGTCCAAATTTCAAGTTAACAATTTGTTTGGCTGAGGTATTTGGTCTCTACTTATGATAAAAAAATCCATTATTCTTCTCTCAAACATACTTTAATATCTTAACTTTAAAGCTCAGCTTAAAAATTAAGAAAGTAAAACACTTGAAATATTTTTCAAACTTAGCTCATAAATGGGTTCCTTCTAGAATATTTTGCAACAGTTTTTAATTTACTTTAAGTCTGCAAAATATTTAGATACCTTTTTGAAATATTCTCCATTTAATCGAGCTTGTGGGCATAGATTTTCAAAATGCTGTCTAATTGCCAACTATCTGTCCAATAACTACACTTATCCAAGCTCTGAGCTTCACCTGTGGCCATCAGAAAATCTGAAAAGCAATAAGCAATGCCCCTCCCCCCAATTTTGTGAAACACGAGGCATATCCTGCTGTGCAATCCGCATGTTTCCCACTGAGCTCAATCGCCGTTGAGAATGTTTCACATCCCTATCCATTGAGGCGCATGTCACTCAATGTTGCAGAAATTCCATGAAATCAAATGAAACCAAAATGATTTTCATGGAAAAAATGTGCTTTAAAAGCATGCCAAAAATCAATGGTGAACGCATACGCCTCCGGTGCCAACTGATGGCGGCATTTAATGCACACCAAATGCTGCTGGTGGGCGTGTCAACGCCCCTCACTTAAATTACTACTTCACACACTTGTATAACGTGTAATAAAAATAAAAAAGAAAAACATAGCTAAGGATATTTTTTTGTTTTAGAGTGATAGACTAAGTGATTCCCTAGGCTCAAAAGTAAAACTATTCAAAGAGCCTAGTATTTGGTCTTAAGACAGGAAACAGTATTGTTATTTCCCTCTGAAGTCCGTAAAGTTTCTTAAATAACTTCTCTGTATATCATACTTTTTTATATTTTACTATACTTGAATTGAATTACAGTTTTACAGAATTCAAAATTCAAAGCAACAAAATATTTAAATATATCAAATTGAAATTATTTACTTATATTCAAAAGACCATCAAATCACTTGACTTTAATAGCTGCAGATGTAAAAGTTTCTAGATCTGCTGCTAGATGTTTATTCCTACTGACTGCGACAAGTGTAAAACTTAAATCTACCCTACTTGAATATTATGTATGTAGGGTATTTAAAGAAAGAACACAGCACGACAAGCCCAAAAGGAAATCCAACAGCGACCAAAGACGAGGCCAACTGCCAGTAGAGGCCCAGTTTGGCGGAAGAGGAAGGCAGGGGAGAGCCGGGCAGGCTAGTCATCGACATCGTCATAGTCATCATCGTGGGCAACATTTTTAGTATTTCGCTTAAGGAAATTTTCGTATGTTTGGGGTAGTGGCAAAGAGTACAAGTACATCTATGTTTTTTTTTTCGAGGCGGCGCTTTACAGTCCCCAGCGGCCTGATTAAATTCGTATGCCCCATCAGCAGGCCGCAAAAAAATGGCCAACATAGACAGACAGCCAAAGATCTGGCCGGGAACTGTATGCGTTTAGTGCGAAGCGCAAATGATGAAATAAACGAAACTAATCCAAAAGAAAGCCCAAAACGCGAGCCCAAAATGCCAAAATATTTACACTTCCAACCGCAGTTGCCACAGCAGCCACTAGTCGCCTCCTCTCACCCCTCAGTTCTTAGTTGATCCTGGCGTGCTTTTAGTTGGGGCCTCCAACCAACCAACCAAGCACTGTGATAAACATCTTTGCCAAGTAAGCAACAATTTTTGTGCCCCAAATTGGGTTTTTCTCTTCGGTTTCAGTCTGTTATATTTTGTTTTCTTTTTTTTTTTTTTGTATTTTGGCTTTCTGTCAGGGTGGTTGATTGGATGACGAGGCTCAGCGCGTGCAGGCAAATATTTTTAATGATTTTCGTCCAGGCAATGCTTCGATCTGGGCGCGGTGTCTGCGTGTGTTTTTTTACGCCCCAGTTAGTGCAAAACTAATTATATAGAGCCAGTCAAGGCACCGAGAGGTTGGATGGATAGCCAGATAAAAACCGAAGCTGGACAAGATTTTTCCAATTATGCGCACCAAGAACTCGGATTTTACACATTTCGCATCTGTTTTTTCTTCAGCTCACTTATTCGTTAGTCAGTCATAAGTTATGTTGCATGACAACTCGTGTGTACAATTAATCAAATTACATAACTGCGAAATTTTAGAATTGCTTGACAAAGGGACAGCATGAAAAAATTAAGTAAATTATTCGAGTATTAATTATAAATTCTCGAGTCGAACTTGAAATGCTCTTATTTAAAATAACTATTTAATGCAGATAGCTAGAATCCATTAGTTCTTTTAATATAAATCAAAGAACACTCAATGAGTTGGATCGAAAAACCACAAAATACTTATTAATTTTTTCAAAAACTTTTATTAAAATGCGTGAAAATTTTCAAATTTTAGTGGTTTCATTCGCTTTGCATGCCGTGCAATCTCAGACCTTCGGCAAAAGCCAACGCTCTTTTTAGTAAAACCCCAGAGAGGCAAAACATGGCTAAGAAAGAGCGCACAAGATAAAAGTTTATTCTTGGATCGATACCAGAACAATGAGCACGCTCTTTATCGCTCTCTCGCTTATTATCGTTTCTGTATGTGAACATGCGCACGCTTCTCAGTGTGCGTGAATACCCTGTTGAAATAGAAACATTTTTTTATGAGACTAACACATGGTTGTTATTTAATAAACACTAAAAATTATAATTAGAAAACAATGAAAAGCGGGTGATCGCTGGGTTCGCTCACTCAGCAGCGCTTTGTCGCTCTGGGGATTTACTGAAAAGAGCGTTCGGCTTTTGCCGTTTGCTTGTTTGACACCTCTCTATGTTATGTATGCTTAGTGATAAAACATTTAAATTTTGAATTTAATGATAAGACTACTCAGCTGGTTTGAAGAACGTTCGACCATTTCATATTATTTTCTTTTTAGTGTGTTATTTTAATGCAAAGCTTTTTCATTCGCAAGAGACATGACAATTTGTCAATGCCCTGGGCAAAGTGTATTAAAATCGGCTTCCACGTGAGCTCATTTATTTTTTTTTTCTCACTGCCTGCGCTGCATGTAAATTTGTATCACGTTCGCGTACATTTTCAGTGAAATGTGGCTAACATAAAAGCTGCGAGTAGTATGCCGCTCTTAGCGTCTGTTTGCTGCTGCTGTTGTTGCCGTTGCTAATGCAAAATTATGGCTTTCAGCTGAAACGCGCTTCTACATTTCCGTTTCCGTTTTTGCTTTTGTAGTTTTAATGCACAATACACGCGTGCATGTATGTGTATGGGTGTGTGTGTGTGTGTGTGTGCACGTGTGTATTTGAATGAGTGAGCAACACGTTCTCTTTGACATTGACACAATCGCGCGTCAACTGGAAAGACGTTATCCTTTTGCATGAGTCGGAATGTGGCCAAGAGGTAAGTAAACCAACGTCAATGTCAGCATTTTATTTTCTTTTCTTTTCGAATGCAGAACGAAAAGCGTCTAAATAGATTTAGCTCTTATTATGCATTGCATTGAAATGGAGGCTAAATGAAATGCATTTTAATTTTTAGCTTGAAATCGTTTTGAGAATTAAAGCAATTGCTTGACAGCAAATAGGACTCTTATCCTCAGCTGTATATCCTTCACTTGGCCAGCCAATTAGGCCATCACAAGTGGCCAGAATGTGTGTTGGCCGTTTGCCTCGACCCACTTAACAGCTGCTGGTAGACTTAAAACCTGGTCAATCCTTCCCTCTGGGCCAAACAACCCCGGATCTGGTTCTCTGACTCTGATTCGTTGCCTTGGCAAAGACGTGTGCCGTCCCTTTGTAGACTGAAGGATGCCCGGGCCGACGGCATACCGTATTAATTAGATGAATACATAAAGGCGTGTCAATTTCAATGTAAATGCAGTTTTAATTAAATTTGAAAAAAAAAAAAACGTTTTGCGCTGCCTGCAAATAAAAAGTGAATGCGAATCCGAATGACTAATAAAATTCTAATAAAATGCAAATAAAATGCTGGCAAATTCAATTTCATTTTAATTGTTAATTAAAGTGCAATCAAAAATGTTAATTGCTGGCGTTAGCGTAACTGAAACACAGCTGGAGAGGATTTAAATAAGTTATCACATTCGAGTTGAGATTGTCATCATCATTATAATTGTGTTTATAAAATCTACACAAAGTATTAATGCTGACTATTGCAATTCACAAATTACAAACTCAAAAGCACAATTACAAACACGCGTGCATGTGCTTAACAAGATGGTATTACATGCCACATGCCACAGACAACCACATACACACACACACACACACACATACACACGGGGCATAGCCTCACATCGCAGTCAAGTGGAAGGCAAGAACAGAAACCAATTTGAGTTGTCTTTGCCACTGACACCGACACTAACAGACACAACACCAGCAACAGAGGCACAGGCCGAGTCGAGACCCATCGGAGTTGCCACAAAAACCCCAAAACAGCATTTGAATGCCGTTAGAATGTGGCAGCTCCAAAGCAGGCAATGGCCAGACCACAGAATGACCATGTTTCTGGTTACCCCAGCAAGCCGATTATCTTTTCATGCTACATTTGTATCTCTAAAAAGTCAAATGGCACTAATCCAAATTCCACAAAGACGAGCAAATTCAAAAATATGAGCAACAAACCTCCCTCGAGAACATGTCTGCGTGTGTGTGTGCGAATATGTGTGTCTATGCATGTTAGTGTGTGTGTGTGTGCGCGTGTGTTGGCGTTAGGGACCTTCCAAATATTGCAGCCTAAGCGCAATGGCAACATCAGGTTTAGTCATTGCCCTGTATATGCGTGAGCCTGTTTGTCTGTGTGTGTATGTGTTTGTAAAAATATTTAAGTGTGAGCCCCTAAAATTAATCTGACATTTTATAGTGTTGTCCTTTTAATACACTTCCTTGGGATAACACGCCTTTTTCATACAGCTTATTCTGATTAAGATTACATTAAAGTTTTGGAAAAAAAACATTTTATGTTAAACAATGTAAATGAAAAATCAATTCTTATAATTCTTATTATTATTATTATTATTACTGCTTTTTATGATTCTATTGTTCCGTATAAATGATTTATTTATTTATTTGTTTTTTTGTAGCACTCAGAAAATATATTTGATCTCTCTGATATTTTAAATAGCAAGTGTAAGCAAATTTTAAGAGAACAGCACTAAAACAATACCTTTTAAATTTCGATTAGAATTACTAATCAATGAGATTCTTATTTGAAAAAAATTTAGTGATTATATAATTCATTGCTGAAAAATTTGTTATTATTTAATGATTACGATTAGAAAAAATAAAAAAAATCTGAAATTATTACAATTATTCAAAAATAATCAGAAAAAATAACAATTATTACTTCTATCTTTATAAAAGTTCCGAAATAAAGTTAAAGTTTAGATATTTATGTAAATTAGCGTATGCAAATTTCGTAGTGTTTCGTTATGTTTTTCTTATGTTTGTTCGGGCTCACAAGTTTCGCATCTTTTCCCCATTGTCCTTGCCGTTTGTGGCTGTGTCTGTGGTTGTGGTTGTTGCTGTTGTTGGCAGTCACATATAAAGTTGAGTTTATCTCAAGAATGTAGATTGCCTGTAAAATATTTAATTACACACTGCGGTGCCGCCACAGCCGCACAGACGAGCCTGGCAAACGACAGGAACAGTAACAGCCACATTGGCTCATAGAACGGACGTAACACGTATACGCCATGTGTTGATGCCATGTGCTTGTTCACTTGGCAATTTGCAAGTGTTGGCAAGTGTTAAGAGTGGAGTGTGTGCTACACACAAGTGACACTTGTATGCATGTTGCTGAAGTGCTCCTGCTGTAAGTGAGTGTGTGTGTGTGTGTGTGTGTGTGTGGTGCATATATGTATGTGTGCGATGCGTGTGTTTATTTATTTGCCCTGTAGACTTGCGAGTAACCTGACTGTCAACTTTACAACCAAATAGTTAAGCTCTTTTTGCATTTTTAATAAACTGTAGCAGCACACTTTGCATATGAAATTGCGTATGAAACACGTTTCAGAACATTCATTCATTAGTTGCCCGGCCACGTCGAGTGCCAAAATGCTAATTATGTTTATTGAGCGCACAAAAAGGCAAGAAGAAAACAACATACAACAACAAAAACAGCCACAGCCACAGCAACAATGAATAGCAGCTATCGGTGGGGCAACATAATACTAGACAGAAGGTGCCACAAAATCGGCTTTGACCTTTAATGAGAGGCAAACGCGTATCGCTGGCTGCAGGAAAACTTTGCATTTGATTTGCACGAAGGTTGTTTTAAAAATAAGCTGGCCAACTGACAGTCAACCTGTCGATCAGTCAGTCAGTCAGTCAGTCAGACAGTCGGTTGTTTTGTGGATACCATTTCGCTATAGCCTTGAGCACGCCCTCAGCGCCATTCAGTCTTTGCATTGACATTGGGTGTGGCTACTAGCCAAGGGGCTGGGCCGCGATTCGTGCCACATACACAATCTGACGTGCGTCGAGGTGCTAAATGGCTACCTGACTGACTGACTAACTGCCTGCCATAATTAAAAGCGACATTTGCTTGGCTTTTGTGGCATTAGAAAGTTGTGTTGCGATTACAAAACTTTAATGAGTGCTTCGAATCCACCTAATGAATGATTGGACGTAACTTAATTAGTACAACGGCAATTGTAGTCACCTCAAGGCAACGAAGGTAACTGGAGCCTGAAATTGAACGAGGTCCTGAGATTAATGTAACAAATCGAACTGGCATTAATTCCCTTCCTATTTATATTTTGTCAAGCATAGTGATTTTGGAGTTGAAATATTGGCAGTCTAGTGCTGCACCTGCTAGAAACGACCTCCAAAGCTGACATTATATAGCATTTGGTTGCGTGTCACAAGCAATTTTGGAATTTTCATATAGATTACAACAAGAAAACGGTCATATTGATTATGGGCCTTTCATAATTTATACCCAAAATGCATTAAAGAACACCCCATATACGTATGTAGTCATCATTTGATAATTATTCAGAAAATGTCAACTAAACCAAAAATGCTTTCAGGTGATTGCTTTTTGGGATTCCCAAAACAAAATGTTTTTAATTTATAAAATATTTCAACTATTTCTTTGAGTCACCAACTTCACAAAAGTGTTGCCTGTTTGCTAGTTTACCTGCACAGCCCTTGGGCTTTTGTTGCCATAAAATGAAATACAAAATATATATACTCGTAAGAGGATTTGAACATAATAAAATTGTACAGTGCATTTGCTTGAATTTTGAAGTATTTAAACGTTTAACTCCATTATTTTATGTGCAAGTGCTAATTGAATTATTATTTGTTTCTTGTATACAAGTTATAATTGATATTGGTTGAGTTAGCAAATTGCAAAATGGGAATGCCATTAAACGCACATTCAAAATTACTCATACGCACTGATGCCCCCGAATTGAATGCAAGATTTGATGCAGCTTCTACCTTACATAGATATGCAATGCTTGTATTACGTATACGCTATGTAAGCCAGCACAAAAAGCCAACATCTAACATGTATTGACATTAGTTGAAGCGTGAAGACAGAGCTAAGAAAGCAGTGAGGAAGAGAGAGGGATAGACAGTTGGACATGGCTTAGAGAAACGAAAAGTGTTGCAATGTTAAACGTGTCAATGAGTTTTTAAGCCTCTTGCTGCTTGACTAACAGCAACGAGTGACGCACTATCCCATGGCTCTGACCCCGCTACCCTTTTGCCGCAATCTGTGCTGAGTCCGTGCTTGGCCTTATGTTATAACATATTACTTTGCAGCTCAACATGTTGCGGCTGTGATGGCAACAACACATTGAAACAGACAAAAAGCGAATGCAGCAGCCAGTCAGTCGGCAAGAGCGAGAGATAAGAGGACACTGTGAGTGAAAGAAAGAAAAACACAAAAGCAAACAACAGCAACAACACAAATATAAACACTACCAAGACCAACACCAACACATCCTCAAGCAGCTAACGGATTATTTGTTTTTGGTAGCCTTTCTTTGTTTACTTTACTTTCATTTTTTTTCTTTTCACGGACTTTATCTGCAGTAAGTCTGAACACATTCTGCAACGACAGCCACATGCCACTGAATGATGAATTCACATGCAAACACATGAATAAGCTAACATGTTGAGCTCGAGCCTGAGGGCCAGCTTGGTCCTTAGAATTGGTAAAGTCATGTTGTCTATGAAACTAATTTGGCAGAGCTAAGAGCTGTCATATGTATCCTTATGTAACCTCAAGTTACAGAATTAATAAACCAGGAAGCACCCGAAAAATCAAACTGAATTTCTTATTAAGATTAAAATTATTAAATTCAAATATTTTAGAATTCTTTTTTTATTTAATCCTACCACCCCATTTATAAAATAAAAATAAATTTCCCCCCCCCCCATAAACATTCCCCCCAACATATATAATATAATTTATTTCCATATTATTTCCTCCCTATTTTTAATTAAATTTAAAAAAATTTTTCATTCTCTTCTTTTTTTTTTTAAACAACCCCCCCCCCCCCCCCCCCCCACCCCCCCCCCCCCCCCCCCCCCCTCTTTCCCCCCCAGGGAGATAATTTCCACCCAGTACAATCTCCAACCCCCCCCCCCCCCCCCCCCCCAAAACGATTTTTTCTTTTATTCCCCCTATTAAATCTAGTGCAATAAATTAATTTTTATCCCATATTTTATCCCTCCCAACATAATCCCCACCCCAAATAATAATATAAAACCACCCCAATCAAAAAAAAACTCCCCCCCCAACCCAAAATTCCCTTTATTTCCTCCCTACAATCCCTCCACCCCCCCCCCCCACACCCTCCTTCGTTATTTTTTCCCCCCCTCTAAACCTTTTTTCCCCCACCATTAATCCCACACCCACCACCAACCCCACTTCTCTTCTCCACAAAAAAATTATTCTCCGGTTGAGCCCCTTTTTAAAAAAAAAAAAAAAAAAAAAAACCCCCCCCCCCCCCCCCAATAATTATTTTCCCCCCCCCCCCCCCCCCTTTCTCCCCACCCCGGTTTAAACTTAGCCTTTGTAGTTAAGTTAATACCTTCGACGGTAATACTCGCCTGATCGGACGTCATACAAATTTTCCTTCTTCCTGTGTATATATGCTAGTCGCCTTCGCACCCTTCGTGCTGCTTTCGTCACTAGCGCGGACTGCCGTCCGCAGTGATTTTGGTACTACTTTATTCAAATATAATATTACTTCATTTAAGTGCAACTCTTTTCTCTCTGCGTAGTTATCATAGCGTAATCATACTTCAATTCGCATCATCATTATCTCACTCTTGTTGCATAACTGGAAATTAGTGCGTCTTATTTTCCGTTTTCCACCTGTTTTTGCAGTGTTAATAAAATCACAATCAAAACAGTTATGTATTGTGTACGATGGGGTGTGTGCGACAGATTTCCACAAACGCGACATTTTCAATAAGTTGGCCGAGTGTGAACTGGGAACTGGGAACTGGAAAAGAGCAGCGCGAGGTGTTAAGCAAACATTGACCAGGTTCGTGCTTACATGTGCGCCTGGCGTGGCATAAACAAACAAAAATAGCCAACTTATACACACACCCATCTATAAACACACACACACACGCACACACATATACTTTTTTGTTCTTGTTGTTATTGTTTTGTCCCCTTGGACAGCCTCTAACGTGTGCAGAAGAGTCAACTCCCATGTCCCCACAAGGCTCGTAGGTCGCGGTTGTGGTCATCACACGAGCTGACGCTGACAATGTTATTAAAAACTCATTCAAAGTCAATGTGCGTGTGTGTGTGTGTGTGTGTGAGCGTGAAACGTGTCCCTGTAACTGTATCCCTGTCTCTCTCTCTCGCTCTCGCTCTCTGGATATGTGAATGTGTGGCTGTTGATAAGAAACATAAAAGGGGCACCATCAACTCGACGCTGCTCAGAGCGTAAACAAGTGGCAGATGATGGGGCATCTGTTTTTGCATTCGATACATTTCAATTACCAGTGCAACACAATGCTAATCAGCATCTCTTGTCCGCTGATAAACAATTAGTTGCATGTTTACGATGTGGAAGATGAAAAACAATGTCAGCAGCTACATTCCAACTAACGAAGATGAATAGTAGTCTGTTCTGGCAGCTTAGAATATGAAAAATACTTTAAATGAGCACTGATACATTGGGAATAAAAATGTATTTATTTTGACACAATAATAACATATCTGTTTTTATTTTGAACAAATAAATAGTTAAGTTTTCAACTTATTTAAAGAGCAACTATAATTAAATCAACAGAAAATAGAAGAATTTTTTTCTTTTCTTACAATATATTAATTGAAACATTTTTGTAAAATATATTTTGGCACTCATTCTTATTGCTTAAATAAAAGATTGTATTTCTTAAACTTAAAGTATAGATGTAGTTGTACTTTGCACATAAATAATATTAACATTATTTTTATTTTATTCAAAATTACTCATTAACGCTTAATGCTCTCTAATTATTATTATTAAATTAATTACTAGAAATTGTTTTGGGGTAAAGTAGTACAGCGAATTATTATTGCCCATCAATACATACATTTATATCAATTGATATAATTATTACCTAATAATTTGCATTAGGCTCAGCTTATATTGATGCCATTTCAGAATATTGATGAACAACACGAGAAACTATAATATGCCCTGACTTTTAATTTCCTGTAGCTGGCAATCAATAAAAAGTCAACTAAAACCAACCTAGTGTATTGTACGAATATCTAGGAAATATAAAGCCCAAAGGGTCTACACAAATAAACAAGCGGCAACAAAGAATAAAATAAAATGTTACAGAAAGCCTTTGGCTAGGGATTTGCGGCAATGGCGATGAACTGATTAAATTGTTGACGGAAGCGCAAGAGGCAAGAGGCAGGAAACTAATTCTGGCAGCAAAGTGCTGCCAATGGCTAACTCTCTCTTCCCTCTTGCCCCTCTCAAACAGACACCCGCCAACTGTTGGCAGTCCCAGCCGTTGAACTTTATCGATAAGCGTCGAGGCGCAAAATAAAAAAAATAAATAAAAAAAAAAAGCGAACAGAGAAAAATCATGTTAGGGGAGATCTTTGCTGGCTAAAGGGAAATACATTTTTATGGACAATTTGGTTTTTATGTCAATTTACTGTTGTTGCCCAGTGTAAATATGTACAAGACAATTCAAGCAGTTGCACAGCTAAATTCCAATACCAATACCCCGACCCAAACACACAGATGAACACACAGTCTCAATCCCATTTTTCCAGTCAAGTCGCGCACATTAAAAATGGGCGTTGTGGGACGCTCTGTTTGTCTGATTGGCTGCAGCATTTTGTTGTCCGTTACTGTTAGTAGTGGGTATAATAGCAAGGACGATGACTGCGACACGATGTTGTGATAATTGTCAGCAGCACCAGTGGCAGTTACACTGGCAGCCAACACTTCCATTCCCCACTTTTCGCAGTGGCCGCAACTGTGGCACGCTGTGAATTTAAGGATTGGCCCCCAATGGTTGTTGAAAGATTTCGGTATTTGTGGCAGCTGCGAACACAGCTAGGGATTTGTTCTTGAGCCGCGCATAAAGCGCCGTTTCGACTTGCTTCATACAATGAACAGCGTGCCCCAAAAGTTGCCAGTTCTTTATGGTTCATAACTCAGAAAACACACAAAGGGAAGCAGAAAAAAGCCCAAGTCAAATAGAAGCGTTAAGCAAAGCAATTTAATTATTTATTAAACACATAAGAATCCCAGAGATCATTTTCAAGAATACACCATTGTAATAAGCATATTTTAGGGGAACAGACAAAGATAGCAAACTGGTTAAATACAATACACTTTTAGTAAGCATATATCCTACTCAAATTAATTAAGTAAGTCCTTGGTATAATTAAAAAAACAGTTATTGCATTTTTTTTAAGTTCTCACTTTATATATTTAGAATTTCAACACAATTGTCAACAGTAAATTTAAGTGCAATCAAAATGTAAATAGTGTGACTACGTATACGTAATAAATTCACTCGAAAGTCGAGCACATTGAAGAGTACTCACAACTACTAGGAATTTCTTGCTTGTTACTTTTATTTTAAATAAAAACTTTAGCTTTTATTTCCGCAAATATACACAAAATCTGAAACTATTAAAACTTCTTGCTGACTCTTGCATTAAATTAAACATTAATCTCCATCTGCTTGGACCGCTGACAGTTGCTGACCTTTTGTGCGTTTAAACTTTGACTATTTACTGCGTCAAGTATTTTCCATTGTTTTCCTTTTTATTGGGGCCACATTTATTATTCATTTTGCGCTAATTTCGACTATATTGTTGCATGCCAACTCACACACACACACACACACACACACACACTTTGTTGTGATTTTACTTGCAACAGAGGGAACACAGTTGCCGCATGTGTGGCAGCAATTTCTCAGTTTTATGCGTCGGCATGTTGTAAAACCACATTAATGCGATGTAGTCCTTCAACAGCAGCAATCACAATAACCATAACAACAACAACAACAGCTCGGACTATTCCCCCTTCACTTTGACTATCTCTCGTTTGTCTAAGCTGAATTATGACTTCCTGGCAACACGTTTTTACATTTCCGTTTCCGTTGACTGAAATTATTACCATAAATGTAAGCAAAACTGAGGACAAGGATCTTCCCCTCCCTCATTCCCCTCTCTCTTCTCGACAGTCAAACATCTAAAGTGCACAATTACGCGATGCGACGCTTGGCGCCCATTGGAATTTCAAAATAAATCTTTAACGATGCACTGGGGTCTCACGTGCCAGCCATGTCCATGTCCTTATTTTACTCATTTTTGAGCTATATGCTGTCAGCATTTATTTCTCTTTTTCTGTCTGTCTGCCCTTTTTCCGACAACATTTCGTTAGCGCTAATGTTGCAAGGACAACGCCATTAAATGTGCCACAACACGTTCTCAAAAAAAACAACATGGCTAAGACAATCTGTGCCATTTGTCATCATTTCATAAATAATTACATAATGCGTTGACAGCATAAACAAAAAAAAAAAAAACAAAAAATTAAAAAAATAAATAAAATTTATTGTTTAGATATAAATTACAAATGTTGCTGTGTGCGTTAATTCCCGATAAGAAGCATTAGTTATTTATTACGTCCATGTGTTTTTAATACTTTCCGGCTATAATAAATGACAAATGTGATCTATTCGACTTAAGTCGGATTATCTGATTTATTTTTATCAATTACTCACAGAAAAGTATCTTTATTTTTAATTTGTAGCAGCAGAATTCGGTCTAGCACCTATTAATCTGGTTATTTTCTTGTCGCCACCTATAAATCTGTTTATTTTATTGTCAACGAGCATTTCTGGTATAAGTAACTTTATTTTACATATACAATAAAGTTTGGCCAATTTATCATTAGTGCAGTAAGAGTCTGTAATATACCTATTAAGACGACTTATCGTCTCCACATCTACCTCCACTTTATCGAGAATCGAATTATAAATGACAGTTGCCAAGAAAACAGCTCCATTTTGTTTAACTGTGAATGTAATGTGATATTGAGCAATTTCCATTTTTCTGACTTCACTATCAAACTTCATATCAAGACTAATTTTAGCTTCTGCATTTTGTGTTTCATTTAAAGTGAGATTCTGACAGCGACTGCTTAGATTTTTGGTCCAAAGATAGTCGTTTATGCGTTCAATAACCAGATTTGAGATCCGATCTGTCCATTTATCCTTAATTGGTTTATAGGGCTGGCAGGTACAGTAGTGTTCGGGGATTCCAGCATCGGAGCAAGTCCTTGGCTTGTCGACGGGATGGAAAAGTGACTGACACTTGGGGCAATTCTCCGATTTGGGCAGAATATAATCTTTGGGTAATCCACCGATTTCGATGATATGCTTGAGAGTGTTGTGCAGATCATAATTGGATGTTAGACGATTACGATTTGTATCCAAGGCCTGAGCATATTCAGGATATTGAGCTCGAAACCATGGAGGTAGATAGATGAATAGCATGGGCAAACGAGATTCCAAAAATCCACTGCTCAGTTGCCCCAATTCTCCAAAGCGTGCGCCATGATCAGAGAAGAAGATGACAATATTCTGATCCAGCACACCATCCTTCTCAAAGTCTTTGAAGTACTGTAATATATAGTCATCCATCATTGAGGGCATCGAGAAGTCATCATGCGAGAAACTACTTGACCAGAAGAGACCCCAAATGGGTCGGTCATTGATGTATCGCTTCGCAAACTCCTTCATATAGTCATATATATAACTACTCTGAATCCGACGTCCATAGCAATAATCCATTGTGCATTCTTCGCACTTCCAAGCTTTCAACTGCTCTTCAAACGCTCGCAGAAAAAGCAGATGATAGTAATCAGTTGGTGGCATTGAGAAGCCCGGTTTGCCCATATTGAAGGTGTTTATGAAGAACGCATCTTCAGCATAGGCTGTCAAGTATCCAGCCTCCTTTAAATACTTCCAGATGAAGGGAAATCTATCCAGGCAACCAAAACTGTCCGTATCGCAGACTTTCTGTTTCGCTGTCTTTGGCGAATAACCACTGAGAACGGCCAATAGACTGGGAAATGTGTTGTCCGCAACCTAAAACCATATTATAAATTAGTAAAGTCCACACTCTTTACTTAGTTTCATCTTACCTTATTATAACCCTGCATCTCATACCAACCGGTTTGGGTTAAAAACTTGTGAACTTTTGGCATTGTGCGTCTTAGATTAATTCTCGACATGGTGTCAATTCCAAACATTATGACGCTGGGCTTTCGTGGCGCCGACTCCTTCCTTGACTCCTCTGTGGCTTCTCCTCTTGCTGCTTCCGTTTCTGGTAGAGGCTTGTATTGAACCAAAGCATAACCGTCCGTCTGCAGAACATGCGATACATTTGATGCCTCGTGGCAATTCAAAATCAAGGCCTGAACATGAGGTGGAACTTCAAATCCATGTCCAAAATATACTGGCGACTGCAATTTGAAGCCATTGCTGTGTTACAAAAATCAAGAAAGATGATTATGAATATATGCAGGGTATTAAAAATGCCAGTATTCTTTAATTTCCAAGATTAGGTTTTAATCAAAATTCATTAAGCTTGTAAAACAGATAATTATACTAGAACCTTACAGAAGCTTTAACCTATTGTTGTCATGTCGTGTTATTTCCTGATAATAGCAGGTGTATTTTATTTCACTGGAATTGAGTATTTGTGATATGACGCTACTGTTGATATGCAGCACATAGCGCTTACTATTCATATCAAAGATAGGTTTGACTAGATCCGATTCATTGGTGCATGTTTCAAACACTTTTGGCTTGTATATCTCCATAACTTCGTCATCAAATGGATCGATATACGGAATCTTACACTGAATATTATTCACATAATACTGTGGAGATTTGACTTCTTTTGTCAGTTCTTCTCCTTTATTAGCCACATGTATCACATGTTTGAGATCAGCATTCGTGTTAACAATCGCACTTGTTTTTATACTATATATATTATACTTGAATTCTAAACCGCTATTCCGATATGAAATGAAAATAAAAACGAACATAACTAAGAAACAGATCCCTAGATATTTATAACCAATACCAGAGCTGACGAACATATTGTTTAACCGACAACGAACCAAAATAGACTGTTGATACCTGGCCAGCTCCATCTCCATAGTCACCAAATTGATAACTTCTGCTATCAGCAAAATTTTGGTAATAAGAACCCGTTCTTTTTTCGCGGAACTTGTCATTAATTACAGAGTTGATAACTTCAACAGTGAGAAATCTTTCGATGCTATAAATTTATTTTATAATAATCTATTTGCTTTACATTGATAAGGTATCAGGAATACAATTGATTTCGAAATTAATCAGGGGTGCCACAGAAATCGTTTTCGCTTGAATTTGACATAAATTTCATACAAGTTGATGTCAAATTCGAGTGAAAGAGATTTTTGTAGCACACCTGAATAGATCATAATATATTTACTTAAAAGTATTAACATCCGAATATTTCTTTTTATGTAAATTTGATGAATTATTTATAAAACTATGATTATTTTTTTTAATTTTAAAATTATTAATTAGCCTATAATTATTAATTACATATTCATATATTGAATACTTGAATCTGAATTGGAAACTAGGTATCAAAATTTATATTTTTTTGTTGTCATTTGGTTATGCAGTAGATATTTTAATAAAGACCTGAATTTTCAGCTTAATTTATGCATTACAATGCGCCCCCAATCACAATTGTTAAAAAATAAGTGAACAAAAAAAAAACAATAAAACGCCGGGAATCAAAATGCTGGCACACAAATGAAAACCCATTTCCCACAGCGGACTCGCAAATTGTGCTGCGGAAAATTGCAGAATCGTTTGCATGTTGCAGCAATCCTTTAAAGTTGGTAGCATGCTTCAAAATGAGAAGCCAAACAAAAGGCCTGGCTCGAATCACAGAAAATCACTGTAAAGCATGAAAAACACGAAAAACTACTCAGCAAAAAACACAGTACGACTATACAGCCATAATATCATAAGAGAAGTACAATTTATGTCACCCATCGTTCCTTCTTCCTCTTTCACTCTCTCACTCTCTCTTTCTCTCTCTCTCTCTCTCTCTCTATCTCTCTCTCTCTGTCTTTCTGTTTATTTTCCGCTCTTCTCCCTTTTGGCCGGTAATTACACTTGGTTAACTGTGATTGCCCACTTACATTGTGTAGAACTGGATGTAATTCATAATTTATAATTTATATTATGCACTAGATTTAGCTCAGCCCTTGACGTCTAGCAAATGGTATATTATTTCTTATATCCTGTAATCTTAAAATGAATAAAAGGGGGTTTTTACATTTTTCGAGTTTATACATTTTTTATAATCTTTTAAGCTAGAATATCTTTAGGTATAAGACTACATAATAAATAGAGATATAGACATTTTTAAGTAGTAATTTAGAAAACTTTCCAGAGCTTTAAAGGAACTCTGATCATAGTTTAATTAAAATTTAAGTCATACAAATTTAAGAATACTTAAGAGCTAGATAGGGATTTTTTTTATTTGTTGTCCACAATTAAATTCTTAATTTCTCTATAATAAATCACGATAGAACAGAGAAATTGACAGGTATTTACGTTGGGGCAATGAACCTGAGACCTCGATTTGCTGTTACACGAGGTCAACATTATATAATTCATATACAATGTAGTACTTTTAACTCAGTTCTTGACTTGCTTGAAAGTTGGTTGGCAAATAATTAATTATTCATTCAGTTGACACTAAAAGGCAATTACGGCATTGTTATAGTTGTCAATTACGGACAAGCAACGCGTTGCAACTTTTATTAAAACAAAACTAATTTTCTACTGTAATGTGCAATAAACAACTGTGATACTTTCTACACAACTAAGCGAATTCATTTCCGCTGACAAAAGTCTTTCAATATACTATATATAGTATAACACATACTTATTCGTCCTTCGGGCTTTTGTTGTCTTGTGGTAAATGAGAAATCGAGAACACATTTCAACGGAAATTCAGGGTTCATCTACTTGGAAATGAATTTATTGGTCAACCGGAACTACGAGTATGTATTTAGATGAGTTTACTCGGAGTTGGCAAAGGATATTGAAATAAGATGTATGTAGTAATGTGAAATCTTAAATTAAAGACTGACAATACTAGGCATTTATTTCCTGAAATGAAAAGTCTATTGACAATGAGCATGTTAACAATAATTGCATCTTCGAATGCCATACAATAATCATTCTATAAGAAAATGTCTCTAGGTATATTTATTCACTAGATAATTATTTCAGGTGTTGCAAGTACAACTCGTGTTGCGATTTATTGTTGCATGAATTATGCACTGAGCTAGATACATTTAATTAAGAAGGCAAAAAGTTTAAACTGCCCTTTGGGCCAAGGGATCAGCTGCGAACCGTTGAGTTTATTAACTGGCAGTGA
Organism: Drosophila quinaria; assembly: GCA_035047525.1. Classification (NCBI taxonomy): domain Eukaryota; kingdom Metazoa; phylum Arthropoda; class Insecta; order Diptera; family Drosophilidae; genus Drosophila; species Drosophila quinaria. The sequence goes on along the minus strand of JAWNPO010000384.1, from coordinate 3,571,973 downwards.
AATCAGCGACTGTCAGAACTTTCAGAACTGTCGCTAAGTTGCAAGTTGCCAGTTGCCAGTTGCAAGTTTATCGCGTTTACTTGACAATCATTATCAAGCGCTCCAAATGCAAAGCCAATTTGTGTGGTGCTAGTTAACAAACTGGGGCTGAGAATGCCGTCAGCTGTTGTGCTGTCGACCCTCCCCGCCCACCTGCTGTTGTTAGTTAGTTGGGCCACGTATCTGTGCCTCCATAAATCTGTTGCATAAACTTGCTAACTGCGGCAAGCGGCAGCTGCCAGGCACATTAACGACCAAATGAAAGATGCATGAGACTAACAATGGTGTGAAGGCAGAACAACAACAACAAGCCGAGCTGATAACCTAAGCACAGAACCAGGACCTGGACGCCACAGGCCACAGGCCACATGCCACATGCCACAATCCTGGTCCCCAGCTCGTTGGGTCGACGCAGCACGGCAAATACTTTATGCGATTATAATAAAGTAAACTCTATAAAGTTGTCATACTCGTATTCAATTCCCTGCCACATGAAGCGGCATAAATTAGGCTTATGGCCAACAGAGTGGGCTAAAATGGGTGCACAGTCTCTGTCATATTTTGCCACCCAACCCACACATTGATCGATCGATTGAACATAAAAATGTCAGCACAATTAAGCTCGTTGAATCAATTTGCACTTACAGCTGTGTTTGCTGGTCAGCTAAATGTGTTGTGTGGCCAAGTTTAGATCTCGGGAATGCAGCACGCAATATTGTTGCCAGAGCTTAGGGAACAAACTCGTTTACAGCTGGGTTTTCGCTCTGTAAGCCTTTAAGGCCTGCTAATTGAGTGCTTATCGATTAACGTGCGAAGACTATCGCATTAATTATAGGAGCACGCAATTCGTACAGTTAAAGGAAATGAGTGGAAAAGGGAGAAAGACATTTCCGTTTTTCGCACGGCTATCTTTAATTTGTGTGTATTTAAAAATTCTGCTTGCAAAGGCATGAAATATGAAGCACAGAAATTGGCGCACCAGCACGGACAGCACAGGACAGGACAGGATGCTGCGCAGCAGGATAATAACATCAACATCAGCAGCATAATTAATGTCGTTGACAAGCAAGGACGTTGCTTAAAATGATTAATGCCATTATTATTAATTTTCGACACGTTAATTGCGTATGCCGAAAAATTTTCAACAACTTTTCTCGACTCTCACCCTGCACATTGCACATACGCACCGTTGTACCACATACTTAAGGAGAGTTTGCCCCGCAAAACATTCAATTAGAAAGAAGAAAGGCAGTTTAAGTGGCAGTGGCATCATCAAAAACGCATCAGTGTCATTAGGGCTGGGTGGCAGGCATTTTTGCTCTGTCATTTTATGGCCGGAACGTTGCGACTCCTTTTGTTGGTGCCCCAGCTGACTGTTGACTGTTGACTGCCTGCTGCCTGACTTTTTGTTTACTTTTCGTTTCATTTTTCGCTTGACAACGACAAGGACAAAGGGGCACAGGACCAGAAACAGAGCTATGCAACAACTGTGCCAAGCAATTTTCAGCTCGAATCGTTTGTGTATCTAGCGCCAAATGAGCGTCATTCCACTCTCACAGTTGGCAAACAAAAAAAAACTAAGGGCGTCAGAGAAGATTGGTCTGTGGTAATCTTCAGCATGTGTCGCCAACGCAGTTTGCAGTTGTTGCACACAAACAAAAACAGTTTCATGGAATTATCATTGTCATAATCATAAAAACCCATAGCAAAAGGGACGAAGAAATGAGTGTGGACGAAGGACCTACGAGTAAAATAAATACAAATGTTGTGCGAATCGAAACCAACTTGACACATGCTTACATGTGTTATAAATGCTAGGATTATTATTATATAATCAAAACTATTTTATTATTATTGATGTGATGAAATAATGTACGATGACTTAATGAAATTCGTTCCATTTTAAGTCTAGCTAAAAGATTTCCAAATACTTGAATTAAATACTTATACAAAGCATGATTCGATCTAATATATATATTACACATATTTGACACACATTTTAATCTGCGTGTATTTTGGTGTATTCGTATTTACTCGTTCTCCTTGTTCATTCAATTAACTGCATTTCCCAAAAGTATGCTTTACTTTTTTAACTTATTAAATTTAAATTAAATTTATTTCTTCAAAGAGCCCCCACAATGAGTCTTCTTACTTAGAATGAACACATTGAGTTATATTTGCATTTGAATGTCTAGACAAGATGGAAAGACTTCAAAAAAAAAACAAAAGAAAACAAGAAAACAAATTATTTCAAAATGTTAATCATTTAGTTGTTATAGTACAACATCTCAGCTTGTTTTATTAGACCTGAGAACATTTTTAAATTAATCTAGCTTGAGTTACATTTTAAATTACAAAATTCCTGCAAGACAATATCATAATGAAAACTAAAAAAAAAGTTAAGATCGCGCAGTGCTTCGAGCACAATTTGCACACTTCAAATGGCAAGTGTTGTGGCGGCATTTGGCATTTATGCGCTATCTTTCTAACGGATATAAAACTTATAATACACATAGTGTCTCTGTGTGTGTGTGTGTGCGTGATGATGTTTGCCACAAAGACAACGCTAAGTGGCCTGAGGGCACAATTTTGCCATTGGCGCTCGTTAAATTTGCATGCGGATGCGCGCGAGTACACATATGCATATATATATACGTACATATATGTAATCAAGTATGTATGTGTGTGTTAACAATGCTAAATGAGCGCAACAGTTACACACCGACTGTGACAACAACAGTTTGCGGTCTGAGCGAGCATCGTCGTCGTCTATTTTCAAAGAGTTTTTGCGTCTTCCGCCAGCAACCGCAGCCACAGCCGCAATCCAAGTTCATTTGGCATGCAGCAAACGTGGCAAGGACAAGTCAGTCAGCTGCAGCCACGCCCCCAACGCCGCCCTCGCAGTGTTTGCGGAGCTACAATTGAAATTGTCTATGCGAGCTGCCGTTAGACATTTGGCAACGTTGGCAACGCGTCGTATGCGTAACGAGTCTTTTTAGACTGGCAACAAAAAAAAAGAAAACGAAATTATTCATCACTTTTTGCTGCTTCTAATATTTATATAAAATTTCACTTTGATTAAAATGCAGAAACGCTTTATGTGGCAAGTGGCAAACACTTGAAGTACTCCGGTTCCTTGGAGTAAAATCTATGTCAGTCTTATGAATTAACAACAACAACAACAACAACAAGAAGAGAAAGCGTTTGCAATTAAAACTTACGAGGCGTACTTTGCTGAAAAGTTCATTATGCGCTTCCATCTCATGGCTGGCAGGCAAAGATTGCCAGGATTGCCCGCATCCACGTCCAGGAATGCTGTCAAATTCATAATCTGTGGCATAGTTGAAACGCTGTTGGCTCTCAGCTCAAAGAAATAGCGCTGTTGTTGACAGTTTGCGTTGGAATACCAACCCGCACACACACACACACACACACACACACACACACACACACACACACCGCACACACACACATTGTTATGGATATCAGAGAATGCCATTGTTGGCCATACCTGTCCGGTCCTTGTCTGTCCTGTCCTGTCCTATCTGTACGGTTCTGTCCTGTCAAAGCGAACGCGGATATTAGCGCATGATTGAAAGCCGCAAAGAATTTTGAGCATCCAAAATTGCATGGCCTTTTGTGCAGCTGGCTCGCAATTAGGCCGGTACGCATAAATCCCGTTAGTAGCCCTCATGCAGCTGGTCTCTGCCATAAGCGCTTATCTTCAGTTGGCCATCAATTTGCATTTGACAAGAAGCCAATTTTTGACGAAATTCATTTTGGCCAAAACAGCAGCAGCTGTACAGTTGAACAGGTGCTGCCTGTTACCTTCACTGTCACTGTCACCGTCACTTTCAGCCTCACCTGGCTACCCCTTTTTTTGTTGTTACCAGCCATCTTCTTTCTGGCCTTTTGTTTGCTTGATTAAATTATTTTTCATTATTTGGCAAAATGAAAGCAGTCAACCAGGACAAACACTTGAAGGCAATAACAACGGCTGACTTACACATTTAATAAGTTTATTATAACCAAAAGGCAAAAATGGCAAAAGCAAAGGCAAAGGCAAAGGCAATGGGAGAGGCACAGGCAATAGAATGCCAAAATAAAGCTTGCTATTATGAAAAAAGTCTTATCTAAAGGATGGCATGAAAGGCCCACAGGATTTGTCATTTAGCAGTGTCAACATACAGAAAACAGCGACATTTCTGTATATACCCAGTAAATATATGTGCCAGGGTTGTATTAAGTCATGAACTCTAAATTCACACTGTAAGGTTTTATTTTTTTATTCAATGTCAATGTAAATTTGCCAAAGGTATTTTTTATTATAAGTTTTAAAATTAAGTTTACTATATAACAATTCAAAAATGAAGCTTAAAATGTATAATAAGGATTATTCAGCCACTTTTAATTATGAATTTAAGTATCATGTAACTTGCTGTCTAAAATAAAAAAAATTAATTTTATTATTAAAAATTAATTCATAGAATTTTTTACTTATGTTCACATTTACACGCGTTGATTTTAGTTGAAAGTAGGCTTTATTTCACATACTTTCAGTCCCTGATCAAGAACAACTGCTTGCAGGGTATCTTATTGTTTTATTTTATGGTATTAAATACAAAAATTACACGACGTAATTGCCGATTTAAGTCAGCTTTTGTGTTTGTGTTTGGCAAACAGCTTTCCCTCCTTCCACAATTTCAAGTATTCCCGGTTTTATCAATGTGGCTGAAGTTGCATGCAAAATGTACAGCTTTAAGCTGCTTTAAGGGCATATATTTTTACCACTTTTAAACTGCGTCTCCCAACGTGAAGTGAAGGATGCTGTTGCGGTCAGCGAGTAAACCGCAAGGACACCGCTGCCCATTTGCTGCGGTACTTTGAATTTTTATTTTGAATGGTAGGATTACTTCTATTACCTTGACGACAAAGGACTAAGCCGCGCGATGGCTCAGTTTACTATCAAAGCAATTTTTAGCTCGGATTCGTCAGTCGAGACGCTTTTGTTATCTCCACCTCGAGTTTAACAAAGAGCATCGTGTAATTTAAGAACTACGTTCAAATATGCAATTTTAACAAATAAAGTACATTTTTAAAATGTTATTATTAATTCATTTATTTAATGATACATAATTTAATCGAATTCATCATCAAGTCCTCGTAGTTTTCTACATTAATCAAATAAGAAATGTTTTTAAGCTCAGACCACAAATATTTTTAAAATTTCTCCAAGATTGAACTAAGTCATCGCTTCATTTAATTTCTTGTAGTATTCCTTTATTTCGTTTAATGAATTCCAAAAATAGCCAAAACAAATTTAGATGTCCAATCAATTTGAAGAACAAACGTAAACCAAGAACCTCAATTGAATTTGACAAATTTATGGCTGTACAATCGAAAGATTGAAAGCTTTACGACATTTTCTGAGCACAAATAAAACAGCAAAGCAAATTGATATTTTGGTTCTTTTCTTTTGCAGGCAACTTGAAACAGAAGCGTTGACCCATTTCAATTTATTTGGCCAAGTATTTTGTGCAGGTGACAATCAAAGCAAGTATGGTTCAGTTTTGATAGGACTCAATTAGCATAGAAATTGGGTTTCAGCTTGATTGAGGTGCAGGATCATTTCCTTAAAAACGCAATATTCTATAAGGATTGAAAAAGGAAGAAAATCTTTCTGTATTAAACCCGACACCAGGTTGACAGGTGTCAACGTTGGGTTGCCGCATATGTTGCGGGATTATGTTTACATGCCACAAAGTTGCGGCACTTAGTGGCAACAAAGACTGAATAGGGAATTAAATGTTACAAATTGTTTTAAGTAATTCAATTTTCAGTCAATCAACATGTCACCAAAGTCAAGACAACACCAAACAATCTGAATATATACAAATGTATATATGTATGTATTATATGTCCAAATGTCTTCAGTTCTATATGTAGGAACAGTCATAACTCAATTTGATGCTGAGAAATTTACACACAGAGCCAAAGCGCCAAGGAAAACTTATCGATTTGTTGGAAATTATATTTGAAAACTTGTAAACTCAATTTAGCGTTGCAATTTTAGGTCCTGTCAGAGCTGCACTTCCTCCTGATGACGATGACGGCATCAGATGCAACAGTCAAGAAGTTCGACCTGTGTGAACAAAGTTTTGCCAAAGTCCTGTGAATATTTACTCTTAAATAATAAATAGCATTAAAAGAGAAAGACAGATGAAATCAGAGTGAGAGCGTAAGACGAAGGTACTCGAAAATCAAGTGGCATGGCCAGGACAAATCGTGCCACAGCATAATGAGCAGCAAGTACCACAAGGACAAACAGCAACGGATGCAAATGTCGCAAGCAAATTGCATTCCCGTCCAGTCGCGCATTTGGGTTCCTGTCTACCAAGTTGCCACCTGCCACTTGCCACTTGCCACTTGCCACTGGTTGCCACAGAATTAGTTTAAACTTAGCGGAAGTAAAGGCAAAGGCCAAGACCAGCAGCAACATCCAGTGTAATAGTACCAATTCCATGAAATACCTTTCTTGTTGCCTCTTTTTTTTGTAGATGCTGCACCTGGCCAAAGACGTCAGCCAGAAGGTTGGCAATGCACACAGCAGACAGTCTCATCGTACAGCAGAATAATTTGCAAATAATTATCGTAAAGAAGTAGAATCACAGCAACAACCACAGCAGCAGCAATAACAAAGCATCCCAAGTTCACAGAGAAAGAAAGAACTCAAAGAAGCCAGACAAAATGCGTTCTCTAGCCAAGTCAACGGTCTTCAACAGCAGCGATGAGGAGGAGCTTAATGGCATCAGCGGGTTGAATGATGGCAACAAAACCGACAATGTATACTCTATTAAGTCCAACTGGATAACAGCATGGTAAGTTGATGTAGATGTAGATAAATATGCATTTTAATAAAGATAATTATATTTATAAACACAAGATATAGATAGCTTACAAAAACTTAACATAATTATAAAGAAAAAATAACCATTAAGATAATGATAATGATAACTTCCATAACTCGAACTTCTAAAACTCGAATTCTCTCTCTGACTCGAGCTTAATGAGTGGCAGTAAAATTAATAAACTTAAGAAAAAGAGCTCCATAACTCGAACATATTCTTTGGATAATGGTGATCCGAATTAGGGAAGTTTAAGGAGAGTTTCACAAAGATATTTATTTACAAAAAGCTATTTAAAATTATAAAAAAAATTACAAATATATTAAAAAAAAAAAACAACATGATTAAAAAGGTAAATAAAGGTAAAAAGTAATTTATGTAATTATAGTTTTTCGAAGCCAACTCTTTTTTTTATGAATGTTGTCCATTTATGGCTAAATAAATTGAAGGATGGAATAAATAATTAAATATATTATTTATATTTTACATCAAATTCCTTTTTATAGGCGCACTCGCAAGGAGCAGGAGAATCTGTGCAAAGTCTTCTACAATCGCGTCATCGAGCACTCGGAGTGCAAGCGATTGCTGGAGGCGGCCAAGATCTATGGCGAAATCACCGACTTCAACTCCTGGCCAGCCAATGAGCAGCTGCAATGGTATCGCAATTTCGGTGTCAATATCACATTCGGCAGAAACTTCTCGATGGAAACCACTGCCACGCCCGTGGAGGATACTGGACCGGTGCTGGTGCTGCCACCATTTGAGACCTGGCAGACAATTGCAATTGCTCTCTGCTTGTTTTTGTGCATCATCCTGACGGTCGGTGGCAACATTCTTGTGCTGCTGGCCTTCATTGTGGATCGAAATATACGACAGCCCAGCAACTACTTTATTGCCTCTTTGGCAGCGACGGACATGTTGATAGGTGGGTGAAATCCAGAAAATCTCCTATACTCGAAACATAAACGGAAGCTGTGTGGAAAAATTATATTAATCTTTAGTTGTTAACCGATTGTTCACAAAAGAAAAACAAGCTGGAATGGCTGTAGTCGACCTCCTGACTAGAGTGTACCCGTTACCTATTTAAATATGTATACACTATTTTCATTGCATATTTTTAGGCAGTTATATTGCTTAAGAACTTAAATCAGCCATAACCAACTTTCTATTTGTCCGATCTTGTTACGATTTAGTAGGGTGATATCTTTAGTACTAGAGTGCATCGATTTTATTCACAAAAAATGGTAACCCATTTACGTAATCTAAGGTGAGTTCTAAGATGTTTTCACCAAGAAACCATAGTTCTAAAATGAATTCCTGGTCCACGCTTTTTAAGTTGAAAAATTTATTTCTTTCTGACAAACTTGGTGTCAATACTTTTGTTAGGACCAGGACTTTTAAAATTCCAAAGGACTAAATGTCCTTGGAAGGAGGATTTCGCGATTTAATTACTCAGACTTAAACCTATTTATTGGACAAACAATTGTTATTTTCTTGAACCTGTATTTTTTATTAACAGAAAATTTACAACATATTTTATAAAAATTTTATTAAAATTTTATTAAAATATGATTTACATTTTCAACTAATAAAAAAAAAAAATTTGTTGTTAAAAAAAATGAATTTTTCAACTCAAAAGCGCGAACCAGGAATTAATTTTAAAGCTATGGTTTCTTGGTGATAGAATTTGCCATAGATTATGAAAATGGGTCACCATTTTTTAATTTTTTCGGGCCCATACAAATCGATGCACTCTATTCTTTAGCCTTATAATTTTTTTTAAACTGTACAATCCCACTCAATTCTAATAAAGTTTAATGAATTGTTCTATATGCAGGCACCGTTTCAATGCCGTTCTTCACGGTCTACATACTGAGGGGCTACTGGGATCTGGGACCGTTGCTCTGTGACCTGTGGCTATCCGTGGACTACACCGTGTGTCTGGTGTCCCAGTACACCGTGCTGCTGATCACCATCGATCGCTACTGCTCTGTGAAGATAGCGGCCAAGTATCGGAGTTGGCGCACCAGGACAAGGGTCATTTATATGGTATCGATTACTTGGATCATTCCGACGCTGCTCTTCTTCATCTCGATCTTTGGCTGGGAGCACTTTACGGGCAAGAGGGATCTGTTGCCGGGCCAGTGCTCGGTGCAGTTCCTCAAGGATCCGGTCTTCAATACGGCTCTGATCATTGGCTATTACTGGACCACATTGATAGTGCTCTTCGTGCTGTATGCGGGCATCTATAAGACGGCCTACGACATGCAGAAGCGGAGTGAGGCCAAGCAGCGCAAGATGCAGTCCATGGTGGCCCTGAGTGCTGGGGCAATGTCCGGCATGGCCGGACACGCGGCTGGCATTGGGGTCATCGAGGAGAAGATACTGAAGACAAAGGTGCAGCTGTCGGGAGGACTGACTGAAATGGACAGCGGCACCGTAACCACGACCGTGAAGCGTCCCAGCGGCTCCGGCCAAGCCAATCCGCTGGCCCAGGCCACCGAGAAAATGACGCCCGAGAAGATGACGCCCGAACAGCGACGCGCATCCGAAGCCAAGATCGAGGAATCGAAGCGTGCGGCCGCCGAGGCGGAGAAGAGCGAACGCTCCAGCAGTCCGGCCTTTGACTCCGATGAGGAATCCTCTGTGAATCAGACACAGCAGCTGCTCAACCAACAGAAGCTGGCCAATCTCCGCAAGCGCTCGTCCATTGGGCTGGTGTTTGGGGCACAGGCAGCGCTGCTGGCCACCCGCAGCAAAGGTAACTTGCAACAGAGCACAGCCAACTCCAAGTCGATTGAGGCCATGCACTCCATGGGCGCCAGATCGCCGCACCATCACCTACCATCACCGCAGCAAACGAGTTTGCAGCGGGCACAGAGCAAGGAGGAGGTGGGCATTGGGCATCATCGTGATCATCACCATCATCATCGTGATCATCGTGATCATCATCAGCAATCACATCATGCTCATACACCAATTGAGCGGCCCAAGCGCACCTCCTGCTCCACGCTCTCCCAGATAATCGAGCATGATCGCCTAATTGATTTCCACAACACCACCGAGACCACCATTGACCCATTGCATAATGACCCACTGTCACCCGTGGATCTAGCGCCCATTGAGGTGCCGCGGGAGCAGGTGCAACAGTGCCTGGTGCAGGCCATCTTGCCACCGCCCGAAGCCTTCCAATGCCCCACGCCCCTGTCCGAGGACTACTCGGACCGACCCTTCGGCAACAGCTCCGGCGGCAACAGTGAACTGGCCATGACCTACGATCTGCTGACCAATAACTCGGAGTTGCGCTACATGGACGAGAGCTCCGCCATGCTCCAGGCCAATTCGGTGGCCACCAATGACAGTGCCAGTGCCAGTGTCAGTGTTAGCTGCTCCCAGTCGCTTCCCGGCCGCCCAGTTTCCTCAACAGGTGTCCAACGCAGTGCCATTCCACCACCGCCACCTGCACGCAACCGATCCCAGACTGCTTCGTCGGAGGAGAGTCAATCCCAGTCCCAGGCGGAGCAGGTAGCCATTGAAAAACGTCTTCTCGTCTCATACACAGGCTTGGAGGACTTTGCCAAGGTGCGACGCGAGAGCTGCATTGAGGCCATCTGTCTGCTGGATGTGCCCGGGGGCCATGGTAAGTTGCAGCAGGCGGAGTGTCCGCATCGACGCGCCTCCAGCCCCATGGAGACCAGCAGCAAGGATGCCGTACTCTATTCTCCCATGCCGCCGCCACCAAAGCCACAGACACCCACACCGAAGACACAGCCGGCGGCAGGATCCGTGGGAGGATTAGGTGTTCCTGCTGCAAGTGTGGCTCAGCTGGAGCGCATTGATGAGCGCGAGGCGTCGGACAGTAATACGAACAGGATGGCCTCCACATCGGGCACCACGAGCAGCTCGGCAGGACAAGCAGCCGTCGGCGGCGGCGGCAGCAGCAGCAGAAAGGATGTCAAGGATAAGGACGATGATGGCGGTGTCTCGTCCCGTCGCAGTTCGAGCAAGCGACATTTCATCCACTCGATTGGGAAGCATTTTAAGAGCAAGAAGGCCCTGCCCCTGGTCATGGGCATCGGAGGCAGTCGACAAAAGTCCAAGTCGGAGAATCGGGCACGCAAAGCGTTCCGAACGATCTCCTTCATTCTGGGCTGCTTTGTGGCCTGCTGGACGCCGTATCATGTGCTCGCTCTGGTCGAGGGCTTCTGCCGGAATCCGCCGTGCACCAACGAGCATCTGTACATGTTCTCCTACTTTCTGTGCTACGCCAACAGTCCAATGAATCCCTTCTGCTATGCACTGGCCAATCAGCAGTTCAAGAAGACCTTCATGCGCATCCTCAAAGGAGATCTGCACATGACTTAAGCACCATTAAGATGAAGATGAAGACGAAGTTCGAGAAGATCGGATCCGGTTTGGCATTGCATTTGTTGACGCTGCACACGGCACACAGCAATCCCGAGAGCCCCGGATGCCGTGTGTCCAACCTTTTACTCTATCTAGATGTTAACATAACATATGTATATCTAACATACATATAGATTATACTTAGATAAATGCTCCACCAAACCGGATCCCAGTCTCAGTCGATGCTAAAATGAAATTTCAAAAAATTTAAAGATGTGCTAAGCAAATGTAATTTAAGTAGCCAAAGGTGTGTGTTAGTTAGAATGGAACTATTGTTGAAGATACGGGAGTACGATTACGATTACGGATAGATGGTATTAGAATTGCAACTAAGCTAAGTTGAGGCGAATGTTTTAGACAATAAATAAATTAATGTTTATATCATATAATTAACATAATTATGAGATGAGCCCCTTACCATCTCTCTATATATAGTGTATTACATTTAGATAATTGTACTTGTAATATCCCAGATACGATTACATATGCATAACATATCCAAATTAAAGATTTTTTTTATTTAATTCAGGCCATTTTTTTTAATATTTTCCATAGAAATTTCTATTGCATACTTTGTAAATCATCAATTGAAACGATGCAAGTATGCTTTAAATATTTCTCTAGAAAAGATGTGAAACTGGACCTGAACTTTTCATACAAATATCAGATAATTGTGAGACAAGAATTTACAGATTGCTGTCATTAAATATTGATGTATATTCTATACTCGAAGTATACAAATAATAAAAAAAAAAACCAAAAAACATATGTCATATTTAATAAATACCCAAATCCCGAAAACCAATTTCAACAGAATGATAAATAAAAAGCGACAATTGTGTATAAATAAGTGTATGTATATTGGAAATTATATAATATCCGTGTATAAATGTCAATTTCTGTGCGGTCAACGGGAAACTCAGAAGCTGATAACCGATAATCGATAGCCGACAGCCTAAAACTACATTAAATGCCCAGACATATACATATATCTATCAATATTTGTATCATGAGTGTATACTTTATGAACATACTCGTACATACATATCTGTAATATGTACACATACATATGTATTTCGCATCTATTGCCGAGCTGCCTAAATAAGTTGACTTTATAATATTTAATTGTTAATGATTTTATTTATCTACAATTATCTCATCTTAAGCCAAATGTTGCCTAACTAAGTTGTTTTTCGTTGAAGTATACAATTCAAGACAATTTTTCGCTGTTATACGTTAAATTCCAAAAACTATTGTTTAAGTTTATCAAGCAATTCGTTTTTCTTAGCACCTATGTTAAGTAAAGCGTGTAACGATAACTACAACATTGAATAAATAAATCATTTATGTCTGAGAAAAACCAAACAAATTACTTCCAGAGTTTTAAATATTACGTAATAATAAAAAATTTGTTTTTTTCAGTACCTAAGTATTTTAAAAAAGATCTTTCTGAAACTTGAGTTGAGTTGCATTAATTCTAACATTGCTGATTTTAAATTGTTATAATGAAATCTCTAGATTGAGCATTGAAATTCGGAACAAATCGAAAGCAGAATCGAATATGGAAACGTGTTACAAACATGTCTTTAAAAAAAATTGCAACTCGCGATAATTTCTAAAGAACATTTATTTATAAATTCGAAATGAAATTTATAAGTAATTAGTATAGATTTATTTAAAAATTAAAATTAAATTTTTTGGCAATTCAAGAATAAAATGTTTTAAATTCAAATTAATGCAGGAAAACTGAAGCAAACGGGAAAATATTTAATTCAATAAGGAGTAAGTATTTCAAAATAAATTTCTCTGAAACTTTTGTAATGATCTGCATTAATTTTAGGGTTACAGATTTTTAATTTTTAAAATATAATCTCGTTATTGAGGGTTGAAATTTGGAAGAAATGAAAATGAAAATCAAATATGGGAACACGCTACAGATATGTCATTAATCAATGTTCGTGCTCTCGATAATTTGTCATAAAAACTTTAATAAATTCAAAATGAAGTTAATCGCTAATTAAGATTTGTTTACAATTTGAAATTGAATTATTTGGTTTTTCATGAATAAAATGCATCAAATTCGCTTGCCAGCCCTGTTTCGTATCGAAACTTTAGCGTTTTCCAACACTAGGCTTTAAAACTAAATTGTAATTGTAAACGAATCCGGAATCGAAATCGAAATCGAGCTCGTGCTCCGGCCTCAAGCGCTGCGACTTTGGTGTATTCGACGATCAGACACCAAAGCGAACGGTAAGCACCAATTGGAGGCCAATCGAATCTCATCAAAAGTCACCGAATTAGCAAGTGAACATCAAGCAATCCACTTTCGATTGGATTGCAAAGCGGAAGCTCAAAGTACGTGAAAGTCGCATTTGAAATTAGGAAAACCTTTTGAACCCGAGTCGCTGGAAATTGAAACGCACCATGGAACTACTTCTACGTATATTGGCGCTGATTCTAAGTTACCTGGGATGGGTAATTAACAAGGTGCTGGATTTAGTGCTAACGCGAAAGGTGCCCGATTATCCCCCGATACGGAATCCCATACTGCTCAAGTCGGTCATTGAACTGGTCACCGATTTGAGACGCGGCGAGGTAATGGAATATTCAATGATATATTTTCTATAAATTTAAACTGTGTCGCCATCCAATCTTCAGCTGACGTCGGATGAGCTGGTCCGGGCGTATATAGCACGTGTGCGGGAAGTGAACCCGTCTCTGAATGCGGTCATCGAGGAGCGCTTCGAGGCGGCGCTGCGGGAGGCGAAGCATGCGGATGAGCTAATTGCCAAGGCCAGCACCGAGTTTGACCGTCTGGCGCTCTTTACACGTTATTCCCTGCTGGGCATACCCTTTACCGTCAAGGAATCCTGCGCATTGAAGGGTAAGCCACGTTATACAAGTTACATTTGTATCTGTATCTACATCTGTATCTATATCTGTATCTGGTTATCTGTTCCTTCTTCTTCGAGGTCTTTCTTATGAGGTGGGCAGCGTGGTGCGCAAGGGCATGAAGGCGCCTCGCGATGGTGATGTCGTCGAATTGATGCGTGCAGCAGGTGGAATCCCTTTGCTGGTGTCCGCCACTCCCGAGTTTTGCATGAGCTACGAAACCAACACCGTCGCCAACGGACGCTGCAGGAATCCCTATGATCTGGCACGCTCTCCAGCTGGTTCATCCGGCGGCGAGGCGGCTTTGAATGGCTGTGGCGCCACCACGTTTGGCATTGGCTCCGACATAAGTGGCTCCATTCGCCTGCCAGCCATGTTTTGCGGCGTCTATGGACACAAGCCCACAGGTGGATTGACCTCCGTCAAGGGACACTTTCCGTGCTCAACGATTGACGACAAGTTTCCCAATATTCTGCAAGTCGGACCCATCACACGATTTGCACGTGATATGCCGCTGCTCCTGGAGATTATGGCGGGTGATAACAAGCACAAGTTGAACCTGAACGAACAGGTGCCACTCAAGGATATAAAGGTAGGAAGAACATATCGATGAGAGATCAAGTAACTGCATTTTACACTTGTAGATTCACTACGCCTATGGCTTTTCCGGCCTGAACGGACTGACGCATCCTGTGGTGGACGCGGAAATTGAGAATTGCATTGCACGCGCCGTCAAATATTTTGCCAGTGCCGGCGTCAATTGTAAACAGGTGATTTGAGTCCAAATTATCTTGAATACCTGATCATTATACCCGTTACTTAAAAAATAAGTAAAAGGGGATTTTGTATTTGTTGCAATTTATGTGTGTAACAGGGAGAAGAAAGCATCTGCGACCCTGTAAAGTATATATATTCTTGATCAGCATTAACAGTCGAGTCGATAAAGCCATGTCCGTCTGTTCGTCGGGGACTATAAGAGCTAGATCAACCAAATTTAAAAACGAAAAACGAAAACGGTTTCTGTGGCACCCCTGATTAAGATTTTTTTTTACTTATTAACTAGTACTAGTTACCTGTCATCTTACTAAATACTAACAAGATAGGAAAAATAGAAAAGTGGTAATGGCTGATTTCAGTTTTTAAGCAATGTAAGTGCCTAAAAGCATACAAGAAAAAATATTTTAAACTTATTTAAATAAGTTACGGGTATCCAATAGTCATAAGCTCGACTATAGCCTTTCCCACTTGTTTCACTATCTGCTCTTCAGCTGGATCTTGATTTCCTGAGCAATTCCATGGAGATGGCCCTGGTGGGTCTGCTCGATATCAAGGGTCTGCCCAGCATTGTGACACAACAGGCGCATCGCGCTCCCCACATGCGTCTGCTGATCGTGGAGCTTTTCAACGCCATCATTAACCATTCGCTGTTCACCAAGGAGGCGCTTTTCCTCGAAATCATGCAGCGTGCGAACGGTTTCATGAACGTCAACAATATGCAACAGTACCGCGAGGAAGCGCTCCAAATCAAAGAGCATTTAACTGTGAGTACAGTATTCACATTAGAGTGGGTCAATTTTTGTCTCGACCAAAAGGTTGTCAAAATCGTAATCTTTGATGAATTCTAAGAAGGTTCGCCCAAAAAACCATGGGTATAAAATTAAATTCGAGCTTCCGATTTGTAACGAGAAACTTATCAGACAATATACGTACAATAATATACGTACAAACTTTGTACCATTTTAAATGTATTTTGTACGAATTTTGGTGGCAAAAATCTGTAACTTTTGAACTAGGTGAGATATCGGGTTGAAACTTGAACTAAATACTTTCAATACTTCAAAGCATTTTTTGAAAGAAAAATAAGAGAAAAATAATAAAGTGTAAAAATAAAATTTTTTTTTTAATTTTATTATAATATTTTTGAAGGCATTTCTTTTGTATCTAAGCGTGTTTAAATTGACCCAAAATACGAAAAGTTTCTCGTGAAAAATCGGAAGCTTGCATTTGATTTTGGACCCATGGTTTTTTGGGCCAACCTTCTTAGAATTCCTCGTAGATTACGACTTTGACAACCGCATTTGTTTTGGTCCATACAAATTGACCCACTCTAGTATTCAGTTATTTTCTTTGCTTCTATTTTCAACTTATTTTCTCCGCTTACAGAAATTGCTGGGTGATCGCGGCGTTCTCTTTCTGCCCACTTTTCACACCAGCGCACTTTGCTTTCACACGTCATTGGTTAATCTAACGGGCATTGATAACTTGCTTATCTTCAACGTTCTTGGTTTCCCGGCGACGCACGTTGCCATGGGTTATAATTTCCACGGCATGCCAATTGGATTCCAGGTCGTAGCGGCACCCTTCCAGGATAAGCTCTGCCTGCAGATCGCTGCTGAACTGGAACGCGCTTTCCACGGCTGGGCGCCGCCCAAGCGTCATGAGCTGTCATATTAGCACGTACACATTTAAGAACACAAAAAAACATAAAATTATCAATTTTCTCGACCACTGTAATGGTTTTAGTTAAGGTTACGGCATAGTTTTTTTAGTTAATAAACAATTCGAGTGGCATTAAACTTATTAGCGCCTTATATTGACATCTCATATCTTGGAGACAGCAGGAGCTTTCATTAAACACTCAGTGAGTGCGAGCTGTGCTCAAATTAAATAATCGCACACTCTCACTCTTTCACTCTGTTGATTGCATTTGTCCACATACATGCATATATGTTTGCCACTCTCTCACTTGCCCACTCTCTTTCTCTCTGTTTGCTAAGCCAAACTTTCAGTCGGTTTAAAGCTCAACGCATTGGACTCACCAAATCAGTGTGTTGCCGGCTGCTCAGCTGATGCGTTCGTTCGTTCGTCTCACTCTCTCACTTTATCACTCTTAACATTCCATTCTTTCATCTGCAATGCAATGGAGCTTTTTGTCCGTTTTCTTTTAATAACTGTTAAGTTTGCTGCTTTACTTTTGCATCCGTTCCATTATTTAACGCGCATTTGGACACGCAGTCAGCAAACAGAAAACAAGTTACCGGCAATTGGCAATCGCCTGTTAACCTACAATCTCCTGGAGCTGCGCAACCGACTTCGTGCCCGCCAGGTGAGAAACTGATGCGTCCAACTGATAACAGATTCTGCTGACTGATCGGATTTGCAATTTATGTATATTTGTATGTATGTATGTATGTGTAGCTGACATCCGTTGAGTTGGTCACCGCTTATATCGAGCGCATTAAACAAGTTAATCCAAAGCTCAATGCGATTGTCGAGGATCGCTTTGAGGCGGCTCTGCGGGAGGCCGAGGATGTTGACAGACTCATAGCCAATGCCAATGGCAATCTGAAGAACCTGAGGAACCTGTTCGAGAAGCAGCCACTGCTGGGTCTGCCCATGACCGTCAAGGAGTCCTGTGCTCTCGCCGGTCTCTCCTTCGCCGTCGGCAGCCTTGCCAGAAGTCGCCTGCGGGCGCCGACAGATGGCGCTGTTGTTGCGCGCATGCGCCACGCGGGCGCCATTCCGCTGCTGGTCTCCGCCACGCCGGAGTACTGTTACTCCATCGACTCGGACACGCTGCTCAACGGACGCACAGCGAATCCGTATGACTTTGGTTGCACGCCCGGCGGCAGCTCCGGGGGCGAGGTGAGCAGCAGCAGGAACTTTAAATTGATTCAATTGATTCATGATAATCATAATCATAACAGGGCGCATTGAACGGAGCGGGCGCCTCGCTCTTTGGCATTGGCTCGGACATTGCCGGCTCCATACGCATTCCCAGCTTGTTTTGCGGCGTCTTTGGCCACAAGCCCACGGGGGGCGTGGTCCCCGTTGCCGGGCACTTTCCCCACTCCAATGATGAGGAGTTTCAGACGTATTTGGTGCTGGGTCCCATCACAAGATTCGCCACGGATCTCACTCCACTGCTGGAGATAATGGCCGGGGAGTATGCGGAGCAACTGCGTCTGCATGAGCCGGTTGAGCTGCGTCAGATAAAAGTCCACTACGCACTGAGTTTTCCAGGTCTCAACGGAATTATGCATCAATCCGTCGATTGGGACATACAAGACGTCATCCTGCAGGCGGTGGATCATCTGGAGAATATTGGCCTACAGGTGCAACAGGCTAAGTTGCCCGGACTCAGGAATTCCCTGGAGATCTCCTTGAGCGGCATAGCCCGACTGACCAACATGCAGTTCATACTGGAGGGCAAGGGCGAGGGCAAGGGCATGGTGTGGAAGACGTTGGGTCAACTACTGCGCAGCCTTTGGGGCCACTCCGGGTACACAACGAATGCCATTATCTTTGATCTAATGCGTCGCACAAACGCCTTTATGCCCGCCCAGCGTTTGGACACCTATGGGCAGGAGGGGCAAGCGGTGGCGGAGCAGTTAACTGTAAGTAGTAATTGAGCAACTAGTCTTATCAATTGTTTGCACACTTATCTCATTCCCAGCGACTTCTGGGCGAGAATGGCGTCATGTTGTTTCCCACGATGCACGCTCCCGCTGCGCGACATGGCTGGACATCGCTGCAGTTGTGGGGCGTCGACTATACGCTCATCTTCAACGTCCTTGGATTTCCCGTTACCCACGTGCCCATGGGCGTCAATGATCTCGGTCTGCCCATTGGATTCTCAGTGGTTGCGGCTCCGTTCCAGGATCGACTGTGCCTGCGCATGGCCGTTGAGTTGGAGCGCGCCTTTGGCGGTTGGCTGCCCCCAATACCGCACCAGTTTGTCAACTAATATTACTAAGTAAATAAATAATTTATGCCATATTAACACACTTCTCTTCACTTTAAAGTTTAAACAATTTAAATTCTTTGAAACGCCATCTAGCGCTTATATTTTGTACTAAAGAAGCCCGCCAAGCGGCAACTGTAATGTCCTAAAAAACGACAAAAAGAATACAGCAACAATTTAGTATCTAAAATGAACAACTTAGTTTATACATGACAATACAAATGAATAAACAATTTAATAAACATTTACTTGCTAGATTGTTCAAATTATTAGCAGTTTTGACAAAAAATCAAACTGCGCGCCAAACAGGGCTGGCGAAAAATACCAGCATGGTATTTTTTGGTATGTTGGCATTTTGAAATCTAAACAGATGTTGTTGCTTCTTTCTTAATCATTCACTGTTGCACCACCCTTGCGCTTGTGTGTGTGTGTGTATGTGATTCGGGTGTTTTCGCTTCGTAGCGTGTTAATTTTTTTGATATTCGCTTCGTTTGTTGTCATAACGCGAGAGACTTTCGTTGTGAACGGACGTATTATTTGTGCGTTCGAGCTAAATATTAACAATTCTGTTGAACAATACACCGCAAAAAGAACTTGGCGGACATACAACTAAAATAAAAATACGTGTTGCAACCAAAGTAAAGAAAAGTGTGTTTAAATTTTCACACTCGGTGATCTTGTAGCTTAGTGTCGCATAACCCTAAGCTGGTTCTATGTATTTGAGTGTAATCATCACTTGAAGAGAAATAGAAACGAGAACGTACAATTTTGTACAATAATTAAATAAATGTGCGCGTGTTAAATTTTCAAAACGCCTAACAACAACAACAAGTGGAAATACAACTACAACAACAATACGAAGAAGAGAAATAGAAAAAAAACGGGAAGTGCTCGCGGTCGCTCAACAAGTGTTGCAATAAACAGAGCACTGGGATTATCTAATAAACCAATAATATTATATGTATTTGAGCCTCACCCCACAACACTTCCTCAAATACTAAAAAGATTATAGACCAAATAGGCAGCATAAATAATAAATTTAAACAATTCTCGTGTGTGCCTGCCAGTCAAGTGTCTGTGTGTGTGTGTGTGTGCGCGTGCATGTTTCTGAATGTGTGTGTGTGAGTCGAGCAACAGCAGCTATAGCTACAACAACTACAACAACAGCAGAGGCAGCAACAATACGGCAACGTCAACACGCAATTGCTGTGAGCGGGACGGAGACAGCAACAGCGTGAGTCATAAAAGTGAAATGAAAATGCGGATAAAGAGAGAAGCGCCGTGTCTTCTGTTATTTATGCCAATCCCAAATAACAATAATAACAACAACAATCGCATTGTTGGTAAGTAAAAAAAAATAAAATAAATAAATTAAATTATATTGCATGTGCATATTAGCTATCAAAATTACTCATAAGTATTTTGAGATTAATACGAAGCATTTTACCCGCTTGGAATGCCTGATGTTTACTTTCTAAACTTTGCGCGCTCAAGCGCATCCACTTCTCGACCAAAGGGAGGTGGCAGAGAGAGAGAGAGAAGAGTGTAGCTCCACACACGTAAGCAACCAAGCAGTATCGTAAGCGCACGAAGCAATAACAAGCGTAAGCGTAAGCGTTGTCGACAATTGTCTCTGGTTGTCTGCCGTGCGGCCAGTTGCCCCGCTTTGCTCTCTTGCCCCACCCCCTGTCCGAAGTCGAGTCAGACTCGAAGTCAGAGGTAGAAGCAGAGGCGGAGAGTGAGTCGGTTTCTACTTACTTCATACGTGACTCACATTCGCGTGTCTTTCAGAAATAAAACCAAACGAAAAAGAAGCTTTTTTTTCGTTGAGACTCTGTTGGCTCTGCGTTGGCTGAGAAGAAAACAAAAAAACAGAAGAAGAAAAAAATGTAAAGCAAAGCAGGTTTGTGCAGCGGACTGGCAACGCTGGCGAACGAAACCCGCTTTGAAACGACCTTTCGAGTACGAATTCGTCGGCACAACAACAATAAAAGCAACAGCAACAGCCTCAGTCGACAGCGGGCACAGCAACAATTTGAAAACTTTGCGAAGTTGGAGTACACACATGTGCATTTACTTCGTGTGTGTGTGTGTGTGTTTGCTTGTTGGTGCAGTGCATTGGCATGCGATTTGACTTGTTTCTGTTTCTCTGTTGTTGGCCACAGCAACAATAATAACAACCACAAAATCAACAGCAACAACAACAACAACAAGAAACGTTTCCTGCACAGTCAGCGAGTGAAAAGTTTTGTTGGTTTTTGGCTTTTAAGGCTTTGAGGTCGCTCGCATCAACATTTGCGCTGATAAGAGAACTTCTACTCAATACAAATTGTTGCTTGTTGTTTTGCCTGCGCAGCATAAAAAACGTACCGTATCTCCTCCACTAGAAACTGTTTATGCGCTGCCGATAAGGTTTCTCCTTCACACACACACACACACACACGCAAACTCGTATTTAAATGATAAGCGAACTCCAAGCTTCTACAACAACAGCAAGTGTTGCCCTTTCTTTTGTGTGTGTGTCTGTTTGTGTGAAGCTTTGCATTGGGCTTCACTTCGCTTTGGTTTCGATTTCGCCTCGCCTCGCCGTTTTGCCTTTGCCTTGTGCGCTAATCAAGCTGCGTGCCGAAATAAATGTCTTACGTCAGTTTGTCAAACAGCAGCGGCGAATATTTGTGGTTTTCTGTTTTTTTTTTTGTTTTTGTATGTGAGTCGGCGCGACAAGTTTTTAGGTTTCTGTTCACCACTCAAAACTGACGTCATTTTATCATTTTAAAGCCAGAAATATCACATCCAAATTATAAACTCTTATATGTGTATCTTTTGTTGCAGCTAATCACAAGGACTATCCCAACAACAAGCGCTCCAGGGAGAATCTGGCATGTGACGAGCAGCAGCTGACGGCGACGTCAACGTCAACCGCAGCCATGAATGGTGGCGGCAGCAACGGCGGCCGAACGCCGCCGCTCATGCGCAGCTGCTCCAGTCCGGCGGTTTACGGTAAGTGCGCGATAGATATCGCATATTATTTAAATGCAAACATACGATACGAGCGTGTTTCATTTCAACTGATTAGCGCTTTTCATGTGAACCATGTGAATTTGCTTTAATATCAGTTTCAGTTTTAAGTATGCGATTTACTTTCATATTAACTAAATGCACATATGTACATATGTATTTACATATGTATGTATTTATTTCACCTTCCGTCTATCAGCTGTCGAATCTGTTGTCTGTTCTTTGCATATTTGCATGTCCGCTGATTGTGCTTTTCATTGCATTTCATTTCCTAGTCAGTCCCAGCTCAGACTTTTTCCCTCTCCCCAACACATCTAACTTTCGCTTGTGCTCGCTCTCTTTCTCTCACTCCCTCGATCTCTCTGTTGAGCTTTGCTTAACATTAAAAACCATGTTGTTTTTGTTTTAGCACGTGCGGTGAGATAAACATGACATTTTGCTCTCGTTATTCTTGTTTTATTTCATTTCAGTTCTTTTTGTTTTGCTTATTATGAAATCAACATATGCCCACAAGCAACAAAACATGCACAACAATAACCATAATAATAATAATTGCATTTAACAAAGAGAAGTGCGAAAATGTTCAATGTCGAACTTTCGGGCAGCTGTAGGGCACCGTTACAAATTACTCATTAAGCTTCGCTTTGACACAAAGCTTCTGAGAGTAAAGCCCAAATTTGTGTGTGTGTGTGTGTGTGTTTATTGCTGCTCTTGTCACTTGCAAGGCATGTGATCGCACTATGATGCAAATAGATTTCAATGCCGCGTATTTTTAGCCCAGTACCCCAAAGGAATATCGGCTATTGAGTATATGAAAATGCAAAAATATAAAAGTAAAATAAAATGAATGAAATAAAAAAGATTATACTCAAGATCAACACTCAGATTAAGTTTGTTTTGGAATTTTTCCACGTCACTGTCTGTTCCCGCAAATGGAAGCAAATGGAATAACAACAAGTACTAGGCATCTAACAGTCGAGCACTTCGACTTTGCTTTATTTCTTGTTTTATGACAGAAGTGCTAAGATTTTTCACTCAACTCTCTCTCTCTCTCTGTTGCTTGGTCACTCTCTCTCCCTGTCCTTCCATTTGTTTTGACAGCTTCTCCTATTTGTTGCTTACGCACGAGTCACTTATTAAGTGTTGTTGTTGTTGTTGTTGTTGCTGTCATTGCATTTTGAATTCCTGTTTACGTCTATCCGTTTGAGTCATTGTGCAAATATTTGAGCATATTGTTTCTAGTTGTGATTTAATTGCTCAGCACTCGATGCTAATATGTATGTTTATTATTAATTCATTGGTGCTGGTGAATACCCTCTAACGAATATGTATGACAAATCACACACACAACACACACTTATGCATGTATGTAGGTGTGCGGAGTCTTACCCCAAAAATGTCGATGACTAATGCAATTGATTTCCGTGCCACACTGTGTGACCCACAAAACAAAACGTACTACAAGTACATTTGTACGGTACTGTATGTAATAGGCCCAAAGCATGGGCCAGTTTTTGGTTGCCTTGGCTATCAATTAACACGCGAGCGACAGAAATAATCGATGAATTGGAAACAGTCGGCAACATAATGCAAAGCCAACTAACCGTAGCCTACCAAAGACCTACAATAGATACAAAGATACAAATATACAGATATAGATGCAGATACAGATACAAATACATAAACTGAACGATTGTGCGCCTCATTGAAAGTGCTACGAACTCGACAGCGAACGACGCAAAATGTTGTGAGATGGCAAAACCACCACAACGGGGCAGCTACCCCTTCCCCCACCCCCATCACAACAGAAGCACCCACCCACCTAGCCACAAATACACACACGCACACACACACACACACACACAGCAACTGCCAATAAAACTAAACTGTGCGATTGCTAGCATGACTCATGCAACAAAAACAGCAGACGAAACGAAGGCGCAGCAACAACAACAACAACAACAAAAATAAACAACAATTTGTTGTAGAAAATTTAGACGCTGTTGTAAACACACACAATAGATACACACACACACATCACACACACACATAGAGAGAGAACGTTGCAGATAATGATGATGATCATTTGTGGCAATCGAACCCCCAGAAAAAGCCGACAGACTGCTGATACACAGATAGATAGAGATAGTCAAAAAGAGATGGCAATATAGAGAGAGTGCGAGAGATTGAGACAGAGATGTGCGTCCCGAGTCTCATTTTAAGTTTGTAGCCCGACCCAAAAACATGCTCTCAATGGAACTGCTTAGACCAGGCTAGAAATCTCATTATTAACATAATAATTAATCTTTATACTAAATATAATTATCTATCTATCTTTTATTTCGTTGTTTGCAGATATCGAAACACATCCTGCTTCGCCAGTATTTCCGCATCTGCTGCTGGGCAATGGCCGCGATGCGAACGATCCCAGCAGCGTGGGCGCCAATTGTGTCCTCAATGTCACCTGCCAAAGTCCCAGCGAGAGTCACCTGCAGGGCCTCAAGTATATGCAAATACCTGCCAGCGATACGCCCCATCAAAATATCAAACAATATTTTCAGGAGGCATTCGATTTTATTGGTAAGTACAAAATACCTAAAATAAAATCAATACATTTTCAGAGATTTAGCTTCGTCATTCATAACTGTTGAAAACGTGACCTGCCATTGGATGCCTGCTTAAAAATAGGGCTAAGACGGGGGCAACGAAGGGGGAGGGGTTTCTTTGCATAACGGTTTCAGGCAGCCACTTGGAAAATTCGTTATTGGCCTTTTTGTAGTTGTTGTTGCTGCTTTGTCTTGCTTTTCTTTTTAGCTGGCGTAAGCTTTTTTTTCTGCTCAAGGCAATTTCAGAGAAACTCGTATATTTAGTTAATTTTAAGTGTAATACGTATGTAGACACACACACTAATACATATGTATATACAGATATATGGCATCTATAGCCGTGGAATATTTTGCTGACGTCAATCGCATTTTTCTATTTTCATTTTCTCGTGCCGAAAAGTTGTTCTACGCTTTTTTTTTACATATTTCATTTTAATTTACTTGATTTTATATTTATATTTTTTTCGGCTTATTTTTATTATTGTTGTATTTAGTTTATTAATGGCGTTGTCGCGGCACGTGTCAGAGCGAGCTTAGCATTTGTTATTATTTTTTTTTTAGCTTTTTCTGTTATTGTTTTTCATTTGTCATCAGTTTAGATACTTTGTGTCAATATTTTGTTTCGAAACAATGGAATAAGATCAACTTATCAATTAGGGTAGATGCTAAAAAAGATTTTTTACATAAGATGCTAAAACTATATAGTATATGTATTTTAAATCATGATATAATAATGTGTATTTCCACAGCAACGTACGACAAAATGTGATGAAGAAATCCCTTAAAAATCTAATTTTTAAAAAGTGTATTTTATATCTGTATTTAGATACAAATTTTTAAAGTAAACTAATATTTCAGATTATTAAATCTTAAGACCTTTTCTGATTCAGAAAGATTTTGATGTACAACCTAAGTTTCTGGAAATTTTATTGGAAATGCCCATAAAAATAATCGCTAAATAATTTGATACAGTGACCAAAATTTTGATTAAATTTTGATTACGGGAAATATCTCAAAAAATTGAATATTTTACCAAATTAATTAAATAAGTTTGGTTGTCTGAGAAAGTAAAAAAACCTATAGAATTTTTAATACTATCTATCTGGGGTGCCATAGAAATCGCTTTCGCTTGAATTTCACTTAAATTTCATACAAATTTGAGTGAAGTTCAAGCGAAAGCGATTTCCGTGGCACCCCCGTATAAAGTCTATTACTTTATTTTAAATGCCCTCATTTCTTTACAAAATTACAATATTTAAATCACCTCATGTCAAATTCACTCGAAGGGTATAAATAATGAGAATGTGTAAAGTTTACGACTGCCCTTTCTCTCTCAGTCACTCACTCACTCCTTGGAAGGGGAGCTTTATCCTCTGAGCGCCTGGCACCTCCTACGCTTTCCACGTCATTCGTTGGCAATCCGACGTCATTTCTGGTATTGTTGTTGTTGTTGCGTGTTGGCGCTGGCAGACAGCATGGCGGCAGCGACGCGACGCGACGACATCGTCATTGTTGTCGCTGTCGCTGCGTCTCTGCTTCGGCTTCCAACTCGACATCGACTTCAACTGCGACGTCGACTGCGACTCCTGTGTTTTGGTTTTGTTTTCTTTCTTTGCATAATAGAAGAATGACGTTGACGTCCAGCAGAAAGTTACACTTTTACATTTATACAGTGCCGAATGGAAATTTTATGCAAATTAACAGCGACGACCGCAGACGTCCTTTCTGATAAGGGTTGCACACGTGCCTCAGCCTCAGTCCCAGAGTTCTGCCTTCGTTCTCTCTCTGTTGTTGTGTTTCGGTGCTCCTGTTGTTTTGGCCACCACTGTAGACATGTCGCATGACTCATCGCCGGCATCGTTTACATTGCAATGTGGAACAGCACACACACACACACACACACACATACAAACACAGGGGCACACTCCTTGTAGCATTCAACCATCCGCATCGATTTTTTTTCGTTCGTCTTATTGTTGCTATTTATTGCGGCGCTGTGGACGACGCAGTCGCTGCTTCAGCCGCTGCTTCAGCCGCTGCTTCAGCCGCTGCTTCAGCCGCTGCACTGTGGCTCGATTCCCGAAAACTCGTGGCAAAAATCTGTAACTTTTGAACTAGATGAGATATCGGGTTGAAATTTTAAATATATACACGCAATACTTTTAACACGCATTTTGTTTTAAAGATTAGCCAGTTAATATGAATAAAAAAAAAAAAAAAAACAAAAATAAAAAAAAAACAACACAAACTTCCCCCAAAAACCTAAAAATTCCTACCTTGCCTTTTTGAAAAAATTCTTGAACGTTGACCAGCTCTTCAGCCTGCAACAAAATTGTTAAAAAACATAAAACCCTCTGCATAAAATACTTTAAGCATTTCTTAATTTAAAAATATAAAAATAAAAACAAACTTTTTTAAAAATATAAACATTATTCTCAAATGGAATAACTCGACAATTGATTTTTGCCTCGAGTTTTCGGGAAACGAGCCACAGTGCGCTGCCAATGGCACTTCACCCCCGCAACTGCCAGCACTAGGTTCTTTGGCATATGTTCTATTTATAAGCGCACGTCGTTCAGGACCGATTGTTTTTGTTTTTGTTTTGTACTCGGCCATCGTTTAGTTCCTGTTTATGAGTCATCGTTTACTTTTGCCAGCGTTATCCTTGTGCGTGGCCTCGACAATGACGACGTTGACGTCACGGCCAGACAGACGACGCGTCGCTGTTGCTGCTGCTGTCAGGTGCGTGTGCAACAGAAACAGCAACAGCTGTTGGCCAATTCATAACACACACACATAAAGAGCGACGACAGCAGCTGAATCCCCGTTTTTCTTCTATTTGTCTCGATCAGCTTCCATAATCCCATTTATCTTGCTGATTCAGGAAGATTCCAACATCCACCCACCCACTCAACACCCACTTTCCCTCTCTCTGTCTCTCTCTCTCCTGTCCCCATGCTAAACATGTTCAAGTGTGTGTATTATTTTTGTAACTGCGCTCTCTCACACCACATACCCTCTCTCTCTCTCGCTCTGACCCTCTCACCGCTCACTCACTCACGCGGTGCTGCCAAAACACATTAGTACTCAGGCACGAAATAAAAGAAGAAAAAATATTGTGAACAACGAGTGCTATGAGTCATGATTTTTTGTTGCCTCAATCGCCGCCCTCTGCCCGCTGCCCTCTGTGCTTTGCCTTTTGCGCATTCGTTTTTCTTTTTTCGTTGGCTCCGTCGTCACCTTATGCTTATTATTATTACTTTTATGATTGTCTGTATTTCTTATACTACTTATGATTTCTCATTGTTGTCAGTTGCTGCTGCGTTTCATTCATCACAATATAACAGCACATTGTGTGTTTGTGTGTGTGTGTGCTTCCACTGAAAGCCATGGATCGCGACAGGGGCAGAGTGAGAGAGCAAGCACCGCTAAGTGAAGCTCAAAAGCTTTGCTCATTAGTCAAGTTCCGAGTGAATTGTGTCGTTTGTGTTGCTCATGTCTCATTATGCTTTGACTCGCTTTTGTCATTAACAGTACTTAAGCATAAATAAATACATGCATAGATACATAGATAAATGAGCTTTGAGACGCGCAACCACTTGGCCTAGAAAGCAATCAAAGCAAAGCTCAAGCAACAGCAGCGGACAATCAATTTTGAAAATAACGCCACCCTGTCTGATTGGACTGTACCTGCAATGACTTGTATATAAACTATGTACATACATATGTATATAGTAAATATATACATACATATTTGTGCACTTAACTTATCAGCCTACTATCTGACAGCCAACAGAGGCCTCTTTTGAGGCGGACTAACAACTAACTGGCAGTAAAAAGTTGACGCACAGCTAAGCAAACTCTGTTACCTTATAGTATCTCTATTTGATAATAACACACACACACACACACACATACGCATAGGAGTTTTTTTTATCAGACAACTTTGACAATCAGTGATTAGATAAAAACTAAAAAATATATAGTAGAAGTTGACTTGTACCCAACAGTTCTTTTGAGCTATTTCGTTTGAAACGATTTGTTTCGAGTAATCCTTGTCCCGGTTCCCGTTCCCATTCCCGGATCCATCCGGGGCTCGTTTTTGATTCTTTTTTGATGACTAACCCGGACGACTGACGACGGCCTCGACGACGGCGACATTTTTTGTTTTTTTTTTTTTTTTTTTTTGTTGGCCCCGTGCACACATAATTTCAATATTCGTCAGCGAGCTATTTATAAAATGCAAAAAATAACAACAACAACAACGAAAATCTCTCTCAGTATTCAGGAATTTTTTTGTTTTTTTTTTTTTTTCGAAATTTTCAGTTTTATTTGTTGTGCCGGCCGCACGAGAAATGCGAATTGAAAATTATAAAAACACTTCATCATATGCAATAATGCATTGTATATTGTATAAATAAGTCATATTACAAGGAAACCAAACGCCTCCCCTTTATATGGAAGAAATTGTTACTCAGACGATTCTTCTTGGAGCTGCCCGCGCAATTCTCAAAATTATTGTTTATGAAAACTTTTCGCGTTTTTATGAATCACAATAATATCACGAGGCGGTCAGAAAACAAGCCCCTCTCAGTGTTGTTGTTGTTTTTTTTTTGTTACTTTCGGTTGAGTTGAAGGGAGTTGAAGGCAACATCAAAGTGCAGTCAACGGTCTGTGAGTTTTCAGATTTCAAAGTTGGACTTGGAGCTGTTTGCTGCTGCTTTGTTTCCGTATGACTCGTCGTCGTCATTTGCCAAGTTGAAGGTCAAGCAGCATCGACAGCTCAGCTGAGTGAATGATTCATGATCCTGAGAGGCACCTGCCATGATGTGGACCTCGGTTTGGATCGACTCTGAGCTGTGTGTTGGGATGATAAACACAAACTCGAAAGTAATTAAATATATTTTAAAACAAATAAACCAGACGACGACTGACTGATGAATGTTTCATCATACACACATACAACAAACATTGAGGAGTCATATACGATATCATGTTGCCGGCTGTTGTTGTTGTTGTTGTAGTTGGTAGTGGTGGTGGCTTCAATTCTGTTTCTGGCCATGACTCACAGGAGCTGTTGCTGTTGCAAAGGTATCAGCAATCAGTCTGACCCTTGGGCTGACTTTGGCTTAATCATCATTGCCGCAAAAGTGAGAATGATTTTTGTTTTGGGAATGAGAACGACATGATTACATATAGCATAAGGCATCCCATAGTCTGTCTGTCCGTCCGTCTGTCTGTTGGCCCAGTTCTGCGACAATGACGCACCCGGACGAGGCCAATAACGCACAAAAGAGCGGCGACAACGACGACATCACCGGCTGCTGTTGCACTTAATCATCATTGGTAGGACAGACAGTCGGACAGTGGGACAGACAGTTGGCTACTCAATGTTGGCATTACGCATCGCAGCGCCGCCCCAAAATGGAGTCACGACGACATCGCCACTGCCCTCTGAATGGGAAATGGGAATGTGAATTGGGTTTGGAAATGGAAATGGGATTTGAATGGCGCTTAAATAGACACGATTCGAGACACTCATCGCCAGAAAATGCGACGGCGGCATTGACGGCGTTTAGTCATAAGTGTCGCACCGTAATTGATGATTACTAATTCCCCCCAACCATGTCTCAACGGTGGCACATGGATTAACACATCAGAGCGTATCGGATGGACAAACAATGCTGTTACCAATTGCCACCTAAACGCCTTTGCCGATAATCGAACCCCGCATTGCCTATACCCTCGTCCTCCTTCGCCTAATCAGCCATAGCTATAAACCCTGAGTTCCGCTTTGGGAATGACAACATCAACTTCCCTTGAAGATATCTAGACAGAACTTTGTCTCGTAGCTCAGCAGAAAGACTTGCTTAATCTTTAAAAACTGCATTTACAGAAGTCTAATGAACTCGAAAATAAACTTTCATTTCTTTGTAATCAATAATTTAAAAAAAAATAAATTTAATAAAAATTTTTTTTTCATCACCCAAGTTTACACTTATTACATGAAATATGCATGAGTTTTCTTCAACCAGGATCTTATTACCCATGAAATGAGAATATCTACGTTCATATTCAACTAATATTTATAGATTTGAATAGTGTACTAATTGAATTTGAATTTAAAGATTTTTCGGTATAGGTCTAGAAGCAGTAGCCAGTTTAAAAAAAAAAACACACCTATTTATTCAATAGTTTAAACTTTAAAGCTAATCACAGTTTTTTTCTGTTTTTTTTTTCGAGATAGTCCATTTTCTCCTATCGTCCGATCATGTAAAATTGTCCTTGTATGTAACATAAAAATAAATTTTGTTTATAAACAGGTTATAATATAATATAATATTTATAAATCGAGAACATTTTTTGTTCAGTATAATATTAAATAATTATTTAACTAGAATGGAATGATTTTAAAGAATTAATTTGAATTCGCTTTATAAAGATAATTTCTTGCTTTTCAACAATATGAATTATCTGAAATCGTAATTTTATCCAGTTATTTTGAGATATTCCCAAAACTCTTCCCATCTATACTAATGTGAATTAGTCCTACATTCAAGATATTTTTGTTCATAAAAATTAATGATTTTTTAATGATTTGAATGAAGCACAATGATCTCACAATATTGTTAGCAAGTTGTTCTGCAAGTTTCGCCGGGTACTTTTTCTGCTTTGTGTTGGCAAATCTTAAGCCTAAGAGGGCTAAGAGTAGTTAATAGCATTGGCCCACTGTTTGTGGCAAGGTCTGCTAAATGAGTCACATATATAGTTTACAGTATGTGGCGGGCGCGTTTATGGCGCGTTTTTAACTGTCTGAACGACGGGGTCATTAACTAAGAGGATTTATGAGCGCCATGAGAACAGCACACGGTGACCAGTTGTCTGCTGACGACAAAAGTCGCACACACACACACACACACACACACACGATCACATACACTCTCTGATGAGAGTGTTTATTTCTGGCTAGCCTAGAATAAGTACGCAGCTCATAAGAGCCTAGATTTTGTAGGCCCAATAAGTGCTCGAGTACTTGGCTTATTTAGTTATAATATTATTTTTATTATTATTATTGATTCATTATGGTTTTTCCAATTTATGTGCCATATCATTGTTGTTTGCCCAGTTGCTCCAACATTTTTATGATTATCATTGATGATTACTGATAACGCGATAACTAAATTCGATTTGATTTTTTTATTTTTTTTCTCTATAAAACTTATGAAATTAAAGACGAATCTAGTACAACAACAGCATTAACTTTTCTTATCAGTGTTCGTTTTGCACTGCTTTCATTGATAAATAACATGCATATATATGTGTGTATATGTATATGTGTGTGTGTCTGAGTTGTATTGTGATAAATTGCCACTCGAAAATTCCACATCACGAATTGCTTTAGTGGATTTACACGCTTAGGCAATAACGCTTATCACACTGATAAGCGCACCTCGACTATAATTGTAATTTCAGGGGGCCGAGTGCAATGTAAATAGCCTTGTGAAGGGGGTTGGGGGTGGCAAGGGGAGGAGACGAAGGCGCCAGCAACGGATGACCAATTCTGATTGAATTGGACTGACTGACTGACTGCAAGGCTCAACTTTGGTTATCAGCTGTTTGGAAATCAAGACAAGAGTTGACTTGTTTGATTGCAATTTCCAAGCACACATACATACATACAAATGTACATAGCTACAAATGTATGAGTAATCATTATTTACAACTGCAAGGCTCTATGCTCACTCCCTTCGCACTCGACCCTGCCGTGTTCTGATTAGATACTCATGGGCAAAGCTCTGCTGAATAAATTGGTGGTGGCTTTTTGTCCACCCACACTCTCACACACTCATACATACATAAAAACGAATTGTTGGGAGCTGCGTACGCTGCCTTGTTGCTGCTTATCTTTCCCAAAAATAACAACGTAAATTATGAGTTAATGTACATGTGTGTTTATTTTGTATGCGCGCGTGTGTGTGTTTGTGTGTGTATAAATATTCTTGAACGCTGTGTTTGTCAATAAAGCGGCCAGCGCTTTCGGCTGCTATGACTCATCATCCACTGCACAGCAAATTCAAACAGTACACACACACATACACATACACACATGCGAGAGAGCCAATACACCAATACAATTGCAACATTATCGACAGCACTGAGCGAACGCCAATATCAACAGCAACAACAAGCACAACATCATCAAAGCTTTTAAAGCCCGCGGCGAAAAAGTTTCTCCCAGCACCCAAACAAACTATCAATGCTAGTATGTGTGCATGTGTGTGAGTGCAAGTATCAAAAGCAAGAGAGCGAGAGCATTGGGAATGGATATGGTTATGGGAGGAATGAGAGAGTGGAGAGCGCATCGTGTAGGTTGGCAGCCAGAACGGGACACACACAGCAATTATTTTGCGTTGTCGATAAATTTTCGAGTTGCTGTTGAATTTCAATTAGAATTTGTTTTATATTTTACTTTATTTTGTTGGCGCATCTAATTGGCATTTGTTTATGCAAAATCATGGGGATACGTCAGCATGCGATGCCGTCGTTACCAACTGATAAGCGAATACGAATATAATTGACTAATGAATAACGAATTGTCTCTCTCTCGTCTCTCTCTTTTGCAGAGGATGCACGCAAAACTGGTTCCCGCGTCTTGTTGCACTGTCACGCGGGCATCTCGCGGAGTGCAACCATCGCCATTGCCTACGTCATGCGGTACAAGTCGCTGTCGCTGCTGGAGGCCTACAAGCTGGTGAAAGTGGCCCGGCCCATCATCTCGCCTAATCTGAACTTTATGGGCCAACTGCTGGAGCTGGAGCAGAATCTGCGCAAGAGCGGCATTCTGGCACCACTGCCAGTGCAACCAGTGTCGCCAGTGTCGCCCGTGGTGACCAGCCACCATTCCCACACATCTAGTCAACTTGTGGAGCAGCCCGATCGGGAGCAGGAAGAGGAGGAATCAGCAGCAGCAGCGGCTGTGCAACAATCGATCCAAGTGCCGCGTGCTGTGCACAGTAAATCCAAATCGGACAGCGAGGCCATGGACGAGGATGTCTATGACTATGATGATGTGGACAGCGGCGCGGGCAGCTTTGCCGGCAGCAACTGCTCCTCCCGGCTCACCTCACCCCCGATTACGCCCGACGAGACGCCGTGCACATCATCGTCGGCAGCTGCTGCTGCCGCCACAGATCTGGACTCGCCGTGCTCCAACAGCAGCAGTGGCGTCTACTCGCTGTCCCGATCGAGGATCTTTTGTACGAACAACAATTATACAACAGCCGTGTCCGCTCCTGCATCCGCATCCACATCCGCATCCGCTTCATCATCCGCATCGCCGGCTTTGCTGTCGCCGACGCGACCGCTGGCTCTATTCAAGCGCAATTCGCCCGCCAAGCTCAGGCTCAATCTGGAGCCGATTATACCAAAATCCATATCCTGCATATCCATACACAGTCCGCTGCAGCGTGACGCTCCCGCCACGCCCACATGCGAGGCGCCCACAAAAACAACAACAACAAAAACAACAGACAACAACAATCTGGCGTTGACCACGTCGAGTGATTGATTCACTGGACGGAAGAGGCGTCTCCGCCGTCGTCGTCGTCGTCGTCGCCCCTTTTGCTGTGAATAAAATAAAATGTATTGTGTACATTTTTAAGTGATGCAAATTTGTATTTTTATATACAGACAGAATTGAAAAGCATTGACGACAGTCAACGAGATTTGAGATTTGAGAATTGAGCATTGAGCATATTGAGAGCGTGTATATTTTGTACCTAAAAAACACTGTAACAACAACAACAAAACATCTAAATTTGGGGGCAAAAAAAAAACAAAAACAAAGAGCATAAATGGAATATTTAGTCTAATTTGTAATATTAAATCTTTTGTAATGTATTTTAGACCCCACAGGAAATACAAAAAATGAAAAAAAAAATAACGAGAAAAAAAAAATATAGAAATGATAAGAAAAGAAAATATATATATAAACTATAATCCAAAAGTATCCACACATAATCTTTTGTGCTGCTATTATAAATTGTTTAAAAACCTCGTAATGTTTAATTTAGTATAATTTGTCATAAAAACAAACGCTCCGCATAGATACTAAGCCAATCCTAAATATACTGTACTATATATATATAGTAAACAACAAAATAATCAAATAATCATATTACAATGAAATGTGTATGAATTGCACTGCAAAAGATTTCTGCTAACTTGCCACAGAACGAATTCCCTTCAAATTCAAATCCAAATTCAAATTATGAAGAGTTGCGTACTATCACTATTATTATTATATGCTATATATGAATATATAATATCAAAACTGTTCTAAGTTTTAATGCAACTACCTGTTCCCAGCCATCTATACGCACACTCAGTCACACTTTTAAACCTATTATTCTATATGCATGTATGTAATTTAAATTTTCTTGAAGTGAGCAATCAACAATTGTTTGGTTTTGTGTTTGTGTTTTTCTAGTTTTAGTTAATTTATAAACAGATGAGAGCGAATGAGCGAGCGAGAGAGAGATAGATAGAGTTGAATGTAATCGGATTCATTTTGGTTTAGCCATTAAGTCTTTTAAGTTAAGGCTCTACACCCAAAAAGTGTAACACGTGCGTTAAGTAAAGAGAAAAAACATAAAAAGTAACCAAATATAAAAATGACTTTTATTTAAATTAACACTTTGGCGCCAACATCGAGTTACTCAACACTGCTGCGCAACTTGATCAGCACTGGCGGTCAAAATACAGCCCTGCCAAATAAGCTCACGTTCATATCGGCGCCCATTTAATTTGAGTGTCAGTTCTACGGATATAATTTTCCACAATTTATTAAAATTTACGAACTAATTAATTGCTTAAATAATTACTTTGCTGCAGAGCGCCAACGGTTTATTACAACAACGCATGTTGCGTTTGTTTCAATTGTTTTTCGCTAACGTCGCCATTTTTCCAGGCATACAAAGGAAGTTTACCGTTTTATTGCTGACATCGCAAAAAACTTAGAAGAAATCGAGTTGAATTTTTTGACATTGCACGTTTTTTGCTACTCGTACAAATTAAACAAAAAGCAAAATGACCGAATTAGACTGGGATGATCCGAATTACGTTGAGGAGCCGACTAAATTTGTGCATTCGTCATATGTGAAATACGGCGAGGAGAAACCCAAACACGATGATTATTCCCGTGGACGTCGTTCCCGCGGGGGGGAGGGAAATGAGAACAGAAGTCGAGATCACGATTATCGAGGAGACGAACGCTCGGCAAAGAGAGACTTTGAATTCC
Source organism: Drosophila quinaria (assembly GCA_035047525.1). Lineage (NCBI taxonomy): Eukaryota > Metazoa > Arthropoda > Insecta > Diptera > Drosophilidae > Drosophila > Drosophila quinaria. The sequence continues at coordinate 3,536,063 of JAWNPO010000384.1, read as the reverse complement.
ATGAATCGATGGATATCACAGAGAATATGGTGGGTCGCATAATCGGACGCGGTGGCTCGAATATAACGCGTATTCAGAACGATTTCAATGTGCGCATCGATTTAAGCAAATCCGAATTGACTGTCAAAGTCTCGGGAAAATCAAGGTCAGATGTCAGAGATGCTCTGAGTCAGCTGGAAAAGCAAACAAGCAACGAAGGCGGCGGCGGAGGTCGTGATCGGGATCGCGATGCTGGATATGGTCGCTCTGAGAGAGACTCGAATCGTGGAGGAGGATATGGTCGCTCTGATCATAATGGAGGTCGCTCTGATAGAGACCATAATGGCGGATACGGTCGCTCTGAGAGAGACCATAATGGAGGCTACGGTCGCTCTGAGAGAGACCATAATGGAGGCTACGGTCGCTCTGAGAGAGACCACAGCCAGTTTGACGGAAATGGCGGGAAAAGAGGACGCAGCAGTTACGATTTTGCGCCAGCTCCGACTGCAGCTGAAATTCCACTTTCTGGCGACTTGACGGGCAAAATCGATTGGGATGCATTGAACAAGGCTTCGGTAAGTAGAAGGTCACTTGATCGTATATAACATAATATTTATTTATAATTAATTCCAATAGGAAATCGCTCAGGCAGCTCGCTGGGCCAAATGCCCGCCACTTACCAAGAACTTTTACCGGGAGTGCGCCGAGGTGGCCAACTTGACGCAGACGGAGGTGGAGAAGATGCGCCGGGAGAGCAACAACATCTCCGTTTCACATGTGTTCGAAGCGAAGGATGGAGAAGAGCTGCCGCCCGATTCCGAATCCCGTGTGGCGCTTCGATCAGTGCTTTGTCGATTATCCCGATCTTTTGGAGGAAATACAGAAGCAGGGCTTCCCGAAGCCATCGCCCATACAGTCGCAGGCATGGCCAATTCTGCTCAAGGGTCACGACATGATTGGCATTGCCCAGACGGGCACTGGCAAGACGCTGGCCTTTCTGCTGCCCGGCATGATACACACGGAGTATCAGAGTACGCCACGTGGAACTCGTGGTGGCGCCAACGTCCTGGTGCTGGCGCCAACACGTGAGCTTGCGCTCCAGATTGAAATGGAGGTGAAGAAGTACTCCTTCCGCAACATGAAGGCGTAAGTGTAACGATATCTATGGAAGTCTGTGATTTTCATATGAGTTTCCCAATCCGTACAGCGTTTGCGTCTATGGCGGAGGCAGTCGTCAAATGCAAATCTCGGATGTGGAGCGCGGTGCAGAGATTATCATTTGTACACCCGGTCGTCTCAATGATCTGGTCCAAGCTGGCGTCATCAATGTGTCGTCAATTACCTATCTGGTTCTGGATGAGGCCGATCGCATGCTTGACATGGGCTTTGAGCCGCAGATCCGCAAGGTTCTACTTGACATACGTCCCGACAGACAGACTATAATGACTTCGGCCACCTGGCCGCCTGGTGTGCGTCGCCTGGCCCAAAGCTACATGAAAAGTCCCATTCAAGTGTGCGTCGGTTCTCTGGACTTGGCGGCCACGCACTCTGTGAAGCAGGTGATTGAATTGCTGGAGGATGACAGCGACAAGTACCGCACGCTCAAATCATTCGTGGAGAACATGACCAAGACGGATAAGATCATTGTATTCTGCGGTCGCAAGGCACGCGCCGATGATGTGTCCAGTGATCTGTCCCTGGAAGGATTTGCAACGCAGTGCATTCACGGCAACCGAGATCAGAGTGATCGGGAGCAGGCTATAGCCGACATTAAGTCGGGCATTGTACGCATTCTAATTGCCACCGATGTGGCATCTCGTGGCCTCGACATTGAAGACATAACGTGAGTGCGACTATTAAATCATATCAAAGTTGGTTACAAAATTCTCATCTCCCTTTTGCAGACACGTTATCAACTATGATTTTCCGCGTAATATTGAAGAGTATGTGCACCGTGTGGGTCGCACAGGCAGAGCCGGACGCAAGGGCACATCCATTAGCTTTATAACACGTGAGGATTGGGCCATGGCCCAAGAGCTGATCAATATTTTGGAGGAGGCGGATCAGGAAGTGCCAGAGCAACTGCGGGACATGTCGCGGCGCTTCGCGGCTATGAAGGAACGTCGTGCCAATGAAACTGGAGGACGCGGCTTTGGAAGTGGTGGACGTGGAGGAGGCGGGGGCGGCTTTGGAGGTGGTGGACGTGGAGGAGGCGGTGGTCGTCGTGACCGCTACTAGACTATGGAACAACACTCGTCGTTTTCTGCAATGAAGCAACAAAGATTAGTTTTAAAAGAAACAAAAGACAACGCACTGAAGCGATTAAATTAATAGCTACGTTTGTACTTAAATAGCATACGCTTGCTCCAAGTTATCGTTTTACAGGGTATACTATATTAAATAAATACCCGATACTATTGTTAGTTACAAAATATGTTTAAAAAATAGTTTCTTTAATTTGCATCTCCTGCGTATTTCTGTAACAATTCCAGTTTGCGTTTGCGCAACAGAGCTTCCTGCACATCCTGTTGTGTTGGCACGGGCACGTGGGCGGTGAAGCGTGGCGCCAGCAGACCCAGAGGATCATTTTCCGCCGCACGCGCTTTGGCATCCTCGGCAGCTTCGCGTGCGGGCCCTGAGAGCGGGTAGATCTCATCATCGTCTTCCTCGTCGTCGCTAATGATGCGCCCATCGCGTGCCATTTTCTCCCGCCACTCTTGCACCGCCTTCTGCAGCGCAGCTCGCTCGATCTTCTCCTCCAGCGGAATGAGGACGCCGTCTTCGTCATCTCTGTAGCCATAATATTCGGCATCAATGTCTTTCATTAATTCGGCGCGTGTCTTGCGCGGCGGCGGTGGTGGATCCTGTTCGAACAGCTCCCGCACGCCAGGCAAATCCTTGGCAGCTCCAAAGTACTTATAGCCACGATTGCCCGGCACCTCGCGTCCCTCGGCATCAAACATCTTAGGCCCATATCGACGGTAATGCGGACCGCCAAGTGACGATATCTGATTCTCCCAGTGCCTCTTCTCGCGCAGCAACTTGTTGATTTCGTCGTTGAGGTCACGAATGCGGAATTCTCCCAAACCAGCTGAAAGTGTTTAAAAGCTTTAATACAAAGTGCAAACAATTATTGTGACACGCGCTTACCGTTCTGAATTTGTGCTACTTTCTTGGATATTTCGCGTATAATCTCCAGCCGAAACTTCTCACACTTGGGCAGATCGTGGCACTCCGAGGCCAAATAAGGGCGACGCTCCTTCTCCCCCGACTCGACTTCTTTGGCGGCTCGCCAGCGCGCCAATGTTGTCCTGTCGGCATATACAAAACGGCACATTAATATCGCTCCATTACTTATTTACACAGCATACTTACATTGCCTTTTCCGCATTTCTCGCCTTTAAATATGTACATTTAATTAGTTAATTACATAGTTGAACAAATAAAACGTTTACTTACCATATTTATTTATTTTGTTATTTTAATGTTTGTGGTGGCCGGTCGATAAATGATGTATCGTCATCGAGGAACAATTTGCCATTCACAATAACTAATATTACAATTCGATATCAATTACTCGATAACAAGCACTTGGGAGTGCCATTAATAGAGTTATCAAATGTTCATCAATAGTTTTCAATTAATTTAGCTGTTCACGAAATCTAAAGCGAATCAGTGTGTAAAAAGGGTCGTTCCGACAACTGATTTAGATTTGTTTAAAAATTATCTAAAATCTTAAACGCTTTCCGGAATACCATTAATACTTGTGAGTTGTTGTTTTTTAAATGAACGATGTGCAAGTTCACGAGTTCAGTTCAGCGAGCTGTTCAATTGAACTAAGTCCGTACGATTCGATACAACAACCCGATTGCTGTGCTGCCTACGCCATTTATTTGCAAGGAAAAAAATTAACAAAACAGAATAAAAATGCTGGCGCTTATCAACAGAATCCTGGACTGGTTTAAGAGCATCTTCTGGAAAGAGGAAATGGAGCTGACACTGGTCGGACTGCAATTTTCCGGCAAAACGACGTTTGTCAATGTTATTGCAGTGAGTACATTTGCAAATAATGAGTAGTTAGTGGGGCGGCGGCTGTTCTGTGCGGGGGCAGAGTGCAGGGCTGCAGGCTATGACAATTCGTCAGAAAAAAAGTACGAAAATTAAATCCTCAGGCTCGCAGTGCGGTGGAGTGGGATGGGGGCCAGTGACAAATCGAGCGCTATAACTGTTTGCTATTGATTTGGCTTTGTTCGTACGTCACACACACACACACATCTATCATTGTTTTATTATATTTTTTTTTTTGTGGGCTGTTAATTTCCATAGTGTTTACTTTTCATAAATTTAGTTTAACACAAATTTTATTGTAGCACACTTTAATCAATAAGTTTTGCAAATATTTGCGTAAATGACGACATTATCAGCTCACCTACCCCGCCCCTTCAGCTGAATTACTGATAAGTCGAGTTCTAAACTTACAATCGAAACTCGAAAGTGCACATACAAAAATATAACAATAATAAATACGGGTGCCTTTGTCATTGGCTCATTGAGTCACAACGAGCACAACATTTAATTTGTTGAGATGCCCACATCTAAAAGTAAATAATCAATAAATAATTGATAATGCTTTACTGATAACTCTTCTCTTTGTCATCTGCAGTCCGGCCAGTTTGCCGAGGATATGATACCCACAGTCGGTTTCAACATGCGCAAAATCACCAAAGGCAATGTGACAATTAAGGTTTGGGACATTGGCGGCCAGCCTCGATTCCGTTCGATGTGGGAGCGTTATTGTCGCGGCGTAAATGCAATTGTGTAAGCAATTAAGTCTTTAAGTCACTGTCATCCTCACTAACGTGATACATCGTATTCTAGCTATATGGTGGATGCTGCTGATTTGGACAAATTGGAAGCGTCGCGAAACGAATTACACTCTCTGCTGGACAAACCGCAGCTAAATGGCATTCCAGTGCTCGTCCTTGGCAATAAACGTGATCTTCCAGGTGCGCTGGATGAAACCGGTCTCATTGAGAGAATGTAAGTAGTCGACACATTATATATTATCACATTTGACTCATTATAAATTGTTACTTTAGGAATCTATCGAGCATACAGGACCGAGAAATCTGCTGCTATAGTATTTCGTGTAAGGAAAAGGATAACATCGACATAACGTTGCAGTGGTTAATTCAACATTCGAAAAGCCAAAGTCGTTAGATTTATAGCCTTCTAACTTTTACACACACACACACACAAACATAAGATACATAAGACACACATAACACACACATACACAAAATGTTAAGCACTCTCGCATACACACAATGAACAACTATATTAATTTGCAGTATATATATATACATATAACTAACTTAATTTTGGAGTAGGGTGTTAATTAATGTATCACAATGATTTTAAGGGCAAAAACTATGATTGTTTACATGTGTGTTTGTATGAAAATTCACTTAAATCTAAAGAAAATGGAAATGCGTTGGGGGTGCTCGTCATTAGGACCGAAAGTCTCGAATTTGTAGTTCACAAAAAAGCAGGCAAGATGTTAATTGAAAATATGCCAACGGATTCTGTTTAAGTCTAAATACACACACACGACACACACACTCCCACTTTGACAAATACAAACACATGTACACAGCGAGAAGTCGCATAGTATTTTGCATTAAGTGCTTTCCAACTCGATCATCTCCTAAAGTCGTTGAATTTTTTGTGTCTATTAATTTGTTGCTTGTATCAACAATAGTTAGTTAGCTTATGTTTAGTGTTTATTGGTGTGATTATGAAAATATTAATTTTTTATAATTTTTATATAGAAATATACAAATAGAAATTATATGATTTATATACCTGTAATTAAATACGCAAATATTTATTTATAATTTACATTTTTGCTTAGCGAAAATTTTTAAAAAGACGTTTAAAATTCTATTATACCACATTTATATATGTGTACATGAAAAAAGATGCGTGCAACAAAATGAATTAAGAAACAATCTTGATATGCTTTAAAGGTAAAATCATGCTAAAGGTCAAATAATAATCAATGATGAACTGTCAAAGAAACCAGTGTAATATACATCGATTGTTCTGTTTCTGAATAAGTCAATTTTGTAAATGTTAAATCCTTTGCTTTATCAAAACATTATGCAAGCGCCTTCACGCTTTTTATATCATCATCCATGTCCCCCTACACAATTAAATAATATTATTTATATTTTAATAACCAATTCAAATTATAAACAACTACAATATCTAATTGAAAATGGGGAAACCCCCGAGCGAGCATAAAAACTAATAAAGACTATTATATAAAACGAAAAATACCAAGAATCCTAGTAAGATGCTGCTAAATCGACTGTGAGATACTTACGTTGCAAATATTTCGAGAATAAAAAAATATGTGTTTTCAAATAACTCCAAAAGTATGTTATGATAATCGAGCCCAAACCAGAGGAAAGAGAGGCAAATTTATCTTTAAACTGGACTCCAAATGGTGCATTTACACTAGTTGACAAGCTTGTCAACGCCAGGTCAACGCACTTTTGCTTAGAGTTGACCGTTTACACTAGTGGTTAGCGTTTCTTGAAAATAACTATTGCTGAAAGGATTTTCTCAAATAATTGAAATAGAAGTTTGATTTAAATTGATAAGATTTATTGTTTTACAGCTCTACAGCAGAATCTTTTTTTTTATTTTTCTTTTCCTTTGAAAATAGAAAAACTTATATGATTTCATTTAATTAATAATTTATTAAATTTTTATAGTTTTATTTTAAATTCTTAGTATTTTATGTAGAGTGTTTTCCGTTGATTTTAAATGAATAAATAATTATCACATGCCATTTAAATTCTTTATTTCAATTTTAAGAATGTGTTAGAAGTGAGTAAAAATTAAGTGGTAAGTTATATTGAAAAAATAGTTTAAATACACTCTGAATTAAATTATTCGTTTTATTACAGAAAATAATAATAAATCTGATAACTATTTGTCCACCTGAAACCTGGTCAAACCCACCCAAATATGTATTCTCTGTGCAGTCATGTTTGATAAGAACATACAAAAACTTGAGTGCAACCCATGAATCACTGACAAGTGACAACATAGTTGTTGGCCTAGGCCCAAAGTGAGCATCAAATATTCTAAACATATATTGAAAATAATTTATAGTCGCATTTGAGGCGCTGCACAAGACTGGTAGGTGGTAGCTGGCCACCCAGTTGTCGGGGGCAGTCGAACAATTGATCGATGCCTCGCAAATGCGAACGAATATGAACGCATAAATACTCTTAACTGGCTGGCGGGACACGAAACCCAAACGAGAGCCCTTTACTGCAGACGGTAGCAGAGTCGAGGCTAATTAGGAATTCTGTGTGCAGAGCGAGAGTCGGAGACGGAGGCAGAGGCAGAGGCTTCCAGGAATACGTGTCAAGTGTTTGGTTAGATTGCACTCTCTTGTCTTGGTGCACAACTGTCTTTTGGTTGTAAATTCATTCGTCTTCTTGGGCTCCCTAGCACGAGCCGTCCAGCCGTCGATCCGTGTGACTCATGAACAAATATTCTCATGCCTGGCGTGGTTTCCTGCTTCCTTTTGGGCTGCGCATCAGGTTTGTTGCCTAAGTCTTTTGTTTTGTACCCCTCGTCTAATAATTCAAATTGAGTTAATTACACTTTTAAATGCTGGAAATTAACATTGCGCCGATAAGAATCTCGTTTGCTTGTTTAGCCACAAGCCACAAGCCACTAACTTGGCCATAACTACAACGACGTGCCCCAAAACTGGACAAGCTCATAAATTTTCATAAACATAACAAAAAACTAACATTACACTACAACAAAAAAACACAACTAACGAATAAACAAACACATATACAAATACATAATTTTAGATATATGTTGTGCACAACAACAACAACAAGCCGTAATACCAAAGAGATCTTTTAAAAACTAAAGTTCTGTTTAATTTTTTAAGCAACTTGTGCGACTTGTGCTGATTATTTAATGACAATAAAACATGCCCAAAAGCCCTGTTGTTGCCAAAAAAATAAAATAAAAAAGATAAGCTGAAAAAACAGCAACAACTTTTAAATATTTGCAAGCGAACAAGATCATTTGTATGCGCCACCACAAACGCCATCGACATCAACATCGCCATCGGAATCGCCATCGCCATTGCCATCGGCATCGGAATCGCGAGTTGGACTCAGGTCTCAGTTTCAGCCGCGTGACTACTTTGAAGAAAAGCCGTCAAGCCAAAACCTGGGCGGGGTGTTGACCATAAATATGCGCAGACATTAACGCGTTTTAATATAATATATTAATTAGCCAATGCCAATATGGCAACAACAGCGCAACCTGTTGCTGTCAGCAAATCGCATAGATTAACTAATTGATGTGGTTATCGCTCTCTTTTTGTATTTTGGGTGTGTTTTTGTTTATTTGTTGAGACATTGAAATTATGCCTGAATATATTTTAATTGAAAGCACAGTGGCCACAGTGCTCGAAATGGGGGCCCACCAAAAGTGTGTCTGCCCCCAAAAACATGCTGTGCCACCTGAAAAGTTCCTGGAACTGCAGCACTAAAAACAAAACCAAACTCTTGGCTAAAACAATAAGCCAAACAAGAGGTAGAGGTAGCGGGCATAAAGTTCAAGCCTTAACAAGATGAACAAAAGGCTCACTCTGAATGTGACTCTGACTCTGCCTCTGACTCTGTCTGTGGCATCTGCCTCCTTGCCTCCTTGCCTCCATGCCCCGTTCTACGTTCGCGTATTTGCCAGACTCGTGGGCAACAATTTTCATGTTTCTCCTGTTGTTTTTTTCTGTTTTTTTTTTTTGGTTTGAAAGTTGCCTGTCGGTAGCAACAACAACAAGAACAACAGCAGGATACGCTGACAACAACAACAATAACAACAACGACTTGGCCTGACAACCAGCAACAAATGCAAATAAGTTTGTCTCCTCACTGGCTTTTCTGCTGAATTTGACCAAGTTGGAGTCCGCCTATGTCTGATTTCCACCTTCAGCTACAAGTGTGTTTCTCCCTCTCGCTCTCTTTCTTTCCCTCCCTCTCTATCCATCTCTCTCTCCCTTTGTAGTCGTCTCTTGTGTGATTTATCAGCTTTTATCGCCTGCGCCATTTGCCTTGGGAGTTGCCTAGGCCATAGGTGAACCATAATTCACGCAACAACTTCAGCTCGTTGCCAATACCATTGCCAATGCCAATACCTGGCTTGCACTAATAAAGTTCTCAGGTGTGAAGATGCTGCATCTTATTCGCTCTTTCTCTCTCTGTGGCAGCAACACTCGCTTTAATTGATGACAACATATTGGAATTTTTGTTGGTATTTTTGCGCTCAAGTTGTCTTGTCGCCTTATTTCACACTTGCATTCCCTGGGCCCAAAGAAAGAGATAGAGAGAGAGATCGGAAGAGAGAGAGAGAAAGAGACTGTTGTGGACAGAACTGAGCTCCAACTGAAATCTCCGGCTGTGTGCGCTGAAATCTGTTAAATAATGAAACATTTGCACGATACTGGAAATCGTATCGGGCCAACTCCTTAGCCATAGCCAAAACACACAATCCACAATCCCACAATCCTCAATCCTCGAAACCGCAAATCCACAATCCTACAGTTTTGTTGGTTTGCTGGTGCAACATATCGTACAAGATTTCCGGGAATTGAAAACTGCTAAAAATCGTGTTTGATTTTATACGCTCGCTGTGTGTATATATGTGTGTGTTTGTGTGTGTGTGTGTATGTGTATCTTTGGTGCATGCAACACTGAGCTTGGAATTGGAAGCTGTAGCCTGTGATACCTGTAGCATCTACGATATGCGTCGTGGTTCAACATGCAATCGCAACAAAACGAAAGCAGCTTGTTAACTAATTAAAACCAAAATATATGCAAATCAAAGGCCACTGATAGGAAGGCAGGACAGGAGAGGACAGGACAGGACAGGAGAGAAACCAGCCACAGTAAACCACCACAAACACACATATACATACATACATACATACATACATGTTGGTCTTAGTCCAATTTTATTTTTGGGCTACTGTTTTGTTGTCTTTGGGCAATTAAGTGAAGTTCGAGCTGGTATCGAATTCGGAAACTGAGACTGCCATAATGCGACAAAACTAAATAGCACAAAGCGCATTGTGCAAAAATTAATTGCATCATTTTGGTGGTCCTTCTGTATGGCCAATGACGAGCCACTGGAGTCAGCACTGCAATCAATTCAAATGGATTTCACTCGAAGCAATGGGGATACAATTTACGACAATGCCTCCAACTCGAAGCAGCTTCTGCTCAACTCCTTTGGCTTTGGCTTTGCCTTTTGGAGCATTTTTATTGGGTTCATTGTCGAGTATGAGCAGCATCCCAGGGGCCCTTAGAAGGGAGCTCAGGGGCTCAGGGGCTCAGGCGAGGGCGTCTGACCGTCGTCGTCTTTTGGGTTTTTGGCTGCCAAGGTGCGGGACATATGTAAAACAAGCCATGAACAACCACAGAGTCAGAGTCCAGAGTCAGAGTCTGGCAATAAGGATTCGGAAGTGAAATTTATTTTGCATACTCGTATCGTAGCATTGTCTTCACTCCAATCGATTGCAAGTGCTCTGTCGTGCTCCTGGGAAACTTTTGCGCGTCGCATTTATCAAGGGGCCAAGTCAGTTTGGTATTGGTCTCTGCCTTTGCATCGATTGTCACTGGGAAATTATCCAATTTTGTTTAGTTTCGCATTCAATTGCGGCTGTCAATTTACAAGGCAGATTCGCCTTTGGTCGGGCCCGGGACGAGTAGCTGTCATGGTGATGAATGCCAGCAACAACTGGTTGTGTGGTCTTTCAGGCCAAGTCCAAGGGGAAAGCTAGGGGATAGGGGCAAGAGTCGAGGCATGGCTATCTACATTTCAATAAAAATCATAATCGCCAGCGGCTGATCAGCCAACGATCCCTTAGTCCGTAGCTAACCCTTCATAACGCCTTCTTACCCCCGACAATTGCTTCCGGAGAGATGGGTGCCAAGTCAAGCCAGAAATGTACACAGAGCAAAAAAATCAAGTAATTTGTACAATTGAAATTTATAAAGTCAAGTAAAATAAATTAAATTTATTAAAAATAATGATAATAATTCATGCATCACATTAGATTGTAGAAAAAAAAATTGTAAACTTGATTGAAAATAATCTTAAAACTGAAAACTGAAGCTTAAATTATTGTAATTTGCTGCTATTTCCATCTTTTTAATAATTGTAAATTGTATAATATAAATATTATTTAAAAAAGATCAATGATTATAATAGTGACTTGTGCCTTATATAATAAGCTTTAGCTTGTAGCACTAGCAATCGAAATAATGAAATTAAATTTTAAGTATTTTGATCTTATTTCAGTATAGGTATATTGTAAGTAGTATTTTCTAACTTAAAATTACTTTACACAATTTAATGAATTTACAAAACAACAATTCACGATACCTAAGAAATGATCAAAATCCTATGTTAAGCTATGGTGTTACTAACTAGACTAGCTACAAACAAATTTAAGTGAAATTCAAGCAAAAGTAGTTTTTGTGGCATCCCTGATAGTCTTAATTATCATTTAATTATCGAAAAGTACTTAAGTCGAGTTCATTCGACTTTTTTTCTCTGTGTAATGCCGCCTCTTACACATTTTACTTTTTTCGTTTTATCATTGATCATTTATGTTTTATTTTTTGTATTTTTATTAATTGCATCAAGATCAACAGCAGCAGCGAACGCCGCCAGCGCCAAAGTTGTGAAAATTCGCGTATGATAAAAAAATACAAAACAGAAATTTCGCTAATGAGTATTTACCTTTTGAACAGGAGAGCGGGTTATTTGGGCATGCTTTTGGTATGGTATATGTATTATAGTATGGTATGTTAACGGGGCGTATGCTTAATGCTAGATTAATATCGCAAAATTTCATGTGCGCTGAACTTAACGGCTGATCGCTCATAAAATTAATCAAGCTGCTTTAGGCTACTTGCAATGTTGCAACGTTGCAACGTTTACGTTTTACATTTCCTTTATTTTTTCTCGGTGTTTTTTTTTCGCTTTTTTGTAGTCTGCATTTTTTTTTGGGCTGGCTGTTATTATTTTCACATACTTTGGTGGGATTTCCTTGACTTAACAAATTGCTTTTGTTATCGATGCAGAGCAAGAGTTGAATGCACTCCTCCTTCGCCTTTCCCCTCTCGCATCCCCGCCCCGTCTTTAGCTACTTGCCACTCACGTACAAGACACTCGAATCGATCGATCGCTCGATCTTGGACTTATCCAAGTCCCAACGACGACGTGCCATTTGTTACATTATAAAATATATGTACATAATCATAAATTTGTGTTGTTAGCCAGGCCAATGCATTGGGCCATAAATATCCTAGATAGAGAGAGAGAGACGCCTGATGGACTCGACTTGATTGTCATTTGTGGGACCAGCGTTTGCATAAGTTCATCGCAAAATGTCAATTTTAATTGAATTTCTATTGTACACGGACCAATTCGATTTATGTCCGTCTGTTTGGCAGTTTGACTGTCGCTTTTAATCGTAATAAACATGTCAGCAGCAAACACAACCAACTAATTTGAGCGCTAGTCCAAAATGTTGCCAGTTTCTGCTCCTGATGCTGCTGTTGGCCATCTGAAAAACCTGCTTGTGCCACAGATCTTGTCTTTGGATGCTGCAACCGCTGTACGAACGATGTTGCACTGCAGAAGCTGCTGCTGTAACCAATCCCAGGCACTAGCTTAATGCCATAATTTATGCGCACAACTCGCTTTGCTTTTGTTGGCTCCGCCTTTTGGCCAATCAGCGTTCGAGCCACTTTGCAGCTTGGTCTAGTCTGCAGCATACAACTGCATCTTTAACGGCATCTATATACGAGTACTTTCCCCAGACCAGTCTTGTTAATGGTGTGAAAACATCATAACCAGACAGTTGCTACTATTAGCTTATCAGTCTCCTTTAAACGAATGTATCTGTCGTCTTCCAGAGCTACCAATCTATGAATTCACTTATTTTTATAAAATAAACAACATTTATTGATATCTCTAAATTACTCTTAATTTGATCAGACAATACTATTATTCAATTATTTATCAGATTCCAAAAGATGTTATAAATTTAGTTCATAATTAAAAGTTTCTCATTAAAAACATATTTTGCTAAATTTTCTACGATTTCAATAAGTATTATTTATTAATTTTTATGATAAAATTTTAAAACAAAAGATTTTATTTATTTGCATTATAAATATTAAATTAAATAAATATTTGTGTTACTATAGTTGTTTAAGCAGAACTGCAATAATAACCAAGCTCTTTTGTTAATGATAATAATTGTAAAACAAAACGAAGAAAAATTGTCAGCTTATTTATAAGATAAAACTGATTGGCTTATAAAGTTATGGTTTTATATTTGTATGTCATCCAATAATGCTTACGTAATTTTCTAAGATCTGTGTCAAAGATGAAACGTTTGATTACATGTATCTAAGATATATATACACAAATATGTATGATATACTAGTATTTAATTTGTCATACGATTGGCAACACTTTGATCATTAAACTGATATTTAGATGTGTGTTTAACACACATGTTGCAAGTCACATGTTCAACATGTAATGTGATCATTTCAATTTTCGTTATAGATTTTACTCCTGTTAACACTATATGCTGAAATGCTGTATTGGCAAATCAATTGATCAGCATACCCTATTAAAGAAAGATTTCATTCGATTAATTAATTTCATTCGCTTGGATTTGAAAGGTTTAATAAATGCATTATCTTAAGTTAGATTCATTAACAGATTGGAAATTTTGGTAATAAGTAATAGGCTTAAGAAATCAAGGAAAGATTTAAAAAAATTGTGAAATAAACTTATAAATTGTTATTCAAAACCGAGACTCGAATTAAAACCTAAAGTAGAGGGGTTCGAGCCTTCTCCAAAATTATGGAGGTTCGTAGTCGTGGTTATTGTTTCTCCTTTTTTTCACTTTCTTTCTGGCTACTTCTGGTTGTTGCTGTTGTTGTTGCTGTCGCTGGTGTTTTTGTTTGTTATTGTTGATGGCACGCTGCGGAAACATGAATTACAAATTTCAGTTCCAATTTGGCTCGCATGGAATTGCACCTGCTGTTGACCGGAGAGTGTGTGTGTGTATGAGTGTGTGAGTGTGAGTGTGTGTTGGCTGCCCCTGCGGCTATTACGCAAGCGATGCTGATGAAGCAATAAAAATGCAGCGCGTGCCAGAAGAAGAAGCCGCCAAAAAGGTGCAAGGTGCATCAGCGCAACACAAACGCTTCCCAGATACACGTACCACAAATTGTAATTAAATGCCACAGTCAAATACAGAAAAAATACAACAACGACAACGACTACTAAACCAGATTAGGAGGAATGTTGACTGTGTCCCGATCTCGTCCTAAGCTGCCTTTGCCAGCGGATTAATGAATTTCTCGTTTTGCGCTTGACTGACAAAAACCGCAACAATTTGAGGCAAGACAAAGAGGGAGCGAACGAGAGAGACAGAGAGAGAGATATATATAGAGATTCTCGAATTGTGGTTCGCATTGATTTCTACAGCGATTTTACGGCTGATTGGCTAATGGGCTAAACGGCTTTTCAAGTGGTTGCAATTGCCAGTTGCAATTGTCCGTTTGTCGGATTTACGATTTGTTGGTTTTTCTTTTTGTCAATTGCCAATTGATCTTTTGGGCAATTGATCCGCTTTACGCATTTTTGGGGTGCGTGCGAAAATAAAATAAGAGTATGAGTTGAGAAAAAAAGCGAAAGTAATGTGCACACATAAATTTTAATTGATACGCGATTGCCATCTAAATGTTGTATTAATTGTGAGTACATATACAACACATATATTTTGTCTCTCTGTCTGCTGGCCGCTGATAGCCGCTGGTCTTACTTACTCTTGCCTTAATTGCAGCTTACAGCTCACAGCTTACAGCTTACAGCTTTAGCCGGCTTTTGACTTGAAATGGCGTTCCGAAAATTGATTTCGAATGGTCGAAGTTTACGAGTCGCCGTAAAAAATCGAATCAAATCGAATCAAATGCAGGCAAATCCTCAGAGCCAGCGCACGTGTAAATAAATAGCTAACGGCAATCCTTTGACCTCTGTTTAATGTCCGATGACCGTTGTCTGTCCGCTGTCCATTATCTGAGCTGCCCAAAGCTGGCCAAAAGGGTTTCCATATTTGTCCACTAATCCCAGTCAATAAAACACACACAATTTCAGTGGAAAACGAAAGAAAAAAAAAGGTTGACTCTATATACTTTTCAATTGCGATTTGAGCGTTGTCTTGAGTCCGAGTTGGAGGTGGGTGAAAGTGGCTGGGTTTAGTGGTCAGTGCTTCCTTTTAGTGGGTGGTGCATATCTGCACAGTGTAGCTAAATAAATAAGAATTGTGCCAGTTGAACTGTGCGACAACGACAACGACAACGTCAAGTTTTATGTTTGTTTATCGCCAAACTGAAAGCTGGACACTCGCAAACTGGACTCTTTCTCTATCTCATCCACTCTTTCTCCCCCTCACTCTGTCCCTCTCTCTCTCTCTATGTCAATTTGTTTGCCTTGGATTTATGCGCTGACTTTGGCTATTTATTTTGTTGAGCCATTTTCTTGATTTGGCAATTTTGTACGCATTCAAGCATGTAATTGAGTTGGCAATTTTTGAGGATTGTACTGGGAGTTGAGCCTCCTCTTCTGATTTTGTGACCCATCAAATGTTGCAGCTACTAAGTTTTTAGTTATAAGTACTATACTTAGTTATAGCCCGAAATGAAGATGTATATCGCGTGAGACACAACGCATGTAGCTAAAGCTACCTTCTTTTTTTGTTTGCTATGTTTATGGCCCATAACTGGCCTAATTAAGGGAATTGTCAAGAATGCAATTGCAACAGCAATGGCAATAACAACTGGCAGATTTTCTGTGTGTTGCATGTCGCCAGGGTTCAGTCGCCCATTTAATTGCCATGTTGTGCACTGAGAGAGAGAATGACAGCATTTTGGGAGCCTGCTGAAATGCGAAAACCGCACGTAAGGCGACAATTACTTGCTGGCAACATATTGTGTTGCTGGCAACATGTTGCCAGACACCAACTATTTGGGATGTTGCGAGAGCCGCACGTAAGGCGACAATTACTCGTATGAAGTTGCTAGCAACATATTGTGCTGCTAGTTGCTAGCAACATATTGCCAGGTCATCTATTTGGGATGTTGCGTAAGCGAGTTTGTTATAAACCTGACACAAAGTGGCATAATTACATGTTCTGATGACAAGGCACAGGTAAGAAATGTTCACGCGCTCGTTGCTCTCATTAGGAGGGGCAAGGAGCAGGGAGTAGGGAGAAGGGAGGAAGGGAGGAATGTCAAGGAATGCTGCACGAATGCGCCACGTTTAACTAGCCCAAAAGGAATGACCAAAACAGGCAATTGCATTTTTGGTTACATTTCGCTCACGTTTCGGCTGCAATTAAAAACGTTGAACAAAAATGAAAAACCAAAAAGAAACAACAACAACAAGCAGGAGAAACAGAATACAAAGCGGAGGCGCAAAAGGCCGCGTTTAGCCAACTATGAAGATTTAGATAAGCGCCTCATTTTGCTAGGCCAGGCCAAGTTACTCGCCCTGGTCAGTTGCCTGTCTGGCTTTGGGTTTGGGTTCGCCTTTTTTTTTCCTTTAATTTTCCTGTGTCCACGTTTTCCATTTCATTTCGTGTGTGTTTTGGGTTTGGGTTTCCATTTGGCTAAATTGTCACATGGACCTTGAGTGTTTTACTCGCACACTTGCATTTTAATTACACAAGACATACACATATTTACGAGGGTGTAAATTGTATCCCTTCTCCCGTCTCCGTTTTCCCTTTTCCGTTCAGTCCTCAGCTGCATCCAAAATTTATGTTTTATAATGTTATTTTAAATGTTGCACATTCGCTTTTCCTAATGACTTTTCAGTTGGTCTTGCATTGAATTAATATACCCAGTATCATTTGTTGGACATGGACAGCACAGTTCGTACAAATTGTATGCCACCCAATCAAAGCAAATCGGCACCCACCAACCACCAACAACCGAACCAACCACCAACCACCGCAGACTTAAAGACGACGGCGATCCACAGTGATCCACAGTGGGTCTGCTGCAGTACGTCGTGGTCGTTGGCAATCATCGCCAGCTGTAATGATTGCAAACACAATCTGGCCATGTTGATCTTTAGGCTCAAGTCTAGGCCCAAGTCGAGACTCGAGTCCCAGGCCGAGTTGAGCGCACGCCGCTCAAGTTTTCCGCAGAATTTCCCTCAGTTTTTCTATTGCCGCCGCAATGTTGTTGTTGCTGTTGTTGCTGTGGTCATGACTTGGGCGACTGAATAGAATTTCAACAATAATCGCAGCGAGCAGCTAACAAACCAGCAAACAAGGCGAAAACAACACACAAAACAACAACAACAACAATAAAAAGACTGGGTATCATCATAATCATAATGCGCATAAGCCGCGTGGCAAGGCTAAAGGTGGGCTCAGGGGGAATCGGGCATTCATTCCAACGAATTCGCAATTCTGCGAAATCAAATTGCACAAATATTTCTCTTTCTCTCTCTCTCTCTCTCTCTTTCTCTTATGCAATGCAGCAGGGGGAAGCCAAGGGGAGTGTCGACTACGAGCTGTGTCGATCCCCCAGTTGCCATTGCCAGATGGGCCCAACTAAGTAACTGTTGGAGTAGGAGCTGGAGGTTGCCCCGCTGCCATTGCGGTGGCCATTGTTAGACATAGACACACAGACACCACTGAAGATCGCTCGCCCAGAGGTTTTGCAGGTTTACACGTGGACAGAAAATGCGAAAAGTGTTTTTTCTCACTTGCAGTGGAACTCGAAGTGTAGAAGTCAATGTAACAAAATAAAAGTAATTTATAAATATTAATTAAATCAATATTAATTTTAAAAGAGTAAAAAGTTCGGTTTCGCCCCCGGGTGGACTCGAACCACCAACCTTTCGGTTAACAGCCGAACGCGCTAACCAATTGCGCCACGGAGGCAGTTGACGACCAACCGGCAAAATATGAAAAATATGTTGATTACTAAAGAATTTCACAATAGTGAAAGCTTATCATAGTTCGGTTTCAAGTATTTATATATAGCTTACATACCTATGCCCGTTTTTTCAATGTCTAAATAAGGTGTTTAATTACTATTGTATTTGACATAAACTCGAAATTATTTGGTAAATAAAACGTATACATACATTGAAAAAACGGCCCTTACTCTAGTAGCGATCACAATGGAATGCGAACATTATTTATTTGCATATTACTTTTTTTTGGGACGATTAATTCTGATTTATACTGACTTTTATTTTAAGACGCATAAACAGAAGCAAAGTTCCTTACTGAACAGTTAATAACAGTGAAAGCTCTAGAAAATCATAACTTTTCCATTTTGAGTGAAGAAATTTAACCACTGGAATTAAATAAAGGAATAAAAAGGTAAACTATGTTTACTAAGATAAATATATTTTTATGGTAATATTTTAAATAATTTAAAAAAGTATAAAAAAGTAACTTCAATTTCGATCCTGCCAGGAGTCGAACCTGGAATCTTCTGATCCGTAGTCAGACGCGTTATCCATTGCGCCACAGGACCGTTGAGCAACTCGATTCTACATATGACTCATGTAATACTATATAGGCAAATTTCAAGTTCTATAAATAGCTTAAGATAATTTTGCTTGCGCTGTGCGTGCTTATTTACATATCATTAATGTTCCCATATTAAAATTGATAGAAGAGAATATTCTGGTTTTCGTTTACATTAAAACAGTTTCTATGATCGTTCGTAGCTCGTAACTGGTTTGTGTATCGTGTAAACGTTGACAGCGTCTTGCAGTCTCCTGTGATAAGCTCGAAATCAACCGCATCGTCGTCGTCGTCGTTGTCGTCGTGGTGGCAGCGACCGCCACTGTGGCTGTGGCAGAGTCCAATCCAATCGGCATGGCAAGCCTCGCCGTCTGTGGAATTACCAGCCAACTCTAATCTCTCGACAATTGTGGGCGCACACAGAGAGAAATCATTCGAAGAGGAAATGAAATTGCAATGCAACTTGGGACCAGACTTGTGGAGGATTCAGCAACAGGCGGAGGAGGAGGAGGAGGAGGAGGAGCAGAAAAAGGAGGAGGATAACAGAAACGGAGACCCCAAGCAGTCTGCGAGGCTTTCTTAATGTTCCAGTGTCTTGTGTGACTCTCTGTTTTGGGCCATGGGCCATGTTCCCCCTCTATGCTCCTGATCTTTTCCGTCTCCTTCTGCTTTTGATCGTGTCTGGACCTCTTCTAACTGGAGAGAATTCCTTTAAATGGTTTTCGTATCATTTTTGTGCAGCAGTTGTGCTCAAATGAATCATCCCAGCTCGAGTCAGACTCCTCCCCGCTGTGGCGTCGAGTGCTGCACTGTGCTTATTGCCAGCATCCAACCGCGCCAACTCCGCTCCGCTCCGTCCGCTCCGCTTCGTTTCGATCCGATCCGATCCGAGAGACCTGCAACAAGATGTGTGAATTTCTGAATCCAGCTGCCACTCGAGTCGGACCCGATCTCTCTCTGGCGAAAAGAGTGAAAATTTATTGAGCTGTGGGCGCGCATTATTCATGCACCACAGCAGCACCACCGACTGCACTGCACCACCAACTAACCGGCCTGTGCCGGGTCCCAAAAGTAGGCGACACCCGTCGCCGCTGTTGCTTGGGGACCTCGACGCCGTCAGTTTGGGTTAACAGGTTAATGTTGTCCACGGTCCGAAACCAAGAAAATAAAATATATACAAAAAAAAACAAAATAAAAATAACTATGCGCTATTGTTTCACATGCTCAAGACCCAGAGACTTGGCCAGAGATTAGAGCCAGATCAGAGGACAGAGCCAAATCAGGCCACTTATCGCCTGTCAAATGGAATCGATGATACGGTTGTTGCTGTTGTTGCGGTGGTTGCTCCTAATGATGACGAGAGTTGTTGCCCCGTGTTGCTGCAGCGATATCTGCATCTAATCATCTCTGTTGCACACTCTGCCAAAGGTGTTGCAAGCTTATCACCTGGCTCGGTAATTACAACAGAAATGCTGTCGAAAACAATAATTCGTTTGGCTTAATTTCTGAGAAAATGTTATTTATGCCTCTTTGCAGCATTTGGCAGCAGTTAAAGTGGCAAGCGTCGGGAATCGAACTTCATGCTTGGGGCGCGTTTATCGTGTTGCATCAATAAATTGCGAGGCGAGCAAGTAGAAGCAGCAGGAGCAGCAATCGCAGGTATCAACATTTCATAATATTTACAATAAACATGCAACTGCGACCCAAGAAGGATTCTCGCTGTTCTCAAAGTCCGGTTTTTGGTAGCAGCAGCAGCAGCAGCAATCACAGACAAAGCGATCCACAAAGTGTTGCCCAGTTGCTGGCAACATTTAGCGCATCATGTTGCGTGAAATTTGACACTTTACCAATGTTGTTGCTGCTGCTGTTGCTGTTCCTCTCAGCGATGACGACACAGTCAAGTTGCCAGACACACGGGCAACATTTGAGTTTTGTCTGCTGTGGTTGCTGTTGTTGTTGTTGCTGTTCCTGTTGCTGCTGTGTTTGGACCTTATTTATGTGCGTCAGTTTTACAGGCAAGCCAACTGTAGCTGTAGCTGCTTGGGGCTACCGAATTTATGTGCCTTTGTCATATTTGCTTGCGGCCTTATAACAATAATACACAAATATGGCCAATGCGTTGTCAACAACAACGCAGCTAAATGTCTGCGACCTCAGTCTCATTGCATGCCATGCAAAAACACACACACAATCAAGCGACAAATTGATCGCACTCTGAGATAGCCCAACTCCTGTTCCAACTCCAGCTTCAACTCCAACTCCAACTCCAGCATCAACTGCAACTGCAACTGCAACTCTGCATAGGCCTACACAAGGCAATGGACAACGAAACTAATATCTGTGCAATTGCCAATGCCAATATTCCTATTTAATATGCCACGAATTGACATGGCCGTTGCCATTAAGCATTTGATATGGTCAGGCCTAGACACAGGCACAGGCCTATTCACTGGCCAAATACCCAGGCTCCAACTTCAACTCCAACTCAGAGCCAAGTTAGGCCTATTGGACATGTTGTGACATTAAAACGGCCAATTGCCAATGGCCTGTGTGTGTGTGTGGGGCTTAATTTAATCAAATTAGCTGAGAAATGAAATTGTTTGTTGTTGGCCATTTAGTTAATCAGAATCTAAAACAAATTATGACACAGCTCAAATTTCATGCGTAATGCATATTGAAATTGCAATTGTAGCCAAGCATATGTCATATACCAATTTATATAATTAATAACGTACACACACAGATACACAAATTTGCAATTTAATTAGGATAATTTCTAATTAGAACGATGTGTTGCTGTCGTTGTGGTTGTGGTTGTTGGCGTTGTCCTATCGCCCAATCGCAAGCCAGCTACAAAAGCCATATTTCTCTCTGTGTCTGTGGTTGTGTGTTTAAACTGAAATTTAATTGAAATTGTGGCTGTCATTGTAAAATTAATTAATAGATATACATACTTTGGTAGAGAAGCAATTACATTTAACAGCTGCCTGGCCAACTGCATTGATGAGCTTTGCCAATGATGTGCAGCCTGATAAATAAGTAACTACAAACATACTGTACTGTACTGTACAATACAATACATGTATTGTAATGGCTCTGCAGATTATAACTGTGCTTCCAATCTACACCAACTTGGCTAATTAAATTGGTTTTGCTGTTGTTGCCGTTGAGGCGTCGGCGTTGAACTAAGCTATATTAAAATCCATTTAAATCTAACAAATGTATCGATATTCATTGGACCAATGCTCCAAATGGAGTCGAGAGTGGACATTGTGGCCTATCACAGTTAATCATCTAAAGAAGCATTTGTTTGTTTGTGTTTGCGTCTGTATTTGTATCTATATCTATGTATCTATGTATCTGTGTATCTGTTTATGTATTCGTTTTGTGCGTGGCCGTTGCTGTTGCTGTTGTTGTGTGTCGCCATTGTTGCCCATACATTTCCAATCAGATAAACTTGCAGCCGAACGCACGAGCGCACAAACCATGGCCAACTGGACTTGGCCCAAAAGGAAGAGAAGGAGCTGTTGCTGCTCCACGGGTAGGAGGGGATGAAGGAGGTGTAGGTGAACGCAAAAGGCCCCAAATGTTATCAGTATGCTGTTTGCCACACAGCTACTAATTAGTTAATGCATGACCAAATGCTGCTTTGTTTGTCCCAATATATAAAGCCCAAAATATATACAAATGGGAATATCAGCATTATAATACCCCCGTTTATAGTAGCAAGTATATGAAATATGCATCTGTAGCTTAACTTAATCGTTTTCATTCAATACTGCATCTTATTGAAAACAATAGTCTGTTTAATATCTGCTTATAAATTGGATTATATTTTAAAGAACATCAGATCTTGCTATATTGTAAGTATAAATGAATTTTTTTCCTTGAAAATAAAGGACATTAGCACATTAAAAAAAAAATAAGTTGATAGTTTGCTTCTATTTAAAAAGTTATGAAGTTTTTTTTTGGATGAGAATGATTTTACCATTTATGTTTATTGTATCACCTTGCTACGAAAATGCTTACGTACTTTTTATTATATTCTACTTTATTTTATAAATAAAAAGATTTTTAATTACAGAAAAAAATTGGTAAAAGGTAAATTCACTTTTAAAATAAGAAGAAAAAAGGAATTGAGTATTATAAAGATTATCATTTCTGAATAATGTTTTAAGGTCCATTTTGATGGAAATGATAACAATATAAGTCATTCTCATAATAGCTGTTATATTATAAGTTTTCAATGAGCATTTTTATATGACTCTGAAATATTGCAAAATAAATGTTTCGAAAATTAGAAAAATGTTTCTGACTCGTTAAGTAAGCTTAAATTAATTTTATATTAAATTTTAGATATGTTCCATTGCTATGGTTAAAAGTAGAAATCGAAGTGCTGCCGTCGCATTCTCCAAATCAGATAAGTTCTAATGCTATGGACTAGTCTGTGGCCAGGCGACTAATTAGTTAATGCATGCCTAAATATTTGTGACTGCTGCTTTGTTCACAGACCCCATTGATTTATGCCCATATTTTGTTTTGGCTGGTTTATAAGTATGTTTGGTTTCGGTTATTGTTAGGGTTATGGTTAGCTGCGTGTCTGTTGAGTTTTGGAGTTGGTGGAATGAGCATTTCCCAGGCATTTTCAATATGCATATGTTTGCTTATCGCAGATGTTGATTAACTGATTTATATGACCAGGCCATTGCGAGTCATTTGTAATGCATTGATCACCACATTTGGGACAAAGAGAGGGACAGACTGTCCTGTCTGTCTGACAGACAACAGTTTAGCTAATGGTTAAGGCAACACATTCTTAGTTTCAGGTTAATTGCGCAGTCAATAATAAATTCGACCGAATTAACTGAATCATAATATAATTATATAGCAATTAGGGGCGTGGTCAGTTGGTATCATTGTCACATGTTTATTTAAAAGACAATTAAGTAAAACAGAGGAAAAAATCCCAAATGCTGCAGGGAATTCATGTGATGCTGCAACATTCGATCAGTAAGTTGAATATGGCTGCGATATCATATCATTTTATAATTGTTGTGCTTGGCTGCATTTAACGTGCATTTAATTGCAGCTCAATTACACTCACACACACACTTGTGACCAAAGATACACTCACAGTGATAAGCATGCAATGGCAATCGTATTTGTTCTATTATATAAAATAGTAGTAGATGCTTGATGAGCCTTGCATGTGCCTGACGGACAAACTCCTCTAGCCCTTGGCATGCAAAAAAATTGTTAAAATTAAATATATACTATATTTAGCACAAGGTGCAGCAGCGGAAGCGGATGCCAGGTGACAATTAATGCGCACTGATACGTTGCTCACCACAACAATGTGGCAGCGATTCCAGCTGTAATCAAATTTTTGCCTAGCTGGATGTCTCTTTATGGCCGACAGACACGCGCTGGCCATTAATTAGCGCTAGAGCTAACTCGATGGCTGTTAAAGTAAAAAGCCCAGTCAGCCAGCGGTAGTCTAGTTTTTAAGTGGTCATAATCTGGCTATAAGTAAAGGTACTTACTTATGCATGAGTATGTCTTTTATGCGATGTGCGCTTTATGACTTGCCGACGCACTCGTAAAACAAAAGACTTAGGCAACGAACTTTCTTAAGTTCTGATGTTGCTGTTACTGTTGTTGTTGTTGTTACTGGTGTCGTACACTCGCGTACCAATAAATTAACATGCCATTTCACGCCTCAATACAAGCAACTGTGCGTCCAGCTCATAATTCATGCGCTCAATAACAACAAATGCTGCATAACAAATGACCAACTGAGGCAAAAGACGTTAGAACACCGAGCCACAATCGATAGAGAGAGAGAGAGGGAGAGGGATAGAGAGGAGTGCGACTGCACGTTTTGTATTGAAGACGCATCGAAATTTAAAGAGCAATTCATAAGCATAAATGGGCATTTATAAAGACATTGCCATACAATTGGCTTTGACTTTTGGTTCTCTCACTTCGAATTCGAGTCCGAGCTCGATATCGATTTCGATTTGTGTCCAATCATCTGGTGGCAATTAATCAAACTCTGCCGTCAGTTACCGTTCTAAAGTCTCACTCACAATTATTATTATTACTCATATTTGTTTTTTTTTTCATAAATTATTTTATTTATTTTTTTGTTGTTGTTGTTGTTTGTTTTGTTTTGTTTTTTGTTTTTTTTTTTTTAGATTTTTCGTATATATTTTCTGGTGATTGCCTTTAAATTTAAATAAACGTATGTTTTATATATATTCAACTATCAATATGGCCAATTACAATACATTAATTATCGCATATGCTTACAACATACTTGTAGTACATACATACAAACACATATACAAATACATGTGTCTGTGTAATTCTATAGGTAAGTATACATATACATATTACATTTATTTGTTTAAACCTCACACATAAATTAAGTTAAACGCTAAATTTTCATTATATTTACACAGAACTTAAGCGGTTATTTCATGTTTTATAAATACTTTTTGCTAAAATTATACAAAAATTGCTAACAAATGTTTTAGTTTTCTTTTAAATTTGTTGTTTTTATATGTTACAAATTGCCTTTAACATTGAATTAATTTAAACGTACTTTTTTTGTTGTTTATTTATAAGACTTCGGCATAAATATTAAACATACTCATGTATACTATTTATATACAAGTTTTTATATATGTATGTATATGTATGTGTGATGTTAAAAATACATACAATGCTTGTCTTTTGACTTTCATTTGAATTTCTTTACTTTATTTTTGTTATTACATTTATTTTACAATTATTAAATTGTTTAAATTTATGTTTATGTTTATCACGTCTGTTTGTTTAATGTCTAATAATTTAACTAATTTACAGTTTAAAGTATTTTTGCAATTTTCAATTGCATTGCGAAATAGGACAAACATTTTGCAGTTGCTTTTTACAAAACGGTTTTTAGATTAGTTTAAGTTATAGATTTGTTTTTTGTTTTGTTTTGTTTTGGACGTGCATTGTATTAGTTAATATTTATGCTTAGTTATCGTTAGTTTCTGTGTGCTTGTTGTTGTTAATGCTGCTCTTGTTTTCATCAGATATACATACATATATACAATATTAATATTTATGAAATTCCGTTTGTCGGGCTTTTGCTTTTATTTATTTATTTGCTTTTTGTGTTGGGGTTTGTTTGTTTGTTTTTTTTTATGGCAGTTCATAAAGCACAATTAAATACGCCGAATTTGCGTCGAGAAATTAAATTAATTAAGCAAAAAATAAAAAAAACACAGGGAATTCATACACACAATCGCTCAAATACACACACACTCGTGCTCACACACTCATACACACAAGAGCAATAAAAATAATATGTGCGGCCCTTTAATTAATTTTAATGGGCTTTTGTTTTAGCTGCTGGCCAACGACGAAAACTTAAATAATTAAAAATTGCACGCAATGTTTACAATTAGGAATAGCCAGCACTTGAACCAGGTCCAGGCAATCGTTCCCCTGAAGAAGAAGAAGATGTGTTCAACAAGGCAGATCAGTTGTGATGTCCTTTGTTCTGGTTGTTGTCTCTGTGCTCAGTTTGTGTCTTGGCCAAATGGTTCAAATGGCTGCGAAGGGAGTCCTCAGTTTGGCATTGTGTTTGGAAATCAAGTCAGATCAAGTCAGATACATATATTTATATGGTATTATTAAACGGCGTTGCTCTAGCTGAACAAATTGTTGTTCAAATTGTTCCCGCTCCATCACGTGTAGTCTGTACGCCAAGTGCCCTATGGAAAGAGAGGGAGAGAGTAAAAGAGAGAGAGAGAGATGTTGTTAGTAAACAAAGTTCTCTTATACAACGAATGCTCTTATATAGAATAATTTGTACTCACCATTGAGCTGAGGCCCAAGTGATAGGGCTGCGAGTGGGGCACTACACCACCGCCCAGAGAGCCGGCCGTGGAGAAACCGCCCTGCAGTCCACCGGAGGCGCCCAAGGCGCCCATGCCGCCCGTATACCAGCTGCCATGCATATGCGCATGTGCCGGATGCAGACCACTGGAAAGGTGTCCGTGTTGCGCTGGAATTGACAAAGCACAAAAGATGTAAAGATACGATTTTAGATGCGGTTCATTCCATTTTGTGTGGCTGTGATGAGATGTGATGCTTACCCATGGATGCCGAGAAGCCGCCGCCAAAGCCCTTGGACGGATCCAGCGGCTTGAAGTCGCCCATGCCCAAATGGCCGCCAATTGGCAGACAGCCGCCGCCCAAGCCCTTCTTCTTCTTCGACTTGGAGCTGAGCTTGCGGTTACGCGTTTGAATGCCCTCCTTTTTCATGGTAAGTGGACGATTGACCTGCAACAGAAAGAAGTGGCAGCTGTTTTAGTGGGTGTTGCAAGTAGTGTTATTGTAGGGAAAATCAATAAACTGTGTCTGTGTCTGCCCAGCGGCATACTAAAATGGGTCAAATTTATGCAAATTCATGGCATAGCAGCTGGGAGTGGGAGTGGAGCGGGTAGGCGGAAGGGAAAGGGAAAGGGGGGGGCAGGCCCTTGGCCGGAAATGCCGCTAACTGCACACGCTGTCTGTTTGCAACGCACTGTGTGGCAGAGTGGCAAGAATGGCAGTTCACTGGCAACGGGAACCGGGAAGTGAAAATGAAGTATTACAAGCATTTCTACACGATCAGATAAGCGACATTTGCGAATGCGATTAGTTGCCGCTGATAGCAGAAACAGCGGCGACGTCGACGGCACCAGGGCAACTTT
Source organism: Drosophila quinaria (assembly GCA_035047525.1). Classification (NCBI taxonomy): domain Eukaryota; kingdom Metazoa; phylum Arthropoda; class Insecta; order Diptera; family Drosophilidae; genus Drosophila; species Drosophila quinaria. The sequence goes on along the minus strand of JAWNPO010000384.1, from coordinate 3,508,637 downwards.
TTGTTTTTTATTTCTCTGCTTTTTTTGTAAGTCGCTCAGCTCAGCTCAGCTCTTGGCCATTGTTGAGGCTGCCTGCCTGCTGCCTGGCTTCATATGCAATTTCTTATCACTTGCGAACATCTAAGGGGCAACAACAACAACAACAATAACAACAACGTGCCTCATTGCGCTACAATTACAATATTGAGTTACCCATTCGCCGAGACTGCGCTGATGACAAAAGAAGGAAAAGTTACATTATATATATATATATATATAAACATATATATATATATTATATACATAGAGTTGAGTGCAGCCCTCGATGTTACCTGGGCGTGAATTACGACATTGTTGTGCCTCTTTTTTCCTTTTTAGAAACGGAGAATTGTTAAATTGCCGGCAATTGTGTGCGAGCGAGAGCCGAGAGTTTGTTTTACTCAAAAGCGAGGGTTGATTGTGTAATGCCCCGAAAATCAACAACAATGCCCTGCAAACAAACAGCTTAAAAATGTATCACTTACAAAACTGGCCAAACTGGCAAATTGAAATTCAATTTGAAAATGGGTATATATATTTTTAGGGATGCTGTTTCGGTATAGGGATCGGGATCGGGATCGGAAGAGAAACGGTAATTGATAGTCTTCTCTCTCTCTGGTGTTTTGCCGCTCCCTAGCGTTTAGCACAAATTGTTGGCAATTAGCAACTCGGCAGCTGCTGTTCAAAGCTTTAATTGATATGCAGCAGCAACAGCAGCAACAACAACATGAGCAACATTAGCGACTAAACAAAGCATAAAGTTGTTAATATGTGCTCAGTTTATCCAGGCCTTGCTCATTAAGAAATTCAAAAGAAACTCGCAGTCAGATTTTTATGCATAAAATCTTAATCGAGCGTGTTAAGCGTATGGGGCATGTGGCACATAGAAGTGCAGGGGGCAGAAGGAGGCAGCAACACGCGCCGCTGCAGCTGAGTTGCAATTTGACAGGCCGGGTGGGTGGGCTGCACATAGACAGAGATAGAAGAGGAAGAGAGAGAGAGACAGACAAAATGATATCCATATAGACAGTGCCTGCTGCCTGTTGTTGATAAATTGACTGAGACGGCGCCAGGCTCTGAACTCCTGTCTCTGTTTTTGATTCTAGCTCTGAGCACCGTTAGGTCAGCTACAAATTCATGTGACATTTATCATTGTGACGCCACAGGACAGCACAGCAGGAGTAAAGTACATATAAGCGGCTGTTGAAAGGACAGCAACAGGATGCAGCATGGTAAGTTTTATTCTCTCTCTCTTCTCTCTTTATCTCTGATTTGCTGCTAATTATCAACGCACACTTTTCCAGTGAACTGCGTGAAGACACGCGTAACGTGTCCCCTCCTTTTAAAGGGGAACATTTTAAGAAATGCAGCCAACAAATGCATTTCCATAAAAATGTGCCAATCACGTGGCAAGATCGCTCACTAGAGAGGCCCACACACACAGCTCGACAACAACAACGACAACAACGACGACGACGATGGCGGCCAAATGACAAACGAATTGAATTGAAATGAACTGCCAGTTAGTTGGATCCATAGAGCTAGAGCTCCAACAGCTCCAAATGCTCCAATGCAATGCACAAAAAGCGCGCGCTGATTGGCATCTTATCAAGATGGGACACTGTCCAATTGAAAGAAAATTTTTGCAAAATAAATTTCGCCGCTATGAATGCGCTTGTGTGTAGGCCATTAGCTGAAATACATACACACAGAGAGACACACACACTCACACACATATACTGTAACCACCCAAAGCGGCGGCGGCTTTTTTGGCGCATTGCTCATACGCCACGTTGCCGCCGTCGGTTTTAGCGTTTACAAGTTTACAAATCAAATCAGATTAGATATTTGGAGCATACGTTGTGCATATCTTGGCTTGTGCTCACTTTGATATTTATAGCCCCTGCCCCTCTCCTGTTATGCCCCCTTTGGCCACGCTCAATTAAAACATTTCGCCCGCCGATTGCCATCGAAATCGAAGGCAGTTCCTCAATTGCAGCTGCCGCAAAAAACACACACACAAAACCACAGCTTAATTAGTTTGAGTTTGTAAATTACAAACTGAAAGAGAGACAAAGAGAGAGAGAGAGAGAGAGAGAAGCGACACAGGTGGCCCATCATTTGGGGCCACTGACATGTAAATGTGCTAAAAGTTCAAGTGATTTTTCTCAAAAAACTTTGCCACATTCAACAAACTCATTAAAAACTGACTTCGGGCATTTGAAAAAAAAGGAAAGAATTTGAATAAAATATAAATGCACCATCACAAAATGCCCTATATTTAAGTTCAAGACATATTGCAGCATTTTTATGTGCTCAACTTTTTCTGAAGAATAAAAATATCCTTATAAAAAATCATCGTTTAGCCAATTGATGCTTATCAAAAATATTCCTATATCTTTTTAATACCACCCTTTAGTAACTTGTTTAATTACAGGGTATACAAAACGCAGTCCCAGGGCACAAACGTTTATGTGCCGTCCTGTTGCCGTTGCTAATGAATATTTAATAAGCCAGAAGTTGGTCAAAACAACCCTCTAAAAATGGGTAAGGAGGGGGGCCTCCCTCAGGGCGCGAAAATGTTATTAAATCTAGTTTCCACATGGCTCGACAATGTCCTCTATATCATTGGCTGCATTTTGATGGAGGATTGGAATCGAGTTGAGGGGGAGGCGATTCAGTGAGCCGTAGTCTATTACATAAATTACGCCAATTTCTGGGCAACCGTTTGCCGTCGCCTTTTGCTTTTTCTCTTGCCGTTTTGCCGTTTGCCGTCGCACGCGTTAGCCATAATAAAATCAAAGCTTATCGCATTTTCACAGCCAAACACCAGACGCTTATCTTGCAACAACAGCAACGAGTATCATGTTGGGCATCTTTAAATAATCATCAACAATTCATCATCGGGGTGGCTGTTGCTGTTGCTGTTCTTGTTGCAACCTGCCACCCTCATTGGTTGTGCCTCTAACTGAAAAAGGGGAGGTAAGTGAAGAGAGACTACACTTCATTTTTGTCACTCTTAATCTGTGTGTGTTTCCCGTGCGAAGCGTTCGTTGGCTTCCGTTCGTTCGAACGCTCGAGTGGCTCGAGACTCGAGTCGTTGTTAAATGTTGCGTTAAATCGCTTAAGCGTTTAACGAGGGTTAAGAGCGTACCCAAAAGTCCCAAATCGATGGCCCAAAATAGGAATAGGGTGCATCGGTTTAATGCGAGTACACAGAAAAAAATTCAAATTTTAAATTCTTGATTTCGGAATACTCAGGATATTATTGCTAAATTTATACAATATGCAGCAAAATGACAACCACTTGGCATTAAAATGGTCAAAAAAGCCTAAAGAAATCGATTTTACTGAAAAGATTTTTAAAGAGCGTCACAGTATTTCCCGAGAAGGAATTGAAGAATCAGACTTGAATCAAGTATTTCGTGATTGATGCTTCTAATCTTGCCAAACTTTTGTCACCGTTTGGGAGTGAATATATTCTGGTTTTTTTTTCAGTGTATAGACAAGTTCGAATTCTTTCCCCATGTATGTTTAACGTTAGTTGTTTGACTTTGTACTTACATTATGCAGCTTGTAGTATAATCCGCAGGCATTGCACACGGGCTCACCGCTGGCGTTGCGCCGCCAAAGGGTTGTGGTTGTGGTCTTGCAGTTGGCGCAGGATGTGCCCGCCCTTTTGGCCGCGCTCTGCAGCGACTGGAGCGTCTGTAAAAAAAGCGAAACGGAAAAAGATGGGTTAGTTGGAGTTGGTTTTGGTTGGTTAACAAAGTGCACTCATGTGGCAAGTTAAATAAAATTGATTATGTTAATGCCGCACGCCCACAAAAATGTTGGCGCGCTAATTGAACGGTGCCAAAACTAACGCATGAGAAATACAAAGAAAGAGAGAGAGAGAGAGAGAGGGGAAGAAAGTGAGAAGGATACTGACATATGCAGACTCTAAAGGTATGTGAGGTATGAGAACTAGGGACAGAACATGCCTCTACTGGCAACTGGCAACTGGCAGGCAACTTGTGGCAAACAAAGTTGCTCGACACACCAGGCAACAACATTTTTTAAATGGCATGCGAAGGCAGACTCTCAACTCCACGTTTAACAGCAGCATCAATTCATTAAAATGACAATTTTTACAAAACTGCCCAAAAACAACAACAACAACAGCAACAACAACAACTGGGGAGCATGTCTGCGCCACGCTTAAATTTCCACGAATTGGCTACAAGAAGCGTAGCCCAAACTTCAAACTGCAAGAGACCCAAATAATTGTCTGTGCTGTGCCTCGTTTCAGGCAACAAAACGAGAACCAGCAACAACAGCAACATCAACAACAGCAACAGCAACAACAGCAACAGCATCTCAGAATCAGAATCAGACTCAGCATCACAGTCTCAAGTTCTTTGGGTATCTTTGGGTTTCCGAGTCTCAGTCTCTGGCTGTAGCTTGTTCATGTTGCTCTTACCACAACAGCAACAACAGCAACAAGAACACATTGCAACGAGACCCTAAACTGGCGTTGATCATGTTTGACTTTGATTTTTAATTGTTGTTGTTGTTGCTGTTGCGGTTGCTCTGTCTGTTGGCTCACCTGTTCTGGGTTTTCGCCTTCTTGCCGCATGCTGCATGCAGCACGCTGTAAGCTGGCATTAACATAAATCAGAGGTCAGAGTCTGCATTTTGCATTTTTCTTGCTGTTTTTTTTTTGTTTTTTTGGTGGCACTGTGTTGTGTTAACGAGCTTGTAACAATTTCACATACAGACAGCAAAATCGAACTGAAAATGTGCGAGAATTTCAAAATTAATTTCAACGCCCACAAAATACAAACTGTGGTAATTATGTGGCTGCAACACACAGGTGAGACACAGGCCTAACTCGCGATTGTATATAAATTAAGTTGTTAACATGACACAGCAACAAAAACCAGCAAACACACTAAATACTTTGCTTTGCATTTCAATTCTCAGTTCTCAATTCTCAGTTCTTAATTCTCAATTCTCGAATCCTTAAGCAGATTAAATTGTCTTCGTTTTGTGGCTTGTGTTGTAGGTGCCAAATTGCAACATGTTGCTTGTTGCCTGCCTCCTTGTTTATGGACAATTTAAGCAGCACTGTTTACTGTTAACAGTGCCTCAAAATGTTGCCCACAAATCATTGTCAGCAATGATAAACTGTCAAACATTGACAGGGCGCATTTTAATTGATATGCAAAAAGCGCAAGCGCCAACAGTCAAACAACAACAGCAACAACAGCAGCAGCAACAGCAACAGCAACACACTCAAAACAAGATGGCGCTTGCGATAAATATTACTATACAAAAGCAGAATACAATGAGAGCCATATGAGTATGCATACATATAGTATGTATGTTTGTATAACTTGGACCCATAAATTTTAATTTCTCAATGCGCTTAAGCATGACAAAATGCGCTTATTTTGTATTTTTGTATACCCTGTGCTCATCAAATGTTTTTCAAAGTTGTATATATTTTTGAATTTATTTTGAAACAAATTAAATAACATAAGATAAAAGCAATCTGGAATGTCTTTGATGCAATGTTAGGCTTACAAAAAGGATCCGAGGAGGAGCAGAGAAATAACATTATAAATACACAAGTTAATCTAGAATATGCTTCAAAGAATTTATAAGCAACAGACAACAGGGTATCTATCAGTCGATAAATCTACATGTAACACTTGTATTTGGTTTTTGTTGCTTGTTGCCACCTTGCCTTGATTTATTAGACTTGCAACTGCTGCGGCAGCTTGTCACAAAATGTCTGCAGCTCGCACAAAATGGCGACTACTTAAATTTGAAAATATTTTTTTTCATTTCTGAATTGTTTATAAAATTTATGCAAATTTTGTTGGCGTTACACTAACAAAAGCGGCGCATTTAAATATTTAATTGAAATTTACAAAACAAACGCAAAAACGAAGAGGAAAAAAGAAACTAAAATGTGCCACAAAAATTGTGTAAAGCAAATGAAAAGCATTGCCGACATAAGTAAATACTTATGTATACATATATATAAGTAGTGCACAGAGGAGTAGGAGGGAAGCTGAGAGGGGGTGCAGGGGGTAGGGGAGAGGTGGTGTGGGTCAGACAAGACATCTACAGTTCTATTTATTGCGCAGCTTTTGTGCGCCGTGGATGGCAATGCCCTTTGCCATCTTAGATATCGCACCCAGAGATGTAGGAGGAGACGAGGGGAAAGGCATAGGAGAAGAGAGGTAGGGAGAGAGAGGGATACACAGAGAGCTGGCCAGCAATGTTACGTTTATCTCAGTGTAACATCTTTCACTTGGGGGCAGAGCAGTCAGAGTCAGTGTAAAAGTGTGTGTGTGTGTCTGTACTCGTATCTCTGTGTGTAAGCTATGTATCTGTATCTGTATCTGTATCTGTTTATATATCTCTTGCTGTGTGTGTATTTTACCCCACTGCCCACACAGCTCAGACATTTTATCAACTCATTTTTTTTTTCTTCTCTTTTTTTCTCTTCTTTATCTGACAAAACATTCATTAAATTGTTCGCAGGCAGCGGCAAAAAGTCGTTTTGCCAACCCTCAGCTAGCAAAGCTGCCCCTTTGGGGGTTGTTTTGGAGCAGCCCCCACACACACACACACACACACACACACACACATACACACATAGACACACAGATACAAAAGAGACAAAGATGGCAAAAGATAGCGCCCAGATTTCAGGCAACAGCGCAACGAAAATTTCTATATCTGATGCTGGCTCTGACTTGGGTAACTTGACTGTCAGTGGTTCAGTGGTGCGGGTGGCTTTTGGGTGGTTTCGGCTGCCTCGTAACGAAATGAAATGAAAAGAGGAAAGCGCCAACAAAATGTCCGGGCCATAACAGTTACATTTAGACGAATGTGCGGCCTTAAATACACACACACACACTCTATATGTGTATGTGGCACTTTTTTTGTTGCTGTCTGTCGTGTTATGTATAAAAATAAATACAAAAAAAAGTGAATAAAAATAAACGTACAAAACGAGAGAGAAAAACTTGTGCGGCTGTGAAATTTAATTTAAAAATTCAAATTTCGTTTGCGGCTGAAGAGAGCAAAAAAAAAAAAAAAAATAAAATGAACTAGGACTCTCATTCTTTTTGCCATGTCCTGGCTCATTTCCTTTTTGCATGCGGATTCCAGCCACATGCTGTTTTTTTTTGGTTTTATTGGGGCGTGGCAATGCAGGCTGTTGCTCTGACCAAATACCAAATGAGAAATATATACTGTATGTTGCATAAATAAAAGCAAGTATGAATTGTGAAGGGTTGCCAAAGCGCGACACGTTGATTGGGCTTTGAATTTCTATGCACAATTTGCCTAATTAAAACATCAGCTTGGCTCATTTGGAGGCACGCACCTGAGATGGAAGAGAGAGGGAGCGAGAAAGCGAAAACTATTGCTAAAAATCACACCTGCTCCAAAGGTAGAAAATCAATAAAATGTGTATAGTGACCAGGCAGAACAACAGCAACAACAACTAACGACAAGCCATTAATGTCGCTCATTAATGCTGCTCAATGAATTTTACGAGCCTTTTGGCTTTTATTTTGTGACTTTAACTTGTCGCATGGAAATTTCTCGACGTAGACAGAGCACCTAAAAGGTTTGGGTCTTGTGCATTTTAAACAGCAACAAAACCAACAACAACAACAACTGGAGGAGTGACAACAACATGGGTCAGTTGAAGGCACAACTAGAACTCAATTTCCCCCTCCTCACGGCATTTGCTACTCCGATTTGTGAAGGCATGAAAATCGTCATTAATATTTGTCACTGGACATTGCAACTGCATAAACATATATAAATTATATAGAACCTGGTCTAGGCCTGACCAGCATGGTCAGCTGGCTCTTACCAAAATGAATGTGCGCTTAACACGCGCTTTCTGCCCGCCTTTTTTGAGGTTGAGGGGGCTGCGTGCTTGGCCACATTTACACATATTGTCTGGCCAACAAATGAAAAAAGGGTTAGAAATGCAACCCTCTCGCGGACTGTGCAAATTATGCCTTTGCATATTAAATAGGTTTCGGTTACAGTTTTGGGCTTAGGCGTGAGTTTAGCTTTAAGTTTTTTGTTTCGTACTCGTACTCGTAAAGCACCTCAAGGCTGTCAGCTTCGAGGGCCTTTAAACAAGCTAAAATCGCGCAGGACGCGGCCTTAATCATCTACAGACTCCTCTCTCGCTCTCACTCACTCTCTCTCACACACGTCTCTCTCTCTCTTTCTGTTTTTGTGCTTACTGTGAGAGCCTGTTTCATTATATTATTGGCACGCCCAGTTTGCGGCTGCGGCTGCGCTTCATATCGTTAATTTTTAATTGATCTGCGACGAGGCACAAAGTTGCAATCGACATTGACTTGGGCTCAGTTCAGTTTCAGTTCAGGTTCGTCAGCTTGTTGTGCCCCAAAGCGGACTGAAGACAGCAGAGAGGAGAGAGCAGCAGAATCCGAAGACAGCAATCCCGTTTTTGCTGTCTTGCTGCTGCTCAAGTGCATTTTAATGGCATTAGGCTGCCCACTTGATGAAATGAGCCCCAGCTCTTAACAAGATCCTAGCGCCCCAATATCAAAATATAAAATATAAAATATAAAAAACATAAGCAGCAGCAGCAGCATAAACATAAGGTTCTGGCCTCTGGGCCAAAAGAAACTCCAGAAATGGTTAAGTTAATGCGCTCGATTGCGTATACGCCCCGTTTGCAGAACGTGCATTGAACTTTTACTTTGACTCCGAGTTGTGCTGTTTTGTGTTGTGTTGATGTTGTTAATGTTGTTGTTATTGCCTTTGCTTTAGTTTTGATTCGATTATCGTTGCTCTTTTGTTTTATCGATCGCTTTTAACTTTGACTTTGACTTTCATTTGGCGCGCTTTTTTGGTAACTTGATTTATACGCTCAGCGTCTGCGCCTTGCATTTAATTTTTAGCGTCACTGCCTCCAGAATTGTTGCTCTGTTTCTGATTGTTGTTGTTAGCTGTTGTTGTTGTTGCTTTAGTTTTAAATTCCCACGCCAAAAGGGCTGAGTTCAGCTACCATTTCAATTCGAGGGCCGTTTACTTCAGTCCGTCTATCGCACATATGGCGCACAACTTGGCCAAAATGTGTTAATTAGAATCTTTGTATCTTTTCTTACTCAGTTCTTTTCTCTTTTATTCTCCCTCATCAAGTTAAAACTGTTAAGTCAGCGTTTGTCAATAATTTGTTGCCAGTTTCTATTTGTTATTGATGATTTTGGATTTTAAAGCTCATCTAGTTTATTTCAGTTTGTGTTGTTGTTGTTGCTGTGATTGCACAGTGGGATGCCTCACATTTGTAATTCCAACACACTCCCATTTATAAAATGATTTTATAAGACACACCGACGTTTTATTGCCCTGCTCGAGTTGTGAGTATGTTTAAATTTTAATTGGTTTGTTTACTTTTCTAAAACTGAACTAGTTTTAGTCTCTTCAATATATTTATGTCATAAACAATTTAAATTCTCCTAGCTAATAATTTGAACTGACACATGTTTGCTTTATTAATGACAACATATTAAATTGATTTTATTGCTGATAAGTTGTTTTATGTGTATTTAAAAATCTTGTTGGCCATGTTAGAGTATTTAAAATTTCAAATTAAATTGGCTTTATTTAATAGCCGTTAAATAGCGACTAATGTGAATTTGTTGTTGTTGCTGGCGTTGAAATACGTCTTTGATTAATAATTAATTAAGCAGCTTTGGAGGCACTTAAATAATACATTTATAAATGATTGTGTCAAGTGTTGATGGGTTTATTGTTACAGCAACTCGGCAACAGCAACACCGACAATCTGTAAATGGCAAATGCAAGTTGTCGTTGTTGTTGTTGTTGCTGCTGCGCATTTGTTGCATGCAAATGACATAAGGCATAAGTAATAAGCATAAAAATAAGCGCTTAGCAGCAAAATATATATACGATTGCGAATTGCCAGAACAAACAAAAACAGCAACAACAACATGAAACGTTTTGTTCAATTTATTGTGTGAAAATTCGCATAAATTAAAAAGCGCAAAAAAGAGAGAAAAAAACAAAAGCGACTGCGGCATAAATATTATGCAAAATGCAAGCACCGCCCTGCCCCTCCCACCCCTTGCTCCCCACCACGCCGCTTGTCAGAGTATTCATATATTTATATAAGTCACGATTGCGTTGTTGTTGCGGTTGTTCTCGGCAATGTTGTTGTTGTTGCTGAGATGCGCCAACAGTTGGCGTTGTTTAGTGACCTTAACAGCTGTGTTCCTAAGCAGTTAACATGCATTTGCAATTAGCCATAGCCAAAGTCATAGTTATAGCCTTAAGAACAAGTTGAAATGTGACAAATCCATTGGAAGGTTGCACTCTGGGCTTGGCCGGGACTTGCCACACATTGCAGAGCCTGTGGCAGCGAGTGGCTCACAGAAACTTTTTGGCCTTATAATTAAATGCAATTATTGAAACACGGCCAGCGGCCACTCGAAACACAGCCCCAAAAAAAAAATAAAAATACGAACAACAATGAGAATTAAAACAACAACAGAAACTGCAAACATATGTAAGCGAAGGCGACTGAGTTGATGTTGTTCTTTGTTGTTGTTGCTTTGGCTTTGGCTTGCAGGCTAAAATACATAAATTAAAAATTTTGCATTGTTCTGTTTCAGCAGCAACAACAACAGCAACAAAGTATTTTCTGTGCTGCTCAAAGTTACGACTTGTTGACTGTTTTCATACAATTCGGAAATTTAATTAAAGGCGGCAGAGCAGACAATGAGATGCGCAGTCGGGGCAGGTGCAGTTGCCCAGTTGCCAGTTGCTCAGTTGCCCAGTTGCCAGTTAGCCATTGCCAGTTGGCAGTGGTCAACGTATGCAAAACTTCATGATACAGCGCTTGACCCTCAGCGAAAATCAATACAATTGCCACCCAGCACGAGTTGAATTGAAATCGAGGAGACTCGAGTCAATTTCAATGCCAGCGCCCCGAAAACAATTGAATTGCATTTTCAGCCACAGGCAGTGCGGCCCTTCAATAAGGACATTGATGTGCTGCATCCTGTTTGAGCACAGACAACACACGGACAACACGGACAGCACGGACAACACACAGACAACGAGCATAAGTCAACGCAGTCGCACATAAATTTTAATTTGTTGCATATTTTGTCAACGAGAAATCAACAAACACTTCAACCGGAGTCAACTCCCCCCATCCCCATCCACACACACAACACACTCCAAAGCAACAACAACAACACGCTGAAGAAGTTGCCTCCAGCTGTGAATTTCTTGGGAATTCCCTGGCAGTCGACGTCAGTGTGTGTTTACGTATACATATTTTGGTTCCAATAATGGTTTATTTATGTTAATGTGATGCAATCAAAATGCATACGATTTAAATGCCAATAAAAAATCAACGCTAAAAACTTAAAGTCACTAGATACAAAGCCTGCAAACTGCATTTAACAGTTGTTTATTGTTGTTATAGATTCTTCTTGTGGGTTGTTATGTTTTTACGCATGTTTAATGGACTAATTTTGTATAAGTAACAGTTGCTTTCTCTTTCACACGCAGTGACAGCGTGTGAGTTCGTTGCTTAAGTCTTTCGTTTTGGAGCTGGTTTTTTTATTTTTTTTGAGATTGTTTTGCCGATGTAGTTGGCGCCAGGGGCAGTTGCTGCGAGACCTTCGGACAGACAGACAGACATGCGGACAGACGGACAGCGTTACATATATTTTCATAGTTTGTTGCTGTTGTGATGCGCGCGCGCGATAAAAAACGATAATGTGCCTCAACGCAGACTGAAGATGTAGATGGATGAAGAGAAGCAGGAGGCGGAGAGAATGATCTGGAAAGGGGTTGGCAGTCAGAGGCATCTCTCCATAACCCACACAAACTGACTGTGACTGCGACTGCGACTGTGACTGCGACTGCTGCTGCCTGATTATGTTTTTAGTGCGTTAAGTGATAATGATGATGCGCCTTGATTGTTATCAGCCAAAGCGTTTACTCTACTGCAATCAAGACGCCAGCTAGTCAGAAAAATGATAATTAAATACATGTATAGATATACAGAATATATGTAAACATTCTGTATGTATGTATGTATGTATGTATGTATATGTGCTGGGATGGAATTGTTCCTGGAATTATTATGACATTTGAGAACTTTCACGCTGGCTTTTATGGCTTTTGGCGACAGAAACGTGTGCGGAGATTGATGCGCCAACAAATTCCCAGGAATACGACAGTAAAGCATGCAATAAATTTATTGATCAATTTGTGGCAATGTGTGGAAGCTGCACGCAGCGGGGGAGTTGCAGTTTGGAGGAGTTTAAACTTACCAGTCTTCGCTTTGGCTTGATCAGTGGTCGATTCTGTCCATTCATTTTGTAGTAGAGGCCACAGGCGTTGCACAGATAATGTCCAGTTCCATCGCGTCGCCACAGCGGTGTTGATGTTGCACCACAATTAACGCACTCTCGACCCTCTGAAAATTTCATAAAAAAGTTAATTATTAAAAATGTATGAAAAATTGAAAAGTTTAAAAAATTTATTTATATAAAATAACAATTATAAGTTATAAAAATTAAGTTTTTTATTAGCTTTAACTTATGCTTAGTCCAAGTGCAGGCAACAACAACAGTATAGCAGCCTTGTTAAACAATAGCAACAACAACAACAACGACAACGACAACAACTAACATTTTTCAGCTGTTTCTCAGTTAGTTGGGTTATTTTTGTCTTGTTCGTATTTTGACTGTTGTTTTTTGTTTCACTCGTTTTGTTGTTGCTGGCAGAAAACGCATGGAAGCGGAAATGATGGATTCGCTGGGACTGCGAGTGGAACTGGAACTCGAACTGCGGCTGCAGTGATGATGATGACGACGACGACGGCGACGACGACGCTGACTCTACACATTTTAATTAAGCAGCGCTGCCAACGTTGCGGTTCTAGTGACTGCAATCGCATTGCCCAACCGCCCTCCGCTTCTGATCCCCGCCCCTATCACTCACTCCACCCCCACTCCAACCCCCACCACTGCCAATGCTAACTGTTTCGGTTTGCAGCGCCCGCAAACGCAACTCATTTGAATAACTTTAGGCATAATTTGTAAGCGACTTGACTTTAGACTTGGCTTCGCCTTCCAAATGAAGTTGCAAATGTAACGCGTTATTAACGTTTGTGCCACAGTTGGCTTTTGTCTTTGTTGTTGTTTCTCGTTGTTTGTTCATTCGTTTGTTCGTTCGTTCGTTTGGTAATTCGTATTCGTATATTCTTCTGTTCATTTAATGACGCCACTAAATGGGCTTCATTATATCGTTTGTTTTCTCTCATTCTGCTTGTTTTGAAATTGAAATTTAGTCATAAAAACAAATAATAGTATAAAGCAAACTCAACTCAAAGATTTAACGCTAGTTTTTGGCCCATTTTCCCCCCAACAAATTTCCCTTTATTTTTTTTTTCATATTTCTAAATTATAATTAATTAACGTTGCGCTTTACATGGCCACCTGAACATAACTTTTATACAGTTTGTTATTTTTTTTTTTTTTTTGCTTTTGTTTTTTATTGAATATTAGCGGTCACACCCAGCTGAGGTGGGTTAACGGTGGGTTGGCAGTGGTTTTTGGTGGCTCATTAAGTGCGTTGTCAACTCGTTGCCTGCCCAAATGCCATTAAGGCGCATTTTGATGACAGAATTTCATTTTATTTACTTCGTTTTTTTTATTCTTTTGTTTTAAGAGCTTCACGTGATTTGCTGCTGTTTTGGGAGCACAGCAGGACAATCACACGTGTCCAGCTCCTGTGCGTTTTAACTGTCCTGCTGTTGGCATGCCAAACATTTTGTTTTTGAGCTTTCAAAGAAATTAAATTAAACGTTCTGCGTGTTGTCCATATTGTCCACACCAGCGACAGTAATAACAACCGCACCACACCACACCACACCACCCTCTGTGACCCCCCGCTGTAGTACCCGCCCCCCGCCTACGCACTCGCCAGGGGCGCGTTAAATAAACAGTTCATTTGTTTTCATTTAATCGCAACTTTGCTTTGCTTTTTTCTATTTATATATAAATTTTTATAGCGCGTGTACTTGAAATTTTTTTTTTTATTTCTTTCTGTTTTCTTCTTTTTTAATTGCCGCACATTTGGCGCTGGGCGTTTTTGGTTTTCAACTTTTTCGGCCCGAAGCCAAATTGCCGCCAATCAAAAAGGCAACACCCACTGAATAAAAATTGCATAAATTATTTGTCGCTGAAATTACTTACAGCTGTTTTTTCTCTCTTTTGGTTTGGCATTTTTTCAAAAATATTTGGGCAAAGAGTGTCCATTTAATTGACAATTCTCTGAGTTTGTTGTGAAAATATTCAATTGAAATTCTTGTTATCTGTTGCCGTTTATTTACTTAACAATTCTTCACAATTGCTGTATAACTTTCGGATATCTTAGCCCTTCATTTACTTAGCTGCTCCTTCAAATTAACACAGTTATTACAAATATATGAAAGCACTCATAATCACCGGTTATCAAGTAGCACAGAAGCTGCAGAAAATAATGCATTTATTGGTTGTTATAAAGCAGGAACCGAGTTTGAGTTTCTGCTCTCAGTCGTATTAAGTCATAAAGTGTGGCTTTTGTGGCACTCGTATTGTGTGAGTGGTTGTTGTGGTTGCTCTTTTTGTGGTTGTTGTCGTTGTTGTTACTTTTGTTGCTTTTGTTCTAGCATAATTCCAATGAAGTTCGCTGTTGTTGTTGCTGTTGCTGCTGCTGCTCCAAGCAACTCGCCAGTTAATAAATCAAATGTGTTAATGATGTTTTTACCCAGTGTGCCCACTTTTGACAACAAAGCCAACACAAACAAGCAGACAAAGTGAACAACGATGGCGACAACTACTGACTGCCTCTCAGCCTGAAGTATCCGTATATAAAATCCACTACAAGATATATGTATATATACGGTTTATGGAATAAACGGCGCACGCGTACAGTTGCTCTACCCCTCTCTGTTTCACTTCTGCCTTCATCTCTTTCTCATTGTGACTCTTTTGTTTTAGTACATTTTTATTGGATTTCTGGGGCTGCTGTTGTTGCTGCTCAGATCTGGCATAGGATCCTTTTTTCTTCATCTCTATGTTTCTTTCTCTTTCTGGGCCAAACGCCGTGTGTGTTTTATGGCCATTAAACATTTTGGCTTTTGTCGTTGTTATTGTTTTTTTTTTCAGCTTTGTTTTGATTTCAATTTGCTGTCTCCTCTGTCTGTTCGTCTGTCGCCATCTCGGTGGCTATGACAGTTTTCACATTTTATTTATTTTCATTTTCATTTTCCAACACACAACCAAACACACGTAGCAGGTTGGCCAGTTGCCTCTTTTAACCTATGATTTAGTAGCATGTTATAACTGTTTTTCTTGTGGCATGGTCCAGCCACAGCCACAGTCACATCCACATCCAATGCCACAGCCACATCCACATGGGCACAATCATCCACAGCATTGCGTTGTAATTTCTTGGAAATTTGTGCACACTTTGGTATTTCGTTTTCGTGTGCTCTTCTTTAGGTTTTTGGTTTGGGTTTTTGATTTTTGGTTTTGGTTTTACGGCCCCGGGTCCGTGTGACATTGTCTGGAATTGGCCTGAACCCGAGACCGTGTCCAAGAAAAAATCAGACTCAGTATCTGAATCAGAACCTGAACCTGAACCTGTTTTTAGGGCCTGATTTGGCATTAAGGTCTTAAGGTTTAAAGGTCTAACTAACTGTGGTCGCTGCTTGATTTGACATTTGGCGTCAGTGGCCATAATTGTCTAGAATTTATGTGTTGTACCTTTTCACAGAATTCCCTTTAATTTGTTAGTAGACGAGTTGTAGTATGTAGTATGTGGGCAGAGAGATCTTGAAGGGTCAACTGCAGTTTTAATTAGTTGCTGTGCCTCGGTTTGTTGTGGTTTGTTGATATTCATAAACATTTCTACTAGTTAAAGGTTACTTACAGATACATAGATACATATATAGATAGTTAGATACATAGATAGATTGAGAGAGGGAGAAAGACGTTTACTGGTGAGCAAGACAAAAGACACATGGATGTGTGAGTAAATTGTTGTTGTTGTTGAATTTGATATACATTATTATTATTTTTTTATTCTTTTGCTTTAATGAAAATGAAAATGCTTAAGAAACAATAAGAAAAACAAAAACAATAAATGGCATAAAAAATGCAAGCTTTACTTAAGAAAATTATGCGCTTAGTTATGAATAATTTACACATGAGGTTCGAGGAGTTCGTGGAGTCACCTGGGAGATCGTAGGTCGATGGATTGCGGATCTGTTCTGGAGCCATGCCACGACGCATGTCACAAATAAACGGCAAGCGCCTCATTTTGAGGCCACAGCTGTCAAGGTGCTGGACAAAGGAACAATGGGCGCACAAGAAGCTCATCCCTGCTGTTAAGCAGCGACTGAAGACACAGTGAGAAAGACAGGGAGACAGACAGGGAGACGGAGAGCTGATTGAGTGAAGGCAGAGAGAGAGATGCCATAGGTATGCCCTCCACTCGTACCCATATCAATTACTTAAAGCCCATTCACAACATTTTTTATTTTCACCTGACAAAAGCCCAAATGGCATCCAATCAATTTGGCCAGGCGCAGGCGAAGCATAAATCCAAACCAAAAACTGCACATGGGACACATGATAAGGAGACGGCGACGGAGACGGAGACGGAGACTGAGTTGGAGACTGGCTGGAGAATTGGGAATGCGACTGGGTTGCTGCTATTGATTTGGGCAGTGGCAACAAGCCAAGAGACCAACACATGTTCTTGCGCCCGAAAAACTTATCGCAAGCGATGCGATAAACGATAAATAAATACAAAAACAACAAGCAAAACAGACAACAGACAACGGACAGCGGAAGACTTGACTTGGCTTGGCTAACGAACGCACCCGGAGCAACAACAATAATGTCGCAGACAACTTTTTGGTTAGTTAAACAGCAACAACAACGACAACAACCACAAAGCAGACAGCAGAAGAAGAGAAGAGATGAAAAAAAAAAGAAACTGTCGCCTGGCATAGTATGAAGCGCAGGCAAAACATTTTGTCAGCCCGCAGCTTCCTACATCACATATACATCGTATGTACAGATACAGATATAGATACAATTGCAGATGCAGATACAGATACAAAGGCTCAGATACTTTAGTTCACATGGCATCTGTTTGCTTCCTCATTTGACTTGGCTGCCTTGTATTAAAGTGCGTCTGTTAGTGACTGTCTGATTAAATGTTATGTTAACATTAACGGAGAGTATGTTAACAGCGCACTGTTAAGCGAACAGACAGCTGTATATCGCTGCTCTTTTTTGGGGGTTGCAACTGCAGCTGATTCGACCCTCACCCCTCACGCATTACAGCGGCTATAAAGTTGTCGTTGTCGTTCTTGTCGACGACGTTGTTGTCGTTGTTGTTGTTGCGGTGGAGTTGCTGCCACAGAGACATGCGAAACCGGCTGAGACGTTGACTGCAAAGCAGGTGCAGCGACTAACTTCCGCAGCGAATGACCAGTGTGTGTGTGTGTATGTGTGTGTGTTGAGTCTTTTCAAATAGCAGCAGTCGCAGCAGCAACATGAAGTAATTAACAACTACAACACAAAACGAGCAACAACAACAGCAACAACAACCTGATGACGCAGTGGAGCCAAGCAAAGCGTTGACAATAGCATTGAAGTTTTTTCTATTTTTTTGTTGCAGCGCAGCAACAGCAATTCTTCTGTTGATACCCTGTACTCATAAAATGAGACAAGTGGGTATGAAGTAAAAAATTTAGACTAAAGATTAAAGTGAGAGAGCAAGAGAAAGAGAGAGCGAGAGCGAGAGAGGGAAAAGATAGGGAGAGAGCAAGAGGGAAAAACTCTCTTCTAAATTAAAGCAGAAGAAGCAAAAGTAATACGAGAATTTGTGTTAATTAAGGATCACGCAAAGAAGGAATAAATGAAAGTGGGAAAAGTGAGAAAGAGAGGGAGAGAGATATCGAAGAAATGAGTACTGAGTATCTACTAGTCTAGTATTCTGTACTTGTAATGCCTTTAGCAATTGTTGTTGTCATTGTTATGGTCTGATTTCATGGTGAGCGCACGCGGCGTATACGCAATGCCACAAGCAACAAGGGCCAAACGGGGGCGTGTCACACAATCGGAATGCATGTACATGCACACACTATGTATATACTAGGTATATATGTATATATGTATATACGTACATGTATATAAAAAAAATAGCGTAGCCAAGCCGAGTGGAGCAGGAAACATGCCCAAGTGGCAGCAATGTGGCCAGCATGGAGATCGGAGCACATGTCAAGTGCTGGTGCCGCAGTCGTAAGAAGAAGAAGCCGAGAAGGGGAAGGGGAAGGGAAGAAGAAGCAGAGGAAGAGAGTGCATAGAGTGCCACAGCATTACAGCATTACAACCACAGAGTGCAGTTAAGTGAAGAGCTTCCCACGTGTGCGAGCGTGTGAAACGAAAATGAAATTAAAATCAAAGTTCAAAACTTAACTCTACGAAAACTAAAACTAAACTAAATTTGAAACTGTAACTAAAATAAAAATTGTGGCTAAAACTAAACGAGAACTCAATTAATCGACAAGTGTTTGCAGAGACAGACACAGATCTAAATAAGATTTTTAAATATATAATAATTAAATGTAAGTAAGCAAATCGTTTATCGATATCAACAATCGATTATTAACATATTCACCCACACCATATATCGCAAATGTGTTGACACTTTTGTCTTGCTTACCAGCACTGGTCCTGGGCTTTGTGCGCACGGGCTTGACATCGAGACCGCCAACTCCGAGGCCACCTCCACCTCCGCCGCCACCACCCACCTCCCGCGCCACTTGAGCTGCTGTGGGCGCCGCTGCTCATGCCGCTGCCCATGCCGCTCATGACACCAGCACCGCCGACACCACCAGCACCACCACTGACACCACCGCCGTGCAGGCCCGAACCGGAACCGGAACCGGAACCCACCGAGGCACCGTGATGATGCCCGTGACTGTGACTGTGACCGTGATGATGATGATGATGCGCCGCTGCTGCCGCTGCCGCGCCCATGCTGTGCCGCACGGCGGCCGCTGCCACGGAGGAACTTTGGAACATGTTGGCGGCGGCAACAGCCGCCTGATGCTGCGCGGCCGCATGATGGTACGAGGCATAGCTGCTGTCGTAGCTGTTGGCCGCGTTGTTGGCCGCGTAATGCGCCTGGGCGGTGCCGTCGAACAGGCCGTTGGATGTGGAGGCGGATGGGGAGGCGGAGGCATTGCTGTTGTTGTTGTTGTTGGTGCTATTATTATTAGTGTTGTTGTTGCTGCTGTTATTCTGCTGTTGCTGCTGCTGCTGTTGCTGTTGTTGCTGCTGCTGCTGCTGCGGCGTTTGGTTGTTGCCGCCGCTGCTGCTGCTGCTATTTGAGCTATTTGTATTGTTGTTGTTGTTGTTGTTAGTACTACCTTCACGCTGCTTGGGCGCCGACGATTGCGCTGGTCCAGAGCTGCCGACATGCGCCGAGGATGCGCCGCCATTTTGTATGGAGGGCTTGATGTCCAGCGCACAACTGGCGTCCGTCAGTGAGGTAGAGCCCGTGGCCTGTTGGTGCATAAACGCGTTCATCACGGCCTGCAATCATAATGATAAGTGTTTAGAGTATTGAAATTACAAATACATTTAGAGCTTTTTCAGTTTGAAAATAAACTGGATTCGATTCCTTCCTTGCCATGTTAAAAGAACAATCATACGGTACCTCATACGAAATCCCAATAAGGAATTTTAAAAAGAAGAAAAAAAACAAAACAAAAATAAAATTTTAGGAATCCAAAATTGGGAAGAAAAATTTAGGAATCATAAATTAGCAATTTCAACTAAGAAAAATATTCAAGTTACGGAAGTTCAAGTTGAAGTTAGGGAAGTTCGACTGCACTATTATATAATTTTTTACTTATTTCTAAGCATTCCTGAAGCTACAGCATTTCTGCTTTAACATTGACACATTAGTCACAACGTATTTAGCTAAATTTAAACATGGTTTTTATGGTGATTTACAATGAACATTAATATTTTAACAATTACCATTTTAGCAGTTAGCAGTTCAGAGTACAAAAATTAGGAAAAAAAAATTGGGAAAAGTATCTTTGGATTTCCTGTCATTGGTTAAATTCTTTCGTTTAGTTTTATACATTATTCAAATAGATCTGTGCCAAAACGGTCGGTTGTTGAAAAAAATTTAAAAATATTTCGATTTTGAAATAAATGGTTCGACAAATATTGTCCTTTTCTAATAGGAAAAAGCCGAAATCAAAAATATTTTATTATAAATCGAGCGATTGTCCCAATTTTTTTTTTTTTTGGTTTTTCCAATTTTTGTCTTTCTAATTTTGGATTCCCAATAATAATCCCAATTTCGGATTCGTAATTTAGGATTCCTAATTTTTCTTCTGAATTTTCGTATTCTGAGTAATATTTTTCGAATTTCGTATACAGAATCAATCATACATAAAAATATTCCATCAGCATAAACAATTGAATTAATTTTCATTGAATGCTTACCTGGTACTCGGATGGACCGGTTTGTACTGAGTCGGGCGTGGAGTCCTTTGGCGGTGTCGGTGGGAATGGGAACGAGTGCTGGCCGGCGGACGCCGTCGTCTGATGGCTTTGGCCCACTTGGCCCAGCTTGTGCTCCACCTGCGGCTCCTGGGGGCATGCGAATTGGCCCATGCCCCAGGCACTGGCGGGTGCAAACGATTTGTGCTCGCTGGTCAGCCAAGGACTCAGCGGCGTATGAAAGTGCGGCCGGCACACTTGGGGCGTGGCATGTGAGGAGGGCATGCGGGATGCTGCAACCACAAGAGAAATAAAAAAAAATACAAAATTAACGTTAAGAATTTAATAAAAACACGGCACACAAAAAAATCAAGTTAAATGCGGCATTAAATCAATTATGGCCAAAATTTATAACGAAGATTAACAGCCTAAGCCAAGAGATGGACAGAAAGAGAGGGAGGAGAGATAGGCAGAGCGAGAGGGAGACAGAGAGACCAGAAGCGATAAAAAATTCATAATAAATGACGTTGTTCTCTTTTCGAGGCGGAAAAGCTGCGTTATAATTTATGAAACACCAGCAACAGTTGCTGCTGCTGCGACTGCTGTTGTTGTTGGCCAGGCTGGTAAGGCACTGACCATTGGCCACAAAAAGACGCTCGCGGCCTTCGCGCAAACTCTTTGCATATGGCCAAGGCAACAGCAACAGCAACTGTTGCTGCTGCCGCTGCTGCTGCTGCTGCATTGTCATAAATTGTTTAATTTGTATCATAAACAATCGCGTTAAACTTTTGTCCCAAAGCTAAAAAGATCGATCAGCAGCCGCCGCTGCCTGAGACCCCTCAATTCTCCTCTCAGTTGGCCTGGCTTAAAAGTGTAGCCTAAATGTCTGGCAGTGTATAATTTAGCGGACACCAAGTGAGATTTATGTGCGCCCATGCTGCCGTTTCCCAAAGCTGCAACACATTGCAACTCCAACTCGGATCATGCCCCCTCATATACATATATATACATATATAGTATGCACATCCTGGCAGCGGGGTGTTGCAATTGTTTGGGGCGCACTTATTCTTATTATTATCATTAATATTGGTTCGGCTGCTCTGGGGCTTGTTTGTATGTGAAATTATTTTTGATTATGCAGCAGCCGCTGATGTCGAATCTGTAGCCAACTTCGACGATCTTGCCACAAATGTTGCCCCGCATCCCCTCTGTCTAACAGTAGGTCAGGCAGTTCAATGCACGCCGAGATGGATTAGCCCCAAACTCTGGCCAGAACTGGCAAAATGAAGCTATCAGAGCCAAGACGAATCGCAGATGCTCTATTCCGCAAGTTAACTTGAGAATATTATTGGCATCAATTACAAGCTGACTGAACAAATGATTTAATCAGCATGATTGAAAAAAGGAAAAGAAAAAAGAATAAAGACTAAAGAGGGACATGTTTTGTACTTGTACTTAAAATTCGTATGCTCCTTTGCTTAAGGGTATTCCCATGCCCCAGCAATCTGCCACAGCCACAGCAACTGTTGGGATCGATCGCTGTCTGCGATAATATCCATTTGATTATACTAATAACAGTGCTTTAGCGTCGATATTATATGTACGTGTGTCTGATTATAGAAATTATGTGCAGCAGTTGCAGTTGCACTCATCCAGAGAGAGAGAAGGAGAGAGAGAAAGAGAGAGGCGAAGACAGAGAGAGAGAGAGAGCTTGTTACAACAGCAACAAAAGCAAACTTCACACTTTTGCGCCCTCGAACTCGCAGCACACCGAGAGACAATCAAATGTTCGATTGCAGCTACGTGCCCCCAAAAAACTCAAGCTGCAACATAGTACAACAAATGCCACATTGAATATCAACAACTTGTTGTAGTATATATGAAGTCGTCATCGCATCGCATCAGTATATAATTTTCGGCACAAATAAGCGCATTGGTCATGCCAAATTATACGTGTTGCTGCCACAAATCAATGCCCCCAGACGATGCGATGCGATGTGATGTGATGCGAGCTTTAATTGCCGCAATGAAAACTTTCAATTTGTCGATGGTGTTGGACGATAACAGAGCGCTGTTAAGGCTGCTGTTAAGTCAGCAATGAGTCACTGTTGGCTCGTGTTGTTGCTGCTGCTGCTGCTGCTGTTGCTGTTGTTAAGCCTGTTGTTGCTGCTGCTGTTGTTATTGCTGCTGAGGCTGTTGGCATCTTTTGTATAAAACAATTCGCTAATAAATCAAGCTGAGTACAGCAATTAAAGTTGCAAAAACACACACACACACACACATACATTCAGCGACATTTTTGTTGTTGTTGTTGCTGTTATTGTCATTGTCGGTATGCAAAGCTCGTGCTGGTGAAAAGCAGCGACGTCGTCGTCGTCGTGCCCTTGGCCGTCCCCTAAACCAAAAGCCTGGCTGACACGTTCTACACAACAACTAAAACAACAGCAGCAGCAACATCAGCAACAACAGCAGCAGCAGTAGCAGCTACAACAACAACTACATTAAACAAAAGCGCTACAATAAAATCTGCCTTTAATTTTTGTTGTTCACTCACAGAGAGAGAGACAAAAAAAAATAAACACAACATTTTGAAGTTTTTGGCCTGCGCTTGATTTCTTCAAACTGACAGATCAAAGCCACAAAGCCGACTCAGACTATATGTGAGTGTGTGTAAGTGTGTGTGTGTGTGTAAGTGACACACTCGAAAAACGCTTGGACATGTGTGTGGCGTTTTAAAAGCGTTTGACAAGCGTTCAACTCAACTGAAGTCAACTGAAGTGAAGTGAAGTTGAGTCAACTTAAAGCCAAGTTAACACAGCGCCTGTACGTCTCTACGTCTGTACGTCTAAGCCGCGTCGTTGCTGGCTGTAGCTCAAAATGAATTGAAGCCAAAAGTCTTACCAAAAGCGCCTTTTAATTGCAGTTTCAAGTTGGCCGATCGCCAACGTGAATGACATAATTAATTGTATGCACAGCAATCGGCGCACTTAACGCGACGTGTTTGACATCTGAAGATGACAATTCCCTGACACGGCCAACAGAGAGAGAGAGAGAGAGAGAGAGATCAATAGAAATCCACTGGAAGACATGAAGTCATGGAGCAGGTGATGGACATTATATATTGTACCATATACCAATTCAATTAACCGAAAATGCAACAAAACGGCAGCTGGCAATACAATTGATGCTGCTTTTTCAACTCATCCAGAGAGAGAGAGAGGGCGAATCTCTGGCGCCTTATCAGCGCCAGTTCATCTCATTTGAATGAACAACAAACAACCAGGAGGGGAAGGGAGTAGTGAAAGCCTCCGAGGCCCAATGACAACACTCTCAGCGGCAACTCTATTCATTGTAGCGCGAACATCTTGATAAGGATCCTAAAGGATGGCAGATATAGTAACATAGAGTAGAGCAGAGAGTGAGAGGAACGAAAAAAAAGCCCATTCGGAAAATGTAACAGTTTTCGCAGTTTGCGATGAAAAGGATTGTCAGCTCTTTGGTAAATTAAATTCACACCAAATGCGGATTAGGGGTGAGAGCTGTACAGATGAGGAGGGAGAGACTGAGCTCCTTATCAGCCTGAGCAAATCAAATCGCCAAATGAGTACGAGCAAAAGCGAAATGTAACGTATGTCAGTCAGTCAGTCAGTCAGTTGGATCAGTCAGTCACTCAGTCGATTAGTGATGTCTCAGCTTCAGCTGCTTCCGCCTTGGCATTAAGCAACAATCAATCATACAAACGGCTGCCTTAGTGAATCCTGCAGTTTTGACCCCTTAGCAATTGTTGCTGCTGTTGTTCCTGCCGCTGCTGCTGCTGCTGCTGCTGCAGGCGCTCGCTTAATTTATAACCTGAGCGACGACCCTCGGCTCAAGTCAGGATACTTTTCACCTGCCTCATTTGTAGGCGCGTGGCTCCAGCTCCAAAATGCGGTCAAGTGTCTCTTTCTCAGAGTCGTTGTTGCTGCCGTTGCTGCTTACACCTGCTCCAAATTCAAAATGCGGCAAGCGGCGGCAATAAACTATAACGGATTCCAGTTTAAGCCACCACCAGCAGGCATGCCAACTACAACTACAACTACAACTAGCTGGTAGCAGGTAGGTCAGTTAGAGACCGCTGACTCTAAAAAAACAGAAAAGACACCTTGACTTGAGCTCTTTTCTTCTCTCTGCTGTGTTGTGTTGTGCTCTCAAGCTGCTTAGCATTTTGCGCTCTTGTTTGTTTTAATTATTTCTTTGCTTTTTCCATAATTTCTAGCTTGGCTCATACTCAAAAATTGCGGCTCAGTTGCGTGCCAACTGCTCAACTGACTGACTGACTGACTGACTGACTCGACTGGTTGACTGACTGACAGGCAGGCGGCTGCTTTATTAAGCGCAAACTGCGCTGCCATTGCCATCTATATTATTAACACTTTATTTGCAACTAGCTGCCACTCACTCCGATTCCCTTGCCTCTCTCCCTGCCACTGTTGCAGCGTCTTCTTGGCTGCCACTTGGCTGGTTTTGCCCCGTCTTCATTACTGTGCTGTGTGCTCCAGTTGCATGCCAGCTTATCATTAGTCATAAGTTGTCAATTGTATTTATGATAATGCGTTTAATAACTCAACCACAGGTTCGTTCGTTCGTTTGCCCCTGTAACTGCCACTCATATTCATATTCGCATTCGCATTGTTGCAAGCCATGTTGTTGTGCAACATCTACATAACTCTGACATTTCTTGTGCAACGCAATTTGCTAGTTTCTTAAATAATTGAAATATCCCTATAAATATTTTATTTGTTATTTATTGAGCAATTATACAACTTTAATGCATTTTTACGCATTGCAGAAGCAGTTTAAAAATAATTGAAAAAATACAACACAATTTCAATAAAATATATATGGGATATAAAAAATTTTGAAATATCAAAAAGTATATTTTATTGAAATTATAATTACTGCAACTATTTCAATAAATTATATTATTTGAATTATATTTTGAAATATCAAATAATCATATTTATGATAATAATAAGTGAATGAATGTATTATGCATAAATGCATTCAAAATAATAATAAAAAAGGCAGAAAATGTTGCTTTATTTTAACCTGTATTTCTAAAGTTGACTTTAATGTTTTTGGTGCGAATCTGAATATCTCTATAATAATTTAATAATATTTAGCAATGTGGAAACATTTTAAATAATTTCAATAAAATAAAGTATTTAATTTTATGCTAAAGAGTAAGTGTTGCTTAATTTTTGTGACTATTTCTAAATATGGCTTTAATTTCTTTTGGTGCGACTCATAAATGATGGCCAAGACGCCATCTGTAGCTGTGTGGTTAACAAGCATATTTAGCTTAACGTGTGAATTACGTGGCCTGAGTAACTTTAGCATACGTGCAGCAATGTTGCCACAAAACATGTTGACAAGACGACAAGCAGCAGCAGCAGCAGCAGCAACAGCGGCAAATGTTGCTTGCACTAAATAAAAACTTGCAGCAAGGCGAGGCAGCAGCAGCAGCAATAAAGACAACAACAACTACTCGTATAAGCCAAGTTGAGGGTTTGAAATGCGCCATTTTTCGTTGCCATTTGTTTGCGTTTGCTGCTCTCGGCAGACAGTTGTTGTTGTTGTTGTTGTTGCCACACCATTTTCTTGCAGCTTTTTTTTTAGTTTTTTTTTCTCTTATTTAGTTGTGGTGGGTGCTGCGGCTGAAAAATGTTAATAATGCGGCTGCATTTGCAGCAAACAGTTGCCAGTTGGCAGTTTGGCAAGCAGAATGCACGCGTAGTCATTTTGTGTTGCAGCTGTGGGTCAACTTAGTCCAAGTCCAAGTCCGAGTAGAAGTTGTAGTTGATCCTTTGGCTCTGCTACAGGCAAAAGCACGCAAGCATAATAAATTTATGCAAATGCTAGTCCAGTGTTCCGAGTCTACGAGTGATTGGGCCGCCACTGTCACTCAGCCAGGCTCAAAAGTCACGCTGACAGTTTTGCTGGCCATTCAAAGGCATGGCTAATGAGCAACACATGCAGAGAAATTATATATATATATATAAATATATATATGTGTGTGTGTTTGTTTGGTGTAAGGATGTGGCAGGCCTCAAATGCCTTTGGCGCACTTATGACAGTTCGAAGCGTCAGCAAAATCATTAAAATTGACAAGTTTTTATATGACACAACCAAATTTGGTAAGCCAAAAGCCGATGCGATGCGAGCCAACAACGCAACGTTTGAAGTGTTGTTTGTTGTTGCTTTGACAACTTTTTGTCGCTGCTGCTGTTATTGTTTTTGCTGTTGTTGTTGTTGTTGTTGTTGTTATTGATGCTGTTGCTGTTGGACCACCAAGCAAGGCGCTGTTTCACATGTCATAAATAAGAACGCGTTGACATTTATCACAACAAAGGGCCCCAGGCCACAAAAAACAAAGCCCCCCAAAAGAAAAACGTTGCATAAATTCATAAGGCTGAACTTGAGAAATTCAATTGATGCGACGACGGCGGCAACTGTTGCTGCTGTTGTTGTTGTTGCTGAGCTGTTGTGTCCACTTTTCGCATATTAATAAAATATTTTATTAAACACACGCGCCGCCCAGAAGATGATGCCGAGAAGGATGCAGGAGCAACAATATTATGCTAAACAGTGTGTCCCAAAAAAGGCTGCAAACGAAAATCGTGCCTACCTCGGATCGGCGCAGGGTTCTCTCGGCATTCAAGATACAGCTTTCAACATTCAGTTTTCAGTTTTCAGCTTTCAACATTCAGCATTCAGCGTGCAACAACAGCGCAACAAATTTTTGGCGGCGTCTCTTGCGACACACTCGTATGACATATTTTTGCCAGAGAACAAGAGAACAACGCATTATTATTGTCGTTGTTGTTTGCCTTTACTGCAGCATTGTTTTAGACAAACTCCGCAAACATTTATGCTAAGCAGACTTGGCTGAAAACAAATATGCAAACTGGTTTGCTTTTCGCTTTTACAGCGTGAGTTTCTCATCCAACAAATTTCGCCGCTCATCGAATGTTAATGAGTCGTAGGGGGCGTCATTTGTTAGTTTGGTTGAGTCAAATTGGCATTACACCTGATCAGCTTGACCAGGTGGTCGATCTCTGGGTTGTGTTAAGCGTGTTTGGAGCTTGCTCAGTTCTCGGTAAGATTGTTCTATTTTGATAGTTTGGCGCTTCTTGGAACCCATAACCATTAAACATTTAACTATTAACCATTAGGCATTAGACATTAGACATTAGCCATTAACTGCCAAGCGTACAATGACTTTGGCCTGCCTGATTAATATGCTCATTGGGGGCTCAGTTCGCAATCGGACTGTGTTCGGGCCGATTGGGCCAAGATCAGTTAAGGCCATGTCGCAGCTCCAACTGCCAAAGTCATTTGTAAACTTGACACTGCCAAATGCAGCGCACACGAAAGCCAAAAAGCCTGGACCAATGTATTAGCAACAGTTTATCACAAATGTTGCTGCTGCTGCATGTTGCTTGTTGCTGTCGGTGCAATTGCTGTTGTGTTGCTGTTGCATTGACAGCGGGGGCGACAGCAAGAGTTGCACACAGCAGCCAACAATGCGCTAATATTCAATATTGTAATTGCAGTCACAAATCGTGCTGCGATCGTTGGAGCAGACGGTCCGGCAACATGTTGCTGCTGCTGCGCTGTTGTTGGCGGTGAATGTTGCTGGCAGCGCATAAAATTAATGAATGCTGCCGCATTGCGCTTTTGTATGTTCAGTGTCGGCATATTGACCACTTGCTGTGTTAGACAAATCACAACAACAGCAACGACAACAGCATGTTGTTGGCGTGTGTGTTGCTGCTACATGCGTAAGCTTTGTTCGCCTCTTGTCTTTATAAATCGCTGGCTAGCAGCATTTTGATTTTACAAATTAATAATAAAAGCAGCACACAACGGACAAGAGACAACAGACAACACAGCACAAGGCACAGTAGCAATATTATTGATGATGCACATCACACATACAATAGTAATATGAAAACAAGAGAAATATGTATGTTGCAGTTCCTGGAATCTCGTCTGACAAATGACAAGCAACAGGCCAAAAGGATGTCGACTACAGAAACAGAAATCCGAGCTAGCTCATAGACTTCCGGCCCAGTTCGTCAGAAGCGTCGGCAAAGCTCTAAGGGAACGTTGTGTCCGCCATCTTGAGATTGATGCCAGCAACATGTAGCAGGCAACTAGCAACGGGCAACTAGCAACGGGCAACTAGCAACAGGCGACAGTGATTGTGATAGTGATTGAAGGACAGCTGTTCACACTAGCCAGACGAAGAGCCAACGGGCAAAAGCGAAATGTCAAATTAGAATGCGAAACGTGTTGGCAATGGGAATGCTGAGAGCAGCAGTTGCTGTTGTTGTTGCCGCAGCTGGACAATGGAGTTGGTGCTGCAGTTGGCGGCACCTTTGGCTGTGGCATGCAAAGCAGCCAAGTGGCCAAGTCAGCCAGCTAGTCAGTGAGGCGACTGTTGCTGGTTGCTGGTTGCTGCAGTGCAAATTAATTGAAGCATCGCGACAATGTCAACGACAGCAGCAACATCACGTGTTGCATGTTGCATTCGGCGTAGGCAGTCACAGTCAGAGTCAGACTGAGAGTCGGCTTTGGGGGCCAGTGGCAGGCACATTCTTATAATTATGTCATTTAATTAAGCAAAGACAGTTTGCCGTTGCAACGACTAATTAAAACATCGCGCCAGCAGCAACAGCAACAGCAGCAGCCGCTGTGGCAGCAGCAACAGCACATGTGCAACGCGGGCGGTGGCAAAAAATAAAAAAAAACGATATGAATGACCGGCCACTGTCGAATGCAATAAACAATATGCAACAGCAGTAGCTACAATAGCCACAACACAGGGGCACAGCAACAGCAACAACAACTCAAACAGTTTGCCGCTGCATCATACGATACTATAAAGAATTCTTCCAAGAATTTGGGTCATAATTAATGTGGCATGATTTCAAGACATTTTAATCAAAGTGAATTGAGAGAACAGCAACTGTAACGGCAGCAATGGCAACTGCAACAACAACAGCAGCAACTGCAACAGTGGCTGCCACAATCAGCAAGTTTAAGGTTCGTAATACCTTTGAAAATTGTCACACACATGAGCATAAGTAACACGCACACACACACACGAGTAATACTCGTACACATGCAAAGATTTCGCATTTAAAGTCACATCAATCATACGCAGCGGTGGCCCAGCTGTTCAATTGCAATACCATAACTCATTTTTATAGGCCGCCGCCACGCTCCCAGTGCCCAGTTCGCTGAAAACTTGCGCACCGGGATTAAGATTTGCGGCCGAGATTCCGGCCATGCCCAGTACCATGGCCACTTCAGTTCAGGCCAAGCCAACTGGCAGTCAGTAAATTACAACAACTATTACACACAGTGTGCGCCGTGCCTGACTGTCTGGAACTGTTGACTGGGCCCAAACCGAGAGCCAAAGTTAAAGCCAAACCCCGAGCCTGAAGCCTGCTGCCTGCTGCCAGAGTCTATGTGTCTATGGCTTTTGTGCTTTTGTGTTGGCCGTGTTGTAATTTCTTGGAAATTTCTGTTTTATGCGCGCACAACTTGGGCCAGCGTGAAATTTATGAGACTGGAGCGTACCAAGTGCAACTATGCAACACCTGGTAGCCAGGAAGCGCTCGATTCGACTCCACTCGACTCCTTTCCCATACCCACTCTGGACTTCACTTGCCCCAAAGGCTCAACAACAACAGCAGACTGCGCAAATTGCATTGGCAGTGCTTGGATCTAAATAGACTTTGATATCCCTGCTGAATGGACCCGCATTTATTTGATATCCCTTTTGTGACTTTGCCACTGTGCGTGACATTTGCGTTAAGTGCGCCAAGAGTTGTGTGGGAAAATATTCAAGACCATAATACACACACACACACACACACACACTCACCCAGCTAATTTTTCATTTGTCATTGCGATAGGCAAAAAAAATATTGTCAAAAATAGGCGGGTTACTCACTCGTACATATATTTTCTATCCTATTCCTATCTCAATCAAGATTTGGTTTACAGTTGTGCGAGTGCAATGGCTATATGCACTGTCCGAACCGTTAGCCAAAGCTCTATGTGTGTGTGTGTGTGTTTATATATGTGTATGTTTGGCTGCTTAGCTAATTAAAAGTGCATTTAAAGCCTAAAATAGACTAGAGATATTAGACAAAACTTTTTATTATATTATCATATGGTTATAAATAATATCTACTTTACCAATATCAAAAATAAATTAAATTTTGTCCAAGTTTAAATAAATTTTATTTCCAATCAAGATTATAAATTTAAACATTTAATCGCTTAAGTTGAATTTTAAACATTCCTAGTAAAACTCAGCTAAATCGTTTCGCTTGACTAAATATATTTATTTAAATTTATAGAGTGATTTTAAGGGTCTCAAACAACAAGTATCAAACAAAGTATCTGCTCTGTCTAATTTATCGTGCAAAATATATGTATATAAATTTTTTTCGTAACAAATAGGAAGAGCAAAACTTCGCCAAAAAGTTTGTTATGTCCCATATTGCAGACTATTCATACGTGTATGTATACATATATACAAAAGACTGTATATGTAAATTTATATGTTTTTCATCGAAAAGGCAGCCAAGAAATCAGAAATGAGCAACAACAATAAATACGCAAACAAAGTTATGTGGCGAACAAAACAAAAAAAAAATACAACAAGAAAAAAAAAAACAAAGTTATTGCCAAATTTGCGGCATGTTTGCTTTTGAAATTTAAATTTCACATGGCTGTTGGTTTTGTTGTAGACGTTTTTATGGCTTGTATCATAAAAATCTCTCTGTGCGAGCCACGTGAGTTGTGTGTGTGTGTGTGTTGAGTGTGTATTGTGTGTGTGTGTGTGTGTATGTGTGTAAGTGAGCGCGTCAAAATCCATTAAACTGCATTCGCATATGTGTATGTAAATTAGTATGCACGCCCCCCTGTTTAGCAAGGGGTCTGGTATTTAGGCTGCCCCATATGTTAAACACAATCACTAATGTCACCATAATGGCAACTAAATTGAGTTACTGTAAATTTCAATTTTTGACAACTCTGGCAAACGAACTCATCCCGAATGTGACACATGCAGACTAATGAATTTTAAAATCAACGCTCGCCACAGGTGCTCCCATCGAGTATCTTACGTTTCAGCTTCAGCTTTAAACTCCAAGAATCCAAGTCGATTCCAAGTTGAGCAGCCGACAAACTGTCTGTCAAAGTCTGGCAAACAAAGCAGCGCGATTTGAATGCCCGTTTTGAGTGCATGAATGAGTGAATGAATTACAGCAGCTCGGATCAGTCTCCAGTTTTGGGATCGGAGATCCATGAAATCAAATCAAGCATCAATAAAGTCGGCATATGAATAACATGAATTAAACATAAATGCAAAATGCATGAGGGGGGGCATAAAGTAGTCGAGTCGAGTATTGGCTCCAAAAAAGCTGATTGATCACTTGCAGCCACTTGCTCCCGCTTAGCTGCTCCGTCTTGCACCCCCCTCCCCGTCACCCAAATGTTGGCTACTCCCTTGCCAGGGCTTGATTCACATTCCGCGGCTCAAAATTTTAAATTAAAATTTTCGCACACTCGAGGAGCAGGAAATAAATCCAACGGCAGCGGCAGCAGCCGCATCGATGCATGTCACGTCCGTCTGAACGTCTCTCTCTGTCTCTGTCTCTGTCTCTGTCTGTCTGTGTGTCTGTCGAACTGACGGTCTCTCTGTTGCGCTTTACGTGGAACTGTCAAAAATGCAGGCAAAAGCTGCGCTCGACAGCAAAAATAACAATGGCAATGCCAAATGCAATGCTAAGTGCCAAGTGAAAATGGATTTTTGGGGAGTCAACTGTCAAAACTGACAGCAGCAGCAACAACAACAACAACAGTTACCCACAGTGGCACCCACTTTTATTTTTTCAAATTGAAAATTAACTTAGCGGAACTTTAAAATTTGGGCTGACTTCTTAATCATCTGCTTCTTCTTGGCCCAAAAAAATTGTGGCCACATTTTCATAGCAATTTTTGTAGGAGGCGTGTGAATTTTAGAAATTTTGTTACTCTTGTTGTTGTTGCCACAACACTAATGAGCATAGATAATTTGCCTCTATTTTGTTCTTTTTTTTTTTGGTATTTGTGGCTCAGTCTACAAATTGCGCGCAATTAGAAAACATGGAGCTGCAACTTTGAGTCTGAGCTGGGAAAACATAAGTGAGCCAAAATTGTAAGTGAGTTGTTTACAGTTATGCCTAAATTGTTAGAGAAAATCTCAGTTACTAACTGTAATAAACTACTTGGCTTATAGTTGATATAGAGTTGAAGTTTCTAGCATTTATAAGGGATGCAAACTGGACAGTTCTATTGACAATTTCAGCTCAATTGCTAACTGTTTACGCCCCCTTATCTGTTCCTGTCCCTGGGACGCCCTCCCGCTGACCAACGACCAACGGCCAACAGGAAACGAGTAACATAAAAAAAGGCGCGAAGCAATCGATTTGTGGGCAGCACAGACAATGAGGCAACACCCCCCACACATGGTGTTGACCAGGCCAAAAACACCCTGAACCCCCCAACGCATTCATTAAAAACGCATTAGAAATGACATTAGGACAAATATAGTCTCGGCGTGCCACTAAAATTACTTAAACAATACATAAAACATAAACCTCGAAACAATTTGATTCATTGGTGTATAGAATGGGAAAGTGGATGTCTGGGGATTGGAGTTTGGGCTTATTGTGTTGGTAACTGTTACTTACTGTGCTGATGATAGCTGGGATAGTAGCGTCGATGGTGTCCATTGCTTTCGAGCGCATAGAATGCGCTCATGTCACTGGTATCCAGACCGAGGCCGGCGCCAGCGCCGCCTGCACCGCCACCGAGGGCGGCACCGACGCTGCTGCCCGCCGACGAGGCGCCGCTGGACAGGCTGTGATGGCTGTGGGCCAGGCTACTCCCGGCACTGCCCAGGCCATTGGTTTGCGGTGATCCGCCGCCACCGCCACCGCCGCCGCCTAAGCGCGGACTGTCGTACCAGCTGCGAGCGGCAGCCTCCGCTGTTGAGGTCATATCCATTTCGAGTATAATTTTGAATGTTTTTTGGGTAGTACGTGGGCGCGCAAAATTCTACAGAGAATCAATATCTCTGATCTCTTCTCCTGCTCCTTCTTCTCCTTCTCCTTCTCCTCTTTCTGATTCTTCTCCTTCTTTTATTTCTCTTTAACTTTCTCTCGCTTATTGGGCGAGTGTTGTTCAGTTGCGATTATTTGCAACGCTCTTCAACACATGTTTTTGCACGCGTTTTGCAACACTGGGCGAGCTGTAAATAATTTTCTTTGATTTAGTAACGACTTTGAAACCTTTTTTTTTAGTTGTCTCTAGCAATTGATGTATTTTCAACGGTAGCTCTTGACTGGCTTATCAATTTCACACCTTTTTTCTTATCAGCCTCAACCGAAAATAAAATTAAAAAAAAAAAATTAAAAACAAAATTATATTTGGTTTCTAATTTCTTTTTATAAGCAGTGTAC
The DNA here is from genome assembly GCA_035047525.1 of Drosophila quinaria. Classification (NCBI taxonomy): domain Eukaryota; kingdom Metazoa; phylum Arthropoda; class Insecta; order Diptera; family Drosophilidae; genus Drosophila; species Drosophila quinaria. The sequence goes on along the minus strand of JAWNPO010000384.1, from coordinate 3,474,430 downwards.
AGTTGGCACTCGATTATGACCAGTTGATTTACGATTGCACGGTAGCCACAACATTAGAGTACAGGTTTCAAAAAAATTACCGATTAGAATTTTATGACTACAGACTTTAGACTACGGATAAACATACAGTTTTCTGTATGTTTGGGCATGTGTTCATGTGCTCAAGTGTGGGAAATGGGAATGCATTGCAGAGTCTTTTGATTGATGACAAAGAACAAGAAGAACAAGAAGAGAAAAACAGTTGTCCTCCCAGGGGATCTAATAAACATGTCGCAGTCTGAGGGCAACTGGCAATTTTTGGCCATTGTTCGCCAATCGTTGTTGTTTACACTGCAAGTCGGCTAATAAACCAAAACAATGTCAAATCAATTGTCTGTCGAGCACTCAATGTCCAACCCTAAGGCAAGTATGCAGCTCAATAAAAATGTAACAAACAACATACAAAATAACATAAAAATGAAAATTTTGTTACAGTTTATATAGTTTTAATAAATCTGATTAGTAAGACCTTTAGTTAGCTTCATTAATCAGTAAATTCTGACAAATATAGTTAGAAACTCAAGTCAACAATTGAAATTTTTGTGCGTGCAGAGTTGTTGAGCTGCGTACCTAGCTCAAAACTGCCTGCGGATTTTCAATTTGAAAAATGTATCTTTTGTGTTTGGTGCTGGCGCTACAATAGAATAGGATCTTAAGAGCCTGCAACTTGTTGTGTGGGCGTTAGCACCGACGGCAACTGTTGTTGTTGTTCATTGTTGTTGTTGTTTGCAATTGGTAAGTGGAAAGGTGTGTTTGTCAACTACACCTGGCTAGCAATTAGCGGCAAATAAGCGCTTTATATCCTACGCTCGACGAGGCCCAATTAGAGACAGAGAATAGTAAGAGTAAGTCGCATCATCATTTAGACAAGAGACAACTCACTTATCAGTGTGTTCTATCTTTTGTTTAGACAGGTAGCTGGGCAACAGAAATGTTGAAAAGTTCTTATCAGGCATGGTATGTGCTTATATACGTAGTATCTTTTGGTTGTATCTATGTATGTATGTATGTTCAGTTCTTGCCAGATTTTTATCAATAAATTTTTTCCATGCGTTTGTGACTACTTTTTTGAGTGTTGTTTGCTTTGGCTTCAACCAAAAAATTATTAATAATAAAAAGGCAACACAACTTGTTCTTGTTGTCTCAAGACCTGTCCAGGTTGATGTCAATATTATTATTTGTTGTTGCTGTTGTTGTTGTTGTTGGGTCTCAGATGCCTATCGCACAATTGACAATTGCGCTACAAATAACCGAACAAATGATAAGGCAACATAACTATCGTCGATGAACACTGCGCACTGTTTTCAGTCTTTGATTTCGATTGTTTAAGGTTGGGCTGTGCACTTTTTTGGGTACCAAAAACTCAAAACTCAATCAATTTATCAGAGACAGCGATAACCGTTATTGTTTTTGTTGGGGAAAACACTTTTCATTAAATTTTAAGAATTGATAGCAATAAAGTGATAAGCAAACTGTCAAATATTTGTGACAATGACGCAGCTCATGGCATGAGTAAGTCAAGTTTTTTTAAATGTATAATTTATATACATATTTATTTTTATTATATATTTTACATATGCTGTTGAGGCTGATTAAAAAACATGTTGTGTATTTATGCGGTGTTTAAGCGACATTGAAATCACATCAATTGCAAGTTTTGATTCGCTTTAATTGAACACTTGTTATTCAACTACTTGTACTTTGATTTTCTTAATAATTTGCATAAATTTTCTTACATTTTGCACACATTTGATTTGTTTATGTTTTCTTGTTGTTTGTTTTGTTTAGCCTCTTCACTGGATATCGTTTAAACTTTTATTTGGGTTTAACGCGCTTTTGCCGACGCGTTTTTTTGTACTTTGGCTTGTTGTCGATTGCCGCTGTTTATTGTTGATGGTGAGGAATTGTCGATGTCGACTATATATTTGTTGTTGTTGCTGTTATTACTGTGGAAAGCACGCACGCACGCACGCAAACGCGACGTAACGAATACGCGTAGTGAGAACACGAGAAACGAAACGAGCGAACGAACAATCGAACAAACGAGCGAACGGGCAAACGGGCGAACGAGGCACGAGCAAACACTTCAACGGCCGCAGACCAACTGAACCACGAGCGCAAAACAGGAAAGGCAGCACAGAGGCACGCTCTATGTGTGCGTGCGTGGCTGCGTGTGTGTCTGTGTGTGTGTGTGTGTGTGTGTGACTCTGTGAGTGCGCGCGTGTATGAGTGAAACTTGTCTGACGAGGGCTGGGCTTTGGCATTTGGCACATACAAGATGGTCGCGATTGCAGGCGGCCAGACAATGCGTTAAAACGAGACGCAACGACTGCTCACACAATATGCTTGTCACTGTTTGACTTGCATGCGGGGCGTGTTTTTTGTTTGTTATGCAGCGGGCAGGTAAACCGGTTTTCGTATCGTTTCGCTTTGCTGTTGCTATTCATGTTGTTGTTGTTGTTATTGTTGCAATTGCATGTTTGCTTGTAGGGCCAAAGCTGACGCTGCTGCTGCTGCTGCTGCTCGTCATGCTCGAGTGCATCGTTCAATAATCTCTCTTTGGCACGCCTCTCTGCGCTCTGCACTTGGCACGGTGCTTCAACGTCGACTCGCTCATGCGCCAGGTGAGGCTTTGACTGTGGCTATGGCTATGGCTTTGGCTTTGGCTTTGCTCTGCTTGTCTGTCGCTCTCTCGAGGCGACTCGGCCTCTGCTTCTGCTTCAGCCTCTGCCTCTGCCTCTGCTGCCTTTGCCTTTTACCATTGCCATTGCCTGGCTGTCAAACAGTGACAACAATCATCGATCGTTCCGTTTGTGATTATGTGGTTTATTTATGGGCTTTAACATGTGTGCAGATTTGTCTGCCGATTTTGAGTTATGCATGTGTGTGTGTGTGTGTGTTTCTCTGTCTCTGTCTCCGTCTGTGAATACGTGTGTGAACATTTGCTGCTTTTTTAGTGCACATAAAACTAAATTTGCATAAATTAGCAGCTGGAAATTAAGCTAAATACAAAAATTATGCCTATGTTTATTCATAGGTCTGCATTCATACATATGTACATATTTACATACTTGTGTATGTAAAATAGCAAATAAGAATAAGATATAACACGTTTGGCCTCTAGACCCCAACTAAATACATTTGTATGTATGTATGTGTGTATAGACTCTGCTTTTTCTCAGGAAGCAGCCGTCGCAGCATCTTTGGCAGCCACAGAAACTACAATATATCTAGATACAAATTATTAATATCGAGCTCATATTTTTTGTGGTTGAACAACTTGCCAAGTTGGATGCCGTCTTCAACTTTGAGTTCAAGTTGGAGTCGCTGCTGCTGCTGCTGCTGGAGTTGTTTGTGTTGTTGTTGCCTCTGTACAGCTGCTGCGCATAAACAGGCGAAGCACACACACTCACACAAATACACAGGAAAATATATGTATTTGTATATAGGAAGCGATGCTACGTGAGCTGCTTTTTTGGGTTCCCGCATTGATTTTCGCTTTAAAAAAACAAGAAGTTTTCTTTTTTGTACTTGAAACTTTTTGGCAAAAGGGTTAAATGCTTTGATTGTTGTTTTTGTTTTTGTTTGTGTTTTTCCTGTTTGCTGTTTTCTTACTTGCACCTGAAATTGAGCGCAAAAGTAGCGCAGAGACTTTTGCAAGTGCCTGAAGGATGTTGCAGAGTTTGTGACTTTTGCCACAGCTGGACCAAGTTTCCCAGAGCTTCCCCGCCAAAACATATTTTAAGCGAGCGCAGTCTCATTTCATAAGTTCATGCAACAGAGATACAAATCTGAAGAGCTGGCATTGGTTTATGACTTTAAGCATATAAATTCTCTGCTGGCTGCAAAAAAAAGCAGCAGTCAAAAGCTTGTCATATGCTCACAGATAACGCTGTCGATAGTAAAAGATACATATTTCGAGATATTTTTGAATAATAATAAGGAGGGAAACTCGAATTCGAGCAACATCATTTTATCGAAGCTTGTCCGTAAGCTTAAGCTTGAGAACATCTCCAAAATCTATTGAGATATTGATGTTATCCCAAAAAAAGACAATTCCGCCGAAACGGAAATAACTAATCAATGAAAAAGTAAGATAAGCTTATTATCTATACTTGAAAATTCATTTTTCGAACGAGATTACAGCAACAATTACTATTAACAGTGCCTAATCAGAATATGGCCAAATCGATAAGATTAGATTCTTAACTCTCAGTGACTATGTCTAAGGAAATAAATCATAATTGACGTCAGCTTTATCAAAATAACTTCTTAGTAAAAATAATTAATTTAAGCTCGAAAAAGTTGCAAAAATAATTTAATTTCCTGTCGTTGAGAGTGTTTCAAAATTTAACAGATTTGATAACTTACAATTTAAAATCATTTGAAATTAAGAAATTGAATTTGAGTAAAATAAAAAATTAAAACGATATTAAACTGTGATCAGATATTTAAAAACAAATAAATAATAAATAAAAGCAAAAAAATTAAATTCAATTGATTTTAATTTTATTCTTAAAACAAAAATCAAATATATTTACCTTAACTGCAATTAAATATTTGTAAACTTGTTTCTAATACCGGATTTCGTTTAGCGATAGAATAAAGTTAGTAACAGGATTTCGATCTCACTTGCAGCAATAATTATTCAAGCTAACGGTACGTTCGTACATTTTGCGTACTTTTTCTTTTTTCTTTCTTTTGATTTGCTCGCAGTCTACGCAGAAACCATTAAGCGTATAAATAGTAGCTCGACCTGTACAGGTCCGGCCCCCACACAATGGAAAAGTACTCCTAATGCATATTTTTCCAGCACGTGCGCAGCTTTTCCGGCTGTGTCCACGTCCAACGCAGCAGCGGAGTCGGCGGAGCGAAGCAGAACTGAACTGAACTGAACAGAACACAGAGAAGAGCATAGAAGCAGAGACAAGGCCAGTCCCCCAAATAAGAGTAGTTTAAACCGTGTGCAGCGCAGCGTATGTACTTTACCCCCGCTCCCTCTCCCTCTCAGCCACCCCCCCACTCGTTTAGCCCCAAACACCTACCCCTCTCCCCCCCCAACAACAATTTTCAGCAATATCTCTAAAGCCGACGCACGTTGCGTGTAATTTTGATTTTAATCGCATAAAAATGTTTTGTTTATATGTATAATTTATTTTTAACAATTTATGTTAACCTTTTGTTACCATTTTTAATTTGTTGAGCGCCGTTGTTGCTCTTGTTGTTGTTGTTGTTGTTGTAGCTCATAAGCAGCAACAATTAAATGCGCCATAAAATTGGTTTAAATACGCGTTGGCTCTGTAAATGTATCTATGAGTTTGTGTTTGTGTGTGTGTGTGTATCTCGACTATATCATAAATGTGCTCTACACTCGTACTATGTACGCGACATATATAGACAGTTATTATTATTGCTGTTGATGATTGTTGTCGTGGTTGTTGTTGTAATTGTTATAATCATAGCAATGCGATAGAAATCAGCGACATTTTTACAGCATTTAAACAAAACATAAATTCTGATTTAGCTCCAAAACTGTCGGTCTAAATATAAATGTGTGTGTGTGTGTGTGTATCTGTGTGTGAGTGTGCGTATCTGTTTGCATACATATGCTACTCAAATATAATCATAAAAACAGCGCGGCAGATTATAAATAAAATCAACAAATAAAATGCTATTTAAATTGCCACTCGTAATTGCAAATCTCTTTATACCCCTGCCCCTATAACTGCCCCTTCTTTGCCTCCACAAATTATTGAGGCCATAAATATGCATGCCACGTTCTATGGCCCAGACAGCTCCAGATCTACATTGGCATAAACTAACGCTTTATGAATGGATTTTCAAGAATACGAATTCAACAACTTGAAGATACTTTTCTAAAAAGCTTACCTAAGATATGTTGGAATGTGGCTGATAGCATGGTTAATATAGCTCGACCATTATCACAGTTAGAATAGATAGCATATGATAATGATAATTACTTGCAGCAGACAGATAATATAAATAATTAAGACAAGCACTAGTTCATATAGATTTATTACACAGATAGACACGAGCTTGTCAAAAGTATTTCACTTTTCGAGAGCCAGAAACGTGAAAAATACTTTCTAAATGTGGCTATATTAATAATAACTTACTAATATAATTTGGTATATAAACGAAATTGCCAAAAGAAATTTTAAGAAATATTAGTTTGAATCAAAAGATAGCTGAAATTAATTGTCTGAATTTTTTAATTGGCTTCAATCTTATATATTTTAATGTAAAGGACTTAATTAATTTTTCTGACTAAAAGAATATTTTGATCATTAGAATTGACTTAATATAGTAAGATTAATTTCTTAATTTGCAGTTTCAACAAAAAGTTAACAATTTTGAGCACTTCACATTCAAGTCTACAGTGTTACTTGTATACAATACTTAGTATATCGTATTTTACTTACATTGTAACTAAACCCATCAAATATATGTTGGATTTTCCCTTCGATTCAATCACCAATCAATAAACTCTAGGAAATTATCAATAGTCACGTGCATCACCCTTGGCAATAATCAGTAAACATTTTGCTCAACTTGGCTGTTGATTTTGTTTAGGCCTATGTATCTATATAATTTAATAACTATAACAACAACAACAACAATGGGAACAACAATGAGTAGGAGGCAGTTCATATGTCATGTGCCAGTTTTACGACTGCATTGCAGCTCCCCTTCTGACCCCCTTTGCCTCCCCTTTTCAGCTGGCTACGTTCTAATTTCATAATAAACTGGCTGGCAGCCATTGCAACAACAACAATACAAACAACAACAATAACAACGCGAGTGCATAGCGCAGAACCTTGCAACAAGAACCAATTCAAAATTGACTGGGAACCCAAACCGCAATGGGTGTAAATTTCATTTCAGGACGGGATGAGGCAGGACTAGACGAGGCCGGGTAAGGCAAGGTGGGGCAAGGGGCAGGGTAGGGGCATGGCAGAGCCTGGCGGCACATCCTGTGTGCAGGTCGTAAGCACCTCATGCGCCAGGCTATAAATGTAAATTGCCTAAATGTGCAAAAGCTCGAGCATAGAGCATACGTTGTCCGCACACTGACAAGGGGTCCTTGTGGGTCTGGCCAGCATTGGCAGGAGCTGGAAGGGGAGAGAAAAGAGAGACGGGGGGAGACGGGTAGTGCGACTCGTAAATGAAATCAGTTGGTGCGCGAATCCTGCATGGGTCAATTATGCAAATGTCCGTGCCTCGTTCTCTGCTCCTCATTCTCATTCTCGTCCTCACTCTCTCACATTCACATGCACATGCATGCACATGCATGTCCTGGCCAGAGTACTCGGACACTGTCCATGTGCGACATGGCGAAAGTGATTTGTTGTTTGGCAGCGCAAATCTGTTTTCATATTAAGTATTTTAGCGCAAATTAAGTTGAAAATGGCAGCCGAAACAAGCGATCCAGACAGTTTAATGGTCTAGGCACTTGAAACGAGGCCCCTTTTCAGCCTTCAACTCCTGAAACTTTCACTTGCCGCCCTCAAAGCTTTCCATTTCGGCAGCAACATTAGAAGTTGCCACATTAACAGCCAAACCAATGCCCGGTCACGTATGCATAACATGACGCAGAGAACAGACAAGAGACAAACTGAGAATAGAGAATAGAGGAATGAATAAAAAGACTGAAGGACAGACTCACGGATGCAGTGCAGCAGTTTCAGTACGAATCGCCCCAGGTTAATGGTTAAAGTATCTCGATATTCTTAAAACAATATTCATTCCAAAATACAAGTTTAAAATTATTTATTTTTGAATACATTTTTTTTTTTAATGGCAGCCACTCAGCAATAGAATAGTCAAAAAAACTGAAACATTTGATTTCAATAAAAAAAAATATCCCAAAATCTAAATTTTCGCGGATAAGGAATTGAAGTTGAATTTTGTACTCGATTTAAAAAATACCACCGCTTGGGATGCTAAAACGGAATTACGTATTTTTTTCTTTGTAGAGTATTGATCTTGAATATTCAGTGATAAGAAATTTAATTTAAGAAATTTCTTCTAAAAAAGTTTCAAGCTCAAACATTTTTTGAAAATAGAGAAACATATTTATTGTAAAATCCTTCTTCTATGTGTATTTGTATTTTTTCTTAACGTTGTGTTATATCAAAAATTAAGTATTTTAGAAAAGCAATTTTTATTTTAAAATCCTCGCCTTTCATCTTTGTAGAGACTAGATTTATTTATTTTCATCTTTTTCAAACCCCACGATGCTATATTAAATTTTAGTAAAATTTCATGTAAATTAAATCCAAAAAATTCGGAGCTAGAAAACAGCGTGAAGTGCGGTAACCTTATGTACTCCTGCCTGGTTGGATTTTATTTGAGTGCAGTCGTAGAACAACGTCCATTGTTTGCACACAGTCTGCGCGAAGTTTGCCAATTCATGAGGCGTTGTCGTTTGTCTGTCCCGTCAGCCCCGTCAGGGAGTGAGTCCTTTCCATGTTCTACTCCTGCTGTTCACTGTACGCTTGGCAAATAGCGGACAGCCTGCCATACTCGTCCTCTAACTTACATATGCATGCGAGTTTTCTGCTTTTCCGGCTGCTGAATGAAACGAACTACGTGAGGCAAGCAAAAATACACACAGACATTTACTTGCATACAACATACAAACATATATACATATGTATGTGTGTGCAGACAGGCAACCTGACTCGGGCTGTGGCTATTTCCGCTCCTGCTCCTGCTGAAAGCTTGGCTAAGCACCTGAGCAAACTTATTGTTGGACTGCGCATTGTTTGCCTCAGTCGCCGGTGGTTCAAACTGAAACCAAAACCGAATACGTCAAGGTTAACATGAGTGCGGCTCCCTTCAGGCCTTCTGGCCACGCGGCGACTAAATAACGACGTGTCTGCCAGGATAATTTTACGATTTCCTTGGAGGGAACAAAGCGAGCAACTACCGCGCTACCTTTGCCCTTGTACCTGGCTCTCTTTGGTCTGAGACTGCAGCTAACCCATTAAGCAATCCGGCTATAACCAGCGACAATCCATTCAACACCTACGCAACAACAACAACAATTTCAAGATGAGACACAATCTTCAGAAAATTTAGCGACAAGCGGTGCGAAAAAAAGATAAAAAAAGATGCATACATATAATGCGAATCTCTTGCAAATTACTTAAAAACAACAACAGCAGCAGCAGCGGCAAAAATCTCAACTGATGGTCGAGCTGCTGCTGCTGCTGTTGAAAGCCGCCGAGAGATGAGACGCGAGCGATAAACGGCGAGCGATAGACGATAAGCGATAAGCGCTTACGCATTTCTGAGTGCGAAAGGAGAGATTCAGATCCCAAATGGAAGAGGGACAATTACGGGGACAGTTACAGGGACAAGGGCCATATGTGCTAGAGCGACAACAACAATAAATGCTCTTCAAATGTTTTTTTTTTTTTTTTTAGTTTTTGTAGTTTTGCGATTGCGATGATCAGATAGGCGATCGTGTGCGACGGGGCGTGCGGCAATGCCATCGGAAAAGGGAAGGGAAATGGCAAACCGAAAGGGAATGGGAATGGGAACGAGAGTACAAGAACGGGAACTGAAAACAGGGTCGTAGTAATTTGATGTCATATTGTGTCACACAAAAGAGAGTGCGAGATATGCAGCAGATAGATAGAGACGAGCTGTAGATCCCACTGAGATTTACCTGCCACAAGCGGCAACTACACACAGCGAGCGAGAGAGAGAGAGAGATATGCAGACGGATATAAAAGTATTATTACTACCGTTTTGGCGCTTGTCCTTGACTGTTTTTGTAATTGTTGTTGTTGTTGTAGGCGTACCTTAGATGATATGCCACTAGAATGATACATTCATTTTGGTATTTGTTATGATGTTTGTGTCTGCGTTTCCAGTTACGAGGAATACAATTTCGGTTTGCTTGACTAATGGAAATGCCTCTAACTGCTGATAACTCCAGATATCTTTGGATCTTTTGGGATTGGGCTGGGGCCAAGCACGCGTTTGTGTTTTCATTGCTACTCAACGGCGCTACTTTTAATGGTCAGTCAGTCAGTCACTCACTCAGCCAGTCACTCAGTCAGTTAGCCAGTTAGTTGGTTTGTTGGCTCCTCGACTGGAATTGGCTGAAACGAGCATTTCGAACATTTACGAGCTCTGCAGTTGTCTGCTTTTATGATAGTCGTCGCGTTGCGCATACAAATGATTTGATTTTGATGTGATTTTGGATGCGTGTGCTCCGCTTTGGTCATGATTTGAGTTACTTCATTTGTCACTTGGCCATTTAATGCGTTTTCCTGGGAATTCGCTTAGCTAGCAGTCAGAGTCACAGCAGCCGCCGGTCGGCTATTGACTTTGATTTTTATGACTCCTGACGAATCCATTGCCCAATTTCACCAGCTTCGAGTCCCGCTCAGCACTTTCTTTAACCGTTTCGATTTTGGCTGCAGATTGCGAGAAGGAGAGGAGTTTCTTCTGGCTTCATTTCTATCTGTTACCTGTTAATGAGTTCATTTTTAAGTAGTCCACACAGTTTGAAATTGAACGACGTTCTAATTTGGTTCGATTTGTATCTGGGCGCGCTGTTTAAGTGCCTTTTAGCAGTGATTAGTTTTAATGACTAGTTTTGGTTGAACTAGTTTAGCGCAATAAATTGCTTTTGCTCCACCAAAAAACTAGAATGCAACATTCGACCATTCGACGCTGCCATTTAAATTAAATTGCGTTTTTAATGAGGCCCAAGAGTAACAAATAGTAACCAACATTTGTTAGCCACGTTGATGGATGTCAGCCAAAAGCCGTTGACACCTAATAAGCCAGTTTTTGACAGCAGTTGGCAACTTGTTTCAATGAAGCAATTAACGCGCTGCTCCCAACAACATCAACAACAACAGCAACGAGCGCAAAAAAGCTGTGAAAATTGCCAACAAATGAATTGATACAAACATTTTGCAGAAGGACATCAAAAAGTAAACATAACACAATTTACACACACACACACACACACACGATCTGCATGTGTGCGAGTGTGTGTGTGCGCCTAAAAGGCTGCAGCTGTCGACGTTTGTCCCGCATAAAGCAGACGCAACGCTTATCACAGATGCAAATAGCAAAAAGTGCGACAAACACAGCGTGTGAATTTATATGCATGTGTGAGTGTATGTGTGTTTGGTTGTGCTGCTTTAGGGCAGCTAATGGAGACAAAAGACGCAACACACGCAAACACACTCTCTCAAAATACACAAACACACACACAATTGCCTAATGCAAATATTTTTGACGTTCACTGAACTTTGCATAGAAAATTATGCAAGGCACCATCTCTCGCTCTCTTGCTCTCACTCTCGCTCATTTGCTCTTTCGCACTCACATGCAGCCCTCTCAGGCTATGCGTACTTGTGTGTATGTGTGTCTGTGTGACAGCTGTGTGACCAAAATTATAGCAGAAAACTGCAGCAAACAATAAAAGCGAAACAAGCAAAGAGCCAAGACAAAGTTTTCTGGTTGCTGTTGCTGCTGCTGTTGCTAAATGTACCATTTTTAATTTCTTGCAGTCGACAACAACGAACATCTGCAACGCGCGCGACGCGACGTTCAGCGTTGATGTTCGGCACATTGCGCATGCCCGTGGCCAATGAGAGCGCGTCAAGCAAACGCCGCCCAAATCAAAAATGGCGAGTTTAAAACAGAGAGCACTCGCCCGACACCTATAGCCGTCTCGTTTCAGCGCACGCGTTTGCAGGCAAGCCAAGCGTGCTCTCTGTGTTGGCAAGCAGTGCATGTCAAGCAGTGCAAAGGCAATTGCGTGGCTGCTGCGACAACCGTTGCTGGTTATTTTGCCGGTCATCTCGGCAAGCTCATCATCCAAATACATTGGTTCCTGTTGTTGTTGTTGTGGTTGTTGATGATGGTGTTGTTGGCGTTGGTGTTGCTGTTGCAGCAATCCTTTTAGTATTTGATTTCAATTTCAATTGTGGCGCATCCTTTGACGTCGCCATTTTGTTTGTTATCAACAACGAAAGCTGTCGCTTTTGTTTTCCATGATAATTGCATTTGTGTGTGTGTGTGTGTGTGTGTGTATTGACGTTTCCTCTTTGCCCCACTACCGCTCTTCCCCCCACTGACATTTATCAATTTTGCTGATTTTTTATTGTTGTCTTCTGTTTTTGTTTGTAGCGTTCTTAGCGAGCTGGCTTTGCTCGACAAAGCGTGCAGCGCATGCAGATTAACTTTTCACCTGTTCGCTGATGAAGGTGAGCTAAAATTGCTGCGGGCTCCACAGCAATCAGCCAGAATTGTCATTGACTGTGTGGCTGATGCTGTTGATGCTGGTGTTGTTGTTGTTCGTTTTGATTGAATTGCTGCTGTTTGTTTTAAGCCGTCGCTTGTGGCTTTTATTATTGCTCATTCGCAGTCAACAAAAACAATGGCAACATTTTAATGAAAATTGCCGCTTGACTTCATTTCAACTGTGCGCAATGATAAAAACCCAGAGCGACAACAACAGCAGCAGCAGCAACATAGCATTTGGTATTTTCATAATAATTGTGCTTAAATTTGCAACAATTGTTCAGCCACAAATGCCGCAGCCACAGCCACAGAAAGTGGCCGGGCAGTGATTTTCGGCAACAGATTAGAGAGCAATCCACCCACACACACAACAATGATACCAGCAACCGCAACCAGCAAGCAGCAACCACCGCTTGCAACCCCAAAAGCGACCGCCCGACTGCCACTTAATGCCAACAAATCCAGCAACAGCAACAACATCAACAACAACAGCATTCGAAATTCCCCTCCCTCCGCACTCATTCCCATATCCGTCGATCGCATCGTTCTATTAAATTACCAAAAGCTGTCGCTCGTTCAAATGGTAAATCCCAAAAAGGCAACATCGACGTGTGCAACACAAGTTGCAGGCTTCAGTTTTTGGGGGTGGTGGTGTTGCTGGTGATTGCCTGCTGCTGGGATTGCCTGGTCACAATTGAGATAAGATTGTCAAAGCTGAGATACAAGATATGTCATGTATCGCACGTTTGTCTCAGATGGAAGAAAGGGCGTGGGGAGGGGAAGGGTAGGGGGTGTATATCAAAATGCATCAAAACCAAATTACATCAAATTCAAAGTGCCATCCTCAACGTCGTCGTCGGCAGCTAAATAATTATAAAAGCTACAGCAGCAGCAGCAGATCGAAGATAGAACATGTATAGAATATACATACAACAATCTACAAGCATGTGAGTGTATATATATACACACTCACACACACACACACACACAGTCTTACATACCGCGTGTATAATAGAAATTTGCATGCGCAATTATTTGAACAAACCGCAGCAATTACACGCCAGCAACACAACGCACAGCAGCAATCGCCAGACAAGCTAATTAGCAAAGAAAGACACTTGGATGAGAATGAGGTCCTGAGAGAGTGAGAGAGGAACAATGTTACCCGCTTTCCATTTACCAACCGCAACGAATCGATTTTCGTATTTTATTGCGCGTGCAATGCTGCTGCTGCTGCTGCTGTTGTTGTCGCTGCTGCCAGCAATTTGTGCATCGTTAAGGGTTAGTGCATCGCCAACACCATCGCCACAAATGCGCCCCACAATGTTTTGATTTGTTGTGACAGTTTTTGTGGTGCTTCCTCTGGGAACGTGGCCGAAATGTTGTTATGCAAAAATTAGGCGCATCATTTTATTGCAATTTTTATGATCGAGCATGCGTCGCGACGCTGGGAAAATTGTCCAACTTGGCCCAGTTGATGGCTATTTAATTGGCTCAGTTTAATCCGATTCAATTCCAAAAGCGACTATCTCTCTCGCCCTGTGAGAAAGTTGCGCGTGGCCGTTGCGGCTTCTAATTAAAATTATGGCCATTTCTGGATAATGGGAATCATCCCACAATTTGTCTGGCTTTTGTCATAAATTTTATCATCTTGAGCGTGCCTTGGCTTCAATTATGATAAATTCACTTGAAATCCTTTTCTGCAAAGAGATTCTCGAGATTCCCTTTTTATACATGAGCGCACATAAAGAAAACCTCTACACCTGACAAATCCAACAAAAAACGAAGGCGGGGAAGGGGATAAAAAAAATGGGAAAAAAGGTTGTTGAAATGGTTTTAATGTTTGGCAACAACAAGCGCTGATTTTAGGCACTTAAACAACATCAACAAACGACAACGAAAACGGGAACAGACAGTGAGTTTTCCTTTTTTTCCAGTGCCACAACAATGCCAGGAAAATTATGAAAATTGCGTTGAAAAACTGTCACATCATCGTCCAAATTGTTGTTCTCAGTCTCGTCCTGCGCCGGTCGTGTTGCATTCACTTTGAAGTTGCATATCCTTTTGTCAGCATGCTCGGAAAAAATGGGTTTTCAAATTGTCGGGGGCATAGAATTACACAAATAGGAGACATCACGAAACTATAGTTCCATTTAGAGATGGATGTCTGTCTCCGATGAATGCAATTTGTAGAGATTATAAATATTTATAGTACTAAAAAAAAGGAGTTTATGCCTTGATTTTGTTTGAATACTTCGTATTTGGAAACAAATTTAAATTTGTTTCAATAGCGCATCTATTCCAATTTTGGTTCTTGATTTTCTAAGAATACTACAATATCATAGATGATGTTTATATTTAGATTTTAAGTTTACAAATGGAATTCTTGTTGATCTTCGTTACGATGAAAGTCGCTCACTTATTGTCACATTGCAATTGCTCATCTCTAATTTGGAGTTGTTGCTGCAGGTTGTTCTGGGTTTATTGTTGTTTGTCAATTGTTTGTTGTGCGCTGCACTCGACATAGTTTTCATTAGGGCGTTGCCTTTGTTGCCAAAAATACAAATAGAAATCGTAAAGAAAAGAAAGAAAAGCGCTAGTTATTGAAATGTCCCTGTGATGGCAGTCAACACTTGTGCATTTGGGAACTTGCTGCCTGCGGCAGGTTGCAAGTTGAATGACGCCAGAGCCAGAACTTCTAGAATGCAAAAAGGACGCTCCATTGTGCTAAGTAGAAATGTTCTTATTTCAGCTAAGGCCCCTGTCATCCTCCTCCCTTGGCACATAGATACATCTCTCTGAAAGCCATAAATTCTTCAAACAGAGCGCAGGCAGAACCTAAAACCACCACCACCAGCAATAATAGCACCCCCGCACGTTTATCCGCTTGGCAATACAACAAAAACAATAAAAACGTGGCAACAGCAGCTCCCCCAGCAACAACAACCAGAGTCATCCCGTCATCCGCTCCCACCATCCCACCCCACCCCACACCTGCCCACAAGTCATGGGGCAAAAGTTGCTGTTGTTTCTTTTGGCTTGGCCAAAAAGCAGCGAGCACACTGTACGCGCCATTTTCCGTGCGATTGCCAATGTTAAACGAAGGCAACCACAGTAACCACCCTCAACACCCACACACCCCACACTCACCCACTCACTCCCCCCTTCTGTCCTTGGTCCGTTAGCTGCTGTTGTAGCTCCCTCTGGACCAGAAAAAGAAATGTTTCGCATAAAATGTTATCGCAAAGATTTACGACCCGACTTTTGCGCATCATACGCCCCGCTACCCCCTCCCCTCCCCTCCCCTCCCAGCCCCTGCTTCTGCTCCTTCTGCTGCCCCCTCATCGCATCCAGCAACTTGTTTTATGATAATATACGAGCTTTCTCCGCTGAAATATAAATGTTGTGTGTATGAGCTGTCTTTCTATATGTATATCTCGGTGTGTGTGTGTGTTTGTGTGTCTCCTTTGCGCCATTTTTGTGTGGCTGGTTGTCTTGTCATCCTTTCAGAAGGCATCACATGGCATCGCTATCTATTTATCTGCGCATTTGTACATATTTATTTTAATGTTGAGCAGCCGCAACAGCAACAGCAGCAGCAGCAGCAGCAGTTGCTACAATTGCGCCAGTATTCCACCTAAGAAGTAAATCTACAATAATAAAAATAGCTGCTGTATCCATAAGATACATGCCACTGATTTTGGCAGCGCTTATCTCACAGTTGAAGCTGCGCCTAGTCTCTCTTTGATATGTTTTAGCCTCGTCCTGCGCCTGGGAATGCTCCCCCTCTCCCTCTCACACTTCTTCCTCTTTCCACCTTACACTTCTACTTTGACTAGGAGTACACAGAGGGAAACAGTCAAGTATTTTGTACTTAAAACGCCACATTTCAAACATGATTTTTAATTTCATGTACGATATTTTCGATATATTCGAACTTGATTGAAGTCCTTTTATTACTGTAACTAAGTACAATAAATTAAAATCGTAAAAGCTTGATTTCTATGAATAAAATGTTCTTAAGTTTAAAAGTTATGAAAATACTAAAAAGCTTTCAGTTAGTGTGAAAGTAAGTGAAGCCCATCTTCAGAAATAATTCCCTAAAATATTGTCTTATATAATTCCAACTACATTTTGGTGCACATTTCTAGAAGTTTTGAGTCTTACTTAATTCAAGATTTGTTGTACTTATGTAAAGATTGTTAGTAATTGGTTAAAGAATTCGTATCATGTATACATTTTAAGTATCGAAAATCCTTAATTTGAGTTAATTTCAACTTCATTTTAGTATAGCTTTTTTTCTCTGTGCACCTCTCACTCCTATTTTTACTATGAATATGTATATGTATGTATGTGTGCTGAGAATCGTAAAATGAAGATTTTTCATGTGGATTGTTGAGGCGCATCCTTGTCGCTGTCATTGTTGTTGTTGTTGTTGCTGCTGTTGTTGTTGTTGTTGTTAGTCCTGCTGTTGTTGCTGCTGCTGACTTCTTGGCTAATGCCAAAAGCTGCTGCTGTTGCTGCTGCTGTCGTTTCCCCAACGGAAGTAATTTATGACTTTTCGTTTTGTCCCTGTCTCTTTTGTACTTGTATCTCTATCTCATTTATATGTATGTACATGTGTGTGTGTGAAACATATGAGAAGCATTTATATTTATTTCATTTTACGCTGCTTTTATTTGCACTGATAAATTGTGCAATATATGATAGCCATAAAAAGGCAGCTGAAATTGGCTTAAAGTGTACCTACCAAAAAAAAAAAGTAAACTTAAATAGACAATTTCAAGTCAAAGCAGCAAAATGACACAACAATTTTGACTCGTGCCCACACACACGCACACACACACACACACACATTGATCTATACACTTCATCAAATTATCAGATATGTCAACTTTATCCGCGTCAAAACAAACGCACAGTTAAGCCGACTACAAAGGCAACTGGAAAGAGACAAATTAATGTTATTAAAAGCAAATATTGAAAAACTACTTATATACAAGTAGTTTGGCAGCCCACACACTCACAGTCATACACACACACATTTACATACAATAGATACATATATAGAGAAGCAGAAAAGAATGCCTTGAAATTAATGAATTTCCAGTGATTATCCTTGTGACATCATCAGCGTCAACATTAATAAAAACAAAACACAAATTCAATTACTTATGCCAAATAAGTCGAAATGCTTAAATCAACAAAACTACAGCCTAGTCACAGATACAAACACTCACACACAGATACATATATCGATAAGAGTGAGTGGAAGGCTATCAGGCTGCCAGATAAACAGAGAGTCAGACAGAGGCAGCAGGCCAGGCAAACTGATCAAATATGCTTAATTATAATTTGATTTGATTTATGATGCTCGTCGATTTCATGTGACATTTGTAATTATTCTTGTCGCGCCCGAAACTACGCTTGCCACGATCAACAATACAACACAAGAGCAACAGTAACAGCAACAGCAACAAGAACAACATCATCATTATCATCATCATGATCATCACGATGATCAACGATGTCATCGATGACAACGACGAGGAGCAAGCGACAATCCTGAGCTGCATACGAAACTAGAATTGCTTTGAGTAAGTAAATCACTGCGGACGGCAGTCCGCGCTAGTGACGAAAGCAGCACGAAGGGTGCGAAGGCGACTAGCATATATACACAGGAAGAATGGAAAATTTGCTATGACTGTCCGATCAGGTCGAGTTATATACCGATCGAAAGGTATTAACTTAACTTACAAATGTGCATACTAAGACTTTTAGAAACTCACCTGGTTCGCGAGATAAACAGGTGTTAGTGGGAGGGGAAAATTTTAAATTATTGGAGCAAATGGGGCCGTTGGAGCCTTTTCGATTTTTATTTTAATTTTTTACTATTCTAATCAAAAATACGCGTCGAATGACACCTTGATCATCAAAATCCGATCACTGGTTCAATATTAATTTTAAATTTTTGGTGCCCCTTTCAAAACGAGATGAAAAGTCAGTCTGTTTGTTTGTTTGTTTGTTTGTCTGTTTGTCTGTTTGTCTGTTTGTCTGTTTGTCTGTTTGTCTGTTTGTCTGTTTGTCTGTTTGTTTGGATCAAATCGTAAATTTAGCTTAAAAGTTTGAATGAGGACTTGTTCCCGATCAAAAATCTAGAAACGTTTGTTCTACGACTTTTTCGAAAAAAAGCTAGTTTAGCGGGAAATCGCTAAAAACCGTTAAAATTAAAACCCCTATAGCATCCAAACGATATGAGCTACAGACGTGATCTATGTATCGTTGGAAAGGTATTTTAAAGGGCTTTTAGGCAAACCTTCAAACTTTTTTTCTAAAGTGCATAGGTAAAAATCAACAGGTGAAATAAGATATTTTGTCCCAGATTTTGGCGGTTTTTGAGAAAACGCTGCCTACGATTTTTTTTAATTTGCAATATGTTTGAGCTTGTAAAATTTCGCGTTTTTTGATATATCATTCATAAATTTATGTTGATTGGTTTGGAAGATATAACCTATTAACTGAATATATACGTTTTACTTTAAATTGAAATAGGACAGCAGCAGCAAAGTGTCATAGCAGCCAGAGTTTGAGAGTGCTACTAGCTTTTGCGCTTGGCATGTGTGTTTTAAGGGAACCAGTGTTGGCAGACAGTTTGTTTTAGCTTGTACAAAAAATAAACAAAGTTGATAGAATGAAATTTCAAAATTTCTGATATCTTTTTCAAAAATTTCTGATATCTTATAAAAAAAACCTCTTTACGAGGTAAAAGTCTAGTGACGAAAACAGTTATATGCCCCAAAATTTCTGATATCCAATTTTGTGACGAATAATATTGTTTGACATAAAAATTATTTTAAAAAAAATTTTTGCATTCGGCACTGCGCAAAACATTGAGTTTTATTTGGTATGAAGAATTGAGACATTTTGGCGCAATGTGCCGAGTGCCAAAATTTTTTTTAAAATAATTTTTATGTCAAACAATATTATTCGTCACAAAATTGGATATCAGAAATTTTGGGGCATATAACTGTTTTCGTCACTAGACTTTTACCTCGTAAAGAGGTTTTTTTTATAAGATAAATACACACACAAACAGAGAAGTTGTACTTTTACAAGTATGTGTAGATCTGTATTTATTAGTTATTACTAGACTTGGCCATGAACTGTAGACTAGTAGTAAAGGCTGACTATCGATTTCTTAGTTTAGTTTTTAAATTTAGACTTTTAGATTTTCTTCAATTTGATGAGAGTAAAAGATAGTAAGATATACTAATTAAATCAATGATAAACCCTTTGGATTTTTGAAAATTTATTTATCTCAAATTCCATTTTCTCTTCCAACACATAACTTTTAATCAACCATTAATTTTAAGATTGTTGTGTTCAGAGCATTTTCAGTTCGAATAAATCCCAAGGAAATGGGAACCCATTTTTAATGTGTAATAATTTTCATGGCGTTGCTTAGTCGCTGTCTTCGCTCGTTGACTGCTTATTATTATTACTATTATTATTATGGCAAAGATCACATACATTCGGTATACGACTCATGCTTGAGTTGACTCAAGTTGAGTCAAGTCTATGGGGAATAAATCAACACGCTGTGTGGCTTCGTCAACGATCCATCTTTCATTCCATATACTCGTATTTGTATTCGTATTCGTATTCGTACTCAGTTCGTTGGATCTTGTGGCGTGGCCTGCTGCCGTCGATCAAAGCCTGTTGATCGGAAATTCTCGCCTACGAGCCGAGTGACAACGTATACCAATACAACCAACAACAACAACGACAACAATAATAAAGTAAACATGAAATATAAATATGTGTATTATATACATACATATACAAATATATATGAGCCCATAAATACATATATAGAGGTAGGCAGTCTAGTTGCTTTTGATCAATGGATCACCACAAACTCCCCAGCGCCCGAATGTCAAGCTCTATAAACATGAAATACTCTAACGTAGAGTCGTTCAGTTACTTAATTTATTTATGTAAAATCCTAGAAAATATATATCTTCTAAGAAAAACATTATTACGAGCTAAAAAATTTCAATACCCCGAAAAATCCGATATTAAATTTTGGGACGAACGATATTAATTTACTTATAAAAATCATTGTCAAATAAAATTGAGCATTGCCCAATACCGATCCTAATTCTTCTTACCTAATAAAAATAAGTTTTTAGCGCAGTGAAGATATGCCAAACTTTTTTAATTAAAATATGTTTTAACAATTTAAAATCGTTTGTCAAATATTAGAATTTTTAGATTTTTACCTAGCTAATGTTTTTTAGATGTATAGTTATGATATTGGTATTGCTTCAATTAATTTTTTTACAACAATTTATGTTTCATCAAAGGATATTATTTCGTTCTCGACAACTTCAACAAATTTTTTATAGTGCTTTTAAGTTTGCCAAAAATTTGCAATTCCAATGATGATATTTACATAATTCTCAAAGAGCATTTCAATGTCGTGTAGAACCTATTTCTCTATCTGTTGTTGTTGTCGTTGTTGCGTGTCTATGTGTGTGTTTGTGTGCTGATTATCGCGGCTTGATCCCAAGTTCGATCAGTTAAGGGCAGCGCACTTTTGTGGCGGATAATAAGCCGAATAGGCGTATGACAATAAGCCATGTAATTAAGTGGATGGCATATCAAAAGCAGAGCATAGAATAACGAGAGCAGGAGGAGGAGGAGAAGGCGGAGGAGGAGTGGGATTACTGGGAAATGCGTGGGCTGGGAGTAACCCGAAAGAGAACCTCAATCTCAATCTTAACCTCAACCTCAGTTTCAGTCTCAGCCTCAGTTTCAACCTCAGCCTCGACTTCATGGAATGTGCACGTAATTGTGGTTGACAAATTGCAGTCAAAATAAGATAGATTGCGCAAAAGCAATGACTCTTGAGAGAGACCTGCTATTGTCTGACAACTATCCCTCTCTCTCTCTCTCTCTCTCTTTCAATCTCAATCTGTTTCTCTGTTTCGCTCCGTCTGCTGTCTCCGTCGGCTGTTTGTGGTCTTTTAATTAGCATGTCATGTGTGTCAGTCGGGCACTTCAGTTTGCTCCAGCTTCAGCTTCAGTTTCGGCTCCTGCGCCGCCTTGACGTGCCACGCCCCTGTGAGCGCGAAAATGCATTTCGTTTCATGACTTGCACTAAATTCAATTTACTTTTTAAATATTCTCTTTTCATTTATTTGTATGTGCTGCCTGCCACTCAACCGAGCCGCTCCTGCAATGATCGGCGATTTTTTCGATTGCCTCGCCAGTTTACGCGGAATTGAGCTAATATCGATGACTCGACCATTGAGTGGCCTCTCTCTCCCTCTCTCTCTATCGCTCTCTCTCTCTCTCTCTATCTTTAGACCCCATTTATTAGCCCAGTGCATTGGAAACGCCACTTGACTTGTTGTTCTTGTGTGTTTTGTGTTGTTTTTAGGTTTGTACTTCGCTTTGGGTTCGCGTTTTGCGTTTTTAATAAGCGGTTGTCGTCTGAACCTTCAGTTTCCTTGGCCACTTTTCAATTAGCCCGGTTCAAGTCTTGGCTAGGGATTGCCCTGGGGCCCTCGACAGCGGCTTTTGGACTCTGCACTTTAATTAATCGCCGTGTCTAACAAAATATGACAAGCGCCATAAATTAAAGGCTCTCTCTCTCTCTCTCTGCACCCATCGAGATGCCAGCCAGGCAGCTCCCAGTTGCCACTTCCTAACAGGTGTCTATGTGTGCGTGTGTGTGTGTGTTGCCACAAAATTTGCGTGTGCGGACAGCTAAACTGCTACCGTGGCTGCTTGTAGCTGCCGCATATAAATGAGAGATGTTTAACTAGGCGACGCAGACTCCAAAAACAGCTCCCAAATGGGCGATGCATGCAACCAGCGGCAGTGGCAGTGGCAAGTAATGGAAACACGTGGGCATCAGGCAGCTTGTGGGCTGACTCCGAGTGGAAAGATAGCAGGAATCTCTTCTAAAGAAGAAGGACGACAATTTAAATAAAAACTTAAAGACAAAATGTTCTAATAATGTTGTAAAAATTTGTTTTAAATATTAAAGCCTTAAAGTCGTTTTATGGAGGAATATATTCTTTAGTTTCCTGCTCTATTTTCTACCTAAGCATTAAAACTACTGATGTTAAAATTCAACGAAAATCTATCAACTAGATTTTAGCGGATGATATTTTAAACTTCTCTCACTCTATAATTTTATTTACAATCAATGGAGTTAATTATATCTATGTTATTTATACTAATAGTTTAAGCAATCAATAGGTATAACTTGTGGTTTACAAATTTATGAATCAAAAATTTATTGAACCCAAATTATTAAAGTTTAAACTCAGTATTTTTATGTACAATTTTGACATACAAAAGTAGTTGATAAAATGTGAAAACTTGAGATTTAAAATATTGAAATTAAAAATCGATATTTTGAGGCAAGGAATTATCTGATTGAAATTAAAAAAAATTTGACAGGAGAATAAATAATACTCTGAAAAAAGATTCCGCTTGGAAATCGGATGAGTTTTGGCAAAGTTCTGAAAGTTTTAAGTTGGTCTGACTTTTTAACTCAAAACCTTTTAAGAAGTCAAAGTTGAAGTTCACTTTGGCATGATTTTTTTATGGCAATTCTTCTTCAAGTACCATGGTTTTATTAAGACACTGCCAATAACCTTTTGAATGCTGTGTTCAAAATACGTATAAAAGTAAATTTGGCTTATTCACTGGATATGACCTGAAGTCATTTTGAGACATATTTGCCCAATCTATGCACTTAAAGAGTAATTATCACAATTTGAAATGTAACTGGTCTTAGTTAGGATATTCAAGCAGGATAATTTAATGCCTTTTTCTCATTTGTAAAGGAGAACCTCACACAGAACCATTTGCTCGCCTGCCCTTTTATATTATACATTTATATAATATAGCAATAAATTTCTTCAGAGTCGCATATAAATTCAAATAAAAAACAAAAGGGTTTCGCCATACTTTGACCTATAAGTGGAAAAGTGGGGTGGTGGGTGTGGCAGGGGGTGGGTAGTGGGGAGGAGACGCCACACAAGCCACAAACCACGCACATAACTCAAGGAGTTTGTGACATTTTTATGGCAAGGATATTTTATTCGTAGATTTTTGGTTGCTTTTGGGCATTTCGCGTTCTGCTTCAATTAAAACAAAAAGGACACATTAATCCTTTTTACACAATATCCTGTATGCTCTATGGCCGCAATGTGTGGGTGGTAACTGAAGCAGAAGCTGGATCTGGAGCAAGAGATGAAGGTGGAGTTGAAACTGTATCTGGAGCTGGAGCTGGGACAGAAATGGAAACCACAGCTGGAGCCTGGTCGGCCATTTTCCTTAGCCAGCTGCCATTTTTATGCTCATTTTTTGTGGCACTTTTTGCTTTCGGTTGTTGTTATGTTTGTTATTGTTGTTGTTGCTTGGCATTAAAAATGTTTTATGTTGTGTGCGATTTGAGCAACCTACTTTGCACATGCTTCAATGCCGACCAAGAGAGCGACAGGGACAGGGACAAGGACAGGGACAGGGACTAGGAATTGTTGCCGACGGTTTGTTTTGTTATATAAATAAATAAATACCCTCTCAGTGCAGATATCAAAGCCAGAAGGTATGCCAGAAGAGTTGTGCAAACTTAGAGCAGCAGTAAATTTCTAATTTATACATCAAATAATGATTGAAATTGCCTTGCAGCATAATATTTTCTTCCCCTAAAATTATTGGAAAATATTATTAAAATATGTATGAGATTTCATCTAATTTTCTTAGCCTACATGAATATATTTATAAATGTTTTAATTTGACTTTATAAATTAATTAGTCATATCTTAAAATTTTGAACTTCTTCAACCGTCAAAAAAAAACTGTTGTACAAGCAGTTGAAATAAGTTGTCCCCATTATTTTTATTTAAATAGATTAATTTAAAAAATCGAGTTGGAGAGTCGAGTTAAATGTAGTCGTTGTGTGTCCCACTGAGTATCCTAACGTTGTTCAGTCTAAGGATTAGCATTTTTACGGCTGCACTATAAATAAATGTAAGTGTCTATCTACATGGAGAGGATATGAGCTCGTTTGTTTACGTAGAAAGGCTTAATTTGTACAGAGCACAAGGCTCACACTCTAGAAGGAGCCATGTGTGTGTGAGTGTGGGTAGGAGTCCACACGTATGTATGTGTGAGTGAGTGTATGTGTGAGTGAGTGTAACTTTTGTCTTGGCTTTAACTGTTTTTATGGCGCATTGCGACTTTTTATGGCCTTGTCTTGTTTTCGCTTTGCCTATTCTAATGTGTAAAATCAGGTCCTGTCCCCACGTAACACCACGCCCCCGTTTTGCCCAAAGGAAAAAGCAAAAGCAAAGCAAATGAAAAAAAAAAAAAAGAAGAAGGATAATAATAAAACTGGTCTTATCGCTGATGCTGAATGTGAACGGCGCTCGCTGTGCGTTATAATAAAACAAATGGCAGGCCATTTAATTGCTGGCCATAAATGGGCGCCCTTTATCCTTTGAAGGATGAATGCATGGATGCTACCAAAACAGCAGCTCTGGAAAGTCAAAGCCGGAGTGTAGAGTGTAGAGTGTAGGAGTATGCGTGAGGATCTCTTGTGTTTTTGGGCCAACTCGCTTTTTATTATTATTAGTATTTAAATTTATTTGTTACTTTATAGCGTGCAGAGGAATGCGATAAATCTGGATATTTTAATGGCCGGGCCATAAAAGGTAAGCCCAAAAATGTTATTATATAATTTGAGCGCTTCACATAATCAAAGCAACTTAAAAGTCCATTTAACTGCTCCGATATGACATAATTGAGTGGACGCTTATCTGGTTAACCAAATAAATTCCAATAAAATGAAATCGTCGCATATGCCATGTCCATTCTGTGGCAGGACAACCCGTCGTGTCTGTTGTGGCAACTGCAATACAATTAATGCAATTGCACAATTGTTATCCTTGTACAATTAAATTGACAACAAGAAGTTTGAAGCAAAAAGTTTTCTGAACATTTGGCACATTTGTTTTTATGACTCAATTACGCAACTAATTCGTGGGGAGTCGACTCAACCACAGTAGTGTATCTAATAGATACAAAGATACAACAGCAGCAACATCAACCCTTGGCAGCGCCTCATTAATTGCGTCTGTTGCAACAACCACAACCACAACTACAACTACAACCACAATTACATTTACATTTACAACTGCATTTGTTATGATTTCTGATTTCAATTTCATTTCATTTGGCTGATGATTAATTCAGTAGCCACACCTACTTTGCCAGTCCTCAAGTGGCAACGGCGACTCCCTTTCCTTTCTTAAAGCCATGATAAATGAACATTCTCTGGCGCTCTCCTCTTCTCTCCTCTTCTCTCCTCTCCTCAGTTCTCCTCTTCTCTTCACTATAGATTCTTATCCGTGGCATTCCTGCCGCCCAAAGTGTCATTGTTGTCGATCATTTTTATGTGACTGACTGAGTCGAGCTCCATTTGATTGACATGCCCATAGAGGCGATCATCTTTCTCTTTTTATGGGCAAACAACTTTTGTGATCGTTTTACGACTCCAGACTCCAAAACTTATTAACATAAAATGTACATTAATCATTTTATAGGCTGCATAATGAACTGTGCGCTTAGTTGGTGGCCAGTTTAGTTTTGGCCCAACTCCAAGTGGAAAAGTCACCGCGTTGCCAAATTGTCAAAAAAGAAATAAAAATAAACTTGGCATAGATATATGTTTCATTCTGTGTCTGTGTCTGTTTTAGTGGCTTTAGTTTTTGGCTCTGGTTCTGTTTCTGTTACTGGCTGACTAACACTTAATCCTGGCGCACAACTATGCCGTTTGCATTGTTTCACGCACAATGGACACAAAGGACATGTTTGCACTGATTATCAGATTAGGCCATTGTACGTACAAATTGATATTGTCATGTTTCAAGTGCTCTGGCCGCGAATGTCGGCGTCGCACACAGACAAACATATGTATGTATGTGTATATAGAAAACTCATTGAATGCTGTCGCCAGTGCCGATTAAGAGATTTTTTTCGCACTCCCAAACAACGAAGCAGGCACAAGCAGGCAAAACCAGGCAACGAGCCTGGCCAAAACTGGGCACGGAAAACAATGGATGGCCAGCAGGCAGAGATTTGCAGCAATTTTTGATGAAACAATCGCCAGACAATGAGTGGTTTGAGTGGTTTTTGCACTGCGGCTAAAGGCCTGGTCTAGTTTTTGGCCGACTCGATCATTAGCATAAAGCCACAACGGCGGCAGACACTCGACCTCCTCTACTCTCCTCTCCCTCTTCCTCTCCGTTGTCTGAACGGGGCGTTAGCCATGCGAGAGCAGAAGGATTAGCAAAACATCGGCGTCGACTCGGACTCGAATTCGGACTCGGACTCTTGGAAT
Source organism: Drosophila quinaria (assembly GCA_035047525.1). Classification (NCBI taxonomy): domain Eukaryota; kingdom Metazoa; phylum Arthropoda; class Insecta; order Diptera; family Drosophilidae; genus Drosophila; species Drosophila quinaria. Next base: position 3,447,666 of record JAWNPO010000384.1, on the reverse strand, counting down.
GTGCATATCATTCTCGATCAGCGGCGGCATTCTGTGGAATGAGTGGGAGATCCTTTACTGCAGATCTCCAACTTAGATAGTGAACCAACCGAAAGATTGCCGATCAGACAAGTGCTTATCGTGTTCGGGAGGCGTTGTGCACACTCTACGATCTCATATCTGGCTAGTTTTGATTGTTCTCTCCGCACATTAGACTGAAAATCGAACAAATAATATCAGATTTCTCTAGAAATTGTTGAGCAGAAAATCGCAGGATTTGCCTATCAATCCAAATGCATCAAATCCAAGAATTTCCTAGCTAGCCATTGACAACAAAGCTAGACAAGTTGTCGGGCAGCTGTGAAAAAAACGATGCCACGATCATAATCATTATTCTGTATGCTGGAAAATACCAACTGATCAACTGCAGATCGGATACTTGAGACATATACAAATTAATATAGTGTTTGCTTTTGCACTCAGTTTCGTTGCTTTATTCCAATGACTCTATATCAGTGATCGTAAATAATAGATCAAGCCATAGATCTTTTGGCACATTCATATTAAGCAGACTTGAAATGTAAATAATTTAAATGGCATATTTTAGTAACCTTGGTATCGATAGCAAAATATATACCCAATGATATACTTATCTCTTTAACAGCTTATTACTTTGATGGAACAAAGCCCACAAGAGGATTAGTCAATGAAACTCAGTTTCTTTGAACAATTTTTCTATGATTCTAGATCAGCGATCGTAAATAATAGATCAGGCCATAGATCCCTTCACACATTATTATTATAAGGTATCCGATAGCTTCCTCGGAAAGTAAATCTAGAATCGAAGGCAGAGTTTATTCCTAATGTTAAACTGATCTGTTTAACAGTTTAACATATTCCAAACTATATTCTAAAAAATGCCGATGGCATTTACACAATAACGACGACAACAACAACACACAAAGGGCTAGATCAGCATCTCGGCTGTTTTTCACTCTTGAGACACTAGAATTCACAACTGGTTCTGGCTTCTCAAAAGTGACATTAAGCTTGGATCGCTGGTCAAGTCAGCACAACGGTACTGATGATAGAGATTGGCATCTCTTGAAACAGCTGTATACCGAGCCATGCTCCTTGCATTCTGCAAGTGTTTTGTGTGTTGTTGTTTGTTGGTTGTCTTATAGACATACTAGACCTCGAGTTAACTAAAACTTACTTCTATATTCTAAAACTCTCGTATCTGTTGCTTAATTAGAATATGTATACTCTATCATTTAAGTAAATCATTTGAGTAAATCAAAATAGTTGAGAGAAATCTACATAGATAAATCAATGATTGTGTTTCCTTTGACATCATTTGTTAATTTAACAGATTTAAACTATACTCTAGAACTCTCATATAATAAAAATGTGTATACTCTATTTTACAGCTTATCCCTTTGAAATCCTGGCGCCAGAAGGGATCTCAGAAATCGTTGTTAACCCTCTTTCCGATCTCTGCATGATATCAGCTCATCCATGCACTATGCACTTGCCAAATGCCTTTCACAGCCTCTTTGGGCCAGGTCCTAGCGCCGGGTCATAACTCTTGACGGCCGCTATTTGTATTTCATGCATTTTTGTATTGTACAAGCGGCAATAAAAATATTGGCCTGCCTTCGGCTGGTGTGAGCACAAAAGAATTGCACCATAAAATGTATCTACAATATCCATATGCACATATACACAGATACACATATTCTCACACTTATACAAAGCACTAGAACAAAGCACCGCGCGGTTAAAACTATAGTCTTTTGTCTCTAAGAACTCAAAAGTAGTGCAACACTTTTGGCTTATGGACAAAGCAGCAGCCAGCAACCTGCTACATGCAACGTGCAACGTGCAACCTGCAATTGCAACTTTGCCTGAGTCTGAGACTGAGAGAAACTGAAAGACTTGCGACCTAAGACAGAAGACAGAAGAAGACAGAGGCTGGCCATTGTCTTCGCAGAAGTCGTTAGTGTGACAGGTTGGATTTGTTTTGTGTACGGTGCCTAAGTCTGTCATCATCATCAGCATAAGACTTGTCTGGCGCCAGCATTAGGGACAATATTTTCGACTAAATATTTCGTCACAGGCACCAGAAGTCGAGTTCGAGTAGCAGCCTCAATATATATCGAACTCCGAACTCCGAACCCTCTAAGGTTCAAGGTCTTGTGACATGCAGACGGCGCTGCGGGCGTTTATTTTGGTAGATTTCTAGAGAGACTCCTAAATGTTGTTGTTGCCATTGCACTGATGATTTATGCACTAAAGTTACAGGTGCATCGAACCAGGTAGGATCGATATCAATATCGCTATCGCTATAGATGGCCATAGATTTCATTCAAAATAAACGAGACAGAGTTTAAAGTAAATAAAACCCAAAAAATAATAGAAAACTAATATTTATTTTAAATTTACCCCATTATATAAGACTTCCTATAATTTAAAGATAAATCAATTATTGACTGATCTCTCAACAAAAAAATAAGAATAAAAGCTTTATACATATTCCATATTTTATAAAACTTAGCAACTTTTTTATTTAAATAAAAGTCTTTTTAATATTCGGCTTTAAAATAAAGAAAACTTAAAAAATCTAAAATTGTATCCCCAGTCCAAATCTTATTATTAATTGTTTCATTTAATTTATTAATAATTAGAGATTTTTATTTAAATTTTGAGATTTATAATTTATAATAATTAATTAAATTATTTCCATATTTATATTTCCAGTACAAATTGTTTTAAATAAACTATTTACGAAACTATTGAGCAAGCATAAATTTTACAATAAGTTTCCACTAAACTGTTTCCATTTTTAAATTCCCAGTCAAAATATTATTATTACCTGAAACCGATAATGGTTAATTGTAGTAAATTTATAAATAATTTATTTATATATTGCTACAAAATGAACTTGAACTAAATGCAATTTCTGCATTGAAAAGTTTCCTTTTTATTGCATCGTCGACAGTTTGAATCAGAGTTCGATAAATGAGCTGCCAGCACGTATTAAAAATGGAAATATGAATGCGGCACATGTGCCAATGATACGAGTGTCGGTGTCCTTCTGCTGGAGTATCCTGCCAATGATGCTGTGGCATGTGCTGCGGTTCGAAGTTGCAACATATTGGCGCACTTGAGGCGCCTCGCTCGGTCTGCAACGAGGCACGCGCGTTGCAACACTTGGACACTTGAACTCCAAGCACCAAGTTCTGCTGTAGGTCCTGCAACGTAGACAACAAGGGGGTTGCAAGGCGGTTGGGGGGTGGAAAACTTTTACCAGGCGTATTTTTTTATAAATTCCTTTTTTAGTGTTCTTTGGAAGAAGAAGTCGCACGCTCTCTATTGGAATTTGCACAATGAAAACACTTGAGTTCTGTTATTGTTGTCGAGACGTGTGGAGTAGCATCAGAGGGGCGGACGAGGCTGACGGGGTGGTCTGAACTTTTTGGTTCAAGAACAATGGTTCAAGAGCTGCTTGCAAAACAAAAAGCGTTTAAGTTTTAATTACACCAGGCACAAAAGACTCCAGGAATGAACAAGGGCCAGAATTGACAGAGGGGTTGCAAAACAGCTGGAGTGGCCAATCGGAATTTGTACAAATTCAAGTATACATATATCTTTATGTCTAAACCAAACTAATGACAGGCCTTAGATGTGCATAGTTACATACTTATAGTATTTGAGCAGCTCTTGTACTTGGCTCGGCGCTAATCAACTAGTTCAAATCTTTAGCCACCTTTCAATGGGGCAACAACAACAGCAAGGGGAACGTGTCTGAAACTATCTATCAAATACAGGCAGCCATAGCTTGTCAGTGATTAGATTTTCAGCTCTCTTCTAAAACTCAAACTCAACCAGAATCAACAGTGCAACAAAAGAAGAAAGAAAGGAACAAAAAAACGAAACGAAAAAAAAAATTATAAAAAATTGCTCAATTGTGACTGATTAGACTTTGTTTTCAATTTGTTTGTCGACAGCGTGTGGTGAGAAGGGGGAAAGGTGCCAACAGAGGAGCTGACAGAGCTACCTCTTCGTAAAGTTTTTAATCAAAATTGTACAGGAAATCAAAAATCAGTTGAAAAATAAAAATCACAGTTTCTTATCATGATGTTTTCTAGCGCTTTACCCCAATTGCTATACCCCCGCCCTTTAGTCTATTTATACCCTGTAATCGCAAATGGAAAGAGGTACATCAGATATCAATATCAATTTAAAATTCTTTATCTGCAAATATTTGTCAATTGTTAAGCTAGAAAATTTAATATTTTTAAATTAAATTTATTTATTTATACTTAGAATTATTATGTCAAATATTGGATCGAACTTAAAATCAAAATGTTAAAATCGTCTAAACCAAAAAAGAATTGTCAATATGTCATCAAAAAAGGTATCGAGCTAAAGTTCTTTTTTCAAATATCGAGTTTTAGATTTTTCCATGAATTTTTACATCACTTGTTAGCGTAGTGCAGGGCATCTTATAGTCAATCAGCTACCTGTAAACTCCAATTGAGAGTTATTTGTTGTTGGGGGTATTTCAACCATTTCTTCGACTGTCTAAACAATGGGCTTGTGAAGCCAGAGACTTCAGTTGGGGCCCTTGGCGTGTAATTTTGAAGAACGCAACGCAGTAGCTATGAAATCAATTACGCGATAAAGATTTGACAGCACAAGCGCAGAAATGTGGCAGTCGATAATTAATTTTAACGCTTTATCGCATTGAGGTGCGCCCTGTGCTGTGCTGTGCGTCTCCTCTGATAGCTGATAGTCGCTGATAGCTGATAGCTCGATAGCTCGATAGCTGCTCTTGCACCAACAACACAAAGACACAAAGATACAGATAGAAAGACAGAGACAGATACAGATACAAGTCGTTGTCCGAAATTGATTGAAGTCTGTCTAAAGACGGTTTTCTAATCTGTGACACAATTGGAAAAATTATGAGTGTGTGCCTATGAATTTATTAAATTTTTCTTCTTTTATAATATATTTCGATTTTTTGTGTGCGCTTTGTTTTTATTATTGTTGTATGTTTATGACTGTCGCTGGCTGTCTTGTACCGCAGATGTTTCCCATGATATGCAAACGAACTCAATTATTTATTTTATCACAAATGATTTTGCTTATCAAATCTAGAAATCGCCTCATCTCCAGTACCAACCAACCACAAGCGACCTTTCCATACCTTTTTTCTCAGCTACCAACTCTGTCTCCAACTCCAATTCCAATTCCAACTTCAACTCTCTCATCCCAACTCTCGCATCTCATCTCATCTCTTGTGTGTTTTATGTTGTACCCTCTTGAGTTTTTCTTACAATTGCTTGGGTCCGTCCTGTTTCGTGGCCGCCATTATTCAAGGAGCCCGAAACTAAGAGACTCAGAAACTCGGAGACTCGGAGACTCAGAGACTCTCCTCATTCGCAAGCGGTCGCATCTTTTGGCGCTATCTTTGCGTTGAAATCTCACAGTTCATGTCAAATTTCTTGTGTTTTTATATATCATCGCCGTGGCAGGCTTCTTTCCTTGCTTTCCTTGTAAGTATGTAAATGTCGTTTGCTCGTTGCCAGTTGCCAGTTGCAAGTTGAGGTTGCAGCTGCGTTTTGCACTTCCCCCGCAACTGTGACTGATTGTCGTGCGTTTATCTTTTGATGTGGAATAGCTTCTGTAGCTTCAGATACATCTGAGTCCGCGTGGCGTTTTGGTTAATTAAGTTTCCAGCCCGGATCCGCCTGATCGTCGCCAGAGTCAATTTTTAGCACCTATTGACATGCAAAGGCATTCAGGGCATTCATAGGAATCAAGAGTAAGGAGAAGGCCACACAGACTGCAATGCCAATTGGCCCGCCAAATCAATCAAGTCAACACGCAATTTAAGTAGGCAATGCCACAACCGATAATTTCTCTATTTTGACTGGGCCCCGACTCACGGACTGACAATAAATAATAACTCAATACAAATCCCAATTACAGTCGAGTGCCACCCGCCTAGTTGGGTTAGCACGAATGAAGCCAGGACGAGAACGAGACAGCAACCCCTCCTGTGTGTGGAAATCCTTGTCAGCCAACCTTCTGATTGTCCTTTTTTAGCCCCTTCCGAGTGTGTGTTCGTTTTTATTTGATTTGATCAGCGGGGTTTCGCCTACATGAGCCACAATGATGACGCTGTCTAGCGCCGGATTTTATTTTTTTTTACTTCTTTTTTTTCTTCTTTTCTTTTATTTTGGTTTATCCTGCCCTCGCCCGCTACATACAATAAATCGTTTGTTTTGGCCAGAAGCAGCCCCTCCGGTCGGATTGTGAGTGTGCGGGTCTTGGGTGTATTCTCTTTTATTTAAATTTTCATTTAATTTGTTATTTGTTTACATGAAATACACCGACGTGCGACGACAACGGAGGCAACACAACATATGACAACATTCTCAGCCGGCCACAATTGCCATTGTCTGCCTCTCAACGCCACCATCGGGAGAGGGGAGAGAGAAGAAGAATGCTTCCATACATGTCCATGGCCACTGACCACACACCTGGACTGGACAGCCGAGGAAGCAGTTGGCCACTGTTTTGGCAACTGTGTCTAATTGCGGCCTTCAGACTACTATTCAGCCACTATTCCACAGAGAAAATCCTTTGGCAATATCCAAGAAACATAGTCCGCAATTGACAATTCTCAGAATTTGAGCTGGATTAGATGAAAGAGATAAAATGTGTAGTATGGTTTGATTACATTTAAAAGTTAAAACATTAAGCAACAATTAAATGGTAATAGAATTAAACCCACAACATTTTGAAAAGTTTTAAGCTGTTTAATAATTTGTTAAACATAAAATATTAAAATTAATTGCATAATATTTATTACAAAATATTTTATCATTATCAAAAATGCATTTATTTATTTATTTAATGTCAACTAAGAGCAGTTGACCAATTAAGTAAAAATTTAAGTAAAAGTAAATAAATATAAAAATTAAATTAAATATTTATAGTCAAAATTAATGTTAAACTGAAAAGATAAAAATAATTATAAAAAACAAATTAAAATTAAAATCTGGGGGTACAAACGGAGCTATGAATTCGAATTTATATATATTAATTAATTAAAAAAATGCTTAGAAATTGCTTTATTTAAATAGATTTATATAATTACTTTTATTAAATCAGTTTATAGACAAGATTTCCATTGGAATCTTAAGTTATTTCATTTATGCAAATGACACAGTTTTCAAAGCTTTTTAAAAACATTTAATTCATTTCTAGCTGTTAAGCAAACTAGTTCAGTTACAGTCAGTCCAAGCCATTTAAGATAAAAACGATTGCCAACTACTGGCCTTAAATACCCTTTAAACAAAATCAATCTGTGCTGAGAATTAGTAGTCGACCAGGCTTTAAAATCCGGCAAATCTGAACAGCATCTCTAACAAATTAAGTGGACAACAATAAATCAGCGGCCGACGACGGAATTCAAATGAAAAATCAATAAGCTGAAAAATCTATTGGCCAAGACAAGAGCATGCCCAATACTCAATACCAAAAGAAAAAGATACGAGTTGATTTTGTTGTTGTTGTTGTTATTGGGAACGAGCTGCGTGTTTAACAACAAACAATTAAGATGGCGACCAATTGATAAGCTAGCAGCCAAATCATCAGCCACAACGACAACAGCAGCAACAGCAACAATCACAGAAGTTGGTTGGTTGATGAAAGAAATGGCTATAATGAAATAATTATGGTTGCGCCTTAGGACAGACCATTTATATGATGGCCCGGCTCAGTTACAGACCTAAAACGCATGTTAATCAAAAACATTGATTGCAACAGCAACAGCAACATTAAGAGAAACAACAAAAACGACAGCAACAATGCCTGGCACTTTATCATGGCAAATATATCGAGTTGTTTTTTTGGCCAGGACGTGTGCACAGGATCTTTAACAATGTGTGCCATGCTTTGCTTATCGCCACATTGGCATCTGCCAGTTGCCAGTTGCCAGTTGATGGCTTTGATTGCTGCTTTTGGCCATGCGTGATATTTATTTGTTATTTGACACAAGTCGATTCTGCTCCAGACCAGACCAGACTCAGATCTCTGCCACCTTGTGGCATGTGGCAGATCTCCTCTTGTCGTGTCGCTGGCAGAGACAATTGAGTGACCAATATGAAAAATGAAACTCAGCCCAGGCACAGCAAAAGTAAAAGCAAGCTGGCCACATTTTTTTTTTTTAATTTGGCATCCATTGTGAGGCCAAGAGAGCAACAAAAAAAAAAAAAAGGAGCAAACCAAATTGTAAACATTTTTGCGCGCCTGCATCAAGATAAACAACAACCGCAACACACAATGAGCACAATGCACACTCCGGAGGACTATTTGGCCAGCGAGAAATTAGACACGTGATGGGCCACAAACTCCGAGATGGCCACGACAAAAACCCAACTGATAATCGGCCACAAAACGTTCACAGAAAAAATATAAAAAAAAAAAACAAAAAAGTGAACCGACTTCAGTTTTTTTTTTTTCGCTTCGCATGTTTTTCCAGCAAAATGAAGCTAAAGACTCCCGATTCAATCAGTTCATCTACTCATCATTTGAATAGGTGCGAACAGCGATTCAAATGTTTTGATAAACCCAACAACAACAAGGAGAAGAAATTGTAGCCGAGGAATCTGAAACAGGAAGCTGTTAAAATCGAGCCTGCTGCCAAATTATGACTAGGCATAGGGGACAACAAACAGTTCAGAGTGGCACAGTTCTCGGGGGCACTTCGGTGGCATCCAATTAAATTCAATTTTGGAACAAGCTCAAGCGATGCTACTGCGATAAATTAAGCAAACATTTCGTCGCTTTTCGATGTCCGCGACAAACTACAAACCAAAAGTCGACAACGCATTTTGGGATGCGACTTTGATATACCTCAAATCCAAAAAGAAATTATTGGTTGAAGGAAGGATAGTTTCAATAGATTATACAGAAATAATTGATATGAAGTTTTCAAAATGTTTCATTATAATTCAGCACATATCATATTTCTGCATAATTAATTTAAACATTTATATTAAGGTTTCCCTATTTTTACATCCAGAGGCATTTTTTAAATTTTCAATTGAGTATACTGAAATAATGGATATGCCATTTAAGAAATTATTCTTTATAGTGTTTCTATAAGAAAATAGTTTATTAAAATGACAGAACTTTAACTTGATGAAGCTCAGTTTGATAGTGAATAACAAAAAAAAAAGAAAATAAAAAACAATAGATGTGAGATTCACAAAATTATTCATTATATTTCTGTACAAAAATTAATGTATTTAAACATTTACCTTAAGACATCCATACTTTTACTTTTGTCTCAAATGCAGATTTAATTTATAAACACAATTTTGTACACATATTGCTAAGCTATCTAACAGCATACCTCTTGCAAGACTTACGCTGTTACAGGGTATACAAATCAACACACAAACAAGACACCATGCAAACACTGCAAGGCGAGAGGCAAACACAACACGCTGATTATCAAAAATTGATAAAGCATTAGATACCCAAAAACATACAGAACTACACAGACACATACATACATTTATATCTAGAGGACTTGCTCTGTTTCGGTTCACTTGCTCCGTTTGGAAAAAGGGGAACAAACGTTTTTCTAACGCGCGCTACAAGTTTATTTGTGCGTAACAAATATTTATTGGAAAGGTAACACTTGCGTCTCTCACACGATAGAGACAGAGAGACCGGAGAGTGAGAGGGAGGGGGAGAGGGAGAGGTAAAGGTTCAACTGTTGCCCAATTGACCAATTAAGAGTTAGCAGCTCAATGATGTGTGTCGCCACATGTGTTGCCACTGTACAGTGAACTCAGGTACATCCACATGGATCTCCAGCGCTGCAATTATTTGTGGTTTGTTAACATTGAGTTGGTCACCATTTTATGTGGTACAGTGAGGACCAGCCAGACGGAACAATTTCTATCCATTTGAGAGCTGTCACAAATGATTTCTTAATCATATCCAATTGAGACAAAATTTGATTTTAAAGATATGGTAAATGTAAATTGGATTAATTAATGAAATTGTAAATCCTCTTGTTATATATAACAATTCTCTAAAATAACTTTTTGAAACTAGTGTTAATATAAATTGTATTTATTAATAAAATTGTAGATTTTTGCTCAGTTCATAATATTTCATTAGAATAACTTTTATAAGATTACAAAGATAATATAAAAATTTGGCAGTTCAACAGCTGACAGTGCTTACTGTCAGTATTATAAGTTTTTCTAAACTTAATTGTCAAATTGCTCTTTCTCCCGCACTCTCTCTCTCTCTATCTCTCTTTCCACCTCTTTCTCTATATTTCGCTCTCTTTCTGTCTGTCATTTCTAGGCGCCAACGGCAATGACTTGCATTTTGTTTGCCATTTTGCTCTAACAACTTCGTAATTTTTTGTTTACACGCTTAAATTGTGGCGTAATTGCTTTGGGAAGTGGCAATTGCTCCATGTTGCTGCTGTCTATGTCTATGTCCATGTCTATTTGTCTATTTCTATGACCATGTCTCTGTCTGGCTCTGTGTTTGTCTGGGTTGTCAATTGTCAAGTGCTGCGAAAGCGCACACATGTCACAAAAAAAAAACAAAAACAAAAACAGAGTCGCCACGACTTTTGAACTTGACCAACACAAAGGGTCAGCCCAAAATACTCAAGCGTCATAAACAGACAGAGAAGTTAAAGATAAAACAGATGCTAACGCTTCGATAATCTATCCAAGTGCGTCGTAATTCGTGTAATTATATTCTCAATTACTTAACAAAGACGCACAGATTTCACATTCACAGACAGACAGACAGACTCAGATTGAGATTGGGATTCAGATTGAGATCCAGATGATGCAAAGGGAAGACACAAAAATATGAAAAATCAGAAACAGGCCAACAACAAATATAGCCATGAATGGAGATAAACATTTAAAATGCTGCTGCTCATTCGTGCAGTCAAACAGACAGACAGACAGACAAACAAACAAACAGATTTGAATGGGGAGGAATAAGGGCAAGGGAATGGGAATGGGTTTGAAACTGGTACTGAAAATGGAAGTGGAAGTGGATGTGGATGTGGAACTGGGATACACTCGTATGCAAATGGCAGTCATCCTGTGGCCTGTCCAGGCAACTTAAGTGGTTTCTGCTCGGCAGCAACAACAACAACAACTACAACAACAGCGATGTGATGCCTACAACGATATGATATGATTATGTTAAACGCTCGTTTTGTTTGCTCTCTCACTCACTCTCTCACACTCGCAATCACAGATTCAAAGGCAGTCAGAGACAGAGACAGGGTCAGAAAGAGAGAGAGAGAGGAGGCAACACGCTGCCTGCTGTCATTGGTCATTGGCGTAACGCGCGGGCAGCAGCTGCTGGCGTTCATGTTGCCGTTGTTGTTGTTGTTGTTACTACGACGTCGTCGTCATGCTCTCTTAACTGATTTTCCAGTCTATGGGCTAAAAGGAGCAGCAGGCTGTATTCAGTTCAGTTTCAAGTTGACGATTTCATAATTCAATTTACAAGATAAGGCGAATAAACCAACCAACCAAACAACCAAGCAACCTACCAAGCGACCAACAACAATTGGCAACCGTTTTGGGGCGTGTTGTGAAAAGAAGACAGCCAACAAAATACTCTCCAAAAATACAGAGAGCGAAAAAAAAACAGAAAGAAAACCATTTAATTAATTATGCATCAGCGATTGTGTTTAAATCAAATGAAGATCTGTCAAATCTCAGCCAGATATAATTATTTTCGTATTTCAGATTCTGCAGTTGACATTACGTATACGCCGTGTGACGCATATATAAAAAAGAGAAATCAAAAGAATGAAAAATAAATGAAATAATTGGAGTTCAAATATTATCAAGCAATTATGCATACGATTAAGATAGATTCACTGACAACAGTTCAGCACAAATGTTTGCAGCTTATCAAGCTAACTAAGAACTCTGTAGAATTTCCACGTAAAGAAAAAGGAGATGAGTTCTACTCGAAATACAAATACAAATACAAATACAACAGATCCTTTAATTCTCTGCATAATTTCAAATCAGACAAGCGTTAAAAACATTTCATTATAACGCTACACAATCGGAATATTTAATGATTTAATCGGCCAGCCAAATCAGCCACAACAACGAGAACAACAACAAAAACAATAACAACAAGAGGCAACACCTATGCAGAAGCTCGAGAAGCTGAGGTTGCAGCTTCACAACAACGAGCTGCAGACAACGCTGCTTCAAATTCACAGATTTTAAATTTAAAACGTAGCCACAGAGTCACAGAGTGTAGCATAAAACATGTAAAAAAAAAAACAAAAAAAATAAAGAATCCAAGTAATCCCCGCAGTTCCCTTAACTGCAGTCTGTGGCAACAACGTTGAGATATAATGGCGCGAGTTTCATGTTTACAAAAAGATTATGCAGCGCCCAGGCAAACGTGCTGGAGTTGAAGCTGAAGTTCAAACTGAAACTCAACTTGGAGTTCTAATTAAACAATTCGTAGAATTTCGCGTTAATTGCGAGAAAACGACTCGAACGTGCAGCGTGAATGCGGATTGGGATTCGTATTTGTATTCGTATTCGTATTTGGATTCGGATGTGAATGCGCTTCATGGTTGGAGCTCTGAATTGGGCAAGTGGACATGTTTTGAGATTTGAAATGCGAATGGGGAGTAGTGAAAAAGTTGTGCACTTTGATTAGCTGCCATTACACGGTATTATAATTATTATTATTATTATTGTAATGTGGGCAGAGACCCGCATCTAACTAGAATTCATCAACGTGCTGAGCTCTATTATTAAAACAGCAGTGTTTTTGTTTTTGTTTCTATTTAGACTCGACCCACGTGACATGCCACAAATGCCAAAGCAATACACACTTAATATTGATGGGCTGAGGGATGGAGAGTCGATGAGGGGGGAGGGGGGAATAGTGAGAAACTGAGGATCGCAAACAGAGAAAACTCAATTCAAATTATCGCCATACAAGATCGACAGATGTTCAACAAAAACGCAGAGCATGGACATGGCAACAACATCGTCTCTGAGGAGAAGAACGAAGAACAACAGCAACAACAACAACAACGATTGAGGACGGCTGCAAGAGGTCAATGAGGTGCACCGACCGTTGTCCAGATCGATCGTTTTGGACACAAAGCCAGAGTTGAAGCCGGAGTTAAAGCCAAACCAGTCGCACGTTTTGCTGAGCAAATAACGCCCCATTTGTTGCCAAAATACTAAACTAAAGCCCTTAATCTAAACCACTTTGGGCAATGAACGTTGTACAGGTTGTGGCAGGAGGCAGGTGGATAGAGGGGTAGAGGGGGGCAACAGGAGCAACAACAGATCGGTCTGAACGATCGACATTGGACAACGCCACGCATATTTCGCATAACCCAGGCACACCTTTCTCAACGGCCCAAAAAGAGAAACCTACCAAAAACTAGTGGACGGTTTTACAGACGAGCGTACTCGACTGTCGGAGACCCCGTACTTACTATGGAAAAGCAAACACTGCTTAAAATACAATTATATAAATTGCTATTGGCTCAGATATCTTAAACAATATAAAAGTTGTTCATACTAAGACTTGATATTCGACTGATCGTTCCCATGGCAGCTATATGATATAGTGGTACGATTTCAGTCAAATGTATTGGACCACCCCATATGCATATTCTGCCTGTTTGGTTAAGATATCTCAAACAACAAAAAAGTTTTTCATACTAAAACTTAATTTTCAACTGATCGTTCCCATGGCAGCTATATGATATAGTGGTCCGATCCAAAATCTAAAGCAAACTCGATCTGCGTGCAATATAGACGCACCCACATACCAAGTTTGAAGTCTCTAGCTCTTATAGTCTCTGAGATCTAGGCGTCAATGGCTATATCGACTCTGCTGTTGGTGCTGATCAAGAAAATATATACTTTATGGGATCTTCCACGCCTCCTTCTGCCTGTTACGCACATTTGTTTTTGTGACAAAGTTAATAGACCCGTGTACTTTGTTAAGTACGGGGTCTAAAAATAAAGGGATAACCACAAAAGCATAGAATATGAGTATGAATATATAAGTGTGTATGTGTGTGTGTGCTTGAGCATTGTTTGGAGTACCCAAAAACCCGCACGCAGTCAACGTCAACGCAACGCTACTGTCGATCATCATCCTCGTCATCATTGCTCGTCATTCAAGAGCCACAATCCACGTCCAGGCAGACAGACAGACAGACAGACACTCAGAGGGCTGCTTATCAGCAGCGATTAATCAGCATCGCAGTTGCTGATAACGCCAGGCGACCCTGTCGAGCTTGTAGCGCAGTGTTGAACGCATTTGTTCGCAGCGCAGCGCAGGCAGCAGCAGCAGCAACCACAACAACAACAACCGCAGCAGCAACAACAGCAACAGCAGCAACAACAACAGCAGATACAGTCAGAGCATTGTTGGCCCTGTGCAGTGGCAAGCAACACTCATGTTTAAATTATGATGGCTTCTAAGTTGCGCCCCGACTTCAACTTCAACTCCGACTTCGCTCAGCAGTGGCAATATCATGTATACATATATAAATAAGAGTGTATGTGTATGCATTCATATGTGGGCATATGGGCAACTCTGACCACATCGTGTTAGAAGTCATGTTTCTGACCCATTGACAATATGTCGATCGCAAATGCTCAGATTTCTCCGATTGTTGCTGAGCTAAATGTTGCCGACAAATTTATAAAAATCTTTTTGACTAGCAACAAAATGAGAGCTTTTTGTGCTTTGCATTGGGGGTATTCATCAGCTAATTTTTAACGGTAATCACTTATTTTTTTATTTTATTTAAGAAACCAACCCAATGCTGCCTTGAATTAAATTACAAATACAATAAATATTACAAAAACAGATCAAGGATACAATTTTAAATAAAAATAAAGACTTAGCGAAATTACAATTAAATCTAATTATAATTTGATCACAAGATTTTGTATTCAGAAGAATATATTTAAGCATTTAAAACATAAAATCTAGTTAGTGGTATCACAACAAATAATAATAATAATAGATTTTAAATAATTTTTTATAATATTTATTTCATTAATTGAATGTAAGTGGTAGTAGTGATTCAATGAAGTAGAACAATTTGTATAAAGGGAATAAATGTCACAAAGAAAATCGTTATTTACGGGTGTGCTACACAAATCTCTTTCACCTGAATTTGACGTAAATTTGTATGAAGTTTACGTCATTTTTCAGGGGAAAGATATTTCTGTAGCACACCCGATATTGTATTGTTATGTTTATTATTCATATAAGCACTATCATAGTTTCCTAAAAATTGCTTAAGCATAAAATTTAAAATTAATATAAATTACATTGTAACTAAAGTTTGTGATTTGGTCAAATGGCTTCTTTATCAATCAATAATTCATTAGAAGCAAGTGCAACTTTGTTGCTGACGAGCAATTTGTGGGTCCAAAGAACTTCCCAGAGGGAAAATAATATTAATATTACACACGCGTTTCTGGCTTATCTTAGAAAGTACAATATACAATACAATACATGAGTAAATATGCATCCCACAACTCCCTACACATTGTATATATAGTAAGTACGTAATTCTGAGCTTGAGTGGCGATAAGAACTCAGCAGCATTCGATGCGATCGCATGGATTTCAGTACTTTTAACGCGGTTTCAAGCGTCGGTTGTGAGACTAAAACGAAAACGCAATCAAGTCAAATATATATTTAATTTACATATATTTAGTATAGTTAAAAATGAATAGACAAAGCCTGTTGCTGCTGCTGCTGGGAGTATCAGGCCTGCAGGGATTGCCCACGATTGTCTACGACGACAACAATCGCCTCAATTTGAGTGCCAGTTGCCCGGATGCCACTTGCAGTTTGTGGCAACTTAAGAGTGACATTCAGCAGGAACTGCGCTACTCGGGCGGCCAAGTGTTGCAGCTGCAGGAGCTGCTCCTGGGCGACTGTCAGATGCGCTCGATGCCCGTCGAGCTGCTGCGTCTCGCGCCCAATTTGCGAGTGTTGCTGTTGCAGAACAGTAGCGTCTACCATGTCAGCAAGGACGACTTCCAGGCGACACCGCAGCTCAAACAACTGCAATTGCAACGCCTGCACATCTCCCGTCTCAGGGATCAACAGATTGCGGCACTGCAGCAGCTGGAGGTGCTGCAACTGGGCCACAACATGTTGCAAGTGGTGCACGCCAAGGCCTTTGAGGGTCTCTCCCAGCTGCGAGTCCTGGGACTCCAGGGCAATGGCATTTTCCAGCTGACGGATGATGCCTTCGAGCTGCTTCCAAATCTCGTGCATCTCGATCTGAGTGACAATGACATTGACCAGATCAATGCCAGGACTTTTGCCAAGAATAACAAGCTGCAAACGCTGCTGCTCAATGGCAATAAGTTTGCCCAGTTTGAGCCAAGTTCCTTGACGGGGCTAGCTGATCTCCGCCTGCTCGAGCTGAGCAACTGTCAGCTGGAGGAGCTGCATCTCCACAGTGTCCACACACTGCAGATAGAGAGCAGCGGCTTGCGTCGATTAATCATTGACGTTGGCGTTATCAATTTACAGGCAGCTTCAAATGCGCTGACGCAGCTTCAAATTGGCGATAAGAGCTCGGTTATCAAGCTCGATTTGCATGAGAATCTGCTGGAGGGGAATGCGACGTCCCAACTGCTCAACGGCATGTGGAACCTGCAGCATCTGGATCTGTCCAAGAACAACCTTGACTCACTGTGGACCAACGGTGGTGGCAACATTAGCTCTCTGAGTCTATTTTTGCCCAGTCTCAGCCACCTGAATCTGGCCCACAATCAGCTGCACAGCCTGCCGCCGGAGTCGCCGCTTTTCCCGAATCGCCTGACGGACCTGGACATATCCTACAATCACCTGATCTCAGTGCAGACCGAAAACTTTGCCTCTCTGCCCAACTTGCAGCGTCTTTACTTGGAGGACATTCGTCTGACAAGTTTCGATTATAAGCTGTTCCATCAGCAGCATCCCAATCTCGTGGTGCTGGGAGCCTGTGACAGTGACTACAGTTTCATGCACAAGTTAACCATCTATCTGACGGATCGTGGAGTGCACCTGCCAGTGCCGTGTCTCCACAAACCGAATCCCAGAGCTCTGCCGGAGACTGAGGCACAATCGCAATCTCACACTCTTGCGGGCGTGGGCAGCATCCATCCGTATTGGACAACACGGGACATATTGGCCTTTACAACACTGGTCGTGGTGTTCATCATTCTGCTGATGCAGCTGTATCGCATCTTGGAGGAGGAGGGTTGGCTGCGACGCATGCAACAGTGGCTCCGGGGCAGGCATCCTTCGCTGGCCAATGGCCATGGCAACCGTCGGACCAGGCGCCTCAATGAGGAGGACTCTGAAGTATGATCTCTCACATGCATTTCTCATTTATTTCTCTTCTTCTTTGTTTGTTTTTTACTTTTTTCATTTCTCCCCCTCCCCCACTTTCTCCCAATCAACAGAGCTCAAGTGCATAACTGAGAGAGCCTCCACATCAAGCATACACTTAGAGAAACTGTAAACACAACAAAACAATTGGCTAATGCGAGGTAAAAAACATGCAAGTTAAAAAAAAAAATTAATGAAGTAGAAAATAAATAAAAATAGTAAAATTAAATGAATATTACAAATAAACAATGTGTCTTTATATCGAGAAGACTTTTCTACTTTCTAAATTTTGTGTTTAGATGCATTTGCTCTTAAGCATTATTGCAGACACATGTTGCCGGCAGTTGTCAGTGCAATATGTTGCTAAGCCAATGCTGATACCTAAGCGACAATTGCTGACAATTTAGCGCTAGTTTAACTTGATGTTGCTGTTGTATATTGGTAACGTAGTTTGCACATGAAATGTTGCTCAGACCATGGTTGCTGGCCATGGCACTGGCACTGGCACTGGCAGTGGAAGTCGGAGAGACAAGATGCATTTACAAGATTCGTACGAAAATACGATTTTAAGTTCAGAATAATTGCACGGCATGCAGAGGACAAGGCAAAGAAGTTGAAGTTGAAGTAGAACTGGAAGTAGAAGTAGAAGTAGATGTCGTGTGTGCAACATGTGACTGCCTCGTTGCCAGCGTTGCCTGACCAATACCAACAACAACAACACCAACACCAACATCCAACAGGAACAACTTGAACAACGACTTTTCCGCCTCTGTGTGTTGCTGCAAACTGTGCAGTGCATGCACCAATGTTGCTGTTGTTGTTCCTCTTGTTGTTGTTGTCACCCGCCGTGCCTTGGCCGGGCCCCTCCCCTGTTTTGGCCAAGATTTGCCTACGACATGTTTTGGGTGGAAATTGTGGCCCATGTTTAGTTAGTATTTGGGATGACTTTGGCTGCCTCCTCGTGCCGCTCGCAGAAGTCGCACTCAAGATTTTGATATGGCATCGCAATTTCTCAGAAATTGTATTTTGATTTATTTATAATGTTGCAGCGACATGCACACAATTGCACAAAGAGAGAAAGAAGGAGGGAGAGAGAGGGAGAGAGGCATAGACATGGTTTCACAGTGTTGTTGTTGTTTCTCTTTTGCTGCTGCTGTTGTTGTTGTTGCTGTTGTTATTGTTGCGCATATTCAATTTGGATTTATTGTTTTTGTTTCGATTAAATTAGAAATATGCAAATGTTGTGCACCTCATTAATTATACACCTCCCCCGTCGCTCCCTTCCCTTAAGCAATTTGTGATTTGGTCAGTGTGATAAGCGCACAGTGTGTTAAAGCGAGACAGCCTATCGTTTGAAGTCGCGCATTGTTCGCACG
Organism: Drosophila quinaria; assembly: GCA_035047525.1. NCBI lineage: Eukaryota > Metazoa > Arthropoda > Insecta > Diptera > Drosophilidae > Drosophila > Drosophila quinaria. The sequence goes on along the minus strand of JAWNPO010000384.1, from coordinate 3,428,815 downwards.
CGTTTTGCTGGCGTTTTTCGGACGCGCAGAAAACGCGCGGCAATTAAATAACTTCACACCACGACGATTCTTGTGGGCGTTCAAAAGTAAAGCGCGCGCGGCATTTTTATAAAAAATATTTCAACGATTTGTAAGCTCAAGAAATATAAAATCGAAAGGCCGTGCCGATTGCAATTGTGCCACAAGCAGCAACAACAACAACAGCAACAACATTTGGTGTTGCAACATGCCACAAAGAGGCGAAAGAAATTCAACGAACGGGCAGCGGCAACAATTTACCAATCGTTCACGCGTTTGCAGCGTCCAGTTCACAGAGCATTATTGCGTAGTGGAGTGGGAAACACCCCCTCCCCCTCCCCCCACCACCCGATCCAACACGGCGGCTCACCCCTTTTCCTTTTGAGCGCGGGGTGGGCGTGGCCGCGGAGGCTGTGCAAAGTGTAAATTTATGATCATGCGATTTTTATCGAATGCGAATATGTGAAAAAGAGTACAACAACTTTTGCACTTTATAAAAACTCGAGCCACAGCAACCACATTCAGAGACAGTCGGAATCGGAGTCGGAGTCGGAGTCTGAGCCGCAATCACACAGACTGGCCAAAATCCTGCCGTTGGCCTGAACGCATTATTAATACTCGCACGCCGTCTGTCATGTTTTGTATTTAGTCAATTTTTACTTGGATTTTTATTGAATGGCTTTTCCTTTATTTGATTTTTTTTCTTTTTTATTATTTTTTTTATTTAGCACTTTATGCGCCTGGCTGCTTCATAAATCATTTATTTATTTTGTTTTTTTTTTTAGCTGCGTTTATCAAATTTTCGCACACTTGGCTTTGGTTTTGGCTGGAAAATGTGATTTTCCAAGCGTTTTATGAGACACGCCCCGAAAGTTGGGCCGCAGACAAAGTGCAACGGCATCCGGCGGCGTTTCTCAACCTTTTGGCCAGGCACGACAATGACACGGCGCAACCTTAAGACTGACGTTCAGTCAGTTATTTAGTCAGTCAGTCAGTCAGACAGTTAGACAGTTAGTCATTTAGCCAACTCACACGTGGCTGTGATGAAGTGTGGAGCTGCCTCCATTAATGCGATTATTTCTGTGCACTTTTGGCAGCAGTTCAGGGAATTACTTCCGAATCACTGAGCGGCATACGTCTAAAGGAGGGAAGGAAGGGCCAAGGCACAAATGTATTAGAGACATTTTAATGGTCTAGCTGGCAGAGAGGCAACCATTGGAAAGACAATGCCCAACACAATGCACTCCTACTCCCACACTGAGAGCATGTATCAAAAATAATTCCAAGCTGCCTTTAATATTTCACACCATGCTTAGGCGCAAATTTGTTGCATTAATCCTTGACAGCGCCAAAGAGGCAGTGCGTCATAGCGTCGCTGTCTCATTAGCGCCCCATTGCCCTGTCCAATCCCCCTCCTTAACCCACTGCGTGTTGCACGTTAATCGCATTATTTACAGCAAACAGGATCAGCGGCATGACTTTTCGACTCTCCAGAAATCAAGGCGTCAAACACTCCCACGGGGATATCAGTGACATATGTAAAGTGTAAGCTCGCCCAAGGACGCGCTAAGGGTGGAGTGTGGGGTGGCATAAGGGGGAGTGGGGTGGTGCGGGGTAGTTGAACGTGGTGCTACTGTCAAAAGCGACGGCGAGTGCCGGCGTGCGGTTCGTGTAATGAATATCCGCTTAGCTGGTGCTGCCCAGGATGCTGCACGCAGGGTTGCAAGTGCGTCACCCGTCACACCACTTGGTGGTGTTTAGCTGCCTCAGCCTCTTTTGGGTGTGTCCGTTGTGTCAGGCGTACTCCATGGGAAAATCATCCCACTGACTGGCACAATATGCTGCATAAATAGTTTTCCCAACTTGATTTCGATTGACTTGCAACCAACAAAAAAAAAGGCCAATTTCTAAAATACTCTGGTAGTGTGAGAAAAAAAATACAAACATTATAAATAACCATTTAAAAATGTATACAATCATTTTCAAACACATAGAAAGATATATTATACAAAATTAATATTAATTCTAACAAGACCACAAAGATCCAACATTTTTAAAAAGATTTCGTACTGTTTCGTACTTTTCTTAATTTACTATTTCCATCAAATATTAGCTTTCAAATTTTTAATTTTTATGCTTTTTTAATTCAAACTGAATTGCAGCGTGTGTAAATAATTGTTAGTAATTAAGATTAAAAATCTAAAATATACTGCATAAATTCCGATTCACAGAGATGTTCGACTTTATATCTTTCAGAGATCACCTTTATAGGGCATGCAAATATAAATGATTACTCCTGAAATTGGAAAACTCACATTCATTTGTCCACTTGAGAACTTTTCACGCGTTTTTCCACAGAAATGCCATAAAATTCCAAAGTGAGCAGTGAAAATCCCCAAGCAAAGGTAATTAACGCAATCATTAAACACACAATGCGACAAACCGACAGAGAGAAAGAGACAAGGAGATTGAAACAGAGACAGAGATATGTCAGTAATTAGTTTTTTCCCCAGTTAATGCGTTCCGATAGCTTCCCAGTCACTTAAGCGATGCGTATTTAAAGCCTTTGTCGTTGATTTTTATTTTTATTTGATTTCTTTTTTGTTCTGTTTGACTTTTTTAATAACATTCCCAAAAGTGGCAGCCATTAAGTGGACGCCAGGACCTGACTATGGCTATTTTTATAGACTTCCAACGGGGAGTGCTCCAATAATAAAACCTTTATGGTTACCAGCTAATGAACACACAGAGAGACAGAGAAAAGGGTAAGGGAATAGGGAGAGCTGGAAGCGACCCCATGGCGCTGTCGGCACAGATTAACATATTAAACGAAATCGATAGCGATAAGGATAAGGATAAGGATGGCAACGATGCCAGTTAAAGGATATTGCGGCACAGGCGCACGTGATGCGCTAATTTTTGCCTTGACACTTGCCCGCAGCTTCAAACTCTCCAACTCTCAAAACTCGAACTCAAAACTCGAACTCGAACCCAGAGCGAACCAAGAATTGGGGGTGGCAACAATGAGGACGGCGTGTGGTCCGCCGGATATGTCAGAAGTGTCGTCATTGCATGGCACGTGACTCGCTTTACGGAAAAACAAAAAAACACAATGCCAACGCGGGCGGTCCTTGCCAAGGACATCTGCGAGGGGGAGGAAGGAGGAGATGGAGGGAAGAGACTGTGCTGCAACTTCAACTCCAACTGTAACCCGAGACAATGCGAACAATGAGCTTTAATTTGTTTTTATTCAATGGTCTTCGAACTCAAGGTATCACATATCACACACAAGTGACAAAAGTTGGATAGATTCAATTTATCCCGTGCCGATCCAAACGATCCCACTGAAATCTAAGCTCAAAACGAGGCGTCTTCAACCAATTAAAGGGTGATCTTTAAATTGGTTTATTTAAATAACAAAAAAAATTATATCATATCTAAATTATATGACTGATATTATAATACTGAGATTCAAAAATATATCAATTTATATTTAAAGTTTATACTCGTTACAGCTAGTGCTATATTACCCCTTGTTAGTTTTAGTTTTTTTAAGCTTAGCTATCAATGTTATAAAATAAATAAATATTTAAAGTTTAATCTGGTAAAATAAAAATACATCGAAAAACCTGACAATCGAAAATCATGATCAATATATTTATTTTATTTTACTTAACAACCTACTGCTACAAATTGTGAGGAACTTATGATTATTGCACTAGCCACAACATAATAATAATTATTGCACAATTTGGAATCAATCTGTATTATTTTGGAAAATTTAGGAAATTTGAAGTTGGTCCCTTAGTCAGTCATCAATTTGACAAGTTAAAATTTTTGTTCTTTTTGACATGATTTTTACAACACAAATGAAAGGTCTATTAGTAAAGTTTAAAGTTTAAATAAGAAACATAAGAAGCTGATTTGTTAAAACTTGAAATTTAAAATTTTTAATTTTTAAAAAACACCAATTAAAATCTCATTCTGTCGAAAACTAATTATTTTAATGAAATAGTTTTGAAAAATTTATGCAAGTTTGAAGTTGTTCTGATTTTCGACCTCGCAACTTTACAAGTAAAAATTTGAAATCTTGGTGAATTTAAATTTTACTGAGTTCTTCTTTTATTTTTTCGATTTTTTCATATGTAAGAAACTGACATCAAATCATACATCTGATTTTACCCAAGTTTATCAAGTGACTGATAATTATGTGATAAATGATTCAAAAATTTCAAATATAGCTTGAGGGGATATATTTTTTTCTTAATGTGCCTGCAAATCAGACGGATATGAAAAAAATGTATTTAAATTATTAGTTGTAAATTTAAGTTGGAATTTAAAGCAAAGGTGATTAACGATTAATGGCAGCTGCAGGGGGCGTTGTTTAGTGAGCAGCCAATCCCCTGGCAAATGCAAAATAGGCGCAAAAATCACAACAACAACAACGGCAACAACAAACATAACAACAACAACGCTGTGGTCAGGCCTCTCTCTTATAATGGGCAACAAGTTGTTGTTGTTGTTGTTGTTGTTGTTGTTGTTGTTGTTTTTGTTGTAACAACTGGCGAGGCCAATGTAAAAGGATTGCATCTGATTGGATCTCTCCACTGGCCGAGGCACTTGCAACAGCAACAACAGCAACAGCGGCAGCAGCAGCAACATCGGCAACAGCAACAGCGGCAACAACAGCAACATCGGCAACGGCAGCAACGGAATGGAGCCCGAATTGATGCAGATGCAACGTGATGCTTGTTGGTAATAAAATTGGTGCTTAAACGAATCCACTCACAGCCATTTAGCAATATCAGACATGGCTGTAAAATTAACAGAGCAACACACAACGACCCGGCAAACGATGGACCCAAGCATCCCAGCCAGGGAACGGCCTCAAGTAGTAAGTATAGTTGTTGTTGTTGGTGCCATGTGCAATTATTTCTTGGTTGTTGTTGCAGTTGCAGTTGCCTTTTGGCCGCGCTCGCGTTAATGATGCAGGAGGAGTCGGGGCAAGCGGTTAAACGCGCGCTTGTAAAATGGCAGACTGGTTCCGACCAGGCCAAATCCGACCCGACCAGACCAGACCAGACCCAAACGGACTCGACCAGACCCAAACGGACTCGACCAGACCAGCCATTGCGTCTGCGGCATCAGGCACTTACTTAGCAACACCCACTTTAAGATCACGACAACAACGACGAAGACAACAACAATAACAACAACAACAATAGCAACAACAACAACAACGACCGGTGCAATATGCAGCCTTTTTTGTTGCCCCCAAAACAAAGTTTCCCCCACACTTAGAAAAATTTGACAAACTAAAATTACTTACATATATGTATTTCGGTATTTGAATTTATTTAAAAAATGTTATACAAATTTTAAGATTGTTGCGCACTTTTCTTTCTATGCCAGCTATATGATATAGTAGTCAAATTTTAACAAAATTTAGTCTGAATATTTAAGACATAAAATCAGTGAGTTTAGCTTAAATAACTCCAGGAACAACTGAGTTTTTTCGATACTAAGCAAATTTAAGTTTCCGTGTACCTATTCTAGTAAAGATAAATCAAGATTAAAAAGAACTTAAATATGAGAATGTTTTGTACTAGAAACAAGTAAATTTTGGGATGAGTTCAAGATTTTTGTCTACTTAAACATGTAAGATCTTATACAAACTTAAATTAATTCCAGAACTTACTTAAAGTTTCCCAAAAAAAATTTTATTCTATTTTTATTTTAATATTTACAGTATTTTAAAAAGCAAATTTCAAAGTTTCAGTTTTGGAAATCAGCTGTTAAATTAATGTGTACTTGAATACTCCCTGCTTAAGTAAGGAAATGTTCATATTTTTTTCTGAGTGCATGAAAAGATTTCGCCTTCATCTCTGCCAATTGCTAAGTGCACACAAATTTATTATGACAAAAAAAAAACCTTATGAGCTTTTGATGGAAGCTACGGCGAGTTTTTATTATTGAGATTTTCAAAATTCTGACAAGCGATTGGTGGGCATATGACTTTTACTCTTCGGGCTCTGCACGATCGCATTAATTTATTAATTTAATGGCAAAAACGTTAAGCGACCACTTGGGAATAAGTCTGAAGAGAAAGGCAGGTGGTGAGGGAGTGGAAATGGATGAGGAAGGGCAAGGAAGGGGGAGGAATGAATCCCTCAGGGGGCAGGCAGCGCATACACACGGGGCGTTTCTAACAATTTTATGCCAGATGAGCGCCTAAATGATCGCGATCAGTTAACTGCCACAACAGAGCCCATCCATCCAAGGATTGCAGCTTGGAGCCGGGCCAAGTCAAGTCAAGTTAAGCAAACGTGCGTCCACTTAAAACGCAGACAATCTTCATTATGGCCACTGCAGGGCAGACACAGAACACAACACACACACGCACACACACACACACAGCTGCAGCAGCTTCGATTCCTGGGATTGTTGCTGTTGCTGCCAGGTGAGGTGTTTATTAAGGTGTAATGCAATTTTTCATATTTCTTTTCTTTTTTTTTTTTTTGATTCTTGCACAGCGCGCGTGGGCGGAGCAACTGGAAAATTGCAATAATATGTTTGTGTATCTTTCTTTTTGCCCAAACAAAATGGATGCACAATGCAGGCCACGAAAGCAACCAGCAATTGCAACAGCAACAACAACAGCAGCAGCAGCAGCAACAACATCAGAGAAAAAAAAACTCTGGCAACATGTTTGAGGTTTTCGCTTTTCCGACATAAATAATGGCCATAAATTGAGCATGGCCGGAGCTAAAAATTCAGTATTTATAGCCAAATGATAAAAATAAGATTTATTAACATTTTGCTGCCCCGTACTAGCCGCACACACACACAAACACACACACAGTTACACACATTCGCACGCAGCTCTTTGCGCTTTTCACACACATCCAAAAAAGAAGGCAAAAAGAAAAACCGGGGAAAAGCACCGGGACCGGAGCTGGAGCCGGAGCCGCGAGAGAACATCCGTTACGATTCGCCGTGTGGCTGATCCTGCACTCTTTCATTGGGGCATCATTCTCTCCGCTTTTATTTCCTAGTAAAGGATACTTAAATTCTGTTGTGAAATGTGTAACGTTTTAAAGCAGCCTTAGTAGAACCCATAAATTATATATATTCTTGAACTGTACGACGAGCTTAGTCGCGATATTTTATAAATTTAATATACCTAAATTTCATTCATGGCATAATCCAACTAATAAAATTAAAATAAAAATTGTAGAAGTAAATGATGAAATTAACAAGTTAGAAAATTTAAAAAATTACAATTATGTATGGGAAGAATTAAAGCAATTTCTATATCATTCCTGTCTACAGCGTCTTTTAAAGATACCTGTCTGATACCTCGATATATCAATGATGCTTGGTACAGATCCGTCTTTTTGTTGGAGAAAGGAAATACAGTTAAACTTCCTTAACTCGAATCACTATTATCCAAAGAAAAGGTAGATATTGGACTTATAGAACGGAATGCCAATCATAATGATTTCAGTATTAGAAAAATATTAATGGAAAACATCGCTCCACAATAAAAATGAACACTAAATTAAAAAAAAAAAGTCAAAGGAGTATAAAGCTTTTGGAGATATCGCAAACAAACTCGCCGCACACTACAAGGATATTAAATATTCGGTGTGCCTTCCGACTCGTTTTTTTTTTTTTGAAGATGATTCAGATGAATTAACACTTGGCTGCAACGAAGGCAACCATCCAACTAATTAGTTTTTTTTTTGTTTTGCACACATTTAAAAAAAAACTGCTTACTTTTTGGCGAAGCAGTTGGCAGAGGATAGAGAGAGAGAGATAAGTCAGTAGCCAACCTGAGTGCGTCCCTTTCATGGCGTCTCACAATTAGTGCAACGCATCGCCTGCGGTTGTCTCTGCTACAAACAAGATTTCAATGTGAAAATCAAGCAAATTTAGCAGCCAAAAGCCAAATAATAATAATAATAACAACAACAACAACTACTAGTATGTATAACAACTGCGACGCACACGCAGCCTGATTTTAATCAAATTCACAGCATTGTTTGCCTGTCAAGCAGCAAGGGGCGATTATCACGGGCGCAGGACGAGGACGAGAACGAGGACAAGGAAGAGAACGAGAACAGCGAAGAAGGCGCGACGACAACGCGAAGGCCTGCATATCGTTGGAGTTGTTGTTGGAGTTGTTGTTGTGGCAAATTCCAAGCGCATTTCATACCGCACCACAGGCAACACAACAACAACAACAAGAATAACAAGCCATAAAGCTGCTCCATATTGTGGCCACGGCATAGTCATCGCCATCGCCATCGCGCGTGACCACTGCTGCCCCCAAGCACCGAGTACCCACCCACTTATCGTAACATTGCTTTATGGCCTATTCGCGGTCGTCCAGCAAACAACGCGCCTTCATCATGTAAAATATACATTTAATACAAAACTCATGAATATCATTAAAAACTCTAAACAGCTATCAAATTGTTGTACTAACATCAAATACACTTGCATGCGATGAGCTTGTTGATAGCATCCCAAGATTTAAGCAAGCGCAAATAATTTTTTAAAATTCAACGGTCTCAAGGCAATACTGACGTCATTTTTATCTTTTTTTAGCTATCTGGCACTTGGGCTGTGTTGCCAGATCAGTAAACATAATAAATATAAATTCAATATTTGAAAGTGTACGGTCACACCATGAATTTATTGCGTTCAGTTGTTGACATTTTTAAAAATATCAATATCGTTAGAAAAAAATCTTATTTTTTCTTTAAATTTTTACAAAAAAAATATCGATAATATAAACATGTGCGCGTGAGATTAAACCAGACGCTTTTTCCACCCCAAATTAGTAGTATCCCACTAATGTTTACCGTTTTATTGCGTCATTTATTTTGGCAGAATACATGTTTGCTTCCTCGATTCGTAAAAAAAGAAAGAGGCGGCAAAAGCTTAAAAATAAGCTGTGAAAAAAGCGCACTGATATCGCACAATTATTTCAATATTGATATAATCGTTTTAAAAAATACCACTTAAAAAATCTATCGATATATGAATATTTTATCAACAGCCCTAGTTGTCGATAAATGTCGTTGCCAATCTTAGCCAATATTGCCACGTGATTTTTTTCCAGCGTCAGGCAACTTCTTAAGGCAAAAGCAAAGCGAGCGAGCGAGAGGGCTAGTAGTCGATACAATTCCGAACAATCGTCGAATCCGACGCAACTCTTTTATTAAAAGGTAAATAAATAATATAAAAAATGTGTTTTGTAAAAATTACAGTTGTTGACGTGAAAATGCACGGAATAACAAATAAATTGAGACTATCAAAACGAAAACCTGTTTATTGTGTGAACCACCAGAGTGGTTGAGAATAATTTTCTCTTGTGAAGCTTCATTTGCCGTTTAATTTGTGCGTCATCATTGTCTGTGCTACGTTATTGTTAATACATACCACAAACATATGTATGTATGTCTGTATGTGCAATATTGTTGACGAACTAAATTATTTGCCGGTGCACTGTACATCACCTTTCGTATTCAGACATATGTTTGATTAGAAAGTCGGCAATGCTCGTTCGTGGGTGTGTGTGTGTGTGTGTGTGTGGGAATTGTGAGGGACGCGGTGCGCGGAACGTGTGCAACAGCAGCTAAAATTTCTCAACCCCGCGCTAAAAAAAAACCATAATATAATCATTACTCACGCAGACAACAGGCAAAGAGAAATAGCGCCCGACATCCCCCTGGCTTCCCTCTCTCTCACTCTCACTATCAGTCTCTGTTGCGCTCTCTCTCTCTCGATGGCCTGACGATTGTTTTGCATTTAGTGACGAAATGAAGTCGATGTCGAATTCGATGTCGGCACGCGTAGTGTATTTCAAAGGTCACGGGCAGACGGACGGACGGGCTACAAGTCTGTTGTTTTGTTTTGCAGCAGAAATAGCGCGAAAATGGAGAATAAAAGCGCGTTTGTTTTGTTTTTCAGGCGCCAACATGGATTTCGCCAGCGTATTGAACAAAAGCGAACCACATCAGCGCACCATAATACACCTGGATATGGATTACTTCTATGCCCAAGTGGAAGAGATCCGCGATCCAAGCTTACGCTCCCGCCCGCTGGCCGTCCAGCAGAAGAACATTGTGGTTACCTGCAACTATATAGCCAGGGATCGGGGTGTCACTAAGCTGATGCTTGTCGCGGACGCCCAAAGCATCTGCAAGGATCTGGTGCTGGTCAGGGGTGAAGATCTGGCGCCATATCGCCTCATGTCCCAGAAAATATTCGATCTGCTACTGAACTACACGCCCGACGTGGAGAAACTTGGCTTCGATGAGAACTACATGGATGTGACGGCGCTCGTGGATTTGCGACAGGCGCACGCAGCCGAGGCGCAACGGAAGCCAGCAATTGGACACATTTATCCGGCGGATGGGACACCGCTCACCGCCTGCAGCTGTGGCTGTGCCCAGCGTCTGGCGATTGGCAGTCGCATAGCGCAGGAGATCCGTGATGAGCTGCATCTGCGACTGGGCATCACCTGTTGTGCCGGCATCGCTTACAACAAGCTGTTGGCCAAACTCGTGGGCAGTCGGCACAAACCCAACCAGCAAACGGTGCTCGTGTCCACATATGCGGAGCAATTCATGCGAGAACTAAACGATCTGCACAGTGTGACGGGCATTGGCCAGAAAACCCAATGTCTGCTGATCGAGGCGGGCGTGACTAGCGTGGAGCAACTGCAGCAATGCGACATGGAGTTTATGCGCAAGAAGTTTGGATTCGAGACAGCCACTAAGCTGAGGGATCTGGCTTTGGGTCGCGATGGCAGCTCGGTGCGGGCGACGGGAAAACCCAAGACCATCAGCGTCGAGGACTCCTGCAAGGTCATTTCCGTGCACACGGATGTGACGGACAAGTTTCGCATGCTGCTCAAGCGACTGATGGAACAGGTAAGCCATGTTAATTATTGAAACTCAACAGGGGTTAAAACCCTAACCGAAACCAGAACCTTTAACCGATAAAACCCGATTGAAATTCAAAACCATAACTGAAACCGTCACCGAAAAAAAATGTATTTGACCGAATCCTTAAAATCGAAACTCTGTAAACCGAAATTACCGCTTAGTAACCGTTTCATTTATAAGGTTCCATTTCGGCTTTTCATACACCCACAAAAAAAAAAATTATTTTTCATTTTTATGTTTAATTTTTTTATGTTTAATTTTGAATTTTTATTTTTGACGAATTTGTTAATTGAAATATTACAATTGTTAAAATGTAACTAAACTAGATCAAACTGAAGAATACGTAAAATAGATGTGTGAATAAAATATTAAGAAAGTAATGCCTTTTTTATTATTATTATTACATTATAATCCCTGAAACTTACACAATTTACTCATACTTAACTATTCTTTCAACAGGTGGCTGAGGACGGTCGCATTCCCATTGCCATTAAAGTGGTGCTGCGTAAATTCGATTCGCAGAAGAAGAGCAGCCATCGGGAGACGAAGCAAGCGAATATATTGCCCTCCCTGTTCAGGACTTCAGTTTGCGCTGGCGAGACGGGCGTCTGCAAGGTGCAGCTGGCGGATGGCGCCCTGGACAAGCTGCTCAAGATTATAATGCGGCTGTTTGAGCGCATTGTGGATCTGAACAAACCCTTCAACATCACCTTAATCGGTCTGGCCTTCTCCAAGTTTCAAGAGCGGCGAGTTGGTTCTTCGTCCATTGCCAACTTTCTGATCAAAAAGGCCGACCTGGAGGTGCAGTCAATTACATCACTAACGAACACGAGTCTCACCGCAACGAGTCCAACTGCCGATGGCAGCCCGACGGCAATCAGTGGAGATGAAGCCGCCTTCCGATCCTCACCGACCACCTTTAAGCCCAGTGATCAGTTCTATAGGCGACGCGCAACGACTGCGTCACCGGTTCCCATGCTATTGGACAATGGTTCCGAGTCGGCAGCCACCAACTCTGACTTTAGTGATTTCTCTGAAACGGAGGTGGAGCCGTCGCCCAAGAAGAGTCGCATCGGTCGCGTTGTGGTCTCGAAGCGCAGTCGCCTGGCCGTCGATGTGGCGGATGCGGCTGCGGATGTAGCCTCACCCAGCAAACTGCGTGTCTGCGATCTGCGACTCAACTCGCGGGACAGCGAGAAGGACTTTCCCATGAGTCCGATTGCTGTCTGCACACCGTCCACGTCCGGAGCAGCTGCAGCAGCAGCTCCACGTTTTCGCACCATTCAACCGCCCAACACGCTGCTGAATCGCATCGATGGCAGTCTTCGCTTTCTGCCCGCCCGCACTGCCAGTCGCATGAGCTCCAACGCCAGTTCCACAGCCTCGTCACCACTGCCCTCACCCATGGATGACACGGTCAGTGCACCATCCACACCCACAATTGCACCAGCCCTGCAGGTGGCTGAGCCCGCACCCAGCACAGAAGCAGCCACAGGGGATGATTCGCTTTCGCACATTGCATGTCCCGCTGGCGTCGACGCGCAAGTCTTTAAGGAACTGCCCGTTGAGCTGCAGAACGAATTGATTGCCTCCTGGCGCAGTTCCTTGGTGGTGGCAGCCGCCAGTGCCGTGGAGCAGGCAACAACTAGCAGTGGCAGTGGCTCCAGTGGCGGTGGCACACAGAAAAACACGTTATACCGATATTTCCTGAGGAACAAGTGATGAGTGTGCGTTAAACGCAGCTCCTGTCTAGCTTAAGATTCGATTTCTACATGCATGTAATAAATATATCTTTATATATCAATATATTTTTGTAGGTTTGTGGTATTAGCATGTATAAGATCAGAGCTGATGAAATCACTGTTTCACATTTCAAATACATTTATTAATTCATAAGTATACACTTCATTAAATACTCGAATTATGATACTTGGCTAGTGGCTACAAATTACAATTGTTTAGTTGCCCTACTTAAGCTTATTAACCATACAATTAATCCGAATCGGATCGGAGCTTTGTATCTCACATATATTCGTTATATATATTATATTAAATTATAAAAAAAGAAGCGCATTTGTTGTTTTCTTTGCTGTTTGTCCCGAAAAAGTGGCAAACAATTCTTGTCTAAATTATGTTTTGAATGGCAGTTGACATTCTGACTTGATACAAGTTAAATCGAAATACATACGATTGGTGTTTATATAGTTTACAACGAAATATGTACAATTGTTTAGGGCAACCTATTATCATACTTTCTTCATTTTTTTTCTTAAACTATAACTACAAAATAAAATCAAATGTAAAGTCTTTGAAGCAGGATATCTTTTTGTGTTTCGGGAATCGGAAACAACAGCAAAACCCGAGCAACTAGAGCTTCTTCAGTGGCTCAGCCAGCCGCATTTGATGAAGAACTTGCGCAGTGAAACTTCCATGGGACTGCCCAAAGATGGAGCACCACTTAGACAGACAGTTTTCAATGATAAATACGTTGTGGGTGTGATATTGTGCTTTTTGCACACATCCAGTTCATTATGGCTGAGCAGATTGCTGCCGAGCGGCTGTGGCAGACGCTTCAGTTCGTCCAACTGTGTGCGCAGTATATAGCTCATGCTGGGCGTCGTCTCCTCGGAGGACGAGTTATGGCTGCCTGCGGCGTGTTCGCTTAGGTGCAACTGTTGATGTTGATGTTGTGGCTTGACGCCGCTTTGCAGCAGCAGCTGCTGCTGCTGCTGATGTTGTTGGTTGCTGTTGTTGCCCTTCGCTGCTGCTGGCAGATTCGCCTGCACTGCCGTCATCGTAGCCGTGGAAGTCGCTGCCGTCGCTGTCATTGCCGAATCCACCGTCGTTCCCATTTCCATCCACATGCCCGTTCCCATCGTCAGCATCGTCGTTGTCGTAGCTGCCGACGATGTCCGATAGCTATCCAAGTAGCTTCTGCTGGGCAATAATGCGCCGGAGTAAGTCGGGTCGCCGATGTGGTGCATGCTTCTTGGTGCGATTGAACTTGAACTTGCCTCGGCGCCGCTTAACGGTTCGCTGTCAACATAACATATATATATCAATTAATAGGCGGATAAATCTGGAAATATATTGCTGGCACACTTACACCTTTCTGGGGTTCGCTGGAGGGGAGTGCAAGGAAGAGCTTAGCGGCCGATGACTTCCATTGTAGGGCTGTGTGTTGTCCTGTGGTTAAACATTGTCTTATACAACCATTCAAACGCTGCGAGTTGGGCGCGTTGATAATACAAAGGAGCTGAATATCGTGAAAGTAGACAAGAGACAAGACAAGAACAGGTTCTTCAATTTTCTGGGTTACATATTGTTGCTTAACGCTAGAGCTGGAAAACAACAACACAGGGAACTTGAACTAATCACCATTTGATTTTCCAGCCCTAGCAGACACACGATATTCAACTCGCCATGCATTTAAAATAAATAGCGACAGTTCTAAATTAATCATGGCACACTTACGGTCTTCCCATGGCCATATGGTCCCGTGGATCGGTGCGTGGCCATGGCCGCGTGCTGCTCAAAGTGACGACAGTCATCGATCTTGGTAATGCCATTGTAGCGATACCGATACAGCTCCGACTGTCGAATCCGCAGCTCCTTCTCGCGCTCCAGCGAGCCCAGAAGACGTTCATACTCGTTGCTGGAGTAGAACTGGGCAAAGACCCGGAAGCGGTCACGAAACTCCTTCTGCTCCTTGCTCAGGCCCGGATGCAGGGCGTAGTTGCGGTTGCGAAAGAAATTCGATACCAGTTGATAGTCACGCACCATGCGCTTCCGACGGGCACGCTCCCGAAGGCGACGTGTGTAGATGTCGACATGGGCCAGTTTCAGCATGACATCGATCTCAACATCCTCCGAGCTGAACGTTATTGTGGAGATCAACTGCTCGGCCGTGGGATCGTATTCGCGCTCAAAGCTATCACGATTGGGCATATAGCCCAGTTGGAGCGCCTCCTCGTTGCTTATCTCTAGGGGTGGCAGGCGGGCAAGTGCATTGGCACCCAACGGTCCGGTATCATCTTCTGTGTGGTCAATGAGGATCGGCCGTTGGGACTGAGCCGGTGTCCATGTCGCCTTGCCAATGGTGCCATTTACAAATTTATTTACATACTCCTCCTTGGCATCCTCGGCCGATTTGGTTTCAATGTGCTTGCTGATGTCCTCCCAGTTGCCAAAGCCGTACTGTTCAATGGCGTCCAGCAGTCGAATCTCCTCGCGTGCCGTCCAAGCTCCTTTGCCGCGAAATACGCTCAATATGGCAGTGCCGGTGTCCATAAACTGATAAGCGTGGTTGTTTTGATGAGCGCCAATCTCTGCGCCAGTCGCAAAGCACTAAAATATTACAAACGTATCATTTACCATTGTTTGGCTTTGTTGCTTGCTACGCAAAAAACAGCTGTTTAAAAACAACATTGTGAAATCGCCCGGCTATATGTACAGTTTTAGATGCGTCAGCACACTTATACCACCTCTTTTTCTCTTTTGTCTGTATGGGTGTGGTGGACTGCACACACACACACGCACACATATACAAGGCATGTACATGTACTTACTTGCAGGCACAGGTCGAAATTTTCGCACTCTGCACAATGTACACGTATGCCCTGAATATCATCCTGGCAATTAGTGCAATTATACTTTGTGAACAAATCCGCAATTGTAGTCATTATGACTTTTTTAAGCGATTTTTCTTGAAAAAAAACTAATATGCGAAAACGCACTATGCTTCAGCCGCCATCTTGGCCCAAGAACAGAGATGCCGGACCGTCAAAAGTATAGAATCTCCATTTTGTGCCTGTGTGACCAACGCAGCGATAAAAGATTAGCTCAAGCGCGTGAATTTAAAATAAACAATTCGATTTTGGTTACAATATTTTATATATTTATTGAATTTGAAAAGTTTAATTCAAGAGTTTTGCCTTTTTCTTGTATTTAAATTTTTACGCTAATATCACAAAAATAATATATAAACTAAAATGTACGAGAAAATGTTGCGTAATATCAAACCGAAACCATTGAAATTCATAAATACATACATATTTATACGTATAAATAAATATAAATACCGAATTGTCAGTGCTTAACTTAATTAAAATTAAAAACTTGTAAGCAAATACATGAATATATAAATAAAACGGTGGTTATGGGAAGGAACACTTATATAAGTAATAAAATAAAAATAATAATATTAACGATTCGAAAGCAATTATATGAAATGCAAATGCGTTGAATGATATTCTGATACTTAAATCTAAATAAATGAATTACGCTGGGCTTTAACAATTATAGGAATTACACAGAAGCTTGCTAAGAGATAAGGATATATTAAAATTGATTATTCATGATTAGTTGTATACGTTGAATATGTTTATAATATTGCTGTGTCCTTCCGAGCAGCAGTCGCTTTGTTATTATGGGATTCTTTTTCAGGATGAGGACTAGTTAATGTTGCATGGCATTTGTGGTTACTGTTACTAGTTTGCTTAGACCAAAATAATAAAAAAAATACATAAAATAATATAAAATTGTTTTACACAGTAAAAACAACATAAAAACTTTAACATAAATCTTATGGCAAGTTGTTTTGTACAGCTGCGTTTTTAAAACGCACACTATACGATACAAACATTTCAATTCGAATACCTAAAATCATCTAAATAAGTCTATTTGAGCGCCAAATTCGAGTTTGATAGTCGTCGCGTCTGAATGTGGGACTGACCACAACTACAGCAATACAAAATACAAATACAAATACTTGTCTTGTGTCTTGATGATTTTGAGATTCTATAGCAAAGCAAGTTGCTGGCAGTTTTGACCGCATATTTTAATTCGATTGACGTAAGGAACTAAGAAATTCAATCCACACGAGACGGGCGCGACGGCAAGCGTTGTCATGAGCGACAGGCAGCAGCTAGGAATAATGATGTCCTTGAGCCGCATCCTTGTCACCGAAACGAAACTCATAAGCAGTTATTGATTATTATACCGCCCTGGGCTGGGGCTGGTGCTGGGCAAACACAAAAGAATGCAAAAGCAATGCCTAAAACATAACTATTAACTAATTTGGTATGTAAAGTCTTCGTCTTCGTGTCTTTGTCGTCCACAATTTGGTTATGATTATAAAAATTCCGTGGCCTAAAATAACCAGCAAAGCTAACTAACAACAGCAACAACAAATTGCCAGCTAATTCACAAGGGGATACCTGGATTATTATGGGATCGTCACTCGATGCGGCGGCGACTGCTGTCCTCCTCCTCAACAACTGTTGTTTATCTGATGCGTGATGTGATAATAATATTGGCAAGGAAGCATCTAAACGTTGGCTAAGCATGGCTTCAACTGGGGAATGGGTTGGTTTGGATACGGAATTAATTCTAGTCCCATTTATATGCAGCTCTGTGCACAGATTGCGTTCTAAAACTTTGATATCCCGTTGGCTGCTGCTGCGGCTGCATTGATCAACTCTAGGTGTCGTTGGTGCGTTGTTGGAATTATTAGGTGGTTGTTGTTGGTTAAGTTGCTTCTTGATAAAATACTTGTGGGTTTTGTTCATCTTTAGTTACGGTTGAATTTGCTTCTTGGGTTTTTTTAACTCAGCATCTTCGTCACGCTTGACTTCGGTGTATCGCTCACCCTTGAGGGACACTATCTTGTTGTCCCGATAGCGCACAAGCTTGCGCGGCTCCATCTTGGGCACTACCGGCTTATACTCACGCTGGGTGGCATTCTTGTCTACATAAGAGTATCTGCACAGACAAAAGACGTTAACAGTCGACTATTTAACTAACTAATCCGATTTACCTGGCAATTATGCGATTCTTAAGCTCATTATCATCGACCACAACGTTCTTCTTGATGACCAAAGTATGCGACTTGTCGGTAAGACTCTGGTTTGTCTCCTGGCGATGCAACAGGATTTGAGTAGCACTATCGATGTCACCCTTGGAAATGGCAATGCAATGCTTTATCTGCAAGAATAATTATATGCAATTTAATTTATATGAAACTAAACTTTCTTACAAATAAAATCAGGGATTAAAACCCTAACCGAAAGCGTAGCATTTAACCGATAAAAACTGATTAAAATTTATAACCGTCACTAAAAAAAATTTTTTTTCATTTGAGTGAAACCTTTAAACCGAAACTCTGTTAACCGAAATAACCGTTTAGTAACCGTTTCATTAATAGGGACTAATTTCGGGTATTCATGCATCCAAAGTAAAAAGTATTTTTTTTAATTTTGAATTTAACTTACTTATGTTTAATATTGAATTTTTATTTGTGATATTCGTGATCGAATTTTCATAGCAAACATAGGCGCAAACAAAATAAATTTGAAACTGTTAAAATGTACCTAAACTATATTAAACTGAAGAATACTATGTGTGAAATAAATGTGTGAATTAAACATTAAGTCATTTTAACCAAAACGGTGTTTTAAAACCGGTTCACCATTACGAAACCTTTCTTCAAAGATTTTGCATAACCGATAACCTAAAACCTAAATGCGAACATAACCGAAACCGTAAAGGAAACCGATATTCGTTCGGTTTTAATCCCTGATTAAAATTAAATAATTTTTAATAAATATAGCATTGACCCACCTCAACGTAGGCGGTGTCTGGGAACATCTCCTGCAGCACCTCGGCCTCGTCCAGAAAATAGTCGCAAGTGGAGCTGGAGCTGTCGGTGGAGCCACCGTCGCTGTTCTCGGACAAGTGCTGGGATCGCTTGCTGCTGCAGCCGCCGCTGTTGCTGCTGTTGTTCGAGGAGAGCTCATCTTTCTCGGAAATGGATGAATTGCGTGCACGCAACTTGGACTCGGGTATGATACTGGACAGGCTCAAGGAGCTGTGACACCAATATATTTAGAAATATTTAAAAATGAAAAGAATAAAAAATGACAACTTACTTGAGCGACAAATTGACCGTATTGTGGTTGCCTTGGTTCTTCTCCGTCTCGGTCAGCTCGTTGGCCAGCTTGTAGATCCACTCGCAGATGACGCCCTGATCAATGGTGGAGAACTCCTCGAAGTAGGCGCCCATCATCTCAACGAAGCCCTCAACATCGAAGCACGGATCCTGCGAAGCCTCCTCGAGAATCGATATAATGTAGGACAGCACTATTTCATCCACTACACTAAAGTCGGCACCGGGAATATGTGCACTGACAAACTGGACAAGGCTGCGCTTCACCATCTCGTGTTGCTTCTCCAAGTTGGTCATGGTTCGAGAATGCTCTTTGCCTGTTTTTTTTTCTTTTTTTTGGTTTTTTTTTTCTCTTGTCGTTCGGCAAATGTCTGTCGTTTGATTTGCCTTAAATGCCCGACGTACTGTAAGTGTGCAAGTGGACAGCTGACCTTTTAAAGTGCGAAATATTAATTACATCAATATTAGCACGACTTTGAGACAAACTTGAGCACAGAATTTAATTTAAATAGCGTACTTTTTGCTTGCTGCGCCTTTCTTTTTGCTGCTTCTTCTTCTCTCCAATCAATAATACTTTTACAGCGCAATTGTGATGACTTTAATCGATACCGATAGAAAAATACCAAGTGCCAAAGTTATCGACTCGGCTTAGCAGAGTAGTCGAGACTAATTTTATGGAATCAGATTGCACTGAAATATGACAATATGTATAAATTCTATTCGACGTTTGAAAACAAATTCTCTTGTTAAAATTAGTAATCAATAAAGTTAAATAAACGCTCAGCTCTGTTATGGGTCTGCTATAGTTCAGCTAACAGTTGTTAAGCTGTGACATGGAACTAGTTCACAGTGAGCGATCAGAACTAGTAATGTAAATTTGAGTGGAAACATCGATTATGATGATCATCGATGGTTTTAAACTGAAACATCGATGTTGGTTGATACATTGGTCGAAACATCGATGCACGATGTATGTCTAATGTTTAAAAACCATACCTTTTGTAGAAAAAAAAAATTTCCTAGCTTAATAAATCTAATTTTCCCTTTAAAGCGTATGCTTTCATAGCCGTTTTAAAGTTTAGTATTATTTCTGATGTTTTGCAAAACATCGATGCATAGCCTAACGTCGACATCAACAAAAACATCGGAAAACATCGTTGTTTTTTACCTCACTACTTTGGTCGGCGCGCAATTTAAATGTGAATTAAGCAATAATTTGTGCAAGAAATTACAACTTCTTTAAACCAAAAAAATGTATACAGGTGTGCTACAGAAATCTCTTCCACTTCAACTTAATTTCTCCATGTCATCTAAAAATTTTGAAGGGAAACGAAATCATCGCTCAATCCACAGTCGTCGGATGTTTGTTGTCGCGCCAATAACTTTTAATTTGTTTAAGCTATACAAAATCAATTATTATATAAATAGATTAAATTATATTAATTAAAATAGAAATAAAATAAAAACCTTTTATTCTGCAATGATAAACTTAAAAAGTGATTTCTATATTAGATAAAATAAATAATTTTAAAGATTGTAAATTTTTAAGATTATACTAGTAGCTCTAAATAAATTGTTAAGAATCGACCAGATAATACAATTTTTAAGTCAGCTGTTAACTAAAATAATTTAAAGTCGAGTAAAGCAGGCCAATGTGCCAAAGAAGTCAAGGCATTGTTCTGATAACTTTAAGTGAACTGGCGTTATCAAAATCTCGGCCAAGGATGCTGAGGCTGCTTTTGCATTTATTTCAGTACTGGTTGCTCGTAGCGGTAACCGACATTATGGGTAAATTTATAAAGCGCAGTAGTAATCTTTGAAGTTCAGGGTCTTTATCACACTGCCGCATAAAAGAGAATTAAAAAAAAAACAATGCGAAAGAAATACCATTGATAAAATATATTAAAAATGTTAATGCAAATGCAAATCGGTTTTGAAACATGTATTTCAAAGAGGAAAGACCCGGAAGAATGATGGACCGCTAGTTGGACAATTGAATTGCCTATTGGGACTATAGTAAATATTGGCCTAGGCAGTTAACAGTTAACAGGTGAGTTTTGGGAAAGCGTTTGACTGATCGCTGATCGATGGATGGGCTATTTTTCCCATAAACGAAACGAAATGTGTTAACTGGTGGATTTGCGTAATTGCTCGTAATGGAGCGGAGACACGTCTGTCGTACATAAGAGCTGCCTTTTCATTACAATTTGCTGTTGTTGTTGTTGCTTCACTGACAACGATAATAAATCAATTACGCTTCTTGAGTAGTGTCTGAGTATTTGTTTTTTCCCCTTTTTCCTTTGACATGCGTTTATTTGGGTTTTAACGGGCGGTATCTCCTCGAGATCTCCTCGAGCCGCGCGTGATGCTAAAGAGGTTAATAAACTTTTATAAATATAAAAACAAACTTCATTTTGCACAAAATGGCAAAAAGTTTTGCTTTCTTTTGCCCCGCTTAACATTCGCAATAATTGATTCAAACTTGACCTTACCACCGAAAATAAAATAAAAAAAAACCCAAAACGGCAATTAACGCGGCAAACGGATCGATTGACCAAGACCAACCAAACTAAAAGCCAAAATCTGGCTTCGCGTTCTGGCCGCAGTCGACGCTTGCGTTGCAGTCGACGCGACGCTAAGCGCGGCGACGTCAACGTCAACGCCTCGGCCGACGACGGATGAACGCGCATATTTTGTTTATTTATACAGCCGAGCGTGTAGAACTCCGTATTAGTGTCTTCTTGGCGTTCGCCGTTGACGGGCTTGCTCCTCGTATTTATCCTATCAGCTATCAGTGTGAGTGCTTCCATTAGCTCAGTGTCCAGTGTGTGTGCGTGTGTGGGTGTGAGTGTGTGATTGTAAGTGTGCTTTTAGGTGCAACGAGAGATCATCTGCAACTACAGAGTACTCGTACTATATAAATCAGGTACGGAAGTGATCGATCTATCGGGCGTATAAACTCGTGCAAGTGACATTAAACCAGTAAAGCACAAATTTAAAGTTTGTAAATTTTAAATTAGAAATGTCGAAACTTGACACTGTGCCGCCTCAAAGTTTGTGGGCTGTACTAAACTTAGTGTCAGTTAGTTAAGTTAACTCATGTCATCAGACTAACAGACTCAACAAACTTACAATCTTATGCATACAGTTAGTCAAGTAAATGTTTTGACAAATTTCAAAATTCGCATATATTATTGTGCTCAATATTTTCTTGGATTTCTTTTTCGACTTCGTATATTATTACATGCTGCTGATGGTTCTTAGAAAAAGTTCAAAAAAATAAAGTAAATAAAATCCATTTGGCTATTAATGTTTTTTTTAAATAATATTTAAATTTTAAAATTTTCTTTTTATCAATACAGTTAAATAAAAAATTGAATTAGCAAGATTCACTGGACTTAACTATATTTTTTGAAAATAAATTTGAATTTTAAATTTATTTGTTGTTCATACAGTTAAATAAAAAATAAAATAGTCTAACTATTCTTAAAAATAAAATTTAAATTTACAATTATTCTTATAAAATAAACAAAACCTATTGCATTTAACTAGTTTTTATTTTAAAATTGGAATTTTAAGTTTTACTTTTGTCAATACAGATAAATAAAAAATAAAATAGACAAGATTAATTTTTAAAAATAAAATTTAAATTTACAATTATTCTCTTTGTCAATGCAGTTATTGAACACACTATATGTAGTTGGTAATATTTACACTGCCTGCAATTACTCGACTCAACTTAGAGTCGACTCTATAGTCAGATCTGCTTAGATCACTTCACTTCACTTGAGTTTAGTTCGGTTCGGTTCGGGTCGGTTCGGTTCGGTTCGGCACAGCTTGGCTGCCTTGACTAATTTTCGCTAGTTGCCATTTGTTGGTCTTTGCTAATGCTTCTTTATTGGTGCTTGGCGCTTGACTCGGCCTGTCTGATATTTAGCTTTTTTTTTTGTTTTCTAGTTGACCTTAACCCAATGCAATGCACATAGATTAAGTGCTGAAAACTTGTCTGAGGAGCAGCTACTGCTACTGCTGGCTGCTGCAATTTTGCCAGTCAGCCAAGGCCAAGACTGACAACTTTGAGGCGGCCAAAACTAAACGCTTTGAACTTGTAATCAATAAATGGCAATTGCAATTGCAGCTGCACGAAGATCAGATCTATCTAGCCACCAACTAGCCCCGCCCCAGCTCAATCAATCCCCAGAATTTCATGGCCAACACATACATATGTACGAGTACAAACACAAATGAAGCATTTACTTTGAAACTAAAGCACGTGCAATATTCACACGAAAACCAAAGCATTTTACTGCTGACAAGCGACAAAATGTCAAAAAAATAAGAAAGAGAGAGAGAGAAAAATAAAAGCCAAAAACCCCAAAAACCCAAACTCAAGAAACGAAACCCAATTAACGTTGCAAATATTTACCAAGTAATTAAACACTGGCTCAGTCACAGCTAACTTGGCTATCCATTGACTTCGCCTGTTGCCAACGCAACGTTTCGGCCACACTTGTGTCTGCCAGTTAAATTAATTCGAGGGCTAAGTCACAGTTGAAGCCATTGCTAATATACCTAGCACAGTACCAAAGGCAGAACTAAATCATTACCCTCTGCACCTAACATTATTTATGTAAACGAAACTATTTTGGCATTTAATAAATAATGTTGTCTTAAATATGTATAATGAAATGGAATCATAAAAGGTATTCATTAAATTTAACATATGGTTTTAATAGAATAATTAATTTTTTTGCACTATAGAGAAGTACGCATGTGTAAATAGAAGAAGAGGCTAATAGATTTAAAAAATACTAGTAATTATAAAAGTACACTCGTAAATTGCAAGTGATAAATATTGAGAGAAGTATCTTTTCAATAGAAATAGATAAATATGGTGAAAAACAATACATTATTTTAGAAAATGACACCAATATAAATCAACTTCGGGCTGTTTAGGTATAAGCATATATAGAAAAGGTAGACTAGACACTAAGCTCTCTACGATAGATTGTTGAATTTAACACAACACGTATGCGTGTGAAAATCTCATTACAATATGTACACACACTAAACATCCGTCCGACACGGGTCCAGATTTGGGTGCTGAGTGTTGTGCATTTGGGGGTCACACACGGCTTTTGTCAATTTGTGTGAAAAACACCGAGTGAAAATACAAGCAAAAAAAAACACACACACACATTTGTCGCCCGATTGCCATGTAATTATTTGCCCAGTGTAATTATGTAAGTGCAACTTACAGATGCAGCTGCGCTTAAGATCATTAATTGCAGGTATTAGAAGCGTGCGAAAACGAAGAAGAACCGAGCAGTCAAACTCAAGGGGGTCACTACGACCTTAGCTCGATTGTTCGAAATTAGCAGTAATTTTTTTGTATTTTTTTCTAAATTTATCTTCGATTTGGGTGATTTCCCCACATCAATAAGATATCAAGCATCTTAACAAATTTGTGTGAGTCTTGAGGCATGGATTCTAAAGTCATTGTCGAGAATTGTACGAGGGGCAATTTCAATTCTGACAATGGTGCTATTTCAGAGACAGAGGCAGCAACAACAATAAAGAGAGACAAACACACGCTGTTAAAGGCTAAAAAATTCGCAAAATCAATTATGCATACAAATCAATTTAGTGTTGCGTACGCTGCTGTTTCTCTTTGTTTTTTTTTCATGTTTCTTTTTTTCATTTATTTATTTTATCTTGTTGTTTGATTTTTATTTTTACATTTTTACATTTTTGCTAATGAGGCGCACGCGGAAGAGTCTAGTTTGGATTGCCAAGCGGCCTTTTTAATTCACAAAACGGTGGCAAATTGTATCAAAATCAAAATAAAAAAGGTGTTGCTCCCCAAAAGTAGCAAGGGCAAGGGCAAGCAAGGGCAGGGGAGGGGTGTGGTCGAACTGACAAAGTCAGCGCTCAGTCACTGGAACTGTCAACAGTCTGTCAGTTTGTCAATTCGCCAGTTTGTCGACTTGTCGCATTTTGTCAGCGTTCGTTTCTCGTTTCTCCATTGGCGTCACATTTTTGGTCGTGATAATGCCGCACTTCTCATTTTCCTGTCTCCAGTGTCAGTCAGACGAGTCCGACTCGGACTCTGACGCTAGCAGCTCGATCAGCTGATGCCTTGCATACAAATCAGCATGCGAATGAGATCGCGCTGACCATTAAAGGTGGCCCAGACGACGCTGCTGTAAGGTGGTCCTCTCCGGGGGCTCTCGAATTTGGCCGAGCTGCAACAAATGTTGTGGCACAGTTAGTATCAGTAATAAAGTGATCAAGCCAACTCTGTGTTCAGCTGTCGACAGGTGTGAAATGTGCTTAAATAACTGCCACACTCTCTATTTCTCTCAATTTTTCATACTACATATGTATATCAATTATACGCCATGTGTACTGCACGCGCCTTTTTTATTGATGTTTTGCATAACAATTTGTAATTAGAGCATCAACTTGATATAAATATAGAAGGCTTTGCATAGAACGTTCCGATTGAAATCTTTCAATCCGTATTTATAAATCTCACATTTTAATTTACATCAAGTTCAATTCAATAATCAAATTATAATATAGGCGCGATTTGGTGGCCTAAAACATCTAAAAATTCCAGTCGGATAACTGGAAACATTAAGAACTTGCACATTGAACGAAAATACAAGAAAAAAACACAATACTGAATTATTCTGTGGCCCTTACGAGGCCATTAACCGGAAGTGTTCACTACGAGTAGATCAAATTCAAGTTACCCAACAAGTTGCCCAACAGCCACAAACAAAGATAAAACCAACAAAACAAAACCAAACAATAACAGTAACAATAACAATAACAAAAGAGCATCAAACGTAAAGTAATTGAAAATTAATGTCTCTTAATTATTTATAATATACACATTTAGTTGAAGAATTAATTGTTAGGAAGATTGACATGCAGACAGACAGACAGACAGACCGACCCCAAAACAGGCAACAGGTAATGTGCTCAATGTTGTTCCGCGTGCAATTTAAATAACAAAAGGAATACGAATGCGAATCATATTTAAATGAGTGATCCACGAGCGAGTTATCCAAGCAGCAAATGTTTCTTTCTATATATTAATGTTTAGAACATTATATACAAAAGTATATACAAAAGCCATCTTGAATGCTGAAACCCAGATAAATAGACACATAGATACACAGATACACAGATACACTTTGGCATCTGCAAGATGAATGCCAAAGTTATACGACTTTAGTGCCAAGGCGAAAAATTCAAATCTAGCCTTGAAGAATGCCACTACACACACACACACACACACACACATATGTATACAAGTTGATCAGGTCTTTAAGCCACCACAGTTGTGGCTGAAAACCGCAGAACCACTACAACCACCAAGAAGCCAAGACTTTTAATTATGCGAATTCTCATGTTATTGATTTTGAATTCTATTTTTTTTTATTTTTTTTTTTTTGATAACAACTTTGCGACTGCATATGGCATATGGTAGATATGACATTGATCAGTGAACAGTGATCGTTGGTCGCTGATCATTGAATCATTGTCGTTCTGTGGGCAATTTACTCGCACTTTATTCTGGCTGGCGTCATTCATCGTCAGTCTGTCTGTCTGTCGATCGGTCGTTTTTTTTTTTGGGCTTGCGTCGCAACCGCCTTCTGTCCCCTTTTGCATATGGGATAAGCATTTTCTTTTCATTAAATAAAATATTTGCGTGCTTAGAGCTGCATTCCTATGCCGCGCACGCTCAACTGCCCGAGCATAATCAAGCAACCGTCTCTGTCTCTATCTGCGTCTCCGTCTCTGTCTCCGTCTCCGGCTTCAGATCCAGCTAAAGCGAACGTGCGTGGTTTGTCTAAGCAGCTTCGCTTAGAATATTTCATTCAATAATTTGGCAACGCGACGCACGGACGGAACAAACAGACGTCCCAAAAAATAAACCGAAACCAAAGCAAACCGAAAAGTTTCTAAAATTCGTTTGCGATTTCTTTCATTGCAGTCGCAGCCAAAATGACGGCCTACATGAAGATATTCAACGAGCGCATTTCGGGCTTGGCCAAGGGTGTGGGTAAGTATCCAATAATCCGTTAATATAATATTTAAATTCTAATAATTATAATAATCAAATTATGATTAGATGAAACTGTGGACAGTTGGTTTCTAATGAGTTCACCGGGTCCTGTTGTGGCTGTGGTCCTTATTTATCTGGCATTTGTTCTCAAAATTGGACCGGAGTATATGAAGAATCGCAAACCGATGGATCTGAAGCGCATTATGGTATTCTATAATGCCTTTCAGGTGTGCTACTCCATCTGGATGTGTCATACGGTGAGCACACATGGCGTATACTTATTACAATTAACATAACTAAATGTTGTTGTTTCTGTTTTCAGTCCATACAGGAGAGCAATGTTATATCATCGATATTCTCGAAAAAATGTGAGATAAATCGCACACGCGAACAAAACCTGAGACTCTATTCGGGCGCATGGTTCTACTTCTTCTCGAAGATCATTGATCTGCTGGACACGACGTTCTTTGTGCTGCGCAAGAAGAACAACCAGGTGTCGTTCCTGCATGTGTATCATCACACCATCACAGTGCTCTTCTCCTGGGGCTATCTGAAGTATGCTCCCGGTGAGCAGGGCGTCATCATTGGCATCCTCAACTCGGGTGTGCACATCATGATGTACTTCTATTATATGGTCGCGGCAATGGGACCCCAATACCAGAAGTATCTCTGGTGGAAGAAGTACATGACCAGCATTCAGCTGATTCAGTTTGTTCTCATTCTGGGCTATATGCTTGCCGTGGGCGCCAAGGGCTGCAACATGCCCAAGACTCTCACCTTCTTCTTTGTGGGCAACACGGTCATCTTCCTGTATCTGTTTGGCAACTTCTATCGCAAGACCTACAACAAGAGCAAGAGCATCGAGGGCAATGGAATGATTCGCAATGGCGGCAGAAGTCTTAACCTGGCCCAATCCGCTCTGCGTGCTGCCGGCGGTATGGGTTGTATGCCAATACAATCCACAACTACCAACAATAATAACAAAAACAATGCCAGAGATTTCAAGCCCTATATCGATCTGAACAACAACAGTGTGAAGCCCCTGAAGCTGGAATAAGAGTTTGCACGTGTATAAGTATCTGTTGGATCCATTTTGGGGTTTTGTCTTTAGGTTAGCTTTACACATTTCTTAGAGCGGGGCTTTAGTCTAGAGTTAAATAATGTATCCTTAATCCCTATCTGTATGTATATGAAAATATTCTGAATAATGAACTTGTATAATGTAGAATGTATAATGTTTATGCCAAACAGCAGAAGATTACAATCCAAATACCTAGGCGTGTAAGTGTTAGTGTGACTGTACGTATGTGTATGTGAGTATGTGTGTGTGAATGAGTTTGCCTGAGCTTTTAGCTTTGTATGTGTGCGTGTATATTGTTTTAAGTATTGTGAAATTATTGATTTTCGAATGTGAACTGTTTCTGAACAAAATAAATATATATTTTAACATTTTTTTAAACAACTCTGCCTTTTCTTATTGATGTTTGATTTTTCGGGAAGATTCTCAGCACATGTCAAACCAGTTGAATATTGAATTTGATCAGTTCCATGGATTCCCCGTCGCTTCTTTTAAATATTTGAATCTAACTAAAAATATAAATTATGCAAATTCCATAACCTAAACTTCTTTTATTGCAATGATTAATGCCGGGGTCATTAATTAATTAATTCAAAACTCAGGGTCTTCGAGCCGGACTTGAATCGCGTGCCCCAGAGTTATGCAATTGATTTTCTATTTAGCAAAAGCAGGTTCTTCAAAACTGTGAGACATTATGGCGACTACGAAGAACAGAATTAACCAAAATTATAAATTCTAATTTTGTGTGATACCCGGGATTGTGTTGGAGCAAAGGGCATAAGTGTTATAATATAATCAAATATATACATACTAAAATATATAAGAAGTCAAATATATATACACAGTTTCTTTACATAGTATATAGTCTATTCCCGAAACTTGAAGTGAAGCCAGAAACAAGTTTGTGTCATACTCGTACAAGTTATTCCTGAAACTGGAAGACGATGGTCTGACTATAGTCGCACACCCTTGACTAGTTTCAACAGAGTTAATATCTCATTAATCACCAGATATATGCAAATGAATTTAGAACGTTGCTTAACAACACGATTCATCCAAAGATCAAAGATGAACAAGCGCGATGGTCTTAAGAACTTGTGATTTATTTTAGTATATTAAAAGTTAGTTGGCTTATTCTTGACTATCTTTTTTTTTAGGCAGCAAAGTTTTAAAATATATAATGTAAATTTTATATACTCGTATAGCATAAATGTACAGTCCACTATAGGTCAAATGGACCCTTTTTCTGATATAAATTAATAACTCGAAGGTTTTTCAAGTTTTCCGTGTAAAGTTTGTTGGATAGCATTCTAGATTGCCATTGGAAATAGTTTTGAAAAAATGGGCGTGGCACTGCCCATCAACGCCCCTAAAAAATACACTGCAGTGTCAACAGAACCCATAAAAATCGTTGCCTATTTTAAGGCGTTTGCTGAAAATGTCAACAAAAGTTAATTAAAAATATTTGCTAGTTATTGTAATGTAACAGAAGAAAGACTTTAGTTATCATTGCTTAATTACCAAAAAAAAAATGTTTAATATTTTATTTAGTAGAAGCTCTAAAGTTGACAAAGGTTAATAGAATTCCAATTTGGCATCATAAATCGTTTAAGCGACCCCATGTGCTGACCCTGTGCCGAAATCAGTTATAAATTAAAAATAAATAAAAGCTGCATTAAAGCCACCCAGTCAGATAATCAGATGATCAGATAATCAGACGCTCGGCATCACACACTTAGCGCTTGTTGTGGTCAAGATCAAGGTCAAAAGCGAACCGGCTTAAATGCTACCGTTGGCAGAGACCTGTTGAGACGCTCTTCAATGATGGCTTAAGCTTCCGCTTTGGTTTTAAGGTTCCGTTTTGAATGATTGATCAATAAAAGGTTTTGTGGAAAACCCATTGATTGTATCTTATTTTGTATTTTGTATCTGAGCAACTGTCATCTTCAAGGTGAGCTGGAAATAAGACTCGACAGAGCCTATGATTGCCTGATTGTGTTGTGTTGTGTTCTAGCCACTCATTGGTGTTAACAATGGCAATGTCTATTTTGCAACAATATTAAAATTCATGAACTGGACATACTGCATGGCTCAGATCGATCGATCGATCAGATCATGGACCTGTTCTGACACTCCCCAGTGTGATCTGTGATTTAGCCAATACTTTATGTGTGTGTTTTTGGCCATGTCGACGGTAACAATTTTGAGCACCTTAATGTCTTTCTGTTTCCGCTGCTTTGTGCGATTGTCGACTGTCGAAGATTATTATATTATACTTATTCATATACATATCCGTATGAACAATTCAACAAAAAATAGCAAATCATTAAATACCAGAAATTAAGTATACGCAATGTGTTTTTTTAGAAAACATATTTATATTTAAATTGTAAAAATATATGTATTTATATTTGTGGTTTCTTTTTTGTTAATGCCTAAGTACTTTACATACCAATATCAATATGAATATTATTCTATACATGTGTGTGTGTGTGTGTGTGTGTAGTATATAGTAAAATCGAAGCAAGACATTTTTTGGGTACCTTAACTTATTTACACAACTAATTTCCTCGTTCACTTAACTTAATTCGGCTTCGGAGACCGAATAAACATACAACTTCTTTCATTTGTGTCTTCTTCGGTTCATAAAAGAAACACAAACATGACACACATCAAACGAAGCGAAGCGATGGCTGTGAAAAAGCATTGAACTGTTTGTCTACTAAACTCAAACCTCATTTTCTCAATTTTATCTTCTTTATCTTGTTCTTCTTTTTTGGCGGTGGATTACTTAACAAATTAGTCAACAAAGTTGTACATAGAACAACGCCCGCTCTTTTGGGCACAATATTCAATCTCATTGATGCCTTTTTTTTTAGTATCTTTGCGTTGTTTCCATGTCTGTCCCGCTTTGTACGAGTATTTGGGAGATGGGAGATTGAGGGAATGACGGAATGTGAGGGGAGTGGGGGAATGGGTGTTAAAGAGGCAGGGTTAACACCTTACAGCACCTTCTTCTGTGCTGTCGATGCTTGGATGGCGGCATTAAAGTTCTTGGCACAGCTGTCGTTGTTATTGTCACTATCCTTATCGGCCTTGGCCTTGGCCGCTGCCTGCTTCTTCTTGTAGGACTTTTGGTAGAAGTCATTGAACAGGAAGTAGAAGAACACGGCATTGGGTAGTGTGAAGCAGACAGACCATCTGGGATAACCACAGTCTGTGTACAACAATTGCGTCTGATGTATGAAGGCACAGCAGAATTGGATCTGAATTGGGATTAAAATTTAATTGATATATGCAATTTAATTTAGATTTAATAATTACTTACCATTTGCAGGTTGGTAATGTACTTCTTCCACCACAGATACTTTTGCATTTGGGGTCCGAAGGCTGACAGGAAATAGTACGAGTACATGACGATGTGCACAAAGGAGTTGATCCAGCCAATGAAGGTGCCATGACCCCCTGGATAGTACTTGGAGGTGCCCCAGCTGATCATGGGCATCACGGTGTGATGATACACATGCAGGAACGTCACCTGACGATCATTCTTGCGCAGCACAAAGAAAATCGTGTCCAACAGCTCGGTTATTTTGGCCAGATAGTAGACATAGACAACACGCGCCTCTCTGTAAGCCTTTGGTGTCCTTGACCAGTCGACAGGCTGGCAGCGCCAGCTGTAATACTGCCAAATGACAACGCCCTCGTACACCATCCAGACACTCAGAGCCACCTGGAAGAGATTGTAGACCAGCAGGGTGCGTTCCAGCTTGAAAGGTTTGCGGTCTTTCATAAAACGAGGTCCCCAGGAGAGCACAAAGTACAGATAGAAGCCCAGAATTGTCAGCAATGGCAGTGGCGACTTGATCAGAAACCAGTCGTTTGTGCGGGGATCTAAGAACGGAATTGTGATAAGATAATATGTAAATAAATATATAAATATTTATAAAAATATAAATAAAAAATAATAATAGACTTATAAGTAAATAAGTAAATAAAATAAAAAAATTAATAAATAAATAAATATCTAATTGAATAAATACATTTAATTGAAAAATAAAATTAATTTTAAATAAATGAATAAGTAAATAAATATTGTCAACAAATTAATAATTAAATAATGAGAAAAATAAAATAAATAATGAAAATTAACGGCAAATTTAATAAATAAATAATCCAGACCTCAAGCCAACTCAACTTAAATTAAGCAAAAGGGTCACCAAAATACACATCTACAAATAATATAACTTATAAATAAAAATATAAATAAAAAATAATAATAGACTCGTAAACAAATAAATAAATAAATAAAATAAAAGAAAGTATATATATAATTGAATATATACATTTAATTTAAAATAAAATTAATTTTAAATAATTAAATAAGTAAGTATTCAACAAAATTTTTTTTTTTTTTTTCAAAAAATTAGTAATGAAATAAATTAAATCAATAAATAAATAAATAATACTATCACATACCAGCCAATTCAATGAACAGAAAGTTCCAATAATCCGTTTGAGATGCGTTAACGGCCGCCATTTTTAAATTTGTTGCTACTTCCTCCAATTACTTTAGTAGCTTTTAAAAGTGTGAGGATGATTGTTAATTGTCCAGTATAGTTTAAAAATCTGCTAAGCGCGCATGCGACTTTTTCGATGTGCTCGAACCGAACGAGTTTTGTCCAATGTTCTGCGGTCGAGAATCGAAATAGAAATTAAGTTAGAAAAAGCTTAGGATTTTTATCGCTTTGCAAATTCATAAATATTTTAAATACATGCTAATGCTGCTCAAAAAAAAAGAAGAAGGACTGATCAGTTGTTTAGTCTACTATAATCATGATCTTTTCAATCTATTGTTTTGCTGTTGCCGAGCGAGCATGACTCGCTTAAAACTCAAAAAACCCGAAAGCAGTTTACTTCTTTGATGCAAATTAAGATAGAGTGCTGGGAGATGCTGTGATGTCAACTGTTAGGGCGTTATGTTTCAGGCCAACTCAATGTTATACCGGTTGAGACATTTGTTGGCCAAAAAGAAACCTTTTTTTGTTTTGGTACTTTTGGCCAAGTGAAATTATCATGTTACATAAATGAATTATTTCAATTATTTTAAATTAAACAAGCGGAGAAAAGTAACGGTAATTGGGGGCACCTACGAGGATCCACAACAGATTTGTGGTAGGAAATCCAAAATTATAAACTTACGTATATGATAATAATATTACCAACAACAGAAACTAATTGTAACAAAACAACAACAAAAATAACGCTTATAAAAATAACCGCTAATAACTGTAAACACGGCGGTCAGCTGTCTGCAACAAGTTGCCACTTGAACTTCACAAAGGCCATTTGCGGCTTGAAACAATATAACAATATATCAAGCGGCTATTAAGTCTCAGTTGTTGTTGCGTTTAATATTTTCAATCGATTGCTGCTTTTGGTGCTTAGATTTTGGCCATTTTCGAGGCTAATTTTTGTTTCTGCTTTTGTTTTTATATTTCTAATTTTTTTTTCACACCATACTCGTGATTCTGGGCAGCTTCTTGAGTTGTTCATACATCGAGTTCGATCAAATAAATATTTTGAAGGGCAAGTTGGCAGCACAAGCAACTGGTTTGCTTTGACTTGGCTCATTTCCTGCACTGTGTTTGGTTTTTTTGAGATTTTATTATCGTTGTTGTTTGTGTTAGTTATGAGTATTTGTTGCAACCATAAATGCGAAGTGAACCAGAAAAAGAGCGTCGAAAAAAAGGTGCTAAAAGGTGGCCGCAGTTGAAAAACCTTTTGGAAAAAACAACAACAAAATCTGTGCCGCACAGAATCGAGTTTTGAAATTATCAAAAATTTTAAGACTGACGCATAGAAAAAGTCAAACAAAAACAAATGAGCTTGGCTAATGAGCAACTAATGTTAAAGGCCTTGCCATATAGTCGATATTGGACAGTTCTGACCAATGGTCAAACCACCCAAGACTTATTGTGGGAACCAAACAACTGTCAAAGTCACATCATTTGCGGTTCGTTGCGGTGATATGTCACATCACAAAATATGACAACGTCGTGTTTGGCTGATCATCTCAAGATTTGGCGGATTCGCCGCATTTCCACTTGGTTAGTCATTTGTTAAAATGGGTTTGGATCCATAGGCCTTGCCTTGCCTTGGCTACGCCTTAGGTGAGCAGCCAACAAAAAATTGTGTCAACAATTGCCAAATCTGAAAGGGCCAAAAGCAAGTTTTGTAAGAAATGTGCGCCATTTTGTTGAAGCGAAAGTTGAATGACCTTGGCTAAAAACCTTTTGACACCTGTGCTCAACTAAATTTAGCATATGATTTGCATAATAATAATTGACAGTGTGTAGCTGAGAGTTCTTAAATGCTTGTAAAAAGCAAGAAAAAATACAACACACAGCACTTTATTCAACTCTTAGATGGGGGCGGATTCTAAATAAACCAATGAATTTTTTTAATTGAATTTCAGTTCACACTCCTCACGGCAATAAAGTGCTTCAGATATACCAAGATGTAGATACATTTATTAACACACAAACACATTCGAACACAACAAGCACCTGTCGCAATCGTCACTTAATTTACAGCAGCGACAACAGTGACTGCTCTTAATGCTAACACCATGACAACTGTTTTTTCTTCGTCTTCTTTATAATTTTGAACAGCTCGTCTTTATAATTATTGGTATATGTGTTATAAGAAGGGAGAGAGACCTCTGCTGGCATCCGCTACCCACGAGACTTGTACGCGTACTGAACTGCTACGCCGATTTGTGCGACGCTATGTATAAAAATTTCGTCTATAGGTTTTCGACTTGAACTTCCCCCAGTATCGTTTTAACTAGTTGTTGTAGTCCACTTGTTAGCTTCTTCTTCAATAGTTTACTGTAGTCGTTGTTGTTGCTGTTGTTATCTTGGCTCTTTTGCTGTTGAAAGATTCTTTTGGGGCTGCTTCATTAGGCAGCTGGGAGGCTGCGTTTCATTGCTTCGCATCGCATCGTTTTGAATCTCTCGTAGTCTCGATTTTCTATTGATAATTATAATGACAACAGCTTTTTGCTATAGCTTACTGTTGTTGTTGTATTTTTATGTTTTGTTATTTTGACTTTTTGGTGTCTTGTTTGCCGGTTATTGTATCTCAAATGGTTGTTGGCTGAATTTTAATTGATTTGTCGCTTACGTTTTCAGCATATGTATTTTAAAATAATTAATAATGTTTTCCATATTTGTTGTTATTGACATAAAATTATGGTATTGCTGAAAAAAGTGCATTAAGGTGATAATATATAACATTATCATTTATATACTTTTAACAACAATTACTACTATATACAACTATAAATCTAAAACCTTGTTCCACTTTTAATTTCATTCTTTCAGTTGCGTTGAACTTTAAACACGCCTACAAGAATTCTGCATATTGAACTTTATTTAGGCCAAAAAGCAAGTGTTTAAACATGTTGTAAAACAATTTAATACGTATTAAGTACAGATTGGGTAATTAAGTGAAAATCTTGTGGCCGCCAAGGTTGACAATTGGTTGCTTTTTAGTTCCGTTAATTTGGTCTCAATTCAAGGAAAAAGAGAAAAAAAAAACCAGTCGAAAAATTATTATATCATTTTGATCATTTACATATGAATTCTAAAGGCCCAGGGCTTGATTCTTGAGCACATCAAAGCGATCCCAATGCTGTGAGTCAATGCCACTTCCGGGTCAAGTTTGTATTGAATCGAACTAATGGTCAGTCAAATGACTGTTACCTAGCTGGCTCTGGGGCTGGGGTCACTTGAGGTTCAACTTCGGATAACTGTGTCACCGGCGAATTGAACTTGACCCTGTCTTGTTATGCGACTTCTACAAAAACCCGTCCAGTTTGGCAAAGTTTAATAAATTTGATAAAATTGCATAAAAAGTGGTTAGATATTGTATGCTGATCTTCCCGCTTATCAGCAGCAGCTTCAATAACTTATTCCATTCAATGGACATCACTCATACGCAACGTTTGCCGAATGCTTCCGGTCAAATCTTTTTGTGATTCGATTCGATTTAATTTGTTGCTTGCTTTTGTTTGATTTGTCGTATGCTAGCTCATTCGCACACTATCATAATCATATGCAAACGATTGTCTATTGATTTGGTTTATTATCTTGCTGGCGATGCTTCGCATTGGCTTCGGAGTCAGCTACAAGACACGAGCCGCTGCATATTATGCAAATTTCTTCCGCAAATATTTACATAGATACGAATGAAAAGGAATCGAAGAAACCGTTAACAATTATTATTGGTTTTTGATTAATTACTGAACATTTCCAGTTTGGGATTCTTAATCGCAAAATGCGTAAAATTGCAATTAGAAATTTGAATTTCTTTACTACATAACTTACAATTTGCAAAGTAAGAAGCGAACAATTAAGGGTTGAGGATCACGTAAAGTTTTAATTGTCGGATAAATCCTGAATTTGTAGTAATAAAACGTCGCGGTAAATAAAAATTTGGTAGATAGGAATGCTTTATATTTTAAAGCTGTAGTATAATTATCATTTTGAACATATTGTAATATAAAAGCTTACTAACTCCATTAAGCTGATGAATTTTTAAGTTGAAGTTTTATTGCAGAATTTGCAGTTCTCTTAGCGCCACCTGTTGTTCGTTGCGTGCGGCTTGACTTAAAGCTCTATCAAATGTTGCCAGACTTGTTTGAAAGTTGAGCTTGGATTATATTGAGCTTAGCTTTGGTTTAGCATAGTTAAGGCCAAAGCTATCTACATTTTAAACTCATGATGCGTTTGTGTTGTTCTATTTATTTATAGTTTATTAAAAATATAATGGATCATTATTTTTTTTGGAATTATAAGTTTGTGAAAACTATTTTCTATAAGTAATTTTATTCATTTTAGAACATGCATTTTTTCGTTAAGATTGACTTATTTTTTACATCTCTCGATATGACATTTTGCGAAGCTGAAAAATTAATAATATTTAGCATATGTAAATTGGCTTGGACTTTTTATGTTTTGAATTTCAAAGAAATCTTAATTTGGAGTCATTGCACTACGATCTTAGCATCGTGTTCCCAACAGTTCGATCTTATTTCTGTAGTACTAACTATGGCGCAAATTAAACGTGTTTCGAAGCACGGAAATGCTGAACTCAACGACAAAATCGGTTATACCACAGTTAAATTATATCATATCACGCCGTTTAATAATTTAGCGCCTAGAAATCGTAGCCTCAGCACTTTTGCGGCTAATCGAAGCCAGTGAGATACCGAGATACCGTTGAGGCTGTGTGCCCTTGTCGGAAACTCGTTTAACGCATTGAAAAAAGATTAGTATACAGCAGCAGCAACAACAAGAACAGCTAGAAAATTTACTTCCGTTTCCTGATCTCCGCTTAATGTTAAGAAGTCGCTGATAAACCTACAAACAGTTAGACGGCTCTTGGCTATCACCAAGCTGTGTGCCGCCGTACGTTTAGCATCTTATGTGATTAATTAATAATTTTAAAAATTTTAATTCTAGAAAATAACAAAAAAATAACAACAGCAGATCTCAGTATGTCAAGTTCAAGCTGAAATTAAATTGCTGAAGACGCACCGCACAGTCTGACGATCTATTCTTGGGCCAATCATAATTTTGAGCATATTAATTCATAAGCCAAAATGCTGTTCAAGTTCAGACACAGGTTAAATGGTTGCCAAGAACGATTTCAGCTTTGGAGTCTTCGTCAATCATAAACAACTTTTATGATTCTCTTTTTATCAGTTTAGTTAAAGTCCATGCTAAGTTGAGGGGGATTTTTTCGCCATCGAAGCTTGTTCGGTTGTTGCTCCGTCATGACTTGACTTAGTACCTTGACTGGCCTCAAAGCCAATGTGCTGGCCACGTTCATAAATATGACGTATATACATATGTTCACAATTCACTATTAGATTCAGCATTTACTCGTCTAGAAATTGTGAGCACATCTCGGATATTTGAACAATTGATTAGCAGTTGGGCTTGCACATGGCCATTGGCATTTAGGCAACATATTAAGAGTCGGGAGTTGAACTTAAGTTTGGGGATCGTCGTTTTTTCGAAAAATTATTACTATACTACTGTTTCTTTTGGCCCACAACAATTGGCATGGGGATTGCCCAAGAAATTTGTCGGCTTGTACATTCAATTAGTACCAAAATATTTGCATTTTAAACACTTTAGACTTACAGCTACCCTGTAATTAATAAGTGAAATAAATAGTACATATTTATGCTATTTATATTAATAAATATGTAAAGGTTGTAAATGTTTAGAAATAAATATAACTGCAGGAAACAAGTCAGAGTCGACCAAAAAATACCCTGTCAGCAAGGCATTTCCTTTGTATAGTACTCATAAAAACTATATTCATTTTTATAGCGCCTTTAATCAGCATCAACAAAATCATGAATTCTTATATATATATAAAACTTTATAACAATAAACTATATTTA
This sequence comes from Drosophila quinaria, assembly GCA_035047525.1. NCBI lineage: Eukaryota > Metazoa > Arthropoda > Insecta > Diptera > Drosophilidae > Drosophila > Drosophila quinaria. The sequence goes on along the minus strand of JAWNPO010000384.1, from coordinate 3,390,250 downwards.
AAACGCAGTATCCCCATTAAATCGATTGAGGTCATATAGACAAAATTATAGGGGAATGACGTTAGAAATACCAGCGAAAACATTGTCAACAACTCGAGCCTGGCTCATGTACAATTATTGTTTAATTAGAATGATCAGATGACCGGCTTAATAGCTGATTATTAATTGCCAGCAACTTAGCAGCTCACTGACTTTCGAAAAGTTTCCGTTATCCACGATAAACAACAGTTGTCAGTGGTCTAGTCCTAATCCCTATGTAAAATCCACGCCTCTGGCACGTTGTGCTAATTTAATTAGGAATTTAATAACTTTGAGTGTGCTTGCTAATTAAATTTATTGCACATTTTGATTAGGCAACTTAATTTTTTTTGGCATATTTCACAGATCAGCAATTTAATCGGCGTGAAATGACGTTGCAATTTTAGGGCATGACTTTTTATTTTACTACATATTAACAAGACTTAAAACTCCTACAAGGAGCTAAGACAAATTATATTAAGATTTACAAATTTTAACAACTGCTAAAATACAATGCGTTGGCTATTAATCAAAATATGCAAAAATTTGAATTAATTTTAGTTATGAGTCAAAGTGTTTTGCCATTGGCCAACTAGAGCTAACTAAGCGACGGTTAAATCGTTTGACTAAATGCTTATTTATCAGCGAACTTGGTCTTAGCTGTCGGACTTCCGACTACCGGCATCTCACCTAGACCTAGACCTAGACCGTGACTCCACTTAAGGCTTTTACCAGTATTGCGGCTTTTGTGTTAGCTGATCAATATGAAGTTAAAGTCAAGCTTATCAAACCGTTAGCAACAACAACAACAGCAGCTACAATAACGAATGCAATGTCATCCTGACGTCATTGAGCACAAAGGTAGCACTAACAATTCCAGTAGCAAACATGGTCAAAATAATCAAGCCAGAGGTCGAGAGCACTTTAAAGAACAATTTGTTTGTCGTGTCGTGTTAAATTGTCAAAAGAGCTCTATAAAAATGATTCTTTGTAATGTAAGCAACCAAAAAGCAAGCAGTCAATTTTGTTGCCACGCTCATTTCAATGACATAATTAAGATTTTTATTTACATAAAATGACAACCAACCGATGTGGATCTCGTCGACGGTATCGAAGGCACGTTCGCCCTGGCACGCAGATATCCGAAGGGTTTTTGGCTTATTAACATTGCGACACGTTGCCTTTCATTTCACACTCTGACTCTGAGTCTGGCATATGCCTTGATGCTAACTAGTTTTTATAGATATAGATTTAAATTAATTCATGTCCAGTAAACCTGAAGCCTTGGCGATTCTGGACGTATCTATTCTCATATACTTTGCCCATTCATATTCAAATAGCTTACTCCAAAATTGTCTAGAATCTGGTTTAGAAGCATCGCTAGCTTCAAGATATGAATGGGGCAGCCAAATATATAAAATTAGATTATTGGCTAACATTCAGGGAACGTGCCAAGTTATACAAATTTCTGGTTTTTTTCTTTATTTCACAGCACTGTGGAGCAAAGTAAATTTTCGACATACATTACACACATTTTCTTATGAACCAAATTGGAAACGAAAGGTCTATCTTTTATTTAAAAGTTAGATAATATAATTATTTTATGTAATATATTTTTCAATTAAATATTTATTTTTAATATAAAATAAATAAATTTCATGGTGCGTGCTACACATGTCTATAAAAATTTTATGTGAACCTGTTTTACCCCCATATATATATATATATATATATATATTTATATTGAAGAGCAAATCAACAAATTGTAGAAAATTAGCATAGATAAATTACATAAGAAGCAAGCAAAAACTGATCATTTTAAACCCGTCAAAAGCTGCACTCAAATAATATTTCAAACAATTCCGATTTTGTTGGCTTATTTTATAATTTCTTTAACTAACAAAAAAAAGGGATGCCAGAACAACAAAATGTTCATCGTTTATTTAAAGCTTAAGACTTAAGCAAATGCGTAAGACAATTGGCATAAAGAAAACGACTTTCAAATTATTTTAAAACAAATATTTTGCTGGAAATTTACATGTGTAAATATGAAACTCTTGACGGCCTTCAAAAATACTCTTATATATGTATATTTACAGAAGTACACATTCTTTAGAAGCACGAGTACTTTTATTTCCAGCGAAAAATAGATTACAACATTGAAAAGCAATCGTCCCTTAACAAACAAATGTTATTCACGATTATCTTACACAAGAGTACAATCATCTCTGGCCAGCTATTAACTATAGTATAAACTGTTTACATTAGCAAGTTAATTGATACAATATTTCAATAAAATGCGACCTCCTTCCACTTTGCTGGAAATAGTACATTGACCCATAAAAACTGCAGTCTGCTCAGAGAGTGATAAGATCATCTATCAGCTAGTTCAGCAGTAACATGAACACCACAACAACAATAACAATAATTGAAACAACAACAACAGTCAATACAAAGTTGAATGCCATTCCGAACATGCTAAATAAGCCAACAGCGAAGCGTGTGCTCAGTGGGCCAAGCCAAGACAAGCCAACATCAAGCCAAGTCAATATGCGAACACAGACACACACACACTCGCAGAATCAAACCCACACACATACACACAGCTTTAGTTCGGCTGAAGTCAACGAAACTTCCGCCGTTCTGTGTGGTTGCTTAAAATGTTCGTTAAGTTTTTCAACCAGACTAGTAAGAGTATGTGTGTGTGTGCGTGTGTGTGTGACTGTGTGTGTGTTGAGGAGTACGTACTCGTACTAGTTGCAAATCGACGTCTGCGTCGGCGTCGCTGCTGCTGCTGCTAAAAAACTTACTTTATCTTGTGATTGCTGAGAAGTTTTAGATTCAGTTGAGCATAAACATTTCTACGGTGCGGTGGTTCACTTGGTGGCTAAAATATCCAGATGCGTTAGGAGCGCGTGCTACTAAAACGAGTCGAATATTATTAAAAACAAAAACTAGATCAATTCTAAACTAAATTGTGATTTTCAAAAGAGTGTTCCAAAAAATTGTGCATCGAGTTTGAATTAAAGTCAACTCTACGAACTTAACGAAACAGCATGTCGTATCCTGTTAGCAGCTAAAATTAGCCGAAGAAACATACTATAACTAATAATCGATTCACATTTGAGTATACGCAATAACTAATCGATCAAAATCAGCAAAACGTCAACTGGTAAAAACACATCAAGCAAAATGACTATGAACTATTACAACAGCAGCACCCGGTTCGAGATGGTCGTGGAGATAGCGAACATTGCACTCGACGAGTTCAAGACCCACCATATAACGCGCAACTACACGGGATTGGTGCAGCGATACTACCAGCTCGTCGAGGAGGATTACGGCGGTAGGTCTACGATCTACGACTTGGCTTAAATACAAATGCAAATGCAAATGCAGTTGATAGGTTCCGCAGCCATATCAAATGTGGACTATTAAAACTACTTTTAAAAAAAAGCCCCTTAAGCCATTTGTGTTAACAACACACAACTTGTCCAAGTTATTCTGATGTCATTGTCAGCTGTCTGTCTTTGTCCAGTTATATTTATAATCCGGGAAGTTAAAGTTAAAAATGTCATTAAAGTGTCCTTCCCATAAGCAGTTTACGTTGTAAACATATCATAATTATTAAACGACTCATAGCATAAACATGATGAATTGCCATTTATAAAATCATAACAAAACGAAATGCCAACAAAAATTGGCAAGCCACAAAATGAGAAATTTTAAATTTTTAAAAACTGAAAATGAAACCAAAACAAACTTCTAGGACAATTAAAAGCCAAAAAAAGGTTGCTTTATTGAAGTTAAGTGCGACCTTGGCAATGCCAAATGTATTTTGGACAATTATTAACGTAATTAAAATGTATTTACATAGTTTATCTTAAACATTTACTGACGCGGCCGTCTCGTCATTTGTAGCTCGTTGCTGTGTGCAGCTGAGCATGTACAGCACACACTTACATATATAAATATTATATACATACATATGTACATTAATAATAACATTGCTGAAGATGATGCATATGCCATGTACTCGAATTTTTACCATTTTTTTTGGCTGACTTTTCGTTTTGGTTTTCATTTTGAAACGTGTTCACAGCGCAAACATATTTATATACAGACATAGGTCTGACATTCTTGACTGCCGCGAGCGGGTGAAAAGGTCAATGGAAGGTAGCAGCAATTAAAAGCAATGCAAATAGTGTACATATCTACACTAAATTTAAATAACACATCCGAATGCCAGACGCTTCAAGCGCGTAACAAATAAAACCAAAACAAAAGACTTAGAGCACAAACTTGGCTTTGAAACATTGAAGTTATCTCAATCAGACATTTTTTTTTTTAAAACTGGTGACTAGCACAATAATTTAAAAGTTGAGCCTGTAGGGCTATGATGCTGATTAATATAAATAAAATTAAAAAAAAGTTAAATAAAAATAAATAAAAAATGCCGTTTGACAAGTTAATTCCCTAGGATCACTTGTTGATCCGTTGACAATTAGACGGGCACAGTAGATGTCAGTACACATTAGTAATGTGTACATATTTTATTTTGTTATATTTATTTATTCAACATATATTAAAAGCAGTCGATTAAAAACAACATTTTAATTTTATAATAAGATAAAATGAATAAAAATTATAAAGTTGAAATGGTCAGGGGTATCTTAAAGAATATATTTCACACATATGTGCATGTTTTATACATACATTATGTTAAATTTAGGTGCAGAAACAAGCATGCAAATCCAAAATAGTATCCGAAATTTGTTATATTCTTGATCTGCTATACAGAAACGTATATTGTCTTATAATTGCTGAGATCATCCTGTCCATATAGACAGATAAAAAGGATCGGCATTTGGCACTGATTACAAATTAAATATTGTACTTTATTGAGTCTGCTTCCGTTTGTTGCATTCTCTGTTACACAATTAATTTACACCGTTTTACAATGTATATTTAATAAGTTAATAAGCTGCTTCACAATTATTTGAAACGGGTGCATGGAAAAGTTTTCGCAACGGAAAATTCGTGACAATAACAAATTTCATTTAAGATACAAATATTTACGCCGGAAAGATTATTTAATCAGAAATTGATCAGCAGCAAATCAATAAACAATAAACAATGTTTTTAAATGGGGTTCACTCAAGATAATAATTCAGAATTCAGCGCTATGACGACATTGCAGCTCTGGACTTAGTCTAAACACTGGGCGTAAGCTAATTCATTACTAAATTTAGTTAGTATATGCGCTCGTAGTAGTTGCATTTAATTTCAACTAGAATATCCGGTTGAAATTGACTATAATTGTTGTTGTGGTGCTTCTAAGCCCTAAGTCTGAATAAACAAGACAATTGCCTAGTGACTTGTGCTTAACATGTAATACTTACTAGTGGTTGAACCGCGTTTTAATCAAAACAAACAAACTATCAAACCGGCAAATTGTTTAGATTTATTTGCAGCCAGGCACGATTTCATTCATTCGTGCAAATCGGTGTTTAGATAAATAAACTCGCTGGATAAATCAAATGTAAAGTGACATCAATTAAATGCTATTGACTTAACTACGCTTAAAGAATTTGTTCCATGCATTTCTGTCAACAATTGTCAATTAAATATTTGTATATACATTTTCATTAATAGATCCCCGTGCTAAACGTTTTCCGCTCATGGAACATCCGCTGTTCACATTTGGTCTGGTCGCCATCTATTTATCCTGGGTGCTGGTCCTGGGTCCACTGTTTATGAGGGATCGCAAACCTTTTCATCTCCGTCGCACCCTCGTCATCTACAATGCCTTTCAAGTTCTGCTCAGCGGCTATATGTTCTATGAGGTAAGTTTCCTTCAAGGGATTTATTTATATTCATATTCTAATCTGTCTCGATTGCAGCATTTAATGGCGGGCTGGTTGAACTACTACAATCTAAAGTGCCAACCGGTCGACTATTCGGATGGTCCCATGTCTAAACGGGTGAGTTCTAAAAACCTGTCACTTTCCAAGCTCAAGGCTATTCGCGGCATTCCAATTTATTCAAAATCTTTCAAAGGAAATCAATTTGCTTCTCTCATCAATTTATTAATTTTAACTTGTCCCACAAGTTGGTTGGCTTTGACTAGATAAATGAGTCATTGCCTCTTTCATTTCAAGTTCACACACAAAAAGTGTCCAACCAAATTGAAAATAATTTTCTTACTTAATTATAGTTAATTGTGGAAACAAGTCAAAGCTGAAAAGGCAATTGAAAGTGTGTTTTTTGGTTCTTGTTGATCCTCTAACAATTAGTTACGCCCGTCAATCTTATTGTTTACCTTCAAAAGTCCCAGCAATTCACTTAAAATACAAAAGAGAATAACAATTAAATATACATATATTGTTATTATTATTATAGTTAAGCATTAGGCCTTTAAAGTTAAATGCACAATTTTGTGTCGATTTGACTCGCTTTATAAATCGTAAAATCAACTCAGACCACAAAAGTGTTGTAAAAAGTGCACTGCATAGATTCAAGGTTGTTGTTTATTGTTAAACAGTCAAATTAACAACATTTACAACACTTACGATCAAACATTTTGTCGGTCATTTGTTATTATTTGAGTTGCAGAGATCAATGGGCTGCGGCCCTCGTCAAAATTCCATGTAAACTATTATTAAACAAGTGAGGCATTTGGCCAACAAACAAACATCAACATGTCATGCCCCAAAAGCAGCATAATCCTCTCAACACTCTCGATCTCGATGCCCATCGATGGGTTTCACATCCGCCACGAGCCCAGCGAGCCAACAAGTCAATAAACTGGGCAATGAAGGTCACTCGCTAATTTGGCATCATCATGAAACCAAGCATTTCCATGCTTTTCTGGCGCTTTGACACCTTCCTTTATGTGTCTTTAGTTTGTTTACATTGCGCATACGCAGCGTGGCCAGCTGCGAAATGTGTCAACACAGCGAGTTGCACTTGCCGACAAACGACAACTATAAAATTCTTCAACTTGACGAAATTCAAATAAAAATGCTGCCAATGTCATTAATTTTGGTTGTATATTTTATTCGTTGCGGTCTAAGAACCGCAAGCCAAAATGACCTTACACTCAATGCAAAAAGGGTATATTACTTACATACATCCGGTTATTGAAGATTACCATAAAATTATTGGCAAATTATTATAGATTTCGCAAACTAAAGAATAAAATAATAAATAATTATTTGATGAAAAATGTTTACAATTAATTAAATGAAACTGTTCGCCTTCATACGTCTACTGAAAATTATCATAAAATTATTGGAAAATAAAATAAATAAATATTTAGTTGGAAACTTTTCATAAATAAATGAAACTGTTTTTCAATTGTCTGTTATATATTAATTATATTTATTATGGACAGACTTGAACGCTTTTATTTATTTATTTTTTTTTTTAAATTGATAGCTCTTTAACTCTTTTCTTTGTTTCTTTCTCTTTAGATGCTTAACCTTTGCTACATCTACTATTTGTCCAAATTGACTGAGTTCGCCGATACGATGTTCTTTGTGCTGCGCAAGAAGTCATCCCAGATCACGTGGCTGCATGTCTATCATCATTCGGTGACGCCCTTGGAGACCTGGGTGTTGGTCAAGTTCTTGGCAGGTATGTAACACGGTCTAATCCCTCCCCTTTCCTGTTCCCCCGGCATGCTCTTAGTATTGTTCTTTCAGGCGGCAATGCGACATTCCCCAATCTGTTGAACAACTTTGTGCATGTGTGCATGTACTTCTATTACATGATGTCGGCCATGGGTCCCGAGTATGCAAAGTTCCTGTGGTGGAAGAAATACATGACGGAGCTGCAAATCGTAAGTGTCACACACACACACACACACACACACACACACACACACAAACATTTGTTTTAAAATCCAGCATAGATACCAAATATGTATAAAAGAAATAGAAACTTGTTTAGAAGTTTCTTTATACTTATATTGAGGCATAGCCGAAATATTTTGTCACTGAGTCCAAAAAACCAAACCAGTTAGACCTGACCTGGCCCGATGCTTTGAGCCTGCGCCTGTGCCTGTGCATAATAAAATGCTATTGCCAAAATGCAACAACAACAATATATTAGCAGCAACAGCAACAACAACAGCCATAGAAAAAAATGTTACTTAACGCTTCTAACTGTGTCTTAAAAACTGGCCAAGCAAATGACATAGACGCTCAGTTGGCTTAAAATCTAAGATTCAGCTGCAAGTGGAAGTGGTTTTTGGTCTGGTGTTTGGCTTAAACACACACACACACACACACATTAGTCAAAGGCCAAGTTGCATTGCATAATCTAAATTTGTTGTAATCATCGCAATGTTGTTGAGTTCACTGTACGGTGCGACTGTCACTTTCGTCAATTGAACGCCCCAAAATTTAAAAAACAAAAGTGAATTCTACGACCTGCTTATTAGCTGCTAAACAACAACAACAACAACAACAACTGCATATCGAACCAAGTTAGATCTATGTTGACCAGTCAAGTGAGTTTTCTGTTTATTATTTGATTTTAGTTTTTTAGTTGTTTCTGTGCATTTACTTTCAGCTTTAGTTTCAGATTTCAATTGGTTGTGTTGTCTTTCCGTTTTCTTGGTAGTTGCGATGTATGTGATGGCATTTTGCGCCACTCGACTGATTTTTCAGGTAGTAGTCTTCTAATGTGGATATGTGTAATTGAAAGACTTATACACACACACACACACACACATGCATGACATTCATCGGTGAATAAGTTTCATTGCAATTTTGCGCTGTTGTTGTTGTTGTTTTTCTCTCTTTAAGTTACGAAATTCTTGAAACGCATAAAACTTGGCAAGTTTAGTTAGTTCTGCTTCAGCTTCTGTTGTTGTTGTTGTTATTGCTGGCCTGCTTCTACTATATATATATATACATATATATGTCTAATTTGTCATGTGTGTGTGCGTTTGTGAGTCTGTTTTTGCCTTGAGGGGCACTCAACTCCACAGTTGACTTGTCAAACGTTCGGCAAGTACACATTATACAAGCTATATATATATGTGTATATACGATGCGATATATGTACACTCAGAAAAATATGACATGCAAAAATTAAGTATATCCGCACTTGAATTTATAGCCATTTCCGACTGAAAAAGTAGTCAAATTTTAAATATAAAATCTGTAAGTTGACTTAAAATATCTCAAAAAACACAGATTTTTTTGATATTAAACATTTGTTATTAAAATGTTAGTTTTTGTGTACAAAAACTAGTAAGTTTTCATATGGAAGTGAATTTAAATATGAGAATATTTTATACTAGAAGCAAGTACATTTTGTGATAAGCTTAAGATTTTTGTGTATTTAAACTAGTATGTTTGGATCTTTAACAGACCTAAATTAATACCAAAAGGTATTTATTTTATTTAGTATTTTTAGAATATTTTAAGAATCCGATTTTTGTTCTCAGTTTTTGAAATTTCGAATTCAGTCAGCGCTTGAAATCTTGCGGAAATCTTGATTTTATTTTTGCGAGTGTACGATATGTGCTAGTTGCTGTTATTAATGTTGTTGTTGCTAATGCTGTTGTTATTGTTGTTGTTTTTTATTCTTTCAAGTGAACTACGTTGACATTTTTAATGACACTACACACGGCAATCAAAAGCTAAGTGGATAAACACATAAAACTGGGCGCATCTTGCGTATAATAATTTATCAGCCAATGTTGCTGCTATTTGTAGTTGTTGTTGTTGTAGTTGTTATTGTTGTTTTTGTTGTGTATACACTTGCTGTTCCTTTGGTAACAGTGAATGAAAACAATATAAATAATCGGTAGAGCGCATGCTCCAATTTGTTAAGAGACGAACAAGTTTAAGTTCCCATTGGCCAACATTTGGCGGCAAGCAGCAACAGCAACCAGCAACCACCAATTGCTGCACCACAACACTGGTCACTGCTGCCACCGTTTGTTGCAACATCCTTGCAGCTTAGGCCCGGTGCGCCAATTCCAAAAATTGCCACACTTTAGCGCGCTCCGATCCGACCAGTTTCGATTACATTATCTTTTTGGCCTGGCATTCGCCATTTGCTTTTGCTGTTGCTTTTGCTTTTTCTATTGCTTTTGCTGTTCCGTTTTGCGGCAATGAATGTTGTTGCTCGTTAAGCGTTCACTTTTGATTGTTGCCGCTGCTGCTTTGCCGCAACTTGCCGAACTTGCCACACCGTGAGTGTCTATGCCACCAGCCACAAGTAACCACACGACAAGCAACCAAACAGACAGACAGACGGTCAGACAGTCAGCTAGCCAACTAGTCAGCCACATCGAGTATGTAGTTGTGGCTATAAGTGTAAGTGTTTTGTCTGAGAGTAAAAGTCAACCCGGCAATCTGCCACTTTCAGTTTCCAGACTCGCACTCTGTTCATATTTACAAGTGCAACAGCATTTAAGTTTTTTTTTTCTTTTTTTTTTGGACTGCTGCCCCACAGACTCACGAATTGTGCAACCACTTATTGCAGATGGCGCCAGTGCCACAGTGGTAACAATTGATACAAGTAAACAGAAAAAACAATCTGGGATTCCGTGATTCTGTAATCCCAATTTCTTCAACCAAGTACCAAGTACAAGTTCTAAAAGTACTTCAGCTGAGTACAAAATCATTTCAAAATTAAGGATTTTCAATCTTAAGCCAAGTTTTCTTGGACTTGAATTAAGAGCAAATAATTTCTTCAAATAAGTATTGTTGATTTTAAAAAAAATATTTAAATTAAGCACTGTTGTTCTTGATCCAAGTTCTCCTGTACTAAAATTAAGATCTAGTAACTTAAAATGTCAGTACAAAAAATTCTTGAAATAAGTATTGTTGATCTTGAACATGAAAAATTAAGCATACGATTTAAGTTTGAAATGTGAGTAAGTAAATTCTTGACATAAGTATTTTTGTTCTTGTTCCAAGTTCTCTTGTACTCGATTTTAAGTCCTGCAAACTTGATTTTAGCACGGCATTTTTCTCTCTGTGTGCTGAAATCAAGTATTTTAAACTCGAATTTAAGAAAATATTCTTTTTTCCAAAATGACACTAATTTCTGATTCATTTTTTTATTTGCAATTTTAACTCGTATCTTTTAAAATCAAGGCAAACATTTTTCTTAGGCGGTGCTGAATTTCCGCTTCCTAATTAAAACTACCTACAAATTAAATATTACAAAAGATATTCGATTATTATTTTGCTTTCTGCATTTGGTTGCCATTGTTCGCTCTTTCCGAAATGCTGTCTACACTCTATAATTTGTGCATACATTATAATAGTCCACTTCTTTAATCAAATGTGCAATCGTTTCCAGCCACAATGCACTTGTGCATACACACACCCACACACACACACACAATGTACTTGAGCACTTGAGTGTGTGCGTCTGTGTTTGTGCGTCTGCGTGTGTGTAATGGAGCGTATAAGCGACTCTCAGAGTTTAACCAAAAATGTTGGCCAAAAAGCAACTGACTTTTTCGTCCAGCCAAATTCTGCCCACTGTGTTAGCTGAATTTTGTTGTTGCTGTTGTTGTTGCTGCATTTTGAGTTGCAGTGTTAATGGAAACTTGCAGCGCATGGTTGACCAACATGTGGCTTGTTGTTTGTAGGTCACAATACGAAAAAAAACTAACTTAACAAATAAAATACAAAATATATACAAAAGAAAAAAAAAACAAAGAAGAAAAACAAATAAGTGGGCGGTGGCCGTGTGAGATATGGGCGTGTGTGTAGCATTAGATACGCTGATGATATGCTGACGATTAGCACAATAAATTAAATTATAAAGTTAAATTGATAGCTATCAATTGATCAATAACAAGCTTAATTGTAGGTTCTAATACCTGGCGCGTTTAAGGGGGCGTGCCCAAAAGGTCAATGGAAGCAATCGCAATCGAAAGACTTAGGCAACAAACTTGCTAAATGTAAACAGGGGGCAAAACACTTGGACAGTCGGACAGTCAGTCGAACAGTCAGTCGAACAGTCAGTCGAACAGTCAGTTGTCAGTTAGCAAGATCGACAAGCAAAGCAGACAAACAAGTCAAAGTCAGAGTTAGAGCCAGAGACTTAGCCACAACAACAGCCAGACAAACAGGCATCAGATTATTGAGGTCTCTAGCAAATACTTTTATGGCATAACAGTTATTACGGCAAATCGCAATATTTGTATAATACATAAGTAAGTAAACGCTTTTTGATTACCCTTGCTACGCTCAAGGGTTATCGCAAACGCATACAATTATAATTTACCATTTGATTCTGTGTGTGTAATTATAATTACATCCACACTTTTGATACTATGAAGTTCACAGCTACAAATGAATGCTGTTGAACTTCCGTTTCCCTCTCTATCTTGTTCCCTCTTGTGTTTATTTGTATAATCTTTCCATTGCATTCACTTAGTGCCTGCCCTAAAATAGTTTCCCAGAATTCATAACAATTCTATTCTCAGCTTTAATAAATATACAGATTATTTTCCAATTTTTCATAACGCAAATATAATTATAGAGTGTAACCATAAAATTGTTTATCTTGTTTACTGTTAGATGGATGAACTTCTGTAATATAATTAACTATTCTATAAGAATTTCATCATTCACTCTGATTATATAATGTTTGATAATAACATTAGGACAGAATCAACTAACAATTCTATAAGAATTTTATCGTCTACTCGAATTAATATTAAATGATTCTTTAGTCATTAGAATAGTCAATAACAATTAGGCTGTAATTAAATGAAAATCTAAACACTTTGAACTTTAGAACTCCTTTTAAAAATATAATTCACTTATTAAGGTATTAATTTTATCTTCCATCTCTGTAATCATCAAATCTATAACAAATTCAATGCACACTATAATTGATACAAAATACATTTTTTGTCATTAGAATAGTCTACAATAATTAGACAACTTGGCTGTAATTATATGAGCATCTATACTTTAGACTTTAGAACTCCTTTTAATAATTATAATGAAGTTTATATACTTCACTTAATAATGTTTAAAACTTCTCTCTCTTTTTTTTTTAAACAGGCGCAGTTTGTACTTTGCATTGTGCACACCATGAGGGCGCTCTTCAGCAATCAGTGCCAGTTCTCCAAGTTTATATCGGCGCTGCTGCTGCTCAATGCATCCATCTTTTTCTGCCTCTTCATGAACTTTTATATGCAGAGCTACAGGAAGTCCAAGGCCCAGCAATTGTCTTCCGCGTCGACGGCGACGCCAGCGTTGACGCCAAAGGCCGACAGCAACAACAACAATTCCAATTGCAAAGCACTGAACCAGAATCAGGATCAGGATCAGGCTTTAGCACTGAAACTGAAGGCTCATTAGATACCGAATAACATCAAAATAAGTAGAGCACAAAATAGCAACAAAAATTCTTCCTAAAGCTGCTCGCGAGGAAAATTTTTAAGAATACGTACGATTTTTGAAATTGGTGTTGGTTTAAAAGCAGGCAGCTAAAAATGATTCGGAAGTAGTTTGGTACAAAGGTTTTAATTTAGTTAAAATGGGGAGCCATAAACGATTCAAAACAAACACAGACGAATGAAGAAACTCAAGCTTAAGCCTAAACCGTATTGAATATTATTTTTTCGATTTCTGCCAGGGGTATGCGATAAGTAATTATACATATGTGTATCTTATACAATATATATAAATTTTTTTTCTATAGCTATTTGACCATATTGAAAGTTTGCTTGATTGCTTGTCATTTGAATATATTAACGTTAAATGTTTTGTATTTTAAACAATATACAAGAACTGGGTCAATTTTAAAGATCTACTTAAGTATAAGTCACTTATTTTAGAGTCTCGTCAATAATGCGCGTTATACATATTTAATTTACTCAGTTGGCAATCCTAGATCTTAAGTGTTAATTGTAATGTGTATAGAAGAGTTTTGTAAATAGATTGTGTACTTGTTAAATATTTGTAGCCACTAAGCATACCCTAAGCTAACTAGTCTTAGTTACAAAATGCGAACGAACAAACAAATGAATAATAAAATTTAAGACAAATATAAAAGAATATCGACACAAACTCATTTAATGGTTACTTAAACTTATTCAAGGTGTAAAGAATTGTGAAAAATTTAAAACTACTGTCCAATTTTACCAATTGTATATGTAGAAGGAAATTTGTTCTCATATAAAATTTAAAAAGTAACGGCCATTACAAAAAGCAGATATTTGTAAATGGTTTGTGTCTTAGCTGAAACCAATGTTTCAAACCAATAATTCAAACTCTACGATCAAAAGATATTACAACAAACCTTTTATTTATTACCGCCAGTCGTTTCCTGCCTTATTTAATTATCGTTTTAATCGAGATACGGTAGGTGGCGCCAAAATATAGCAATCAGCTTTGTGACAGCAAAGCTAATTTTACAACCTAATTGCACTGTTAACGATACCTGTGCTGGCACTGTTTGGGCACTTTTTCTCTGTTATATGCATGTTAGAAACATTTTGGGTTGGCAACGACGTTTTTGTGCGCGCCAAATTTGAAGTGAAAATTTGCAATTTTCAAAAATCAATTAAAAATTCCAAAAAAACAATTTGAAAAAAATTTGGAAATCGAAAATTTTGTAAATAATTTACGTTCAATCTAAAATAGGTTTGGTGCCGTTAGCTCTTCGCGTCTCGAAAAAAGAAAAGTAAGAAAATTGTAAATTCTAGAAAAGTCCAACAAAAAATCTGGTAAAGGTTTCAAAATTCTAGCTCAAAAAAGTCCTTTTTGAATAAAGAGATAAATATGAACGTCGTCTTTTTTTGTGGTTTGATGTTGCCACACATTATTTGGAGATAAGGTTGCCACACCGTTTGTAGTTGTAATGTTCCTCTAACAGCTGGCCGTTAGTCTTATTGGACAGCTGCGCGAGTGCGGTTGGGAGAGTGATGGTTGCCACACACTATTTGGAGATAAGGTTGCCACACCGTTTGTAGTTGTAATGTTACTCCAACAGCTGGCCGTTAGTCTTATTGGACAGCTGCGCGAGTGCGGTTGGGAGAGTGATGGTTGCCACACACTATTTGGAGATAAGGTTGCCACACCGTTTGTAGTTGTAATATTACTCCAACAGCTGGCCGTTAGTCTTATTGGACAGCTGCGCGAGTGCGGTTGGGAGAGTGATGGTTGCCACACACTATTTGGAGATAAGGTTGCCACACCGTTTGTAGTTGTAATATTACTCCAACAGCTGGCCGTTAGTCTTATTGGACAGCTGCGCGAGTGCGGTTGGAGAGTGCGCTCTGTGCGATAAAAGTTGCGAAAAAAAAGAAAACGAAAAATTAACCAAATTGGCGAGGCAATTGCAAGACAAGAATATTATTCATTAGGGCAAAGGAGAGAAATTTATACGACGGTAATCTGTATTGATTTTCGTGATTGTGGCCGTGTGAGAACGAAGACAGAAGCTACCACTTAAACTTCAAATAAGAGCAACGATTATCACATCGTCTTGTTGGACAATTTGCCAATTCCGCAATGGACGCTAACACACAACGACAACAACAACAACTATGTAGATAAGTGTTATTAAAGTAAGTCGCAAGTCGAGTGTCTCTCCGTCTTAAGAGTGAGTGCAAGCGAGAGTAAGAGCGTGCGACAAATGCAATAACAACAACAAAACGCAAATGCAAAAATTCATCACTGTAAGTGATAGTGTGTGTGTGTGTGTGAGTGTATTTTAAAAGATGCAAAAAGCAAATAAAAAAATGTATACAGCAAATTCGAAATTTCATTGAAAGTTGTTTGTAAAATCAAAAAAACGAAGCAGCCGGCAAGCTTTGGGAGTGGCCTTGGACTGCGTTTTAGCCATATTCCAATTGGATTGCGACAACAACAAAAATGTGGATACCATCCAACAACAAATACGGCGTCGGTGAGTAAAAATCTTGAAAGCAAAAAATTGCGACCCTTCATTGTTGAGTGTGTGTGTGTGTGTGTGTCTGTCTGTGTAGGTGTGTATGTATGTATGTGGCTGTCCACATCCCCCGGTTTTTGGCTACAACAACACCCCTTGAGTCCAAATGTTGTCGAAGGGTGGGTGGTTGTGTGGGGTGGGGGTAGGGGGAGGGAGGCGCTGTGATGCGTCACGTGCACGTTTACATTGCTTTTTGTTGTTATTGTTGCCTTTGTAGCTTTTGTTGTTGCTGTTGTTGTTGTTGGACCCATGAGTTGATTCACCGTTTTTTCCGCGAAATACCGTGCAGCATCCGTAGACAGACAGCCCAACAACCACCACACCCCCTCCCCTCTCCTCTCCACCGACTTGCCGGAAAGGCGGAAAAGCGATTTTTCTACTTATTTTTATAGCCTCCCCGCCGCCCCGCCGCCCCATTACTCTGCCATCAACACTGTCGTTCTCTTTCATTCAGCGGCAGAGACGCAAACTCAAAGAGATTTGTGTTTGTTGTTGCTGCTGCTGCGATTTGATGTGTTTATGTTTTCATTTTCCCGCCCGCTCGCTCGGTTTAACTTCATGTCCCCATCAAGTCTCGCACAACAACAACAACAACAATAACAACTGGCAGCACGCTCGCTCGCGTTGCCAATTGCTGTGCTGCCAGGTGTTGCCAATTGAAATACCTTTGTAATTACCTACACAACTGGCAATGTTATTCTGACCGCTACTGTCACACTGTGACACTAAACTAAACTAAACTTGTTTTGATAAGAGCGAGCAAATAAATGTGGATCTCTGTCATTTTGCCATTTTACAAATCTTTATTGTAAATAAAATGTTGTTGTTGCTGTTGCTGCGTTTTCTCCATTGTCCATTTATCTGGTTTTATTTTACAAACACACATATATTTTCACATTATCTGCTCATTCGTCACACTTTTCGCTTCAATGGCAACAACGCTTAACAAATGACAATTGAGACTAAGGCAGAGAGAGAGATAGAGAGGCTGGTCAAGTCAGTAGTAGCTTCACTTACTTCCGTCTCTGTCGCTGTCTTTGACTTGCGCCAGATAAGCGATGGTCATCATCATTTGTTATTTATTATTGTTGTTGTTATTGTTGCTTGCTCCAGTTCTCAAGTTTCCATTCTCATGCGATGATTTGTGACATGGCAGGCGGTCAAAGTTTACACAAATCAATCAGTCAGCCGTCTGTTTTGAATTGGGCTTGGGATTGGGTCGAGATGGTTTACTCCATGCTAACGCCATTAGCGGATGTCTTTGTCGCAATCGCATCGCCCTAACCTTGCGCAATATCCAGTGACAGACAGACCCGGAGACTCTCCTCGCCACGTGCTGGACTGGCGGCTGGTTGCAGCTTTACCCTGGGCAATGACTTCATTAACATCCGCATACCAGTCCGGACACATCACACACATCAACTTACGAATACATTGTCTCGCTTTTACTTATACCCTTGCAAAGGGTAGTTTCATTTTGTAACAAAATGTAAAAGTATATATATCACGGGCGGGCCCGCATAGCTCCCGGAGCCTATTCTTTATTCGGCTCCGTGTAGTCGCACACAAGACTCGATTGCAAAATAGCAACAACAACATAACTTTTTTCATAAAACTTATAAGAGTGACGATCCCTGATCTAAACTATATCATATAGCTTTCAATAAAACGATTGATCAAAAATCAAATTAATTTAAAATTTTGGTTAACTAAGAAATTTCTTGTTGATTATGGTGATATCCCAAACAAATTTGCAGCTTATGTTTTTTCCTTGGCCTGTATACCCTGAACAAATTTAATTTAAATCTAACTATATCTGTCGTAGGAACAATCAGTCAAAAATTGAATACAGACTTTGCAAGGGTATCTAAAATTCAGTATGCCAGAGATAAACTTTCCTTGCAGTTTTTTGTGTTTTGGTTGCTCCCAATTACGCAGTTAGTCAACGACAGTTTTTGGTGGTTGCATGCAACTGCTGAAGTTGCTGCTGGTGGTGCTGATGCTGCTACTGATGCCACTGCTTCTGAGCCATGCGGGCTGCGAATTGGCACAATCAGAGACAGAGGCACAGAGAACATTTGACACAGAACAGAGCACAGAGAACTGTTGTTGGCGCAACTTTGCCAAAATTTCTAGACAGGCGCAGGCCGGATGTTGCCGATGCCTTTTCCAGTGAATTCCGCTTTTTTCTTTTTTTTTGTTTGTTGTGCGAGTTGTAGATGTTGTTGTTGTTGTCGCTGTGGCTGTGGCTGTGGTTCGACTAGGGGGCAAATTCGTTTTCAACTTTAATTTAATATTCATTTTATGCATTTCATTTGGCCAATGGCAACTGTGAGTTGAAGCCAGCGCACAAATTTGTGCAGCGTTTCCTTTTTGTTATGCAAACACACATGCATACATACAGACAATGTATTGTGTGTGAATGTGTGTGAGCATTAAATTGATTCATATCCATTGTTTAATATGCTTGGCGGCAACTTTGTGAGTCCCACTTGGCTTCTCATCCAACCATTCAACCATCCGACCATCCGTTTGTCCGTTCTTCCGTTTCTCCGATCGTCAATTCTTTGTTTGTGCCTACAATTCGGCAGTTGTACTTCCATAATTCGTCTTTAACGATGTATTTATGATTTGTGGACTAGCCTTACTATATAATGCGTATGATTAACTACGCACATACACGAACACACGCACACATTGAAAATTTATCGCACTTCCGATTTGAGTGCATTATCAGTCACTTTGCCGGATGAAGCACGTTTTCAGTTGTGGTCGGAATATTTGTGTATGTTAATGACCTGAAATGCATAGCTCAGCCATAAACAGCTAACTGCAGCTCTATTGTCTAAGTAAACTCCTAAAATAATTTATATATTCCCAGTCGACCCCACGCCGTCTGATAAACACACGCTGATACGACGGCAACGGTTACCTGTCCATAAACAATTGAAAGATAAGTTCCCAAATGCTAATCGAAAATAAATACAAAATACTCAAGCACTTGTTTATGTAGATAAATAATTAACAAGTGTGTCGCTTCAACTCTCTAAAATTTCATATCATCATTTCATGTTTATGGCCAATTGAGTATTGAGTGGGTGGTTCACCTGGCTGTTATCATATTTACCTGTTTTATTTACACATGGCAGAGCATAAATAAACAAATGTGCAAATGAGCAAACAATTCGATTTAACGACAAAATATGTATCTTGCCGTTTTTGATTGACTGTTCAGATTTTAAATAACATGCGTTGCATTTAAAATTTAAATTTAAAGCCATAAACTGAGTTCAAATAAATAAATACGTTTTAGTCAAGTGTCCGACCATAAGATACCCGTTACTTAATTTAAATATACTCTGAATAGATATATGAATATTAAACTCCAACATTGTTAGAAATATATTTAATACACTTAGGCGTTTTTAAAACCATTAAAACAATATTGATGGGATCAAACAGTAAAACATGAAAAAACAGTTCTATCTAGTATGCTGTGTGTGTGGTAGTAATTAATGAATTCTTTTTTTAACACTGTGATAATAATGGGCTTCATTTTAGTGTGTGCGCCAACTTTAGTTGATCTAGCTTTTATAGTCTAAGATATGTTTATGATATTAATATAATCATTATTTAAGTTATATTTTTTTTTTTATAAAAATAATGATTTCGGTCTAAGTTTTATAAAATTACTTAAAAATAATTATTATCAGTATCAAAAATAATAATAACCAGCGAAGAAAATTGTTAAAAATTACAATCATTACTATGTAATGTTTATAATATAACTTATAATATATAACTTATAATACACAGGGACCGTGTAAAAGTGTCATGTAAAAATCTTATAATATTTAATCACTGCGGACGGCAGTCCGCGATAGTGACGAAAGCAGCACGAAGGGTGCGAAGGCGACTAGCATATATACACAGGAAGAATGGAAAATTTGCTATGACTGTCCGATCAGGTCGAGTTATATACCGATCGCAAGGTATTAACTTAACTTACAAATGTGCATACTAAGACTTTTAGAAACTCACCTGGTTCGTGAGATAAACAGGTGTAAGTGGGAGGGGAAAAATTTAAATTATTGGAGCTAATGGGGCCGTTGGAGCCTTTTTGATTTTTATTTTAATTTTTTACTATTCTAATCAAAAATACGCGTCGAATGACACCTTGATCATCAAAATCCGATCACTGGTTCAGAAGATAATTAATTTTGAAATTTTTGGTGCCCTTCTCAAAACGAGATGAAAAGTCAGTCTGTCTGTTTGTCTGTTTGTTTGTTTGTTTGGATCAAATCGTAAATTTAGCTTAAAAGTTTGAATGAGGACTTATTCCCGATCAAAAATCTAGAAACGTTTGTTCTACGACTTTTTCGAAAAAAAGCTCGTTTAGCGGGAAATCGCTAAAAACCGTTAAAATTAAAACCCCTATAGCATCCGAACGATATGAGCTACAAACGTGATGTATGTATCGTTGGAAAGGTATTTAGGCAAACCTTCAAACTTTGTTCTAAAGTGCATAGGTAAAAATCAATAGGTCAAATAAGATATTTTGTCCCAGATTTTGGCGGTTTTTGAGAAAACGACGCTAACGATTTTTTTTAGCTTTCAATATGTTGTAGTGTGTAAAATTTCCCGTTTTTTGATATATGACACAAAATTTTACCGATGGGTTTGGAAGATATTACTTATTAACTGAATATACTTTTTACCTTTACACTACTGCATGTACATATGCAGTATGTTAATGTACATGTAAATCGCCAAAAGCCACAGCATCCAAACAATAGAAGCTACAGATGTGATCTATATATCGTTGGAAATGTATTTTGAAGGGCTTTAAGCCTAGCTGTAAACTTTTTTGCATAAAACACAGGTAAAAAGCTTCAGGTGAAATAAGGTTTTCCCCACATTTCGGCGATTTAAGAAAAATCTACGTTTCAAATAAGTTTTAAATACAGTTGAACTTTCCTAACTCGAACTTATCTAACTCAAATTTCTCTGTAACTCGAATTAAATGAGTGGCAGTAAAATTAATAATCTTAGGAAAAAGAACTCTATAACTCGAATATTTCCCTAACTCGAACCTTTTCTTTGGATAATGGTGATTCGAGTTAGGGAAGTTCGACTGTATGTTATTTGTTGTAGCAATTCAATTTCGCGTTTTTGACTATAACACATAGCTGTCAAATTTCGTTTGGGCAAGATATTATCTGTTAACTGAATATACCTTTTACCTTTACACTTCTGCATGTACATATGCAGTAGCATGCATACAGCAGCAGCAAAGTGTCATAGCAGCCAGAGTTTGAGAGTGCTACTAGCTTTTGCGCTTGGCATGTGTGTTTTAAGGGAACCAGTGTTGGCAGAATGTTTGTTTTAGCTTGTACCAAAAAATAAACAAAGTTGATAGAATGAAATTTCAAAAAAACTCTGATATCTTATTCAAAAATTTCTGATATCTTATAAAAAAAACCTCTTTACGAGGTAAAAGTCTAGTGACGAAACCAGTTATATGCCCCAAAATTTCTGATATCCAATTTTGTGACGAATAATATTAAGTTTGACATAAAAATTATTTAAAAAAAAATTTTTGCATTTGGCACTGCGCAAAACATTGAGTTTTATTTGGTATGAAGAATTGAGACATTTTGGCGACATGTGCCGAGTGCCAAAATTTTTTTTAAAATAATTTTCATGTCAAACTTAATATTATTCGTCACAAAATTGGATATCAGAAATTTTGGGGCATATAACTGTTTTCGTCACTAGACTTTTACCTCGTAAAGAGGTTTTTTTTATAAGATAAGTGATGAACACGCGAATATGCCAAATAGATATACCCCTTTTGTATAGGGTATAGCAATGCATATTGCATGTTTCAACATCTTGGTAACACGTTCTCATAAAAGTTGGCACAAGTGTTTAACTTTGTGTGTGTGTGTGTGTATCTATGAGTATGGAAATATGATGTCAGCTGCAATAATGAAAAGCTGCTCGTCAAATGGAGAACGTAGAATGATGAGCGAGAACTTTATAATAATGGCCAATCTCCAGGAGAGAGAATAACTCACAACTGGTTCAAAAAGTATTGCGTTTTTAGTTTCCAACTCTATTATTTAGTATAATGACATGTGATTGACATTGAGGCCACGTTTCCTGCATTGGGAAATGTATCTGTGATTTAAATAAGAGAACTCAGCCAGCACATGTTAGCTTTTAAATGTATGCTCTTTATTATCAATATTTAAGTACTTGTATGTAATAGTTGCTTAGTGAAATATTAAAAGAGTTTTCCAGTAATTTCAACATATTTTCCACCTTATTACATTTAAAACTCTCTCCAAGGGTCTTTTTATTATTAAGACTCGGCTTGACCCATTTTCCAGTTCCCCATGCAACCGACGACCCTTCCTACATCACATTACATTGTGCGGAACAAAGCAATTAATTAATTAAATTCTTGAACACCAAGCGCGCCTTTGGGGTCAAGTGTGAAGATTCTCCTTTGTGGTTTGTCGCTCCCATTGGTATTCCCTTGTCACAGCAATTTTCATGCCCTTACAAAAGTATGATATAGTTACAGTTTTATACAACTTTTGTAATTACTATTCTAGTTAATAATTTAAAATTTTTAAATAGTTGGTAAATTAGACTCTCTATGGTGACTGCTTTAAGCTGTGATGAATTTCCATTCTAGAAAAGTAATAAATTTAATTAAGTAAGGACTTAGACACAATATCAGTTACTGTAATGTTGCTTAGTAAGAGCATAATTCAAAATATTAATATTATAAAAGTAACAGCATTAGGTAAGGTTAGTTCGTTCTTATTTTAATCCATTTGATGATGTTGCGGCAAATGGGAACAGAAAGCCTTTTACTGTTTGCACTATTTCACACATACTTACTCTACGTAAGTAAGTATGTTAATCCTTATGTTCAGACATTCTTCCTTGTGAGTATATGTATGTAATCATGGTGTTCTCTTGCCTTAGTAGAATGCAGTTTATAGCGCACTCGTTGCGCTAATGCAGCATATCTTTTATTTAATTTAAAATTATTTTCTGACTGCCGTCTGTTTCACAATGCTTTTGTTTTTTTTCTGCTTTTTTTCTGCTCTGGCATCCACTTGGCTTAACGACTTTTTTATTTTAATACGTTTGTTGACATTGTGGACTTGTTGGACTGTCTCTCAGAGCTTCTTTCTTTCATTTCTCATTGCTGTGCCTTTGAGGCTGTCTCTTTTTTTTACAACTGTGAAACTGTGAAGAGGCATTTGTATTTAAGTTGGAAGTACTTCATCAAAAACAACGCAATTAAAAGGGCAACGTAATTATCTTTTGCCACTTCCTGTCCCTTTTTGCAGATGCCCTGGCGCCAATTGCACAACTATTTCATGGAATAGAAAATTATTAAATTTCTGCCTATTTTCTTAAACTGCTTAAAAATGCTCATTAGAATTACGCTCATGCTTGACGCCGGATGGATGTGGGTGGGTGATGATGGGATGGGATGGGTTTAGGTTTAAGTTGAATTGTAGATGTGAATGTGAATGTGGAATATATATTGTTGGGGCTGTGGACGTAGGATGTGGCAGGGCGTTGGTTGCCAGCTTGCTTGCCAAGTCGACGCCTGCCTAATGTGACTGACCTAAATAGTGGGACGACGGTTGTCGCTTTGCCACTCCAACTGCCTGTCATCCTACCTATCTCTACTCTCCTCTTCTCACCCGTCTCTCCGCATGTGTGCGCTCATTTGTTTGAGTGTTTGGGCTGAGCCAGTTAAAGTGCCAGCAAAGCCCCTTCAAAATCCCCACTCCAGTGTCATTTAAATTATGAAATTTTAGCTATTTAACAGCTTGGAATCCATTTAAATCAGCAGCAACTTTGGCTGCTTTAGAAAAGTTGCGACTTGTTGAAGAAACAGCAACAGCAACAGTAGCAACAACAACATCAAAAACAGGAAGCAGTTTGCCCATTTTCATCGCAGTGAAGCATTTCATTTGACAGACAGTCAGACATACACATATATACACACATATACATATACTTACTTTATATATTTCCCCATCCAGAGTCGTCTCTGCTCCACGTTGTCGGTTGTCTGGCTCTGCGTTTTATTAGCTCCTTTCGTTGATATGCTCATGCCGTGCTCGCTCGTTTGTCTTTCAGCACAACGCACACACACCCTACACACACCTACACCCCCCTTCTCCCTCTCCGCCTACTCTCTGCTGCCCTACAACGTTGTCTCTCGGCGCCGTACGGACTCCAGTGCGTGCCTTGCATTTGTAATTGGCAGCCGCATTGCGGATTTATATACTTCTACTTATCAGCAGCTTCCCTGAGCTGAAGCTGAAGCTGAAGTTGAAGTTGATTCTTCAGTTTCAACTTCAGCTGCAGCTCTTTATTGTCTCCATTGCTTGAGTTGCAAGTGTTCAATTGCGGTTGTGCCCAAGTGCCGTCTCCTCCTCCTCCGCCCGAGTGTGCACTCTCCTCGCCCCCTCTCTGTATTTTGTTTCCAAAGCCATTTGCCTATTTATAGTTGAAGTATTTATTGTTGTTGTGCCACTCGTGGCATGCTCAAGTGGCCACTCAAGGGGAGGCACTTTAATTGCGACCAGGCGGCGTCTTCCCAATCCTTCTCCTACCAATGTCATGGCCAAAGTGCAACTGGTTAACTTATGGAACATCTTTTGCTTTCAGCCATCCACAATTGGCATGGCGATGTCCGATTTGGATTGCCACTGGACGTCGGCGATTCGGTGGATATTGTGGAGGAGTGCAAGTATTGGTATCGCGGCTCCTGTCCGCGCAAATCTCGAGCCGTTGGCCTCTTCCCCAAAACCTACATACACATCAAGGATCTGTCCAAAATTGATCCTGTGGTCGCCGAGTGTACACAAGTATTGCGAGAATGGTCTGAGATCTGGAAGCGACTCTATGTGGTAAGTATAACTAGAATCTAAGTCATAAATTAAGTATGATTACAATTCATTTTTAAAGGATCGTGAGGCGTACAAATTCCAAACGCTGCGCAAAGTTATGTTTTCCATATTGGAGAGTCGTCGGGAATTACTGAGCGCCACAATGACACAGGATCAGACGCTCGAGCTGCAAATGGTTGTGGTATCGAAAATCGATTGGGGTAATCGGTAAGTCATAGACCTTTTTATCACACAGGAAATGCCAATAACAAATTACAGTTATTTATACAAATGTACATATGGTCTGTACACAATTCAATCTATTCTACTGTACTCAAAAGTTGAGTATATATGGGGTCATAAAATATATATTTCTTATTTTAACATTTTCTACTTCAAAGTTATGATCAGCTTAGGGTTTATATAACCTTGGGAAACCCAAATACATTTTTCGTTTGCCCTTAGAATTTCCGTTCTGTTGAAAGATTGTTTTTCTCTGTTGTTCATAAATACAATTGTTTGAATAGAAGTTACAACCATAATTCACATAGTAACATAACATGTATTTAATCATTATCAAATTTGTATTCATTCTCCCATGAAATAATATTAAAGTTCGACTCGTTTTACTCGTATTTCGTATTTATTACAATTTAAAACTTAGATAGTTTGTTTTCTTTTTATATAAAATGTGTTCTTTTCTAGCAATAATCACAATAATTTTGTTATAAACAAAATTGCTTAAAATTACATACATTTGTATACTAAACTTTAAGACAAAAATAGCGAGAGCATATATGTATACTCATGATCATTCATATAATTCGATTACTTTACTACAGTTAGATGTCAGCATGTCTCTCTGTCTGTATATATTACTATATGTATGTTGCAGTTGTTATCAAGATCAACGTATCGTGAGCTTGCGTGACATTCGTGATAATCGTGATTCACGCAACGCCTCAAAGAGCAAACTATATAGATATCTAAGTGGTAAACTAAATTGTATATTTAAATGGCGCATCATTGTTAACGTTACTACAAATATTAGTTGTATTATGTAGTTATGTATAAGCATATCGGATAATTTATATCTTCCACATTCACAATCCAACCTACAAATTGCACGGTCTGCCTGTGTCTCTTCTCACTCTATTTTACTCTCTCTATCTCTCTTGTTCTTTCTATCTCTCACTTTCACTGACTGTCTTTTATGTGTGTGTGTTCATGTCTTATATCTTTTGCGTAGGACCAAAAGTTAACAAATTTGCTTTAAATATGAGAAAAATTTTGCTAAAGAATTTTATGCTGATGTTTTTCGAAATTCAAATTCAAGTTTCGCTTAAAAACAGTCTTAGATATGATTAGTGTGTACATACATAAGATAAATAGAAAGCCTAGAACGCTGCTAAAAAAACATCTACAAAAACATCCATCTAAATCTGGTCACATGTCTCTGTATACAAATATTATTGAGAAATCATTGAAATCATTGAATTAGCGCCACATTTTGTATTGGGGCCTATGTCTCGGTCTCCTTGCCGCCGAATCCTTCAACAGGTGGATAAATCGGGTGGCTAATGGGATTCATTTCCAGCGTCGATGGGGCGGAGGGTGTGCGGGAGGCACCCATTTTGCCACAAAGTTGTTGCAACATATCGCTGTAGGACCGTGTGCTCAGATTCTGGCTAAGGAAGTGCAAAATCAAAAAGTCACCAATCTGCAAGATAAGAAACATAATTTGAATATATTCATAAAATGTATAAAATCTATTTGCAAATGAAACTACCTCCAAACGTCGAACCAAGTCAGCGATTTCCTTGCGCTGACCGGAGCGATAAGAGCGCTTGATGATGGTCTCGCGAGTGGTGGGCATCATGATCACCACCAGGGAATAGAGCACAGCCACGCCCGAAATCGTGGCCAATATGATGAACCAGAACCTGTGCAACAAGTTTAAATATTTAGTGATCGTATACTCTACAAATATCAACCAATCTATGATAATTACCACAGAAATATGTAGATCTTCTCATTGAGAATGTTGAGAGCGAGCACACAGAGAGTATCGTGCTTTTGTACGCTGCCACTGGGACCATATTTGTGGAACGTGCACTTGGTTAGTCGGGGGAAGACTTCAATCATTGGATCGTAGCGCATGTCCTGATCCATATTCGAGAACTTGAGTACCTCAGTACCATAGGACATAAAAGCACCGCCCAGAAACTTATCCACCATAAAGATATTGATAATCACATTGATAAAGTTGAGCAGCTCGCAGAAGAAATACGCAAATGAGTAACCGTTGTGCGAGTTGAGACTGTCCATAAAGTATTTGATGATGCGATCCTGCCGATCCTTGCGATAGTCCTCGGGCACAGTGACCATGCCGCGCAGACCGTCGGTAATCATGCGAATTTTACCATCCTCCAGATTCTTCCAGATCCAATGCGGCACATAGAACATTAGTCCCTAACAAAATAAAGTAGAAGGAAGTGAGTTTAAACTTGATTTATGGTTTATGACAGGCTTCAAGCTCACCTGGAAGAACAGCACAAAGGGCACCCACTGATAGTAGCTGTGATAACGTTTTTCGTGACCATATTCATTCATTACTCCCGGTGCTGCGACATCTGTTCCAGTATGTTTATGCTGTTGTCCGGGTATCGTGAAGGTATATGATATCCAGCAGAATGTGTTGATCACGTGCATCGGTATAGAGCCATCGTTGATACAGCTTATCGGATCACCTATAAGGATTTAAAGTACAAACAATTTATTTAGATATACATACAGAAAATAAGATAAATTATAATAAAATAAATTTATATAAATTATTTCTATTTAAGGAAATCTTTAGTAATATCACTATGATATTTTATGTTGTCGAAATTAGTTAAGACATTTTGAGTAGATTCTACTTTTTAGTATGACATTTATTTTGTGGACTACAGATATATAAAATATTTGCACAATTTTTGCAATGTAAAAAGACTTGACCCCAAGTCTGAAGATTAGTTTAAATCAAA
This sequence comes from Drosophila quinaria, assembly GCA_035047525.1. Taxonomy (NCBI): domain Eukaryota; kingdom Metazoa; phylum Arthropoda; class Insecta; order Diptera; family Drosophilidae; genus Drosophila; species Drosophila quinaria. The sequence goes on along the minus strand of JAWNPO010000384.1, from coordinate 3,362,319 downwards.
TGCACGCGCTCTTCTCGAATGGGTTGAGTGCAGTTAAATGTCGTTCATCATCAACGTTAAGTGGCATTAAGGCAATCTCAATCTGTGGAGATGGATGAACATACTATTGTCTTCCTAGCTGCGTCTATTGTGGGCGCGTCAACATTTTGGGTGTGCCGCAAAAGCAAAACTTCAGCTTGACTGTATGTTCACTCGTTCTCGCTCTCCTTCTCTCTCTCTCACTCTCTCTCTGTTGTTCAAACAAGTGGCTTTGTAGTGGAGTTTGGGAAGGGAAGTTTCCTAGAACTCAATTGTCAATATTTATACAAGACTGTATACTTTTTAGAGCGATTCTTTAATGCACAAACATTGAGGCATTGTGCTTTTGCCCATAAAATTAACTTTCCAAGTGGTCTTGATGCTTAGTCTTATCGTGACTCCAATAGTTGCCACAAAAGCTGGTTTTTTTTTTGTTTTTGGCCATTTTTAACTGAACAGCAGTCAAGACACGCACTGTCAGCTGTGGTTTACTCATGACTCATGCGTTTTTTCAACTGAAATCTGATGAATGTGTCTCAGATTGTGATTGTGATTGAATTTTGAATTGAGAAAGCGCAAATCGGTTTCGAAATTCACATTGTTGCAACTGTTTGTTTGTAATTTATGCTGCTTTAGCATATTTGTTAGCGAGTATATAAATATTTGTATAGATAAAAGTGCATTCATGGCTTATTCATTTGCATTGACTGCACTAATTTCACACGTCTCGAATTCGAGTTTGAGTTTCAGTTTGAGTTTGAGTTGAAGTCGTGCTTAGCTAAATAGGTGTTAAGTACTTGTATTATTTACTTACCAATCAGATTGTTAGCGGTTAAGATAATGCAACAGGTGAACAAAATGGCTGTCGTAATCCTGTAATGGCATCGGAATACCATGTTATCGATAACAGCCTTGTCCAGCAGATATCGAATCTTGACGAAGGTGGACACAGCCGAGACCATGCCAAAGACCGCCATGTTTGTTGTGCTTTTTGTTGTTGATGTTTCGAGGTTTGCAACTAGCTAAACTAACTGTAATTGATAATAAGAGAGAGAGAGAGAGAGAGAGAGGGAGGGAAATATTAAGTACATGATTATGCAATTAAAAAATGTCAGACTGCGTATGTGATGTAATGTGTGTACAGTGAAACTCTGCTATGACAAACAAATAGTTACTTAATTGTGTATAAGCAGTTGAACTTCCATAACTCGAATTTCTCAGTAAAATAAATAAACCTAAAAAAAACAAACTCCATAAATCGAATATCTCCATAACTCGAACCTTTTCTTTGGTTAATGGTGATTCGAGTTAGGGAAGTTTGACTGTATTTGAATTATTCCGTTTGCGTGCACTATAGAGAAGCTCGACTGTATGTGTGTTTCGTTATCTGGGACAACACACAAGACGTGACATATTTCTAATGACGAGCAAACTACACATTTCCGTTCTTATCAAGGCACAAGCCGCACTTACAATTAAGTAAGTGCTGGTACCGAAACTCAGAGTTCTCTCCGAGTTATGAGAAATATAGTAGAATCTGTCGCTGTCATTTGTCTTTCGTCTACAATCTAATCTAATCTTTGTATTTGTACACACACTCACACATAGGTTGAATGGCCTCAGAGTCCACTCTTGAGTCTTGGCTTTAAGACCAGAACCGGTAAATGAGCTAAAGCTTTGTCAACCCACGCATAAATTTCACTTTGCTGATGTTCCCTAGGGCCACATACATATATACATATGTAATGTATACGGGTCTACAATATTTATGTATATTTTTCAATGGTGTACACTTGAAAGTCAAAGCTTTTGTCGTCCTCCATTCGAATATATACAATTTATGTACATACGAACGTCTCGAATTCGAATTCGATCAGAAGATTGAGATCAGGTTCTGTTTGGCTGGGCTTTGTTTTCTTTTCGGTGGGACTTTGCCATGAAATTCTTTGGCGCTTTTGTTTATATGCAAATTTGTCATGTTTGTTGCTGTTGCTTTAATTTCGAATGTGTGTATTTCATTTCGGCACAGCATCGTCTATATGTATATAAATCTTAAAACACACGCACGCACACACACACACACACATGTACAAACGCTAACGCACGCGCACACACACTAATAACTAGAGTCATCTCTGTCGCACTCGCTGCAATTAAAGTCAAAATGTGTCTGCATCTGCGCAGCGGCAGCGACAGCGACAGCGGCAGCTACTCCTTTTTCCAAAATGCAGCAGCTTCTGCCTTCAGCGTAGTGCATTGAAAGTTACACAAAATGTTTTATGCCCTGCACACAGACATACACACACGCACACATACTTAGATACAGCCGCAGCTCAAACAGATACCAAAGAGCGAGAGAGTGTGTGAGTGAGTGAGTGAACAAGAGAGCGAGAGCAGCACTTCACTTCATTTCAACTTCAATTCTTTGGGTTCGCTTCGACTGCGACTGATTTTTTCTTTTTCAATAAATTTTTCGAAAAAACTGGTTTTAAGGTATTTTCTTTTTTTTGTTCAACTCAAGAGAGCAGAGCCCCAAATGGTACGGGTCGGGAACTGTGTTGCCACTGTTGCGCTTTGCTGCCGTTTTTCTCCGTTTCTTGCTACCAAGATTAGCAACTTGGCTGCAGCATTGGTTGTGTACCTTCCCGCCTCCCCCGCATCCTCTCTCTCTCGCTCCCTCACTTTTAAGTGATTCTTTTGCTCCTGCCAATTTGGTATTTCGCATATAAATTTATAGCCACTTTGACACTTTGAAAACTCGTTTTATTTTAGTTACTGCTTGAGTTGCGGCTCATTAATTTTCTGGCTGGGTGTCAGATAGCATTTAAACATTTTATTTTTATTGAGTCGTACACTTTTTTTTGCAAATTTTGTTTGGTTTGTTCAAGATTTCTATAACACACACGCTCATAACACAAAAACACACACACACGTAAGACTCAGCTGTAGTTGTAGTTGCATTTGTATCTGTATCTAAAAATGTGTGTGTGAATGTGTCTGTTTTTAGCAGCATACAACTGCAGATTGTTTGCTGTGATTACCGTTTTCTAAAACAGTGCAGCTGCGCTCAGCGGCTTTCAAAAACCTACTGATTCTGACGTGAGTCGCAGTCGAGCTTGGCCACTGACTATTCACGCTATTCACACTCACACACACATGCACACAGATACGCTCTCAGCCACACATGTATGACTCTCTCTCTCTCTCCATCTCTCGCTCTCTGACAGTCTGTTTGCCTCTCTGGGAACCAGTTGGATGATCGCAATCGCAACTGGTTCCGACTCACGACTTGAAATTACGCTCAGATTGCATTTATTGGGTTTGTTTGGCCTGTGCTGTTTGTTACCTAGCGAATGTTACCTGGGCGCAGTCCTAACCTTGCCACCTACAGGTAGACCACTCGCATGCCATTAGAGAGCAGGCAAATGTTGATTTACTTGCTTAACCCCAGACCATGACAACATACTCGTATGTATCTGGATCAGAAATAATCTTTTGTTTGGTCGCTACACATTGTCAGCGCATTCATTGCATTGGAAATTTATTACTTCATAAGAAACTTGCTGTTGCTTCTGGAGCTGGAATCGTATACAACTCCATTGGGACTTTATGTTGAGTTCCGACATGGCATTTGAAGTTCTTATGACATGTTGACCCTGTCGCAAGATCGCAATATAAAATTTAAAATATTCAAAAATTTCAATTTAGGGGACACCCGGGTTTGAACCGGGGACCTCTCGATCTGCAGTCGAATAATAATAATAACAATAAACTACTAAAAGTTATGTCATTCAATTAAAATTAGTATACATACACATAACTCTGTAAAAGACAAGATAATAAGACATAAATATTTAATTTTATAGTAATAAAGAATTTTTACAGTACGTATTGCATTTCCACAGTTGTATCAAAACTTGTACGTTTCTTATTCATTGGTACATTGAGTCCGTTTCACAGATTGGATTTGCGTCACTAATTTTATCCTAAGATACTTTTTTAAAAACTTGAAACCTTCATAGCTTTGATTTTCAATTTGAGTATTCATCAAAATTGTATTTATTTTTATTTTCAACACTGACCATATTTTTTATACTTACCCCTTGAATATTTTTTTTAAAAACATTAAACTTTCATAGCTTTTATCAAAACTTAACCGAGATCCTTGCGAAATGTCAATTTTTTCACTGTTTGTCCTCCTTTAAAATTTTCATTGCTTTGTAACATTTTATGACTCTATAATTATACGCAAATTTCAATATTATTTCTTACACTCATTTTTTTTTTAACAATGTGGCTGTGAGTTGCGAGTTGCAAGTGGAGCGCGAATTGCCGTCTGAAGTGGCTTAAACCAAGTGGGTCCAAGCGACGTTGCTTTTCAGGGTTAAAGTGTGTCGCTGGGTTGTCGATTGTTGCACCGACCAGAATACACACACACACACAACACACGCACACACATTCGCTCATAGATCAATTTGCATGCAGAGAACTTGTGAAGTCGTCTAGAGAATGCAACGTTAAGTTGTTGCCAGGCGTGTGCGCCCAGAACTGCCTTCATCTTCTCCTGCCGATGCTCCATCTTCATCTTGAAGACCGACTCCAACTCCTGTTGCAACTCGTTGTCTAGATGACTCAGCCGGTTAGTTTGGCTGCCAACTCTTTGGTTGTGGTGGCATAATGAAATGGCATTTCGAAATGGCTGCTGCTGTTGCTGCTGCTACATGTCCTGCTCTTTTATTGTTGTTGTTGTTCTTGTTGTTTGTTTATTGTCTGTGGCTGAGATTGTTTCTGTTTCTCCGGCTTCGTCGGTCTGTCAGTTCGGGTTTCTATACACGAAGTCGCTTGAAATGTATCTCGCAGCTACACCTTTTATAAAGACATTAAATACAAGATATATGGCATGTGTGATTGTGATAAAAATGTATCTGTTGCCTCTGCCTCGACCTGCAGATACAGATACAATACCTTCGACGTGTTGTCGTTGTCGTTGCCGTTGCTGCTTGTGGTTGACAGCCACAAACAGCAACAACCTCAACCATCGCTGCTTATCGATGTGTAAATAATTAATTTTTGTTTTTGTTCTTTGTCGTCTCCGTTTGGGTCGTCGAGCTGTATCGTATCTTCTATCGCATCTTTATAGATTTTCAACACTTTAAATTGGAAGTTTAACCAAAAATTTGTGAATTTCGTCAGATAAAATTATAAATCATGCTGTCACACACACACATTCACACAAATAAACTTTTTGTGTGCTGAGCGCGTTTTCACCTGTTGAGCTCGGTCCGGGACTTAATTAAAAACGATTTAAAGGGTTCATTACGAGCATTGCTACCGTGTGTATATTTATGTATGTACATATGTATAGTATTGTGTGTTGTGGCAACAGTGGGCAGCCGGCTGGCCACAAGCGACGGCATCCGCGACGCACGCGCGGTCTTCTCATATTCGTATTCGTATCCATGAGATACATTTTGTGGCGCAGGCATTTCTTTTGGTCACGTCAACTCCAACCAGCTCCCAGTTGCCCAGTTTAAGGCGTAACAGAGGTGGCTTAAAACGCACACACACACAACTGCTCACATACATGCTTACACACACATACACACTCACACACATAGAGAGACATCCGAAGAGTGTTCGCTCAGCTCTGAGTTTGTCTGCTCTTGACCAGTTCCAGTTCCAAAATGGATTCTCCCGCAGCTCTCTCACTCTTAAATTCAGCAAAAACTCTCTCGCTCTCACTCTCTTTTTTATGCTCTCTCTCTCACGACAACAATATGAGGAACGACAAAGCCGTTTAGGCCTCGTTAACAACAAAACGGCTTCTTGAGCTGCTCTGGCCAACGCGTTCCCAGAGACTCATAAGACGCTAGCCACATGTGCTATCTCGCTCGCTCCTACTTCAAGCAGTTGCCATCTCGCTCACTGCGTAAGTCAGGTAGAAAAACTCAAGCGTAGCCGAGGTAGCAACATCGACGGCAACGACGACGACGACCCGACGTCGGCAACATATTGCTGATGACGTTGGATCGCTCGGTGCCAGGTTAACTCTGGTCGTATGCGCCACCGGAATGCCGTGAACTCATTACCTTACCTGTGCGCTTGAGCTTGGGCTTCAATACTCACTTGCCAGTGCCTTTGTCTCTCTATCTCTGTCTCTGCCTCAGTGTCTGTGTCTCTGCCTATGCCTCGTTGGCTGGTAAAAAGGTAAAAAGATCAGGCGAAAGACTGGCAGCAACATTGTAAGCCAAATTTATGCGTCACTTCTTGCGGATCCATTGGCATTACGAGAACTTTAACGTTCTTTATCGCAATACCAATTTCCCTGTTTTTTTTTTATAAAAAGTTTTTTAATAACGCTAAAGGGGCATTAAAAATTACCATTATTTTTTAGATAATCCAAATTGGAATGCTCTACGCTTTTTATTAATGGTAGATTCGAAATCCTCAGTCGCCCGCATAATTAATTCAAATCACATTAATTTCTTAATGCGACATAAAATCTAAATGGATTTTTAACAATATAGCAGTTCTTTGGAATTTAAAAGATTTTAATTCAGATACACTACATTTATAATTTGGAAAAAAATACTTTTTGACTTCGGCTCATATTTAATAAGAGATCTTTATGACATTTAAATGCGATGTACAATCTAAAGTGGTACTTAAAAAAATTACACATCTTAGGAATTTAAAGATCTTAATTTAAATACACTATTTTTATTGAAGATATAGTTTGGAAAAGATAACTTCTTGAGATAAATGAATATGACTTTTAAATGCGATGCATAATTTAAATTTCATTTATACAATTTGAGCAGATCTTATTAAAATTGATTTATATATTTTTAAAAATAATGAGTTTGTGCTATCTATAGATTTAATTGTATAATTGCTCCCTTGAAGTGCTTTGTGAATCTTAAAATAAAAACACTTATTAATTTTAAGTACCCTAAATAGAAAAACTGTCTCAGAGCATTTCAATTAAATATTTAGTGGGGATGATAATATTTTGGTAGTAAGAATTCCAATTCAAATTTTAGTAGACAAGAACATTTCAATAAAATTAAGATGTGCTGATTGAATTAATTAATTATTGAGGTTTAGCTACATTTATATATGTATATATATTGATCATATAAAATATTTTCAAAGGTTTATTATTTTCAACTTTATAACCAGATTGGGACTACACTTGAACAATGTTGTATGGGTATAGAAAGATTCCCTTGCTTCAGTTCAGGTTTTATTGCCTTTCTACGCAATGTCTGGTGTGTTTTATTTTTGGTAAACCAGTGTGATTAATGATGTTCCCGAGTCGGAGTCGCATGGCGCTGAGTGAGTGAGCAAATTGAATGAAAGATGTTGGCGCACCACTTGAGACTCCACTCCATATCCACATCCACATTCACATCCATCGCGGCAATTAATAACGAATGCGTCAAGTTCATTTAAGCTCTGATAGTTTCCCAAACAAACGCAGCTGGTTTGCATAGGTATAAAAGTATTCCCTGCATTCCCTTTGAGAGTCGATTCATTTCTATATTGCAACTTTGTACGTGACTAAGTGACCAAGTTATTTTAGCTGTTCTCCGATTTATAGTTTCAGCTTATCAGTAATTAGTCAGAATGCGATCTTTGATCCTCAATCTTTAATCGACAATCTTTGCAGCAAACTGGGCCTCGATCTGGTGCCACGCGTGGGTCCCTTGGCCGTGGATCCACATGGCATTGGCATTGTGAAGCTCTACAATGTGCACGTGAGCAGTGCCGACAATGCCAAGGCCTCCTCGGTAAGCAGCAAACGGCGAAGATCCTCAAACAAAGGCGATCTCTTAACTATTTGCATTCTTAGAGTCGTGGTACCCTGCGACGGAAGACACAGCGCAAGATCCTAAGTCATCATTTGTACTTTTGCATGAGGGACTTTGGACATCGGATTGGAGGCGATGATGCCGAGGTCTATTTCTTTCTCTACGACGGCAGAAGCATGCGCCCGCTGTCGGAGCGGTTTCTGGTCAAAATCTCCAAGGATGGTTTCTCCAACTACATCGAGAAGTTGCACAGCAATTGCTCCGTCTTCACGGATCTTGGTAGATGCCACTTCTTAAGTCCACAAGCTGTCCGACTTATTCCCAATTATTCCCTTTTGTTACAGGTGCCGCTGATCTCAACGAGGAACTGCATCTGGTGGCCGTTGTTATGCGCGTGGGCAAAATCATACAATCGGATTCGATCAAGAAGATCGAGAAGAACAGCTCATCCAATGCCAGTGGCGCCACCTATCGGCGACCCTTTGGCGTGGGCGTCCTCTCGCTGGGCGACATCTGCCAGATGGACAGCAGCCTGGAGCAGCAGTCGTCGGAGGAGCGCGAGTATAGCTTCAAGCTGTACCAGAGCGAGGAGAAGGACTTTCATCTGTTGCCCGAGCTGATCATCAAGAAGTCCAGTGGCAAATTCTCGCCCATTCAGCCGGGTAATCAGAGTACTCAAGGAATTGTGGTTTCCTTGAAGTTGCTGCACGGTGGACTGGGCCAGGCGCGTCAGGAGCAGCCGCTGCTCTTCCAGGGCACAACCATTACACGCAAAATGGGTTTCCCCGATGTCATCATGCCCGGCGATGTACGCAACGATCTCTTCTTGACTTTGGAACGCGGTGAATTCGAGCGCGGCGGCAAGAATACAGGCAAGAACATTCTGATCACCGTTGTGGTGCTCGATGTGGCGGGCAACGTGCTCAGCGACTGTTTGTGGGGTGCCTCCGGCATGGATGCACTGCCCCAATACCGCTCCATGATCCTCTATCATCAGAACGCGCCCAGCTGGAATGAAATGCTGCGGCTGAGCGTGCCCATCGATAAGTTTGCCACCGCCCATGTTCGCTTCGAGTTCCGACATTGCTCGACCCGGGAGAAGTCGGAGCCGAAGCTGTTTGCATTCAGCTTTGCCCGGCTGATGGACACCAGTGGCGCCACTCTGGGCGATGGCCAGCATGAGCTGTATGTCTACAAGTGCGAGGATCCTGCCAAGCTGCAGGCGGCCAGTTACTTGAGGCTGCAGTGCCGACCCAGAGATGCGCAGGCCAAGATGCAGGATTGCAGCGGATGCTTCAGTCGCAGCTCCAAGGAGGTGTTTGTGCTCCGATCGCTGCTCTGCTCCACGAAATTTACACAGAACGCGGATCTGTTGTCGCTGCTGCAGTGGCGGGCACATCCCGAGACCATCCAGGACTCGCTGACGGGCGTGCTCAGGCTGAACGACGAGGAGCTGGTCAAGTTCCTGCAGGATGTGCTGGACGCCCTGTTTGCCATGTTCTCCAACGAGGAGGGCAACAGCACACAGTACTCGGGCCTCGTCTTCCACGTCCTGGTGAGCATCTTCAGTCTGCTGCAGAGCAACAAGTTCCAGCACTTCCGGCCCGTGATGAACGAGTACATTGAGAATCATTTCGCCGCTGCTCTGGTCTACAAGGGTCTCATCACATCCGTCGAGCACATGGCCGTCTTCATGACCAAGGCCGAGCATCCGGATCCCTTTCAAAAGTGCTTCGGCTCCTTGGAGTACATCTTCAAGCTGTTGATTCAGTCGCGTCGTCTATTCGCACGTGCCACTGGAGGGCAGTACGAAGACTCCTTCCGTCGGGATCTGCACTCGCTCTTCACCGCCTTGAATGGCATGTTGGCAGTTCCGTCGTATGATGTCATCATTCCCACCCAAGAGGCGCTCCTGAACTCAACGGGCGTTGTGCTGGAACAGCTCAAGGATACACTGCCGGCACCAGAGCTGGGAATGCTGGCTCGCAATATGCTGGATGCCATACCACGCGGTGCACCCAATCGTCTCATACAGGCCAAGTTGCAGGCAGTCAAGGATCTGGTTTCGGGAGAACTCTTTCACGAGGATGGTGAGCATTTAATTAGATATTTATTTAATGCAGACAAATGCTCCAAGTGATCTCTATAAAAACATTTATAGCATTACCCATTTTTATTCTCATCACTTAAAAAACAAGTAAAACGGATAAATTGCATTCGTTGCAATTTATGTAACAGGGAGAAGACTTGTGGCGCACATTGCACATTCCGCTTTCCGTCAACTTTCGTTGCAGGCAAAATCAAAAACAATTACATTGCACGGAATGTACTTTATTGTTGTCTTCTGGTTTGGTGTGCACTGCAAAAGAAAAACTGATTTTCGGAAGTAATGGCTGCTTTAATAAACAATATTTTAAACTTATTTAAATAAGTAACGGGTATACTGTAGTCTTTCCCACTTGTCTTTGCTAGGGTCATGAATTATTCATAAATATAGCAGTTTGAGTTTTGTCTGCCCACCATATCATTTGGTGATTGAACATCCTTACTGTTACTGTTTTTGATGCCCTGACTCTTCCCGATTCTCCTCTTACAGATTCTCGCACCGTTGTCCTGTCGGTGGCCTGCAAGCATCTGCGCATGCATCTGAGTCGCCGCGACGAGCTGCGTCTCTGTGCCGAGATTCTCTCGGAGATTCTCACCCAGCTGTACGAGTTGCAGCGAGAGCAGCGCGACAAGGTGACCAACACGCTGCAGCACGATCTGGACTCGCTGTGCAAAAATATCCTGGGCATATTGATACGGACCATCAGCATTATCATGGAGGGCTCGAATGCGGTGCTGCCACAGTTGGTGGCGTGTCTGCTGGGACTGTTGCAGCTGCTCGACGAGACGCACTACAAACGCTTCTGGGACGAGCTGACGCCCAACAAGGATCCTCGAGACATCAAGGACTTCCTCAGCAAGTCCTTGCTGGTGTACGAGGAGCTGCTGACTCAGGATTGGCTCGTCTATCCCAATGACTGGCTGGTCATGAAGCTGGCCGCCAACGATGTGCTCCGCAAGTCCCTCGAGGAGTTTGCCAAGCCCCTCGTCTATCGTTTCCTTGGTCCGCAGGCCTTCGACTCGCAGCTGTGGTGGAGCTACTTCAGTCTGGCGGTCACATTTCTCACCCAACCCTCGCTCCAGCTGGAACAGTACAGGGAGCCCAAGCGGCTGAAGATACTGCACTCCCATGGCGACATGCGTGTCCTGATGGGCTTCCAAATACTCAGCATGTGGTCGCAGTTGGGCGAGCAGAAACTGCACTTCATACCCTCGATGGTGGGTCCGTTCCTGGAGGTGACTCTGGTGCCGGAGCCGGCACTGCGCAAGGCCACACTCTCCGTCTTCTACGACATGATGCAGTGCGAACAGGTGAGTGATCCTATGGTATTAAAATGTGAATTCTCTAAGAGATTGTCATCTCTATCCACAGGCCGCACGTGGATCCTTTAGGCTGGTGGAGAGCGAGCTCATTGACAAGCTGGATCTGTTGATCAGTGAGAACAAGGGCGACGATGAATATCGGGAACTTTTCAGCACCATGTAAGTATCTTTAAAGCATATCTCTAAGATATGTATATATGTATATGTATGTATGTATGTATGTTCAAATGTATATATATAAATGTCTCACCACACACTCATTGCAATCGCCATCCATAAAAAGGGAACATCTCAGCTTGGTGTAAGTTCAAATCGCATTTTGCCTTTGTCGTAGAACCGCCTTTATTATTATTATATATTCTCGCAGATGATATTCAAATAAGCATAATAATTTCAAAAAATCTTCAACTCGATTTTCGCCGAAACGATTTTTAAGAACTTTGACTTTTTAAATTTTTTTTGACAATTTATATGCAACTCGATTTTTGTGCTGACGATTTTAACATATCGATTTAAAAGTCGGCTCTTTGGAGATTCTTAATTTGGATTTACATCACTAGCTCTAAAAAATTACTCAGATTCTATATATATCTTTTTGGCGTAGAATCAATTATTCTATGTTCAATTATAATGCTGGTATAGAAAAAATTTATCGAGCATTTATTAATTTCAAAATAATTTAGTGAAATATCTGCTAAAATATGTGTCCTAGAGAATTATCTGCTAGGATAATAAAATCTTCGGATTTTCGAAGATAGTCTTTGTTTCCTAAGTTCCTTAATTTACGCTTACGCCTATCACAATTTTGTTCTATAATACCTTTTGAAACTCCTGTATTTGAGTTATTTATGTAAATACTTAAATAAACCCAAACTTTAAACCTTTCACCTTATTTATACTTAAACTTTTTGCAAATTCCCTTACTTAGTTTGCTGGAGAAGGTGCATGTGGAGAATCCGAATTGGAAGGACGCGGGCACGGCGTTCATTGGATCTGTGACGCGGCTGCTGGAGCGACTCCTGGACTATCGCAGTGTAATGCAGGGCGAGGAAAATCGGGATAAACGCATGACCTGCACTGTCAACCTACTGAATTTCTATAAAAATGAAATCAATCGCAAGGAAATGTATCTGAGGTGTGTTTCACTCTATCAACACGAATCATTCAATCAGACTCAATTAATTTCTGCATATAATTCTAAACAGATACATCTATAAGCTGCACAATCTGCATCTTCAGGCTGAGAACTACACGGAGGCGGGCTACACTCTCAAGCTGTATGCTTCCATGCTCAGCTGGGATCGGGAGACCCAGAGCTTTGCGCCCTTCGACAACAGCGGCCAGCCGGAGTGGCTGCGCAAGGAGCGTCTTTACCATGAGGTTTGTTCTCATTTTGAAAATAATAAGTACGAGTTTTCACTCGAGTTAGCTAAATTGATTTTCATAAAATAAATTTGCAACTCACATAAAAATTTTTTATCGTTGCTGATTTGACGAATTAAGTTAAACTAATTATGATAGAAGTTTATAAAATGATAAGGTTGGAGAATACAGTTTTTATTAACATTTTCGAAAAAGTTAAGAAAGAAAATGTTAGTATCTTAAGAAAAACATTTATTTCAATGAAATTAATTTAATTCTATTACAATTTATTTGTTACATATGTAAAAATGAACCGTCTAAAAGTAAAGTTTTAAATTTACGAATCATGAGACGAATTATGAGATAAGAAGTTAATTACAATTTTAAATTTTAAATGGGAAATTTTTAACTTTTGAAAAATAAAAAGAGGCACCCTTTGCATCAGAATCGCATTCGAAAAAAATAATATTTTACCGAATTTAATAAAATTTGAATGCAAACCTTTGAATGTCAAACTCAATTCACTGATTGCATTTATTTTTGTTTTATTCAAAAAGTCAAACATTTTTTTAAAACAATATACATTTTTTGAATTGAACTCAAACGTTGAAGTCCGGATTTCTTTAACTATTATTATTATTTTTTTTTTTCACTATTAATTATTTTTGTTTAAAAGTCGAACTAATGATTATATTACGATTATTTTCGGTTTTGCCCAATTATTAAAATTAAAAATTATTACAATTGTTCATATATAATCAGAAATAACAAAAAATGATCATTTTTTTTAGGTAGTCGGAATATTTTGATTATTTTCTGAATATTTCTGATTAATTTGGTTTTTTAGATTATTTTCGACGATTTAGTAAAAATCAAATTATTTTAAATAAAACAGTTTATTACAAAAATGTTTCTTCCATATTTTTTAAGTTTCTTATACAAGTATGATGGAATAATAATAATTTTAGAATATGTCTGATTTTTTGTAATCGTAATCATGAAATAATCACAAATTTCTACAGTGAATTATTTAATTATTTCCAAAAATTGATCTTAACCATCTCTAATATCTGAAAACGGAAATCCTCTAATGCATGAACTTTGCTCCTTGCAGATACTCAAATACTTCGACAAGGGCAAGTGCTGGGAGAAGGGCATTCCGCTGTGCAAGGAGCTGGCCCAGCTCTACGAGACGCGTCGCTTCGACTACAACAAACTGAGCGATATTCTCATATTGGAGGCCAAGTTCTTTCAGAATATATTGACACAACTGCGACCAGAGCCGGAATACTTTCGGGTGGGCTTCTATGGCATGGATCTGCCGCTCTTTGTGCGGGTAAGTGAATCTCTTCCAGCATCCAATTTCCTCTTATTATAGTTTCTTCACTCGCAATTTCAGAACAAGCAGTTTGTGTATCGGGGACTGGAGTACGAGCGGATTGGCGCCTTCACGCAACGCCTGCAAACGGAGTTCCCAAGCGCACAGATTCTGGCCAACAACAGTCCTCCGGATGCGGCCATATTGAATGCACCGGAGCAGTATATCCAGATCAGCAATGTGAGGCCGGTGGGCGATGCCCAGGCGCTGAAGACGGCGATGGTGCCGGTGCCGGAGAAGATCGCCCGATTCTATGAGGTGAACGATGTGACGCGATTCATCTACGATCGGCCCATGTACAAGGGACCCATCGACAAGGACAATGAGTTCAAGTCGCTGTGGATCGAACGCACCACGCTGGACATTGCCAGCGCCTTGCCGGGCATCCTGCGCTGGTTCGAGGTCAAGCAAAAGTCCGTGCAGGAGCTGACGCCGGTGGAATATGCCTGCGAGATCATCAGCAATGCGGGCAAGGAGCTGGCGGATCTGATCGTTCAATACCGACGCGATCCGAAGCGCAACATCAATCCGTTCTCGATGCGACTCCAAGGCACCATCGATGCCAACGTCATGGGCGGCATTAGCAAGTACCAGGAGGCGTTCTTCGCCGAGCACTTCCTCAAGTCACCGCAGGGCGTCGGCCAGCAGGCGAATGTGCAGCGCCTGAAGATCTTGATACTGGAGCAAATCCAGATTCTCGAGCAGGCACTGGAGCTGCATGGCCAATTGGCGCCGGCTGGTGTTCAGCCGTTGCACAATCGCCTGCTCGAGCGCTTCTCCCAGCTGAAGCAGAGTCTCTCGGGGATGGGCCGCCTCAAGCGGCAGCCGTCGGAGAGTATAGTGAACACACCTCTGCCGCCACTGCCGACGGAACAGCGGACAGCGGCCCAGAGTAATCAGAGTAATCCCAATGCCAACTATGTGTACGAGCTGGACGAGATCTATACGCGTCCCGGCGACACACTGCGCCCCGTGGAGACCACAATGAATTCCTATCAGACGCTCAGCAAGGAAAGCCTCAGCATTCCACTGCCGCTGGCCGAGATGGGAGAAGCACCGCCCGTTCCCAATCGTCCGCGCTCCCAGAACTTTGTGACCAACGGCGCCATGGACAGTCCGGAGGTGCCGCCAAAGCGTCAACCCATCAACAACTCACCCAATGCACCACCACTGCCGCCACGTGGCATTACGCCGGACAAACGCGCCTCGAATCCGCTGATATTCAACGATTTTGGAGGTGCCTCAGATGCCACTGCGAGGCGTCATTCGGCGCAGCAGCAGCACGGCCAAAAGTACTCCGTGGTGGACATTAGCTTCGATGATCCCGAGGCGGATCAACAGCCGCATTCGCTGCCCCACAATCTGCAGGATGCTGGCAGCCATCTGAATGTGTGCTTTGCACCCAATGACTTTAGGGATTCGGGCATCTCCACCACCAGCTCGCGGGAGTTGAATCAACTGAACAATTTGAGCGAAGACTCGTCGTCCATCTCCATGAGCACGGTGCACCATCGGGAGCACTGTCGCATCAGCTCCAACGGCAGCCTGGACATGCATCTGCACGGAGGAGCCTTGAACATAACGCAACGTGAGAGTTCCACCAGTTCCTTTGATGTGGAAGATATACCGGTGCCACCTCCGCCCATTCCGCCCAAGTCACTGGGCGTGACGTCCAATGGATTGGGAGGCGCCTGCCTGGCCGGTGAGGAGGCACATTCACCAAACACACATCCATCTCTCAGTCATTCCATCAACAATCACAATCACAGTCACAGTCATAATGGCGACGGCGATGGCGATGCTGGTGGCGATGGAGATGGTTACAGCTCACCACAGCATCCGACGAGCAATGGGAGCACCATGATTGCTCCGCTGCCAACTGCTGTCGAAGCAGCCGCCACATCTTCATCCAGTCATCATCACGATGGCGGCACTTTTTGAGTTACAATATGTCGCTGCCATCATCCACCCGATCAGCCGCATCAGCCACACAAACCATCCTCATCCACATCGACTTCCAGCAGCAGCACGGCAACTGAAACTGCCACCGAGAGCTCCGACTCCAGCGCGTCCACGCAATCATTGACGCCACCTCCACCGCCACCGCCCCCGCCGTCGTCATCGTACAGTCATTATCATGGACACAACATGCATGCTCCGACACCTGGTCCAGCGGCGCAGGCGCACTACTGCCAAGAGTGTCTGTCGTCGCCGTCGCCCACGCCCACAGTCATCACCGAGCAGGCCCAGGTGCATGCCACGCCTACTGCGTCGCGACAGCCGCACATCGAGCATTGTTCCTGTGGCCTGAGCTTCTCCGTGGAGCATCAGCATCAGCCCTCACTTGGCTATCATCCAATGGAGCAACAGCTCGGCTGCCAACATCATCATCATCATCATCACAATCATCCTCAGCAGGCATCTCATGCCCAGGCCCAGACGGACTTTTCTTATGCGCAACGCTAAGCAGTTACAGTGGGAGCTAATTGTATTGTGTCGATATTAACATATACAGTAGCGGACAAAGAAAACTAGGCAACTTAAAAAAACGTTTTTGGAATTTTTTTTAAAGTGTTTATTTATTCGACCATAGAGAAAACGTACAAGGCCTAATAACCGTTTGAACGATACAAAACTTTCCTTTACCCAATTAGTACCTATTTAAAATTTCATAAATTTCTTTACTAGTATTTTTTATAATTGTTTTAAAACTGCAAAAAATACACTTTTTGTATGAAAATGCAATGTTCAAAATAATATAAAAAATGGGTTAAGAAAAGCTTTGTATCATTGAAACGATTCCTAGGCCTCGTACGTTTTTCCTTTGTTTGAATAAATAAACACTTTAAATAAATTGTATGGTGTCCGGTTTACTTCGACCGCTACTATACATATAAATTATTTCTTTAGTTAATTAATTATTGTAATTATTTTGTTTGGTGCCAAATGTTCGCTGCAAATCCAAAGCGTAATGTAAACGCAAGTTGTAAAAAATAGGTTGCTTCATGAATTTCATAATTTAGTTGAACATTATTTAGAAATACTTTAAGTTAAGAATTGATTATAACAAACATACATATAAATTACATGAATATTCAAACGGGGAATTGTCGCTAAAGTTACTAAGCCAGATCAATAAAGTAAATACTTGTAAACTACAAAAGTTTTCAGAGCCTGATGATCAAAGTTATAATAAATATCTATGAATCAAACTCTAAACCAAAATACAAACAAAGCTAATCAAAATTCAAATATATATATATACAGTAAAATAGTTACAGTCAAACACAAGTAACACCGACGAAATGTGCAATGCAGTTTTTACTTTAACAATAAATTTATACATTTATAAACTTACATATTTCACAGAAAACTTCTATATAACGAAGGCAACATAAGTTTTCCAGTTTTGTAAATTTTTAAAGTATTAACAACTATAACGTCTTTTTATATAAATACATTAGAAATATATATATATATATACATAAATATATCAAGAATCTAAAGCGCAAATAATCATATTTTAACGAAATGATAATCAATTTTGAAAACAGAGATTACTAGTCAACTACAGCTCGAAAGAAAAAACTCATTTAAAAATGATCTTTTGTAAAAGTGTATCCACAAACATATACACACATAAACGCGCATACAAAGAGAGAGCAAGTTATATGAATTTATTAAAAATCAACAAAAATATATAATAAATTATATGCTGCATTACTCTTGAATTTCTTTATTGTGAGCTTTTTTTTTTTGTATACAGTCAAACTTCCCTAACTCGAATCACCATTATCCAAAGAAAAGGTTCGAGTTTGGGAGATATTCGAGTTATAGAGTTCTTTTTCCTAAGATTATTAATTTTACTGCCACTCATTTAGTTCGAGTTACAGAGAAATTCGAGTTAGAGAAGTTCGAGTCAGGGAAGTTCAACTGTAGTTTGTCGATTGTTGTAGAATTGAGACGGTTGGTTGTCTTATCAGTTGGTGTATTTGCGGTTAAACGCTGTAGTCGTTTACAAAATAAGTACTTTATATATGTAAGTATGTAAGTAGGTCTGAATCAGCGCAATATATAACTAAAATATTTTCTATGTTATAATCCATATACTAGAACACACTTCGGTTATTATCTTTCACTTAGTTCTATGATTCCTTCATCAGTGAAATCTGAAAAATTAACTCAGACTGAAATAACTAAAAAAAACATTCAATTTTTTCCATATAAAAAGTAAAGAATAAATATTTTAGTTAAGTGCAAGAACACATATTTCTAATGTTAACTTAAATGCCCTTTAATTTTTCTGTTTTTTATTTCATTGTAATC
The DNA here is from genome assembly GCA_035047525.1 of Drosophila quinaria. NCBI lineage: Eukaryota > Metazoa > Arthropoda > Insecta > Diptera > Drosophilidae > Drosophila > Drosophila quinaria. The sequence goes on along the minus strand of JAWNPO010000384.1, from coordinate 3,343,992 downwards.
TTGACATTTTTTACTTTTATATTACATATAAAGATGATTAATGTTTTGTAAACATTTTGTATAGTTTTACACAGAATATGTCCTGAAATGACCACAGTGTCGACCACTTCTAGCTCGGGGTTGGAATCTGAATATCGAGTCGGCTGTTGATGCAGATCAAGAATATATATACTTTATAGGACCGGAGCTTCCTTCTTCCTGTTACATTCATTGAAACAAATACAATATCCCCTTTTACACATTTTCTTAGTAACGGGTATAAGAATATACATAAGTACAAGTACAAAGATTTTTTTATTTTAGCATAATTGACCGTTAATTTTTTTGCTGCTAAATTTTAGATGGTTTTTTATTAAATTTATGTATTTTGACATTTTCGATTTTTTTATATAAAGATGGTTTATACTATATATCTTTAATATTGTTTTAAACGGAATGTGTCTTAAACTGAGTCCAGTAAATAAAATGGTATTATTCATGCTTCACTTGAGCAGCGTAGACCGCTACGAGTTCGGGGTGCCATCTGAAATAAAATATGAAAAATGAAAACTTAATATCGGTCAAGATTTTCTCAGCAGTAGCCGGATCCAATTTTCTTAATTTTTCGCCAACTTACTGAGCTGCGTGCTTTAGCAATTCCTTGCCAGCATCATTAAAGCAAGTCACCCAACGGTTCGACGTCCAATTTCCAATGATCATCTGTGAATATATGTAAATAATTAGGAACACTAAGCACTATTTAATTTTTAAAACAATATTGATCCTCACATTAACCAGCAAGCGGCTTTTACGGTTGCGCTCGTTCCAGACTTTTTCAACTGGTTTAAGCTGCTGGTTTATGGGTGCGACGTCCTTAATTTGGAAGTAGTCTAATTTGCTTGTGAATAAAATGCCTGAACCGAAACTAAGTGTAAGGATGCGGCCAGCTGAAGGCGAGTTGTGCACCTCCGGAGTATTTACATTAATTTTAAGAACTTGTCCACCGTTGAGCTTTGTTTCGTTATTCCATATGTTAATGCGAGATCCCCTCACTAAGATCAGGGAACCCACTTGACCATCGAAATTTTTTGCTTCATCATACCAAAGTGTCAGAGTGACATAATCCCAACTCATGGGATTTGCCAGAATTATATTGCGTATCGGCTTAATTCCTGTCGGAGTATCTGCTTCATCCATCTCGTCTACATATATGCAAAAGCCAATGGTATCGACGAACTCATTATATTCTAGGTCCCATACTTCGGATATTGGCAACAATTCCATTTGGATTTCGGGTATGCCTCCTTTGTCATTATCCTGGCACAACTGCACCATTGTGTGGTAATTAAAACTAATCTCGAACTTGTTTTTATGTGGCCAAGAATGCCGGCCAATATCGACCCACTTTACGTCATATCCGGAAAAGATGTAGACATTGCCAACCTCGATTAGGTCAAAGAATCTCTCACATTCATCTTTGAAAGCAGTGGCCATCACAAAGTCACCCGATGCGTCCATTAAATCCATGCAGAAAAGTTTGCCATCAAAGCATTCAGTTCTCCAAGAACTTTTCGCCGTCTTCCAAGCAACGCGAGCCTTAATGTCACCATTTCTTCGATTTGGACTAAGATTAGCAATTGAATCCATGATAGATGTATCAAAACAAATACTTCCAAAACTTAAAATTTCAGTTGAGACTCTATGTCTGTACAGAACAATTATATGTATAATAGAATAATGGTGAAATTAAAATATACTATGTACGTATGCATTAAATAATCGAATGTGCAATCCGAGTATGAAACTTGAAGCAACCGCCAACGATAAGCTGCTGAAACCGACTGATAAACAGGTTCGAGAGCTCAACTGCAAATAATAAATATATATATATATCACTGCGGACGGCAGTCCGCGCTAGTGACGAAAGCAGCACGAAGGGTGCGAAGGCGACTAGCATATATACACAGGAAGAATGGAAAATTTGCTATGACTGTCCGATCGGGTCGAGTTATGTACCGATCGAAAGGTATCAATTTTACTTACAAATGTGCATACTAAGACTTTTAGAAACTCACCTGGTTCGTGAGATAAACAGGTGTTAGTGGGAGGGGAAAATTTTAAATTATTGGAGCAACTGGAGCCATTGGAGCCTTTTCGATTTTTATTTTAATTTTTTACTATTGTTATCAAAAATACGCGTCGAATGACACCTCGATCATCAAAATCCGATCACTGGTTCAGAAGATAATTAATTTTGAAATTTTTGGTGCCCTTCTCAAAACGAGATGAAAAGTCAGTCTGTTTGTTTGTTTGTTTGTTTGTTTGTCTGTTTGTTAGTATCAAAGCGTTGATTTAGCTTAAAAGTTTAAATGAGGACTTGTTCCCGATCAAAAATCTAGAAACGTTTGTTCTACGACTTTTTCGAAAAAAAGCTAGTTTAGCGGGAAATCGCTAAAAACCGCTAAAATTAAAACCCCTATAGCATCCAAACGATATGAGCTACAGACGTGATCTATATATCGTTAGAAAGGTATTTTGAAGTTTGACATATAAATTATTTTAAAAAAAATTTTTGCATTCGGCACTGCGCAAAACAGTGGTTTTTATTTGGTATGAAGAATTGAGACATTTTAGCGCAATGTGCCGAGTGCCAAAATTTTTTTTAAAATAATTTATATGTCAAACTTAATGTTATTCGTCACAAAATTGGATATCAGAAATTTTGGGGCATATAACTGTTTTCGTCACTAGACTTTTACCTCGTAAAGAGGTTTTTTTTATAAGATATATATATACAGTTGAACTTCCCTAACTCGAACTTCTCTAACTCGAATTTCTCTGTAACTCGAACTAAATGAGTGGCAGTAAAATTAATAAACTTAGGAAAAAGAACTCTATAACTCAAATATCTCCCTAACTCGAACCTTTTCTTTGGAAGTTCGACAGGGAAGTTCCATAGGGAAGTTCGACTGTATTTGTTATCTACTATATATACATATATATATATGAAACAAGTGGGAAAGGCTATAGTCGAGCGCCCGACTATAGAATACCCGTTACTTATTTTAATGAATTTTTTAATATTTTTTATTGCATGCTTTTAATCACTTATATTTTTTAAAAACTTTAATTAGCCATTACCGCCTTTCTGTTTGTCCGCTCTTGTTACGATTTAGTAGGATGATAGGTAATAATAGTAGTTAACGATAATAAGTAAAAAAAATTATAATATCTTGAAAACTGTGCGTGTGGTGGTTTTTTGCGATTTACAGAGGCGGAAAAAGGCGTGGCAAAAATTTGAAACAAACTTGACCTGCGTGGGGTCTATAGAAGTCTGATCTAGGCGCTCACACGGACGGACAGACAGACGGACAGACAGATTGACGGACATGGCTATATCGACTCGGCTGTTGATGCTGATCAAGAATATATATACTTTATAGGGTCGGAGATGCTTCCTTCTCCCTGTTACATACATTGCATATCCCCTTTTACTTATTTTTATAAGTAACGGGTATAATTATATCACCATTATCCAAGGAAAATGTTCGAGTTGTGGACACTTTTTGTTAGGTTGAATATACGCTATTGCCGCTCAACTTAGCTCTAGTTATGGAAGTTCAACTGCATACTATGTACATATTTATAATGTTAACGATTGCTTAAAGTTAAAGTTAAAGTTTGCAAATTATGACGAATAAACTTGATGGATACAAATGCACACTACTGGCATGAATAAAACACAAAAAGGGTTCAAGTACAATTTATAGATAATTTATTTCATTAATGTGCATGTGTTTATTCAATATTTAAGATTACTGTATGGAATTAATATTACTCTTAGTACGCGCACCGCACGTGATCAAGCTAATTCGAAGGTCCAATTCCTGTCATATCCTTGAGCTCTTTGATCAAATGCTTGTTGTATTCCTTGTAATTAATCGGAGTCATTGACTGCACAGACAACTTGTTACGTGTCATGTCCCCGTACATCTCATTCTTGCAACGCAATTTAAATATAAAAGATGAAAAATTAATATCGGCAAACATTTTCTCGGCAGCAGCTGGATCATTTTCTAAGGCTTCGCCAACTTCCTGAGCTGTGTGCTTCAGCAGTTGCTCGCCAACTTCATTGAAGCAAGTCACCCAACGGTTCGACGTCCAATCTCCAATGCTCATCTGTGACCATAGAATGAAAGACCATTAAGCACTGTTTAATATTGAATAAAATGTTGATACTCACATTGACCAGCAACCGGTATTTGTAGTTGGGATAGGCAGCATTACAACGCTCGCAGCGATACTGTCCGTTGCCCTCGTCCACGACTTTCTTGTTGCATTCCGCTTGGGGACAGGCTCTATAGAAGGAATTCTCCTGCTTGACAATGTGCACGACAGCCTTGCATTGGAAGTAGTCGGGTTTGTCGCCAGATCCCAGATTTCGCATGCGTGCCTCCTTTAGGGTGACCCATTCGCTGCTGTAGCTGCCGCCGCCAGTGCGTGCCGAAACCAGGTTGCTCACATTATCTCCACCGCCATTGTCGAACCAGCCGCGCAGCTTGTGTGCCTCCGGCATGTCTGGATTGATCTTTAGAATCGATCCACCGCCCATACTGAGGCTCTTGCCGCCATTGAACTCGTTAATGCGAGATCCCTTCACCAAAATCACTGGCTGCACATGTCCATCGAAATTAACTGCTTCATCGCCCCAGAGGGTCAGAGTGACAGCAGCATTGCTCATGTCCACTAGAGTAAGATCGCGTTTCTTGAACTCCTTGTTGGTCGTCCGCGATGTGAAGGCCTGCAGCTCGCCAACATCCTTGCAAATGCCAATGGTATCAACGGCTGACTTGTTTTCCATGTTTGCCACTTGAGAGATTGGCACCAAATCAAATTTAATCTCGGGTATGCCTCCATCGTCGGCTTCCTCGCACAACTGGACCACTGTCTCGCCCGTGAAGGTCATCTCGTAATCATTCTTAAGTTGCGAATATTGTTTATTGGCCGGCTTTAGCTGGCACTTGGAAAAGAAGTAGACATTGTCGACCTCGATCAGATCGTAGAACTTATCACATTGCTCTTTAAAGGCAGTGGCCCGAATTTCACCAGATTCGTCCATTAAATCCATACTGAAAAGCTTGCCCTCGCCACGTGCATTACTCCAGGTGCGTATAGCCGTCTTCGAAGTGACGCGAGCCTTAATAACCCACTTGTTCTGGTATGGACTAAGACTACTAATGGGATGTGTGAGTCCTGTATTAAGTGTGCTGCCCATAGTGTTGTTATTGTTATTGTTGTTGTATGACTGCTCCTTCTTGGCGGGCATACTTGCCGGAACCGGAGCTGCTGCTGCTTTTGGAGCAGTGTCTTGTTTGGCTGCATTCTCATAGGTGACAGGTTCGCCGATCTTTGTTTTTACCTCGTCACCCGAATTCAATACAGTTAATTCTGTCACAATGAGGACCCGCCTATGAAGACAACAATTTTATGATCAATCAATGCCTCAATCCATCGCCCAATTGCAAATGAGACTTACTTGCCAGAGCCTTCCTTGCCCACCATCGAGGTCATGTACTTGTCCAGCCGCACGATTGTGTTCTCGTTGAGCAGCCCTTTGTGCTGCATTTCGTTCAGCTGGCTGGCCAACATGGCATAGCTATTGTAATACTTCCCATCGGACATTAGCAGGCGATAACGTTCCTGATCCGAATTCGTATTGATTCGCTTTATGCCTAATATTTGCAGCACCGGTTGCGGAACATCCTCGCCATGCATGATGCGCTGCAATTGGAACACAAATCAATGTTATAATTCAATTTAATGCGGTTGGTCTCCCGGTTATATACCGCAATCACTCCCGTGGTTAGACTTGCTATCGGCGCCATTATATTCGTCAATTTAAATCAATTTATTTCCAATAACTTAAATGTTCGCGAATTTCAACAGCGGCGTAATTTCTGCTCAATAAATAATATGCGATGCCAGAAGTGGCGGGAAGAGAAATGGCAATGATCTGGCAGCATTCAACGCCCGTATCAGCTAGATACTCAGTAAAAAAAGCTAAAATAAGCTAAAAATAAAAATTTAAGAAACATCATACAAAATAACAACACTAAACCAATTTTAAATCAAATTTCATTATTTTAGACATTTTTGAATTTCGTTGATTTTTTAAACTTATACCTACAAAATATTAACTAATTTCTTGAAAATTTATTTGTTTCATTAGAGAATTGACATGGGACCATTTTCTATCGATATGTTTATTTGATAAAAAATGTGATAAGAAATATCGATATTTTCATTGACATTAAAAGTGCTGCAAAATACACTAGTGAAATGCAACTCTGTGTTTAGAGATTATCGATATCGACGGTAGAGTTATTCATTTTAGTTCAGTTTAAGGTTTTAGTTCAGTAGTTCAGTTGTTTAGTTCGTTAGTTCAATAGTTCGTTCGAGCCCTATTATAGGTCAATAGCTCTGTCGAGTCCTCCGTCTCGTTCGTTACATATAAAAATGGGATTTGCAATTTTTGGTTTTGAAAATAATAGCAATAAAATTTACATTTTAATCTCTTTGATTGGAATATGTGTATCTCCAAAGATAAAAATAAAAATTTTAAGCATGATAAAACTATTTGCTTCAAGCTATATAGGAACCTAGTAAGTAACATACTGGCTATCAACATATTATTTAAAAGCTTGCATATTCCATATTGTAATGCAATAAAGTCAATTGGTCAACATTATTAAAGTTGCAACAAGCTCAAACGACTCCGACAAACTATTGAACGATTATGGGACTCGAACGAACTACTGACCTATAATGAACTACTGAATTACAAGACCTACAGTCAGGGATTTAGTTCATTCGTTCACTTTGGTGAATCGTCCAATCGAACTAGTCCGAACGATACGATACAACTCTACTGCACAGGCCGTCGTTCTCGTTTCTTTTTCTCTTCAGCCTCGTTGCGAATTAAAAATTCGTGCTTACTGTTTTAGTTTGCAGTTAAAACTTGCAGCGGAGTTTAAGAAAGAATAAGTTAAATTAATGCAACTAGTTGAATAAAGTGGGTGAAAAGGAAGAAATCTGCAATAAATTTTCAGCTGCCAATACGAAGCAAGGCACAAAGAGCAAACAAAAGAAACAATGAGCGAGCGAAACAGCAGCCTAAAATGTGATAGATAGTGCTACTCTTCTATCCAAATAAAACAAAACAAAGGAGAAACAAAGGATAGAAACCCCGAAAACTCCACACACACACACACACACACACGTACACGTACACGTACACAAATACATACAATAGGAAGAAGAGCAGATGATGAAGCAGGCAAAACTGGCTGATGATGAACGACAATGAATTAACAAGAAAAATGTACGAATTCAAAAAATTTTTGTTAACAAATTCAATCAAAGAACTATAAGCCAAGTGTTTAGTTTGCAGCAATATATGCAAACTGAGAGTGAAAGGAGAAAATCCGTTGCCATCGGTTCATATACATAATTGTGTCTGTGTGTCTGCCAGTGCTGTGCATCTGTGTATACGCGTGTGTGTGTATGCAAGTGTGAGTAGAGTAGAATTGGAATTGAAATTGAAATTGGGATTGGGGTTGGTAAATTGAGAAAAAGTGATAAACGCCATAAGTCATTTCTGCCTCTGCCCCTTCTGCGGCAAGTAGTAGCCAAGATTTTAAAATGCCCAGTGCATCGTTCACATCATCACGCACCTATGTGCGCCGCTCCAGACGAAAAGGAGCCAATCGCATTGCCATGCCAAATCGTCCCTCGGGCAACATTATGGATCCCATGCTGCAACAGAGTGTGCACGCCCAGCAAAGCAGCGCTGCCTCCACAAGCACAGCCTCCACATCCTCAGCATCCGCATCGGTGGGCGCAGGAGCAGGAAGTAGCACCAGTTCCAACTGCAGCAACAGTGCCGCCGCAGCTGGCACCGGCAATTCCTCAGAGTACTTTGATAGCGGCCAGCCATCAAGCAGTAATGCAGCCAGCTCAACAGCAACAACAACGGCAGGCACGAGTGGGAGTGGGGGAGTCAATCAGAATCAAGGCATTGGTAATATGTACAATGCCGTGCAAATAATGGACACCACAGAGGGCAACTCATCTCTGGCAAGCACTTCGTCGGCTGCCGGTCCGAGCAGCAGCAGCAACAACAACAACATCACCTGCAATTCAAATTTTCCCAGCACATCAGCAGCTTCCAGTCAAAGCAGTAGCAGTAGCAATAACAATAGCAGCGCCTCCTGCTGCCATCAGTCACCTTATGACTTGCGTCGCAAGATATCCTCCGCTGCCAGCAATCACGAGCAGTGGTGCTCCTCGAGTGCAAGTGACAAGGTTGGTATTATGGTGGGACCTGCCAGCAGTTCGCCGCCGTTGTTAAATTCCAGCACATCACCTGCCAGCTCTTCAGCGTCCTCAGCCTCATCCTCGTCGTCGTCTTCATCATCGTCATCGTCGTCATCATCACCATCCGCTATTGTGCAGGCGCCATCGACTAGCGCCACATTTCCCGTTAATAATGCGCCCACAACAGGCGCCACACTTGCCCAGCCGCCGAACGTGCATAGCTCCGTGCCGCAGCAGCAGCATTGCGGTGCACTGCCGGTGGGCGGAGCAGCGGCTGTCATTGAAGACAACAACTATATGTTGCCGGCACGCAAACGTTCCCGCCGCCTGTACACACAGAGCGGCGAAACGGACACGGCGGCCGTGCCCAACATGGAGGCGGGCAGCGGCGGAAGTGCTGCGAGCGGAGGAGGACCAACTGCCGCACAGTACTTGCAGTACGAGCTGGCGGACGAGGTGCTCCTCGCGATATTCTCTTACTTGATGGAACAGGATCTGTGTCGCCTCGCGCTGGTCTGCAAGCGATTCAATACCATTGCCAACGACACCGAGTTGTGGAAGCGTCTATATCAATCCGTATTCGAGTACGACTTGCCCCTGTTCAATCCAGAGCTGTGCAAGTTTGTATTTGAGAAACCCGAGGAGTCGGAGTACGCCAATCCGTGGAAGGAGAGCTTTCGCCAGCTGTACCGCGGCGTCCACGTGCGCCCGGGCTACCAGGACAAGAGACACGCCGGTCGCAGCATCGTTTGCTTCAACACCATTCAGGCCGCACTCGATTATCCCGAGGAACGGGCCGCTGCAGCCTTTGCGTCGGGTTCCAGTGCTGCTGCTGGAGCAGGTCCAGGTGCTGGCAATGTCAATGCTGGTCTATCGAATACCAGCAGCAGCTCCGCATCGGGAGCAGGTGGTGCCGCCAGCGTCAATGCATTGGCCAACATCTACGAGGAGAATGTGCCACCAACAGAACATCCAGGTCCCCTGATATTTTTGCATGCCGGCCACTACAAGGGAGAATATCTATTCATTGACTCGGACGTGGCACTCGTGGGTGCTGCGCCCGGCAATGTGGCCGAATCCGTGGTCCTGGAACGCGAGGCTGGCTCAACCGTGATGTTTGTGGAAGGCGCAAAGTACGCGTATGTTGGCTATCTGACGCTCAAGTTCTCACCGGAAGTCACCTCAACGGTGTCGCATCACAAGCATTATTGTCTGGACATTGGCGAGAACTGTTCGCCAACGGTGGACAACTGCATCATCCGGTCCACGTCTGTGGTGGGCGCAGCCGTTTGTGTTGGCGGCGTCAGTGCCAATCCGGTCATACGGAATTGTGACATCAGCGACTGCGAGAATGTTGGCCTCTATGTGACGGACTATGCCCAGGGCACCTATGAGCACAACGAGATCAGCCGCAATGCCTTGGCCGGCATCTGGGTGAAGAACTTTGCCAGTCCCATAATGCGTGAGAATCACATACATCATGGACGGGACGTGGGCATATTTACCTTTGAGAATGGCATGGTAAGTATTAACTGTAATAAGTATCGAATAAATTAAAAAAAATCTAGAGGATGGTGTTACAGTCGAGCATACTCGACTGTCGGAGACCCCGTACTTACTATGGAACCATTGCTTAAAATAAAATTATGTAAATCACTATTGATCTTAACCAAATTTAGGTAGGATGTATGGGACCTTCCCATATGCATATTCTGTCAGTTTGGGTTAGATATCACAAACTTTTCATACGAAGACATGATTTTCGACTGATCGTTCCTATATAATGTAGTGGTCCGATCCAAAATCTAAAACAAACTCGATCTGCGAGCAATATGGACGAACCTTCATACCAAGTTTGGAGTCTAGCTCTTATAGTCTCTGAGATCTAACCGCTATTACAGACGGACATAGCTCAATCGACTCGGCTGTTGATGCTGATCAAGAATATATATACTTAATGGGGTCTGTCACGCCTCCTTCTGTCTGTTCTGCACTATTTTTTGTGACAAAGTTAATAAAATAATTTTATAATAATGCATGTATATTTTTTTTTTTTTTGTAACTCTGTCAACTGTAGTTAACTGATAATTAAATTGGTCATGGTCATATAATCACATTGATTACTATTTATTCATCATTTCAGGGCTACTTTGAGAAGAACGATATTCACAACAATCGCATTGCCGGCTTTGAGGTCAAGGCTGGCGCCAATCCCACTGTGGTGAAGTGTGAGATACATCATGGACAGACGGGAGGCATCTATGTGCACGAGAATGGTCTTGGGCAGTTCATAGAAAATCGGATACACTCGAATAACTTTGCAGGTTTGTTTCGAATTGATAATGTCGTCACACATTAAATAAAATCCAAAATTAATTAATGAACTCTGTAATGCAGGTGTGTGGATAACATCCAATAGCAATCCGACTATACGCAAGAACGAGATCTATAATGGTCATCAGGGTGGCGTGTACATCTTCGGCGAGGGGCGTGGCCTGATTGAGCACAACAACATCTATGGCAATGCCTTGGCCGGCATACAGATCCGCACCAACAGCGATCCCATAGTGCGCCACAACAAAATCCATCATGGACAGCATGGCGGCATCTATGTGCATGAGAAGGGCCAGGGATTGATCGAGGAGAACGAGGTGTACTCGAATACACTGGCTGGCGTCTGGATTACAACTGGCAGTACGCCAGTGTTGCGACGCAATCGCATCCATTCTGGCAAGCAAGTGGGCGTCTATTTCTATGACAATGGGCACGGCAAGCTGGAGGACAACGACATCTTCAATCATCTGTATTCGGGAGTGCAAATTCGCACGGGCAGCAATCCGGTGATACGTGGCAACAAGATCTGGGGCGGACAGAACGGCGGTGTCCTGGTCTATAATGGCGGACTGGGTCTGCTGGAGCAGAATGAGATATTTGATAATGCCATGGCCGGCGTGTGGATCAAAACGGACTCAAATCCAACGCTAAAGCGCAACAAGATCTACGATGGACGCGATGGCGGCATTTGCATATTCAATGGCGGCAAGGGTATTCTGGAGGAGAACGACATATTCCGGAACACACAGGCTGGCGTTCTGATCTCAACACAGTCGCATCCCATACTACGACGCAATCGGATTTACGATGGACAAGCGGCTGGCGTGGAGATCACCAACAATGCGACAGCAACACTGGAGCACAATCAAATCTTTAAGAACAAATTCGGGGGCCTGTGCCTGGCCAGCGGCGTGCAACCGATCACACGCGGCAACAACATATTCAACAACGAGGACGAGGTTGAGAAGGCCGTATCGAATGGCCAGTGCCTGTACAAGATTAGCAGCTACACATCATTTCCAATGCACGACTTTTATCGCTGCCAGACCTGTAATACAACCGATCGGAATGCCATATGCGTCAATTGCATAAAGAATTGTCATGCGGGACATGATGTTGAATTCATACGACACGATCGGTAAATAAAAACATTTAAATAATTATCTGTTTAATATTAAATGAATACTTTTGGTTTGCAGCTTCTTTTGTGACTGCGGTGCCGGCACCCTGTCCAATCAATGCCAACTGCAGGGTGAGCCCACGCAGGATACGGACACGCTCTATGACTCAGCAGCGCCCATGGAATCGCATACGCTAATGGTTAACTAGGGCAGCTACAATGAAACAAAACACACTCTAAATGTATTTTATATAAATTGAATTAAGTCGCTAGCTCTCAACTGTTTAGACTTTAAGGTGCCCGCTATCACGCCCACACACACATTCACATCCCTTTACACAAGTGTTGCTGTATATATTCACAAGACACACACAATAATACAATTGTTTGTATGTATATACTTATAATAATTAATCTGCGTTCAAAATTTAAATCAATGTGCAATTTAGTTTAAACCAATTATGCAAACGTTTTCAATAGCTTCGCCTGTCCAATGTCCCCTCAACTGTCACAACGAAATTACAATTTCAAATATGCATTTCTATTTTTTTTTATATATACAAACTCGAGAATAGCAAAAAATGAGTTGATATGTATATGAAAATAGGGTGGAAGATCGATGAAAGTTAAAAGAGGACCTAAAACCCCAGTGAAGATAACAATTTTGTAATGTAGTTTAGTAGAGTTTTAAAATTCAAATAACATTAAAAAACGAAAACAAAAAAATATCAAGAAATATAAAAGTATTTTAAGCCGTAGACAACAACAAATCGAAAAGCAATTTTAAGTATTAATAACAAATAACGAGTAGATAAACGACAGCAACCGCTTTTTGCTTCAGCAGCTAATATAATAACTATAACTATAAATACAAATACAAAATAAATATATACAAACAGTATAAATACACAGTACATGGACAATTTACAGAATCAAAAGCGTTTCGAAAAACCAGCAAATAATGAGCAATATTTCATGTCTAAATGTCAAATTTATAGCGAAAAGCATACAAATATGTGTCATTTTAGAAATATAAGATACAAAACAAAAACGTAAAATGGATAACTAACTTGTACTGTTTCGGTTTGATTCCGAGTATTCGAATTATGCAAAACTCATTATTTCTAACTTTTAGTGCGTATTACTAAGTAGCGCTATACTAACTAAATGTAGGATTCACAGCAGCTAGTTTTATATACATACATACAACATATAGACATGAGTTGGATTAATACTTGTGCATGTGTTTTATTTATTTTTTTAAGAACATTCAAATAGTTTGTTTTTTTATGTTGCCAATAATTTAATTAATGTTACATTTGACAATTTGCTTGTTTTATATTTTGCATAACAGACACAAATAACGTTAGTGAACAACAATTAAATGTAAAAGAAACAAAAAACCATATACATAATATACATATACATACTTTACTTATCTAAATATAGGCAAGCTCACACACACAAACACACAACACATACATATGTATTTGAAGTATATAAGCATACTATTTACTAACAATTGCGATACAAAATGATAGTGTTGTGCATAAGTATCTGTATCTGTATTTCGATGTAAGCAAAAGCAGCGACAATTTTGAATTGTAAAACATAAACAAACAACATACTTAAAAACTTGGACACATCTATATTATACATATTATGTAGAAATGAATTTTAATGTGTTACCTACGCATCGTCGCTGTCTTCGCCTTCGACTTGGACACACTGACAACCAACTAATTATACATACATATACCAGGTATAAGCTAAAACAAATTATATTTGAAATCATTTCACAAAAAAAAAGGAAAAAAAAACAACTCAATTGTCTTATTAAGTTGAACTTCAACTACAGCTGCTTTTTATTCTTTCACACAGTATAGTTACGATGTTCTCATGATGTCCGGCCTTGGCATAATGGATTGGACCCAAGCCGAGCTCGTCCTTCACCTTGGGATCGGCGTAGAATGGCAAAAGATACTCAACGACCTCCAAGTTACCCAGTTGGGCTGCATAGTGCAAAGGAGTGCGACCGGTGCGATCCCCTAGCGTCAGATTTGCTCCCGCCAGTCGATAGGACTCCAGCCTTTCGACGTGTCCATGCTCGGCCAGAGCACGCAGTTGCTCCGCGAGTACTTGTTTTTCATCCTCCAGCACTGCTCCGCTTTCAAGGAGTATTTTGATGATCTTGTGATTATCCGAGTCGATGGCCTCGTGGAGTGGCGTGCGATTAAATCGATCAGTCAGATCCACTGGACATCCGGCCTCCAAGAGGCATGTGACGCAACTCCCTTGTCCCAGGTAGCATGACAGGTGCAGAGCAGTGCGTCCTTCACAGTTGGCCTCGCATAAATTGGCACCATATTCCTTGAGGGTCTTGAGTCTTTCTACATCTCCCTCTCGGACGGCAGCATCGACGAGTGCCGGGAAAAAAGTGGAGCACATTTGATCCCGTTCCTTGCAACTGGACAGGTGAAGAGTACGCGCCACTCCCTCGATCAAGTCAATGTCATTGATCTGAGCAATTCTGTTAGTGGTCAGCTCGCCACGTATGCTCAGATGCATGATCTTCTTCTTCTTCTCGAGATTCCACTTGTCTTTGCCCAGCACATAGGCCAACTTGGTAAATGCCGCCTCAGGGGTCATATCGCTGCCCGCCACCACGCCCATTTCCATCCAGGCACCCGTTTCGTAAAGCGGAGCAACTGCACCATTGAGGCATTGTGTGATATTCACTATCAGCACTCCACGCTTGACGGCCTCACGCAGTTCTTGGAGTAGTTCCGGTTGAATGGGTATATTTCCGGAGCCGAAGCTCTGGATGACGGCTCCCTTCATCGGTGCGCCTAGAAAGGCACTCAAAACGGCGGGAGTGATGCCCGGATAGATTTTCAGAAGCCCCACGTTGTCCTCCAAATTACTTTCCACCGAGAACTTGCCCAGATTGCATGGCCTAAATATCTGACGATGGTTAATCTCGACATTCACACCAACTGTGCCCAGCGGTGGTTGATTCGGCGAGTCGAAAGCATGAAAGGATTTCGAACTAATCTTGGTGCTGCGACATCCGCGCAGAACCTTGTTGTCGAAATAGATCAACACCTCGGGTATGTAATAGTTGCCCGCCAGCACCAACGATCCAATGAAGTTGTCCCGCCCGTCAGTGCGGATCTCGAAGATGGGAATCTGGGCGCCCGTGATCACCACGGGTTTCCCCAAATTCTCGAGCATAAACGCCAGAGCTGATGATGTGTAGGCCATGGTATCCGTGCCGTGCAATATGACAAAGCCATCATAGAGCTCGTAGCATTCCTGGAAAGAGAAGTCTGCTTAAATGACTATAGATTTCTTATCATTTAAACATACACCTATATCGCTTGCTATGCGTTTCCAATCACTCATGCCCATACAGCTGGAGTCCAATAGCGGCGAGTATTCGGATATATCATAGACCACTCGGATCGGAGCACCCTCTACGGCGGGCAAGACCAACGGGGTCTCTTCATTATCCTCGTGGATCGGCGTGTACGTCTTATCGTGGCAGTTGGGATATTCACGCAGTCGCTTGGGCAGCTCATTTTCAATAGGTGCCAAAACTAACCATTTTTTTTTAATTATAAACATTCAACGTAATCATATTAATGTTATTCACCGCCAGATTTATTGCGCATCATGCCAATAGAACCGCCGGTGTAAATGACATGAACACGGGCCTCCTTCAGCTGTCTGCAGCGGCACTTTTGAGTTTCCATTGTTCCCAACTGCCACTTTCCGTTGACAAAAATTTTTAAATTTGGGACTGACAGAAAACTTTATTGTGTGTCACCAAACATATTAAAATCGCCGTGTTAGATTCAAAATTTTAAATATAGATAAAATTTGAATTGAAAAAGGCTATAGGAGAAACTCTGTTTAAAAATTAACGTTTTTTTTGTTCGCTGTCAAAAGCTGCCTGGTATGGCACGCAAGGGCTCATCTTTCACATGTTCAATAATTACTCTGTTTTCGTTTTTGATTTTCAGCATAAAAAATAATTTACCAATTGGCCTAATTTTAATAAAATGCCACTGTAAGATGAAATTAAAAACGTAAAGAACTGTTCATATTTTTAATTTTTGAGACAAAAACAAAAAAATATGAGCCAAATTGACTAAAGAGTCAGTTTTGGCGCAAAAACGCCAATTGTGGCAACCGTGCACTGTTGACCAAATAACTTTAATTAATTTGAATAAACAAGATTATTGTTTATTTTGTCCATTTAACGACAAATTAATAATATCAAACATGTGCACAGTGGTCGAAAAGGCTCATCCAGCGGCGTTTAATTAATACCTCTTAGGATAAAATCTTTTTTTTTTAATTTAATATTTTTCTTTAGTTTTAAATAGAATTACCTACAATTTTAAACTAAAAAAATTTATTTTTTTTTTATTTATGTAAGTTTTTTATTTTGTCAAAGCTGCAACTTTTTATCATAATTTGAACGTTGTTTATTTCACTGACCAAACTATGAAAAAGTTTTAAAATTTTATGTTTTACTATTTATTTCAATATTTCATAATAAAAATAATTTTAATAATTTTTTTTTAAATATTTTTTTTTTTTGGTTTGTAAGATAGATGTTTTTGGCCCTTTTCAGTCCTTACTACAACAGTGACCAAAAGTATTTTGGCACCCTTTTAAGTTAGTTCTAGTCAAATTTTAAACTCACTTCATGTAAAGTTTGGTATCAATGGAAAGGTCTTTTGAATTCCTTTTGAATAATACAATAGTTTCCTTAATCCAGGTATCCACTGAAATTTTCGAATTTTTGTAAAGGTCTACTTTTTGAACTTTTTTCCTCGATTAAACAAAACAAATGTTTTGATGCAGAAAGTTTCTTTAAACAATTTAAATAGTGACTGCAAAAAAATTTTTACAAATATCTCTTCATTAGTATTTTTTATAATTTTTTTAAAACTGCAAAAAGGCACGTTTTCCATGATTTTGCTAGAAAAACACTAAGACATGGTGCCTAAAAAATACAATATTGTGAGCAGCTGCAACTCGCTGCGACAGATCTTGGACATTTTACAAAGTAGACTAACCACATTAACATATAAAAATAGTGTCTACAACGGCAAATGACGGCGTCACTATTTATACCCTACAGAAGTTAAAGATTAGTCACTTTTCAAAAGATAACAAAGTTTTTAGTTTCACCATTATTATTAGTATTATTATTAATATAGCATATATTCACAGGTCAGAAAACATTGATTGTTATGTAAATACATACCTTTATTATTGAAAAAATCAAAAAACCAAATAAAAATGAGATTTTTCAAAATTTTGCAGCACAATTTGCACACTTGCGATCCGCCAGATTGTTTAAATCGACCACTGTGATGTGGTTTGAAAATAAATTAAGAATATATCAGGGTGTGACCATATTTATTTATTCGACGCATAGAAGCACCCATGAAGGAATAACATAAGGAGGCCTCGTCGGCAAAATGTAGGATGTTATCTATACTAATAATAAGTGCGATTGTAAGGGTTCAGCTTAGTGAGTGTGAGTGAAATGACAATATATAATAAAAAGAGTTGAAGTTTTTTTTATAATTTACAACTTGAAAAAAAAGTTCAAAATTAGCTCCCACAATGTTCTCTCTCAACATTTCGATAAATTCATAAATTTTACTCCTTGCACGTGCTTGCGACATAGCCAGAAGACATTTTTCTTTTGCACAAGGCCTAAACTTTTGGAAAAAATTCGTCCGCACATAACCTTTCGCATCAACAAGCAAGCACGCACTGAACGACAGCGACCGGAAACTCGGCAGCCGACGAGACCTCCTTATGTTATTCCTTCATGGAAGCACCTGCATACATCCATACATACGTACAATATTTGCGTATGTAAACAAATTGAGTTGCTTTGAATGGCGGCAGTCGGGTGAGCCGAGGCCAAACAAATCATTTATAAGTAGCCCAGCATAAACTTTGGCGTTGATTTTAAATTGTGGGATAGCAGCAGCGGCAGTAAAATGTTATTTTCTTCTTGGCAAAGACGTGTGCTCAATTTATTCAGTGGATCAACTAGGGCGCCTGGAATTGCCGCCAAGCAGCAATCGTGACGTCACGTGTCATATTTTGTGAGCAACGAACCTGCATGGAGCCGGTGTTTGTATGAATGTGTGTGTGCCATGCGGTGTATGAACGGAACATATTCGAAATTCGAACTCTAGATGCCAGGACAACTTACGCACAGTGGTGTTGACATTTTAATTAAGATACGAAACCAATGAATTGTTGTCGCATGCTCGAAATTAATGAGAACAACAACAATGGACTGATGCGAACAGTTGTTGCCAATGTCTGCCAAAAAAAAAGAACAAATTGAAAGAAAAGAAAAGAAAGAAGCCGCAGCAGCATGCAACAGCAGCAACATCAGCAGCCCAACGACAACAACAGATTAGTTGCTAAAATTGCGTTACGTATAGGAATCGGAATCGGCAGCATTAAAAATAAAGTACGAGCGCCCAGCCAAAAGCAAACGCAACGCACCGCAACATTGCCCAGATAACAGCCAATAGCTAATTGTTGAAAATAATAATGAACAGACGCAGCGTCATCATAGTGTGCATCATTGCCACGCTGCTGTGCATTCTGCTCGGCGCCAACTTCTACTTCATGTACTATTTGAACGCGGAGGAGGGGCAGCTGTCCAGCGTGCGGGCGCTGGAGAACATGATACGGCACAAGATACGACACCTCAAACCGTCGTATTTGAATCGCAATCCGCGCTTCTTTATGTTCCGCAACAAACTGCTGAAGAACTATAAAATGGCCACCTACGAGAACGCCAGCGTGCTCTGGGAGATCGCCAATTGGGTGAGTTGTGAAATCAAATAGAAATATATACAGGTGTGCTACAGAAATCAGTTGCTAAACAAACCCTAGCCTAGTTCGAAAAGGTTGGTGAACATGCTAAAAAAACAAAATCACTCGAAGTTCTGTGACACTGAGAAATTTTCGAAGCGTAATTGCTTTTCACTGAATTCGCATTCACTTGTAATTTCTGTATGTCAAATATTTGCAGTGGCCGCAAGAGAACGAGATTTATCCACAGCACGACTCCTCCATGGGTCAGTTGCTCAAAACGCTGAGGGACGAACCCATTACAAGAGCCAACAATCTTCCCCGTGGCACGCAGCTGAAGCTCCTCCTGCGCCTCAGTCACCAACAGAAGATTATCTTCAAGCCGCAATGGTATCCTCGGGACTTTGTTGTGGAGGGCGTCGTCTACAGCGGCAAGGATCGACATGCAGCCGAGGTATATGCCTTTTACCTGGGCGCCGTCCTTGATATACGGTGGACACCTATTGTCGTGGGTCGGGTGGTCAATTTAAAGGATCAGATATATGCCAGCGCCGATCAGGAGCTTAGGAATACCATCAAGATCGAAACAGATGAGGAGGGCAACGAAACATATTGTTTGTATGGCAAATGCCACTACTGCAACGAGGATGAGACTGTCTGTGGCGATGATCAGCACAATATTGAGGGTGCAATGATCTTCATTGTTCCGGGGACATTGGCGAAACGACGCTCGCCCTGGCAACGCACCTACAAGGAGGAGAAGAGAGCACCCTGGGAGGATGACATGACCTACTGCAAGTAAGTAGAGTCGGAAATATTTGAAATCAAGGACTAAAACTGAAACGAATATCGGATTCAGTTGCGGTTTCGATTATGTTCGCATTTAGGTTTTCATAACAGTGAACCGGTTTTTTGTATGTTTTGGTTTTGAAATACCGGTATGGTTTTGGTTGACAAAAAAAATGTTTTTACAAGTTGTAAAACTTATGATTAAGGCACTAGTCACAATTAATGCTATTTAGCAAACTTATTTCATTGCCCTTATTCAGTGCTATGAAATTTCGATCATTAAATTTACAAAAAGAATTCAAACTTCATCATAAAACAATTCTAACCAAAAATCAAAATGAAAAATCACCCTTATAAATTAATCGGTTATTTCGGTTTACAGAGTTTCGGTCAAATAAAAATTTTTTTTTTTCGGTTACGGTTTCAGTTACGGTTTTAAATTTTAATCGGGTTTTACAGGTTAAAGGTTACTTTTTCGGTTAGGCTTTTAATCCCGGTTTGAAACATTCATATGTCTAATGAAATTTTATTGTTTAGACCACTTAAGAACAAAATGGAAACAATGCGCCTTTTGGACCTTATAGATGTGGCTATTTTCGACTATCTGATACAAAACGGAGATCGTCATCATTATGAGACCCGAGAGGAGCGTGTGGTGCTCATCGACAATGGCAAGGCATTTGGTAATCCCAACAAAGACCATCTGGACATTCTCGCACCTTTATATCAGTGCTGCCTGTGAGTGTCCATCTAAATAACCGAATTTATGATTATCTTAATTGAATTCTTGCTTTCAAAGCATACGCAAATCGACTTGGGATCGGCTTCAAGTATTTTCCGGCGGCGTTCTTACTGAAATTGTGGATCGTCTGTCCAAACAAGATGCTCTCTATCCTCTCATCACAGACAAGCACAAGCGTGGCGTTGAACGCAGATTACTTGTGGTCTTTGCCGTGGTGGAGTATTGCATGGACAAGGAGGGTGATAAGATGTTCAAAACGCTTTAGCTCAAGAATTTAGGAATAAGCTTTCGTTGTTATTAGTTTTAGTAGGCAAGGATCAAGTTAATGGAGTATCTAATTAGATTAAAACATTGACCAATTAATGCTAGACATACATTTTATTATTAAATTGCGATATTTGCATTATTGAATAAGCCAAACGGTTTTGAATCCTCTGCAAATATTAGTTTTATTTATAGTTTGGTTTTGTATTTCATAATAGGGAAAAGGATAAAGAATGAATGAAAACAAAAGTAAATATGTAATATTTGTAGTTTTCTAACTACACAATTAAATGAATTCAACTACAGCTCGGTCTTTCGTGTCGGGAATCTTCATCTCCTCTGTCACTTACTTTTTACCCTCTTTCTTAACATTGCTGAATGTGAATAGTTTATTGAATTGTTTGTTATTACGCTGATTCGGTCGATTCTGCAATACGAAATGAAACAATTCATTAGATTGATAATTCAGATTTGTAATTTGGTAATTAACTTACTTTGCCGCGCATCTGTGACTTGACCTCAGTGCCACGTGCACGTTGTGCGCCTCCTCGAAATTGTCGGAAGTCCACGTTCTTATAGTCAAAGTGCTGTGTATTCCCTTGATTTGATGAAGGCACCTGCACCGGGTGGTTGGAGCTTTGTGCCTGCACGCGGGACTTGGCTTTAAAGCGATGATTTTTCTGCTGGGGTTTTTGTTGCCGCTTGCTCAGGGCAGGAGCACCATTTTCCGGGGCACTCTTCTCGATGGGAACTTCAACTACAGCCTCGTCCTCGCTATCTTGCACTTCCACAGTGGCAGGGGCTGGCATGGATTCTTCTTGTTTAATTGGCTTGGTTTCCTCATTCTTGGAACGCTTGCTCACGCTGGGCTGATCGCTATCAGCGTGGGACTGATGCTTGCGCTTCAGCTGCTCCTTGAGAGGCAGATTGTACAAGTCGTCCTCCTCCTTTGGCGCTGTCTCTATTTTAATGCTCTCTGGCGCAGGTTCCGTTGGACACAATCGTCGTTTCAATAGCTCGCTATGTTCGCGTGCGGTCTGCTCGATCTTCTGCTGTTGCATAAGAGGCAATATGGCCAGATAACGTTTGTACGGCATACGCAGCATCTGACTCTCCTTGCGGGCGTGCTGCCAACGCAGATGCTCCTCTTGTGTCGGTGCCTGCGGTTTCTGAAACAGCTCCAGAGCAGGACTGACCAACTGCACCAAGGGCGCGTTAACCTTCTGTTGGTCTGGACGCAGCAGCTTGCCAGTCGCACTGCGCTTAAGCAGAGTGGGAAGATCATCGCGCGTCTCCTCCTGATGCGAGTAGTCGTGTGGACAGTTGAGTTTGCTGTTAAAGTCCTTGGTGGTGGGTGCGAAGTGTGCGTTGCCCAGTCGACTGCTGTGATCATCTAGGATGGGCTGTAAATAGTCAAAGAATGCAAAATTGTTCAAGTAATGTCAATTTCTTATTTGGTATTAAAGTACAGGAATAATCGAATCGATGGGAATTCTGGAGACCATGCTCTTTCCAGCCTCTGCACAGGCCTGCGGACAATTCACCTTCGTCCTGTTCGCGTATGGAAAACTCACTTTAACCAAGGGCTGTTCGCGTGCCTTCAGCACAATCTGATGGAGCGTGTGCAGCTGTTGGCGCACCAAGGGCGGAATGGGATTGCAGCAGGCCAGAATGCCCTGCATCTCACGGGGCAGACTCTCGGCGATCTGCAGCATCATATGATTGGGCAACACGTATCCATAGCTTTCGTCTTCCTGCCGAGCGGTTGAATCGCGCCACGCAAAGATCCCTTGCAGTGCGTACAGCTGGCGATTGTCAAAGGAGCGTTTGGTCTTGCGCACCAAATCCAAGTGGGACTCGGGGCCAATGTGTGGCTTGGTGTAACGCTTCTTGCAAACCTCTGTGCTCAGCTGATAGACCATGCGCAGTGACTGCGGCTGCCCCTGATCCGCTTGCAGCAAATCGTTGGTCATCCGCTCGAACACATAAATCAGATAATGCGTATCCTGACGCGCATAGTCAATCAGCTGCTGGGGCAGTGGCCGCATTCGCCAGTCCGCCAGCTGCAGGCTCTTGTCCACATCCAAATCCAGGTAGTGCTTCAGCAAAAATGCCAGCGATAGGCGAGCCATATTTAAAGCCTTTGCCGCGCGATGCGTATCGAACATGTTAACAATGTACAGAGAGAGATCGCGCTGCAACCACTCTATATCTAGATCGCCTCCGTGCAGAATCTTGAGCACCTTGGGATCGGTTAGCACCAAGTTCAGTATGTGCATGTCGTCGCGCAGAATGAGTGTATCGAATATGTAGTCCTTGGTGCGTGTCGACATCTGCACCAGGCAAGTAATGCCCATGAATGTGCGATACGAGTGATGCTCCACATCTATGGCAATTTGACTCGCCTGACGCAGCTCTTCCAGCGCCTGGCGCAGCTTCTCCACACTGTCCACCAGCATCAGTTCGGTTCGCGCCGGTGGCAGCGGTATCAGTGGCTTTTGCTTTTGCAACTGCTCCTTCGTCGGCTCGAATTTCATCAATTCAAACTCGTACGGATGCAGAAAGGACACCACCTCGCCGTTGTCATCATATTCGGGCAGTAGCGCCAAAGGTTTCAGCGAGTTGGGCTTTTCCGTTAGCCTGGGCTTGAACGGATTTTGTGCACTGTTGTCAACGGGCACCTTAAACTGCATCTGTGGCCGCATGATATTCTTGGCAGTAAACAAACGAGCCGAGACTGTTCCTCGCGACGGTGTGCCCACATTGGAGGTGGTGCGATTCCAGGTACCAGCACGCGGCGTCGTTGTCTCGTTTGGTGTTGTTACCAACGCTGCTGTTGGTGTTGTGACCGACTGAACATCTACTTGAGTTTCCACCACCACGTGGTTATGCCTGTGCCGCAGGCCGCTCTTGATGTCCAGATTGGTAGTGATGCGCTCAAACAAAATATCATTGCATTCCTGCACCATTTCCAGTTGTTCGTCACCTTGTCGCCTGGGAATGTGCACATTTTAAAGAGAATACTTAAAGAGAGCACACTCGCTTACCGCCTTATGTCGCCGCTGATCTTCTCCACCTTCAGCACCTTGTTGATCAGGCCCAGCACCCGCTGTGATTGCTCCTCCAGCAGGCGTGCGTAGCCCGGATAACTTAGGTACAGGGAACGCGCCGTGTCCTGCGGTAAGCTGTTGCAGGAGCGTGTGGCAGCCACCATATTGCGAAAGGCTTCCTGTTTGTGTCCAACTCGAGTTAAGTATCATTTATGCATCAGCATATAGACACACACACACTCACCTGTGTAAAGGCAGTCAAGTCAGTTCTGGGTGCGCTGGACTGGGAAGTAGACGCCTCGCTATCATCGTTCTCCGCGGATTCAGCTGGCTCAGTATCTTTTGTTCTTTTCTGTGGCTGCGACATTGTCGATTAGTACTTGAATTTCGCACAATTTACAGAGCTGCGTTCAATTGATGTTTTTGTGGTACAAAAAATGTGCGTTTTTCTTCCTCTTCCGATAGAATTGCCAAGCACCGATAATTTAGGGTTGTCAATACTAATACTAGCGGCAAAATTTTTGTAACTTTTAGAAATGAAAGAAAAATATAAACAATCTAATTCAAGCAGAGCATTAAAATTTACTGTGATATAAATATTTATCAAAAAATAAAACGAGACTGAAATGATTACAAAACAAAACTTAACGACCACATCATGATTTTAAAATGTCAGCTGGCAACACTGGGTATTTATTGTTATCGCCGGCAGTAATTGCATATCAATGTGTGTAATCGGCTTATTAAGTGTATCGTTTTTGTCTTGGACATATCGAAAAGTGTCCGCATTGGAGAAATACATACATACATTACAACGAAAGCTGCGTCGATGCCAAATTTTAAAGTTATTGGCCTAAACGAAACGTAATTATTGAAATCTTTTGCTCGCCACCTAACACTCCCCGTTCCCGTCATCGTCGCCATGCTGGACGTGTACAGACGCACCGTCACTCGCTTTCCGCTGGGCAACGTCAGTTACATGTTCGCTTACGGCTCGGGAGTCAAACAGCAGGTGGGGTACGAGACGCTGCACCTGAAGCAGACGCCGGATCCGAATTCCATTATCGATTTGATATTCTGCGTGCGCGACACGCTTGGATTTCATGCGGAGAACATGTATCGTCATTCCAGTCACTATTCGGCACTGCAATATTTCGGGGCCAACTTTGTGGCCAAGTATCAGGAGCGACTTGGTGCGCGCGTTTATTTCAACACATTGGTGCCGCTGCAGGATCTGGGATTGACCATTAAATATGGGGTTGTGCACGAAGATCATTTGCTGGACGATCTGATAAACTGGCGGCATCTGTACCTGGCTGGACGCCTGCAAAAGCCCGTCACGGATCTCGTCAATCTGTCAGATAATCCACGACTGCAATCCGCACTGCAGCAGAATTTACTGTCGGCCTGCGAAGCAGCTCTTCTCCTCCTGCCCGAGAAATTCACGGCCTATCAACTATTTCATGCAATTGCCGGTCTCAGCTACAAGGGCGACTTTCGCATGATTTTTGGCGAGAACAAGCAGAAGGTGCACAATATCGTCCAGCCGCAATTGTCCGAGTTCTTTGCGCTCTATCAGCCCGCCATGAAGAAGCTGTCGGACTATCTGGCCGTCAACATGCATGGCCAAGAGCCGGGCTCCCTCAAGCCGGCCATCATCTTCGAGCAGGACAAATCTCGAGTGGCAACGAGCTTTCATCTGAGACATTTGCCCAAGGAGCTGTGCCGACGTCTGCAGAAGAATGCGGCCAGTAGCGGTGACTTTGAGGATGTAGTGGAGCTTCTTTCCCAGTCGCCGTTGCTGCCCAAAATAGTGCAAGTATCCGTTAACGACATTGTCTGGCGCAGCAGCGTGACACAGTCGATCAAGAACATCGCCAGTGCGGGCATCTTCAAGTCCCTGCAGTATAGCTATCGTAAGGCGAAGAAGACCTTCGTCGTTTAGGTGTCATGCCCATGCCAATGCAATTGGTTAACCGTAAATCCCTGCCACATAATGACTAAGTTGCGCTTGTTGTGCTGTTTTGTTAATTAATTTTAAGACCCAAAGTTTCTGACGTTAATAGAGAATCCGTAGTTAATTGCAAAACTAAAGACATTGAGTTTTCATTGCCAATCATTTTGCACATTTCAGACGTCATGTCCAGCGATTCCAGCAGCTCCAGCTCCTCCGAAGATCACAGACGCAAGCGCAAGCACAAAAAGCATGGCAAAGATGTTGACAGGAAACCAAAAAAATCCAAAAAGAACAAACGAGAAAAGCGACACAAGGAGTCCAAGCGCAGCAAGCGAGATGAGCCGAGGGAGCAACTCCTCCAACCTCCAAAACTGCCAGTGCCTCCTCCTCCAAGACAGTTACCCGAGGCGGAGGTCAATGCAGATGCCTTTGGACCAGCGCTGCCACCACATTTGATTAAGGATTCCAGAGCTGATGAGCCACAGCCACAAGTGACAACGATAATAGGGCCCGTGATGCCCAGGAATCTTGTTGAACCAGCCATAGTTGAAAGCATTCCTGACCAATCAGATGATGATGATGTGACGGGCACTTTTGGCCCTCTTCCAAATGCAACACAAGTGGAGCTGGAAGAACGCGCTCTGGCCTTAAAGCTGGCTGCCTTGGAGGGCGGTTCCTTGAGTGGTTCAACGATAGATCAAGAGGCTCGCGAGGAATGGATGCTGGAGCTGCCCGAGGTGGGACTTAAGAGCGGCCTGGCAGCGCTAAACAATATGAAGCGCACGTTTTATCAAGGCAAGGAGCGTCCAGATTTTAGTGATCGCAGCTCCTGGACCAAGACACCTCAGAGTGCAGCCGCGGGACCCAAACCATGCACATCCAAAGACATGGAGCAAGCGGCGCAAGCCAAATATGAGCGTGAACGCGACGAGGAACAGGAGAGCATTGCCAAGAAGCACAAGAAGAAACACAAACGCGATGAATCCCTAGTAGAGTTGCACCAGAAAAAACTGCGCAAGGAACAGCGTGAACGGGTGAGATTCTCCTTTTAGACTACCTTCTGTATCTCAGTGTAAATTGTGTTATTGCTTGCAGGAAAAGGAACTGGCTGCATCCGGCTCAAGGCCAGAACGACGACCTTTCACTCGCGACGTGGACCTGAAGCTCAACAAGATTGACAAGAATCAAACTAAGCAAATTGTGGACAAGGCCAAGATTTTAAACACAAAGTTCTCCAGCGGACAGGCCAAGTACCTTTGATAATTAAATTAAGCAATACATTCTTAAGACGATATACAATAAAAATAAATGAGTCTGTAGTTTTCATATTTGTAGCTTATCGCTGTGGCGGCGGTTTGGGCTTCGGAATCTTGGCCAGCAGCATTTGGATTTCGTCCTTCTCTTTCCAGTCCTTCCACAGCTCATACAGATTAACAATAGCACGCACAATTTCCTGCACCTTGTCCAAGTCCACATTCAGCTCGGCGAACCATTGTTTGGTCGCATCCTTTTGCATGATGACGCAAGCGATTTGCAGGCAGGCAATGGCAATCTAAATGGATGCACCGATCAAACAGTTTATTTAAATCTGATTAAA
This sequence comes from Drosophila quinaria, assembly GCA_035047525.1. Classification (NCBI taxonomy): domain Eukaryota; kingdom Metazoa; phylum Arthropoda; class Insecta; order Diptera; family Drosophilidae; genus Drosophila; species Drosophila quinaria. The sequence continues at coordinate 3,316,917 of JAWNPO010000384.1, read as the reverse complement.
ACAACCTCTTTGCGAGGTAAAAGTCTAGTGACGAAAACATGTTCATGCTTGATATCAAATTTTGTGACTAATAATATTAAGTTTTAATTACAAATTATTTCAAAATAAAATTTTTGCGCTAAATTTTTCATACCTCAAAAATATTACTTTTTTTTTGATTTTAAAATAATTTATATGTAAAACTTAATATTATTCGTCACAAAATTGGATAAAAGAAATTTTCTTGTGAGGGTTTAAATTTTAGAGGGTTTTAGTGATTTCCCGCTAAACTAGCGATTTTTCAAAAAAAGAGAACAAAAGTTTCTAGACTTTTGATCGGAAAGAAGTCCTCATTTACCCTTTTAAGCTATATCAACGATTTGATCCAAAGTTTGGATTCCAAACAGACCTTTTCATCTCATTTTCGGAAGACTCCTAAAAATTTCCAAATTGATTATCTTTTGAACCAGTAATCAGATTTTGATGATCGAGGTTTCATTCGACGCGTATTTTTGATAAGTATAGTAAAAAAAATAAAAAGGCTCCAATTTGCTCCACTTGATTCAATTTTGTTTATCTCACTAACCAGATAGGTTTCCAAAAATCTTAGTATGCATCTTTCGATCGGTAAATAACTCGACCTGATCGGTCAAATGTTCCATTTTCCTGTGTATATATGCTAGTCGCCTTTCGCACCCTTCGTGCTGCTTTCGTCACTAGCGCGGACTGTCGTCCGCAGTGATATCGAAAGTGTTCATGCTACTTACTTGATACGGCGGATATAGTAGACAGACATCGGTGCGCAGCGAGTCGTTGACTATGCGCCAGCTAAGCGACAGCAGCTGATCCTCCTGGCCCATGTCCTGGACCAGTTGCAACAGCGGTCGATACGGCTGGAACACAATCAGGCAACAGTCGAGATTCTCCAGCAAATAGAACTCGCACTCGAGTATGTGATTGGTGCGATAGGGAAACTCCTGTGTGTACGCATAGCTAAACTTTGTCTTGATCGCCGACTGGCAAATGGAAATGAGCCGTGAGTTGGAAATGACGCCAAATTCCTCCACTTTGGAGGCCAGTAAAATGCAGGTGGGCGCCAGCAGCAGCGGATCAATGTTCTTCAGCGAGTTGCGGGCATAGAAGCGCTTAAAGTATACCGTCGCCGTGGCAATGACTTGCTGTCGCAGCTTCAACTGCTCCCCGAGCACTTGAATAACATTTGCAAAAAATATAAATATCTTTTGATATTCATCCTCGCTGAGCGCCAACAAATCGTTTTGGCGTTCCCGCAGCAAATCCTGTTTGTCGAGTATCCACTGTTGTGAGTGCGAACTCTGCCAGAAGTTACCTGCCATTGTGAGCTTACTTAGTCGGCTCTGCTATTTCGGCTGTACGCTAAATTCTAAGCTTATTTTGAATGTTTAATACAAAATTTTACAAAACTAGAAAAGAAAAAGAAAAGTCGAGCCCGAAAGCCGCTATTTCGCGTTGCCAACTATTTTTATTTGTCAACAGTGTGACCAGACTTGAAAAGTACAGAACAGCTGATTTGTGCAGCCAACTTAACGCCCCCATTGTAAATATATTTGTGTGTGTGAATTTTTTCAGCAGGCGCCGCGACATCGGAACGCAGAAGTTTAACTAATTTTAAGTGCATAAAATATTAAACGAACTTAAAAAACAATGGCGTTGCGTGTGCTTGGAGTAACGCAAAATATGCGCTCGTTCACGCGCGGCGTTAATCTTATCAAGGTAATTATGTTGTATTTTGAATTACGCTCTGGGACTTAAAATTACGTAATTGTAAATGGTGTAAGCTGCACACTTGCATTTATGCTTTTCACGAAATGCAAGAGTCTCGAGTCCTCTGCGAGTAACACTAAAATGCGTGTCACAACAATAAAATAAGTTTGAATGCAATTCGAATAACTTACAAAAATTTGTGAGACTCCTTTGAGGTTATGTATCCAATTGCCCAACCAGTGAAAACTACATACACACATATGTACATTCGAATTGTTTTGAATCCACAGCGCTACAAATCGGCAATGACTGTGAAGAAGACGCTGCTGAACATACCCGCCACCCAGGTGACCAAGCTGGACAACGGCCTGCGCGTTGCCAGCGAGGACTCGGGCGCCTCCACCGCCACCGTCGGACTCTGGATCGACGCTGGTTCCCGTTCCGAGAACGAGAAGAACAACGGCGTTGCCCACTTCCTGGAGCACATGGCCTTCAAAGTAAGTTTACTGAATGGTAATCTGAATGTCAACTAATTACATTTCCATTTAGGGCACTGCCAAGCGTTCGCAAACCGATCTGGAGCTGGAGGTCGAGAATCTGGGCGCCCATCTGAATGCGTATACATCCCGGGAGCAGACTGTCTTCTACGCCAAGTGTCTGTCCAAGGATGTGCCCAAGGCAGTGGAGATTTTGGCTGACATCATTCAGAACTCGAAACTGGGCGAGGCTGAGATCGCTCGCGAGCGCTCTGTGATTCTCCGCGAAATGCAAGAGGTGGAGAGTAACTTGCAGGAGGTGGTCTTTGATCATTTGCACGCTACTGCCTATCAGGGTACCCCTCTGGGTCAGACCATCTTGGGCCCCACCAAGAACATTCAGTAAGCTGGAAATAATTGCTCGACATTGATTGATTTTTAGCTTACTCTCTCTGTCTTGCAGGTCTATTGGCAAATCCGATTTAACCGATTATATTCAGACTCACTACAAGGCATCGCGCATTGTTTTGGCTGGCGCCGGTGGCGTGAAGCATGATGAGCTGGTTAAGTTGGCGGATCAGTCGCTTGGCCGCTTGGAAGCCAGCTTGCTCCCACCAGAAGTGACACCCTGCCGCTTCACTGGCTCCGAGGTGCGCGTTCGCGACGACTCGCTGCCATTGGCCCATGTTGCCATCGCTGTTGAAGGCTGCGGCTGGACCGACCAGGATAACATCCCCTTGATGGTGGCCAACACTTTGGTTGGAGCCTGGGATCGCTCTCAGGGCGGCGGTGCCAACAATGCGTCCAACTTGGCACGTGCCAGTGCTGAGGATAGTAAGTAGTCATCTTTGTCTCTTAAATTTCCTATAGCTCATGTCTTGTTGTCTTTTTCTAGACTTGTGCCACAGCTTCCAGTCGTTCAACACCTGCTACAAGGATACTGGTCTGTGGGGCATCTACTTCGTGTGCGATCCACTTCAGTGTGAGGTAAATTAGTATTTGTAGCCACATTTATGGCCCAGATTTCTTAATATATTCGATTTGTATGCAGGACATGCTCTTCAATGTGCAAACCGAATGGATGCGCCTGTGCACGATGGTCACAGAGGCTGAGGTTGAGCGCGCCAAGAACTTGTTGAAGACCAACATGCTGCTGCAATTGGACGGCACCACGCCCATCTGCGAGGACATTGGCCGCCAGATTCTGTGCTACAATCGCCGCATACCTCTGCACGAGTTGGAGCAGCGCATTGATGCCGTCAGCGTACAAAATGTACGTGATGTGGGCATGAAGTACGTCTATGACAGATGCCCAGCCGTGGCTGCCGTTGGACCCGTCGAGAACTTGCCCGACTACAACAGAATTCGCTCCTCCATGTACTGGTTGAGAGTCTAAGTGACAACTTGCTCCGTGTAGCTGGTAGCCGGGAGTCTAGATTAATTCAATTACAAACCATTTAATGCGCGATCAGTAAAAACCAAAATGAAATACAACCAACACTTAAAATTATATGCTGTAATATTTGATCGCTGTGATTTATTATTAGTTTCAATGATTATGTTTCCTAGTCATGGGAGTACTTAATCGGAATGCCGCTGAGGCCCTGTTGCACCTTAGCTGGCTCGGTCTGTCCCAAGGCCGGGTCCAAGCCTTGCCAAGTGCGATCCTCAAAGGATAGGCCAGTGTTAGTTGTCATCAATGCCATTTTAGCTTGAGTGGCCACGGTATTATTACTTGCCGTCTCAACCGTGTCGTTGGTTTCGTTGCCGCCTCTAATGCGTCCACTGACCAGACTCACATCCTGGGTCTGTACGGCATCCGCGTCAAAGGCCAGAAAGCTGCGTCCCTCGGGCAGCAACTGCTTAAAGTCTGTAACATACGCCTCTGGGTACTTCATGTGCCAGGCAGGATTCAGGGCCATTTCGGCCTCGAACACTGAAACAATCGGCTTATAGTACTCCTTGGAGTTGTACATATTGTTGAAGGGGCAGCCAATGAGCACAAAGCAATCAATCTCAAGAAAGTTGGCCAGCTTGGCGGGATTGATGCGTCCAACGGAAATCAGCTGCGTCTTAATGCCGCGACTCTTGGCCATTGTCTGCAGACGCGTCACAACGTCCAGATAGCCGACAGCGCTCAACGTGGCCACAATCAGCCCCAGTGTCTGCGCGTCCTTGCACTTTTCAATGTAGTAGTAGCGTCTGCGAATGTATTGTGCCGTTAGCGGATTCTTCAGGCTTATGGTGGCAGTGGCACCATCTAAGATATGCCATTGCAGCGCCGTTGTGGTCAGTGACAGATTGGCAAAGCGTTGATTGTCGGCACCCACAAAGACGCAAATGCGCTCAGCAGATGATGATGCATTCTCCGATGGCTTAGACTCGGCACAGTCCTCGGCGGGAGGTGGATACACCTCAATCTGTAGCTTCTTTGGACGCAAAACCTCGCGCAGTTGGCTATAGAGCGTGTCCTCGCCCTCGGTCGGCTCTTCTTGTTGTTGCTGCTCATACAGATGCTGATATCCGATGTCAAAGTATATGCACACCTCGCGTTCTCCACACTCCGGCTGCAGTGTAGCCAGCTGTTTCAGCATTGCGGGCACTTCCAACGGCAGCACCGGGTACAAGTAAAGCACCGGCAAGCGGCTGGCCTTGCTGCGGCACGCATTGCCGAAATGAATCACACTGTCTGCCTCCACATGAGCTGCAGCAATCTCGTCCACACAGCAACTGCCGTATGTGGTGTCCGCCAATATAAACACTTTGCACTCCTCCGATGCCAGCGCTGTCTTCAAGCATGTGCTGATCGCGTTGCTGTGTGGCAAATAATCGTCGGGGAATTGCAGGCAGATCTGAGAAACACGTCATATGCTATAATCAACTTCCATTCTCTCTGGATTTCCCCACTCACCCGTTTGTAACCATTGTGTCGTATCCAACCGCTGCTGACTTTTTTATGCGTCTCATTCCAGATCTGTTCGTACGTTATAGGTGGTTCACTCAGCACCTCTGTTTGGCGTTCCAGCACTGCCGTGTCCTGGCTGAAAAATGTAGATGTCGTCGAGGAGCTCATTGTTCAATATTTCTCAAAAAACGTAAAATAAACAAATTATGTGAAAGGTCGATTATCATTTCGATATGTTCCTTTTCATCGATAACTCAAGTTCACTTTTGATAAATAGTCATCTCGCTCTAGCCACGGCTGCCACTTAAAAATATCTGATTGAGTGAAAGACGAATAAATAAAAATAAATGTGTACTTCAACCCAAGGTGTATTTATAATAAATACATCTTGCTTCAACCTAAAACTATACAAAATAATTGATTCTGAAATGATGAAAACAAGAGCTTAATAAAAAAAACAGCTAGTTTTGGCGCAAAAACTCCAACTTGTGGCAACCGTGGCATAATATTAATATATCGCAAGCGACTGCGATAGGTGCAAAATCGATAGATCGACACAACATTGTTTCTCGCATCACTAAGCTCAACTGCTGTCCGATAAATAAAATTTGTCAAAAAACCGAGCAGACATACTTTTTCGTGAGAATCTGACGCGCCAACGAATGCGAATACGCGCGCACAAGGCAACTGAACGCATTCAGACAGTGAAAAATAATTGATTTAAATTGTGCAACATTTCGTTACACTCGCCGAAAATAAACAATAATGGATGAGTCACGCGAGGAAAGCCAATTTATTGTGGATGATGTGAGCAAAACAATTAAAGAAGCAATCGAGACAACTATCGGTGGCAATGCGTACCAGCACGACAAAGTAAACAATTGGACCGGCCAGGTGGTCGAGAATTGCCTGACTGTGCTGACCAAGGAACAGAAGCCATACAAGTACATTGTCACCGCCATGATAATGCAAAAGAACGGCGCTGGATTGCACACGGCCAGCTCCTGTTACTGGAACAACGATACCGACGGCAGCTGCACAGTGCGCTGGGAGAATAAGACCATGTACTGCATTGTGTCCGTTTTCGGCCTTGCCGTTTAGGCCACCACAACCCGATGACAAGAAAAACAACAAGAAATCACTAAACTAACAACTTAAAAGGGGGAGGGATTAACAAGATTGCCTTGCATTTGTTTTGCGTGTGAGTATGCAAAGAAACCAATCATATTTTAAATATAAAATGCTTTATATTTTTTTGTATTTCGCAGTTCACACACACACAACCCAGCCGGGTATTAATACTCTTCTATTTTGCATCAGAGATCTAGTGGTTAGAATCATAGACACACAAGGAATCTACAAAAATTATCAAGACAAGCGAAGCAATGTCGAATTCTGAGAATATAAACTCCAACCAAACACCCAGCAAAATTTCCAATTATTGTAGCAAAATGAAATGTTCATGTATTATTTTTTTATTTCTGATTAACAATGAGTGCACGCAATGTGTGTTGAATGCTACTCACGATCTTTAATTAAAATCTAAATAAAATAAATGTAAAAATACACACACACACGCTTGTGGTATGTAGTTGTATAGGTACTCGGCCTTGAAATCAACTTGGCCCGAAATTGTTTAATCGATGCAGCTACTGCAATTCATACAGGGTGACCCGTAACTATTTTTTACGTTGGAAGCGCCTGGAGACGGTGAGTGGCGGCACTGTGCTCGGCAGTCGCAACGTCAGCATATCCGACCGGGTTTTGGGTCGTGCATTTACGATGTGGGCATAACTAACGATTCGTTGCTTCGATGTACGCAAAGCTCGTGATAGTATATTAACGTCCACTTCGTGCTTGTCGTTGATGAGCAATGCCAGGACAATAAAATGAGTTAATGCCTTCTCTGTGCTAAAGTTGGTGCGAGCACAGAACTTGGCAGCGTTGGGATCTGCAAACCGTTGACGGATATCATTCTCGACCTTCTCCGAGATGCGGGAAAGCTCGACGCGATTCATTTGTCGCTTGCGTAGCGCAATAAGCGATTGCAGTGCATCCATATAGATGATCAATTTGATGTTGAGAAAGTCCTGCCTAGAGGGTACTTCTTTGTCCTGTATACGCTTGAGGCAATCGCGCAGATATTCCGACTCGATACTGTGAAACAAAATTGTTCTATATAATGAGAGATGACCATAAATGGCTTAGTTTCTTACGGCAGCGATTCCAAGGGTGAAGCGTGAACACTTTTGGCTTCTTCGTCCAGACGATCCAGCAGAGATTGTGGCACCACGTCCTCTAAATCGTAAACTTCGTTAATTTTGGTTGCCATCTTATTGAACTTGGGCACAATTGTTGCCAAGTATTCAGCATTATTGGCGTTTACTTCGGGCAACATATCATCTTCCTCCTCTCCTTCTTGGCGCACAGAACTCTGCACTGTTTCGTCGAGTTCCTGACGCACCACATCCACGTTGACCATCATCTCTTCATGATTGGCAACAAATCGCGAGGCCTTGCGTCCACCAAACTCCTTGAGTAATTTTCTAGTTGCATGCTCTTTGCTCAGCACTGGCAGATTGTTTTTCATTTCCAGCTTCTTGTAAATGTTATTGGACAACAACGCGTGTTGTACTGGCACAATTGTCGCCTTGTTTGTGGACTTGTTCCGAATGCAAATGTATGTATCGAACTGTTCATTATCCTCTAGGTCACCCGAGTAGACGTTGCTCCCAGCTATGACCAATGCCCGTTTCCGTGGATTTCGTTTGTTCTTACTTTCGATCAAGCTGAAGTTGGCGGTCGCACCAAGGGAACCGTTCTGAAAAGTCACTGCAAACCACTCGGAGTTTAAGTGCGGTTGGCAAGCCGTGGTTGTAATGTGCACTTACTCATTGTGGGTACGTGTTCATCTGGCTTGCGATTGTGAACAGTTTCAATTAAAATTTTATCATCCATTTTATTTATTTAAATTAAAAGAAATCCTTAATCAAATTTGTTTTATCGTGGCGTTGCACGTGTAAAAATGTACAAACGAAAAACAGCTGATCGATCCGATTGTCTAAGCTGCCAGATGGTTGCCGCGTCCAGAGTTGCCACATGGTTGCTGCATCGAAAAACCCCGCGTTTTTTAAATTGTAAGTTCATCTTGAGCTGTAGTTCAGCTTTCAGCCGCCAGAGTGTGCTGCCCTTATGTATAAGATTGTAAGTTTATTCGCTTATGTGCTTTTAATGATCTCGGCATTAATATTGAATCCAGAAAAGTTGTAATGCTTGCTTTTCACAATTTGCACAACTTGCTAAAATATTGAAAGTATTCGTAATATACTATTACTTAAAAACTCATTCGAATCTACTTACAAGCACCAGTTTAATAAGAAACACTGCAAACGTCAGGAAATTAATACTCATTAAAGCGGCTTCCGGCGGGAAGTCCAAACTGGAGTCGTCGAACAGTCCGCGTCGCCTGCGTCTGTGCCGCTCCGTTGGCTGCCACAGCACCGAGAACTGTTGCTCTGTGTGGAAAAGGGAGCTTAATGATATTTACTTTTCCTGCCCTTCAAGTGAATACGCACCAATAACTTTCATTAGATTGTCACTGAGCTGTTTAAGTAATTTAATTTTCTTTTCTATGCTCAGAGCTGACTTTTTGATCCAAGTCTTCTGCATGGTTTTCAGAAACTTGAGGAATCCCTGCATGCTGGGCATAAGCGAGTCATCATCATTCTCCATGTTCTGCTCGGTGGCAGTGTCCGCAACGGACTCGACACTCTCCATATTCGAGGAGTGACGTCGCGATGTGGTTTCCACTTTCGGTGTCACCACCACATCCACATCCACATCCACTGCCGGCATCGAGGTGCTCTTCACAACCAGTTTGGTCCTGGCATGGATTATCTGGCTGTTGATGGGCACCACAACCTGGGCGCTGTTCTTGAGGCCAGCAGCACCGCTTACCACCAAAGGATTGCTGTTGCTGTTGCCCAGACCAAAGCGCTCCCGCTGATACTCGATCCACACCGAGCTGGGCGTGCTGAAACCTTCTTCGCGATCCTCCCCCTTGGGCGGTGACTCGACAGTCGGTTGTCTTTGATGGAACTCATCTTCCTCCATCGGTTGCGACTGAGACTTGGAGATCTCCACCCATTCAGTTATGCTGAAGTGGGACAGTGTCAGGAGCAGACAGAGCTTGGCCAGAAAGTGTCGCATCTTGTGCGTTTAACGGTTGCACCACAACTGAAAACTGAAAGAAAAACTGCGCCAACTGTCGGCTGGAAAAATCTGCAAAGGGTGTCACACGTTGCAAGCCACTGAGCGGAGTGTCTTGCGATTTGTGGCACAGATAAACAGATGAAAACGAACTTCATTTTCAAGCTTTACTTATTTGTTCATTTATTAATAATCTATGTTGTTGTTGCTGTTTTCTTTATGAATTGCAATTGGTTCTAAAGAACGAGTTGTTGTTGTTGTTTTTGTAGTTGATTTGGGCCGCTGTTCTGTACACAGTAAGTCCAGTAATTGTTTTGACAAACAAAATTTCATATATTTAAAACTGAATTTTTTTTTTTCAATATTTTGTCAAAACAATTACTTGCCTAACTGTATGTTAATTATTATATGTTAATTGTATGCTTATGTGTATTTTAACTACTGCAATTAGTTAGTTTGTTTGCAATATACTAGTTTTGATTCTCAAGAAAATTTAGCACACAGATTTCAGTTATTAAAGTTTTCTGAAAAAGCAAGAGAAATATAAAGTATCATAAGATTTATCAGCAATATGATGAATTAAAATTATACATATATTTAGTTATTCAAAATTTGAATTGAAATTAAGCCGCTAATGATTTGCAATTTTCTTAATTAAAAATTTCCATACTTTACAGTCTTAGACAGCTAAGGGAGAAATCTATGTGCGGCGAGCATGTGCATCAAGTGGACTAAATGGACGCTATTTGATGTGCTTACAGAGATGGAAGCGCATCCATTTGATCGCCTTGTCGCCAATGGCCTCCACCTTGGGTGAGCTGGAGAGGCGATGGCAGCCGGCACAGTGCGATGGTGATGGATAGCTTTCGCTGGGAACGCTATGGCTGCCGCCCAGTGGCTGCATTAGTTCGGCATTGGTCGGTCTGGCTGCATGTCCAGGTCAAATGTCACCAGCGCTGTCCCAGCGTACGTCATCCGCCTCATGGGTGAGGTAGCGACCCAGTCCCACCTGGGTCTCCAAGTTCCGCAGATCCCGATACGTCTGCTTATCCTGCAGCCAGTAGTGCATCAGACTCTTGTCGCAGGTGTATCGCTTGCGCTGCTTCACTTGCAACAGGTTGTTGATCAGGTCAATGGCTGCAATTATTGATTATTTCATTTAAAAAAATGTGTATTTAAAATAAGCAGGGATTAAAACCGAAACAAATATCGGTTTTCCCTTATCGGTTACGCCAAATCTTTGAATAAAGGTTTCGTAACGGTGAACCGGTTTTTGCACGTTTCAGTTTGGAAATACGTATTTGAGATGTATGGTTTCGGTTCACAAAAAATTTTTTTGTAAAAATAAAATTATATTAACAATATAATAAAAATAATTGAAAGGACATTAGTTACTTAATGTTTCATTCCCACATTAATTTCACTCATTCTTCAGTTTGATGTAGTTTAGTAATATTTTACGGTTTCGGTCAAATACAAATTTTTTTCCCGGTTACGGTTTCAGTTACAGTTTTAAATTTCAATCGGTTTTTACCGGTTAAAGGTCATGGATTCGGTTAGGGTTTTGGTTAATCATTGAAAATAAGTGACTTAAATAATACAACGAAAAATCGACAACTCGATTTTTGCGTATTTCAACTCGATAATTTTTTTATATTTCAATCGAGTTAATTTAATCGGTTTTCATGAAAACAACAACTCACTGGAGTTTTTGCATCGAAGTTCATTTGCAGCAATAACTTCAGTAAATTATGACAGAAGTTGATTAGATGTTAAAACTCGAGACTAAAAAATTTGAATGAAATAAAAAACGATATCTTGAGGCAAAAAATTATTTGAATGAAATGAATTATCAGGGGTGCCACAGAAATCGTTTTCGCTTGAATTTTACATAAATTTCAAACAAATTTATGTCAAATGCAAGTGGAAGACAGTAGCACACCTGTATATTTGAATGCAAATCGGCTTAAATTTTGGCAAAGTAATGAAAACATGGAGTTGCTCTGAGCTTTGACTTTACAAACCAAAATTTACTATTTATTTTTTTCCCGGCTAAATCGATATTATTTAGAGATACAAATATCGGAAACTCGATTAATTTTATGCTTTGCATTTAAATCACTTTTTAAAATTGCTTAAATCGATATATCTCACCATTCGAGGAGATCTCCTTCCAGGGATTGGGCGGATACATGAAAGCAGCGTTCTGTATCTGGTCGTTGATGTCCTCCTCCTCGTTGAAGGGAAACGTGCCGCTGAGGCTCACATAGATGATCACACCGACGCTCCACATGTCCAGGGATCGGTTGTAGCCCTTGTTACGCAGCACCTCTGGCGCCAGGTAGGCGGGCGTGCCGACGACGGAGCGCCGAAAGGATTTCTCGCCAATGATGCGGGCGTAGCCGAAGTCACAGAGTTTCACCTGCGGAAACTCAGCGTCCGAGGAGAGCAGCACATTCTCCGGCTTCAGATCACAGTGCACAATGTTCTGGGAGTGCAGATACTTGAGCGCAATGAGGATTTGGGTGATCAAGAACTTGGTGACCCGCTCGCTGAGTCGTCCCCGCGAATGCGACAGGATCATCTCCAGCATGTCGCCCTTGAGCTTCTCCATGACCACAAAGATGCGTTCGGATGTTTCGAACATTCGCTCCAGGTTGACGACACCGCAATGGGTGATGTTCTGGAGTATGGCCACCTCGTTCTTCAGCTGGGCCTCCTGCTTGGTGGGAAAGCGCAGTTTGTCAATCACCTTAATGGCCACCTCGCGCTTGGTCTTCTTGTGGACGCCGCCGTAGACGACACCGAACTGTCCGGAACCCAGAACCTCGTCGGGAAAGATCTGATACAGCTGGCCCATGTCCTGGACTTGTTCCTCCGACTCGCAGCACTCTGAGACAGTCACGATTAGGATAGGAATTAGTCAAGATTGGGCACAACTCACGTGTATTGGTCACATGCATGTAGGCTTGTCGGATGCTCGTCTCCCAGCTCTTGGCGATGTCTGTGCCGATGCCACTGTCCGGGGGTGGCAAGCGCACCGCCTGATCCTCCCCCAGCTGCGGATCCTGGCCCACGTAATAGCTGAGATTGGCCGTGCACAGTTCGAAGCAGTAGTTGCTATCGATGCGAGGATCCCGGTGCGTCTCAATGGACAGCAGCTCGGCCAGCGGCAGCTCCTTGTGGTACTTGCTCCCCTGCTCCGATATGAACAGCGTAATGGTTTTGGAGTCCAGGCGCCAGTAGTAGCGCTTCAGAGCCTTGTCCAGCGAGGTGTAGTGCACCAGCCAGCCCTCCTTGATGGCCTGACCACCTCGCTTCTTGGTGTGCTTCACGGACTGCACGATGCGCATGAGGGGAATGTTGGCGCTGGGCGAGGAGGATGACGAGGACTGCGACTGCTCCGACTGGCCATCGCTGGATTTGGTGTCGCCCCCATTGACCAGCTCTGGCGGTGAGTTCTGGGCATTTGTCAGCGCTTTGGGCGCCTCTCGTGGTCGCCCAGCCACCAGATTGGTGCCGCCCGAGGCTTTGTTGAACTTGGCGAATTCCGACTGTGGTGCAGGGCCGTCCTCAAAATCGCTGTCATCGAACTCCTCGCGGAAGAAATTGTCGCGATCCTTGCGTGGCGTGCCATCGCTAATCTCCGCCTGCAGTTGACTCAGCTGCGCCTCTCCCGTGCAGTCCTGCGGCACCTTCTCCATGCACTTCTTGTGAGTATTGTACTGGCAGTCGCGGCACTGCAGGCCCTGCTTGAACAGACCCTTCAGCAGCTTCTTGCACAGCTGGCAGACTGTGGGAATCCCATAGGTGTGCACCATGAAGGTGTGTGGAATCCGGAGAACCGTGAGCCCATTCCGACTGCTCGACGAGTGAGTTCGCTGATGGCGTGTGGAGTAACCAGGTATGTTCTGGGCATTGATAAACAATATGTAAAACAATTATCAGGAATTCCATCTTATCAAATCATTCTTGTGACTATATCTTCTGAATTCCTTCAAATTTAATTATGATTTTCAGAATTATTCTCGATTCTTAATTCCCATAATTTAATTTAAACTCTTTTATGAAATTCAATCAATTTTGAGAATTATTTCTCGATTCCCATAATTTAATGTCAAATTTCCATGAATATTCAATCAATTTTGAGAATTATTTCTCGATTCTTAATTCCCATAATTTAATTTAAAATTTTATATAAATGAGATTAAAAGAATTTCTATAATATGCAATCAATTGTAAGAATTATTTCTCGACTCTTAATTCCCACAAGTTAATTTCAAATTTTATATTGAAAAAGAATTTCTATAATATTCAATAAATTTTGAAAATTATTTCTCGATTCTTTGTTCCCATTTCTAATTTAAAATTTTATGCAAAAGAGATTAAAAGAATTTCTATAATTTTCAATACATTTTGAGAATTATTTCTTGACTCTTAATTTTCATAAGTTAATTTCAAATTTCAATTTCTATAATATGCATTAAATTTTGAGAAATATTTCTCGATTATAAGTTCTGATATTTACAACCTAGACTATCTGTTTTGAAAAGATTCACTCAAATTTAGCTCCTAATTGTAATGATAGACAATTCTGAAAATCAGAAATTTCTCCATTAATCCTAAAACTTTTACTTATAATAAGTAATAATTTGTACTTTAGCAAAATCTAACTCCCATTTTTGATTAGTCTGGTCTATCATATTAAAATGTCCCACTACGAGTATTGAAATGTATTTCAAATAAAAGTCAATCAACAAATTATAAAAAAATATGCAATTTTATTCAAATGAAAATGATACAATAGAAAAAATAAATAAAAGTTGTTTAATGCGCTAATTAAGTACAATTTGAATACTCGTATGGGAGACCCGTTCACCTTTAATACGATAACTAACATATTATAACTACGCTGTCAACTAAGTATGAGTACTTGTAGTATGTATAATTTCTGTTTTAGTTTTTAATAATGTCATTCATGAGCTCCGACATGCGTTTTACCAGAGAACTGCTTGAGTCATTGCGACTCGTCGACTCCTCGTTGGACACTAGGGATTGCTGTGAGCTTCCTGAGGGACTGCGGGGTGGATGCAACGTGAAGGAGCGTCGGGATGTGGCATCACTCGAGCGGTTGCAGTTGTTGGGAATTTTCACCACGCATCGCTTGTGATAGTTCTGACCGCAGCCTGTGTGATGATGGAAGCGGTTGTTGGGGATTGTATATATGTATATGTAAGTGTATACAGAAGACCACAAGCGAATTACGAGTTAGTATTGTGGGTTTAAATGAGCTTGTGTGTGTGTGCGTGTGTGTGCGTCAGCTGTCAAGATTACATACCATCGCATTTGAGTCCTTGACGCACCAGACCAAACAGCATTTCACCGCAGAAATCACAGAATGTGGGCGCCTTATAGGAATGCACATTGAGGCTGTGAGGTTTCAGTGTTGGCATTTCCGACGTCGGATAGAGTATGGCTGTTGACGGTTTTTGTAAATATATATATGTTACATGTATGTGTTGGTATTGGTATTGGACATTTGTTAAATAGCCAAAGTGTTTGTACTTACGACTGGCTGTTAATACAATTTCCACCAATGTCTCGTCCACAACTTCCGCTGCGGAATTGATTATGTGCAGCACATTGGGCGTACTATAGTCGTGAATGAAGAGCAGAATGCGTTCTGACAGATACGTCAGTCCACTATCCGGTATCTGGAATCACGTAAAAAACATTGTATTGTGTTAGTGTTACGAGTCGACTCGTAGTCTCCGCAGATAATGTCCATTTCAATGTTTTGCTTCATTTAACGCTTAGTTTTGCATATGGTTCTCTTATCACACTCGTTATCATTTCGTATCTTAATTGATTCTGCGATAAGGCTTTGAAGATATTAGATATTGTCTGTCAGCAATATTTGCCAAATGTGATATTGATATCAATTAAGGTATGTGTAAGTATTTCCAATTCCGCTATGCTGCGTTTTTGATACCCTTTAATGAATCATAATAGCCTCCTTTAAAAATAGCAGTTATTACAGGGGAAAACAATTTCATGCCCCAATATTAAGTTTTACTGTGACAAAAACATTTTTTAAATAATTTATATGTATATAGTCTTCGGTTTTAAATATAGTACTGTGAGTTATTTTGCCATTCAGGCCTGTTCTGGTTTGCACTTTTTATTTTTAAGCATTTAGTGATATGCATTTATTCACTTTGAATTTGGACTTAAACTCATCAACTCAAAGTGATATTATTCCGCTAAATATCGCCGAAATGGTATTAGGGCAGGTTAAAGAAATTAAATTCTGTGAAATCTTATCAAAAGTGATATTCGGATCAGGCCTGATTATGTCATTAATTTCTATTGTACATTTCAAATAGTATTAAAAAAATCGTAACAACTACCCTTAAAAGTAAAGTTTATTAAAGTACATATAAGAGGGTTTTTTTCCTCATATTTCTCTTAAATATATACTCTGAGATATTTTAGAATATATCATTCATTTTTAAGAATTCAATTTAAAAATGGTTATCCGTTATTATACTAAGATTTTAAACAATTTTAATTAGTTTTGAATATAAGTGTCTTTAAAAATTAAAGAGAGCTACACTGAAGTGTATAAGTTCTGTGAACAGTGTCACATAGTCATCGAACCCCGTTATTTGGTGTGGACATTGGAAATTGATACTGGTGACTGCGGAGGCAGCTGTCAAAGCTCAAACTAAGCTGCCACAAAGGCCACAGTACGTGCCACGGACATGCCATGAGAAAAAGCGAACTCTTATTCAGGGAAGGAGTCGGAGGAGTGGCGGGAGGCGGAGGAGCAAGTGGGGAAAGAGCAAGGACTGAAAGCATGAGCTAGTGTCGCAGCTGCCAGCTGGTTAATTGAATTGGTCATGGATAACTCCGCACTACAGAAATAACTATGAATATATGCGTGCATAAGTATATATATATAAATATATATGTATGTATATTTATATGGGTATGCAACTCTGACTTAATGAAATTAAGCAATTATTCTGCGCACATAAATTTATTAGGTACACACACACACACATATACACATACACATATATTTTCAGGGGAGTCACAGGCAAACATTAGAGTTCATTGGGGTTGTCCGTGTGCCGAGTGGGAAATGGCTAACGATGGACTGTTGACTTGACCGCGTTCCGTCTAGCTTTTGCATAATTAAGTTGGCAGATGGTGACCCATTTAAGGGCTACCCGATACCAGGTAACGCCCCCTGGACAAACTCACCTTGGTGTTTATGAAGTCGCATGCCAAATCCTTGAGCGTTTTGAGCGTCAATGCATTCGCTGGCACACAAACTGCATCGCGTATGCTGCCAAACTGAAAGAGGAATGTGACCTCTGGCCCCTCCATGATGACAGGCACGCTGCCAACGCCGCTGCCGCTGCCAGCGCCGCTGCTGCTGCCGTTGCTGCTGTGGTGTTGATGTCTTTGGGCCACGATTGCGTCTTGGCTTTGACCAGTGGCCGGGATGGATTGGGGTGTCCGGATGAGATTTCGTTTTCTGCCCTGGCAACAGCTGCTCCCTCTGATTATCCTTCGTTCTCGTACTCGTCCTCGTCCTTTTCTTGAAATGCCAAGGACGAAATTACTTTGTACTGTTATTTTTCGTGTTTATGGCTCTTATTGTTATTGCTTTTCACTCTAGTTCTTGTTGTGGTTGTTGCTTTTGTTGTAGGACGTTTTAGTGTAAGTTTGCGGCTTGGCTTCGGATTCTGATTCAGTTAACGGCGGGTTGCGGTTTACTATATTACTGCCCCAGGCGCGGCAGGCAGACGCGGCTATATTAATAGACGCTTTTCCAGACAGCCATTTACGGGTTGTAAAAATAACTGAAATTATGATTTAAAACAAAACATTATTGGTTCAGTGTTCTTTGACTTTTCTCGCTACTAAACTCAGAATTTATTGAAAACAATCAATTTGATTGCCGTTTGGCATAAATGAAGAACGCATAAAAGGTTTATGAAACTAAAACAAAACACAGACAATAACAATTAAATGTATAGACAATGTCTGTACAATGTGCATATAACAAATAAATGCGAAATGAACAACACCCCGACTTGGGTGTACTGTGCCTGCTTCTATTTATACCCTTTAATTCATCCTTGCACAATTAGCTGTTTATTTTCTCAGTATTGGAATTTTAATATATTGATACGACTATTAGGTATTGGTTAATATTGGTTGGAATTGGATAATTAGGAAAACTACTTAAATATGCACTTGCATTTTAAATAAAAAAATATATTCATATATGGTTTTAATCAGGGTTTAAACCCCTAACAGAAACCGTAACCTTCAACCAGTAAAAACCAATTGAAATTTAAAAACGTAACTGAAACCGTAACGGAAAAATAATTTTCATTTGACGGAAACCTTTAAGCCGAAACTCTGTAAACCGAAATCACCGTTTAGTACCCGTTTAGTTTATAAGAGTTAATTTCGGTTTTTCATACATAAAAAAAAATTATTTTTAATTTTGATTTTGGTTTTTCATTTTCTTATGTTTAATTTTTAATTTTTTTTTATGATATTTATGATCGAATTTTCATAGCCCTGGTTTTAATGAAAGGTAACTATAATTTATTCATATTTATTTTATAAACATCAAAATATAATGGGATCATAATACAAATTAATACTAGTATAAATATACATCTCAGAAATATTCTCCACAGAAACCATTTGTTAATTAATTTTATAGTAATTAGATAGCTGTAATTATCGGATAAAATGCAATTCATTAAGCTAGTTTGCTCGAAGATTTTAGTATGTTAGGTCATGGAACGTGTATCTCAAACAATAGAGCTATAAATAATGTGAGCGTGCATTTCCAAGTTAATTTCATATCGTCGTCTATCTGCGAGTTTATATTCAAATATTCACATTAGAAAAACAAAGTAATTGAGCTTATTAAAAAAACCGGTTGCTAATTGTTAGATGACATATAAGACAAGGAGAATATTGTTTCAACTTTGACTGAACACGAGTTAATGTTATAGAAATTTAATTTAAAATTAAAAGGGCTTAAAGGAAAATTAAAGCAATTGGTGAAAAGAAGAAAACAATTAGTGAGTGGAGCAAAAATGTGTGTAGGGCCACCAGCTGGGAAAAGAATGCAGAGGGGAAACGCGAAAGGGAGGCAAGTACATAAAATATATGAATATATGTACGTAAATACATACACATGTGTATGTATGTATATATATTTAGAAGACAACAAGCCAAAGTCAAAGAAATGAAAGCCAAGTCAAGACTGAAGCGAGCGAATGGCAGACAAGCAACTTTCTAAATTTTTAAGTAGGTGTATGGACTGTAATGTTGCCGTGGTTGTTGTTCTTTTTGTTGTTGTTATTGTTGGTGTTGCTGTTACCAAGATGCCAGAGGGATAAACGCGTAGGAACCGAGTGCCAAGTGCGTTTTGTATTTCAATTGAAGCTGCCGGACTGAAGTTGAAGTTGGTCGACGCTTTTGTAACAGTTAGAAACGCTTCAAGTGTCTGAAAGAATTTGAGGCAGCAAATGACGCAGCACTGAACCCAAAGCCAATTCTGGCATTTTACACATACGCGCTAAACATACGCTCACACACACACACACAGACACACTTCGATATGGAATTAAATCTTATTGGTATCCATGAGATACAAGTTGCTTTGAATTTTGACATTTACATAACACAGAGGCAACAGCTGCCGCACACTGGATTGCTCTTAATTGTTATTCTTATTACATATATAGATAAATTATATTATTATAAAAACAGTTTATTTATGAGTAAATCAAATGCACTTGAAGTTCTTCAATATATTGTTGATTTTGTGGCATCAGCATCAATGGACGCATTGTGACTAACCCGTTATGACGTTATGTATCTTGTCAGTTGTTGTTGTTGTTCTTGTTGTTGTTATTCGTTGCAATTTGATGTTGTTGCCATTGTCGCCGCGGCACGTTCTGAGTTAACTAAGCCAAAAGAGCAACTGACTTGGCCAACTGACTGAAAATGCGACACCAGCAACAGCAGCGGCAACGGCAACAGCAGCTAAAGCAGCGACAGTGGCAAAAGCAAACTCAAAACCCGTTTTACTACACTAATACACACACACACACGAGAGAACAGAGAGAGTGCGAGTGTGTGTGAGAGAGAGAGAGAGAGAGACTGTGAACGAACGACATTTTGGGTTACGGGTATGAGAGTGTGTGTGTGAGTGTGTATGTGAGCCATGAACCAAAGCATTCGACCCAGCACAATCTCCCCTCCTGCTCCTCCCTCTGCCCTCCCTTTGTCCTCTCGCTCCCCATCGGTTTATAGCTCTTCGCCCCATAATATTCGCCAGTTTGTTTGTTTCCTTTGTTTGGATTGTTGTAACGACCGTTGCCGCTGTTAGAGCCACTGCCTTTTGCCTTAAAATTATCAACTAACATTGCTGTTGTTGTTGTTGTTGTCGTTGTTTTGCTGTTGCCGCTTCAATTTTGCACTTATTCTCTTGTGTTGAACGCCCTTTGCTATGCGCCCATTTTCTTTGGCTGTCATTGTCAAGGCCTTGCGAAAACTACCTGTGGTGGCTGATAAGCGATTTTCATTGTGCCACAACATTCACTGGTGTCTAGAGATGAGCACGTGCCCCGAAAAATCAGTATATTCTAATTACTTCTTTTAAACTCGTATTTGAAGTTATGCAAATGTGGAGTATTTTATTAATTGAGATATTTAAAAAAGGGACCGTAATCATTATGAGTTATATTATAAAAATTACATAGCAATGATTATTTAAAGATTTTTAAGGATTTTCTTCAATGATAATGATTAATCTTGAGCGAAAAAATAAAAATAACAGGTATTCATTATTTACGATTTTTACGATTTGCTCAAAATAAAAATGACTTTTAAAAAAGTTTACGTAATAATTTTAATGATTTTTTTTGCGTTTTTCCCTGGGTTTCTTCTAAAGGGACATGCAAAAATATTGGGTAAAAATCCTAAAAAAATAAAAATCATAAATAATGATTATTTGAGAGTTTTATTTTTTAGCTCAAATTTAATCATTGTCATTACTTTTTTTGTATTTGTATTCTAGTCTTTGGTTTATTGATGTGAAACAATTTCAATAATCATTATTTGCGGTCCCTGATTTATCTAATATATATTTATTATATATTTACCTTGTTTAAAAGTAACTTTAACTTACATTTTTTTTAATCATGAATATTTTAAATCTCTTTTTCAAATTCATTTCTCTTAATTATATACAGTCTGCTTTTGGGAGTTTCAGCGAAATTGATTTTATAGAGAAATTCGGAACACGACATATTGAAAATCATAAATTGAATCTAATTAAATAAAATAAATCGAATCTTACTTAATATTGGTTTATTTCATTGAAACATTTAATTTATTCTATTTTATTTTAGGGTTTTTATTTGTACTACAGAGCCTAAACTGCCTATTGGGTATTTCAGTGTCGAATGTCGACTGTTTACTCTTATCATCGTTATCAGTAGATTTGTCACAATATAATTATTCGTATTTATTATTTTATACTCGTATGACTGTGACAAATGCGTAGATCTAAGCTCGGAAAATGTAATTTGCTCAGCACTATTTAATAGTCTTTATGTACATACAGACAAATATACATATCTAGTCTTTGTTTTGCTCTTGACAATACTTAGTAAAGGACACTGAGAGTTTTTGCTCACTGTATGTGTTGTTGCCCCAAAGTCGACGGCTCTCATGTGTTTATTTGTTAGAATATTATTCGATTTTTATTTTTTCACATAAAGCAAACAGAAAAGAAATGCAAATAATAAATACCAAATACTAAAAACTTAGACTGATAAGACAGACTGAAAGCGGGCAGCAGGGCGCATGGCAATGGAATCATCATCATCATCACCATCATCATCATCGATAGATAATTAGCAAGGTGATAATGGGGCCACTGAGAGTGAGATGCTGCCAGGCAGGCCACGACAAGTTCAAATTCCAATGTGGGTGGAGACTAAACACAGTAACAGTAACAGCAACAGCAACAGCAACTCGAACAACATCGACGACATCTACAGAGACCAAAAAGGCCATTAGAGTAAAACGACCCAAATGGGAGGGGAAAACAAGCGGACAAATCGACAGACCGATAGACCGCCAGACAGACGACCAGCTAAAGGGACGAATGGGATTGGGATTGGGACTAAGACTAAGACTGAGTGAACTCATAAATCCATTTCAGTGCTTGTGCAGAACTCATGTCAAGTATACGCCGGGCTGACGCGCTGGTCATAAATACCAAGGCCAAGGAACAACTCGAACGTGTTTTCTTTACTTTTATTTTTATTTCTATTTCTATTTGATTTGTTTGTCTTTCGAGCCACGGTTCACTTGCATGGAAGATGGACATGTTGGAGAAAAGAAACGAAGCAGACAAACATTTATATTAGATGGCCACAAAAAATGCCCAATAAAATGACACATTGTATTTGTATATTCTTATACTCGTATGTAGAGCCAGAAAGACAGCTCAGTCCAGTGAAAACAATAACAAACAAATAAAAAAAAAAACCAACAAAAAACCTGCCTTATAAAATCAGCAAAGTCAGCTCATCTTTTGAATATTCTTGTTGTTTTTCGATTTAATATTTTGTATTTCTTTTGTACTTGCTTTCGTTTCTTGTGTGCTTTATTATTTTTTCTAATATTATAGAAAATATTCACATACATGAATTCCAATGAATGCCAGATTTCGAATTATTTTGCTCGTAAAATGTGTATATATGCATATAAATAATGTATGTAGTTTTATAGTACACTTGTAGCGTATTTCTTGCAATTAATTTGAATAATTAATATGCACTGCCAGCACACACACACAGGTATATAGGGAGAGACAGAGAGAGAGAGCGAGTGAGAGAGAGGGAGACACTAGCACAGACACACCTTCTTGTTCACTCGTGGCCCATTTTGTCAGGCACTTTTCCCTTAGAATTTTAAATTTTTCTACTGTTGACGCGAAAATTGTGGCAGCATCGTTTCGCGTCGTAACGTTTAACGCTTCACGTTGTGTCCTCAATGTGCCAGAAAACTAAAACGAGGATAATTCGCACGTTTGTACTTTGGCTCGTTTGCCGCGCAACTGATACAAAAACTGAAGCCGAACGCCATCAAAAACCAAAGCCAGCAAAAAAAAAAGCATCATTTCATTTCAACTCGGGCATTCTCACTTATTCTCTTCTTGTTCTCACTCGGTTCATGCTCGCGTGGCTCAGTGTTGTTGGGAGAGCAGCATTCAATTCGTTGTTTATGTTGGCGCAATGTTTGTGATGTTTGTGCCTCTAGAAGTGCCTCTGCTTGACGCGTTTCCTTAATTGCATCTTCTGCTGTTTATTTATATCACTTGCTATTGCGGTTGCCGCTTTATTCGTATTTTGTTTCTTTTTGTCTTTATTGTTTACATCGGCATTCAATAGCCGCCAAATTTGATTGCGAGCTTTTACAGGTGTTTTTGGAGTTGTAATCAAAGAGAGCGGCGCATGTGTAGAAAAGAGAGTGCGGTCATACCTAAGAGAGCACATTCAACAGGGTTGTCAATTTATGTTATTATTATTGTTTCTTGGCTTATGTAAAAACAAACTAAAATAATCATTTTTATTAAAAAACTTACATTGCTATTTTTTTGAAAACTGTATAGTTTATTTAAAAGTTTTAACTGCTTATTATTATTTGAATTATTTCAATACAAAAATGAGATATTTAACTGAATATTTGCTAACCATGTGTACGTATACGTAATATTTTGTACAGTTCAAAGAGTCTCAAAGCTTACGGTGTGTTCTCTTGTGCTTAAAGAGAGAAACACTCTTAAGCTTTTGTCGCTGCTCTTATGCCGCTTAAAGCTTTCAATATTCACTTACACTGAAGAAAATTTAGCATATGCAAATTAAATCATTTATTGCCACAGATTCTTAATTAGTAAATATTTATATTCTGATAATATTACAATTTATATAATTAATATTTTCTTATCTAAATATTTGGAGATTTGCACGTGTTTTTCTAAGTCTTTTTTTTTGGTCGAATTCCTCGCACCCTAATTGAAGCGCGTAAAATGCTTGTCAGAGCGGAAATGTAACCGGAAACGTGAAGCTTTCGCCAAATGTAGAAAACGCCACAACGTAATCGTTTTTCCACGCTAAGAGCTTTTCATTTTCACCGAGCACAGAAAAGTAGAAACTGGCACACGAAGCGACTACAAAAAGGAAGCGTGAAATTGTGGCAGCAACACATGGCGATGCCCCAACTTCGCTTGGGTTGCGTTGGGTTCGTTTGCGATTTGTTGGGTTGGGTGTTTGTCAGACCTCTTCGAGCTCTAGGTCTCCTCGCATGTAGCATAACAGACAACAAAAGCGACGCACGTAATATAATAAAGAGATTTTCCATAGCATACAAAGTGGAGCTTGCCATACACCATCCAGCATCCAG
Organism: Drosophila quinaria; assembly: GCA_035047525.1. Lineage (NCBI taxonomy): Eukaryota > Metazoa > Arthropoda > Insecta > Diptera > Drosophilidae > Drosophila > Drosophila quinaria. Next base: position 3,293,082 of record JAWNPO010000384.1, on the reverse strand, counting down.
ATTCGCCTGGTCTTCCTTTTGGATTCACGTCCATGTCCTCCGCATTGCCACGCATTGTGAACACATTCTCTATTAGAAATCGGTTTTAGCTGAGCAAGAAATAATTGGCCCCGTATTTTACGAGGCTGTTTGCCATATAGTAAATATATACTCATATGTATATGTACATAGATAATCATATGTACGTATGTATTAGACTCCTACTGTCTATCTGTTGGCTAATCTACAGCAACAGTTTGTTGGCTCGTGTTGTCTAGTTGCCATAACGACAGAGACAGACAGCTGGCTGAGCGCCGAATGAGAAAGAGAGGGAGCGAAAGTTGTTAATTGTAATTAGCAATCTGAAATTACACACTGGCCAATACATAAACAGCTCTCTCTCTCTATATAAACCATTGTATTGTGTTTAACAGAATATAACAATCAAAGTGCTATAAAATGTGTTTAACTATTTAACTACTAATTAATAAGAATGCTGTAGTCCAGAGTGCGAGACTACAAGTTACCCTGTGTTACAAGAATATAATGAAAAGAACACATTTTGTTTTAAACTAAGTATTTTTTATTACTGAACGTGTCCCTTTTATTGTTATTTTCTCAAATGTTATTCTTATTTAACATTCCTTTATGACATGATATGTACAGTGACACACACAAGTATTGGCACAGAAGAATTGCTTAATAGGCACTTATTGTATGAAAATGACGAATAAGTACCTTTTAAGCAATTTTCAAAACATAATAAGAAATACTCGCTAAGAGATATATTTGAAAAATTTGCAGTCACTATTAAAATTGCTTAAGAAACTTTCTGTAACAAAACATTTTTGTTTAAAAATCGAGGAAAGAAGTTGAATAAGTAAACATTTTCATAAATTCGAAATTTTCAATGGGTACTTAATGGGTTAAGGAAAGTTTTGTATCATTCAAACGGAATTTAAAAGACCTTTCCATTGATGCCAATATGTTAACGATAACGGCTCAAATAATGTAAAAATTCTTTCTGTGCCACTACTATTTTGTGTCACTGTATATCTAAACATATATACGTAAAATATTTTTATTATGATCTGATATTCTGCTTGTTGAACCTTTCAAATGCTTTGAATAAATTCATAAAACAATGATTCAAAAGGGCAGCCCAAAAGGAAGACAGGAATCAAGTAAACATATGGTGATTTTCTAATTGACCGCGTCTCGTAAATCTCTCTGCTTATGACGGGTGCATGGGTTCGTTTCTTTTTGAAAACGTAAATTTCAATAAAATAAAAAGAAGGAATCAGCAAATTCAGTCTGCTCGCACATTAAATTTACATATATTTCGAAGAGTTAAGCACAGAGGCAGTCTCAGCTTCAGTTGCAGACCCTTAAAAAAGGGGGCGGTTCTAAGTGCCCAGCTTTGGTTGGGAAGGGGAGAAGGTGACGCGGGGGGATGGAGGGGTAACTGGGCCGGAATGCTTAATGCGGCAATTGTTAAACCAAATGCAAATAGACGTTGCAGTTGCAGACTTGGTCTATGCCATTCCGCGTGCCTCACATAAATCAGTTGCCGTTCTCAAGCTGAAGCTAGTGTTTCCCCTTTCTTCCCCTTCCCCCCGGCCGCTGTGTCCGTCTCTGTATCCGTCTCCATGGTGCACGCCTCCTTGTCGACAGTAAGTTTGGTAACGCGCTGGAGCGTTTTTATGGTTTGCATGTACAATTTCTTGGCCAATTCCTTGTCCTGGCCAGCCTCCGAAGTTGCCGCAATTTCGCAGTCACTGCAAGTAGCCAAGAAATGTGTTGCATTTAAAATGGAAACAAAGTGCCGCTAATGCGGCAGCAGCAGACACTGTTACGGAAATACCAACTCACTTGAAATACTCTCCCGTCACTTGCTTCAGCTGGGGATCCGTCGCCAGGCGAATGGCGCTCTGGGCGCCCTCGAAGGCGTTCTTCATGAACAGCCACATCCACGGGTAGGTGATCACTTTAACGCAAATCGCCGACATTAGCGGCGAGCTGAGCGTGAAACGGAACGAAACGAAATGAAACAAATACAAAAGTTAACTAATTTAATTTCCATTGTAATTAAAGCTCAAGACAACAACTAGAACTAGACTGGCAAATACTCTCTGCTAATTTGCAGATAGATGAACATTTTGAGTAAGAAATTAATCAATAGTGCATACTTTTTGAAAGTTATTTATTTTTTATTAATTTAATTTTCATTGTAATTTCTCAGTTAATTTTTAAAGTACTAGTATATTTCGCCTTAAAATTATATTTAGTTATAGTAATTTAATTTCTACAGTAATTAAAGCTTAGTAAAGTAATAGAACTCTAAATCCAAATATTCTTTGCTAGAACAAAAATATTTGACTTTAGGTCAGTTCCAAATTTGGAATGAGTAAAGCATACTTTTAGGATCGCTTAAATATAATGATTGTATTTGTACATTTCAATTTAAATAGCGTATTAAAGCTAACCAGGGATAAACAGGATTACAAAATGACAACGGGTTTTATTTAAAACTTCTAAACTTTAGAAATTAAGACAAGAGTGAATTTTACACACTTTTGTACTTTGCTCATTATATTATAATTTATTCAATATGTTGAGTAAAATTTTCAATTGTCTATTTAATATTTATAATAAATCTAGAGGGACCAAAATCTGCATTAAGTCTTTTCTTATCATTTGTTATTGCCTAATAATTTCTACGGTTCCCGTTTAAATGATTCGAGGAAAAGCTTATCCACATAAGTATAGTCCTTAACTAAATTAAGGCTATTAAATTTCGAGTTTGATTCTTTTTCTTACATTTTCAGTTGTGATGGCATAAACAAAAAACCCTTTTTTTTCCAGGGTACAAACTTTAATTCAATCTTTGTTATATCAATCTTTGACTACGTTCAATTTTACATAAGTACTGAAATGTCGGCGATGCTGCTGCAGCTGCCCTATCAAGGAGGATTACGAACTCGCGCTCAATTTGCTTAGCTGTCAGTGTTGTTGTTGTTGTCTGTTGTTTGTATGTTGTTTGTATCGTTCGCTAACAATGGCGTCCAATGGCGACGCAGGTTCACCGACACTTGAACATGTTAAAACGATAAATAAATAATTAATGCGTTTAACTTTTCCATTTACGCTTTTTCCGTGACTTGAGCATTAACTGCTTTTCATTTTCATTTTCATTCATTTCATAGTACGGTACAGCAAGCACACACACAACCGCACACAGACACACCCCCACACACACACACCCCCACACAGACACACACACACATACACACACCTGCAGCTACACACAAAAGAGTGTTTAAGTGTGCGTGCGTCTATCTGACTGCTTCTCCCGCTGATGCTCTTGATTCGCCTCATCTCCCCCTGTTGGGGCATAAATGGTTCCATTCACCGTTGGCTGCAACGCTTTTAAAACTGCCCTTGTCCCCTTCCCTCTGCTGCCCCGCACTACTTATTCTTTAGATGCATTTGTGAATCGCATTAAGCACCCGTAGGGCTTGCTGCATGAAACCGCTAAGCCAGGCAAAGTTCACGTCCATCGACTCACCCGGGAGCATCAGAGCATCAGAGAAAACTGCAGTTGATTACAGGAAAATGTTCCGTGTGAAAAGCACATCAGAAAACATGCTCGTTTTAAATGGTTTCCCAATTCCAGCTTGAGCATGTATTTGCAACTCTGACTCAACTTTTCCACTCTTCTAATATAATAATAATAATACTATGCATATATGTATAGTTAAAAATTGATTTAATTTCATTTTATTTTCAGTTAAGACTTTGATTCAAATGAAAGTTGGTTGCAAATTTCATTTGTTGAGTAATGAAAATAATAACAGAAGTTTTCAATGAAAGAAATCTCTTTGATTGAATTATATTTTATTTATTATATTTTTCCCTCAGTTAAATACACAGTAAAAGCTCTGAAATTGCTCTGTTAATTAGTGGAATTAAAGAAATATTTCTTTGACCAATGTGACTTCTGTGTCTGTCAACCTTTGAAAGGATTGCACAATTCCAAACTGTGTTCATGGTAAGATAAGATGGACAGCAGTTGGAGATCAAGAGAAACCAACCTCTCAATAAATAACAGCAAGAATCTGGCTGATTGACTGACTGACAGCGTATTCTTGCTTGGCTCTCGCCGCAGGAGAAATGGAACTGAACTTCTGAGAGAAGACAGTCGAAGCAGGAGGAGGAGGATACAAATAAGCAGGAGTAAGAGGAAAAACATGGAAAAGTGCAGCTCACAGCTGACAGCTGTTTCAGCAGATACAAGACAGCAGATACGAGCCTGCCAGCCATAAAAGCAACGAAAGTCAAAGAGTTATCTTTCAGTTGTGCTTGTATTGAGAGGGTGTTGTTCTTGTTGTGTGTGTGTGTGTGTGTGTGTTTTTGTATCTGAGTGTGTTTGAAGTATAACAAAAGTTCAATTTGGCGCTACAAAGTCTGTAAATAGGAAATCCACTTGGCGAAGCAAAACATGTACAGAAAAAGTTGAAAACGCCGACAAGAACTGAAGGGCGGCCAGAGCTGTGAAGACTGAACACTGAGTGCAGGCAGTCAATGGACAGGAAGTAAATGCATACAAGGTACAACTATCTATATATGTATAAGTATAACAAGTAAGTAATATACACACACACACACACACACACATATGTAGTTGTAGGTGAACTCTGGGCCAACTCATACACGTCCACTTGATGTTACTTCCGCTGTTCATTTGCTGTTTTATTGCCGCAGCCCGAAGCAGTTTCTTGGTTTATGTATATATTTATGTGTGTGTGGGTGCGTGTGTGTGCGGCATGGTGTTCTGTTGTTCTTGGCGCTGCGCCTGGATCACGTGCCACGTGCCTATGGCTGCTTTGCTGAGCCTCTTCCTCTGGTTCTTCCTCTGGTTCCTTCTCTGCCTGTCAAGGTGCTGCGCTTTATGTCCAAATGATTTGTACACTTGGCCTGGTATTTGATTTCTTTTCTTTCATTGTTTCGCCTTTTGTTTCACACTGCAACATTGCAACACTGAGAGAAACAGCTTATGCGATTGAGCTGCAATTTACATCAAAGCTTACACAGAAAAAAACATTCGCAATACCGGAATAAAATCAATCAGATTATAATTCCATTAACGAGGTTCAATATGATTTTTTTTTAGTAAAATCAAATGTTTTTGGGCTTTTTTTTTACTATTTTTATGGAGAGTGATTTATTTAACAGTAATATCCTACATTTATACTTAAACAAGCGGGAAAGGCTATTTTCGAGCTCCCGACTTTAAGATACCTGTTTATTTTTAAAATATTTTCTATTGCCTGCTTTTAGGAACTTACATTGCTCGAAATTTAAGCCTTTTTAATAAAATTGCAAATTTTTTACCATTAGAATGATTTTTTTTTAAACGAGCCACGAATTTATCAGAACAAACTAAAATTGTAATCTGGAAGTTTTTTGCACAGTGTGAAAATTGCTTTGTGCTCATGTCATTTTGCAAATTGTAATGACGCATGTTAACAATGTTTTCTCCGACTGTTGCGACCTGGATACGATTTCGAACATGTGTAGACATTACAATTTCGTGTCTATGATGGATTATGCTTTTGTGGCTTCTGACAGCTCAACTTTTGTATGTGGCAACTGTCCAAATGTCCAACTATCCAGCTGTCCAATTGTTCAGTTGTCCTTTCAGGCAGGCAACATATTGAGCCTGCTCAGCTTTCTTGCCTCTTGCCTCCTGCCTCCTGCCTCCTGCCACATGGCATGTCATCTCACTCAACTATATTTCAATTATTGCCATTGAATTGTGTAATTTGTGGTGCGTGCCGTTGCACATACATTTATATTCAACGAACACAGGTGTGCTAAGTGAACTGAAGACTCCAATTACATTTCATGTTCATGATTTGGTATTACAATCTTCTTATAGTTTTCATACTAAACATTCGACAGTCAGCAGCAGACATTCTTGTGGTTTATTCTATGGAATTCTTGGAATTTGCAAATAATATTAAAGTCTCTTTCAATTTTAGTATATAAAAGGTTACTTATGCAGATATTTAAACAAACATCTGTTTCAGCAAAATGTTGTTGAATGTGAAAAATCTTGACTAATTGGTGTTAAATTGATAATTTAACTTTTATGACTTCGTATAATATTCAACATTTTTAAATTGTTCATTAAAATAACATTAATAAAACTAAGCTCTTCAAGTCAAAAAAATTATGTTTTAAGTATTTTAATTTATTTAATTTATTTTTTTATATTACATTTCTACATATGAGCTGTTCAAGTCAAAGAATAAGTTTTCAGGGCTTTTGCTTATGCCGAGTTTCATTTGTCTTCATAATTTCAGATGTGTTGACATTCTGACTATACTATATGTATCAGCAGATTACCATATGATATTCTGAATGACTTCATTGGTTGAAAAATGAGTTTGGTTTCGAGGCATCACAGTATCCAATTTATAACTGTCGGAAACTGTTGCAGATTTGTGATTGTCGCGCCAAAACTTGGGCAACAATAAATCTTGCATTAATTTTGCACCCATCATTTACGAACGGACCAGGGATGATAGGCGAGATTGTACGCTTGTCATTTGAACTTGGCTTTGCTGACACAGCAATCACAACCAGTCAGCAGCAAAAACAACAACAACAACAATAACGATACCAACAACTGTCAGCTATGCGCGACTGGGCAATAATTCAAAACCACACGATCTATGTGGGCAAAGTTTAGGACCCAAGTTGTCCTCCATGCACCCCAAAAGAAGTGGCCAATTGTTAAGTGCGGGTCGCCGGAACGAATCGCGTCTCGTGCTTGGCATTTTAATTATAACATTTCACTTTTGTTGCCTAAGCAGCAACAGCAACAACAGCAGCAACATCAGTTGCTGCATGTGGCAAGTGAATATGTGTTTATATGGGCCGGAGAGTGTTGCATGTAGCACTCGATGCTCGATTATCTACGCAGATGATGCTGAAGGGGCGGAACTGTCGTCATGAGTACTCGTAAGTTGCAAGCAGCTGATGCTGCTGCTGCTGTTGCTGACGTTGTTGCTGACGTTGTTGCTGTTGCAGTTGCAACTTGTAGTCATTTTATGTTGCCGCAATTTGCAACTGTTTGTCGTGTTTGCACGTCCTATTCTGTGTATTGTGCAAATTTAGTTTTTTCTACACACACGCAATACATATGTATATATGTATATATATGTATATATACGTATAGTTAGAGAAAAGGGTGTAGGGTATCGGTGAGGGGTACACGCTGTCGGCCAATTTGCATGCAGAGGCTTTAAGCCCTTGTCATCATGCTCTTTTTTCTATTCTCTCCCTCTCTCTCTCTCTCTCTCTCTCTCTCTCTCTCTCTCTCTGTCTACCCCTCTCACTCTTTCTCTCTACAGTGCTGACTGCAGTTACTGTCCTTGACAGGCATCCTAATGGATTTCAGTTTGTTTGCACAATGCTGAAACCTTTCATACCGATTGTGAAATGCCAGTTAGCGCAAGCTAAAAGATGACCAACAAAACTACAATTTAAAAGCACTTTAATACTCGCGATGCGGCTTCACAATAATGTGTATAATGATATATATTTATTTAAAAATATTTATATTTAGTCTGACAGAACAATTATCACAAATTAAAAGCAGTAGAAATCCATTAGTGAATCTGAATCCTTAAAAATCTGATTTGATTTAGTTACTTAAGTTTTTCGATCTTCTACTTGTTTATTCTAATATTTTACCTGGAAATATTTAAAGACGACCTTTACCACAGTAATCAAAATAATAATTAATTATATCAACAGTTTTAGCCATACAGATAAGAGTTTACGTATAAATTGAAATATTCATGTTTAAACTGACAAATTATTTTTTCCTTTCAAAACTATATCTACAAAGGAATTTCTTTTAAAATCTGTTTAGTTTATTTTCACTAAGTTTTTCGATATTTTATGCTTAAAACTGAAAAAGATACCCTATATTCAAAATAATATTAATTATGAGCATGCAACCTTGAGCTCGACTCGGTTTTTGAGTAAGCTCTTGGGTCAATCGGCTCTCGGGGATTTCATTTCGAAATCTTTAATTACATTAGCATTTGGCCCTCGGTGTTTGATGGTGATGATACCTCGATGCGATGCCAAGTGGCATCTTTGATGGCAGCCACGTGACCCGCTTACTGACCCCAAAAACTCAACATCGGGCCACGCCCACCGTTAAGCCAAATGAAAGTGCAAAAAGTTTTCGAGCGCGGCCGCGAAATGAGCTTAAAAATTTAGTTCGTTTCAGTAACAGTTTCAGTGTCGGTTGCAGTTGCACTTAGGTCTGAGTGCAACTTTTGAGCTTATGGTTTTTGGGTTTGGGTTTTGATTTCAATTGCAGTTTGTGGATTGGTCTCGTTACTTACTTGCGCAGGTGTCTGGTGCCTCGGACAAGTCCCGGCGTACAGCAATTGACCGTAACTGTGGTATCTACAGGGGAAATCAGAGCGCAAATTAAAAATAGAAAAAAATACTGTGGCATTTAAATAATTTACAGAGAGAGAACAATTTTCAAATTCAATTTCAATTTCAATTTCCACAATACCTTTGAGCTCTCTGGCCAGCCAGCGCGTGGCCAAAATCACGGCCAGCTTGGAGTGGGCGAAGGCGTCGCGTGCATGGAACTTGACCGCCCAGGTGCCCACGTTTAGTGGATCGTCGAAATCGATTTTGGCCGCCTGATGGGCGTGTGCCGACACAAATATAATCCTGCCCTGCTCCGACCGCTTCAGGTGTGGCAGCAGCAGCTGCGTCAGCAGAAACGGCGCCAAATAATTCACCTGACAGTGCTGCTCGAAGCCATCCGCCGTGGGCAGCCGGGTGTCGCCGAACACCACACCCGCATTGTTCACCAGCACATCGATGCGCTCGAACTCGGCCATCAGCCGACTGGCAAACTGATGCACACTGTGCAGGCAGCTGAGATCCAGATGACGTGCCTCCACGAAGTAGCGCGCCGCCGGATTTGTGTTGTTGCCACTCGAGGTGGGGGTGTGGCAGCCCAGCTCCCGCTTGATAATGGCCGCGGCACGCTCCCCCTGCGTCATGTTGCGGCAGGAGAGGATAATGCGACCGCCTCGCGCCCCCAGCGCTTTGGCAATCTCAAAGCCAATCCCACTGCTGCCCCCAGTCACAACGACAATTTGCTCCTTGATTTGATTGTCGTTGGGACAGCGCTGGCCGCTCATTATGGTCCTGCAATGCGGGCAAAGATATGTTCAGATATGGAGTGGGAGAGGCAACCTAATCATAGAGAGCGCAGGCTCCTAATGATGTGTAACCATCATGTGGCCTCGAGGTTTATCTGTCTGGCTCATTGAGAGGCGTCAATGAAATCAGTTTGCTCATTAGCATACATGTTCGAATAATTATGTGTACAACTGTGGCTTATAAATCAAGTTGACACACATATTTGAATCGAGGCTACGCACTTTAAGGGTTCAAGTTATTATTTACAAAGGTTCACGAATTAAAAAAAATTCCTATTAAAATGGATTACTTTAACAGCTTTTCATTTTTGTATTTGTCTTCTTTTATAGAGTACACTTGACTTAAAAGAAAAATATCTATTTTTTTTTCAACTTGATTAAGGAAAATTTAGACTACATATTTTTTTAAAATAAGATTAAATAAAATACTTTAAATTAAAGTGTTTAAGTTAGTATAATTTTTGGTTGATTTTATTACGCACCTTTCTTTAATTCACATGTTTTTTTTTTTAATTTTTTACTGAAATAACAAGTCTACATTTCTGTAAACATCTTTCTAGCTAACTAAAAGAATTACAGTTGAATTTCCATAACTCGAACTTCTATAACTCGAATTTCTCTCTAACTCGAGCTAAATGAGTGGCAGTGAAATTAATAAACTTAAGAAAACGAACTCTATAAGTTGAATATCTAAATAACTCAAACCTTTTATTTGGATATTGGTGATTCGATTAGGGAAACTCGACTATATATAAAGTGAGTGTGCAAATAAATATTGGGTCGAGTGTACATACAATGTATATTCGTTTTAAATTTCGAATCCTTTGTGACACATCTATAAGACATTTATATCCCCTTTTCAACTGATAAGAAGTTAATTTTGAAGATTGTTGAGTAACTTTCGAGGTTGTACATTATGACCTTCCACTTCATTGGTTGACACTTATTTGGCACTTGGCTTCTACAACGGGAAACTGCATCCTCCCAACAACTTGCAACATTTCTGAATTCATTTGCCAATCGCATTTACTTTTAGCAAAAGTTGAGAAAATCCACTTTACAAATATTTTCAACAGCTTTTGGCACTTGCCGCAGTTGTCAGTTGCCACTTGCCACACATTGCACCGGCACATTCCTCATTGCCACGCCCCCATTTCCGGGGCACAGTGTCAGTTGCCTTAGTCGACACCTGCAATCGGCAACAACAACGCAGGCCACAAAAACCGCGATGCTCAAAGCGCAACGCGCAAAATATAATCTTTAGATATTACATATTATCTGAACACTTTGTGTGGCACAGTTGGTGGCACAAGGTTGGGGCAGACAAGGGATGCGGAGGGACAGGGCAGATGGATAGAAGTCTTCGTCCTCTTTATGGAATCCACTTAAAAAGTTTCGAATAAAGCGAGTTTTTACTTTGTCGCGACATTTATATATGTATATATGGACGTGTCCGACGAAAGTTTTCTACCCGTCTGTCCGTGTGTCCCCATCTTATCCGCTTTTCCGTTGGCTCATGAAAATGTATGAGCCGACCGTGCCTTCCTCACTCCTTCCCTCACATTCCTCACTCCTTCCTCACACTCCCACTCACCGCACTGTAATCACAATGCCAACAACAACGGCCGCTATTGTGGGCCACCAGGTGGAGAAGGGATCAGCATTCTCGAATATGGTCAGCAGGCGTTCCATGTTGGCGATACTTCTTCTTCTTTTTTCTGTGTTTGCCTGTATGCAATTTAAAGACTGTCACTTTCCGCTTTTATTGATATACGTATGTATTTCCCGCTGCACTGCTCTGCACGGCCCGCGAACTCGAACTGAACTGTAATCATAATAATAAATATACATAAATTCTCATTGCGTGCACCCACAGCAGCCCCTCTGTTGCTCCCCCTCTGCCACCGCCTCTGCTTCAGCCTCCAATCTGCAACAGTCTGGCAACGCTCATTCACGGATTTCCATAGTGACACAAGATACGGCCGACAATTGAATTTAAATTTCTGCCCCGTTCCGGCATATTTTCAATTTACATAAATGCTTGTTGCGCGGCATTTAAATGAGCGTTAGACAGAGACAAACACAGTGTGGGAGTGAAAGTGAGCGTGAGCGAGAGAGTGTGAGTTACATAGTCGCAGGGTTGCTAAGCACCTGTCGCCGCTTTTTAGATTCGGTGTGAATTTGCCCAGGCCGCGATAAAAAAATATATAAAAAAAATCCACGCTCGCTATTTGCACGCGCTTTTTCCATATTTCATTTGTTTTTTAACTTCGTTTACTCGTTTTTATGTATTTAAATGTTTCTCTTCATTTCGTTTTGGTGGTTAAACACATTCTGTTTGCATATTTTTTGCGTCTGTTGGCTAATTTAATATATTTAATTCATTTGCGGGGCAACAATTTTAATGACATTTAACAGCTGCTGAAGCTTTTGGATGCGACTCTTGGCATGGGCATGGCATTGTGGCACAGTTGTGAAGTAAAGTTACTATAAACATAAGAGTATATATTATTGTTTTTTTTTTTTTTTTTTTAATAATTTCGCAGTTTTAGTTAAAATCGTCAACTCAATTTAAGACTTTAAAAATTTAAAACAAAAAAAATATAACCCATAAATGAAAAAAATCTATTACTTCTCTTTTCTGTTAAACACTTACACCCTTTGTTACTTCAATTAAATTAGCAACAAGTTAGCAATTTTAATTAGCCAATCGGCAATTGAATTTAAGAATTCAAAGATTAAAAAAATGTAAAATAGGAATTTAAATAAGTCTAATTTATCTCTTTTCTGTTAAGAACTCTAAATAAATAAATAAATATTTACAATTTTACATTGTAAGAAAACTGATAATAAATAAATGCCAAAAAATAACTAATATACAGAATTCATAATTTAAATAAATTCTCTTTTGCGTTAAGTGCACCCTTTGTTACTCCAATTAAATTGAATCAATTCGCTCAAACAACTTGTGTATTTATGTGCAAGTAGAATCTCTTATTGTAGAACTTATTTACTTACTGACCCCTATGACGAGAGCCCATTGAATCACTGCCAGTTGCAGTGCGTCGAGTACTTCGCATCCAGCACTTCCATTTCCGGCTAACCAATTGACTGCTTCAATGAAGGCGAGTCCCAGAGAGATGCGTCCGTCCCAGGCGCATCCAGAATTTACTTCAGTCCCCCCAACAGACCCTTCTGGATTCAACTCAAGGGGACCAGCATATTGAGTGCTGCTGGATTTTAAGCATCAAATCAGCGTAACAAACAAATGAAATTACATGAGCAGATAGAATTTTAAATATCTCTTGTTTGTTTTTATTTTTTTTTTTTTTTTTGTATTTTTCTTCAATTTAACATTTTGTTCATTTTACATACTCGTATCGCTGATTGGCGCCTATTGGTTTTTTGCGCTGCATTTCGTATTCGTTTAGTGTTAGCTTAGTCATTCGCTTTAGTTAGTTTGCTTTTGCTCAGACAGTTCGTTAATATTTAATGCTAATTGCTAAATTGTTTTGGATATACTGCATTGATGTGCGTTACAATTTCATGTAATTTGATGTGATATGATGTGGTGTGTGTGTGTGTGTATGTGTGTGATGTGTGTGTGTGTATGTGTGTGTGGGAATATTTGAAAGACTTATTTGGAACTTGTTTACTTATGCGTTTCTCAGTGTTCTTTTCTTATATCGTAAATGTGCCTGTTTTGTTAATGCTTTAGATTTCTTTTAGTTGATATACGAGTACTTAAGTACATATTTTATTTTGTATTTCGAATGCTAAGTAGTTCACATGTTTCTCTTATTTACAATCAGTTTTCGAAATTTTTGAATCAAATGAATTTGATTTAATAACATATTTAAATCATCAAGCAAAAGATTCAATAACTTAAACAACACTATTTGCATAACCATTTAATTCACATTATAGTTAGAGTAGTACTTAAATTTACTCACTCTCTGATGTGTTCAGCTGATATATTTTAATTTGCCTTAACAGATGAATGACTTTTTCCTTTCTGTACAACTTTGCCAATATTAAATTCTACAAAAAAAATATCTAAAAATGCGTTGGCGTCTGTTTTGTGTCTTTTATATTTGATTCAGGTTTTCACAGCATCCTTTGCAAATTAAAACATTCTGAGAAACACATCAAATTGTAACTAATTTGTAATCTCTAATCAAAGTACCACTATATTGGTTTTCCATTTAAAATTAGTATCACTAACAAGCCTTCTGCTAACTTTGCTCTTCAGATTGATGGGTAAAGCTTTAGAAACAAGTCATTAAGAAAAAGGTCATGACGTTCATACGAAACCAATCTAAACTGCTTAAAAATTTTGGTTGCTTTATTAGTAAATGTTGTATTTAAGACCAATGCATATTAAATTTGAAGTGTATCTCACCTGAGACTTTAAACTACAAGATTTGAACTGCTTTGACAAGTTTAATCAGTTGGCTTTAATTTAGTTGCAGCTATTTAAAGTACGATCTTTTTAAATTTAGAAATATAAAGTTAAACTTTTGTTTGGTCAATTGTGTGTATATATAAATTTAGATATAAGCATAGAATTTTTATTATAATTTTTTAGATTTAGTTGTGTCTTTGCATCTATCGATTCCATTGATCCAGCATTAGATAATTTACAAATTTCTTTAGTTTTTTTATTGGCTGCCTACTTAAATGCTATTGTCAGAAGGTTCGCCCTCCTCTACTTAAATTCCCCGCCAAGGCAATGAATCTTATCCCCATCTACCAAATAATGAAATGCGTATAAAAAACACCCTTCAGTATTTACAATTGATAAAAAATTGTGAAAACTATCAGAGAGCACTATTTGCATACTACATTTGAGAGTTGTTATGCAATTTTTCAATAATTCGTATTTGCTTTGTGTGGGATATTTGAAATTTTTGCGTCAATATTTTGATGTCGTTGACAACTGACAGCCAGTTATCAAAAAATGGTTTTATTGATATTGCAATTTGCGTTATAAATAAATTTTGGAATCTCTGCGTTTTGAATGTGCCAAATACGAGTAAAAGTACTATCTATTTATTTATTCATACGTACGTATGTATCTTTTATGTTTGCGTTGCAATCAATAACACGTCAGCACAGTCAGATCTATTAGTTTTAACTACGTTCTATGGTTTGGACAAATACATACGTGTGTCACTGTCACTATCTGTATCTGTATTTGAATATGCGTGTTTGTGTGTTTATTTTAATACTACATCCATGTTGCGGTTCATCTATATACAAATTGTCCCAATTTCAGTTCCATTGAATTAGAATGCAGCATTTCTCGTTTCGCTGCTGGCATTTTGGTGTTTTAGCTGTTTGGTTGAGTTTGGTTGGGTGTTTGTCAGGACGCGCAGCTATCAAGTGGCCGATATGAGAGTCATATAATCTGCAAATATATATATATGGGAGCAAATATGAAAATTCGATTAGCGGCTTTTCATTGAGTGTGTGTGTGTGTATGTGTGTGTGCACTTGTAAATCATTCAACAGCCAATTTATCGCTAACATTCCTTTTTAGATTCCCAAGTGGTTTTTCGGGTCACCGAAATATTGAACATCGCAAATGTAATCCACAAAGTGCAGTATGCAATGAGACCTAAATAAATTCTGTTACTATCTAAATTTGACGACCAAAATTTAATATTTACATATGAGAAAATCGTAATTGAAGAAAATACCAAAAATCTTAACATAACTTACAACCTTCGATTCTTTTCTTCCCTTCATCGGGCTTCAAGTCTCATAGTAATTAGTTAACTTATGAAAATACTCGAGCTTATAATTAGCTCATACAGTTAAATTTAAGCATGTATAAATTTTCGCATTATCTTACAAGTTTGTCCATTGCCCGTACATAATTTATCTACATATTGGCCATTAGTCTCTTATGACCACTTTCGGTAGGCCCCATTTTGCATAATGTGCTATTCAGTTATTTGTTATTACCTCAACGAGCCCCCATTAATCCACAATGTGTAATACACTGGCCATAACCGTCAAGAAATCAATAGATTTTAATAGGCATAAACTTCCGATACTCTATCTATACATTGCTTTAGGCATATTTATTTATTTTGAGCTGGTGCGAATGAGCAGCTGTTGAACCCTTCTATTTTTCTTTGCATTCGACATTTGTTGCTAACTTATTTAATATTTTAACAGAACCCTTTTACACCAATGTGTAACACGTATATTTATTTATTTAAAGGGATCAAATTTACATTTTAAAAGATTATTTATTCAGAGCAGTGAATTCGAGCTTGGTTAAGCATTAGAGTTAAAGAAATTTCACAAATGGGATAGAGATAGAAACCTTAAGGATCTTTTTTAATTCTTAGAACTATGCTACACAATTTTTTGATGCATTTTTTGGATAAGAATGAGAATAAGAACATAGTTTAGCTATAGTAAAATTTAATAACTTTTTACTTTTCATGCATAAAGTTCCACAAAGTAAAGTTTTAACAGCAATGGCAAAGTGGAAAAGAAGACAATTATTTATTTTAAACCATCAATTAATAACTTGTGATTTATTAACTCGTATAATTGTAATTTTTCTATGGCATAAAGAAGAAACTTTTTTTTAAGAATTGAATGCGACAATATCAGGATAGAGTATACAGAATGTTCAGATCCTACTCTTACTCAAATTCATGTTTATGTCCATTTTGGCACGTGCTTACTTTGCATTGTTATTGTTATTGTTGCTGTTGTTGTTGTTGGCGATTGTATGAGCCTTGATTAACGCAACAGGATCCACAGGGGGCAGTGGGGGATAGAGGTCAGCAACCACTGTTGTTTGCCAAATCTCTCGACACTGTCTCTCCAAATTTTAACTATGAATGTCCCCAACTGGCAGCGCCAACAACAACAACGTTCTTATATATGTATATTTGCAAGTGTATATATAGATAGTACATGTATCTGTGTGTGTGTTTGTGTGTGTATTTGTTTACCAAAACCTTCTTAGCTTGGCTTAGTAGCCCCTCGCCGTCATTGTTTGTGTATTTGCATTTGTCCCCCAACTTTTGCTTCCCTTGCGCCGAGCGAGTGTGAAATTTCATGTATGTATGCATGTAAATGTGGGTGTGCCTGTGACAGTGTGTGTATGTGGGTGTATTTTGCCCTTAGCCTTTTTGCCAGTTTTTGGTGTTTGCCACTGCTGCTCGGCTTCAAGTCAGTCGCAGCCCCTTTTGACCAGGTTTAGAATACGTACGGCAAAAGGAGTCGCTTGCCGGCCAGCACATTAAAATATGTATATAGACGAGTTGCGGATGTTGTTGTTGCTGTCGTTATTGTTGACCACATAAACAACGTCACAGAATGACAACACAACACAAAAAACAGGGAAAAAGCTGAAACATTAAACCAAAGTCAGCCGCAACAATGTAGGGAATGCATAAAAAATATCTAACACCCTAAAAAGCGAAGCAGAAACGGAACGTGTTGCCACTCCGTCCACCTGAGGTTGAGGTTGCAAGTTGGCCAGCTAAGCAGCTGGCCAGTTGGTTAGTTGGTGTCACGTTGTGTCCTGTACTGACTGTACTCGTATCGTGGTCAAAAACAATTTAGCTGTTTTTTTGCTTTGCTACACAGTTTTTATCGCAGACTCTTTCATTTTTATTAGATGCACTCAAAATGTTAATTTAAATAGGAAAACTCTATTGTTTTGTGCCCAGCACATTGTTTGGGCCCCGTTTTGGACTTGTGGACACTTTTCACAGTCCTTCCTCAATTAGCATGTCATGGAGCGAGGGGAGGAAAGAGGCATTTGAAAGCACATTAAAAATGATTTCCTAAGTAGATTGTAAAAATTGCTGGCAATTATATTTAATAGCTCGACTTTATGTTGTATTCAAGTTGGCCATAAACGAGCCGTAAAGCCTCGAGAAATATGGCAAACCAGGCGAGATTCTCAGAAACAAAACACACAGGCAATTTATCATAAGGCACAAAAAAATATGGTCAATCATTCTAATCTAAGAAAATCTCTGTAGAATTGAGTCTATAAGACAAGCTAATATTTTTTTATTTTATAAAAGTGATTATACCTGAAGCAAGCGCAGTTTCATTTACTAAAAGACTTTATATTTTAGCAATAAAGCTGAACATGTTTTTTTTTATTTGTTTATTTAATTGGGTTTTCATAGTGTTAACGCCTATAAATTGCGGCGTTAGTAATTAAATTGAGGTCTATTATAGTTGAATTTACATAAAAGAAATTTCAAATTTGTATGCATAAAATATTATTTTAATTTAAGTGAAGTGGAAAAGAATTTAAGTCGGGTTTGTTTTAAAAATTGCTTTTTAAAAAAAACTAGTTAAGTTTAATTGTGTTTGGCTTGAATTTAATTATTTCATTAAATAGCAAAAAAAAAATTGAAATTTATCTAAATAACTATCTATTGCAAAAATTAATTTAATTTAATAATGTTTTGTTGAAATTTAATTTACTTGCCACTTTGTGCTTTAATCAAACTTTCTTTCAAATAACCGGATCCATAATTTCGATGCCAAACTTGTCAACGGAAATTGGCCACAAAACAATCAAAACTGCCCACCGAGCACTGTACAAACTTGAGGTCGTGGCACACACACCTATACTCCTACAAAAGTATACACACACACACACGCATACATGCTCGGTGGCAAACAATAACTTTCGTTATGAATATTTCAGGGAGTGTGGAAGTGAGAGGGGAGGCTGAAGAGTTGGCGTTGAAGTTGGAGATGCAGGTGGGAGGCACTGAACAAGGTTAGCAGCCAGGCCAGGCAGGCAAAAGGACAAAGTTTCGTGAGGTGCAACCGTTAGGAAATGGGGCCACAAAACTTTTGGCTGCAAGGAGACAGAACACGACACGACACGACACGTTGACTTTGATCTTGGCCAGAGTGCTGCTCTCTGGCACAAATGCTTGCTTGGCCAAGATGGCTACTTTGACTGCTTTGTTTTGCAATTCAAACGCAATTAAGCTGGACGCTGAACAAACAATGGAGACAACTTAAATACGCGCAGCAATGGGGCCCGAAAATTAACTCCAGATAAATATGTGTGTAATTGTGTGTGTATCTGAGTGTGTTTGTGTGTAAAAGTTAATTGGCTTTGCGCTTGGCTTAATAAGCATAATAGCTGACTGGACACGTGGCCCGCAGTGCAGGCCAACTCCAAATTAATAATTTAATTAAATTTCCGCCAAGAGCAGCGCGTGCGCCATAAAGGTATTGTGGGTAATTGCATCGCCGAAACTGGCTTAAGGTTTGTTTTGACCAGGCCAAGGCTCTGTGTCCAGATTCCTGAAGTGGGCACTAACACACACTCACTCACACTCACTCAGACACACCCTCTCACATAAAAAGGCAACAATCCGACAACCCGACAACCCGACGACGTGCATCAAAGCAACACATCCGTTGCCCGCAGTCCAAAGTGTTGCCTGTTATTTCCGGCACCGCAAGCAACAACCAACTGCAAAAGGGGCCGAATCCGAGTTCTGGCCGTGATTGAATTGAGCGATAATAAAAAAAAGAGCATTGCCATGGATGATATACGATGCATGATGAAACAGTTCCAGGTTTTTGTGTTTGTGTGGAAACTTCCGCTGGATGCTGTTTGGATGTCGCTTTGTCGTCCTGTCACTCTGTACTTCAGTCCTTCTGCAGGCCCACTCTTATTAATATTATAGCAATGTGAAACTGTCGTTCCAGTCTTCTCCCAATGGCCACATAAAATGCTTTAGTGTGCGCACAACTCTGACTCTGACTGTGTCAAACATCCGTTAGCCATTGTCGTCCGTCTCGTCCCATCGTCCTTTAGAAGGGAATGACACGAGGGCATAAAAGGGGATGGCTAGCAAACTGTATTGCAATAAAATGATTTATTTGCACGTCTTTTCCCCTACAAGCTGAAGCTGAAACTGAAGTTACAGATATATGTATGTATAGATGAAGCTAGTGACATGTTGAAATATATATGTATAGGTATGTCCTAGCTTTGTTGACTGACGGCCTTGTCGCAGGATTTTTATTGTCTTACGACACGCGTCGTGCGAATCTCTCATAAAAATGTAATAATTCCATTTGCAAAACGCAGCCCAAACGCAAAAGTCGCCCAGAATTCCGCATGTGCGCCTGCAGATAAGGACTGTCTGCGTCGGGGCAACAGATTCCCAGAAGGTTCCATTCATACACAGAACAAAAATATTATGAAGAAATTCAAGTTAAAATTCTTGCTTTTAGCATGAATTATTATTAATCCTGATAACATAGTGTTAAATTAACATACTGTTAAAAAGTCCTAAGCTTCTGATTCAAAATATTTGCAGAAAGTTAAAATATCGTATTAGTTTCGTTCTTGGTGAAAGAAAATCCGGAATTATCGAATGCATTGATTTTATACCAGATCTCCGGTTGTTTTTTCCAGTGTAGAACCCCGTCTGGTGCGTTTTTTTATTGCAGCCGCAACTTTTATTAAAAGGCCATGGGGAAAAAGGCATTTTGGATGGCCCCGGAAAAATGTTAAACCTTATCTGTAAATGTCGTTTGTTAGATGTTGGCGTCTTCTTTGCTTTGCTTTTCGTCTCATGCTTTGCTTTTGATTCTGCTATTGCTCTGGCTTTGCTTTGTCCTCAGCGTTTGTCGAGCGAAGCAAAAGGATTTACTTTGGCCCATTTTCCTGGTAGGACGTCAGTCAGGCCGCCTGTCTTTAATGGGCTTAAAATACTTCGAACTTGCCGTGGATACTTTTGTAGAGTTTATCAAAACGAATGGCAGCCATTGACATAGATACATTTCATTTGCATCCTTTTTATGCCGATTTCGAAAACAAATTTCTTCTACGTGGCGCACGTAAACAGAATTTGCAGCTTATCAGAGAAGGCAAATTGAGTTAAGCCATCAGACAAGCTTTTCCGAGCAGAGTCGACTGATTCCGGACAAATTGGCGTATACACAACATACTTATTACGTATCCGACCTGTTTGTCCTCCAATTGATTACGCAATTTTTGAATTATTGTTGGTACAATCAATTTTATTGTTAGGTTTAATTTGTTCGCAATTTATGCAAAATACATTACATCAATTTATTTTACGCATAATCCAATAAAAATTTTTACTTTTTATTTTCAATCTTTATTTTTGCTGAATTGTAGTTTGGGTGAAAATTTTTCCAATGATGTTTTAGCTTGCATAAATATTGATGACTGAAAATTGTAAATTTTTTTTTCCATTTTTTTTATCTGCATATTAAGTAGGAATTTGATTGAAAACGAAAAACTTTCAGTAAAATAAATTGTTTATTCAATTATGCATTTATAGTTTTAGCTGAATATCCAATTAAAAATATGTTCAAGAGGAATGTTTGTAGAAAAACTTTATGCATTTTCTTGTATGCCAAGCCAATAAAAATAACATAAATAATCCATGTGCTCAGCCGCATTTGTTATAGGCCATTAAAGGATATACTGATAACGGTCATTTGTCTGCTCACCTGCTGAGCTTCTGCTTCACTAAGTCCTACTTCTAATGTGTTCGACAGTCATTAAATTGCAATTAGATTCCCCTCGCTCCAATCTGTTCAGCTCTTCGGCCAAGAGAGACTTGTCACTCACTTTGCTCAATACGTCAATAAAACGCAACGCCTATCCGGCTAACTGGATTGATAGGCCAATTACGGTCATTAAAGGACTCGCATTAAGTTGGATTGTTACGAGCTTCTCTGCCATTTAGTAGTATGACTGGCAAGACTCTCCTACATACCTGAGGAAGACGACCTAAATAATTAAAAGTAGGACAAATTAAAATGCCAATACGTATTAAAATAAACTTCTTCTATCCTTGTAACGACCTGTGTCCTGGTTAGAAAGGATAACCTAACGACATTTTGATTACAATTCAAACTGTTCAAAGCCCAAAATACATTCCAAGGGCTTCCATTTTCAAATATGTTTTTTCGATAAGCCTTGAGGTCAGAAATTGTTATTATTATTGCAATTGTTCGAATTCCTATTACTCATCAGAGATCATTGCAATTTGGGCAGAAATTACGGTACGATGTCTGCTTTAAACCAAAATCAGATTCACAGCTAAAAAAGTTATTGCTAGCAATGTAAATCCAAACTGTGAACCGAGTTTAAAATCGAAATGTAAATGTAAAAATCGACAAAAACAAAAAAAAAACAAAAGAATAGAGTTGTCAAGGGGCAAGTATGGAAAAAATTGGCAGTGTCAGAAAAATTTAGATTTCTTATGTGGATAAAATTTTTATGCAAATTGGCCAAATAATAATAAAATTGGCATTCCGCAAGGAAATCAGTTGAGTTTTGACAAAGTTATGTCAGTAAAAATAGTAAGTGAATCAATAAAAACAGGAAAATGGCTTTCATTTATTCGACACATCGTCAAAAGAATATTCGAATTAAAGTATTCGAAAATCACTTCCGTGTAAATCAAAATTTTGATTTACTTTACGTCTCTAGTAATTGCTTGTCATAAACTCTTTTTTTGATCAACATAACTCTTACAAAAAGAATACACTTTTCGGCAATTGTTTTTTGTAATTTATGTACTATTATTGTTGTAGTTATAACGACTGTTGTCGGAACATGAATTCAAATTCCTGGGCCATAAATTAAAGCCGTTCATGGTGTCCATCATGTTGAAATGCTTGAATTTTTCATTGCTTGCATTTCAATTTCATGGCCAGCCATTAACATTGACGGCACACCACACACCCTACACACACACACTGCACACACATAAATAACGTGTTGATGTGGATGAGCTAAACATGTAAAGTCCACCATACTACCAATATGAAAGGGACTGCCGGAGGGCTCGAAAAAAATGACAAGAATACCGAAAATATTTGTTTTTACAGTTTTTTCTGCCTTGCATTCATTGAAATTGAATAAAAAATGGCCATAATAAAGTGAATGCAATATGCAGAGTGCGAAGTTTCCGACCTTTTACATTTTATACAAATATCTTTGTTTGTATTCTGATTGATGATTTTGATAAGATTTATTTGATATAGAAAACAGAATACAGAAGATTGATTTTAGCGATAAAACATTGATTATTGCCATGTAGAGAGGGTAAAATCTAATTGTTGTATTCTATTACTTAAAAAAACGAAAAAAAAAAAGAAAAACTAAAATGTTTGAATAGAGGGTACATTTAAGTCGAGTACACTGGACATTTTTACTATTTTTTTTGTTCTGCTTTTCTTTATTATTATTATTTTTTCATGGCGCATATTTTGCAATTTGAGCCACATTTTTGTTGTCGATTCTTTCTTTTTGAGCTCTTAAAAGCATGTTGCATAATTTAAGCAGAGGGTGGCAAATTGCGACCGAATTGTTTTTAATTCTCTTGGCTTCCCTTGGCGCTGAAAAGTATGCTACATCCAGCAGCCGACAAACGACAGACAGTCAACATATTATGCAAGTTCGTCTGCGGTTGAATTTTCGATAGGTTAAGCGGCGTTGGCCGGGCTTAAAGCAGCTGTTACTAGTGATGGCATAATCACTTAGCCTCCAACTGAGCGTAAGACTGACATTACGAATTTATGCGACTATAAGGCGAAAGAAAAATAAAAAGAGAGGCAGTTTTCTGGGCAACTATAATAATTGATGTGTCATGTGTGTATGATGACTGTTGCTGATCCGATGAAAGGTGCAAACTGACTTCAAATTGTATGTGGTAGGAGGAAAGTCATCACCCATATATGTATATACAATACATAAGTGACTCTCCCCCTTTGTCGCCCTTGGCTTTGTCAGCGATAAATTGAAGCACTGAATTCAACTTTAACTTTAAGTTAACTTTGTAATTAATTAAATTCGCATAATAAATGAACTTAAATATGAAAATGAAGTGCAAACACAACAGTTGGAATTGTGGGAGTCGGATGTGACCTCTCTCTGTCCCTACATTTTCTGGGAGGAAGGGTGTCCTCTGTGTGTCCCTGCACAGTTACGAGTACGAGTAATTTGGCACATTTTCCAAAATTCGACGATGCATACACACAAACAACAAACAACAAGTGACAGCCAACAGCCAACAATGACAACAGCAACAACAACAGCGACAAAAACACAACAATTCAATGCGGCTCACATGAAATTAATTTGCGTAAAATCAATTTTAATTTGCAGCTCGAAACGAGTAAAAATAATAGTAAAAAACTCTGATCGACTGACTAATACCCCTTGGTATTAAATATACTAATTCCTTTTGACTGTTTGACACATTTGTACAACATTTGTAAGCCGCTTTCAACACTCTTTTATTGGTGCAGAGTGCAGAGTGCAGAGTACAGAGTATAAAAGGCAATTGAACAAAGCTTAGTTAGCATCGTTGATTGTTGATTGTTGACAGTGTGTCGTTGTGGCAATGGTTAATGGCAACTGTAACTGTTTCTGCAAATCATGCAATGGAAATCCTTTAAAATGCACAGCAAACAAACAAACAAACAAGCCAAAATTCTCCTCCGCTTTCTCCTTGTCCTGTGTACTCAAATCCTTGGTTCTGATTTAGTGTGCTATATGAACCATATCATATTGGCTGTCACTCTGTTTGCATGTATGGCTCTTTGTGTTGTGCACACACACACACACACACACTGAGCGAGAGTGGCAACAAATAATAGAATTTGTCTGGTTTTAAGCATGACAGGCACAAGAGCAGGATAATGGGCATGGCAGACGAGGCGCGACCAA
Organism: Drosophila quinaria; assembly: GCA_035047525.1. Lineage (NCBI taxonomy): Eukaryota > Metazoa > Arthropoda > Insecta > Diptera > Drosophilidae > Drosophila > Drosophila quinaria. Next base: position 3,269,088 of record JAWNPO010000384.1, on the reverse strand, counting down.
AAGCCCACTTCCTATTCCAAAGTCCTTTCACTCCTTACCCTCTGATAATGTATGAATACTTGCTCAAGTTGAGGTTCCCCATGTGCAAAAGTCTCACCTAACCATCTAACTGTAGGCCGCAATATCATCATCAATCAAGCCGAACTTATCAGATACGCATTCACATGTGGTAAGTATATGTATCTGGGGGCTTTGTAAACGATGCTCTTGTGTTTTGTGGAACCTGCAAACTCAAATAGAAGCTGACTTCGCAATGCTTTCAAAGCAATATATTTACTCATTGTGTGATTCATATGATTATGCATATTACTTTGCAAATTAGCTAGATAATGTTCTGAATTGCAATTTCGAATGTCGCGCATTTACTTCAAGGCTTTCATAACACAAAGTAAATACAATTTTGCTGAAAAGTTTGAAGTTTACAATTCCTTAACATCTTGCAGTGAAAAAAGAAGAATTCTTTCGATTCTCAAATAAAGAGTTTTATTAACGTTGCTTTATTTATTGAATTTTTTCCATAAGGAGACAAACAACAAAGTTATAGAATAGTTCTGAATTCAAAGATATGACAGTCTTAAGTACACTTATATTTAAAAGAACCTTAAATTACGTTTCACTTATATCTGTTAAATGTTCCAAGAAAAATAAACATTTATCTGCACTTTCAATAATCCTATCTTTAAGCACTAAAGTAATTCAATTTTATTTCAGCAGCTCTTGAGTTTCAAACTACATTTGCATTATTGGTCACATATTTTTAAATGCTAAAACTAGACTTGATTCAGCTTCAATGTCCTGAAAATGCATTGGTCGAGAGCACTTAAAATGCTTAAAGTATTCTACAAGTACTTGCAGTTTTTTATATGCATGCAGAAGCATCAATATATTATCGCACTTGAAGGTAGTTCTTATACAGTTATTTTTATGGGCTCACTGGCTTAACTGGGCTTCAAAATGTGCACTTAAAAATGTTGTTTGTCTGCTGGGCGAGTGCAGTTGGCGCTGACAAATGCCTTTGGGGGGCCTAAGTATGCAAATGTGAGCTCAAAGCGGCCTTATGGGCAGTCACGTGGTAATTGAATCGTGCCACGAATTGAAAGCGTGTTGTAATGTGACTTCAGACCAGGGCATTGGGAATGGGCCTACTCGTAGCCATTAGAAAAGTGCACAAGTTATGTGAATGAATGCAAGGGAGAGAGTGGGAGTAAATAGGGGAAAGCAAAGTGCTCGAAGACAAAATTTCAATGCTTTCAACGCACAAGCAAACTAACAAACAAACAAACAACCAAATATCATTACAGCAACTTACATATGCAAACGACAGGCTGACATCAAATAAATAAGTATATGCGCACTCGAAGGGATATGAAAGCCTGTGACGACAACGCATATACATAAAAGATGAAGTTGAATTGCATATAAATACTTGTACATATACTAGAGAGGGGGAGAAGGTAGCGGGGATTAGAATTCGGGATATGGGATATGAAGGGGTGTAATTCTCAAGTGGTTGTACGCGAAAGCTCGGTTTGATCGAACTTGACGTGGCGTATACGTAATATATGCATACAAATAACATACACACGCACACACAAGGAGTAGTCTCATATTTGCAATCGCATACATCTTCATTCAACATACACATGCATGCAAACAAAAGCAACAACAACAACAGAATCCCTGAAATAACATTACAAACAATAAATGTGACATGGAAGTACAGTGGGTGACATAAGTAAAATTCAGCAAACACAACTGCAATGATGCTTGATCCTTGCCATTATTTTTTCATTGTTTTTATCCACTTTTGTTGTCTTTGTAATTTTTTGCTTGTCTTGTAAATTCAAATCGCATTGCAGTTTACAAGTTGTCGTTAGCCTGAGAGCAGAGAGCAGCTGCTACTCCATCAGTTTTGCCTTTCTATTGACACGGCGTTCGCTTTAGACCAAGGAAAGGGCTGAGCAAGGAGTCAACTACATTTGTGCGGTAATCCTTGCATACACAATCAGCTTTCAATGCGTTCGCGTTGGCGTCAAAATGAGTGTATAAGTGTGTGTGCGAGTGTGTTAGTGTGTGTTTTCACACAACCTATCTTTCCGATGCAGTGCCGGAAAACATTTTGCCAGAGCATGCAGCGCAAACAAACTGGCAACAAAAATGGCCAAGGATTTGTTTCGCAATTAACTGGTTGTCCCATTACAGGCTCAACGCGTACCTTAAATTTCCATTACGCAAGGCAAACCAATTAGTCCTAGATTTGGTTTGATTATGTAATTAAATTTAAACATACAACATATTAATATATTAATATTATAAGCAACTTCTATTTTAATGAATAAAAGATATTTATTTATAAGTCATTGACATTATCAAAGTAAATGATTAAAACATTAACTCAACATTATTATCATTTAAATAAATCGAGTACAAAATTTCAATAAATATTCATTAGGTTATTTGGTCAAGTCATTGCGTGAGTTTAATAAAATTTATTAGCCATAAGCGATTAAGCGATTGTTATAAATAACTAAGTATGAGTAATTGCCAAGAAGTGACACAGCGAGAAAATCAAATAACACATTTGGCTTAAACATATTCATAACTCAGAAAAGCAGATGAACACCTAAAGAGACAATTAGTGTTGAAACCGCAAAATGTGCTTGGAGTTGGCCAACCACACGCAATGGGCCATAACTTAGTTCATATTGGAGTCATGTTTAAGACGTTGAGGAATCAAGGAGTTGACATTGCTTGCCCATAAACACACACTCAAAGTGACCATAAAAAATTAACAAGCACGAGCTGCTCGACTTTATGATTATTACTTGGATATACACACATACACATATACTCATACACTCGCATGCACACGTATAAATTGCGTAACGGATTGTGGCATGAGTATAATTAAATATGAACACATATGTTCTCCTTTTGTTTTTCTCCGAGTAGCAAAAAATCAATAAAAACAATACCAGAACAGTAAAGCTGGAAACCAAGTCGGCGACATTTTATTTTATTTACCATGTTTACTGCAAGTCTTGGCAACAGTGGCAACAGCAACGGCCACTGCAACGAATAGTTTATAATTAAAGCGAATTAAGTAAATCAGTTGTCGACAAACTTGAGTCTTCAAATATTTATAATTCGTCAGGCAACGCGGGCAACCAATTTAACGACAGCCCTTTGGGGTGGGGGATAAATAGGGGAAGGCCAGGGTTGCCACCGAATTCGAGCATGAGCCTGAAATGCGTCAGAGCGAACTTCTGATGCTGTGGTTGGGGGCAACTGTGCGTCAGCTCCTTCATATTTTATGTATTTTTAAAGCGTTCAGTTGGCCTTCCTTCAGTCAGTTGGCTCATAAGTAATCACGGCCTTAAAGATATTAATAAGCGGACATGTCAGGTGGTCTCGGGCTAAAACAGAGACAGATAAAAATCAAGACAAGCACTCAATAATGCTGATGATGCAAACTCATGGAATTTAACTTCAACAAGGACTGCCAGAAATCAAGTACCCAAAATTTCTCTTTATCAGCTTTCAATTAAACACAAGGGGGGAGTAAATTGGAGGGGGATGTGGATTGGGGGTCGATAAGACAGCACAAGGAGACAGCGAGCTCATTTTCGACGCACTTTGCGATTGCAGCAACGGAACGCAGCAGGAACGGGGGCTATGAATGTCGTTGTCGCGTTGTCGATATGCCACGATAAAGCCAACATGTTGTTGTTGTTGTTGTTGTCGCTGTGATTCGTGTTCTAAAGTAGCAAAAGTTTGCTTCAAGTTGAGATGCTGCTTGTTAGTAAAGTACACTGATAAAAAAAGGATCTAAAATCAAGATTTTGGTCTCAGAACTAAGAATTTTGGTCTAAAAAATGCGTCGAAAACATGAAAATCTTGAAATAAGAAAACACATCTTGATTCTAAGAACTTTTCAATTAAGACCAAGATCTTATTTTTAAGATCATAAGTTCTTATATTTTCAAGACCACAAATCTTATAATAGGAATAAAACTTATTATTTTTTTAAGATTATATGTTCTTATTTTGGACCAAAACGTTTCGAATGAAAACCTCAAATAAAGATTAAACTTCTTAAAATTTTAAAAACAATAAAGTAAATTTTAGCTAACTGGAGGTCTAGTAATGTCGATATAACACTCAGATTTTAAGAATAACATTCTTTTTTTTAGTGTAGCTCGTTTTGAACTCTTGTGTTTCTTCATTTCATATTCCTACATTTTTCTAGGCATGAGTGTTGTAGGTTCCAGGATTTATTTGTGTGTGTACGAGCAGCAGCTGTACTTGTAACACAATTGTTGCATTAAATAAATGTTTTGTATTCTGAGCGTTCCAGTTTCATTTGTACAGAGCGATGTGAAGAAAGAGTGAGAGAGAGAGAGAGAGAGAAGAAAGGAGCCTCGAAGAAACAAAGACGTTGATAGATTTGCATATATTATAGTGTACGTGTGAGTTTATAGTCGTGTGTGGGTGAATAGCAATGAGTCTAAGAAAACTAGAAAAAGAGAGAGAGACGTGTTTGCGGTGTCTACTTCTAGCAGCAACCAAGCACAGTGCCTTTTAATGAGTTTTTGCCCTGCTGCAATTATTTTCTTACAGTTGCTGCAAGTTGCAAGTAAGTATACTTGTAATCAGCAATAAGACTTGCACTGCCATTTGAATAAAAGCTCAGCAGCTGTTATATGTATATGTATGTAGGGCAAAAGCGGGCTTCAATTCATATGTGTTGAAATCAACAACTTAAGTATGTAAAGTCTGCCAAATTAAAATTAGATGTTGCGAAAACCGCCAGAGACTAAACACAAAATAATAATATTTCATTTCACATGGGATATAAATGTCAGCAAATAGTACAATACACACAATATACAAGAGAAATCACAATGTTGCACAATTCAAATCAAATGCATTAATCACACAGTTTGTTAAGCTCAGAAATTATGTTGTTTGTAATTAGTATTTTGTATTTATATTATGGGATTTGTATTTACAAATGTTTGATAAAGAGAGCGCACATATGCAGTGTGTTGTCCTGATTATCAGTGGTAAGAGTATTTATGTAATCATGACCTCGCCCCTGGCACTTGCCCCTCCTCCAACTCCCACTCCCTAGCTGGCTGCCAGTCAATTATGTCATTGTTTACATTAATTTGACATCAAATTGCATTTGAATTCAAATGCAACGCACGCACATTAGAAACGCTCGGCAACTGTAAACAATTTGAGCAATTTGTGGACGTACATTGGACGTCGCGTTGTCGGCTGTTTAGTTAATTAAAATGTTATTAAAAGCGACGACGTCAACATCAACGTCAACGTCAACGCTGTCGACAACTGCCAAGATTTTTGACTGCAGCCAAATCAATTTCAGCTTGTAGAATTTTGTAAGTCTAAAAATCGAAAAACTTAAAGATCTGATACAATGGCTTACAGATTACCTGATTAATTTATAATTAAAATCAGTTCCATCAAAATAATATTATTTATCTGTGAACTTGTTAGCTCTAAAAATCTGAATCTAATTAATCTCATTATATTCTCCAAATTGTGTCGGCTGCTTTTAGCCTGACAATAAAAAAATAAATAAATAAATAAAATAATTAAATTAAAAAGTTTACTCTTATATATGCTAGATCGGATCATGGTAGAATCTCCACCATCTATAAGTAATTAATTCTTTAATAGCTCCTATTATTTGTAATAACTCCGATATTTGTATATACACTCCTGCCCAAAACTATACGACACCTCAATAATATTTGTTTCGACCCTCGCAGGAGAAGGGGAAAGCAAAATGAAACAAAACAAAGTAAGCAGATTAATAGCAGAAAGAGTTCTGCACAAGATGCGATGTTCTTATCTCTCATTGCATCTCTCATTTTCGACTAACGGGAAAAAAAGCACAAAAGTTCTATTTTTGGCTTGCCTGCAAGTGTATCAAAACTATACGACACATTTGAGTTATAGCGGCTGAAGAGAAAGTTTAAGTGACAATTAATTTTTTTTCTATTTCTGTTTAAAATTTAATGCTTTTTTAATAAAATGCCGAGCGGTAGTGTGTTAGACGAAGAAGAAAAGGCAAGAATAAGTGCTTACAATGAAGCTGGCTTTAATGTAAGCGAAATTTCGCGCAAATTGGGTCGTACACGCTGCGTTATTGCAAAATATTTAAGTGATCCCAGTAAATACGGTAAAAAGTATATCACAGGAAGAAAACCAAAGCTCTCAGAGCGTGATAAACGTCGCATAATATCAAAGGCGAGCAATTCATTTGAATCGTGCTCCACGCTTGCTGCATGTTGCAGTCAACCTGTGTCACGAATGACTGTTTGGCGGACGCTGCAGTCGTCAGAAAATATTGTTCGTGGAGTTTTAAAGAAGGCTCCATTCCTAAAACCCCACCACAAAATAGCTCGACTCAAGTTTGTGGAAAACAACTTAGAGAGAAACTGGGCCTCGGTATGAAATTTTAACTTTATTTTGTTTATGAAGCTTTGTTCAATATTTTCCATTTAGATCATTTTTTCTGATGAGAAAAAATTTAATCTTGACGGCCCAGATGGCTTTCGTCACTATTGGCGAGATCTCCGTAAGGATCCCCTTATGTTTTCTAAACGGAATTTTGGAGGTGGATCCGCAATGGTTTGGGGAGCGTTTCACAATTCAGGAACGCTTGACCTACGCTTCACCAGCTCGCGGATGAATAGTGGAGATTATAAAAAGTACTGGAAGATCGTCTCCTACCATTTTTGGAAGAAAATGGAGAAGGAGAGACCATTTTCATGCAAGACAATGCATCTATCCACACCAGCAGAGAGACCCAGCGCTTTCTTAATGAGCACTCCGTTAGTGTATTGGACTGGCCAGCTTGCTCCCCTGACCTAAACCCAATAGAAAATATTTGGGGTATCTTGGCCAGGCGAGTCTATGCAAACAACAAAAAATTTGAGAACGTTAAAAGCCTCAAAAACGAAATTTTGACACAATGGTCCCTTTTAGACCAAAATTTACTTAAAAAATTAATTAATCAATGCCAAAAAGACTTTTTGAGGTGGCGAAAGCTGAAGGGGACTCCATTAACTATTAAATAATATTAATGTATTAAATTTAAAATAAAATAATAAGTAAATACAAGAAAATTCAAATGTGTCGTATAGTTTTGATACACTTGCAGGCAAGCCAAAAATAGAACTTTTGTGCTTTTTTTCCCGTTAGTCGAAAGTGAGAGATGCAATGAGAGATAAGAACATCGCATCTTGTGCAGAACTCTTTCTGCTATTAATCTGCTTACTTTGTTTTGTTTCATTTTGCTTTCCCCTTCTCCTGCGAGGGTCGAAAAAAAAATTATTGAGGTGTCGTATAGTTTTGGGCAGGAGTGTACATACATATTCTCTACAAGTATATAATTAATTAAAGTGCTAAAATAAAAAATACTCCATTAAAATCTATTGTGAGCTATGCAAGTTTCCAAAAACAAATCTAATTAAAACTAAATTATGATGCAATTTAACAAAAACAATTGCAATGTTTTAACATTTTTGTTTGTTTTATTCCGTTTTGTTTTTGGTATTGGGCTCTTAATTGTTTTTGGTTTGGAATTAATGCACAAACAATTTACAGCAGACAAATATATATTTTGACACAGAACATTTTTACAGGTTGGTACTTTGAAATCCAAATTTGCTAATTTTAAAGAGTCAAGAGTTTTTTTTAAGAGTTTTTCTAAACAGACAAATGGAAGAAATTCTGGTTAACCGCTAAAAAGAATTAGATTTTCTCTAATATTCATTTTTTGCACTTTTTCATAATGCCATTTTTGTTAAAACTAGTCGTAATTATACCATGTAGTCATTAAAAGCGAAAGCAGTATGTATTAAGCTTGTGCTTTGAACAGGATTTGTATATAGTTATAAAAGTTTAAATTTGATTTGGTTTTGGACCTAGCAATTTGCAAGTCAAAGTTTACGTATAAGCTTTTGGTTTTTATTATTATTTACAGGGTATATTCTAACTCTGCACTTGTTGGTTGCTCATTTATCGTTGTACCTACAGACATACATTTAAAGTGGACGGTCGGAACGGATGACTGCCGGGCTGATGCCGCATCTGCCTCGAGTCCAGACGGGAATTTTATTTTATTTGCGCCGTCGGGCAATAGCGCAAAATTTTGTTTTCAATTTTCAACACATTTTAATAGGCAATTAATTAAATGCTTAAACAACAACAAATAGCAGAGTGTGCATACATTTTGATAAGTAGCATGTATATGTTTATATATGTACATGTATTTTATATACATATGTGTTTATATAGTGGTTAACCCATGACTGTTCAATTTTCAGACCCGGCAGCAAATATTATTTTTAAATTTCTAGGGCATTTGCTGGACAATGGACTTCTCGTGGTTCGCTCAATAGATCAGGCATAAAAAACAGACAGTTCTCGTGCTCATACTCTTGATTGGAACATAAATCATTGAGGCATTGATAAACGATATGGCATAAAAACCCGAGTCCACATATACTCCTATCACGTTATTTATAATTTATGCTCTTAACAATTGCAAAATATGATTTTTTTAAACAAAATTCAGAGGCGTTAAAAAGTACACATAAATAAATCACAAATATCCGTATGAAGAGGGAAAAAACAACAACACACTCAATTAACGAAATTACTATTTATGGGATTTTAAGAGACACACACACACTACATATATGTGATGTTTGTTGACCCCCCAGGATTAGTAGCAATTTACAGTCTGTCCCGAGCTGTCCCCGGCAACATAAAGTCCAAGGTCTAGACTGGGCCAAGAGCAGGACATCTCAGAAGTCTTGTCAAACTTTTGTATTTATTTCTATGCATGAATTATTTATGGGACAGAATCCGTTCTGGACCAACTTGGCTGACTGGCTGGTTGGTTAATGTGCCAGGGCAAAAGTTCCTCTACGCTTTAGGTGTTAAAGCTTTGGGTGTATTAAAAGTTTTCAGCATACTCATATGTTTCTCGTAAGTTGCATATGCTGAAACAGCCGATAGGAATTCACATTTTAAAGGCATTTGGCAGAACAGGACAATTTCAATGAGTGCGATGAAAAAGTTTTGCCGGCATGCCAAAGATTCTTTGACAAAAGTTTTCACCTGGCCTTTTGGGGAGTGTTTCAGGAGGCGCCACTTCATCTCCACCTCAAATGAATATAAGCAATCAAAGCATATTAGAGGACAACAAGTGGCTGACAAAAGCGCAAGAGTTTTCAGCATATAAACAACACTTGAAAGAACTCCACACTCAACCCTCTCCAGCGACCGTACTCAGGCATTGTTTTTATTGTTGGCACAAATATGATTCTCGTAGAGTGCTATAAATTTGACAGCGGCTATAAAAAGAGTTGAGCTTTTGTTTTTTTTTTTTTTTGCTTTTGCTTTATCAGAAATTTGGGCGTAGCTGTGGCCAGCAATTAAATAAAGGCTACAATGGTAAATCGAATGAGAGTGCAAAAAATAAAATAAAAGCAGAGCGAACACTAAAGAGGGCGCATTGAAGTGGCAACATTTGTCAATGACAGACAGAGTCCTTGGGTTCAAAATTCAATTCAGCAAAAAAAAAACGAGTGTGAAGAAATGACCGACTAACAAGTACTTTTTATTCTCATTTAAAATTAACTTGTCACAAATACACAGAACTGTTGAACAGAACATTGAACTGTAAAAAAGTAAAATATAATAAAATAAAGTTTATATTTAATTAATTTCAAAGTTTTCCATATGCTTGATTCTTAGTATTGAAAAGAACTTTGAGTAACATCTCTTTAAACCCTTACATATGGATAAGAAATTATAAATTATGTGAATCGAATGCTCAACTTTTATTTAAAAGGGTTTAACAAATCTAAGTTTTAATACTTTTTCATGCACCTTCATGATAAATGACATAAATGATAGAAAACATTATTTTTGACATCTTAATCATACCCAATTCAGCGTTTGATGTGTACTGGGTATTCGAAGTGAAAGAAAACTGGCAAGGAAATTGACGACAGCTGCATCAAAAGATGATTCAATAATAATACCCAGGGCCGTTTCTCAATGGCAATCGTATTCATATTGTTCGACTGTCGGCAACAGGTGCGACACGCAACTCCTGTCACACTTTTGAATGCCTGACAGGGTTTGAATAGTGAATCGAATAATTACAAATATAACTGCATTTTAAATGGCAACTAACTTTAAATGAAGAGTGAAAGCTTTAAGCTTAAAAGGCGACTTTTATATATATTTATATTCCGAATTCAATTAAATGAAATTGAAATCAGTCTCAGTATGACATTTATTGAATAATTCCTTGGGTCGTAATTTAGTGAGTGATTATTTTTTCATAAATAATAGTTAAACTTTTAAATTCTGAATTCAATTAAGTTCAATTGCCCGAGGGGAAAAAGGAGTTTAAGTCTGAGTCTGACCTTAATTGAATGATTCCAGTGAATTTATATGTATTTTAACTTGCTTACTTACTAATCCATAAATAATTGTCATACTCACGCATTGAGAAGTGGCTCTCCCGCTGCCCTCCCTCCTGGCAGTGACACTATGTGCTGCTGGCCGCCGAATCGTTGATGGGCGAGGCAATGTTGCTGTTGCTGTTGCTGCCCGACGTGGACAGGGGGCGACAGATGCCCAGTCTTGTTTTGCCCGGCGGAACGGCCTTCAGAATGGCGACGGCCTCGTCGAGCTCCAGGCCCTGGAGCGGATGGTCGCCGACGCTGATGAGTCGATCGCCTGGAAAGATCTCGTTGGTTGCCTCCGCAGCACCACCGCGTATCAGGCCACGTATCACAATCACACTGCCCTCCGCATCCAGCGGATCCTGGTAGTCGAGTATGGAGAAGCCGAAGCCCTGCTCCGTCTTTTCAATGCACACGACCGTCACGTCGCCACTCCACAGTGCCAGCCCGGAGACATGCTCCATTGATTTGGAGCGTTGCCCCATGCCGGCGGCCACGGCGGCGGCGCCATTGGCAGCCGTATCCGTTAACGTCGCCGTACTGGACGTGTACAGGGAGCTCTCCGACTGCGCCTTGCTCAGCAGATTCTGCAGACTCTGATGGCCGCCGGGCAGCAGGCTGCGCGACTCAAAGGCCTCCGCATTCTGCGAAGTGTTGATTATGGAGGGTGCTCGAGTGCCGCGGGCACAGATCAACTTGACGCTCGACGGCAACTCCCTCAATATCTTGACCACGTCAATGTGTCGCAGGCCCTGCAGCTTGTGCTCGTTGACCTGGAGCAGCTCGTCGCCCGGCCGCAGTATTCCCTGGCGGCCGACGGGACCGTCTTCGAGTATGGCGCGTATATAATGATGCGGACGCTTCTCAATGCCGCACTCGACGTCGACGGTGCCCTCGAGGCTGATTCCTAGACCTGAAAGTTTATTTATTTCGGCAACTAATATTTCACTTTCGGGAAACTCACTTTTCCAGGCCACCTTTATCGACTCGGCGCTGGGGCTGGCCAATTTGGGCGTCGTGGGCGTGGCACTGCCCTTGAGCACTGACGGCAGCATCTCCTGCTGCTCGTTGGTGGGCGTCTTGCCATGATCTGGCTCGGGATCTTCAGCCTCAGTACTGGAGGGCAGTTTGATCAGTTTCTTGGTCTTGGGATCCAAGTCTGGCTCGGGACACTGCTCGTCGGTGTCATTGCCACTGTCATGATCATGCCCATTGCCATTGCCAGTGCCAGCGCCATTTCCATTGCCGTTGGTCAGACGTGGCGCACTGTGGTCGCTGCGGTCCAGCACGTGCGACATATTCGAGTCCACGGTGTCCCGGGAGGGCAGATCAGAGGCAAAGTCAGCCAGCAGCTGGCCGTCCCCGGCATCCGTGACAATGGAGTCCGCATCGGCGGACTTGGGCGGCAGCCAGCTGAGTGTCGCTATGGAGGGCGAGGCGGGCATGGATAATTGGGACTGGCCATCGCCATCGTTAGCGCTGCCGCCTTTCATCTCCGTGAGGGCCACCTGCAGATGCTCGAACTTGCGGCCACGCAGGAAACGCTCCAGCGTCAGATGCACCTCGATGTCCGTGTTGCGCAGCAATTCCACCGCCTGGTGATTCGTCACACCCGCCAGGGTGCGTCCATCGACGGCCACAATGCGATCATTGATCTGGATCTGGCCACTCATCTCGGCGGCGCTGCCCTCGATGATGCTCTTCACAAAGATGCCCGACAGATCCTCCTCCTCGCACACGTAGCCGGCTACGGTGATGCCCAGGCCATAGACGTTCTTGTGCAGCTCCACGACGTACGTTTCCGTTTCCGGTGAGTCGATGTAGGAGGATGGCGACCCGGTGCCCAAAGAGCAACAGTCGCCGTCGCCGTCGCCGTCATCGGTATTGGGCGTTGCCAACTTCTTGCCGGCTATCACAGTGTGATCCATGTGCTGCTCCTCCAACTCGAGTCCCGTCCAGCGCTGACCCAGCGGCAACTGCAGCGATTGTCGTGGCGGCGGCGAGAGTATCGAATAGGGCACTATGTCCATATCCTGGAGACAATGTCCGCCATCCGAGCTGCTGCTGGCGTTGCTCGTGGGAATGGGGGGCAGGGGAAGATCGGCCAGCTCCGTATCCGGCACGAAGGCTTGAAACGCGGGCGTTGTTGCTGTCGTGGTCGTGTATCCGGGCGCAGACACATTGCCCATGTCGGCGGTGTCCGTCGCCGGGCCGCCAGTGACCAGGCCAACTAGACTGCCGACATCCAGGGAGGCCGTTGCCGTGGCTAAGCTCGGGTTCTGAAAGAGATGCCGCGACAGTTCTTCCGGGTCGGAGAGGAGCTTAGTTGGTATAATGGGCGCATGACTGGCCAATGTGTGATAATCGAGGGCCGTCGGCTCAACCGGCCGCGCCACAATCAGACGCACCTGAGCTCCGGTCTGACGAAGAACTGTTGCCACTTGCTCCGAGCTGAAGCCCCGCAGATTTACCTCGCCGATCTGCAGCAGATGGTCGCCCAGCTGCAATCGCTGATCGCGCTCGGCGACTCCGCCCGGCGTCAACGCCTTAATGACCACGCCTGTGCTCCGTCCGCCCACTAGGATAAAGCCCAACCCGTTGCCGTCGTTGATCAGATCGATAACCTCCACCTGAGACCATTCCGTGCTTAGTACCATGACGATGTTGCTCGAATTAATCGTGCAATTGCTGATGATGTGTTGTTTGTTGTTGTAATTGTTGATATTATTGTTGTTGTTGTTCTTGTTGTGGTTGATGTTGTTGTTGTTGTTGTTGTTGCTGCCAACATGTCTAGTGGGGCCGCTGCAGATGGTGCTGTCTGGCAACGCTGCTGCTGTTATTGCTACTGTTATCGCTATCGTTATGTTAACAGCTATCGTTATCGCAATGTATGTGGATATTTATGTTGTTGTTATCGCTGCTTCTTCTCTGATTACTGATGTTGCTTTTGTTATTGTTATTGTTATTGCATTTAGAGTTATTCACCGTCAGCGCTTTCAAATGATGATTGTGGCCTGGCACGGTAACGGTAACTGGCCGGGGATCCGCTCCTGGCACTGCCAGTGCCAACGACATTATCGACTACTGCTACTACAACAGCAACAGCACACGGCACGCCTGCAATTATTGAAAAAGCCACTTAGTGTGTACCACACGCGGCGTATACGCAACACGCTCCGAGTCAAGTCGAACCGCGTTGAGTCAAAATAAACGCAACTGAACGCGATTTGCGTGTCGGGCGTGAAACGCGATATTCAATTGCTACTGCCCCCCAACCACCTGCACTTCTCTCCCCTCTTTCTCTCTCTCAATTCTTCACTTTTTCGCTTGTTTTTATTTATTTTTTATTTTTTTTTTGGTATGGTTACGCGGCAGCCGTGTGCTTAAGCGCTCTTCTTTTTTAATGGCACCTTTTTTGCACGATTTCGTAATTTACATGCACACACACGCACGGGCACACACTCACACCTACACACACACATACAAATATCTATGTATAAAAAGAGCTGTTTTTTTTTTGCGTCCTGCTCACGTGCCACGCATGTTTGACATGCTCCTTTGCCCCTTCCGTCGTCACCTCCCGCTGGCTGGCAATTAATTTGGAAAATGAGAAAACTCCCGGAAAACGCGACAAGTTTGCCGACTTAGTACGGACGACTCTTTAGCAGGTTACGCCCAAAAAAAAAAAAGAGAAGCAAATTGCACTTAACGACAAGAAGTCAAATGGGGTCCTTTTAGCCGACAGTTTTCCTGTGGGTCCGATGCGACTTTGAGGCACCAAGTTGATTGCAACGCAACTTTCCTGTGGTTTCCACTAACGATGGCAATGTCATCAAGAGATGAGTGACATTTTGGACAGACAGAATTGTGATATTTCTTTAGACTTTTATATTTAATTAACTCACAAATTGAAATGACAAGCTGCATAGTAAATACCTTGGCAAAAACCAGTTTAAATATTAAATTGTTCGTTTTAAATTAAAATGACTAACCCCTTAAGGCAAATATTGAAATGGAAAATCAACAGTTTATATTAAAAGGAATTGGTTTGATTAAATGTAAAGTAATTTCTATATTTGTTATTTTAAAAGACACAGAAAATGTGATTAAAAAGCAAATTAAAGGCTTGTTTGCTTTTTAAATAAAATGACTAGCAATTGTTTGTTCATTCACCGAATTTTAAAATAGAAAAAACAGCAAATTAATAACAAGTAATTTCTATATAAATTGTTTTTAAAGTCCCAAGGCAATCTCCTTGAAAATCATGTGAATAATTATGAGTTTAAGGTATTGGTAAAAATAGAATTTATAAAAGAAACTTTAAATATTTATGAATTTATTAACAAGTACTAAATGAATTAATAGGTAAGTAAAATTTAATAAATGAAAAATCCTAAGCACTCTATTAGGCAACTGAATTGAACACTTTTAGTGGCACAGACTCCACTGGTTACTGCTCATCTCTGGTCGCTAATGACGTGGATCTAAGCGGCGACATGGTCCTCGTACACTTTGGTGCTTTTGTGTGTCCCGTTGCATGCTGCCGGAGCCTGCAATTGACTGCAGCTGTCAATTAAAGGCTGATTGACTTTCGGGGTTTATAGTGCAGGGATTGGCACACGGGGCGTATGATTAACGCGAGTCCCTTCTCTGCTTTGTGTTTGTGTGTGTATTTGCAGCTGTGTCCGGCTGTGCAGACTTTGCTTTCGGTCATTTGTTTGCAGACCCTACGCTCCGCTTCCCTTGTTCGCGTTCCCCTCTTTATGTGCTTCATTTAACTTGGTTGCGGTTGACATGAACGAAAGGGGGCAGGACAAGAGAGGGGCAACAGTGGCAAGGACTCTGGCATCCCAGCCCATTACACAAAAGTAGGCCAAGCGCGTTTGAAGTTTACACTGCGTGTGTGTGCGCCGTTTGTTATTGTGTGTGTGCTTATTTTTGTGTGTACATGTGTTTGTTTGTGTGTGTGTGTGTGGGGTCTGCTATTTTTACAAGTCTCAACTTAAGGCAGCTCCAACTGGTGCTGTGCCAGTTTTTCCTACACTTTTGTCATTATTTTCGTTTCGTTTTCATTTTCATTTTATTGCCGCCGGCCACTGTTGCTTCTAACGCACTTCAAAAACTGCCGCCGTGGTACCGCTGACCTACTGAGCCTTATTATTAGCCGGCTCTCCGGTCGAGTCCTGCTTCCTTGGCAGTCAAGTGTCAAAAATCGATAAATGAACAAAAAATATATGCTATGCATAAATACTATGAAAAAAAAGGAAAGAAAAAGGTTAAAGGATGAAAAGCAGCTGTAGCCACATTCTGGCTTGTTTACTCCTGCGCTCGCAGTATACGCCTACAAGCACATTTACGCCCTCGTCCACGCCCACAGCGCTTAATGAATTTGACTTTCGACATAGTTGCTGCTGTTGTTGTTGTTGTTGTTGTTCTAGGCTTGCTTCCGCCGCAGACTTTGGCTGTTGAGGTTGCTGTTGCTGTTGCTCTGACTGCGCCTTTTGACCTACCTAGGGGCGACGGCACCGACAACAGCAACACAAGCGACGGCGGCTTTTAGCCAAATTGCGCGAACATTGGCTGCAGCTTATGGCTGTAGTGCTTAGAGCTGTGGCTTCAAAACTACTGAACTTGCCACGCAATTTGCAATTACTTAGCACGACTAGATTTAAGGCGCTGGCAACGCGGCGTATGAGTAACATTAAGACACGCACAACGCTTAAGAATTTCTATTGATTAAACAGACGAATATTTGATAATATCTTTGACTATTTGCTGTGTGAGTGTGTGTGCGTGTGTGTTGGCAATTTTAATTGCTTCAACAGCTGTTGAATATTTGCAATTAATGAAAGGCACAATTTGGCCGGTAAACGGGTTCACTGTTTGACTGGTTGGTTGGTGGGTGGGTTGGTAATTAACTCTCGTACTTGCGCTTGGTGGCCAAACATTTGGCCAACATTTTTACTGGCGTTGATTTCTTTTGGCTATTCGTTTCTGGCACTTCATTCACATCGCATCATCACATAAACACATTGCTCTTGGCCAGCATGGAAGCTGGCTCGCACGATACACGTTTTGTTTGCTCTGTTTCAGTGCTTCACTTCTTTCTCCTCCTGCAATTCTAATTATTGTGCTTTATTCGGTTTCTCCTTATTTTTTATCAATTTACGCGCGCATTTCTCGACACGACAACACGCCCGTACGCCACGATGCTTCTTGGCCAAATGAATTGCCCGCTGGCCAGATTGCCTTTTCTTTGTTACGCTCACCACGCCACCATTCGCCGCTCTCTCTTTCTGTTTCTCTTTCTCCGCTCTCAGCTCGCACGTGGCAGCTGAAGGGTGGCAACTTTGCTCTCTCGCCGCACCTGCGCATTAAGAGAGCCCCGCTCTCTCTCTCTCTCTCTCCTTCTCATCAACTACGGACAATATTTACATATGAAGTTCACGTTGTTGACGGCGGTTAAAAGCGGTTGAAGTTGCCGCTGTTTCACATTCATTCAACTGTCTGGTTGTGGGAGAGTGCGTAAGAAAGCTTTCGCCACAGTGGCGTCGATCGAAGAGCTTTCCAGGGGAACTCGCAATGTACGTGAGCAAAAAAGAGGTAAAATAAGGATCAAGAGGAAGATTGAATTATAATTTAAATAAAGTGTAACAGAAATACAAAGTTGTGCAGATCTTCCAATGAAAGCTCTTAATATATATTTTATACTGAAATCATACATTTTGAATTAATTTATTACTATTCATATTTCAATGAATCGTGAAAATGCACGCTAAATAATAAATGATCCCTACCATCAACTTATGCATACTGTGTTAAAGTATTTCACTAAATTTAATATCTAGGAAAAGAATTCTGTAAAAAAAACTTTTCAAAAAAGTTTTAATTTTAAGTCTCAAATAAAGTGCTCTACATTACAAAATTTTTAATACAGAGAAGCTATTGAGAGCTCTACATAAAATATTTAAAAAAATATAGCTACGACTTAAACGTAAATAAATTAAAAAAATACGGCAATTTTAACTTCGAGTGCTTTTCTTGACTTAAGCATTTAGGAATGTTTTAAGTTAAACTCATGTGTTTTATAGTTGATTTTATTATAGACTCGTATGACATTTTAAAGTTAATAATAATATATTTACATGCGATTTTTATCAGGGAACATTGATGGTAGGAGATGCTTCCTAATCTTGATTAATTGATTAATTAATTGAGCAGTTACGTAATGCATTTAAGTCGCAAAATGTTCTTGGAAAAATAATAAAATTATTTCAAGTACACTAAAAATTACTAGAAAGTCTTTATACGAGTACCAACAATCTTCCTGCTAAACAATATAAACAATATATTACAATATATCACTATTTTTACTTGTTAATAAATAGACCCACATCATATTGAGTGGGATGAACTAAACAACAAGTGTGCATTTCAGGGGTCGTCGAGTTGAGCTCGAGGAAACAACAAACAGTCTGCGCCTGCTCCGTAGTCCACGGCAACCTCATCAGCCAAGGGCTGCAGAAGCAAAATAAATATTAATACTTGCTACCAAGTGGCGGACAGGTGGAAGTTGCAAGTCCTAGTCGGTTAGACAGTTGGCAGCGCCAACGAAAGACACCAAAAAATCAAAGCAAAAAACTTGAAAGATAGAAATCAAGGTGCAGAATGTGACACCTGAAAAGCCAAAGGGAGTGAGGAGAAAAACAAAAACAAAAGCACATTAGTGGAAACTATCGTTACATGGTAACACCTGCCTCAACTCAACCACAACTTCGAGAGTTGGAGGACGCAATGAAGAGTTCAGTGGAGGTCAACATCATTCGTCCATCGTCATTTCGTCAACCCTTCGGTGTTCCACATTCTTGTGTCAATGAAGCTCGAAAGGCGGAGCGAGAAATGAAACTGAGTGAACGCAGTAATCCGAGAGTCATGTGTTTAAATAGGCATATTTCAAGTTCATAAATAGTATTAGTATTCCCGGCTCTGTTCTCAATAATACTACTCAAAAGACATATTTTCTAACCTAATTGAAAGCCTAAAAAAGTAGACCAAATAACACAAAACAAAAACGAAAGGCGTGAAATATACAGGATTACAAGCAGAGAACGTCCCATTATAAGATAATTGGTGTCGCAATATGACAGCTCCGCCGGTCAACTCCGATGAAGATTATTACATGGAAGAGTCCTTTGACGACGAGTCGCTGTCGGAGGTCGAGGACGAGCCGGAGGACGAAGATGTGCAGGAGGAAAGCGATTCACGCAGCGACAGCGACGTCGAGGCCGAGTTTCTGCGCGGAAACGTAAGTGCCACCAACAAAAAAGAGGATCAGCCCCAGGAGCTGATCATAAAAGAGTTTAGCCTCAACTTGTCACCACAGCTACAGCCAGCTCCTCATTCTCATCCTCATCCGCCTCCTCCACACCCACAGCCTCATGCACGCCGCCAGCAGATCTTTGGAAAATGCTCTGGTGGCGGCAGCGGATTCCCCCGGGAGAAAATGATCAACTACAATAGCTCTTCGGAGGATGAGGCCCAGGTGATAATCAGGAAAACAGTGGCTGAAGTTAACCAATCGAAACAGCATCCGGTGCACACGGATGATGAAACATTGTCGGACCGAACTCTGTGTCCCAATGGCAATCCTGAAGACAGCGATCTGACTGAGATCGGAGACTACGACAACGACATCCAGATGGAAGACGAAGAGGAAGAAATCGAGTTTGAAGTTCAATATGATGGCAACGATTTGGTGTCCGAGCACAGCAATGATGAGCGGGACGATGACGTGGAAGTTGGACAACTAGAGGACGAGGAGCAGGAAAACCAGAAGGCTTTCGACCACGATAAGTCCAAGCCAGGTCAACCACAAAGCGATCTTGTGGATGTAGTTGACTGTGAAAGTGACATTGGGACTTGTTCCGGCGAATCGGATGTGGAGAAGGGTTCACCGGACCACTCGGACAGCGAGATGGAATTTATTCCTGTGCCCACCGTGCAAAAGAAGAAGCGTTTGCCCAATGGTTTCCCGAATCTTAATAGGAAGCCTATTCTTCCCACACCGCTTGAAAAGTCTGGTGAATCCCATGTGCAGCCCCTTCCAAAGCTAGAAGATGCCCTCGATGATAGCGGGTCTAAAATCCATTCTCCCGATGGCATGGGAATGGGGACAACTGATCAGTTCAATGTCAAGTTCTTGGAACAACAGATGACACAGATGTCCGAGATGATCATGAAAACGTTTCGTCTCAGTGGCGGAGCTCCGGACAACAATGCCTTCGAGCAGCTGGCCATGGCCACGAAGCTGATGCAGAAGCAGGGCAAGCAGATATCCGAGTTGGAGGAAGATCCCGAGTCCATATCCACTGTTGACTCGGCAAAGACTCCGACGACAGTGCGCTCCGAGATATTGAGAAATCCGTGCCGTTGTCCCTCAATCAATGATGATAACGAGCCGGAGGATGAATCTTATTCCATGGATGAATGTGGACAGGGTGATGGCCTGATGCGCTATCCGCACATGCAGCAGACACACTCAAAACACATCAACTGTCGCGTTTCCAGCGTCACTCCGAGCAGCTTCAATAGCGACAATTGTGGCTTTCACATGGATATCCGCCGTCCGCGCTCTACCGCATCTTCCGAGAAAGTCAAGTGAGTTGCAACTGTGGAACATCAATATTCCTTGTACATCTCCATATGTCTTCGTTACAGCTACAAGAATGCGGGACGCAAGAGCTTCAGTTTCACGAATCCTCAGGTGCGTGAAATCGAACGGGCGAACAATATTTTGTTAAAGAAGATGATGAACGTGAAGCCAACAATCAAGCCAGCCGTCACTGCTGCCAAGTCCAACTCCAATATGCAGGCAAAGGTCAGTACGGTTATACAATAATCCGAATCCAATACCATCTCTTAATATTTGTAGAATCAGGCGCCTCCGGCGCCTCGTTTGACAAGTGCAGCGATTAATCGGAAGAAATATCAGCGACAGATCGACTTGGATAATGATGTGCTCAAGCGCAAGCTGGAGGCCGTCGGATCACGCCGACCTTTATTCAAGTGAACTGCGCATTGATATCATCATTATTGTAATTTTAGAAATGTTTAAAATTAAAATTTATTGCAAGTTTAAAAATGTTTGTAAATCTTGTAAATGTATAAAAAGTGCGACATTAATATTTATAACAACTTGATAACTAATGAGATGTTCTATATGTTCGGAATACTAAAGTTATCCCACATAATTTACAAGGTCACCTCGTTTATTTTGGACAGAAAGTTTTCGCCCAGCGCCTTGACAGCTTTGAATGCTGCGTCTCCATTGAGATCAATAAAATCTTTCTCGTTCTTTAGTTTCAACTTTTCGCGCTGCTCAAGATCACGATAGATGACTTGACCAATCTGAAATAATTTTGAAAATATATGTTATAAAATAAAAGTTATTTGTTGATTTTTATAAAAAAAAAAACAATGAATCAAAACTTAGTTTTCGATCGAAATAAAAAAATTATAAAATAATAATTTCCATTTCTATTTAAAAATTATAATTTAACTCTTATTTTAAATTTTTATTATATAAATTGAATAATGACTATTATAAAAATTGAAAATAAAAGTTATTTTTCAATTAATATTATAAAAATTAAAAATAAAAATTGTTCTTCAATTTTTATTATAAAAGTTGAAAAGTAATAAAAATTTAAGAATAATTCTTATTATCAATGTTTATTATAAAAATTAAAAATAACTTATATTTTAAATTTTGTATAATAAAAATTGAAAAATAACTTTTATTCTAAAATTTTTAAATAAAATTTAAAATTAAAGTTTATCCAGTTTCTTATAATTCTTACTCGCGGTCCCTGATAAAAAGAATTATACTTCAAACTCACATAGACATCAATGGCCGCATACATCAGTTGATTCTCGTCCAGCGGTATAACATGCCACTTGCTCATTCGCACTTTCTTGCTCTTATCCATGGCCTTTTTGGCTATAAAATTAGCCAGCCGCTCCAGACTCCATCTGCCGCCAGTCTCACACACTTCGTTGCACCACACGCCCAAATCGACGCATTTCTCTATGAGCGGATCAGCGGCCACTTCTGGGAAGTCGCGCTGCAGCTTCCGGAAATCACTAAAAGGCGACGGTGGATTGGGATTACTTGGGAGAAACAGTCTTGAGTATAAAATGAACTTACGCCTTGATATTCACACCATGCAGACGCACTTTGGGATGGTTCAAGAGAGCCGCCAGAGCAGCGGGTATTTTCTTCAATTTACTTAGCTGATACACATAACAGCAACGCTCATCGACACATATCTGTATAACCGAGGATTTGCCGGGACCTGTCTGAAAGGAAAACGGCCATTCCATGTCAAACGCCATGGGAACTACATCCGCTTCGGTTTGCTTTTCCACCCATTGCCTGATAAATAAAATGTTAGCGTGCGTTTTTAAATGTCAATTACACATGACTTACATGACTTCGTCGGCTGACGCTGCAATCTCATGGTTCTCAGTGTAGTACTTAATAGCTCCCTTGTACCTTATGAACGGCAGCTTCTCTGGAATTTCCTTCTCGGGAGAGGCATCTCCATCCTCCGCCATTGAACGCGTGCTGCGCGTCAAGCGGGCACTTCGTCGCTTTGGCGGACTTTCAGTCTCAGCGTTTTCCTTGTCCTTAACCTACATCGAGCCATGTCATTATATACTTTATTTAATAGGGGTTCAACTTACCACTTCAGGAGTTTCCTGCCTCTTTCGTTTTTTAGAATCCATCTTTACATTGGTGACTTTAGTTTCCTTTGGTGTTCCCTCCTTCGCAGTAATTTTCTAGTTAAAATACCATAAATCAACATATGAAACAACTAAAAATATGTTACAGTCATACATACTTGCTCTGGCGTATTACTATTTTCAGATTTGCCTGGCATTTTGATTAAATATTTATCCATTCCGTTTTAATCAGTTTGTTTACTGCAAATTGCCGCCAAAAATTTGTTGCTATTAAAATCTTAAAAATCTTACATATATCGATAATCGATCACGATAGCATGGCATAAAAAATACCAAGAGTATTAAATGCATAACAGAAATGCACATGATAGTGCTGTTAACTGCTGTAGCCAATTCACAACTTGTGAATTCAAGGCTTTTTATTAGTGGCATCATTGCTTGATTTTATTCTTGCCAAATTACATTAATTTTCATAATTATTTAAGAATTAAATACTGGCTGTGCTTACACCCAAAAAAAATAATCACTGTTAATAACAGAGTTGGACATTTTAGTTCAATTCGCTAAATAAGATCAATCGTTCTTTTTTCAGTCGTGAACTAAATCAGTCATTTAGTTTAGTTTTTTTTTTTCAAGCCTAAATAACCTTTCGCATTGTTAAAAACTTAAAAATATATTAAATTGGAACATTGTTACATGTAAGTACAGAAAAATTAAGAAATTTCACATATTTGTAAAGAAATTACTGACCAACTGCGAAATGAACGATTCATGATTGACTGAATAAGTTCATTGTAATGACCCGTTCATTTGAACTTTTTAAGAACGAAACTACACAACTCTAGAAAACATATGTTTTTGGGCGCACGAGCGGCATTTGGAATAAATATATTTTTGCTTTCTGTTTATTTATTAAATAAAGAGTGTTTAAATCAGCCTCAAAATGGCAACTAAAGTTGCAGCTCATTACATATCAGAGAAGGTTTCCAAGGTGCGCTGGCTGCCCGAGAAGCTGCAGCAAAGCGAACGCTTCGTTACCGGCAGCTGGGACATGGACAACAATTTTGTGCGCGTGTGGCGTCTGCACTCGAACCCCTATGCTCAGAATGTGGATCATACGCCAAGATGCAACGACAAAGTGGCAATGGAGAACGATGTGACGGGCTTGGAGTTTGTGAACAATGACACTTTGGCCGTGAGCTGCGCTGACGGTAAGTACGTAAAGGTTCTTAAGAGTGATTATATTAATGTATATTGTATGTGTTCCATAGGCCATCTAAGCATACTAAATGTTCAGCGAGCTGTTGAAGAGGATCAAATCGAACGTACGGCGCGCAGCGAACGTCTCCATGAGTTTAAATGCAGTAAAACAAGCGCTCCTTGCACAGCAATTGCCGTGTATGGAACCGACGTAGCGACCGTTGGTGAAGACGGTGTTGTCAATGTCTTGAATGCCAGCAATTTGAAGCAGGTGAAGCGCACCATCGAAGCGGACAGCATGTCACTTCTGGCCGTAAGCTATGTTGGCCAACACCAGCTTGTGACGGCCAACAGAATGGGTGTCATTCGCATGTTCGACACACGAAGTGGCGGCGAAGGGCAACCCAAAATTGCATTCATGGCTGCATGTCAGGATGCCAAGAGTTCCAACTATGTGTCCTCGATGGCCACGCATCCAATGCAACAACACATTCTCATCTGCGGCAGCGAGGAAGGCTCCATCACGGTGTGGGACTTGCGCAATTTGGAGTACCCAGCCTCGTATCTCAGTGCACACAACAGTCCCATCACCGACATTGGATTTCATCGCCAGGATCCTTCAAAGCTATTTACCGCCGCAGAGGCAGGCGAAGTGTGGATGTGGTCGGAGAACAAAACACATATCGATCCCAATCAACAGGACGGCAAGAGTGCCTGGTTAAGCGGAGATCGGGTGCGAGCCTTGGTCAATGTGGACGGCGTGCTGACCAACATTCGTAAGGCTGTGAATTCATTCGATGTGCATGGCACTCGCCTGGTCTGTGGAAGCGACACAGAAGCCGTCTACATCGTGGATGATATTCTTTAAGATCATAAATTTCATTCGCATTTACAAATAAATTTTATACTCCCAAAATTAAAGATGTCTAGGTCATGGTCCTGTCAATATAACTACTTAATAAGATTGAGCCATATCATTATTATCCTTTTGTCTAAGGAACTCACATAAAACACATTCCGCAGTACAGGATTTGGATTGTATATTGTATGCATTTAATTCAGTATACACAAAATTGGCTTAGATCAAAGCACCTGACTTAAATTATGACTAAACCTAAATGTACAATGCCTTAAAAATACATTTCTGGATGCTGCTGTATGGTAACTAAGTACATAACTAGGCGTAACCAAGGAAATGAAGTTAACGGATTCGTTTTCATATATCAATCTTAAGTATCTCATAGCGATTTATATATTAATTCGAAATTTAAAGGCTTACAAATTTACTTTTTTAAATTCTGAAGATTTTGCAGAGATTCCGTGAAAATAATATTGTATTTTCGTTACTCGTAAAATGTACTTTATATTTTACTTTTTGTATTGCCTATGTTTGTGTGGACTTAATGTCTATTTCGTTGGCTAATTTTGAATAGATTTATGCGTGTTTTTCAACTACCATTTACAGAGATATAAAATACATCGATATTTATGCATTTGCAATGTGAATAATAAATATAAAATGATTTTCATATTAATATCACTCATTTACTTCTAGATTATCATAACTCAAACCAGATTTTTAAGTTAATAATGCAAAAGTAGAATCAAATGAATTTTTGTTGCTACTTATGAAATCGTGTTTAAGTTATGACAATCTTGAAGTATATGAGAAATATATTCTAAGTATAATATATACAATTTGGCTCTTAGGCCTCAATTAGTTTCAATTGGTTTTGTTTAAGTTTGTTGTTTTCAATTGGAATTTGAGCATATACAATTGCATTTCAATGTGATTTTCTTCAGGGATTTATATTTTTCGCAAGAATATCCACATGATTTGATGATTTTGTGAATTAATTTCGAAAATATTTCAGGATTAGAAATATTTCTCAAATAAATTTCTAAACTATTTCATGATTAAATGATTTCTCCAATAAATTTCTAAAATATTTCATGATTTATCTGATTTTTTTTCAAACAAATTTCGAAAAACTTTCGAAAATATTTAAGGGTTCAAGACATTTAAAGTCAACTTCAAGTCGCTGGTTCGGTTCTAATTAGTAGAAACGCTCGAACTTGGGCGGCTTGTTGAGTGCGCAGAAATAATACCCTGAATAGTTTTGTGTAGCGCCGGGTGGAGTGTAGTCGCTGATGCTGTAATTACCGTAGCCGTCGTAGTTGGGCAAATGGGCGTGGTGATGCACGTGGTGTGGATGTGGATGTAGATGTGAATTCGGATGCGGGTGCGGGTGCGGGGGGTGATAATGCTGAAAACCGCCTGCACTTCGTGGCTTTTGTCATGTAAGGAGACTGTTGCCACCACCGCCAATGCCGCTGCCTCCATTGCTGCCATTTCCATTGCCGTTGCCATTGGCATTGTTGCCGTGAACGCGCATGTGCCGATTCAGGTTGCCCGATTGCGAGAATCTAAATGAAAATTGGGTAGTTAGTTACCATTAGTTCCAGGCTATTCCAGAAATAAAAGCACAAGATTTCCAAAACTGAGAACAAACATCTTATCTTTTTACTTTATACTTTAAGTACGTTTTATGATTAAATTTAAGTCCAAAGTCCAAATTTAAGTACAATACTTTCTCATATTAAAGTTCAATTCAATCTTGAAACATACCAGTTTAAGTCGTCAGAAACTTAAATTTTAATAAGAAATTATTCGGAATTCTAAATTTAAGATCGTTTCATACTTAATTTAAAAACAATCTTTTAGTTTTAAGAATAAATGAAAAGCAGGGATTAAAACCCTAGCCGAAACCGTAACATTTGACCATTAACCGATTGAAGCGACACCTTCAAACCGAAACTCTGTAAACCGAAATAACCGTTTAGTAACCGATTCATTTATAAAGGCTAATTCCGGCTTTTCATACATAAAAAAAAATCTTTTTCCTTTTTTTGTTTTAATTTTTGATTTTATAATTTTGAATTTTTATTCTTGATATTCATGATAGAATTTTTATAGCACTGAATAAGAGCAAATTAATTTTTTTTTTGTTCAAATGTAACTACATCAATGTGAAGAATATGTGAAACAAATGTGAATGAAACATTAAGAAACTTTTTTTGTGAACCGAAACCATACGGGTATTTCAAAACTAAAACATACAAAATCTGGTTGACCGCTACGAAACCTTTATTCAAAGATTTTGCGTAACAGATATTTTTTTGAGTGTACCATAAGTTCTGGGCTATTCCAGAAGTCGGCAACTTACCTGAGCAAGCAGAGCTTGCATTGATAGGGCTTCTCGCCGCTGTGGATGCGCAGATGCTTGGTCAATGTGGAGCTGTCCGAGAAGGACTTCTTGCAGGAGGAGCAGCGGTAGGGCCGCTCGCCGGAGTGGGTTCGCATGTGCGTGGTGACGCTGGAGCTTTGCGAGAAGCGTCTATCACAAATGGGACACCGGAACGGCTTCTGCCCCGTATGTGTGCGTACGTGGGCCGTCAGATTGGCGGCCTGCGAGAAGCTCTTGTTGCAGTCCGGACAGCGATAGGGCCGCTCCCCGGAGTGGGTGCGTAGGTGCGTCTTCAGGGTGCTGGGACGGGCGTAGGTCTTCCCGCACAGCCGGCACAGATTCGGTTTCATGTCGCCACCGGCACTGCCCTCGCCGTCGCCATCTCCGTCGCCCTCGCCCTCGCCATCATCGATGCTGTCCTCCTCATCGTCAAAGGCGGTCAGTCCAAGACTCAGCGCCGTCGCCTGGTAGCTGGGACTCTTGTGGGGCGGTGTATAACTCTGCCCAGCACCTGAAGCGTAGTATCCGAGAGCGGCTGCTGTGCTCGAGACGGGCGGCGATGGAGACTCCTTGTCGGCCAGTGAGGGAAGTGCACCCAGTGCCGTTGGGGCCGGAGCACGGAAGTCCGCTGTGAAGGAGTAGGTGGCCGAGGCGGGATAGTGCGTGGGACTGAGCAGCGGCGGATACAAGACATTAACCGCCGCCGAGGAGCTGTTGGGCGGCGTCCAGTTCATCTGGGAGCATTGCATGGGCACTGCACCGCCGTCGGCACCATAGCCATGATGCATGGTCATGTTCATGCTGACGTTGACACTCATGCTGGGGTACATGGGCGGAGGTGCGGAGCTGGCATTGGAGGTGGCCTCGTAGTAGCAGGCGCTGCCTGCACCGGAGCCACTGCCTCCAGGAGCATTGGTGCTAGTGTTATTATGGCTGTGGTTGTGATTGTGGAGCGCGTTACCACCGTGCGATGCCTGGGTGAGTGCCTGCTGCATGTGCTGCGACTGCAGCTGGTGAGGATGCGGATGCGTATGGGGACCAGTTGACTGGGATGACAGATGCTGCTGCTGACCTCCGTTCGGGGAGATGAGCATCTGATGCGGATGCACGGTGTAGGAGAGCGAGGCCTGGTGTGGATTGCTGGCAAAGTTGTAGGAGGCACCGCAGGGCGAGAAGGGGAACAGACTGGGAAGCGGATCAATGTCCAGTGGCGGTAAGCCCGGAAATGTGGAGGCCATCTCGTCCGTGCTCCAGTAGCTGCCGTTACCGACGAGAGAGGAACCGTTGTTGGTGCCGCTACTCCCAGCACCTGATAGATTGCTCGTGGGCGGTGTGGTATTAATCTGATGGTTTCCCAGCACTCCAATCGTCGGATCGAAGCAGCCGTCGCAGTCGAAATCGCTGCTGGTGAGCGAGGAGATGGGCAGGGCGGTGTTGCCTTGGCAGGATAAGCAGCCGACGCAGGATGCAGCACACTCTTGCTACAGAAAAGAAAAAAAAATTTAATGCAATTTGCAAATTTATCCAATGTCCAAAGATATTTCAAATCATTAATTGGAAACATTTTGAAGCGAGCTAAATACCTGCGGACTGTCCAAGGCCAGGCCGAATAATGGATTATTGGGCACATAGCCCGTTTCTGGTTCCACAGGACCTCCGTTTGAGACATCGCACGATATGTACATAGCTCCACCCTCTTGATCTTCCAGGGAATCTGCGCAGGTGTGTGTTCAAACAAAAATGTGGGATAAAATCATGGAAATACACACGGCAACAGCAATGCGTAGCCATCGGATACATTTCGGGCCGTTTACAACGACATGCAACCACTGTGCGCCGCTCGAAACTCCGCCCCTAAACACACACAGACACACAATACACACACATATACATATAAGTAAGCGAATGAGCCGCCATTTGCTTTGCTCTCGCCTCTCGCTGTTCACAGTGTGTGCAATGCGGTTTTGGGGCGACTTTTCCAAACAGCGTGGAAGGAAACTGAACAACATACCCAGAATTATGTTCAAGAGTTTGGAACTTTTATATAACAATCCCATGACATGACTCCAGCTGGTTGCGGCGATTTATTTCTGGTTTTTCTACGTTTCATTTTGCTGCCTCAATTGAGATTTCCAGCTGCAAGTGCACAATTTAAACATTTACTAACGATTTTTAGATTTTTATTTAGTTAATTTAATATTTTGCTGTTTTCTAAATAAAAATTTAAGTCTGAGTATAGTTTCTGCATTGAAAGCAAAAATGTGTTTTATAACATTTTTCTTTGTAGTTTTTTTTTTTTGTAAAATATCGAAACGAAACGTTTAAAAATAATTTTAAGCCACATATTTACGATTTTAAAATTTGTCACGTACAAATTGTAGTTTGTTTTTAAGGGTTCACTTTTGTAAAAATATTTAAAATATTGAACTAAAAATTAAAAATTTAATTTCTTTAGTTTTATAGTTTAGGAATAGAATGATATTCCATGAAACCAATAGTTTTATTGTTCAATAAACAGTCGAACTTTCCTAACTCGAATTACCATTATCCAAAGAAAATATTCGAGTTATGAGTTATAGAGTTCTTTTTCTTTAGTTTATTAATTTTACTGCCATTCAATAAGCTCGAGTTAGACAGAAATTTGAGTTATCGAAGTTCGAGTTACAGAACTGTAGTTTTTGAAATAAATCTCTAAAATTGATTTATTACATTAATAATGTGAGTGGTATAATTAATTTATCCACATTCGAGAATATTCAAGTTACAAGAAATCCTTTGTTTAAAAACACATTTTGTGGTTTTCAAAAAGAAAACTTAAACTTGAAATGAGTACAGATTTTTTTCACAATTTTTTATTATTTCATTTTTATGATTATTTTTAGTAAGTTAATCGCACCTTCTTTTTGAATATATATGTCTCATGATCAAGACACTGCTTCAATTAAAAAGAAATTGTAGACTGCTCTGAGAGCTGTTTTTAAAGATTTCACAAAAATATTTTCAAATTTGTTTCACTATTTTGAATTGAACTTTTTGAAGAGGCTTGTTATGTGTTTTTTTTTTAGATATTTAGTAGAACCGTTATGTTGAAGACTTTAAGTTAATGCGGGGGTCAAGAATCGACTTTCGGCGACGAGCATAAGACGGCAACTAATTGTCAGTTGCAGTTCGAAGTCTCTCGGCCGATATTGGTGACGGTGACGGTGACGGCAGCGGCAAAGCGACAACCACAGAAAAAATGCTCACTTAATTATAAACAAGCGACAAAAGGGCGCAAAAGACAACGAAACGACAACACACA
Organism: Drosophila quinaria; assembly: GCA_035047525.1. Classification (NCBI taxonomy): domain Eukaryota; kingdom Metazoa; phylum Arthropoda; class Insecta; order Diptera; family Drosophilidae; genus Drosophila; species Drosophila quinaria. Next base: position 3,239,071 of record JAWNPO010000384.1, on the reverse strand, counting down.
ATCTCACACTCACACTCACGCTCACACTCGCACACACACTCACACCCTGAGCAGATACAATGACACAAAGTGCCCAACTAAGTACATGGTATAAATACAATCACACATGAAGAGACCCTTACAGCAACGTGTTGTTGTTGTTGTTGTTGACACCCCCTCCAGCAGCAACCACCGCCGTCACTAGCGGCCACCAGAGACAGAGGCAGAGACAGAGGCAGAGGCAACCAACCAATGCGCTCCGTCCGCCGTCTCCGGTATGCCGGCAACGAACCCAACCCTCAACCCCCAACCCCCCGAGCCCGAGTTTGTGCCGTTCAACAAGCTCATTCATACGTAGCCAGCAGCAGCAGCAGCAGCAGCAGAAGAGGCAGCGACATTTTTTCAGTAGTTTTTATTTGTCACCCAATATCTTTACAGCTCGACACCAGATACCCCGAGCGGAGCCGTGTTGGACTCAGGCCGTGCCCGGACTGCGGACAGCGGACGGCGACCATTGATCGTCTTCTGCTTCCTTCGTTCCATTCTTTGTGGTTAAACGTGTTTGCCTCTGTCTTCCCCTCTTGTTCGTCAGCCAGTGAGACTCACTCCCCCTCCCAACTACAACTGCAACTACAACTACAACGACAACCCTCTGCTTCTGTAAGTTGTATCTTGTATCTTGTATCTTTAGTAGTAGTGCTAGCTCATTCTCATTTCTAGCGCACTCGGCTCGACCAATGACAGTTGTATCTGTGCTCTAAACCCATCGATCGACGGATCGACCGATCGTTGCTCTTTTGCATAGTTACAACAACCCGACAATTGTGAATTATTTTGCGACATCTGATAGTTCGCTTTGTGGTTGTGTTTAGTTGTAACTACAAATAAATAAAAAAAATATGAAACATTATTATTTTCACAGCGACTTGTCAACGCTTGTGTTAGACTTGTCTAATCTTGGCATCGGAAATCGCATTGGAAATTCACACGCATCCAACTTGGCCCAAAATGTGAAAATTAATTGAATCAGTTAAGTGTAAGGGCTTTCAGTGATTGCTCAGTATGGGACGGGTTCAGGCAGTCATATCATTTTACCACTTATTGGTGGGAATGTTGGCCCAGTGTTGCCAACGGCACTGCCAACAACGTCGTGTGTGTTAAAAGTTTCGGGCAACATAATCAGAGCCTAACCAAGTCTGGGATTGGGATACTAACCAGTTTTTTTTTTTTTTTTGCCGCAACGATCAGTTTCATGTCGGCAACTTGTCGCAGGACATGAGCCATGTTTTTGCTGCCGATTGTCAAATCGCATTAAACTCAGATGCAAAGTGAGGAGTCTGGGTATCAATAACAATATTGTTTTATTTACGATGATTAGAAATGATCACCTTTAGCTTCAAGTGTGCTCAGGTGTCAGCTGAACATACTTTATACCCCATAAAATACCCAAAGTGGTTGCTTGGTCTCTTGCTCTCAATTAACCACAACATGTTTTGAATGGTTGCCGTTGCTGGGATTTGTTACATGGATAAATCAACATTTTGTCAGTTCAACCCGCCACCCTCTATTGTACCTGTTATCACACCAGCTCATCATCAACCTCCCCGCTATCAATTGTCCTGCACGTGATTTTATTTACCCCGAAGCTCAACATAAGTATATTTATTCAAAGTATTTACTCTGGTCCAGATACTGATTTCTGGCCAAAATGATTGTTGCTCGTTTCCAAGAGAAAACTCAGCCAGGCATTTATTTTCATTCTGAATTCAGTTCTCAGTTCTGTGTTCTGAGTTCTCTCTCTGTCGTCTGTTTTGTTGTGTGTTGTGTATGGACGAGGCTTCAAAAATCAATGAAATACTTTTCGGGTGGCACTCTTAGGGCTTCTCAAGCTTGGCTACACTTTGCTTTTATGCTGGTAGTCAAGTCATTCGACTTGTTAATGTAGCTAGATGTCAGTAAATATCAATATACATAAGACAGACTCATAAAGGGTGACAACATCCAATCACACTGACAAATAGTCCAATTACAATATACATATAATATATTCTGATCCGTTTTCTTCACAATTAAATTGTTTTCTATATGCTAGATACATAATATGTAGAATTTATTTGTATAACTTTGCAAACCCATGAGCTCTATAGACTTGTGTGTAGCGCCATAATACTTTAATTTTTTTTTTAGTTTTTTTTATTTGGTATGGCAACTTTAATTTCACATTTTGTGCAGCTTTTTTCCTCCATCTTTATTTCACTTAAATGAAATATGTGTATTAAAGTTATAATAAAAAGGATTGTTGAGGAAAGGTAAAGTGTTGTGTGAGCTAAGTTTGAGCTGATGTTAATTTTAAATTTAACGATTAGAATACGAACCAAACATCTACAAATAACGTTTGTAAGTAAAAAAAAACTTCAATAATTTATTGAATAAGTGACATGGCTTAAATGTGTCCTATTAAAATAATATAAGGATATTTTATTCAAATTTGTATTACAATCATTTTTATAACGAATTAAGTTTTCACTTATGCTGCTCTCATTATTTCGCAATCGTTTGTTATATTATAAAAATTTAATAGTAATGATTATTTTTAAAATCAATGCATTGATTTTTTAACGTGAGAAAATTTCAATAAATAAAAATAAAATACTTTCTAAATGAATTAATTTGTGTAAAATATTTTAATAATTAATAATTTTGTTTAAATTCCAAATTAATTGATCGCAGCCTATTTTTGTTATCCAAAGATTTAAATCTCATCAAAAAGCAATTATCATCAAAATCTTTCAAATCAGTTTTAGGTATTGTTTAATCGATATTTAGTCAGTGCCTTAGCCTTTGTGTGAAATAGTAAAATAAAATAGTAATATAAAAAACATACTTTAGTGACTAAAGTTTAGTCAACTGTTACTTATGCTCTTTGTAATACCATTGTTTGTGGAAGGTGTCAGTCCTGCTGCGGGAAAAGTATCGATGACCAATTGACAGGAGCAGCCGTTACTGCATAGGACTCCCCATTGATGACAGCTGTACGAGCCGGGATCAAGCCCGAGTCAGAGTCGACTTCCTAATAAAAACATAAGCCTGCTTATTAAACGCGCGAGACAAGGCCGACTTGGTCTGGCCAATGCGACAATTTAAACAACTGCCAACTGGCAGTGGCAGTGGCAGGACGCATTCGATGAGCTGCTGCCCCCACAACGACTTGAATTACATTTGGAACTGGTCTCTTCGAAATATGCATGTTTTTGGATACTACGAAACTAAGTACACTTGAGTGAAGCGCGCCAAATTGAATTTGTAAGTCGATACTTTCAAGAACCACAAGGACAAGAGAGCAAGGGTTTATTCCGTCCCTTATCAATGGGTAGAGTTCCTCAACTGACTGACTGACTGACTGTCTGTCTGTCTGTCAGCTACAAGCCAATGTATCAATTAAAAACCCATTCAATTGTCTACCCGCTGTCTGCTACTGTTTTTTTATTATTACAGAATCAATTCCGCAAACAAATGCGTTAAAGATCGGGATATGACAATTTCTCACAGCAAACGGGGGGGAAGTATTTAATATAGAGAGGGGGTGGCTATTCAACGGCAATTATCTGAGTGGCACGTTTCATTATCTGCGGCTGCATTTTGGCAAATGCAAACCGCAAATGATTATCCTGTAATCCTTTGGATAAATATTAAATTTCAATTATAGTTGTTAACATATTATTAGCCGACAATCATCATCATCATTGGCGCCAGGCGTTTTCCGAGCACTACCGGAACCAGAAGTCACGTGTCAACCAGTCGCCGATAATAATCAGCCTCAAGCAACCGCAGAGGGGTGCCATCGAGCTGCCAAAGAGACAAGACACAGGAGGCAGGAGACAATGAGATGCGCTTGCAATTTTATCAGATTAAGGACCCTCAGCAGCAGTACCATTTAAGTCCCCTGTGTGTGTGTATCCTTTATACGTCCTTCCCTTCCACTGTGTCCTCAACAGGTGACGAGTGAAGCAACATTGTGTGAGAATTTTTTGGCTACCAGGTTTGTGATTCTGCTTTGGGACTGGCCATATCGAATTTCCCATTGGCGCTGTGATTTGTCGATTTTATTAATTCTCATGAAATGAAACTGAGCCTCCTGCTGTAGGAAATCAAGTACGACCAGTTGACTCTTCTTTTAAAAGCAATTTTCACTTGTCAATAAATAATAACAAACTAGTCTTTAAGGAAATATTAAGTAGACCAACTGAAAGGCGTTTTCAGAACATTCTGACAAACACGTAGCAACTAATCAGTTAAAATCATATAATCGCTTGTTTTAAGTTCTTTCTTGCCCTTTATCAAATCTGTTTAAATCAGGGGCTACAAAAATTGATTATTTGTTTTTTTTTTTAAACGAAAAATCATTCACTTATAACAACTTTGAGACACATAAAAAAAATACCAATATTCTTCTCTTTGTCTCCTTTATGCATTTTCACAATTATTAAAAATTTTTCAAGTTTTATTTATTTGCTCACATAATAGTGATGCATTTTAAGTTATACTTTACCTCTCAACCAATAATCATTATTTTTTAGCTACAAAATAAAACTTATGGAATAATCATTATTTTAAGAGTTTTATTGTTTGCTTAAAATAAAACTCAAGTTGAAAATTTGATGCTCAACACAAGAAATTGTATTTTTTAAATGGATTATTATAATGGTTTGTCTCGGCTTATTGACTAGGAATATGTATCATTCTTTCCTTTATTCCCTAAGAAAAAGTCGAAGCTTCAACTTGAGTTTTATTTTAAGCAAAAAAATAAAACTCATGAAATAATTATTATCCCATTAGTTTTAGTTTTTTGCTCAAAAATAATGATGATAAAATGATAAAAATTTTTTAATAACAACTTTCATGATTACAGTCCCTGGCTTAAATTGTTTTTAGAGGCGACTCGTTGAAAAACGTTGAAAACTATAACATTCAAAGAGTAACCGACAGTAGTGCTGCTAACAGAAATACCAGCAACAGAAATTAAATACTAGTGTCAGCCAGCAATTACATTAACATTAGCAACACTGTTATTAACAGCTTAAGCTTTTTTAACAGACTTTTAAAACGCTTTATAAGAAAATAACTAAACAAACAATTCAGTTAGAGTAGTAAAGTAAAAAATTAACAAATCGTGTGCAGAATAAAAAAAAGGAGACGAAAACGAACGTTCTATTTGCTGTTCCCAATTTCGATCGAAATGGGCTTGTTTTTAATTCATTTTAAGTATTTCAGGTTGAATTTAGAAGATAGAAGGTAAGTTAGTCTAAAACTTCGTTGTTCGAATTTTTTATTCAATGAAGCAACTCTAGCAGCTTTAAATTGCGAGACTTGTATCGATAACAAAAATTAAAGTGTTTTTTTTAAATATTTTATAGACACAACAAATATAAATTTTTCAGATATATTTTTTTTATTTATTTGAAAACTTAGTCATAAGGAAAACTCCCCCCAAATTATGGATAGATTGCAAAATATTCAAGTGACAAGACAAGTAAACAATACGAATTAGAAATGAGTTGTTAGATTTTGGGCTCCTGGGGCGTCAACTTGACTATCTTCAAGGACTCCTCCCACAGCTGGCGACCCTTCTCCTCGTCGAGAGCAGCTGCATTCAGTGTGGTCTCCTTGCAGTCCATGAAATACTTGCCAGACACATTGGCCACCTCATCCGATGTCGCCAGATAGATGGTGGTCTGTGCCCCGGCCTTGGTTGTCTTGAAGAAACCCTTCGTGATGGCCATCATGGGCAAGTTGAGGGGGAATGGAATGTTGCGCCAGATGCCCGAGTCAATCATGCCCGGATGCAGGAAGTTGACGGTGACATTGGTGCCCTCCATGCGCTTGGCCAACTCGCGGGCAAAGTAAATGTTGGCAAACTTGGACACGTAATACAAATAGGCAGCGGGAAAAGTGCCAATGGGATTCAGTTTGTTCAGATTAACCGATGCCAGCCGATACAGCTCCGAGGCAACGATGACAATGCGCGCTGGAGCGCTCTTCTTCATCACATCGATGAGCAAGTGCGTCAGCAAGAATGGTCCATAATGATTGGTGGCCATGGTCAGTTCCACGCCATCCTCGCTGGTCTGGCCACGGAAGGCCAACGCCATGCCGGCATTATGTATCAGCACATCGATCTTTGGCTCCGTCTTGACAATATCCGCAGCAAATTCGCGAACCGATTTCTGAGAGCCCAGATCCAGTTTCTTGACCAATATCTTGTTGTTGTTGGTCTCCTTGACGATTTCATCTGAAAATGAATACTTCCATTAGTGAATTGTTTTTATTCGAGATCATTTAATGTACTTTACCCTTGACAGCATTAGCTGTTTCCAGATTCCTGCACGCCATGATGATGCGTGCTCCACGTCCAGCCAGATCCTTGGCCGTTTCCTTGCCAATGCCGCTGTTGGCACCCGTAATAAGGACAGTTTTTCCCTCCATTTTTGTCTGTAAGTATCGTTGATAAAATCAGTTAATTAGCTAGCAATAAATTTGAGGCGCAGTCGTGTTAAATAGGAGGGGCTACAAAGTACATATTTACAACCCCAATTAAATGTGTACTTAATGTAATCACAGCTTAGGAATTTTTGTAATACCCGTTACTTAAAAAATAAGTTAAAGTGGATATTGTATTCGTTGCAATGTGTTTAACAGGGAGAAGGAAGCATCTCCGATCCTATAAAGTGTATATATTAGAGTGCATCGATTTTTTTCACAAAAAATGGTGACCCATTTTCGTAATCTATGTTGAATTGTAAGAAGTTTTCTAAAATGAAAAACTTATTTCTTTTTGAAAATTAATACTTGGGTGTTTATGGTCCGATCCTGACAAACTTGATGACAGAAAATGTACAACACATTTTATTAAAATTGTATCAAAATTGTTTTATAATATGTTTTATATTTTCTGAAAATAAAAAATACAGACTCAAGGAAAAAAATTTGTTTTTTAAGATAGAGACGAATCGCGAAATCGTCGTTCCAAGGATGAAAATAATGTTTAAAGGACAAGATTGAACAAATAGAAAGGTGGTAATGGCCGATTAAAGTTTGTAAGCAATGTAAGTGCCTAAAGCATGCAAAAAAAAAAGTTTAAAATTATTTAAAAAAGTAACGGGTATTCTATAGTCGGGAGCTCGACTATAGCACTTCCCACTTGTTTTTTATTATTATCATTACTTTTATTCTCTCTGTATTCATCAGCTTAGTGGTAGTAATTATGGAAACCTCTGTGGAAACTTATGGTCTTTGTTGTTTTTTATTTTTTTTCTAATTCAAAAGTAAGCGATCTGCTCAGGTGTAATTCAAATACCGTAACTGTAGCCAGTTGTGACGTACAGATATTAGGCTTAATATAAAGAGCTAATTAACTGAACACGTCACGGCTAGTAGAAAATGATCAAGGTATTTACGACAGTCACAACTTGTTAGATGGGAAGGTAAGGTATATAGAGTTGGAATCGGAACTAAAGGGGATTTCTTTAGGAAGGGATTGGGTGAGGTTTACCTCAGTGAAGCAACGGCCCGCCGTAATGCGTAAATAGAAGCGAATGCTCAGCAAGGTGGCCACAAAGACCGCTGTGAGTGTCATTATGAAGATGTCGCGCACATAATGCTCACTTGGCAACCAAGCCAAGACGAAACCCATCCTATAAATAATATTATGTATTTAAGGTGTGTGTGTGTGTGTGTGTGTGTGTGTGTATTGATGGCAATATGCAAATACGTTCATATAATAGTTGCTTCGATTGACTGAAATCAAAAACAAGTTTTGTCTGTCGCCTGATTTTGGTTGCTTTATCGGTCAGTTTTCAGTCGGCCAAATGAGTTATTAAAAAAACGCAATCATTAATTTCCAAATTTTAACATCGATACAAAATTTTAACACTTTCACTTTCTCATATGTGCAAGAGATACAAAATAATTATGAAACGATTTTTCAACAACTTTGGTCGCAGACAAAGCAAAGTTCATTGCCGTCGTCGATACAGGTAAACCGAAAGAAAGCCAGAAACTAATATGTTGAATTGTTGTTGTGGTTGCTGTTGTCGCGTCGGTTTGTTGCCAGTTTTTACTGTCCACGTCACTAGAAAACAAAAAAAACTGTCTGCTCTGAGACTTGTACTGGTTACGCTTCTGTGCCTCTCTGACTGACGCCTCGCCCTGAATGCAACTTCTTCGATCGGTTCTAGAACTGACCCGGTTTTTTAGCTCAGGTAAACAACAAGAGAAGCAGGCTCAAGTCTGCTGAGTCAGCCATGTGATATTGCAAATTATTCGCACACTCACCTGCTTTAATTCTGACCAACTTATGTACTTGTATGTACTGATTATTGTACTTTGCACTAGCTGATGGAAGACTCAAGACTCAAGACTCAACCACAACCTTCGCCTTGAACGCTTGCTCGGAGACTGAGGCTTAAAACCCGAAGCTGCAACAACTCGCGATCGCTGAGCTCTTAATGTTGATATTGTTGTTATTGTAAATAGCCACAATAGTTGTATACAGTAGTAGTTGTTGGCCAAGTTTGGACGGCGGAACAAGTCAAAGCTGAGCTTCTGCTTCGATATTTTATGGCTGGTCTTCCGCTAGTTTTAAGAGAGCAGCACAGATTGAAAGAGAATTCGAAGAAGAGATGAGCGAAATATTCAAAGAGTAATTTAAAAATGCATTCAAAGCTTTATTGTAATCTTTGAAATGTTTATTTGTGTTATTAACGCATTTTATGAGTTACTTAAATTATTCATAGCTTGGCCGAAATAAGTGAAGAGTGAAGAGAGGGCTTTATATTTATATTTATATTGTATTTATTTATTTGTTTAGCATATCCCAGTTAATTTCATACACTCTACAATTACATGCTTTAATTTTTGTCTTTAAATTATATTACTATAAATTTAGTATTGATTATACTTATATTTAGTTTATTATTCTTCTGAATAACGAGAAATTTGATTTATTTTATATTTATTTATTTTTTACTGTAGCTAATATTTTAAATTTATCATTTGAAAACTTAAAATATTATAAATAAATGCATTTTTAATTATCTCCGGAAAATGTATCTCAGGAAACAATCAGTTAATTACTTTCGTATTACCTTGGTAAATAATAGAATAATTCCCTTTTTAATAGATTCCAGTTGTATTGTACATAAATACATATTTACATCAAGTGTCAGTTAAACACAATATTAATATATTAATATTTATAGATTATTTTTAAATATCTAAATGGCGTTCTCGCTTCCGTTTCGAGGGCTGCTCGACTTTCCGAGCTCAGTTTCCAAATGCTTCGTTAGGGTGTTGTACCACTCGTTCATGTGCCTGGAGATAATGCTCATGAACTTGGAGACCTTGGACTTGACCGTGGTGACAATGGTGTCCGATAGCGTGATCTTTCGACTTGTCGATTCTGCAGTCTTCTTACTGTTGATCTTCATCACTTTGGATTCGGTGGATTTCGGGGAAGGCGGCGTCTTCGTGGACACATCCACTTTGTACTCATAGAACGAATAGCGTCCCAGGGGCAGGAACTCCTTCTGATCGTCCTTGTCAATGGCATTGGAGCCGAGTCCTTCTTCATCGGCATAGTTGAAGGGCAAGGCACGACGATGCCTCAGGGAAGGCATTTCCCACCAGGAAGTGATGCTCTCCTCGTTGGTCTGCTTGGTCAGTCGCTTGGGAGCCGGGACGGGCGCTCGCTTGGCACCAAAGAAGTCCTCTTCATCATCTTTGGCCTGTGATGCCTTTGTAGGTGCTCGGGGTGTGAGATCGCCTTCCAAGGCATCCGCCTCATGGGTCTGCTCCCGACTGCTCTCATCGCCCAGTGGCAGCTCCTGGTCGTGCACATTGATGTGACTGAGGAAGTGTTTGCCCAGCTCCCGCTGTGCCTGCAGAAAGTCGTTGGCCACATGAGCTCCCTTGGCCGATCGCTTTTTGTTGCCCTCGCCCTTAACAGGCTCTGCATCCGCCTCCGCATTCGGGTCTGCCTCCGACTCCGCTTTGCTCGGACTCTTCCCAATGGATCCCTTGCTGGAGAAGGGTTCGGGAAACAGCAGTGAGTTGAGTGCGCCCAGACTCAAGCGTTTGGGCATCGGTGCCGGCAGGGCCTCAAAGAATTCCTGGGGCAGCAGACGCGACTGCTCCTGCTCCTGTTCCCGTTCCTTGGGAGGCTCCTGCTCCTCTTCCTCGACACTGTCTTCTTGTGAGCGCTGAATAATTTTCATCTGTCTTCTTACGATCGGTCGTCGCTTTTTCATGTAACTGATCTGCTCGGAGTCCGGCTGCATTTCGCTCTCCTCGCCATCCGGCGACTCAATGTGCCTGAGATGGACATCGCCCTCGGGCAGGCGGGAATAGGGCGGTGGCTCCGGCGTTTCGCCCATTTTCTTGAAGAACTCCTCCTCATCGAACTCGGCCAGATCGAAGAGCGGCTTAATCTTACGCTCTGGCTTCCGTATCTCGGTTATCTTCTTGGTCAGGGCGGTCTTCTTGCCATTTCGGTTGTAGAAGAAGGGACCAGTGTAGCTGGATGCACTGCGTCTGCTCCGTCGACTGCGTTGTCTTTTGAGTTCTGCCACTTCCCGGCTCTGCTCTATAACCTGTCTCAGCCAGGTCATTGCCTCGTAGGGTCGCACGGATTGGGACTTGGACTTTGTCTTACCCCCCACCTGTCGCTTTACAGCCGTTCCTGTTGCCGCCTTCTCTTGTGGCACATTGAAAGGTTGGAGCAACTTACCGAGCAGCGATCCTGGAGCTGCCGTCTCTTGGTTGTCCAGGACAAAGCGCCGATGGCGGTTGATGGTGCTCTGGAGTGATCCTCGCGACACGGCGGTCTCCTCGATGAGTCGCTGCAGGAGACGATCAGCGGAGCTGTAGCCGCTGGAACGGCGACTCTCGGTCGAGCCCTCCGCCTTGGCGTCGTCCGCCTCGATCTCCGTGTACTGACAGTGCTCCAGATTGACGCTCGGCAGCACCCAGAATCCCACTGACATGCTGGGCGTGATCAGCTGCAGAGTCTTGCTGGCGTCCTTTGGCCTGACCAGCGGACGGAGAGTGTAGTTGAGCGTCAGTTTGTGGTTGTTCAGACGCACCCGACCATCCTGGGCGGTTAGGACATATTCCCAAATGTCGCTGGTGGAGAGACGGCTCAGACTCTTGACCGTAATCGTGGTGGGTTGCTCCTCCGTGTTGACCACCATGAAGGCCAAGCCTCCAGACACCGCGTTGGCACAGTGCGTGTAGAGTTTGTTGCTCGGCGCGAATACATTCAGGGGTCGCGCTGGAAAGACCCTCGACCCCATGACCTTCTTGAACAGGGCCGTCACATAGTAGCTGAAGTTGGGCCTCTCAAAGTCCTCCAGGCTCATCCGCTTGAAGATCACATCGAAGCCGCCGCTCGCCGCATCGCCCAGAGTCTGTGCCCAGCGCAGGGCATCCGTGGTCTCGTCTCCCACCAACCGTTTGCTTATGGACTGCGCCGTCGCACGCTCCTCCGGGAGTGTCAGCCACAGTGGCACCCGTTGCTGTTGGAGGGTCCTCAGCGCCGGATCGCTGTCGTAAATGTAGCTACCGAGGCTAGTGCTGGGCAGCATGTTGGCGGGTCTATCGACACATGAGAGATTCGTTTATATCCTGTCCCAGTCCACTGGAGCCCATACTCACTGTGTCCAGCCGAAGGCAGCATTCAAGTCCTTGGACATGTCCACGTACTTCCGGGTCTCCTCGACGCTGCTGCCAGCTGAGATGTCCGCACCCATCACCTGCCAGTTGTCCACATAGGGACTGAAGGTGTCCGTCATCAGCTTCAGCGTGCTCAGCTCCTGCACGTAATCCTTAGCCCGCGAGGTGCCAAAGTCGGTGCCCAGCTGCCAGATGCAGTCCGTGATTCCCACCATGTAGGAGGTGTTCAGAATCTTGAGTGTGTGCATCGAATCCCACTCATCGGGAGCATATGGCACGGGAATAATCATTGTCCAATTGACGGCGCTTAAGTTGAATACAGATAAATAAATATGAAGTACTTTCACTTAAAGCAGCGATGGGCACATATGGGCTCCGGGAGCCAACGGCTGCTCCCGAATTCACATTTCGTGCCCACCGCTTACTTAAAGTCGAACTGCACTTACCGCGTCCACCGATTGAATCCCTTCCAAATGATCTTGGTGGGATTACGCAGACGTGTGGGCGCATTGGTGGCGAAATAAAAGTCGCCAATGAACTTGACATAGGCATCTCCCAGCAGAGCAGCCATGCTGGTGACAGCCTTTCGGTTCTTTCCGTCCAGGGCATCGTACATGTCCTCGGGCCTCACCGCGAAGCTCACGAACTTCTCGCTGACATCATTGTAGGGACGATTCACATGGAGCTGCACCAAGGTATCCGCCCGCGAGGCAGCCAGCAATCCCAGTAGCAACAGCACCAGGTGTAGACACAACATTTCGAAATAGTGTAGAATCAATCGATGATGCGAGGGTGACTTGCCCAGAGCTCTTTAGCTCCACAACTGCCCAACGCTGGCCACGGAGTCGAGCTAATAAGCCAAGTATGCTGGCGTTTGCCAACATGTCTGTCCATCTGTCCGCAATTCACCAAAAAAGACCAGCGGAAAATTCTACAGATGAGCAAATTCGACTGAGAGAGACCCTGTACTTGTTCAGAGCGAATCGAATTTTGGGGACAGTCAAATAATGCTCATGACATAATCGAAAATTGCTTGATTACGTTACTTTACCTTACTTTATCACTGTTATTCCTATCTTATTTTCTCCAATCTTGAATAATAAAACATTTAAAATAAATAAAATGATAGTGGCGTATCAAAATTATTTCTAAAATGGAAAACTACATTAATTTTTTATGGTTTAAGAGTATTTTCTTCCAAATTACTCGCCACATTTCGCAGACTTCCGCGTTTGTCAAGATGAAGTCAAACATGACATCTATTTTTCGTAGCATTCGCTATGCATAGTTTTCTACAAATAATTTGAAAACGACAAGTCTTCATAGTTTGTCCTTTATAATAAAAAAATAGTGTTGACAAAATGCATTACAAACTTGAGAAAACATCTTTAAAATTTTTAGCTTCAGCCAATTTTTTTTGTAATTTAAATGTCGCGTACTCGATCCTGAAAATACTCATATGCAAAAAGCTACATAACAAATTTGATGCCTCCAGCTCTCTGATATGTAGATAACATCTCGGCTGTTAACATTCATGATGAATATTTTTACTTTATTTAAACTCTAATTTTGACAAACTGAATAGAACCTCTGTACTTTTGAAGTACAGGGTGCAATAAAGAGTTTTAAGTTCCAGAATTGCTAACTTCCATAGAAATCTGCTGCACTTGGCAAGAATTTTTCGCCAAGCTGCTAGCTGCCCTCGATGCAATGACCTTTTTACGCTTTAAAAAGAAATCACGTCGTAATGTGGGGCAAGTGGGGTAAGTGGGGCAGGTGAGATGACCACACCAATGTGACCCATGAGACCCAAGAGAAAAGTAAATAAAACACCCGCAAATTCTGGTATGCTGTATTTATTAATGGGCACTGCCATTGACCCAATAACTGACCTAATCCTCCTCCTCAGCAGAGAGCATGGCCTTGAAGCTCAGCGGCTGGAACTCATAGCCCATGCCCGTATAGAATTTGCTCATGAACTCCACCCAGTGCAGACGCAGGGTGTGCAGGAAGGCGGACAAGCCCTCCATCATGACCATGATGGCGATGGTGAAGAAGACCCAAATGGCAAATATGATGAACACGGCAATTACGCCCACATATCCGCTCATCATCAAGGACTTTGATAACACCATGGTCCACAGCACCGAGGACAACTCTGCAAGAGAATATAGCTAATGAAAATCTCCCAACATGGATAACTTGGCAACTAACCAGCGTGGGCCAAAGACAAGGCCCAGAGACGTAGATAGGATGCGGTGTGGGAGATGGTACTCAGTATGTACTCCACCGTGTGGATGGCCTGGTGTATCCAGATCTCACTCATGGGCTCCTCCTCCTCCTCTTCCTCCTCGCTGAGCGGTGCCTTCTTGTGGTCATCCCCCATTTCAGTAATTATGACTTCCTTGCCCTTTATCTCAATAGTCTCCATTATGGTATCGAAATTCTGTTCCACCTTGTTCCTCCTGTACTTGCGCTTGCAGGTTATCCAGAGGGGCATGCCCAGCAGGATCCAAGGTATGCAGATGATGGCCAACACAAAAAGAATGGTTTCCAACTCCCGCTGCACGGGGAACATGGACGGCATGCATCCCGGCGAGGGATCTTCCGTTTTCATCAATATCATGTCAATGAACATGATGAGAACAGACGGAGCACAAGCGGGCGAATCCGCAACGTCCGTGGCATGGGCAGAGTACTGAATCCACTTGTAGAACATCATGAACACCATGTAGCCGAAGAGGAGCAGCAGGAACAGCACCTGGGGCACAAACTGCAGGAAGATGTACGCATACTTCTTAAAGTACACAAAGTTCTCAACCGACAGACAGACGCCAAAGATCATGTGCAGGACTCCGAATATAATGGACAGCTTCATCTTGTAGGTGTTGAGGAAGATGATCTTGTTGCTCGCCGACTGCCAGATGGGATCCATGCCCATGGGGTAGGTGCCACGTTGATCCGTTGAGGGATTCAGCTGCAGGGCAGGATTCGTAAGCACTGTGGTCCGATTGTACTGCATGGCCCAGTGTGAGCCGAACACATTGAAGGACTTGGAGAAGCAATCGTTGTAGATGAAGCCCGTGTACATGGCAAACAAGCCCATCAACATGATAATGTACCGACCGCCGAACAGAATCTTCCAGATCTCGCCCGCGCGTGTCTTCATCAGACGCTTCTCCCCGAGGACCATCCACAATCCGAGCAGGAAGACGAGGAATCCGTGACCCATGTCACCGAACATGACGGCAAAGAGAAAGGGGAAGGATATGCACGTGTAGAGTCCTGGGTTAACCTCACGGTAACTGGAGATTCCGTAGGCATCGATCAGCACCTGGAATCCGTAGGTGAACTTGTTGGTCCGGAAATAGGTGGGTGGCGTCTTCTTCGTCTCGAGTATGTTGAATATCGTGGGAATCGTGCTGCCCAGGGCAGTGGAGGCCTCGGCCAGCACCGTCTCGACCTCCTCCAGCTCACGGGTGGGGACCCAGCACTCGCCGATCAAGCACTTGCTTCCCAGATCCACGTTGAACATGTTCAGAGTGTGGTAAATGGCCTTCATCTTCTTCACCATGGCCGTCCAGTTGGGCAGCTGCTTCATCACGGCCTTCAGCACACAGGAACGATGATCCTCCGTCTGATTGATAATTATCTGCAGATCCTCGAGGCGTGTCTGCACACTCTTAATCATATCCATGCGTTCCTGATGCGAACTGGGACAGGGATACATGGAGGCATGGAAGCCGGTGCACACCTTACGCATACGGCCCTGCAGCTGATCTCCCTGGAAGAAGACCACAAAGATGGTCTTGTAGACCATGTCACCCGTGCGGGGATCCTTGACGGGCTCCTCCATATCGCAGCTTCGCACCAAGACATTGCCGCGCGAGACGCGCCACAGCATCCTCTCGAAGGCGAACTGCAATTTAATAAAATATGCAAATTCATTAAACAGGTTTTCTAAAAAAAAAGACAAATAATGTTACGAAATCCATAATTGGGAAAATATAAAATTGGGAATACAAAACTTACCTGTATTTAAAAAAATAAATAAACAAAATAAATTATCAGGGGTGCCACAGAAATCGCTTTCGCTTGAATTTCACTTAAATTTAATACAAATTTCTGAGGCACAACTGTATAATTTAAATCCGTAACCATAATTTTTTTTATGAAAATAACGTGGTTTTTAGAAAACCAACAAATTATGTTGTATTGCTACGAATATTATATTATTTACCAAAAGTTGGAAATATCAAAGCAACTTTTTTCTAATATTTACTAAATACATTTTTTCCCAATTTTCCAAATTTCGTTTACTTTAAATATTCTGTTAAATATATTTTTTTAATCATATTGTTTTTGCTATCTTTTTTTTTTCAATTTAGTTTCTAAATTTTCCTTATTTTTTTCTTGAATTTTAATTAATTCTAATTTAACAAAAGTAAGAAATATAAAAGCTACTTTTTCGTTATAATTATTTACTAATTACATTTTTTCGAATTTTTCATATTTTGTTTTCTTTAAATATTCTGTTATATTTTTTTAATTATATAGTTTTTGCTATCTTTGCGTTGCCAACTTTGAGCTATTTTTTTTAATTTAGGCTCTTCATTTTCTTTATTTATTTTTTTAAATTTGTTAATTTTAAAAAACTTTTCGATATTCATGTTATACGATTTAGATACGCACCATTCTCTCTCTGCGAATGACACCAGCGATAAATCCCAGGCTACCATCACACTGTTCCGGATCTCTGTGGGTGCCGCGCTTATTGGTATCAAAGTTGCTTGACTCCTGCTCGGAGAAGAACTGCTCGGACTTCTGAAGCACCTGAATCATTTCGGCCAGCTCCAGATAATTTAAGCGCAAACGCACGTTGTTGGCGGAGAGCTCGATGATCTCAGTCTCTGTCTTCTCCAGCAGCAACTCCAGCTCGATGATCTCCTTGGGCTTGGGTGCCGGCGGAAAGTCCTCAATCAGATCGACCACCTTTAAGCCATCCTTGGCTAGCTCGGACGTTGCATAACGAATCTTCCGCTCCAGCTCGTCGCATCGTCGCACCTCATTGACGAACTTGCGCTGCAACGCCGTGACGCCTTCGTTCATCTTCAAGGACAAGGAGTTGGCTATTAACATCCGCAGGACTTCCATACCAACCACATTGACTTACATCGCGGAACTGCACACAGCCCATTTCACCCAGCTGGGCAATGGTCTCATAGGCCGCCTCGGGCTGCAGGAACATCTGCGCCAAGGACATCTTTTCACTGCGGAAAATACTGTCCTCGGTACCGGAGCCGCAGGCGAAAGCCTTTAATTTTCTACACCACATTGTAATATTTTCTCGATCTTGCAGTAACACCTGCGCGCACACTGATGACGCCAGGGGAACTGATCGACCTGGTCAAGTGACATTTAAAATGAAACGTTGGGTATTTGGAAGTCCAGCCTATGTACAACTTTCCAGGCTTATCTCCGGGCACATGCTCTGGATAAATGGTAAAGAAGACCACAAGGTGACGAAACGAGTAACTTGATGCATAATTGAGCCATCAGTCAATAGTTTTATCAGTCGATTATGTGATAAGGGAACAGACCCATGGGCATTAAAAATCAATTGTCCGATCATTAGAAAACCATTTGCAGTCTTCAGTTATTTGTGAACCTTCGCGTCGTTCAGTGCGAGTCAATGTTATAAATACATTTAAAATAGATGCTTAGGTAAGAATATAATGAAACAATTCAATTGCTGCTCTCTTCTTGCTTTATTTTGATCAATCAGTTACATATTTGCCAAGAATTTACAGTACTGATAAATCAGTACAATAAATTCAAAGCAGACATTAACAGACTTGACTAAGTAATTCATTTATAATTATGTGTAACAACGAATATCAAATTATATTGCTTTGAAAATGAGTTTGAGAATACAAGTAAATAACAAAATAAACGGTTGGGGAAGAATCTGTGGGAAGAGCACCACAATACTGACAGTGTCACGAAAAACGATAAACAAAAATATTTAACAAAAAAACGGAGAAAACCATAATAAGCGAGCTCGGACATATATTCCTTTTATATATTCTTGTTGAATTTGCTGAGCAAATTATTCCTCCTCCTCGCCATCGATAATGGCCTTGAAGCTGAAGGGCTGGAAGGCGTAGCCAAGGCCCTCGTAGAATTTGCTCATGAACTCCACCCAGTGCAGACGCAGGGTGTGCAGGAAGGCGGACAAGCCCTCCATCATCACCAGAATGGCCAGAGTGAACATGCACCAGGCGCCGAAAATGATAAACAGGCCAATGGCGCCGGTATACGGAGGCATCTTCAGACCCAGCGACAACACCATGTTCCACAACACCTCAGATAGCTCTAGAAGAAGAAGAACGATAAGATTAGCATGATTATGATTAAGAGAGTCTAATGATAGCACTTACGGGCGTGGGCCAAGGACAGAGCCCAGAGACGCAGATACGAGGCAGTATGTGAGATGGTACTGAGCACATATTCGATGGTGTGGATGCCTTGATGGATGAACACTTCGCTCATTGGCTCCTCTTCGTGTCCGTGAGCACCACCAGCTTGCTCGTTTCCAGTTGGCAATGGAGTCTCTCCCTCGGCCAGCTCCATGTTGCCAGTCAGCTCACCATTGTGCTTGACCTGTCCATGGATAAATCAGAGTGATTAGCAAAAATCAAATGCAATTCGTAATCTAAATAGGCTCACATGTGAGACGCGACGACCGCGAGTGAATTTAATGTAGAGGGGCTTGCCCAGCAGCATCCACGGAATGCAGATCAGACCGATGACCACAAAGGTCTTTTGTAAGCCTTCCTGGCTGTCAAACATGAACTCATTGCAGCCGTCAAATGGCTTCGTGTTCTTGAACAGCATCATGTTGATGAACATAATCAGGACGGATGGAGCACAGCCAGGTGTCTCAGGCTGGAGTGTGGCGTGGGGGCTGTATTTGAACCACTTGAAGAACCTAGACAAAGATAAGACAAAGTACTATTACATCATATATACATCAATAGCCAAGAGTATGGTCATTTACATCATGAACACCATGTAACCGAAGAGCAGCAGCAGGAACAGAATCTGTGGCACAAACTCCAGGAATATGGAGGAGTATTTCTTGAAGTGCACAAAGTTGCAAACCGACATGCAAACACCGAAGACCATGTGAAGCACACCGACAATGATGGACAGCTTCATCTTAAAGCTGTTGAGGAAGATGATCTTGTTGTCGGCCAGCTGCCAGATGGGATCCAAGCCCAGAGGATAGACGCCAACTGCAGAGGTATTTGGCGGCATCTGCAGATGCTTATTGGTCAGCACCGTCGAGGTATTGTAATTGTTAATCCAGTTGGAACCAAAGATATTCATTGATTTCGAGAAGACATCGTTGTAGATGATGCCCGTGTAACAGGAGAACAAACCCATCAGCAGAATGATGTAGCGACCTCCAAAGAAGATGTTCCAGATCTCGCCGCCGTTCTTGATGCGTGCCAGCTTCTTCTCGCTCAGCACCATCCAGGCTGCGAAGAGCAAGAGGATTATGCCATGGCCCAAATCGCCGAACATCACGGCGAACAGGAAGGGGAATGTAATGCAAGTGTACAGCGCTGGATTGCACTCCCTGTAGGAGGCGATGCCGTAGGCATCGATCAGGTTCTGGAAGCCACGCGTGAACTTGTTGGTCCGATTGAATGTCGGCGGCTGTTCGTTCGTATCGATGACATTGAGGAACGATGGAATGGTGCTGCCCACAGCGGCCGAGCCGTCGGACAGAGCCTTTTGGACAATGTGCAGGTCCTTGGTGGGCACCCAGCACTCGCCGATGAGGCACTTCTTGGTCACATCCATGTTGAACAGATTGAGCGTATGGTAAATGGCCTTCATCTTCTTGACCATGATCGACCACGAGGGCAGATTCTTGGAGACAGTGGCCAGCACGCGACTGCGATGATCCTCGGTCTGGCTGAGCACCAGCTTCAGATCCTCGAGACGTGTGCGCACATTCTTGACCATCTCCTCGCGCTCAACGTGCGAACTGGGACACGGATACAGGGAGGCGTGGAAGCCGGTGCACACCTTCTTGATGCGATTCTTCAGCTGCTCGCCCTGGAAGAAGGCCACAAAGACGGTCTTGTAGATGGGATGACCAGTGGCTGGATCGTTAAGGGGAGCATCCAAATCAGAGCGCTTCAGAAAGACGTTGCCACGCGAGATGCGCCACAACATGCGCTCAAAGCCGAAGACGCGCTCCCGGTTGATGACGCCAGCAACGAATCCCAATCGGCCACGATGCTGGACAGTGGCCTCATCGACCACACCTGCACCGCGATTGCTTGAATCGAGATTGAGGACCTCCTGGTCGGAGAAGAAGCCCTGCGTGTTCTCCAGCACCTTGCGGAGTTCGGTCAGCTCCAAATAGTTGGACTTCATGTTCACCTCGTTCTGGGCCAGCTCAATCATCTCCGATTCGGTTTTCTCCAAGTGAGCCTCCAGATCGATGATCTCGCGTGGATTGGGGGCACGCGGAATGTCATCCTGGATATCGGGCAACGCAATGCCGTCCTTCTTGATCTCCGTCTCGATGTAGCGAATCTTACGCTCCAGCTCATCGCAGCGACGCACCTCCGTGACGAACTTGCGTTGGAAGATGTTGACATTGCAGTTCAGCTAACGGAATGGAAAGGAAAGAAAGGAAAGGATTAACAATCCGGATTGACTTTCATTTGGAGAATTAACAGATACTTACATCGCGAAACTGCACAGAGCCGGTTTCACCCAGCTCCGAGACGGAGGTGTATGCGGCCTCTGGTTGTATAAACATCTGGCATAGTGCCATTTGCTCACTGCGGAACATATCCCCCATCTTGGCGACTCTTCTTCACGTTCCCTGCAAACCATAGAGAGAGAGAGAGAGAGGT
The DNA here is from genome assembly GCA_035047525.1 of Drosophila quinaria. NCBI lineage: Eukaryota > Metazoa > Arthropoda > Insecta > Diptera > Drosophilidae > Drosophila > Drosophila quinaria. The sequence continues at coordinate 3,218,423 of JAWNPO010000384.1, read as the reverse complement.
GAAGAATGAGATGGTTAGTTGAAGGAATTCACAGACATGCAATTAAAATTCAAATGAGAAAAATGTTGACGACCAAAAGACGAAGACGTCTTCACATGGTAATTGTTTTTGTTTTTTGGCTTCCTTTGTCTGGCATAGCGTAAACTATAAATGTATATGTATTTATGTATTATATACGAGCATATATACATACAATTTCGTATGTTTAATGCCCCAAAGCCAGAACAAAAACAGTCGGGCACTGTAATTGCTGCTTTCTAAAAGCGAATGTGTTTTGTTTTCAATTGTTTTCTTATTCTGCAAAGATTTGTGGAGCTTACTATTTATTTACCCTTTATTTTGTATATACACACGTTCTGGGATATCCACAAAAGATTTCTGCGATTTAAAGTAAATAATTATGTGAGCTAATTTATATTCTCTGGTGAATGTGATTTTAAACAGGTAAAAATACACATTTTCTAAAAGTTGAATGGTAATTTTTAATTTTATTATCTCCAGTTCTTATGAGAGTTGGAATATCGCCTCACAAAATTGGATTGTTATTATTTTATGGTCTAAATATGCGAATAGTAGTAAGGTTGATTAAGTCAATTAAATGTTGTTTCGTTCGCTTTATCAGAATTCTGCCAAAAACATATGAATATAATTCGGCAGCACTTAGATAATGCGTGTGATTAATGTTTTTGATTTAATTAGAGCGCGAAAGTGTGTTGTTGGTGTTGGCGTTGCACTGGGGAGCGGCTGTCTGTGGAGTCACTGGTGGCCACTGTCAACTGGCAACTGTGGCGTCTCTATGGGCTAAAATGTACACACAGACGGACACACAGACGGACTCAACGCAACGCAACGTTGTGCCAAGGTTCATTGTGACATCATCATCATCAAACTCAAACAGTCAACGACACGGACAACGACAACAAGAACAACAACGACATCGCGACGCGACGCACATTATCGAACTTTAATGGCCTGACCAGGAATTAGCTTTAGCTTTGCTGTAGATACATATGCACGAACATACCGATGTATAGTGCACTCAGAAAAATAAGTTTCTACAATGGAATAAAATTCAAACTTTCATGATTTCTAAAAAAAACAAAGGATCATAAATTAGAATTTGAAACTTTATTAGTTCAATCTATGGATCTGCTCGGCTATTACGAAATATTCCACCAACTACCGCGCAAGTCTGCTCAATCATTCCAATATCCTTGCGAACACTTCGGAGAAGAAGATTGAAAAGACGCCACATGTCAGATAACTGGATTTTGGGTAGATCCCCTTCGGGTCGCCTATTAGACATCGACTAATATTTCCTCGACCTATTATTGTAATAGATGTCTGTAGTCTAGCTCAGACCCATTTTTTGTGAGTCTGTGTTGTACTAACTCTTTGCCTTCTACCAATTTGAAGCTGTATTTATTTTATACACGACCGCACTTATTAAATCTATCATGAAACTTTATTAGTATATCATAACATCATATAGTTGAACTTCCATAACTCGAATTTCTCTCTTACTCGAGCTAAATGAGTGGCAGTAAAATTAATAAACTTAAGAAAAATACCTCTATAAGTCGAATATCTCCATCACCATTATGGTTCGAGTTAGGGAAGTTCGACAGTACTTTTAAAGAACTGTTCAAATTGATACTTTTTTAACATTTTTTTGTGACATTTCACAGATTTCTCTAGATTGTTTTTCCGGTGTATAATAAGAATTTTTATACCCTTGTTATATTTATGTACATACATATGTATGTATGTTTATTCAGACACGTACATATATCCACATTTATATACATCGCGATATATTAGTATGATAAATATCCATTTGTATGTTTATATCATACTGAAGGCACGTTTAAGGCATCTGTTAATTTTTGTTGGAATTTTTAGCTCCTCCTGTCGGACAGAATATGATTTTAACTCTCTGGCTGCCCGCCAGAATTGTGTACATATATCCAGGCCCTAAGGTGTTAGGCAATGAAGCGGTTAACCGCTGTGAGCAGCAAGTTGCTAAGGCAAGACGTTGAAGGGGGGCAATTTATGTACTCGTGCTCAATTCATTCATTACAGAAGCTCTTGATGCAGATTGCCTTATCGCAACTGTTGCCCGCTGGGAACTGAGAACGCATCGAATATCTTGATTTATCGACACTTGTTGGTTGGGACAAAGCATTTCTTTGTTTACCACACAAAATACAACAAAGTTCGATAAGGGCGAGTGCCTGGTAAAATTCTAAACAATCTTGCCGCCTTAAAAGAATATTCCTTTTTATAATGAAAGCCGGCGTATAACTTAAAAAGCTTTATTGCCTCATAAACGATAATTAAATGGGCTGAATGGAGTCCCACTTAGACGTACATACATACATATATGTACGTATGTACATACATATTTCGATTAGAAGCTACTGCACATTGTGTTCAAGCTATAAATTATTGAAAATAAAATGTTCAACTCAGTATCGCCTTCAAGCGAACATCACTCATATGTACATACATACATGCATACATATGTACATGGACTGTCAGCAACTTTGTCATGATAAACATAGACATATATACAAACATACACACATATACAATATTACACTAACGTATCGTTTTTAATTAAGTTTCAATTAATTTGAAACGTTTTCGGTCTAAATTTCCACTTGCCTTGCAAAACACGATATGCGCTTTCAACTCAATAATTAAAATAACAAAAAAAATGCACATAAATAGGAATTTACATTAACCAACCACGAATCATACAAATAAATTTTAGCTTCTAAGCACGCACAAAAACTGAAAGCAACTGTAAACCAGTTTAACTTCAAATCAACTAAACACACCGTTGCCGCCTGTTAAAATGTAGTTGCTGCTTCGCGTCGACGGCGACGTTGACGTTGACGCTGGCGTTTGCTTTTCGCTGGTCATTTTCGTGAGTAACTCTGACTGGACATTAAACGTGTGGGTGTTGGTAGTGTCTGTGGCTGTGAGTGTGTGTGTTGTCGCGGTTTCATACACGCTAGAAGCGGGTGAGCCTTAATTACATTTCAACGAAGCGACAGCAATTTGTGTTTAATGCCAATAGCTACGTCGCCCCCATTGATGCACGCCCATGTTGATATCGCTACGACGACAACGAAGTTTCGTTCAATTTTTTTTTTTGTTTTGTTTGTTTCTCGCTCTTCCGCGCTCTCGCTCTTTTGTGAGCTGCATGTATGGGTGTGCGTGTGTCTCATGTATTATTTGGTAATTGTGTAAATTCATCTATTATATTTTGCGTTCATTTTTATCACATTTTTGTTATAACTATCAGTAATAGAGATCATCTTTAATTTAAGGTTAAATGTGACGTATGCATTTATGAATAGACGACAATTGATAAGAAACAAAACTGATAATCTTGAGAAAATAATATATTTAAAAAAATATATATATTTAAATCCAGGCAATCGGGTGACACATTTATATGCCCCACCCAGGCGTTGATAACTGGGCAAACGTTACATAAGGAGGAGGGTTTTGGACTCGAGCACTTTGATAATCGTATAAAATGCCGGAAAACTGTTATACTCAAGTTGTCTTACAGTATTTCAATTTAAAAGCAAGCGTATAATCGATCAGTAATAGGTCTAATCAGAATGATTGATTTGAGTGCTTGTGAGCATTTTATGAATAAGCCATAAATCATAATTCAAATGCAATTCATTGCTTCCCTCTTACTGTTGAGAGCTACTTGAGCATTCTTAATAAGTAATGCCCAATATCCTTAAGAAATTCTTGATTATTGAAGGAAATCTGCAGGTCACATGATATTCGGATTGCATAAATTCAACTCTGTCTGTAACGCAACTGGTTAAAGTGTGAGCAGTGCCCAGCCAATATGTTTGTTTGCTCGCACTCAAATTGCTGACTTATGTGCGTGACTGAGAGATACACACAGATACACACATAGATAAAACAGTAGCGAACAGTTACGCTGCTGCTCTCTCTCTCTCCCGGGGCAGGTGGCGGGCGGTTGTCAGCTGGGAGCATTGACGTTGGCAATAGTCTTATGACAAAACAACTGAAGCTTCTCTCTCTGATCACGTGCAGTTTTTACATTAGAAAACATCTTGGCAATTGTCATTTTGATACTCATTGCCTGACACATATGGATTTGTAATTGTCTCTTTATTCACTGGCACTGCGTAGCTTATTCTTTTTCAATTGAAGATCACCTTGAAGTCACACTCGAACTTGTACATTATATGTTTGTACATATATATGTACATATGTACAGTATATATTATTGCGAATTAATCTGTCGCTTTTATCTTAGTTTATGACTTTATTGTTTTACTTGCGTTTGCTTTAAATTGTTTTGTTATTGCTTACCTTCGCAGCTTTGAGACAAATTTTTATACAACAATTTCAAGATTCCCCAAGCGTACGTGCGTTAAATTTAGAACTTGTTTTGCCCGTTGCGCTTGTTTGTATAGGTTATTGAAACGATCTCGACGGAGCCAGAAAAGCGACGTCTGGTCAGCACCAGCGTTCACTTGCTTTTGATTTCAAGCATTCAGCTGTGGCAAGCGAGTAGCTGTTGGGAGCGCGCTCCCGATTCGCTCTCTACATCCACCTTACTCAATCTCTCTCTCTCTCTTGTTAGAGAAGACTCTTAGTGCCCATGCAAGCGGCCTCCAAGCATGCTAAATACATAAGTACGTATATTACCACAGACAAATGAATGATATATGTGTACATGTACTCATATAAATATGCCCGATCAAGCTTTTCTCTTATCAAAAATCGTAATACAAAAGTCCAAGCCTCAAGTGGTATATGTACAAACACATGTATTTGGAATACATTTTTGTACTTCTGCGAAAGACTCTATCAATTATTATTAATAACGCTTCGAAGCCGTAATTCCCTGTGCTTGATAAGACACTTGATATTGATGATGTTATGATTTCGCTCTGTCAGTTTTATAAATCGCTTTAAATTTTAATCAGTTCTAAAAAAAATGGAGGTTCTTGACAACCAAATACGTTAATTTCAAATTAAAATACATGAGTTCGCCAGTATTATTTTACCAGGGCTGAGTTATTTCAACTGTTGTAGTGGTATATCGATATATTTCGCTGACTGGTATCGAACTCGGACTTCGATTGCAGATAAGGCGATCAATTTAAATAGATAGATAAATTCGCTTTTCCAATAAATGGATTAATATTTGGGACACAAACGCATTAAATTTTATTTTTTTTATTTTTTATTTTTACTTACAATACAAATTATCACTTATCACATTAATATACTCAATCCAATTTATTATTTCTGTTATTTTCAGGTCAGTTTGCTTTGTTTTTGTCGCGATATGGTGATCGAATCGTTCAGTACGAATAGGGGGCTCAAAAATAAGGGGACACAAGTGAGTGAACGAACAACAACAAATGAACGACTGAACTACAATCGCTTGTTCTTTTGATGGATGACTAACTTAATCGAACTTGTTCTTAACGATTCGTTAATTTGACTGCCCACAGCTGTTGAATTGGGGAACAAAGTAAATATAAAATTTTTGCAAGTCGAAGAAATCATCAATATGTCCTATGGCGGATACACCCAACTGCCCAGCGGCAGCATTGATCACGAGCATCGTCAGCAGCAGGTGGTTGCCAACACCTATAATGTCCTTCAGAGCACTTCGCAAAGTATAGCGAGGTCCACACAAGTCGCACTGCAGACGGAGAATATAGGGGCTGAGGTACGTACATATATATGTATACATTTATGTTTATGTGTATATAAAGTTTAGTCATACTCCATATGCAGGTACTCGGCGAATTGGGTGAGCAAAGGGAATCCCTGCTGCGGACCACACGCAGACTGGAAGATGCTGACCAGGAGTTGTCCAAATCACGCGTCATCATCCGCAAATTGCGCCATGAAGTTCTGTACAACAGAATCGTTTTGATTTTAATAATCCTTCTGGAATTGGGTATACTCATTGGCCTGCTGGTTTTAAAGTTGGCTCATCTATAAAGTTCAGTTTCATTTATTTGAATGATTTTATTCCAAAGTTGCCCTGTATTCGGTATTCGGAGCATGGTGAAATTATAACAAGGTGATGTATTCGTTAGGTGGGGCCTCTTTTTCGGGGCGACGATTGTCAGTACGAAAGCAAACGTCGTAGTAAGCGGCTTTTCGCTGTGTTCCCAGAGATACTAAGAAGAGACAATTGTGGATGAATGCAACAGGAACAATAAGTTAAACATGCCATTGATTTTTATTTTGATTTTATATATTGAGTGAAGAGTATAGAAAACCAAACAAAGCAAGTTTTTTATACATCTGTCTCTGTCGTCTCTCTCACGCCATACTTTCTCCGAGAGCTGACAGCAAAAACGTCGCCCAGAGAGAGAGAGAGCGAATACATCACCTTTATATAAGTTCATCATGATTCGGAGTGGTTATGGGACTTTTATTATTAAGTATATTTTGTATCTAACATCAATATTAAACCCATGCCTTAGACATGTAGAGTTAAGTTACTATAAATCGTATGATATATGATATTAATAAAAACACAGCTAAAATCTTATCTACATACTATTTCACATTTAGTATCTGTAGTGATAACAATGATAATATGCATATTATATATGTATGCATGCAAGTATATATACCAGGAATATTTGGCATAAAGCAAGATTCATGTTATGTATGTTTGTTTATGTATAAAGAACAAGTCTAACAATTGTTTCTTATTGATATCCAATGGTTTAAATTAATAATACAAACTTCGGTCGATTTTATAATATAATAACAACAACTAAACACCGATGATGTGTTCGAGAGATATTCGCTACTGTGTAGGTATGTGTTATTTGTAGTATTTTGGAACGTTGTCATAGATAAGATAATCATCTCAACGTTTTAGTAATTTTCAATTATCCTTTGGCAAGACTATGGACCAGCCAAACACGCGTCGATCGAAGCCGCACGAGAACAGATCACAATTGAGGAGAGGCTCCTCTGCCCAGGCCACGGAGCTGACCATTCGACGGTGTCCCTGGCGACTGGTGCGCGGCAATCGCGCCACGCGTTGTCCATTCAAGTCGAACAGGCGGATCTGACGATTGTCGTGTGGTATGGCTATGATTCCACCCGTGGACACGGCCAAGCGGTTAACAGATGAATCTGTCCTTATGGTGGCCAGAGCTGAGCGCATGTTGCGCAACTCCCACACTTTAATGGTGCGATCATCCGACCCGGAGACAACTTTGTCGTCGCGCGCAAAGACACTGGACGTGACTGTCTCGGTGTGACCCTGAAAGACGGATACGGCTGGAATCGAATCGCGGAAGTCCCACAAGCGGAAGGTGGTGTCACGTGAGGCGGTCACAACCAGACGCTGAGTTGGATGTGCCGACACATGGGTGAGCTCGTGATCGTGGCCAGTGAGGGGCTGCAGCGGCTGGGCCGTCTCCACATCCCACAGTATCGCGGTGCGATCCCAACTGCCAGTGATGATCTGGTCCATGCTGGACAGCCAATCTGCAGCGACAATGACGGACAGGTGGCCTCCCGGCCCGGAGAACTCGCAGAGCGGTGTTCGCAACGTATCCACTCGATCCCGATCCTCTGGCTGTCCGTCACTGTCGTCCAGCTCTTCTTCGGATGAGTGTCCCTTTCTACAGAGGATTGAATTGGTAAAAGTGACAGCTTGTTACTAGATAGATACTTACTTGGGCACCTCCCAGTTGACGGCGGCCTGCCAAATGTGCGCAGTGCCATCGCCACTGCCGGTCAGCACGAGATCCCGGTGCTGATGGAACTTGATAGAGTTTACGGAGCCAGCGTGTCCTTGATACTGTAGCAAGCATCGTCCACTCTCGATGCCCCAAATGCAGGCGGTGTGATCCGCGGACGCTGTACCAATAATGGGCTGTCCCACCTTGGCGTCTACTTGCCAAATACCATCCTTGTGGCCGCTGAATTCCCGCACCACGGAACTGACCACCGTCTGTGCCTTGAAGCTGGACACAATGCGACTGGTCTGTGCCTTGATTTTGTTACTGGCCTTCACCTTGCTGCCGCCGGTGGCACTGCTCAGCTTCGCCTTGAGGCTCTTGTGTGTGCTGGACGCGGCAGCCAACAAACTGGCTCCGATCTCATCGCCCACCGGTGCGGAGGGCGTGGCGGGCGTGGCAGCCAACGAGGCGCCTCCGCTGCCCGTGGCGACAAGCGCAGAGCCAGAGACTCCACCCGCTACGGAACGCTGTTCGTATGGCGTCAGCGATTCCTTTGTACTCGCTGTGGCATTCTCGAGCTTATCTTGAACTGCAAGATGAGTAAACAAACTTTTGAAGTCGTTGTTATCACATTATTTTTGCAAGTTATCTCACGATTTAGGTTCTCCAAATACAGCTGCTCGAATTCCTTTTCGATTTGGGCAAACAGGAAGTGCAGGCGGGCCCGATAAGGCGCATCCTCAGGTATAATGGAAACGTCCTCGGTGAGACTTGTTAGCCGCGCTTTTGCTGCTGCCGTTGACTTCATTGTGTGTATGTGTTGTTGTTGTTCTTTTTGCTATTTCTGTTTCGTTTTTGTGTATTATTTTTATGCACGCCTACCAACAAATTCTTTTTCTGACTTCCCTCCGTTCCGTCTCCTGTGTCGCAATCCAATTAGCGGATAGTTTTAGTGGCAGACGTTCGAACTTTATTGATCCAATTCCATTATTAGTATTTGTATATTTTCTTTTCTTTCGATTTTATGGCTTGCAGTGTTGGAAAATACCTAATCGCGAATAGCAATCATTCGCCACACTGCACACAAAACCAGCTGAATGAATACATTGAAAAAATAATCAGCTGTTTTGATTAACCGATATGTGTGTCGGCAGGCACACTAGATACCCACTGCCTGTCTGGCATACAAATATATATGAATTTCAAATGTATGAATATAGAAACTTTTATAAATTGAAATAAATATTACAAAATAGGTTCAATAAATAAATATAAATTTTTTTTGTAATAATTTAGTTGTGATTGAATGCATTTAAAAGCCAAATTTATTGGCTTGTCGAAAAACCAGACTTGCGCTGCTCACATACGGGTTAACGTTTGTTTTTTTTATACAGTCGGTCACCGTAATGTTCTGAATAAGTCAAAAGTATACAACATTTTATTTTGCAAAAATAAAGTACTTTTTCTTGGTTTCTTATTCTACTATGGTTCTTGGGATTAGTTTTAAAATGAAATAATAAGATCCTTTAAATTGAACTATATTTACTCATATTAAATAAGCATGTGGATTTTTTCTTTGTCAAAACAATTACTTGACATACTGTTGTACATTTTTTGGCCACATAGCTGACGCTAACTGACAAACAAATAAACAATAAATAAACTTTGAAACTCTAACTGGATAGATATTAAAATAAATGCAAAAATGCGCAAAACATGGGTAAAACGCGAAAATATTTATTACAAGCCGTTCTACAAAGACAAGTCGAAAATGTTAATGCTGTTAATATTTTTGGTTGGAATCTCATTCATTGCTTATCAGGTTGGTAATCAATTTCGTGGAGTACGCTTGCAAATCATTTTCTTAAATAACACAAAATAACATAGGCCTTCTCGCTGAATCAGTTGCCCAGCGTGCAGCAGCTGAGGCGCAAGCACAAGCAGATGATGCAGTCCCTGGGCAGCAAACAACGCGACGTGGACGACTTTGACGGTGGAGGGGGAGTCGGACTTGGTGTTGGTGCTGGTGTGAATGCCGCTGCAACTGATAATCAGGATGCAGACGCTATTAAGATAATACGGTACGTTCAATCAGTGATGCCAAATATTTTCCCGATATTTGTTTGCTTCGGCCCAAAACTTTGACGTATTTTCAGCATTCTCCCAATATAAGAGTTGCATTTTGGTGTACTGGCAATGCGTTTTCGGTATAAAATCGTTTCCATTTTCAAAAAGTTTCAAAATTGGCAGTATAGAATCCATTTTGGAATTAATTTAATTGAAGAAGTTAAAACGGGCAAATTGGCATCACTGCGTTCAGTTGACAAGTATGGCCAGCTCATATATGTAATTATAAAATATGTTCCTTTTGCAGTGGCACACGTCTATTTGACTATGATGCGTACAAGCCCAATTACAGAGGGAATTTCAAGTGTCTGGATGGATCGAAGGAGATTCCGTTTGATCATGTCAACGACAACTATTGCGACTGTGAGGCCGATGGCAGCGATGAGCCAAGTACGAATGCCTGTGCCAATGGTCGTTTCTATTGCAAATACCAAAAAAGGCATTTCACTGGACGGGGACTGGACGTCTGGGTGTGGACGTCTCGGGTGAACGACAATGTGTGTGATTGCTGTGACGGCAGCGACGAGTGGACGACGCATCCCAAATGCCAAAATAGTTGTGCGTAGTTCTGGGACATGCTTAGCAGGATCACCCACAACGACGACTCATGTAGATAACTATCTCACTTACATCTCAAGGAAGATTAATCCAATAATTTCGGAAAGTCTGTAAAGCGCATCACAAGCGATATTTTATAGAATATTTAATATGTATTTGCATAAAATTACGATATTGTAATTTATTTCCATACCATTTAAGTAGATCTAATAAATAAAAATATGTAAACAATAATATTTAATTCAGTTTCTTTGAAATTAATTGAGAACACAGTTTGATTTGAATTTAATTTCTTTTTATTACCAGACTCACATAAATCAGTAGCCTGTTATACAGTGAACTCTATATTACTATAATTAAGAAGATTCATAGCACAATTTAATGCTCTTATCAACATTAGCATTTAATGTGTCTTCAATTTGTTTTTGGTTTTAAAATTCTTTCAAGCCGAACAATGTTTTTCAGACAATTTTGAACTGCAAATTCTACAAAGGTACGAAACTGTTATCGTATTAATATAGCCATATTTTTGAGTATGTAATCACTATGTATTTGTTTAGTCAGCTGTTGTATAAGTATGTGATATTGATAGGGAATAAACGGTGTGTTATTAAGGAACGTTTTTGTAATGTAAAAATTGTTTCTTTTATTTTATTTTCATTGAGATGGGGCTGCTTTCAAATTTGCAGTATAAAGGAAAACTACGTACACAATACATAGAGCAAATCGATTTTGTCATCTTACAAAATTCATTAAATAAAGTACATTAAAGGCATTACATTTAAGGTTTTCTTTTGTTTTTTTTTATAAGCCTATATGTTGTATGGATTTTGAACTTAAATTATGCTTACTTAACGCTAAGTAATACTTAATCAGAGTTTTTGTTATGTTTTCTATGCTGAATATTGTTTGGATGCTTGCGGCTCTGTTTAATGTGATTATATTTTTTAAATTAATTTTCTCTTATTTAAATTCATCGAACGAAACGTGTAAATGTTTTTGCAATGCGTATACATTTTAAATAAATAGATGGAAGTGGACAGATTGTATATTAGAAATTGTAAACAATTAAAAAAAAATTAAATATTATTGCACTGACGAGATGTTGCTTCAGCTTCAATTTTAGCCAATTAAAAACATAAATTAAGGGACATTTTATGACAGAAAGAAAAAAAAAGGGAAAAGAAATAAATAGTTTTGGACATTAAACATAAAATTACGAAAAATGTACAATTCGACTTTTAAACAATTGACATACGAAAGGGGAAAACATGTACACACATACATACATATGTAGAGTTGGTTTGCAGAGAATCGAGTAGAGAAACTTAAGCTACTCTTATACGAAATAAGTTTGCATAAAACGTATGTATAGGTTATTAATAATTAGGTGTACAAGTCTAACGGCAAAGCGTATAATACAATTTTTGTAGTTTGCGTTTCGAGCGACACTGATGATGATTGTGCGAATGATGATTTGGCTGATGGTGGTGATGGTGATGTCTATGTGAGTGTGAGTGCTGGTGTGATTGTTGTTGTTGTTGCTGTGTGTGCTGTGACTGATAGTGAGGGCGTGACGAACTGTGTTGTTGTTGTTGCATATGGCTTTGATGATGATTATTTACAAGGCTCGCCGTGGCAGTCGGGACAGACGAAGCAGCCGCGGCCGATGTTGATGCAGCACTCAGAGCCACCGCCGAGGATATCAGTGCCGCGGCTAAGCGAGAAGACGCCGACGACGACGACGAAGCGACATCCGTGGAGAGCAGCAGTTGTTGTTGCTGTTGCAGTTGTTGTTGTCGTTGCTGACGCAGCTGCTGCAGCTGTAGTCGTTTAGCTGCGGCGGCGCCTTTGCGCATCGCATGCAAACGCCGCCTATGATGATGAGGATGCAGTTGAAGCTGTCACTTTGCCTCTTCGCTGGCATCCAGCAGATTGTTGCTACTGCTGCCAGCACCATTATTGGTGGCAACACTTGGCTGCTCATTATTTGGCCCATGTTGCTGCTGCAGCTGTTGCTGTTGGTTGAGTGAATGGACATGTTGACAGAATGCTTGAAGCACCTCAAAGTGTGTCATTAGATTCGCCGGTTGATTATCGTAGTGCAGATGTCGCGTAATCGGAGCATTCAGCCGCCGCAGCATTTCCGTGAACAGCTTCTCCTCCTTGCGTATCCAGGGCCGCCGATCGTCCTGCACCTGATAAGGTGTGAGGTGCACATGTATGTTCATGCCTAGAAAATAAGCATAATTAAAATATAGTATAGCTTATTTCATAGGTACCTAATATGTATTTCGGAACTTTTTAAAGGAATTTTAAAAAAGAAGAAAAAAAACCAAGAATAAAATTTTAGGAATCCAAAATTGGGAAGAAAAAATTAGGAATCATTAATTAGGAATTTCAACTTAGAAAAATATTCAGAGTGTAAAAAAAAGTAGGAAAAAATAAGTAAAAAAAAATTGGGAAAAGTATCTTTGGTTTTCCTGTCATTGGTTAAATTCTTGCGAATAGTTTTATACATTAGTCAAATAGCTCTTTGCCAGAACTGTTGGTGGGTTTTCTTGGCAAAAATTGTAAAATATATAAGCAAGCAAAAATAAAATATTTTTCATTTCCGCTTTTCCTAATTTTTGTTTTCCGAATTTTCGTTTTCCTAATTTTTGTTTTCCCAATTTTTGTCTACCCAATTTTTTCTTCCTAATTTAGGATTCCTAATAACTGTATTCCTAATTTCGGATTCCTAACTTTTCGATTCCTATTTTTCGATTCTTAATTTTTTTTTAAACTCTACGAACCCATTCGTGTCAGAGTCTCTAGCAGACTTCGTGATGTGATCCAAGTGTTCTTCTGGCCACCGTGTCCACCATCCAGCCAGTACATGTCTGTGATGCGTGACAGCAATCGGCACATGCTGCTGTCGTCCGGCGTCAGAGTTTTCAAATAATGAAACTCGTAGATAAACTGCAAGGATAGACAACAATGGGCATAAGGAACGGAATGAGTATGATATAATTTCTCTAGCTGTTTCGACAGAGACAAATTTTGTTAGCGATTTTTACACCAAATGTGACTCACTTGATTGAGCACGACGCAGCCCTTGCTAAAGCCAATTAGCACCAGCTTGGACTTGTCCAAATTGAGATTCTCGCGCCACCACAACGGGTTGTTGTCGGATTGCTGTGGTGTCGACGGTCGCAGCTGCTGTGGTTGAGTTGGAGGCGTTGGTTGCGATGCGGCACAATCGTTGCTGTTGCTGCTGCTGTTGTTGCAGTGTTCCACGTTGTTCGTCGTTGCTGTTGTCGCTGTCGTTGACGTTGTCGTTGCTTTAACAGTCGATTGTTGTTGCTGTTGGTTGTTCGACTCCTGATGGCTATTAACGGCAGCATCTTTGTTGTTGCCATTGTTAACGTTGGCTACATTATTTATTGGTGTAGCAGTTTCCGTGGCTCCAGCGGACACAATGGGAAATATAACAGCGCCATCTGCGTCCACGGTAACATTCTCCTGCACCTGCAGAATATCAATGTCCATTTCCTGACTGTTGTCGCCCGCCGTCGATGAGGCTGATGTGGACTCCGAGTTCACCGCGGCATTGGAGAGCGTCAACGCAGCGGCGGCAGCAGCAGCGGCAACAGCAGCAGCAGCAGCGGCTGCCTGCGCCGCCTGATCGAGTATCTCGTTCTCGGGTATGGAGATCAGGCGTTGCGACAGATTCTGCAGCAGTCTGTGGAGAACGAGTCATTATAATTGGTGTCTAAATCAGGGATTAAAACCGATACGAATATCGGTTTCAGTTACGGTTTCGGTTATGTTCGTATTTAGATTTTCGGTTATCGGTTACGAAAAATCTTTAAAGAAAGGTTGAGCCGGTTTTTGTATGTTTCGGTTTTGAAATACCGGTGTGGTTTCGGTTCACAAAAAAAATTGTTTTTCCAAAATATAATTTATAATTAGAATAATAATATAATTTATTTTCGCTTATTCAGTGAATTGAATATCAAAAATAAAAATTAAAAATTAAACACATAATTTTTTTGTTATACATGAAAACCCGAAATTAAAGCTTATAAATAAAACGGTTATTTCGGTTTGCAGAGTTTCGGTTTAAAGATTTCGGTCAAATGAAAATATTTTTTTTCGGTTACGGTTTCAGTTACTATTTTAAGTTACAATCGGTTTTTACCGGTTAAATGTTACGGTTTCGGTAAGGGTTTTAGTCTCTGGTCTAAATCAATTCATTCTTCACTTTACTCACTTTTCTAAATGTTGCAACGCATGGTTCATGGGAGTATGATCCGGAACACCAGCGTTATTGCCACGCACAAAGTTATCAAAGCAGCTAAAGGTCTTGAATTCCATGCTGAAATGGGAAGAGTTGAGAAATAAGTTAAGAAACGATTCCATTTATATATATTTGTGGTTACTCACCGAACCGGCCGTATGACTATGATGTGGGAACGTGGAAAGGCTTCGCGCAATAGTATCGCCGAGTTCTCCAGATTGTACTTCATGTAACCGCGACTGTCCCGATTCGTTTCCATGCTCTCTGGAAAGTCCTGCACATCGCCGCCAAAGTAGATGATCGCCTTGGAGTCCTCAACATGCTGCGACTGTTGCCGCACAATTGGCGGACAGTAGACAATGTCGTTGGCACGATTCTGGAAACCGGCCACGGAGAAGATGCGAAACGGACCGGCCGATGTGCTTGGCGTGCATAAACGCTCCCCGCTGCTGCCGCCAAGCATGCCCTCAAAGTTACGTATCCGCTCTTGCAGTTGCAGAAATTGATCAATGGTGAGCTGGGGGATCGGGATCGGTATCGGGAGTAAGTATAATTATAAAGAAGAGAATACACTAAAATACACTACACACACACACACACACACTCGCACACTCGCTCTTAGTAATAGTCATTCTCATATTGATCCCGTGGATCGCCACAGCAGCCGACGAAACGCAGTCGCGTATCCTCGACACACAGTTTCGTGTCCTCCTTCATCTCCTTGAGCTTGACGCGCACCTCCTCGCGCATCAGATTGCCACACATGGCCACCAGGCCCATGCCCAGCAGCATGTAGATAAAGTTGATGGCCAGCTTGGAGTGCTGATCTGTGATCCGCTGCAGCTCCGATACCTCATTGGGATCGGCGGCAATGTCTTCGCGCAGCTTGTGCGTTGCCGCGTCCACGTCGGCGGCCGTTGTCAACGAGGCGCCCGGCACAAAGTCACCAAATCCGATCTTACACAGCGACGTCATGCAGAAGTAGAAGCTGTTCAGGAAACTCCACTTCTCCCAGTTGGCGAACATGATGGTGCCCGTCAGCACGTAGAAGATGATGACCCACAGGCACGCAGTCGAGGGCACAATGATCTTCTTGCGCAGCGTTAGAGTGCCCAGACTGCCGTTCTCCAGTGCCTCCAACCTGGCATCGTAGTTGCGCTCCTGGGTGCAGTCGTGCATGGAGCGGTACAGGAACTTGAAGGAGCGCGCCAGGACACGACCCATATTGAGAAAGTACAGAATATAGAGGGGTATGCCGAACGTGGCATATATGACGGTGAATCCCTTGCCCCAGGGAGTACGGGGCACCATGTTGCCATAGCCAATCATTGTGATCACCGACAGGCAGAACATCAGCGCCGCCGGGAAGCTCCACATCTGCGCCGGACTGCGTCCCACATATCCAGTCTTGATGATTTGGGCTATCTGTGCCTGATACTCCCTCAGCACGGCATTCGTTTCGTTCACCCACAGCGGCTTCTCCAGGAGATTATGCTCCTCCGTGATATTCCATAGTTTCTGCGAGCAATTATGTCGCAGTTCCAACACATGTGCCGACGTTTTATCCACAAACTCTCGCTCAATCTGCATGAAGGCCAAGGCTCCAAAGATGGCATACACCACGATTAGGGCGCCCACGCCCACCTGCGTGCACATGAACGTGACAAAGTTGCGGCAGCATCTCTTGACCCGTTTCCTTGGCTGCTGATGGCTGGCCGTCGATGAGACCGTGGATGCCTCAATGCCGAGCATCTGTGGCGAGCTGCGTTGAAATTTATTGGACATTTTTGTGCGACGCGTAGCTCAAGCAATTACATAGTTATATAACTTTAAATGTTTCATTAATTGTATTCAGTTTGTGTGGATGGATAGTGATAGATACAAAATGTATCTTTCTTATACGGTCAGTATGTGGTGATTTTCCAAATATCAGCCCAAATTAGTGTTTGTAGACCTGCTTTCAAATCAGCACAAATGCTATTAATAAATCGCACGCACTACAACAACATTTGCCGTTAACGAGTTCTTTACGATCCTCCTTCCCTGAGATACATAGATGCGCTCACCGCGGCCGCCAAAATGGAACTGTTTGTGCTGCTCCAAAAACTATTTCTCTTGGGCAGCGACGATACATATACATACATATGCCTAAGCAAGAGTACATGCAACAACAACATTACTAGGGTTCAAATATTTATTTTTGGATACCATAGTATTTGAATTTTAATTTATGAACCGTATCGAAAAATTTAAATAAAGTAACAATTGCTGATTATGCTTATTGTGAGTGTGCTACAATTTGCAATCTTGGAAACGTTTCTAATATTTTGATTAATGTTTTGAGTGCTCACATAATGTAAATAAAAATTGGTACAATTTATTTATAAATTTGTATCTGCACACACACACACACACACACACACACACACACAGTAGCAGCGACGTCGCGTCTGCTGCAGCAGCAGAGACAAAAACAACGTGGAAGCAAAACAAAGTGTATGTAAATATAAACAAAGAATAAAAAACATAAAAGAGAGCAAAAAAAAAGACAACAAGATTGAAATAAACAGCGGCGTCACAGTGTGTACTGACCCAAAACGGAACGTGTCCCATTGTGGCGCAGAATAATTGCATTTTATTCCACGCACCAAATTATTTGTGGAGACCTATTTAATTTCACTTTCGCATGTGGACTTGCATAATAACACGCCTCCCTTGCAGTTTTTAAGGGTCGTTAACATTCTGTTTAGCCGGTTTAACCTGTACGCGTACAGGTCGACAACAGACAACAGATACACAGCAAGAAGAGGCAGAAGATCAATGAATGCGCAATGGAAAACGGGTCAGTGGCGGCGGTGGGTTGCGGTAGGCGAGAACTGCATATTACGTGGGGGAGTCTTTAGGGGTGTTCAGTGGTTCAGTGGCCAGTTGTTGTAGGTGGGAGGGAGGGAGGACACCCGCTCCCGCTCCTCTGGCGCAGTGCCGCAGCTCACAATGACCCTGAAGATGTGTAACGCAGGGCCAGTGCCAAGCGCAGCAGCATTTGTAGTCGCATAAAACAGCAGCTCTGAGGGGTGAAATGCGTAGCGAAGAGATGGATTTTTTCAATACACACACTCGCACACACACACTTCTTCAGTCGCACACATATACACACGCACATATATTTCACAAATTGTATGCAAAATTTTCAGCGCACCGCGCGAATTTCGCAATGGTTGAACAATTTGTTGTTCTCCATGTACTTACGCCGTTTTTTGTTTTAATTTCTTGCTATAATTTGTTCAGTTGTAAAAATATTCCCGCGTCTTTTGCTTCTATCCCGTTTTCTTTTATCCTACGTCTGTATTTTTAATTTCGTATTTTTACTAGTGTTGGGTTGCTCATGAGTGAGTGAACAAAAAAGAGTTGCTCCCTGAACATGTTCACCTAAAAGAGCAATGCTTACCCAACACTAATTTTTACATTGATATCTATCTATCTATCCCGTTTTCTTTTATCTCCTACGTCTGTATTTTTAATTTCGTATTTTAACATTGATATTTTCGCTCATAGACAGAATGGGCACACAATTCCTCTTTAAAATACCAAAACTGGTCACTTTGCTGTCAGTGGGACCGTCAAGCTATTAACCAAAATACTAAAAATACCAACAGTTCCGAAGTGGCACCAACTCTCAGACCTTTATTTAACGAAGTGGCAACTCTCAAAATTTGTGTGTACAACTGTTTTTCTAACGGAAATTTGAAATTAAAGAATTAAAAGACAAGTTTTAGAGTGAAGAATTATTTATTTCCTTAGTAGTTTTTTACAATTCAAATTGTTGCAGCTCCTGATAAATATTGGTTATTTATTGATAGTTTATGATTAAATTATTCTCTTAATATTATATTATTTGAACAAAGGAGCTAATCCAGGCTAACGGTATATACTTACTATGTTATTAGACATACTTACATATATGTGAGTAACGCCATACATGCTGAAAATTAAAAGTACTTTGAAATTTTCCCCCAACCCTAACGATTTGAATTGTGCTTCCAACTGGGATTGGGTTTTAAATACCAAAATGTAGGGGCATTCATGAAACAATGTGATTAATAATAATCGTAAATTTTATTTGGTTTTGTTTTTGTTTTTTTTTGACATAAAAATGCTGCTAGTGATTTATAGTTTGGATTGGATTCGATTTGAATAAATTTGTAATATGTATATGCATATACTAGTAAGCATATTATGTATTCGTATTGGATTGATTTGCATTTATTTGTAGACGACCAAACAATTATTTTGATTATAATATTATCCATTTGTGTTAGGACATTATGTAATTGTGAAAGGGCCATCTATTGTGTACATACATAGCATATGTATATATGTTGCTATTTGAGCAACATTATTATAATTATTATTTATTTTTATTAAATTAAAAAGTGTAGAGTTGAATACCAATTACATCAAATGTGTGTTATGTTTGGTACAAGTTTATAAATAAACTCTCTGCCCATATTATGGTTACTAGCGTCTTTGTGTGATTATTTAATGACTGCAGATATAATGCATTTTATTTATAAAAATACTTCAGGATCGAGTTAGTTCAATGCATACAGAAAGAAGTGCCCGAATCAAGATCAATCCTTTGGCTGTGTGTGTTTATATGTTTTGATTTAAATTTTTTAGTATAACTATAGTGAATTGTTTTGTTTTTTAATATAATTTCATATTTATTACATTTTTGGTACATAAATCTGTGTGTTGTGGTTTAATTTTTCTTAAAATTTTGTGCTGCTGCTGTAGAAATTGCTCCAATTTTGTAGCTTTTATGCGAATTTAAGCTGAATAGTTTTAAAACTAAATAAAATTATAACCATATAAAATAGTTGTATATAATTTGTGTACTCGTATATATTATATATATATACATATACACATACACATACATAACTTAAAACAGTGCACGAATCTAAATAAAAGTAATAGCAGTAAATTATAAACTAAGAAATTATTTTATACATTTTGTGCTTTGGACCGAAATATAACAATTTTGATAATTACTTAGTTAACAAAGATAATTAAAAGGCAAGCAACATAAATGATCAAATATAATTATAATATGTATGTGTAACAATATTTTGATGTTGCCTTTCCCTAATTATATTTGTTTTTCTTTTTCAAGTTTTCAAGTTTTGTGCCGAAAATATCACATTGTTTTTTTTTTGTTTGCTTTGTTTTTGTTTTAGGTTTTTGTTTAATTTTTAATCATTTTGCCATTATTAATTTGAATAAGTGCCAAACATAATTTTGCTTATCACAAAATGTTTAAAATTAATTGCTTAACTCAAAGAAATTTAATCATAATAATTTTTTTCAAATGATCTGATGAATTCTGATTAGAGTAATTATAGCATTAATTACTTACATAATACAAAGTTTTTAAATTTCAAATTTGCTTTTGAATCAAAGTGATTTTTAACATTTACTTTACTTAGCAAAGTTTGACATGAAATATTTGAATTGAATTTGTATATTTTAAAGTTTTACACAGGTTTTATTTATTTAATTTATATTGGTTTTTGTATTTGTATGTCTATAAATATATAAGCCAGCTTATTATTAAAGTTTAACAAAAATTGTGAGGTGGTTCAAGTGGTTCGCATTTAGTCTAAAAACTTACAACTTATCAAGAACTTTAGCCATACAAAAAAAACTAAAAAACACATTTACACGCCAACTAAGAATCTAAGAAACAAACAAATAAACAAACATTACAAATGATTTGCCATTTACTTATATGCATTTGGGTGTGTGTATGTATGTATGTGCATTTTACATTTAAATTAAAATAATTTCTATGTACTTGTAATTGTGTTTATAAAGACAATTCATTAAAATTAAGCAATCCATCAACAATAAAACTGAAATGCATCTGAGGTATATCAAAATTTCTTCATAGTTCTTTGAGTAATGTGTGTCTACTCTTTGCAAAAATTATAATAACGTATAGTAAAATTAATCAAATTATTTATATATAGACTAATGTGACATTATAAATGAGTAGTACGATTAGGTGACTTTGACTTTCGGATCAGTTTTAAAATGATCCGTGCCGTTAAACCCAGCTTTGTTTTGTATAACATTTAGATTTAGTTAACCTTTAAACGCTTTACAATGATATATGTAGTATATAGTATTCATCATATATTAATCATTAATTATTTAAGCATATGTGTAAATTTTAGATTTAGATTAGGAAACAACACGCAGAAACCTTTAAAGTTGTTTTTTTAGTAAGATTTTACATCAATTCTAATTTCACTTTCTTTACTCAAAGTGTGTGTAGTTAATCGAAACCATTTTCAAGATAGATCTCAATTTATATTTCATATTTCTGTCTCAAATTGTTTTCACTCGTTACATTGTTGTTAGGAAAAAATGTTATAACTAGCCATTTATATGGTATGTACTAAGTATATACGTAGTTTATATATAATTATATATATGTATATAATATGAACTTGTAAATATTTATGTATGTATGTATGCCTGCTGTATTATAGTGTATATATTGTTTTGTTTTTAGCATCTTCGGTTCTATATATTTTGGGTTATTGCTTGAGGCGTTTTAAATCATTCATTCATTCATTCCAAGCGGAGAAATGTACAAGCTACTTTGGAGGCGACTAAATGCAAAGAGTTACAGTAAGGATCTGTTTAACTATTTAGATATCGATATCGATGGATGTACATAGGACTCCGAGGCAAATAACTTACACGTTAGTAGGAAAAGTTTGCGAGCGAAACGCTTAATAAATCTTTTGCCAGTTTTTACTTATATCTTTTCTTTGTTTTTTTCAATCATAAATTGTAGTTGTTGTTTCTGATGGGATTGTTGTTGTTGTTTATATCGAGGAGTTCAGCTTGAGCAGTCGATCCGGATGCTTGACGCGCAGATGCGAGCGCAATGTGTCGATCCGACTGTAGGTGGCCGGGCAATAGGGGCACATGGATCGCTGGGCGGTGTGGGAGTGAAAGTGATGCCAGCGGTTGGTCACCTCCTTGCCGCAGGAGCGGCAGCGCCACATGGTGCCAGGATCGCGGGACGGCGTGAACATATTGTGGTAGGACATGGTGTGATGTGAGTTGTGGCCGGTGCTCGTCGGTGTACTCGATCCGCCCAAGGCGGCTGCCTGCGCCTGATTATACCCATGGGCGGGGGGCGTGCCCCCGGCGCTGTTATGGCCATTGCCAGCGGCGCGTATATAATGCAGCGGATGGTACTCGTTCTTCAGGGCCGCCGACAGGTGCATGCCGAAGGGCGGCGGCGGGGGCGAGGCCGACGATGAGGTCGAGAGCGGTGTCGAGAGATGGTGACGAATTGAGGCGCCTGTTGCGAGAACGAGAAAGAGAAGAACAGACACACAACAGCCCGTCGAGCGGGACGAAAATCAGCCCAGAGAAATAGATCTTATTGTTGTTTTTGTTTTGAATGTGGTATTTTTGTATGATAAAAAGAAAGATAGATAGAGATAGTGAGAGAGAGAGAGAGGAGTGACAGAGATAGATAGACATAAGGTAAAAAAAATATTGTATATAGAGTAGTTTGATTTTGTGAGGCAAAATAATATTGTCAAAGGCGGAGTAATACAAACTAAAGTTGCGTAACAAACTAATAACTAAAAAATAGATACTAATAAATAAAAGGAAACAACAAAAAGTAACAAAAACAATATATATGTAATACATATATAGTATGTATGTATATGGGCGTTGGCTAACTACGATCAAGCAACTTAATCAACAAATTATGCGAATAAAATACAAACAGATTCACATAGATCATAGAAGACTATAAGTATATAAAAGAAATTAACTAATAATAAATATGTATTTAGATAACTAAGAAAATAACTAAATAACAAATTAATGTTCACTGGAGAACATGGGGAACTATGTTTGACTTTTATTTAATCTAATTAATTTAATTAAATTTTCAGATTTGATTTCCCTTCACATTAAAGCGTGCAAGTTTTTTTTTGTATTTGTAAGCACAATAATAATTTTTTTAAATTGCAGCTCTCTCTCTTATTAAATAATTTCAATAATAAATATATAAGTATGTATAGAATTCTATAAAATGCCTCCGTTGGATTCGCTCACGTTTTTGCTGAATTAGTTTAAGTTCAGTTTCAATTCATATATTTTATATATAGTACTTATAAATGAAATTAGTCACAAATCAGCTGCATCAAATTATGATTAGGTAACAGTACATTGAGGTGTGTATAGTTTATATATATATAGTTTATTTAAGTTTTCAGCACAAATGTGAACACAATTGACCTGATGACAATACAAGTAAAAGGTTGTGTGCGTGTGTGAGGAAGTAAATAATAGAATACTTTTTTTTTTTTTGGGTGTAACTCATTTGTGCGAAGAATCATTTGATGTTGTTCATTTTTTTTTGGATTTTGGTTAAACTAAACTAAGCTCAAAATTAAATCTAAAACGGAAATAAAATTTATAATAATCATACATAAAATATAAGTATGTATATATTTGTATACATAAATGAAATAAATAATTATAAGTTTAAAGGTAAAAAACAGGAAATTGGGCCGAGGTTTGAAAATTGTACACACAATGCTATGCATGTGTATGTTTGGAGTATATGAAAATATATATGTGTATGTGTCTATGTAATGGTGTGTGTGTATGTGTGTAATTTATATATATGTATCTACGATCGATCATATTTATTATTTGTCTAACAATGGGCACCCCCTAAGTCTTTGGAAGCACAATTCAAAGCGTACAACTCAGAAAGAAAGAAAAAGTGATCACCGTTTTGGTTTTTTCGTTCCATAAAATTCAATTTATTAGCATTTAAAATTTGTAATTTTAAATTTTTGTAACTTTTAATTTGTGTGTCGATTGATTTGCCTGTTCTTCGGTTTTCAGTTATTTTTGTATTATTATATTTTATTCGTTTTTTTTTTGTTGAAATTAATATAACGCTGGCATTATGGGTAGAATGTTTATTTAAAATATTTTAAAATATATGTGTAATCATATATAATAAATTGTAACAAATGCTGCAATTTGCTTAGCGTTAATTAAATAGATTTTTTAATTGTTGTTTTTTTTTTTTTATAAATAAAACTAAAATTATTTGTATTGCGTTTTATTAATACAAGTTATATTAATACTTATGAACTAAGATTACATTGAAACTAGTTAAAAGTTTATAACTTTTCATATCGAACTGCAACAAATACGCTAAAATTACTCGGCTGTTAAATTAGTTTATAAAAAATAAACAATTGTTGGTGTTTTTGTATTTTTTGAAAGTCTTCTTGGGATTAAGCAAAATAATAAATATGCATTTGGAGAGGTTCAAAGGTAAGGGAGGTTTTAATGTTTTTTTTTTATGTGCGATTGTGTTTTTTGCTTTTTATTATGTTAAGTATTTGAAATAGACACAGAAATGTAGCGAAAAGTTATATATATTATTTACTAACTGCAGAATACAAGTACTCGTATGTTATGAGTTCCTTCGCTATATATACTACTTAGATATACAGATCATATTTGTGGGAAATTTACTATATATCAGATACACACAACATATGTCCATATTCATAGTAATCGTGATATGCTAACATTCGTTCAAATGTTTCTATACTATTATTTGTATTTTAATTAATCGTAATTCAAATGGTTCGCTATTGAAATACCATACACCTTCCTTCCCAATTCCACTTCCACTTCCAATTTTACTTTCAATCCCCAATTTTTCCATATTCCACTTTCATTTCTTCACTTAAACAAAAACTAGTCATATTGCACATACATAAGTTCAAAAGCTGTCTACTGTTCAGGGTCACTGTCTGGGTTTTTGGGGTCAACTTTGCATTTAAAGTATATTTGGATTTAGCACCATTTTGCATACCACAAATTAGATATCGTCGATATTCTTTTGTTTTTGTTTTTTAATAATTAACATAATTTCATTTTGTAATGTGTGTAGTTTAGTTTAACTATAGTTATCACATCATATATAGATAAATTTCATGTTGTTTAACAAAGCAGAGTTAAAAGTATAAAACATTAAACAAACATTAAGTTGGGGCAGTATCTGATGTTGCATTAATTACTAAACATTGCATGTTACAAATTAAAAATTAGAACAAATAAATAGAATTATTATTAATATTATTAACTCTTGAACTCTTACTTTCTTTTTTTTTTTTCTTTTTAACATATTTTTAATTTTTTCTATATTTTTATATAGGCAATTTAAGTGCGCACCAGGTGGAGTTCAACTTGAAAAACAAAGTGGCAACAAATAAAATAAATGTACAACAACAAATAAAAGATTTACAGAACTACTACTTATAGTGAAGAAAATTTTAAAAAATATATGTATATAATATAAGTATAAGTAAAGTATATACAGTGGCTTACAAAAAAATGCTGCAAAATTAATATTAATATTAAAATATGTATAACTAAATTAAATTTAGATGTATGTATGTGTGTAGACTGGATAACAAAACGCAGCCTTTTAGCCCTATCCCGACACTCACATGCAGTAACAGATTACAGATTGTTGGACGAGTATATAAGATGGTTTTGGTTATTAGGAAGTGGTTACTGTTCATACTATAATACAGGGTTTTTGAGGTTGAAGACGCGGGAGGGGGTTAAAATAATCAATCAATTACACTCAAAACACTCACTCAGTTACACGCGTGTATGTTATAAATAAATTAACATTTTATATTGTTTTTTTACACATATGCATACATGTATGTTTGTATATTAAGTTATTTAAATAATTAATAATAGGGCATCGTATGCATGTCTTCTTCCAAGTTTAACATTAAAACGCACAAATTTTGTACATAATAAATATTCTCAAATTTATGTTAATCGTATATTAAATGTATAGTATTGTATATTATGTATGCTGCAACTGCTCTAAAAGTAAGTTAATTTTATGTAGAGATATTGTTTATTATACTATTTTACAATTGGTGTTATGTTCAAGGTATACAGTTAACATGAGTACTACTACATTTAGAAAAGGATTAAAACATTAGCTGCACTGAAATCTCACTTGTTTTAAAATGTCTTAGAAGTTTTGTGCCTTTTTTCCATAAATTTCAGTTTAATATTTTTTATAAATTTATTTAAGATAGTTTTTGTATGTGTGTGTGTGTGTTGAGTGGGTGCATTTGTGTGAGTGTGTGCATATTATTATTGATAAATGCAGCAACAAAACAGGTGCAAACAGTGCAGCCAATTCAATTGGCACAATACTTGCCCCACAGTTTTGGCACCAACAGCAATATATTTAAATATCTAACAATTAAAATAGTGCTTTGATTAAATTTCATATTTATGTATTTAGTATGAATGCATGTATTTAGCTGTTCGAAATTTTCTATATAGTATTTTGTTGCCTTCAATCTCCATAAGTCCTCTGGTTGCTGCCTTGGAAACCCTGTTGCTTGCCTACTACAATATTATATTATATTTTTTTTTTCATTTTTTTGTTTAGTTTAAGTTTTTAGTATATATGTTGGAAACTGCAACATATAAATCCAGTTGAAACCATGAATCGTACACAGGTCAGCTTTTGATTCCATTTACATTATTTTTAATTCTTTTCCATTCCATAGATTTTTAGTTTTATTTTATTTGGCTTCTCCCCTATATAATTGACAAATAAATTTGGCTTACCATAATATTTTGCAATGCATGGTCAACATTAAAGATTTCATTCAGTTAGTTCGTTATACATATTTGTGCTTAATCTGAGTATCAATCGGTTGCCTTGTTGCTTTTCATGTTGTTGTTGTTGTTTTTGCTGTTGTTGCTGTTTTGTTGCCACTGTTTTATGGTGTCAGCTGCCTGGTGAAGCTTCTAGGATTTTTAGCATAACTGTTATAATTATCAATATTATTAGCATTAGCATTAGCATTACTATTAGTAGCAGAAGTAGTAGTAGTTGAAATAGTAGTAGATATAGTAGCTTCCATTTGATTGGCATTTGTTGTATTGATATTGTTGCTATTGCACATGGTTTCGAGGGCAACATGCTCATTGCTGGCAACTCCACAGGTTGTTAGCTGCTTCAGTTGGGCCATGTAATGGTTGAAACTCTATCGCATACAGTTCTCCATATCCCGTGGCTCCTCCTCTAACTCATTGTCGCTCTCATCAATGACAATTGTTTGTGTTTGAGGCCGATGTTGCTCCCTTTGCAATCTCATGTTGCCATTGTTAGGTGTTGATTGCTGTTTGATCTCATAATTTTGTTGATAATGGTTGCGTGCAAAGAAATTGAAGGGCTGTACCCTAAAATGTTGCTGTTGTTGCTGCTGTTGGTGTCGCTGATATTGTTGCTGTTGGTAGTTGGTGGCAAAGTAAGGCGATTGCTTAATGGTCGACTCGTCCAGACTCCATGCACTGTAATTCCAGGACATGTACTGGTTGTATCATTCGCTTGTTGCATTGTGTTGCTGTTGCTGGTGATGCTGTGGCTGCAACTGTTGGTGCAGCATATGCTGTTGTGCCAATGCGTGGGCATGTTGCTGCAACTGTTGTTGCTGCGATTGCTGTTGCTGTTGTTGTTGCGACTGCTGCTGATGTTGCTGCTGCTGTTGTTGCTGCTGCTGCTGATGTTGTTGCTGTTGCGCGGCCGTGAAAGCAGCAGCAGCTGCCGCTGCCATTGCCGCCTGTGAAGCGGCCGCTAGCTGTGTCGCTGTGGGCGTGGCCGTGCCCACCGTCGTGGCCGAGGCGGACATTAGGTTGTCGAACTTGCGGGTGTCCGGGTTGTACATGGGGTGCTTGAACTTGCAGTGCGTGCGCAGGTTGTCGCTGCGCGTGTAGGTGGCGCGGCACAGGGGGCACTCGAAGCGGCCGGGGAAGTGGACATGGTAGTGGTTGCGTATGTGCGTCACGACCTTGCCGCACAGCTTGCAGCGATGCAGGTTGCAGCCACCGGAGAGGCGCTCAAATGTTAGCCTCATGTGCCAGGCCTTCGAGCCTTCAATTGCATAATCGTATTTCATTTATTTTTTGTTCAGATATCAATTGTTTTTAATTTGTATTTTGTATTTTAAAGGTATGGCATTATTTATATTTTTGTTTTCATTTTGATTTTGGTTCAGTTTTGGTTTGGTTTGGTTTGTTCGTTCAAACGCGTAAAGAAAAAAGAAGAGAAAAACAATGTTGTTGTTGGTGATTCACAGAAACAGAAAAATCATTTTATAATTATTCTTAAGCTGTATTCAATTGCATTTTTATTTTTTTTTGTTTAGCACTTTCTAGTTTGCAATTGTTGCCCTTCTTATTAGCATTGCCAATGGATATATTTAGTGAAATTACGATAATTTGTACTAAACTTTTACGTGTATGTAATTCAATTCCATATATTTGTCTGAATTTTAGTAAATAGTAGGTAGTATAGTATGTACTGAAAACTCAAGTGTGTGTTGCTTGGGGGAACCATGAGAGGTGGTGGGGGGAACTTGATTTAAATTAAATAAGTAAAGGAATGTTTATTATCTTTAAAATATTCACGCAAAATTTTGTTACACCCAAAAAAAAAAAATGGATATCGAAACAAAAATGTAATTGGTTAAGTAATTTGAATCAATTTGGGAATATGTTGACAACACGAGAAGGGGAAATTAAATATATATATAAAATTAAGTAAAAGTAATTATTGGCAAATGATATTTGCTTAACAAATATTATATACTTTAATAATATTATTTACAATAATCAATATTTATAAGACGAAAGTCGATTAACAGTATTCTATGATGGCATTTCAGGTGCTGATACTTTGAAGAACCCAAACCAAATTATGTACGAGTATGTAAACGATTATATATGCGATGAACAGTTTTTAGTTTAGTATTTTTTTTATATGCCGAGTTTACGTATATAGAAAAAAAATAAATATTTATAGTCTATTGAATGGTTTAATAAATGATGAATGTGTGTTTGTTGGTTGGTTTGTTGGTTGGTAGTTTTTGTGGTTTTACTGACTGTTAAATTAATTATAATTGTTTTGATTTGGTTTTGTTCTGGTTTATGTTTGTTGTAAAGGCCAAGAACCGCATTAGTTTCAAGATGTTGTACTGGTATATATAGGACTGTTTGTTTGTTTGGGAATGCTAAATGTATGAATGTACAAGGGGTCACACAGGTAGGGTCAGAATTCACGGGATTTATGTGATATAATCACGGCGATGATGTGGGTAGTTTTTTTTTTAACTGATAAGAAATTATAAAAGTATATAATAAATATATATGTATATTAAAAACAAGAGTAACAGCATCAATGAGAGGGAGAGAGTGAGAGCAGAGCCAAACATTGGGCCAATTAATTATTATTTTGTATGATTAGCACATCGATATCGAACATATTTTCAACACCCCTCCTGCCTGCTGCATACAAATAATGAAAAAAAGTCAAATAAGATCTTTCTAATAAACAGAGCGAGAAAGACAGTGACAGAGAGCAAGAGACGGAGAGTTAGAAAGTGAATGAATAAGAGCAAGTGTTTCAAAATAAAAAATAAATATATAAGTAAAGTATAAACATTTTCAATCGTTTTGGCCAATTCCTGTTTTTTTCCAGTAATTTTATAAAAATTTTAAATTTTCTTTGTATAGCATTTAAAAATATAGAAAACACATAATTAAATCAATACGTAACTTAGTGCATTTATGCATTAAATATGTATATATGTATATTTATAACTAATGAAACATATCTAAATCATACTGATTACTCGTAACTTGAGGTTATTGCTTAAGAAGAGCTTAGAAAATGAAACTTACCGTAAGTAGAAAGTGCGCTTGTAGTTTTAATATTTTAATTTTTAATTGAAATTGATTTAGTTGATTTATTTTGTTTTATAAATTGGGTTAAGTTGGTTGATCTTGTTGTTAGTTTAGTACCTAGGGGCAATAGTTGGATATTTCATTTTTTAATTGAATTGTTTCAATGAAAAGAACTGGAATTTGATTTGAAAGAGATTTATTAAGTAAAGTTAAAGATGTTAAGTAAAGTTCTGTTTTTTTTTTCTTTTCAGTTTTTTTTGTTTATCTTTTTATATAGAGTTAGAGTTGCATAATTTGATTTGTTTTGTTTTCAACTACGACTAACTGTAAATACATTGCAATTAATTTGCATTTATCTGTGTAATTATTATTATTGCTGATTATTATAATATGGCTTCTTTAGCAAGACCACTTTTCAAGTATTGACGAAATCAATAATTTAATTAAATATGCAACTAATGGACTTCGGTGGGTGTTTTGCCAAAGATAGGAGTACAATCATGAATAGAGCGAATAATTTCAGTGCATCTCTTTATATGATCAGATCATTTTTCTTTCTGTATATGTCTGCATATATAATTTTGCAAGTGCTCAAGGGGCCCATTTAAACTGGCACTTTACAGATGCAATTGAAATTAGACGTTTTAAAAGATTTGTTGTTTTCTTAAATTTTTTTTGTTGTTGTTGGCTACAAATGACACAAACTCTATGAATAGTTAAGAATATTTTTAACATAGCTTTGTTCTTAAGTTTTCTGAAAGTATTTATATATATTTTTTATGAAATCGTTTTGATCTCTATTGCTTTTGTTTTCATTTTTCTTTTTGCTTTTCCAAAGTTTTAGCTACTCATTAGTCTCTTTTGTTGCTTGCCTCACTCGTTGCATCTTTTGTTTGAAATTAATTATATTATTATAGTTTCTTTTTTTCTTATTTTCTGGACGTCAAAACTGCATTTCGCAATATGTTTTTTTTTATTGTGTATTTAAGTGTGTAAATATAAGAAAAACGCTAATATGGCACATAATAAAATATTAGTTAAAACTCACTACAGCACATGTTAAGTGTTGAAAATCTGAATCTAATAACAATAAAGTAAAAAATTGAAATTAGAAAGATAAGAAGACAAATAATTCAACTGGAAACGTAAGTTGTGGAATTCTAATATAATACTTTTCAATGTTTGCTCTTAAGTACTGGTCTCGGTATGCGGTATTTTCGGCTAACAGTTGTTCTCAGTTGTATTCAAGTACTATATTTTTAATTGTTTTGTAAAAAGCATCTAAAGGTTATATGTTATGTAAGTAACAATAATAATAAAAGTCTTTTAAATCAACTACAAGAGTACAATACATATTTTGATTTATCTAAAATCGAATACCTTCATTGTTTTAACATTAAATTACGTATTTAGTTTTTTTATAATTGTAATTGTGATTCGATTTTAAATTGAAAACCTTTTGTTTTGGGATTCGGTTTGTTTTGATTTGATTTGTTTAACTTTGTTAGTCCTGTCTTTAAGTATATTTGCGGTGAGCACTGAAGAAACTCTTGGAAACTCTTAGGGAGCTAAGTTAAGTATACAATATATGTTTGTCTACGTATAACTGGATGCTGATCTTAGAAATTGTCGATTACGTTGAGGGGTAAATCGCTGAGGCTAACTACGATATCTAGAGAAGTGATCACATATGTACATAATGACTGAAGAAGCGATCCTTGATGTCCGCATGCTTGATCTTGCAATGGGCCTTCATGTTATCCCGCCGTGTGAACTTCTGGCCGCACACGGGACACTCGTGACTCTGGGGCCGGTGGATGTTGGCGTGGTGCCAGCGATTCGACACGATCTTGTTGCAGCTGACACAGCGGTAGAGTGTCGGCAGCGTGCCCGACAGTTGCACGAAGAGTGTCGAATAGTCGATGTTGTGATCCCGACGATTTGCCGCTGCGGCAGCGGCAGCAGCAGCCGCCGCCGAGGTGCTGCTCCCCGAGGCGCTCGACGAGCTCGGCTGGGGCGAGAGAGGAGCGACGATGACGGCGGCGGGTTGATAGTGCGGCGAGGGGTGTGAGGGGTGGGGCGGCGGGTGGTGGGCATAACTATGCGCCAGCTCCAGCTGTTGTTGTTGCTGCGACTGCTGATCCCGATAGCTGTTGCTCCCGGATGTGGGCGTGGGCGTGGCTGTCGGAGAGTAGGCAACTTCGGCGACTTCAGCCACAATGGCGCCACTGTGCCGGCCCAGATTCAATGCCGTTTGCGGCGCTGTTGCCACTTGATAATGCAGACCAGGATGCGGATGTGGATGGGGATTTGGATGCAGATGATGATGATGATGATGATGCTGTTGCTGGCGACTGCAGCGTATGGCGCGCATATTTCGCTCCTTGCACTTGTACTCGCAATTGTAGTTGTTATCCATGTAAATCTCCGATTGGGGCACATCCTCATCGTGCGTTGCATAGATGATGGCCCGCCTATATTTGGGCGTGGCATGATAGGCAAGTGCAGCCGCTGCTGCTGCTGCTGCTGCCGCCGCCTCGCCCTCGCCCTCATCCTCCTCCTCCATATCCTGACCATCCGAATCGTTGACGTTGAGGGTAACGGTGACATCAGCATCAGCAACGACGAGTGCAGTATCGGGATCGGGATCGGTGTCTGCCTCGTGCTTGCGGGCACTGTTAAAACATTTAACGCGACCTGCAAACATTTGCGTTTTCGTATTATGCGTTATCACTGTGGGGGAATGGCGATAGTTTGAGGCAGCTGCCCTTTTTTGTTTTGTTTTTGTGGTGATTCTTTTTAAGAGGATTGCCGAGTGCGTCATGTGGCATGTGGCAAGTGGCATTTGGCTATGCGACCATGGAATGCAATGCCAGGCCGTGGGATGCGCGCTCTCGTTTACATTCCATGCGCACAGTGGGCTCTGGCCAATTGGTATTGTAATGAACTTAAAGGTGTGCGGAATTCAGCAACTTGGCAGTCGGAAGGTTGTAAAACAAAACGCGCATATTTTATATGGCAGTATATATGTGTATGGTTGGTATGTGTAGCAGTTATTATAAGGTAGATTATACATAAATATATATTGTATTGTAGCATTTACGAGTATTTAGGTATGCAAACGAATGGAACAACAGACAGCTACTTGAATTATTTCTTAGGTTTGGAACAATCTGGAAAAGTTCATATTTCATTTCATTTAGTATGTGTACGTTTTTGGCATATATTGTTTATAAGGTAGAACAAAACAAGAAAATATCATATTAAATCAAATGCATTGACAGTGGAACTAGGAATAAAGCTGGCTGGCTAGCTGGATTTTGTACGGGATTTTTCTAAGGCTTAAAAATCATATATATAATTGACCTTCTTTGATCAATGAAACAAAACTAAATTATAAATAATAAAAACGTGTGTTTGTTTTGTAGCATCTTAATGTAATTGGCACATTTTGTGATAATCTAAAAATAAATTAATAATTAACACAAATTAAGGTCGGCCTTAAAGCTAAGGATTCATTTGGTTTGGCTTGGCAGGTTTCATATGGACATTAGAGGCTCTATAAAAACAATTCAGCTAGATAATATTATGTATGTATTGTAGTGTATTGCATTATGGCATATAAGGAAAATAACAGTGTAAACAAATCAAAATGTTAACTCATACATATGTTTGTGTCATTTGTGAACATTTACATTTTATAATACAATTTCTTTTTCTTTTTCGTTTATCATATATTTCAGGTATATCAATTGGTCTTTTTTTTAGTACTTCAATGTTGCAACAAATTTTCAGCAATATTCAATATATATTTATCTTTTTCCAGTTTGATTGTGTTACAAATTTGTATTTCGTATTCAGTTTTTTAACCCTTTAAAGCAAATTCCAGTTCTTGACATGACCTAAGTGGGAGAATAGCTTGCAAATAGTTTGGTGCGCGGAATTGTTAAGGTACGATTTTCATGTACTTTTTGCGCAATGTCGAGCCAATGTGCACGGCAATATCCTTGAAATCGCCGTTAGCGGTTAGCACGGCGTTTTTGCTTAGAATTCAAAAGACCGTAAGACTAATATCTCACACACACAAACACACAGATGAAAACGCATACACACACACACACACACACACACACTCACTCACATAGACATATATGAATAAAGAGGCGAAAATATATTTTGAAAAACATTTAGTAGATTGACAAACCAATTAAAAAACAGACAATCATTTACATCTCGTTAAACAGTGTGGCAAATAAATTGAGCTCACATTAAATTATATATGCAGCAAGAGGTTAGTGTAAATATTCAACAGAAAAATTATATAGAAACTGAATGAATTTTGAAGCTGTGGCGTTTTGTTTTGTTTTTTTTTTTTTTTTGGTTTACTTTTGTTTTTTATACCGAAAATATATTTAGATTTATGATGTTCTTAATTTTTGAATTACACAAAGTTATTGAATTTGGTTTGGTTTAAGTATTCGATTTTCTTAGACAATAAGTTGCAACATTAAAGACGAAAATAGAGTTGAAAAAGTTTATGGATTTCTTGAAGTTTAGCAGAGTTATGAACAAGTAATGGAAACGAGTATTTCAAAAACATATTTCAAAAAAAAACAACGCTCTCAAACGGCTTCAAAAACAAAGTCAATTAATTCAAGAAAAATGAAAGCTTGTAGGGTTGGTGAAGATATATTAAAAGTTCTTTATATTGTTTAAATTTTAAGAGTTTACAAAATTGGTGTATGTCTGTGTATGTGTGTTTTATATTTTTATCAAAAGTTTACTATGAGCCAATTTTTTTCAAATAGAACAAAATCGTGAGTGTCAGCGGAGGCATTTCCTATATAAGTTTATGTGTTATAAGAAAAAAAGAATAATAATAGTGATAATAATGATGATAAAAACTGAACTAAAGTCTTAAGTAGAGAGTAAATGAGAGATCGAATGAGAGAAATAATTAAAAATAATATAAGACTAAATTAAGACATAGATGTAGATGTAAATAAATAATAAAAGTAATCATAATAAATGTAATAATAGTGAGGGCGTGTGTGTATGCGGCATAAACATGCAACATGCGGCAACATACAAACTAAACCGTAACTATAAATTTACGATTACGATTACAATACGTGAGCTAAGGTATTTTTTGCCTAAAGCTTTATATACAGGGGTTTTCAAAAATATTTACACAACACTTAAAGTTTAATCTACTCGTAATTTGAAGTTTTAAGTAAGTAATTTTTAAGTTTGGTATCAATGGAAAGGTCTTTTGAATTCCTTTTAAATGATACAAAAATTTCTTTAACCCATTAAGCACCCATTGATAATTTTAAGTTTTTGTAAAAGTCAATTTTGTTGACTTTTTTCCTGGATCTCAAACAAAAAATGTTTTTAAAATGTTTCTTCAAATAATTTAAATAATGACTGCAAAAAAAAATGTTCCTAAATTTTCGCTAGTATTTTTTATAATTATTTGAAAATGGCGAAAAAGGCACTTTTTGCATGAAATTGAGGAAAAAGTGCCTTTTTTGCAGTTTTCAATAAATTATAAAAAATACTAGCGAAGAAATATTTGCAAATTTTTTAATGGGTTAAGAAAATTTTTGTATCATTTGAAAGGAATTTAAAAGACCTTTCCATTGATACCAAACTTTACATGAAGTAAGCTCAAATTACGAGTAGATTTAACTTTAAGTGTTGTGTAAATACTTTTGACCACCCCTGTATATATATAGAGATAACCATACACGAGTAATATAAAATAATGATGGCAATAGAATACGACAAACAGCAAAATAATTAAATAAATATGAATGAAAATATATATATTTTTAAATATATAATAACTAATTGGTAGGAGAGGTGTTGATCTGTTGCGCTAGCAAGTGGCATTTATCTCATACGAGAGCTATGTTTATTTATCTTTTTCTTTTTTTTCTTAAGAGTTATCATTCAAAACGCCATTAAGAGATACATACAGAAAATAAGTAGATAAATACATAATTACAAAAGCATAATAAGTAAATAGGTGTAATAAAATAGGTGGGTAAAATAAACTTGTGTGTACTTGAGTATACAAATTAGTACACACAGTATAGACTTGTTTTTCAACGCAAGAAGGAAGTTGTCCGGACGGGTTGAAAGGCTCTTGAACTGAGTTTAAAGTATTTGGGATTGGTTTCGGGTCGGTTTTGGGATTTATTGTAAGTGGATATTATGGGTACGATCAAATGCATGCAGGATATACAATATTTGGGATTTAACATAAACCGAATCACTTTTATACATTGCACTTGAAATTGATCCCCAAAAAAATTAATACAATATATAATCGGGGGATCTATTCATGTTCAATATATACAAATATTCGTGCACTCCAATGTTTTGACTACAGGAAAGTTTGCTGGGATAGTTAAGAACGGGTTATTCGGAAAATTACGCTAAAAAACTCGTTACGTTTTATTATTTTACAATTTTTTGGTATTTAATTTCTACAAGATTTTTATGGTTCTTCGTTCCTCTTGGACTCAGAAAAAGTAAAAAAAAAAACTAAAGTTTTGTACAAAAATCAAAAGCTAATTACATTTTTGTTGTTTTTTTTATATCATATGGATATATTTTAGTTTCGAGTGCATTACGCTTCAAAGCACAGAAATAGATATGTATAAAAAACGAAGAATATATTGCATGGGATAGATAGATTAAGGTACTCACCGTCAATGTTGTCCGTCTGATCGAGTGGCAACTGTTTGGCGTCGTTGTGTTCCTCCCGCCCGTCCGTCGCCTGCAGCGCGTGTTGTGTGAGAAGCGTCGACATGTCCTCGGCATGCATTTTCAGAACGGCGGCGCTCTATGGATTTGTGATGATGTGTGTGACAGGGACAGATAGACAGCGAAAGGAATAGAGAGAGGGAGAGAGAGAGAGAGAAGGGGGGAAGAGCGAGAAAAAGATGTTTGACAATTGTAATATTCAGTTTGGAGATTTAAAGGCAGAAGTTTTATTTTCTCAATATGCAAAATGCTTCAAGCTGCTTAAATTCTAATTACAAAAGCTACTAACACTAAACCTAATATTAATCCTGAGCAAGTGCATCATGTGTGTTTAAGTGTGTGTGTGCGGGTTATTAACTTGGTTAAGAGCGCCTTCAAGTGCTGTCCTCGCCCACATTGATGGTGATTATGTCCGGCGGCGTTTGACGCTTTGATGTGGTGGTAGTGGTGCTGGATTTGGCGGTGCCGCTACTGGTCGCCAAGGTTGCCACATGGACCTGCTCCTGCAGCTCACGCTCGTAGCAGAGACGATGCGATTTGCACTTGTTGTGATGATTGACAATCTCAAGCCGAAAGTTGGAATTGCCCTCGACGAACGAGGTGCGTATGTCGGCCAACTCTGTGCTCCATTTGCGGCAATGCTTGCAGTACATCGTATTGGCCAACTCGTCGTACTGCAGCCAATCGAACTGATATAGCCAATTGGCCCGAAAGCGTCCGCTTTTCCTTGAGCCGCTGCTGCTGCCACTACTGCCAGCTGCTGGTGGTCCCAACAATTGTTTTGGCTCAAAGCTGCGCTGTTGTTGTTGCTGTTGCTGCTGTTGTTGTTGCTGTTGCTGCTGTTGTTGTTGCTGTTGTTTTTGCTGCTGCTGCTGCTGTTGTTGTTGCTGCTGTTGCAGCAGACGTTGCACAGTGCTGTCGAGCGTTTCCTGCTGATATTGAAAGTGCAGACTCTTGAGTTGCGCCTCCACCGCCTGTTGCAACAACAGCTGATGCATTGACGCCGACCCAGAGCTCGATTTTTTGCCTGAAAACGCGTCTGTGTCTTTTGGTTTGGGCTACGCGACCACCGAGCATTGGATAATTGACAAAAAAACAAAACAAAACAAACAAAAAATTGGGAAATGAACTTAAGAAAAAAATGTGGCAAAACAAATCTACTGAATAGAAGGAAGGATTTTTCGCTGTTGTAGTCAAATTGTTGAGATTTTTTCTTTTTCTTGGCCGATATTCCATTCGAATTCCGAGAAATCTATGAACAAACCAAAACTAAACAACCAATCCTTCGTTCTATGCTCCGTTTGCTTTACGCGCTTTTTTTCTTAAATTTTACAAAACAACAACAACATTAATTCGTTAGCAGCTTTTTCTTTGGTATTAATTAACTTTTCTCTTGAAGCATTTTGCATTTGGCTTAAAGTACATATGTGTATGTTGGTTATTAAAAAAAGATAAACAATCAAAGCTGCAGTTTTTGTTTAAAACAACAAAAGTCAATACTAAAAGAACAACAAAAAATTACGAGTATGGATGTAGTTGGAACCATCGCACCGGTCCAAAAGAAAAAACCTTAACAATTAACTTAGCAAACTAATGCAATAACTAAATTTTAGTAGTAATCGATTGTCGATTTTTTTGTACTAGGAAAATGTTTTCTTTTTCTTTTTTGAGGGAGGGAGTTTGGGCTTTACTTACCGGCAAGTATTCGGGAGGCAGCCCCACGTGATGCTCGCGATGTTGCTGTTGCTGCTGCTGCTGTGCATCCATCAGCTCCTGCTTAATACTTAGCGACTGACTGAGACCGCTCAGCGCACTGGCCGCGCCCACATTGCCACCGCCCAGATGGCCAACCGTCATCGATAGCGGCGAATCTCGTCGACCGCCGCCCGCATCCTCCGACTCAGATGTGCTGCCTCCTGTTTTTGGCACAGGACTCGACTTGAAATTGCTGTGTGCACTCGCCTAAAAACATATATATTTAAAATAAAACAACAGCCAATTATTAACTTTCTTTTGATACACGTATCACTTAAGTGATATACACTAGAATGTGCTCTTATCAATGCATAAAAGTTATAAAAAGCGACCCCAATTGCTCCATTTGAGAGTGGCGCGTGCCAACTATTGTGATAACACACACACACGCACATTTACAAATATGATCTATGATCATAGAGAGTGAATAGACCCGAACCTTGGGGCATACTCTTCCGAACTCCGAGTTTCTTTTTTTGGCCATGTCATGTGAGCGAAACTGAAGTCCTATCGTAAGTGTCAAACATAAATGATGATTTCACTGCTGTCAACAAGTTTCAGCTGATAAGCAACAGCAATTGCCAGCATGACAGTCTGCCTTGTATACCCTACAACATGCAAGGATATTTTCATATCTTTTTTTGGTTTGTAATTCTTTTTTTTTTTTTTTGATTTTAGAACTTGAGTTAACCTCAGCAATTGCTTGAAAATTCTACTTTATAATATCCTACAAATTTGTCTACAAGTACACAAGTATCCTTTGTTTCTAACAAAAGCATCCTTTGATTCTAGCTGTCTAAGGCTATGACATTTAAGGATAGCGAAAACAAATTTATTTAAATATGTGGGTGAAAATTTATTGACGACTTTAATTCAAAAGAAAACGAAGCATTGTATCATAAAATGTTTACTGCCTAAAGGAAATTAATCTGAAAAACTTGTTTGTTTCTTCAGAACTCACGGATTGTGTATTTGGCATTGCCCATTCATGCAGAATAAATGTGGTTCGAGTCGGACTATATCGGTACTACGTTAAATAGATACCAAAGGAACAATCAGTTCAAATTTAAATAAATTGCAAATTGCATGTGTATCAAGATTTTCCATAGTAAGTACGGGGTCTCCGACAGTCGGGGTCGCTACTCGACTGTAGCGCCGTCCACTCGATATAATTATATTTAAATTCGAATATTTCTTTCTCTATTTGTCAACTACTTAAATAAATAAGTTATTGAAATCGGGTTTACTAACCAGAGAGTCCTGGGCGTAGTGTCTGTCCTGGTTGTGGGCCGCAATCGCATTATGGCTCGAGGGCAGCGAGTTATCACAGTTGGATGATGAGTTCTTACGTCTGCGCTTACTACTACACAGCTGATCGACCGGCGTCGTCGAGAGTTCT
The DNA here is from genome assembly GCA_035047525.1 of Drosophila quinaria. Lineage (NCBI taxonomy): Eukaryota > Metazoa > Arthropoda > Insecta > Diptera > Drosophilidae > Drosophila > Drosophila quinaria. The sequence continues at coordinate 3,178,924 of JAWNPO010000384.1, read as the reverse complement.
CTATCCCGATCTCTGTCTCTGCTCTCATTGCGCTCTCTGTTGTTGTTGTTGCTGCTATTGTTGTTGTTATTATTATTGTTGCTACTACTGCTGCTGCTGCTATTGTTGTTGTTGTTGTTATTATTATTGTTGTTGTTGTTGTTGTTGCTACTGTTACTATTATTATTATCCTTAGTACTGTAGTCCAGCTGCAGCAACTCATCCCGACTATCAGCCCGCTCCAGCGTTCCTCTATCGCTGCCCCGATCGCTGCACGCGTCGCCGCCGCCGCCGCCGCCGCGACTGTTGAGCGCATCGGCGCTGGCGCTTCTGTTGGCGCCGGCCGCCAGAGCGGCAGCCATGGCCGCTGCCGCGGCACTGGCGCTGCCCACGCTGGGAGATCGTTCGCCGGCGCTGGTCGTCAATCCCAGCGCAGCGACAGCGGCGTTAGCAGCCGCTGCAGCAGCCGCCGCGGCGGCAGAGCTGCGTTCGCTCAGACTGAGGCTGCTGCTGCTGCGCTGCAGATCGTCGCGCAGGTCGCGTTCGCAGCGGGATCGCAGCGAGTCGCGGGAATCGCGCACATCCGCGCCCAATCCCCCATAGCTGCCGGGACCGCGTCCAGTTGGCGAACTGGCGGCCGAGTCGCGCATCTTGTCGCAATCGGAACGATAGTTCAGATTGTTGTTGTCTGTGAGACCGCGCACCTGTAAATTGTATAAGGAAAGGCGTTAAAAACATTTATTTATTTTGCAGTCATCGGCATAAATATTTTGACAAAATTAAAGTTAAATCTACTCAATATTTGAACTTACTTCATGTATATTTTGGCATCAATGGAAAGGTCAGTTGAATCCCGTTTGAATGATGCAAAACTTTCCTTAAACTATTAAGTACCCATTGAATACTTGAATTTTTGTAAAAGCCTACAGCTTTGACTTTTTTCCTTGATCTCAAACAAAATGTGTTGATGATGCAAACAGTTTTTTTAAAAAATCTCTTCGCTACTATTTTTTTATAATCTTTTGTATGGGATGATCCCAGAAAAATTTTTTTTGAAAAGGAGAAAAAAGTTAAGGAAAGTTTTTTATCATTCAAACGGAATTTAACTGACCTATTGATTGTAAAATTGACATGAAGTAATTTTAATTTATGAGTAGATTTAACTTTAAATTATGTCAAAATATTTATGCCTATGACGGTAGCTTGTATTTTTGAAAAACTAACCTGCAGACTTTCGGCTGTTTTAAGAAACATGGGCAACGAGCTCTGGCCCACGTTGACCTCGCCCTTGTACATGAAGTCGAGCAGGGAGCGCATCTCTGAGTATCTGACATCTTTCAAATAGATGATGGGATGTGGATGCTGATTCTGTAGGAAAATCGTCTCGAAATATGGACTGCAGGCTGACAGTATGGTTTGATGTGCCTGTAATATAAGTTTTAACTTTAGTATGCATCTCATTCTTTCAATTATCACAAAATGTATCTCACCTTGACTGTTTCACCCTCACAGGCGAGAGTGACATCGCAGAGCGCCTCACGCTGCAGCAGTGAGGTGAGCACGCCGGTCAGATTTGTAGGATGATTGTTCCAGCGTAAACAGAATTGCTGGTCCATAGCTCCTTGTTCAGTGTTGTACCTGAAAGGTTAAATTCAAATTTATTAGAAAGATATTCACATTAATTTTAAATTAAAATTTATATTATTTTAATAAAATCTTAAGATTTTTATTCAGTATCCTATAAATCCACATACTTTTTCTGCAGTTTGTAACGAAAATAAATTTATTATGTGAAAATTGTTGTTAATTAAATATTATTAACACATTTTATTCAGGAAAAATAAAAAAAAAGAAATCTAATAAATTATAACACGACCGTTTGTGTTAATTTCAAACCAAAAACATTTTGAGCATCTAAAATGATAAATAACCATATTGTGTCACCATTTCTAAATTCAACTCCTCATTCTTGTAAGAGTAACAAGTTATTTATTATCATGTTACCTGCCACCAAGCAGACGTTGTGCTTATCAGTTCCCTAAAATCCGGAAGCGGAAATGGAAGCACTTTCCATTTTGCCTCGTTATCGTTATCGTCATTCATTAGCGGCATTTCGATATGTCGCCAATAATAATAAACAACAAATGGTAATTTGTCATTAAACACAATTGTTTATTGCAATTTCGGGCGGTTGCCCTGAAAGTTTTGATACCGTTAGCATGGTCAAATTATTAATTGCATTTCCGTTTGCCGTATCCTAAAATTTCTCTCTCTCTTTCGTTGCGTGTGCATTGATATGTCGAGTGTTAATTGCCATTTGTTGCCGCCATGTTTTGGCTGCTGGCAAACTGTTAATTACTCGACCAAACAGCCATGAAAATTTAGTTGTAAGCTGGCAGATTCCGAGGAATTTGTCATGGCACCAAATGTAATGGCCTGGATAAACTAATGTTAATTTATGATGCTTCCTGTCTGCACACATATTCATGCATATAACATATTTTATACACTTTAAGTGCAGCTCTCGCTTATTTACTTTCCGAGCAAATAGAATTACTACTAGAATTACTAGATTATTTACATACATATACATAAGAATTAGGGTACTTTTTTTAACACTTCGCTCTAATCTTAACTGCTTTTGGGCAAAGTTCTAGCGCATAATTAAAGGCGCGTGGAGGTGGGGCAAGTGCAATCCAAGCAATTGATAAGAATTACTTTTGCTTTTCTTTGCGCTTTGTATACGTTTTATTAAACGAAAACAAAAACAAAAAGCAATCAACACTTAACGCGAGAGCGAGATCGCGCACTTAAGAGAGAGAGAGAGAGCTTTTCACAAAGCTTTTTTAGTAAGAGCAACGCGACGTGCGCAGCCTATCAAAATAAATAAACAAAACGTCAAAGAACTTTTTCGCAAATGTGTGTGACCATGGAGAGAGCAGCAGAGAAAGAGAGAGAGAGAGATAGAGCGTGAGAGACAGAGAACAGTACTGCTGAGGGGGCGAGCTCTCATGTGTGTGTGAACATAACAATAACAATAATAACGATTACAACTACATACTCGCGTGTGTATGTGTGTGTATGGAGCCCGGCACTGTCGTAAGCGTTTTTTATTTGAGGCGTCGACGTCGACGCCAACGTCAACGACGCAATGTATTTTTTTATTTTTTTTTTTTATATTCGGTGCGGCATCTAAAATTTAATAGCACAAACAACTACATAATCGCACACACAACGGTACAAACGTACAGCGGGCATTAAACTATCTCACAGAGAACTTTCGCTTTCAGCCGAGTAAACTTTTGCAATAACTTTTGCTGTTAATTTTCTTCGCATTCTATTTATTTATTTTTTCCTTATACATTTTTCAATTTCTGCCAACGTTCTAAATTTACTGGGACAGACGATCACGCGGCTTTCATTTGGTATTACAATTTGATTGTCTTCTATATGTGCATACATATATGTATGTGTGTCTGTATGTAATTTTAAGTATAGAAATATATACAGTACACATTTTGTTTTTATACATATATTCCACACATTTCGCAATGCAAAATTAATTGTGCATTCAGTTTTTAAACTTGAAATTAGTTCTTTAGAAAATTTAAATATTACAGATTATAAAAGCAAACTCAATCCCAAAACTCAAAAATTGAATTATTTACTTTAATTTTCTTTATTTGTAACTATTGTCAGAAATGAAAACTAAACCTCAAAAAATATAATAAGATCAAATCAAAATAATAATTTTACGATCCTAATTTATTATGGAAATTAATATTTTGTCTTAATGGAATTGTTGTCAAAAGATATGACAAGTGTACATACTCGTAATCAAACGAAAACTTGTAAAAAGTAGTAACAAATTAAGCAAGCAATATCTATATACCCAAGAGTACTCGTATCAAGCTAGAAAACAAATATTTAAATTAAAAAGTAACATAATATATATATTTCAAAATAATAAAAAAAAAACAATCGCAGCGCCGGCGCCCGTAGCGATAATAAAACGCGCAACGTATTGAAATTTCGTTTTCATTGACGTAATTTGCAGATTGCAGTTAGCAGTTTGTAATTTGCAATTGCAGTTTTCATTTTCACTTGCACTTTTAATGCAAATTTGCTGTGTATGCACACCACAAACACACACACCCACACACATACACAGATTAAATTATTTAATTAATGGGTGCAATGGCAGTAGAAACTTTTACTTTCAGCTGCTTACGTAAAATTGTTTAAGAATTATGTACGCTTATCAGACACAAAAACACTTGAGAACACACAACAAACCGAACAAAACGAAGAGGAGAGGAAAGGCGAGCAGAGTAAAATTGTATAGAATAGAAATATAGAACTGAAAGAGAACTACATTTTGAGTTGAGCTGTGCGATCAGTAAATTGCGCAATATGTTAAATATGTCCGCATTGTTTGTTAAGCAAACAATGCTGTAATTGGTTGGTTATTCTCTCAACTGACAAACTGTTAACCGATTTTAACATTTCTTAATCGTGCTATGTTAATAACAGAACACCACATTAACAGATTTTTTGTTGTTTATTATTTAGAATTCAGTTATCTAATTATGCAAATGGTTAATAAATAATTGTACATTTGTTAATTTATTATACTATTTAACAGTTTCAATTATTTATTTTCTTGTGCGTTTTGAAACGCTATCTTTGTATTGTCATCTCTAATGCAGATACAAATAGAGATGTAGATGAACAGCAACGTTTTGTCACGTGCCCGCCACATACATAACAACAGTGCTAACTTAGATAATCAACGTTAACAACTCGCCACACACGCACACACACACACATGTTGAGCTCATTTGCCAACACACAACACAACACGCGTCCTACGCGGCGTATCAGCAATGGCCTTCAACTTTTAGTTAGCTGCGCCTTATCGTGCGGGACAGCGACGCGGGCAGCGACGTCGACAGCAGCAGAGGCAGCAGTGACAGCAACAGCAGCAGCGGCAACGTTTGCTGCTGTAAAAGCCAAATAGTTTTTCAATTTACACGTTCTAAATTGGCATTCAGGCTGGCGGACGGACGAGCGAGTGCCAAAGAGTATCTGAGAGATACACGAGCACTTGAAATGCCGCTGCGAGTGCCGGACTGCGATAATAATTATAAATACAAAGTAGTTTGTTGATATTTGTTGTTGCTGTTGTTGTTTGCTGCTGCTTTTGTTGTTGTTTGCTGTTGTTGTTGCTTATTTTCAATTTGACTTTGTTTATCTTTGGCGTTAGAACTTTACATGTTGGCGTAGGTTTTTTGCGTTTGTCTTTAGCAGCTTATGTCGTTGTTGTTGTTGTTGTGGCTGTTGCTGTTGTTATTGTCGTTTTACTTGTTATTAATGTTTTTCGTCTACGTTGTAAATTTACCGTTGAGTTCAACGGCCTAACACTGAAACACGCGTGAGCGTTACAAACTGTTCGCCCACATGGCCAACACGCAAATCAATCAGCGAGATACACAAACACACACACACACACACAAATACTCGACAAATAGATCATAAATTGATGTGTGTATGTCTGTATGTATGTATCTTTTTGGAATATTGGAAGTTTGCCCTTCAAGATCGAAAGCGGACCACAAATCTACGCCAAAAAGATGCGCAAACGGAGATAAAAACAAAAAAAAAAATTGTATATTTTATATTTATTAATGCTCGCATAGAAAAATACATAGATAGATAGATAGATACATGCAGAAGGTAAACGAGATCAAGATTAGCGCGTTTGAAGTTCACCTTGGCTCAATGGTCAAATGTGCAAAATGAATCAGCCGAAAGCCGAAAGCCAAAAGCAAATTCATTTGAATAAGCCAAGTAGCAATAGGTTTGGCCCCAGCCTCAGTGAATTGTAAAAGATGAAGGTCAACAGTTACAGATACTACAGCACACACATACTCGTATTTGTATCTAGTAGATACAGATACTTGGCAATACTATGATTGATTAAGCGGTAAGAAAAGGTTAGTTTGGCTTTTGTCTTTGGGCCAGGGGTTTGGCCAGTTTTTTTTAACAACAAGGTTAAATGCAAGAGGTTACACTCCAGATGTAGGTCAACTACTAAGAGTACTCTAAGTAAATAAATAAAATATATTATTGCTTAATATCATCAATTATATGTAATTTATTTATTTTTAAAGCACTTTGTACGGCACAACACACTCATAATTTAGCCAGTCTCACATTCACACTTGCCCACCCAGAGGCCAGAGAAAAGTGCAAGTGAATCGCCGAAAAAGATACGAGTTTGCACATTGCATTTGTCAGATACAAATGTGTTAATTGCGCATTGCGTGTGCCAGGAATAGAACGCCCACACGCAACTGTTTAGACTTGTATCGCATCGTACTGAGGAGAGAATAAAAGGGGCTAAATTAAGACAGCGCCAAATTTTTGGCGAAATCAGCGCAAAGCTGTGTCGAGTGTCGTGTGGGCGATGCAAAAGAATAAAAAATAATAAGTAAGAAGGAAAATAAAAACATCATAAACTACTGCTTAGTGCGAAATTGTGTAAAGTGCGACAACTGAAATTAGTTGACGTTGAATTGCAAGTTTCAACTAAATGGATGTGTATACAGTAATGTAAAGACAAATTGGGGATCGAGTTTTAAATTAAAATATTATTAAATATTTCATTATTCTTTAAAAATAATACAAAATATACATATATTTATGATATTTAATATAGATTGACAAACCCAAATTATAAACCGAGTTTTAAATCGAAATGTTTATTTTTAACTTAAAATCGTCAAAGCAGAAATTGAGTTTTCGATATATGTATCTACAAACCCAAGCAAGTTCTCAATATTTCACTAGTGTCTACTCGTAGATAAACGAGCCAGAGCCTGAGCCTGTGGCTTTCAATTACTGCCCAGTTACAACGACGATGATGATGATGATGATGTCATGCACTGGACTCCAATGAATGGACGCCTCTCATTGGCTCCACTAAACCGATACAAAACACCAAATATGTACTGTTGTGTATCCAGTGGTAAACCTCAAGCCACATGACTCACGTGGTTGGCCAGAAAGGCAGAAGGGAACCTCTGTGTAATTATTACAGTTATGTCGCCCTCTTGTTCGTTGAGCTTGTGGGTGCCAAATGCCATAATCCGACTCTATATATGGTACATATGTAAGAAGCAGGCAGGAGGAGACAGGTAAGGGGAACTTGTTGCCCCTATTATTTTGCGGCTCACATGAATTGGCAACAACAACAATAGCAATAGGGAGAGCCCAGCAAATTGTTAGCACTTGAAAAGGCAGCTCTGATAGTCGCTCGTTGATTGTGAAATTTGCCGTGGGCTGAGCAAAAAAACAAAAATAAACCCAAGATAATAAAAATCTGTTGAATGATTTTTACAACAATGAAGAGAGACTTAAACTCGAACTTCCTTTTGGCAGCTTGTCATGGCTTGTCATGTACTTGGCGACAATTTCAAACTCAAAGTTAAGCATCTCTTCAACATTCAAGCATCTCATGCTGTCAACGTTTTTCTCTCTCTCTCTCTCTCTGGCAAATATTGTGCTGGTCATTAACGCAATGTTAATTGCGACTCAAAACGTTGCCAGCATTGAATTAGCATCAATTAAAGAGAAGTTAGGAGCAAGGGATGATCGTAATTCCAGGGCTGCACAAAAAAGCAAGGGTCTAAGCTTTATGAGCTGCTAAATGCTCAATTTGACCAACCAACACACGTTGTTTTATTTGTTAGTCGTCTTACTGGACGTATGGGCAGTGTGTTTATCAAATATCGCTCATACGTCACGTGCAACACGGGCAATATTAATTATCACACTCTTGTGATTAGCTGTAAGTCTTGTGATTGCAGTAAATATGCAATAAGGAATATATTGTACACCAAATTATGACAGGCACTGTGCACAAGTATATAATACAATTCTGTAAATTCAGTCGCCTTCGTTTCGGGTCTGTCAAAAATGTGCGACGTGAAAAATGCAAGGCAGAAAGTTGTCTGGCCAATTACGTCAAGCGCCTTGTTGCTGCCTGTTGTTGTATTATTTTTTGTTGTTGTTGTTGTTATTATTGCAGCTTGTGTGTTGTGTTAGGTCTGTTGGCTGTTGCCAGACACATTTTAGGCAATTAAATGCGCTAATTTTCATTTATACTCGCACTCGAACGTACGTATGCATGTAATCACATTTTGCGAGTGTTACAAGCGTCCTCAGTGCGACTGACACTCGGTGCCCGAAAATGAAAATGATGACAATTTGCGTTTTGCGTTTCTAATGCGCGCGCGTGGGCAGACAAAATAAATGCACACGCTGGCGTATGAGTGATTTTATTTTGGCTCGCCTGACTGACGAACTGACTGACTGACTGCCTGCCTGACTGACTGAATGAGTGAGTGAGTGTCGCTGCCTGGCTGCGATATTTGCAATTACAATGACACTTTGTGGCCGGCCTGACAGCAGCAGTGCGTAGAAGAGCTGACCTAAATTTCGAACACACTTAGAAATTGTCTACAAACTACAAACAACGACAGCTTCGATAGCACTAAGTACACAATATATGAAAAACAAACAGCCATGTGTGTGTAAGTGTGTGTAGGCCCACTTAAACCCTGCCGAAAGCAACCTCAAGCATTTGAAAGAACCAACAAGCGAAATGTAAGCACACAAAATACAAAATACAAGAGACAAAAAAAATACATCGGGCTGACAAATCGCGTACATTTTTCGCGCGCGCATTGCGTGGGCAGCAGCTGAGTGTGTTCCTTGTTGTTGTTGTTGTCAGCAACAACAACGTGGATCGCCAACATGTGGCCCTAATTCATGCAAACGACTGAGAAAATCAACGATCAACGTAATTATGTGTGTGGCAGGAAACGCCTAAGGTAAGACAGCCAAATGATCCAACCTAAAAGATTCACTTAACTGCGATCGTATCAAGAGGATAAGGATCAATATAGCAAATTAAAAACTTAACTAAATTGGCTATTAAATTAAACATTTTTTTAATCACATTACTATTATTTTAAGTCAAAACTTCATTCGGAGTTGTAAAAATAATTAACAAGTATTACTTGTAGGGCTAGTATGCTGAATAAACTAAAACTTTATTTTTAATCTTTAATTTTTTTGGATTCTCTTTGAGTTGTATAAAGGAGACCATACCTCATTTGATTAATCATATTCAAATAACGATTACTACGCTATTCGAAATTGTAATTGTTATTCAATAAAAAATAATATATTTACACTTTTAAACGATCGCTCTAGTAAACACGGCTAGTAAATATTACTCATATGCCATGTGTGCAAACAAGTTTTGATCTGGAAAATCACTTAAAAACTATCCAAGTTTAGATTAATGAGAAAGTAGAATACATGTTGAATACATTATTATTGACCTCAAGATTTTCAGAGTTGAGTCACCTTACGCAAATATATAGTTTAAATATGTTCAATTAAATTGCTATTATTGACTTTTGTTCAAATTTAATTAAAAAGTTTAGTTAGTCAAAAGTTACTTTTTCTAGCAGAGTATAATCAGGTTAGTCAGATGGCGAAGATTGAAGTATCTTAGGGATACGTCCGCTAAGATTAATATGTGAAGTGGGCTAAAACTAACGTCATAAACTGACGCAAAAGATATTTAGGGCTGATAAGCTAATCAGTTCTTTAGCTTTAAGTGAACAGGTTCAATACATTAGCAGACTACAGTTTGATAAATATTTACTAAAATTTTTTCATTTATATTATTTTAATTTTAATTGTTACTTAAGGTTAAAAGTCGCACATGTTGCGATGTTATATTAATAGTTGAATTTATATAGCAAAGAATTTATAAATACGCGATCTAACAACTCGAGCGTCTAAATATACGAATTCGAATACAAAATGAATTTATGTTTTTGTTTGCAAATACTTTTTGGCCGGTGTTGTGGCATGTCTCGAGTTGGCAAACGGTCCAAGAAGCTGGCAGGAAGAGCAGCAGCAGCAGCAGCATCAGCAGCATCAGTAGAAGCCCAGCCAAAGGCTACATATAGTATATTAAATATTAAACATTTTGTTGCTACGTTTTTGCCAACAAATTTATTTATAAGCTGCGCGCGCAAAAACAAAAACAACAACAAGCGATTTACGCTTCTGCTAAGGGAACAAGCAACAACAACAAGACAAAATGGGAACACACACACACACACTTGAATACATGATGTACTACGTAAGCAGCACAAGGTGTGCGATTGATGGGTGGGGGGGTGAAGTGGGGGTAGTTCATAGGGAAACTGACATACATACATATATTTCGCCCGTGATCTGTGCGAATGATCCGCATACCGGTACAGTTATGGGTATTACCACTTGGCTAATATGTGGCATAGTACATTTTGGTAAAAAAAGGTAAATGCTCCAATTAAACACCAGCAACAACAACAACTAGAAAAGTTCGCAATGTTTGCACAGTTGGCGCGAATCGAATAAAGTTCGCTATGTTTTGCAGATATGAAAAAATAAATACAATAAAAATCTACACAATATAATAATAATAATAAATATTGCATATTAAATATATGTACATATGTCTATACCTATAATAAATAAATAGATACGCAAACAAGGTAACAACAATACGTGCTCTCTGTGTGTGTGTGTGTGTGCTGTGAAGCGTTCCTTCTTTTATTATTTAAAAAATGCTAAACATTTTGTATTTTTTATATTTGCTGCTCTTTTTTTGTATTTTACAGTTAGCCTTGTGCCTGGCAGGAGGGGCGGGGTGTGGTCCGTTTGTTCGTTGCTTTAATCTAAATTGGCGCATAGTAATGTTTTTTTTCACATCATGTATGCTTGTGTGTGTATGTGTGTGTATGTGTGTGTATGTGTGCTGCTTGTGATCGCTCATGTCTTACATACAAACATATGTATGTATATGTACTAAATATATGTCTGTATATCCCTCTCTCTCTCTCTTCTTCGCTCTCTGTCCCGCATGGGGTACGATACTCGCACACCCTTAATTGTGTAAAATAAATTGGCGCTGCCGACGCCGCAGTCGCCGTCGACGCTGCCGTTTGACGTCAGCTCAAAGCTTTTTTTTGGGCAGCACTTTTATTGCCGTTATTGTTGTTGCTGCTCCGTATAATCGCACACAGATTGTAAAAATTTAAATTTATAGATAATTTTCGCATGTTTTAGGTATTTTGTGCCGCATTCATATTGGTATTCACAGTATTCGAATGTATTTGTATTTGTGTGTGCCATCCAAATACTAGAGTACATATAAGTATTTATAGATAAGTTTCACGCATGACTTGATGATATCCTAAATAGGGTCGAGCACTAGAACCTTTTATATAATAAATCAAAATAAGTACACGCGTCGTCTATTAGATAATATTTACAACTACATGTAACCTGATAAAACTAGAGCCAAGAAAGATCTCATTGACAAGTTCAAAGTGAGTTGGAAGCATTATAAATGTAAAAAAGTAACTTTTTTCCAGCTGCGAAACTAGAATTATCAGGTAGGGACAATTCCCAATTTTGTAAAAAAAAATTTTATTTAGGAATTTATTTGTTTGAAAAAATACCAATCTTAATGAATTCCTTTTGGAAATTCCCATTTTGGCTCTAATTAAAATTATTCTGCTGTATTATTCTATATTGCTGTCTAAAAATGATACAGACAGAAGTTAAAAAAAGGCCGAAAATATTAATAAACAATACATAAAGTCGTGTAATTTCAGTAAAAAAAAATGTCGATTAATATTCAGAAAATATACAAATTTATAGAAATTTAAGAAATTGCACTTAATTTACATTATTATATAATATAAGCTTTGAGCAACGTTAAACGCATTTTTTTTATTTTTTCCCATTTTGTAAACTTGAGAAAAATTAACACAAATTCCGCGTGGATTCCCAGAGTTAAATTCTCTGGAAATACTTCAGCATTTCCCAGAGAAAATGTTATCAGCACTTGTTGTGTGCCACTGTATGTCACAGTACACTGTTCGTATATATGTATGTATATGTATGTGAATTATCAACTGGGAACGTTCATAACTTGGTATTACGGCATTTAAACACTTTTGGTTTCGTTTAACAGTCAGCTTGTTTGGGCCAGGCCCATTCATCATTCTCGAATATGTCTGTCTCTCTCTCTCGCCAGATTAGTTGCTTGATTTAGGTTGGCCGTCATGGCGTATGCTTAATGTCAGTACTAACCTTTCACAGAGTGAGTGCACCAGCCAAAAGTTTGTGTAATCCAATTTGATGCGTTTTTAGTAGTACAATTGGACTAGGAAAATCAAAGTTCTTCCGTTGTTTTTTTAGATTTTGTGATATCCAAATTATTTTTTTAGCGCTTTTTGATCAATTCATGCTTAAAACTTTAAGATTGTATCAAGGCACAGCATTTTCTTAATTGAACTTGACTTCACTTTAATTCTCAATTAATTTTAAGGCACTGAAATTTAATCACTTTTGTTATTACTTTTTATGCAAGTATAGAATATTTATTATTATTTTTTTTAGTTTGCACTTTTTGCATACGCTAAATTCTAGAACAAATTGTGTTCTTTTATTTATTTATTTGCATTATGTTACTAGATTTCATTGGGATTCATCATATGTATGTATATGTGTGTGAGTGTGTGTGGATGCGTGTGTTTGTGCTAGTGTAAGTGTGCGTGCTTAGAATCCGCGCAAGCAGCGTCCGTGTCCGACGCGTATCTGCCACGCAACATCACAACAAAATTGTAACTAATGTTCAGTTCGCGAGAAAATAGGTTAAGAGTGTCGCGCAGTGGCAGAGCGGCAACTGCGTTGGCGTTGCCGTCGCCGTCGCAGTCGACGTAGTCGTCGACGTCAACGTTCAGTGCTGCTTGTGAATTTCAAAAACTAAACGCGCACGCGAGCGACACGACTATGTTGATCTCCGCATTGGCAATTTGCAAAAAATAAAAAAATAATACAACGAAATATCAAGCAGGCGGCCACAGCTAGAAGAAGGCGCAACCGCAGAAAAACAGCGCAGTTAACAACAGCAACGGCAGCGACAGAGACAGCGACAGCGGCAGCAGCAGAACAACAGCGGCAACGCTGGCGTTGACGACGCGACCTACCAACCGACTGAAGCGGCAGCACAAACCAAATTGCCAAAAACCTTGATACCGATCGCGCTGCGCACTAACACTGCCACAAAATTGAGTGTTCCAGTTCAGTCATCGACTGAAAGTTACCCCCTATTGTATCGCAAGAAGTTTTGAGCATATTACGGTCTCAAGTCGAAAAGAATGGGAAAAGAATTCCCTATTAATAAAAGATCAAATTAAACCAAAAGTTTATTACATTATTATTTAGCTAATATACCGGTACCTCATACGAATTCCGAAACTATTTTAAGGCATTTTAAAAAAGAAGAAATGAACCAAGAGTAAAATTTTAGGAATCTAAAATTGGGAAGAAAAAACTAGGAATCATAAATTAGGAATTTCAACTAAGAAAAATATTCAGATATTTAATAAATATTTTTGATTTTGGCTTTTCCTAATTTTTGTTTTCCCAATTTTGGCTTTCCTAATTCATATTTTTCCAATTTTTGTATTCCTAATTTTGGATTCCTAATAACTGTATTCCTAATTTTTTCGAAATTTCATATTCTGAGTAATATTTTTCGACATTCATATATAGAATTAATATGCCCACTCTACTGCTAAATGCGTAAAGAGTATCAAAATGGCAAGCGGCATAACAGCAACAACAACAAAAAATAACATTTGCGCACAATAAGAGAGGCGGTCCAAGCCGAAAAAGAGCAACACAATACAGCCAAAGAGAAAGAGAGCAACGCGCCGCGCTTTGCGTTTGCAAAAAAAAAGCGCACAAGGCAACAAAAATGAATTGAAGCAGCCGAGCAAGCAGCATGTTTTGCGTCCTCTTCCCCGCCCCCGCCATAAGCAGCGATCTCTGATCGACTCTCTTTGTAAAATGCGCTCACGAAATTAGATTTGCCGCTGCCGCACACATTTATGAGACAACAACAACAAGAGTGACGACGACTACAATGGCATGCACATACAAACATACATACATACATATACAGCGTCATCGTCGGGCGCTGACGGCTTTTGAAAAAAACTTAAACTGGGCGCAGCGTAGACAAAAAAAAAACCTGCAATTTTTTGGCCAATTTTCGTTGTGTATGTGTGTTCGTATTTTGAAGGTCAACTTTACGACCCATAAGCGCAAAATTTGTTGTTGCCGCCAGTTTTACTTGGCGTTAGTTGCGTCGCAGTCGCTGCTGTTGTTGTTGTCGTTGCTGCTGTTGGTTTTGCTTTATTTTTGGCACATTCGGCTTTTTGGTTCTGCGCTAGTGTGTGTGTGTGTGTGTGTGTGTGCTCGGCTAACTTTACATGCGCGTGTAGGGTCCGCTGCCTTTTTAACGGCCGCTGTCGGCGTCGCTGTTGCTGTTGCTGCGACGGCTGCCTTGATCACACACACACACACACACACTTACACAAGCTGCCCAATTTGTTGTAGCTGTTAGCGAATAAAAGATACAAATACATGTGCATGTACATTTGTATGTATGGAGCTTTGTTCTTGCCTTTTTATAAATTTAGAATTTTTGCAGTTTTTTTTTTTTTGCATTTATATAATCAAACCCGCTGCTAAGTTCGTTCCGTTTGAGTATTTTTAATTGTTGCTTTTTTATTGACTCTAGTTACATATAAACATATGTAAGAATGTGTGTACTTATGTACAGATATATAATACATTTGTTTTATAAGAACATGTACTCATAATATATTTACAAATATGTATAAGACTCGATCAGCTTTTTGTTTATATCCGTTTGATCCATGATAGATTGAATGTTTTATGAATGAACTGAAAACACACATATAGAGATAAGCTTAGGTAACTCCTACATACATATGTATGTACAAATATACTAAATAAATATGTATAATAAATAAAAGTATTCGCACTTTGCTTTGTTTTGAATTATCTCTAGGAGTCTATTATCAATTTTATTGGAAACGGCTACTTAGCATTTCATTGGATTGAACTCATTAAATTAACCGTGTATACTGTACTGTACTGTACATGTGTAGAAACGGATATTTAAGCTAAAACATATTTATTAAAAATATAAAATATTACAAATATAAATTTAACACTATTCTAAAAAATCGACCCTAAAATGGAATATTCATTCCCATTCAATCTATGACCCAAATGGCGAAATAAATTAAATTCGCACTATGTATTCGTATGAATATAAGTGAGCTTTTAAAATGGCATAATATGTAATTCCAGCAGTCATGTGTATGTATGTTTGTGTAAGTATTTACCGATTGACAACACGATTATCAATCACGAGAGATTAGACGACGCTATAAATACGCAATATTATCGCTTTGGTTTCGGTTTGGCTTTCGGCTCATATGCTTGCAATTGTAGAATATTACAACAAGGAGCTTTTTTTCATGGCAGCTTTTTTTTCTATCAATCAGTAAACACACAATGACAACAAATAAACTTCACTTTCAGCACACATTCATAGGCACACGCTCACACACACACATTCACACTTCTCATTGCACGCACACTTTAACACTTTAACAACAATAACGCGGAGAGCGACACAATGCAAAAATTCAGAGCGATTAGAAGGAGAATTACACCGCATGCCGCTTAGAAAAGAACTGAACACGCAACGATGTTGACTGCGGCGTCGCGCTCACATAATCAAGCAGCGGGCAGCAGTAGCAGCGGCGACAACAACAATAACAACAACAAATTATTAAATAAAAACGCACGCGCACGCATACAGCGAAAAAAGTTATGCGAAATATAGCAAAAACTGAAAAAAAAATATAAAATAAAAAGAACGGTATTTGCGTCGCAGGCAATAAAGAGAGCGAAAGAAAGAGCGAATGTCAGCAATACTCGCTCTTTTGGCAAGCGAGCGCGATTCGATGCAGAGAATGTCGCTGTGTTTGTGTGTGTGTGTGTAAGCATACGTATGCATGTGTGCATGTGCTTGCGGCTGTTGCTGCGCCTGCGTTTTTCAATGTGGAGGGAAAATTGCCGAATACTGCGCAGAATTAGGACAGCTACAAATCAGTGATGAGCCATCATTGGGGCAAGAATTTCGCCATAAATAGTTCGCTAATAAGCTTTATTCTAAGGAGTAGTAAGGAAAAGTAATCGCATGTGGTAACTCATACCTCATTTAAAAATATAATTAAAACGATCGATCATAAAGCTTAATTTTAAAAATATCGAACATATGAATTGTTTGTTTATTTGTATGTTTGGCGCCATCATGAGTTGACAATTTGGCCATGACTGTTAATCAAAAACTTAATTTAAGCCAAATTAGCGCCCATTAATTAGGAGCTGTTGCCGATCTGCTGTCAGCTGTGCCAACTTTAAGCGCTAAAATATGAAATCCAAAACAAAAAATGGCCATAAAAGGCTGAAATTCAGTTAGTAGTCACTGCTGGCGTTGCCTGTGGACGCCAGTTGTACTGACACTTACAAGCATACACACATACACACACACACATACACTTTGCCTTGACACACTCGCCCAAAACGTGTGGCGCATGCGCCGTGCCAAAATCAACCCAAGAACAACAACAATAACAATATCACCACCAACAACAACATCAGCAAACAAAAAGGCACAAACGGACGCTTGTCATGTAAGCTAAACTAAAATCTGACAAAAAACACATAAAAAGTAACAAAACAAAAACCTTCTGGCGCCCAAAAATGGCAAATCTTGCTGGCATTTTACCTGGTTGTAGAAACCATATTGTGAGCGTGAGAAACTGTTATGGAAAGCAATACGTATCTTATGCATATACGGCCGTATATATCTGTAGATACAAATGGTCCGCAAAGTTCACGTTCGCCGTAAATGGCGTGTGGGCGACCCCAACGGGCCCCTGGGCCCCTATATTGGCTTATCAGCTTATCAATGCTTTCGAAGCGCGCGAAAAATGCGCACAATAAATACCGTTGTGCGTCGAGGTTGCACGTATTGAGTACTAGATAAGTAAGAATATCACTAGAAATATGAATAAATTGTATTTATAAGATGTGGAATCTTACAGAGCTAAGAATTTAATTTAAAATAATTACGTTTACAATCTTCATAATTACAATAGTTTTCAATTAAAAAAAACTAAATATGAATTGGTCACATCTTATGGGCTCTGTTTTCAGTTGGAAGCAACAAATGAGATTAAGTAGTTTACAAATTAATTAATTTTTGAACATTCATATTAGTCTGTAATTTATTAAAGACCCCTTCGATTTCATTACACAATTCACGCAAAAGTTATTAAACCTGTAGCAAGCTATAAAAATGAATACAAAACATTAAATGTACTGTAAATATTTTATAAAGTCAGCATTTTAATTTAATAAGCTAATGCGGTCATTCTTTTTTTTTTTTATATATTTATATAAATTATTTTAAATGTATTTTGTTATTGTTTATACATATGTGGGGCAGCAGCCATGAATGAATTGTTTGTCGTTGCCAACAATTCATTTACTGCGCATATTTACACTAGCAATTTGGCCAAATGAACTAACGTGTGTCTAACTAATCAGCCAGCCAAATAATCCCACAAAAAAGGCCACAAATCCCACTTGACCAGGCCAAAATACAAATGAATTCGCAAAAAGTGTATATAGTAGTGCGCTAATAAGCTAAACAAAATGTTCGCTGAGTGCAATTTGTAATTAATTCACAGCACAATTATTTATTGTCAAATACAGTCGTATTTAATTTGACTATGTAACCCACACAAGCAATAAATAAATATTTAATTTTAGCCCTGCACATTTTCAGTCATCAGCATTAAGTTCTCATACCTATATGTAGTTGAAGTGTTCTTGGTTGGATAAGTTATGTAACATTGCGTTACATATTTTATCAAGTGTTTGGTCATTAAAATGATATTATTCTCACATCGAAATATCGGACAAATTAAAATTGAAGCTCTTAAAATGAAAATGTAAATTAGATAAAAAATAGTTTCCTTTACTACAAATATTTATGCAGTGTCTTTTTTAATCCACAAAAAGAACTGAATGCAAACAAAAATTTAACTTAAATTTAGTGCGAGCTCGAAGTTGAAATTTATTACAGAAATGAATATTATTAATGGTTTCCTTTGTAAACCATTTATCGTAATATATATTTGGAATTTACACTTTCTTTGCTAATTCATATACATTTTAGAATAGAAGCTTCTAAAAATGTCGTTAAAAATTAGACAAATCATATTATTTATTGTTGTTTGCTTTTACAACAGACTCTCTTAGGCTGAAATATCTTATCCTTTGGGCATATAAAGCATAAATACAATGATACATTTATGCAGACGTAAATATGTATAAATATATATATATATATTTATTTGAACTCGTAACAAAATATGTTCCTTTGGGCGTTGTATGTTTTACAGCACTCGGCTTTTATTATCAAACAACTATTTTGATACACTATGTATGCGCTTGTGTGTATATTATTTTTATTTGAATAAAATAAACAAGTTTTAAAATTTTATTGCTGTAAAAACAAAAACAAATATAAAGTTTTACATAAATAGGAGAACTCGGCATATTTAACTGGGGGATGCATTTGGGACGCCGATAGTCTGCGCTTTGAAAATATTTTTAAAAAAGTTTTGTCGCCTGCACAATAAATAAATACCCTGTAGATACAAAGTTTTGTAAACATAAAAACGGGGGAGAAACAGCCAGAAGCAGGAATTTGCAAATAGATTCAAGTTTATTTAAGAGGCAATAGAATGAGAGTATTATAGCTCAATACAGGCAGGGCATCTCCTAGTCGAGCATGCTTTTAACGAGCTGGTTTTACACTTGTGTTGCATATTTTAAGGCAGGTCAGCGAACACACTCGTAACTCGGCCGTAACTCGATGTCCCTTTGGGGTCGAAGTGACTGTGTGAAATGTAATAAATAAGGTATAAAAATGCATTTGCTTGTTTAATTTAATTTTTAATGCCCACAAAATATGCATAAAATATTAAGCGTGTGTGGCAATTTTTTGTTAAAGCTGCTCGATTGGAGGCATTCACAATTCGATTTCGATTTTCATTCAACGACCAACAAATATCATTCAGTATGTGTGGTATTCAGTGTGAACATTAAAATCAATTAAATGACAAATTGAATTTCGGCAAAAAATAGCGGCCATAAAAATTACATGTCCTTCTGCCGGGAATTGCAATCAACGCGTCATCAGCGCGAATGTCAATTTAATAACTGCTGCAATAAAACCAACAAAAACCACAATAAAACGGAAAGAAGAAAGTAATAAAAAGGGAGGCGTTGTGTGTCCGCACAGTGTGCCCGTGCTGGCAAATTAACACAACAATGTTGGCTCATTAACGGGCTCTGGCCCAGGCCGAGGGCCAGCAGCGGCTTCTTTTACAACCAACTTTAACAAAAGTTGGGCAGGCAAATAATTAAAAAACAATGCGCGAAACGGACGCGGTTTGTCGACAGCGTCGCATGATAGCGAAATTATGGCGTAATTAAGAGAGGGAGTTAAAAAGCAGCAGGAGTAAACTCTTGCTGTAAATTCATGCAATGGGAATGAGAGTGTCGACAAACAAATGTCACTGTTGTTGGACAAGTCAAGTAAGAGGACAATCGGATATCGACGCGACTTTAATAACATTACAATTGAATTGCAATTGTCATTGCGAAAAGATTTCTTAATACCATTTAATATGAATATACCATTTAATATTTATGAGTTTTTATACCCGTTATTTGAAAATTAAGTAAAAGGGTATATTGTTTTCGTTCGAAGTAAGCATCTCCGATATATATATAGAACAGTTGTACTGCCTGATTTAAGTCTCAAGCATTGTAAGTGCCTTAAAGTATGTAATAAGTTTATTTTTAATTTTTATTTAAAAAAGTTACTGGTATTCAATAGTCGGGAACTCGACTATAGCCTTTCCCGCTTGTTTTTATTCTGCATATATTATTGGTCAGACTATTATTGAAAATTTGCACATATAATAAAAATATATACTTAATTGACTTAAATCGCATTTCCATGATATATAAAAAAAGATTGTAATAAATAAAAATAAGTGCAGAATCTGTCATTGTAATTTAATTAGCGTGTGCATATCATGAAAAGGTTCACGAATCACAAAGCGGATACGGAAATGCGTGTAAGGGTTGAAGGCAGGTGGGGTTGTTGGAGTTATGGATGTGTTGGAGGTAATAAAGCTATTAAATTCAAACGATATGCTGCAACGACAGCAGCAACAACAAAGACTCGTAACTCGTAAACAAAGCTAAAAGCGTCGCATTGAACTTCCGTTTTTTAAAGCCAAGGTTGCATTTTGGCCAACAATGCGAGCAACATTGAAATGTGTAGCTGCTGTTGTTGTTGCTGTTGTTAATGCCTTTTGTTGGTCAAAAAAGTGAGTTACGTATATTGTGGCTGTTGCTCGCTGTCTCTGTCTGTCTCACTAACCAAATGTCTGCGGGTTTTTCGGCTTGTAAATGTGAAAGTGAAGAAGAATACATAAATGTAGATACATATGCGCGGATATAGGCACATCTATATGTAGATAAAGATACATTTGGGCAAATGGGTGCGTCTAAGCCGCGAAACGCACTGAACTGTGAAATTAAACTACGAGATCTGTAGGGAAATACGTGATTGTATTTTTTTTGCTGCTGTGCCCCAAAGTTACGTGAAACGAATTAAAGATTTTGAATTTGTGTTCGTAGTTGATCAATAATAGGTATCAGTTCATTTGCGAATTTTGTAAAAACCTAGAACATAACAACGCAGACTCAGATTAAATAAGCTGCGATTCTTTTTGTTTATTTTGCCACATGACGTATACGTAATCATTATCAAGTGACGACTACCTTGACCCCGAGAGCGCAGAGCGAAAATTGCCAACTGAATAAGCGATTGGCGAGTTGAACGAGTGAATGAGTGAGGGACTGAATGAATAAATGAGTGAATGAGAGCTCAACTGCTTGACTGACGAATTGCCGCATTTTGTGGGTGAAAGGGGCAACAGCAAATGAGAAAAACGTGAGTCAGTTTACTTCACTTTACTCCTATGATGATGGTAATGATGATGTTGGTGATGATGATCACAGTGCAGGGCGACCTTCAGTCGTGAGACGCCGAGCTGTAGTTGTTGTTGCCGCGCAATCTGTCTGCCTTTGACTGACAAACAGTTGCAACAACAACAACAACAACAAAGACAACAACAACAACAACATCAACAATGCTCGCCTGCTGTGGCACGCTCTTTTGGCCAGGATGTAATGACCGAGTTGGCGGCGGCGAAGGCGTTTTTGTTTGCTGTTTGTTGCACTTTTGACACGTTTCTGCTCTAAACCCGCAACTGCAACTTGTTGCACTCTCAATTATGCTGCTGTCGGCGGCCAATTAGCCAAGTTACCCAGATTTGCACACTTTGTTCCCTTGCCTGTAGCACTTAAATATTTACTTAAAAAGGAAAGATTTCTCAACAGAAAGACATCTTTAAAATAACATTTAATATAGTAACAAATTAATACAACATTTACTGTATATTTAAATCGTGGTCATTTTGGATGATGTGTATTTGCTCATGTCTTCTTATTTGCACCCAGATTGTTGTAATTATCGTTACTGCACTTTATGAATGATGATGTGCTGGCACGTGCTATTAACAGCAACAACAGCAATTATCGTACTCGAAATATGTACTACAGATATGAAGTCAAGAGCATTCATTCAGTTACGCTACAATATGCAGCTTAATCATTTACTGTTTACGGTTTTTGCTGTGGCTTAAATTACTGATAATGGCCAACTGAAATGGCTCATTGAAAAGCACGAGTGAACAATAATCCGCACAGATATCAATTGAATGGATATCAAGTAATCCCTTAAATTGTTTGAGTATACTTCAAATGTAAGGGATGTAGTTGAAATATATTTATGAAAATAACTTTTTGATTATAACAAAAATTTAAACATTTTTTTTATGATAAACCATGAAATGGTGCATAATTTAAAAGGCTAAATAAACCAAATTGCTTCAAAATAGAAAAAATCAAACATGAATTTAACAGATTATGTGTAGAGAATGTAATTCAATAAAATTTATAAACATATAAAATAATTATGAATTTTAAATAATGTTTACTGGAGGTAATTTGAAAGTTTCGGGGCATCATTTGCTTTATGGCAATCAAAATTAATGCAATTTGCAGACTTGATTATTTTTAATAGTTTCCGAAATGGATTTTCTCATAGTATAGCATAGTCGTGTGCTGGTCTTATTATCATTGAGTATCAATTAGCAGACATATCACTTGAGTATTATTTATTGCACCGTCATACGGATGCCCATTAGTGGCAGACGCGCCACAATCCACAATCTGAACGCAAGCGAGACGAGACGAGACGCTTAGCCAATTACTTGGGAATTAACTGCGGCTGCTTACTGGCGAGTGGTGCATACTGAAAAACCGTTAAGTGGCAACAACATGAGATGAGCAAACAGACAACAGCGCGAATGACGTGTGGAAAGAGAGCAAGTTACTGACTTTGGGGCACAGGCGGAAACAGTGAGAGAAAGACAGAGATAGTGAGAGAGAGGGAGAGAGGGAGAGTGGGAGAGAGGGAGGGGAATCAAAGGGAGGCGGGGCAGATGCTGGAGCGTGCTATGTGAAATATGCAACGTTGATGCTCGTGTTGATTGCACACGCTGCTTGCCACAGTCAGGTTGTTGTTTATTGTTTGTTGTTCGTTGTTGGTTGTTGGTTGCCGGTTGTTGCTGCTGATTGAATGAGTGCGCCACATTAGCAACAGACGGACAGACGGACTCAGAGATGAGCGGCCAAAGGGACGTCTGAAGGGTTTAACGGCAGCAAAACGTCTGCTAAAAAATATAATAATCATAATAATAATGAGCGCAAAGTACTTGCAGCAGCAACAGAAAACAACTAGAGGCAAGAAAGAGAGATACGGATAACTTTAAGATACCCTGTAGTTACTACTCATTGTTAAATAAAAAGATGACAGGCTGAACATCATAATTACAATCGTTTTAAATAAGTCTTCATAACTGATTAAACTCCTTTTTTGAGCCAAGTTAAAAAATATTTTATAAATGGAAATCAATATCGTTCGTCACAAAATTAAATATCAGAAACCTTGGGACATGGAAATTAATTACTTATTTTACCAACTACACTGAAAAAAAAAGACCACTTTCTAAAATCAAGAACATTCATCTTAAATATTTTGTTCTTGAAATAAGAATATTTTAAGACCAAATTACTAAAACTAAGAATATTAATCTTACAAATCGTAAGTTCTTAATATAAGAATAAAATTCTCAAATTTAAATATTTTGTTCTTAATATAAGACCATTTTAAGACCAAATTACTAATACTAAGAATATTATTCTAAAAAATCTTAAGTTCTTAATATAAAAATAAAAATCTTAGCTCTTAGATCTTTTTCTCTTAAAATAAGAACAAAAATCTTAAAATTTTGCCACTTTTTGAGACCTAAAATTCACAACTGGTTCTGGCGTCTCAAAGATGACATTAGGCTTTGATCGCTGGTCTAGTCAGCACAACGGTACTGATGATAGAGATTGGTATCTCTTGAAACAGCTGTATACCTGTTTGTGTTTTTATTTTTGTGTTGTTGTTTGTTGCTTAGTGTCATATTGACATTACTTGACCTCAAGTTAACTAAAATTACTTCATTCTTCTTATTCGAAACTTTTTGGTCCATAAATAAGAACATATAATCTTAAAAAAATAATAAGTTTTATTCTTATACTAAGATTATTGGTCTTGAAAATATAAGAATTTATGATCTTAAAAATAAGAACTTGGTCTTAATTGAAATGTTCTTAGAATCAAGATGTGTTTTCTTAATTCAAGATTTTCATGTTCTCGACGCATTTTTTAGACCAAAGTTCTTAGTTCTGAGACCAAAATCTTGATTTTAGATCCTTCTTTTTATCAGTGTAAATTTTTTGTTTTAGCTTGATTTCAAAACAAGATTATCTTGAAAGTTATTTTAATGTTTAATGAATTAAAATTGAGAAAATTATAAAATAAGGAGGAAAATATTTTGTATTTTATAAGACTGAAGTTTAAAAAATTGAAACTTTGAAATCCTTTCCGCCTTTGATGACTACAGGGTATGGAAAACTCACATGAGTAGGAAACGACGATGGCAAGCAGTCAAGTGCAGCCAAGCTAAAGTCATGAAAAACCCACAGTCATAATGTGCCTCATGCCCTACCACCAGACGTGGCACTCCACCTGCCTGCCTCTCTCTCCCTCATCTCCCCTCCCTCCACCACCCTCTCAACCCTTTTCCCTTGCTCTTTCTTATGCTCTTGCCAGTGCTCATTGGCTCGTTGGCTGATTCTTTGCACGCGCCCGGGCTCATTTTATTGATGGATTGCCAACAGACTTTGCGCCTTCCAAAGCTGTAAAAGAAATGTGCCACCGACTGCATCACAGACTGTGTCCCCCCTCCTCACCCCCCCCCCCCCCCAGTGCCTTGGCCCTTGGATTTGCTGCCTCTTTGGCTGCAGTTGCTGTTGTTGCCGCTTGTGACTCTGCTTGCCTGCGCTGACGTTGCATGTGCAGTTTATTTTATTTTTCTTTATTTCTTGCTTTCTTTCTTTATTTTCTTGTTTTGCTTTTTATTTTTTATACGTTTATTTTTTTTTCTTTCTTTACACTTTTTTTGCTAAGCTTTTGGCCAGCCGTGGCTGTTATTGTTATTGTTGTTGTTGCAACTGCAACTGCAACCGCTTTTGACCCACGAAGCGTGTCGTGGCGCCAGCGATTATGTTTGTTTATAATATGCTTGCTTTGGTTTCTCTCATTTTGTTTTTGTTTCTTGTTGGTGTAGTTATTGTGGCTGCATCGCAGCTTTACTGTTTTTACATAAATATATATATTATTGCTCTCTCTTTCTTTTAGTTGCCATATGAGTTGTTGTTGCTGTTGCTGTTTTTGGTGGCACGCTGCAGCGATTTTGAAGTCGCGCATTACTTCAGCACCGTTAAAACATATTTACAAGCCACGTTAATTCTTAAAGTGTGGCCTTAATTTGATTTGTTTAGATTTGCTTCGTTAAACTTCCGAAAATCATTTTATTAATTTTTTTTTTTGAAAATGCAGCAGAGCAACAATTAGTTTTTAATTTAATTTATAAAATTATTTAATTTTTGTTAAGTATTTTTTCGATTTAAGGTTTCATAACGGTTTTAAAAATTAATTAGTTTTAAGGATTATGTTAAGATATTTGTATATAAAAATAATAAAAATTTAAAAATAAAACAATTATTTTATTTTTCCAATATGTTATCAAAACAATTTTTGTAAATGCCTCTTAAATTAAATTTTATTACTCTTCATAGAAAATCTCAAAATTAAGTTTGTTGACATTCTGTAAATGTACTGGATTTTCAATTAATCTACGGTAGTTAAAACATTGATTGAAACTTTAATAAACAACCTTTGGTTTCAGTATCTATTTTTTTAGGCTCTAAGCTCTATCAAAGTTTATGATCTTAAGATTATTAAAAATGTTGCTCAGGTAGATTAGAGATCAAAATAAAACAAATGAGTTGTTAGCTATGCGTAGCTCACACTTGGCCTAAATTGCAATCAATTTTGGCACAAACACTCATACATATGGCCAAAATGGCCGCAGCCGTTTTGCTTTTTGGCCACGTTGCACATTTTGGCAGGCCCAAAGTTAAAAGTCAAATGTTAGCTTGAATTACCAACAACAATTACAACAACAGCAACAACGGGCAAAAGAAGAGAAAATGAGCATTCTTGGGGATTTATGAGCGCACATGCAAAAGAAACCGGCTCGGACAAGGGTTTGGGCCAGAAGAGGCCGGGCAAGCGGGAGGGGTGGACAGACGGGCTAAGAGGGAGACAGACTGTGTCTCATGCTGGGGCCTAGGGCGACGTCTAACCAAATACGAGTAAAGCGGCAAGTCAAGTGGCATGCAATAGCATTTTTTGGCTAGCCAAAATGGCCAGCAAGGTAAATGCAGTATATTTTATTTTGGCCAAATATGGCGATCGCATGCTGTGGCCCCAAAGTGGTCATGTGCAGGCAACAGCGACACAGATACATTACGGTCTCTCGACTTGGACTTTGAGTGAGGTTGCCACTGAGACTGAGACTGAGATGGAGACTGAGACTTAGACTCAGACTATGGCTAAGACTGAGACGCAGTTAAATGCTGCCTCCGACGTCGCTGCTTTGGCCAATTTTTGCACTTGCGCAAAAAGGTCTAAAGACAGGTTACGCGCCTGCGGCGATTTAACCGTTTTCATGCAAGCAAAAAGCTGAAAAAAACAACAACAACAACCGCAATTCTTCTTGGCGGCTGCCTTTATTGGCCTCGCTGTGGTCACGCCAACGTCAAATAGCTGGCCAACAAACTATGCAAAGGGTCAGGCAACAGCAACAGCAGCAGCAGCTGCGGTTTACATTTGCTAACCATTAGAAAGCAATCCGTCAGTGTGGTTTAGGCCAACAAGACTCATTGGTGCTGGTGGCACACCCACGCCTCTGACATGCCATGGAAACCGGTCGCCTTGGTCAGCTTAAGTTCTCCTTGACTTTATTACGAATCACGAGCCAAAGCCAAAGCCAAAGTCGAACAAACAAAGCAGAACAATGCCCAAAAAACAGAAGAGAATATGGAAAAAGGAGCTAAAGTCGGCAGCCTGACCCAAAAGAACGCCAACGCGAACGATCCCAAAAAGTTTGCTCTCTCTCTTCTAAAATGGACGACACATTTATGACTAATGCGTCGTCGACGCGGTTGCAGCAACAACATGTTGCACAGATAGCAGATCATTGAGTGCCACCAGTGGCAGTGGCAACAAACGTGGGCAGCGAAAAGGCCATTAGAGCAGCCATCTTTCGGGCTTTCGAGCAGGTGACAGCGACTGGCAATATTCCCGCAACATGGCCAAAGTATCTGACAGATGCGCACTGCCCACATGCAGCATACATGCATCTTTTACGAGTGAATCTCTCTGTGTGTGTGTATGTGTGTGTACATAACTTTTGGGACTGCACACTGCTTATAACTTGAAGCTATAAAAATTCAAGGAAGGGTATGTAGATGCTGCCTGCTAAACAACTGAAACTACGAATATGCGAACTATAAAAAAAATACAATTTGTGCCATGCGAATATTAATTCTTTTTTTTTAACTTAGCATCCGTAAAGAAAAAGCCTGCCTTTGGAATATTCAGTATGTCAATTAATTGTTTTGATAAAGAAAAAATTGAGAAATATTTCTTTATTTTTTATCAATTCAAATAAAAATTTAAATCAATAAAAAAAGCGCATTATTGAATATTTTGTTTGTTTAATAGTTAAGCAAAATTTGTCTCATTTCAAAATTATATTAAATCATAATATCAAATAAAAAAATAAAATAGGGCAAAATTATTTTTGTCAAAACAATTACGTTAGTACTGATAGTACTTGTAACTTGTTTACTTTTTATTCTAAAAATTTCACAAAATATATTTTTGTTAAAAAAAAATTTGTTGACTAACTGTATGTACTTGTGATTCATTATTTTTACTTTACTTTTCTGAAAATTTCAGATCAATCGGCAACAGTTGAGTTGTGAAGCTTACAGCTTAAATCATTTGTGTTTTTTTTGTTCATCATGTAGGGTATATTCTAGTCGAGTATTTTTAACAAGCGATTACTTAATTGTTTTTTCGGCGCTGACATCATGCAGACTTAACAGATTTGCATAGATTTCGTTTGTGAGCGTTGAGTTATGCGGCGGGGCTGCAACTCCGTCTACGTCTTCATCTCCATCTTGATCAACTTCTTCTCCTCTATGTCTGCCTCTGTCTCTGTCTTTGTCTGCAACTACATCTTGTTTATTTGTTTAATTAATTTGTTGCTGCTTCATGATGCTTCATGACTTTATTAGCCAATGGCAGCCCACGCGCCACTTGCCGTTGCATTTTGCATTTTGCCTCTTTATTTATAAAAAAAAACAAAAATGAAGTCATAAAAAATGGCAGCTATTAAAGAAATATGACAGGCAAATGCAACGCATTAAAAAATTGCGCATACGCAACGTCGCACGACGACAGAAATGAAGAAGCAGCAGAAGCAGACGCAGAAGCTGCCCCAAAGACAAACGCTGCTTAAACGAAAATTTATCTGTGCACATTAAAGTTTATTGCAGTCAAAATTACAGCTATTATTATTTGACCAGCAATTAATGCTGTGGGCGTGGCCAAGAGAGGCGTCCACTTTATTACGCGCTCTTTTTTATGACAATTTTGCGCTTTTACTTGGGTGTCGTTGTCGGTATCGACAAGTGCCTCTTTGCCCCTTTCCGTCTGTCTGTCCACTTGCCACATGCCACTTGACTTGGTTAAACGTTGTTCTCTTGTTGCTGCCGTTGCTTTTGTTGTTGATTTTTTATTTTGCCCTTTAGTGGTGGCCACATTTTTTGTGGCATTTTCTTCTTTTTTTAGCCTTTCGTTGTTGCGGTCAATGTTTGGGGCGCCAAAGTGGAATGTTGAAAATGCAAAAAAAAAGTAGTCCCCTCCCCCTGATCCTTTCATAGCTACTGAAGGTGCAACACAAACATTTCAATTATTTATATAGTAAACTATTTAGGGTCAGTTGATTGAAACACTATTGTTAGCCGTAGGCAAATATTATAAAAAGTTATAACAATAGCTAGAATAATAATAATAATTACCTGTACATTTATTGAATTGTAGAAATACTTAAATTTGTATGTATGTAGTTAATATTTCATTCAGTTGACTTACCTAGAAATAGAGAAAAATAAATATTAGAAAATTGAAACATTACAGTTAGTTAAATCATAATGTTGACAAACTCAAATGGTGAATTTTAAATAGTGTAGTTTTTGGATATTATATTTTTTATAATGAGCTAAAGTGTTAAATGCATTTTAGACTATGATGCTTGTGTTTTGTTTTTTATTGAGATTAATATATTTTTATTTTTTTTCTATGGAGTATAATATTTTAAATGGCCAAATTATATTTCTTTCGTCCTTTTGGCCAACACACTACAGGCAGTCTACCAAGCAAGGCAATTCGCAGTTTGATTCTTACAACTAGGCTACAATTTATATATATGAATATATATAAGATACACTCGAGTGCCAAGAGTCCATTAAAGAGCTGTAGATTATATTTAGTACCAGGTGCAGGCACGCCCAGTCTGTAAGCTGCGTGTAAACGGTGTGCAAATTATAACAATTTGGCCAGAACTATGATCTGGTCAGCAGCAGCAGCAGAAGCAGCTTCTGTAGCCAATCAACCAATCAGCCAGCAACATGCAACTCTATCAGTTCAATCCATCAAACCCATTTTAAGTGCAGCAACGGAAAAGTCAAGCAAATGCAACCAGGAAGCCGCTGCCAGGCCCACTTAACTTGGCTATAAACTCCTAGCCTCCTTGAAGAGCTGTCAATCTTCATTAGACTGGCATTCAAACTGGATACTTTTGACTTTAGTCACTCTTAGACTCTACTAAGAAATTTATATTAACTGCACAGAATTTTAAACCATTTATTACTCAGTAACAATTCCACGAAATGGAAGAGTGTTAATTGATATTTGAAACTGATTGACAGTAAATACCAAGTTGGCTATTTCCCTAATAACAGGCCAAGTGAAATTCATACGTGTGAATTTAACAACTGGACAATAAAATCCAAAAGGTGGACTTCTATTTTGAATTAATTTTCAAACAAGTTGGTTGATAATTCGCGTGCATAAAGAAAATCAAAATAAAAAATATAATAAAGAAATTCATTGCATTTAAATGTCGGGAATGTCGGAAAGTCAACAATAGTGACGTCACAAGTGTTTTTCGCAAATTGTCGTGTGAAATTCCACAGATTATTACAAGCAGTGTAGCCCCAAATGGGACAACACCAAACACTAGGTGCCAAAAGTCAACTTCCAAAGTGTGCAAAGGTATACAAGAGGGTACTTCAATATGAGTGTGTGTTTGTTTGAGTATGTGTGTGTGTGTGTGTGTGTGTGTGTGTGTGTGTGTGTGTGTGTGTCAGCCACTTTCCGCTGGCTGTTTACTTGCCACTGCCACTGCCACTGCCTCGTTTCAATATTGACTTTTGAATGTTACGGTAGCGCAGATTTGAGGCAAGCAGCAATCACTTTGGCCCAACCTGAAGATGTCGAACGATTGAATTAATTACAATCTGAAAATTTATTGTGTGCTTAGCACCGAGAGAATCTATTGACATAAAAATAATAATAATAAAAGCAGAAAACCAATACTCGTCCGACCAGCAAATTATTAAAAGGAAATTGTTGACATTCCTTGGTAAATATGCAATTGCAACGGTAACGGTAACTGCAACTGCAACTGCAACTGGAAGTTGCAACTGCAACCTGAATTAGCCCCAAGTTGTCGATGTCTGATTGCCCCTATAAGGAAAACAGCCCGTGCCTGGCAGCGCTATCTCTATTACAACAACCAGTCCAGCAATGAGAACAAATAATACACACAACAACAAACAACCAACAACAAGTTAAAGCCGTGTTTTTGTATTTTCTTTTATTTTTTATATCATTTTTGTAGGACAAACAATTTCCGCTGCCGTTGCTGCCCAGGAGCAGGCAAATGCCAGTAGTTTTGTATATATGTATATATAAAAAAAATGGACAACCTTTTTTTACGATTCAGCAGTTATCATTATTTGATTCTTTTTTTTTATACATTTTCTACAAGTCGGTCGTGTTTGCTGCCTGGTTTGTTGTGGGCCAAATAAATTCTATAAGTAATAAGCAAAGATCCAACGGACCAAGCTATTGCTGTGAATGTGGATGTGGATGTTGCACTTGCCCCAACTGGCTGCCATAGTGAACAGTTAGACGCTCAACTGGTTTGCAGCTAGGCAGAAAGAAACAAGTGCGGCAACAAGGCGGCATCGAGGCCGCCAAACAGCTTCCTCCGCCTCCTTGTGGTAGTGGTACCTTAAGCTCAAGCTAAATTCTTGGCCAAAAGGGTATTTCGTGCGATTCGAACAGCAGCAGCAACCACAACAACAACAACAACAACAACAACAACAACAACAACAACAACATTGGCAATGTTTTTTTCCGCTCCATGCACCGAGTTTGAGAGCCAGTTCGTGCAGTTGTTGGTTGCGAGTTGTTTGGCTGCAGCTAGATAAAAATGCAGTTAATAAAACTGTAAAAACTGGACGCATGCGCACACACATATATTTATATATATACATGGATATACATATACATGCCGTCTGGGCAAGTGCAACAACTGCAACTGCAACTTCAACTGTGGCGCATAGCAAAAGTTTTGCGCCTTTTGCAACGCCATTTAATTGCCTGTTTGCATTTCACATGAGGGCCGCAAGGGGCAACGAGGGGCGAACAACAACGGAAAGGGGCGGGGCTGCAGTGACTGAGCAAGCTGAGCTTCCAGCTTGATCCATCTATATCTATATCCATATCTCATAAGGGGCGGCGACATGGATCGTTGCCTGCTATTCATCGATTATTGGCCTCTAAGTCGCCTTCCTCCTTGCATAGCTCGAAGACTGTTGGTCTAAACAACTCGATAACCCTTTCAGAACTCCCATGTAAACCAAACAGATCATGTGGAATCTGTGGACATAATCTACACATACAAGATAGAGTATGGGAAAATTACAGCGTGAGGAACTTTTCCTTAACTGAAAATTAAATTCTAACATTTGTTTGTAGAATACATTAATCGATAAATATGGATTTAAAAATGTCACAAAAAAAATTATTATTATTATTATTGATTAATCCGAAATCGATGTTGGAAATCAAATTTTTAATAATATTAAAAGTGTGGATCACTGAGCAGTAAAAATCAGCCGGCATTAAACTGACCTTCGTTCATTAAAGACAACAGAGCGCATAACAAGACATAAACCTAAAAAAATGGCATATTTGGCTATAAAACACACAAACCAGTTAGCTGCAGCTAACAACAGCAGCTGCGACTAACTAACTAGTTGTAGTAAAATCAGCTATAGAATTTTTGTGGGTTTTGCTTCTTTTATTTTCCAGATTTTAATTTGCCAAGCGACACGAAATAAAAAAAAATTACATATGAAGAAAAAAAAGTGGAAATAAAATAAAAGACGAATAAAAAATCATACTGAATTAATTTCGCATTAGAACACGCGCATGCAACGCGGCCAAAACGCAGTTGAAACCGCCAAGCCAACCAGCCAAATAGCCAAATGGCCAAATGGCAATCCGGTAACCGAACTCACGGGGCGACTAGTTCGTAGTAGTTACCAAAATGGAAGTCGTCGACTCGGCCAAACTGCACGGTCCGCTGGCCTTTTGAGTAGAACAAAATAGCAAAAACAAACTAAAACTTGTTTGGCAAACAATATAAATAACAACTGTGCAAAAATTAGTTAAATTATGCTTAAAATGATTCGAGTAGATTCGGATATATAAATCTCTCTCAAATTTTAAAAGTAACAATTGTAAGTTTTAAATTGGACTTTTGGGCACTTTTTATGGTTTAAATCAATAAG
Organism: Drosophila quinaria; assembly: GCA_035047525.1. Taxonomy (NCBI): domain Eukaryota; kingdom Metazoa; phylum Arthropoda; class Insecta; order Diptera; family Drosophilidae; genus Drosophila; species Drosophila quinaria. The sequence goes on along the minus strand of JAWNPO010000384.1, from coordinate 3,146,242 downwards.
TTGGCCGGACTTAATCAACAAGTTGGCAGTTCGAACTCTTCCATTTTTAATATTTAATTTGTTTTTTTTTTTTTAACCTTTCAGTTTAAATTAAATTTTTTAAATAATTTCAAATTAATAAAATATCAAATTAAGTTTCTAATTTTATTATAAATTTAATAAATAAAAATAAAATAAAAACCAGATGATATTATTTCATTAATATCTACTGAGTCTTAACACATGCAACAACATAAAAAACACAATTCGCAAATGTCATAAAACAGTTGGCCACAAACCTTTTCGAACAAATTTTGGCCCATTACAGCACTTTAGCGACCAGTTACTGCAAAGCTGTAAGTGGCTTCGTTTTTGAATAAGTTGAATATTTTTCTGAATTGCAGTTTGGCAAGAGTATGTAATTTTTGCTGAGGTTGCTGGGTTGCTGGGTTGCTGCGTTGTTGGCGCTTGTGGAGGGAGACCTTGGCGAGGGCCTCCCCACCGATGCTGGCGCCAACGGGCACAACATTGTAAGCTGAGAGCTTCCAGCTTGGCCCCAGCTGCGTCAACAAAAAAATTGAAGAGTTTTGTTTAAACAAATCAGCAAAAAAATTTTTTTAGTGTTTCGCGCCAAGTTTGTTGGCGCTTGTAAGCGATTTTAACGTGGCACACATCTGAATTATTTACATTATGCGAAAGGTTAAAAAATGACAAGAATGAATTGGATGATTTTTGAGTACCGATGATATAATACCCTGGTAGATAGTAGCTATGTTAGCTTTCATATAATTTTGATGTGTCTTGGATCAAGAGTTTCCTATGCCAAAACTCTAACTTCAAACAAATGTTTTGATTGCTATGGCAAGTATTGTAATAGACATCATAATAGACATCAACATCAAACCTGTAATTGACACTTTTCTAGAGTACAAAAATGTGCACTATTAACTATTTATTACAGCAATTTTTTTTTTTGGAAAATTGTTTTATATTTTTTTTTTTATATTTTTAATATCCACAAAACTCAGCAGTTTTCTTGGTCATTAATGTAAAGCAAAAGCAATAAATAAACTTTTACCTATTTAAAAAAAATTTATGAATTAATTGATTATTTAATTCATTAATTGTTAATAGGCCTACAACTTTGTCCAAAGTTGTTTTGTTGTTAGTCACCACAAATGTAAATATATGTGTTAGTGTTGTTGTTGTTGTTGGAGTTTTTGAAGGTTAAAAACAAAACACAAAACAATATTCACCGTTTACTTTATTGCCAAATTAGTGGGTCGAAGACAACAACAACAAATCTACTAGACCCACTGACATAGCCAGCACAAATGATTCCACCAACAACAGCAACAACAACAAACTCTTCATATCCCGTCCGTTTCGCCGACGGCTATTTAGCATAAAATGTGTGTCAGCAAGGTAAAGGGCGTTCGACGAAGCCCCGCGAATACCCCTACACCCTACCCTGCCTCCGAGTACCCCTATTCAGACCTAGACATCTACCGCCCGCTATTCAAGCTATTCGCGCTGTAAGCATTTGAATACCTAATGGGCTGGCAGGCCCAATTTTACATTTGTTGTTGTCTTTTTATTGTTGTTGTTGGTGCTGTATTTTTTGTGGTCGCACTTTTAACGCATGCGAAATTGTTTTTTCAATTTGTTTTTTATTTTTGTATTATAATTTACAACATATTTGCCTTTGATTGTCCAACAGAGCTGAGTTTGAGTTTAACCTTCAGATTCACTTTGTTGCTAATTTGTTGTTGTTACAAGGGTATTAATTAAGTTTACAACAACATTAGCTGACTTGTAAGTTTATTGTTGTGTTTGAACGTAAAGGTCAGTGTTTTGGAATTTAATAGAATATTGTAATTTAAATAATTACCTATTTAATATTTAACTTATAATTTAATAAAAATAAATTATTATAGGCACTGACATTTGGTTAGTCGGTAAGACGGGCATTAATAATAGAGATAAAAAAAAATTATAAACATGATGCTTTTTTCCTTGGGAAGGAAATATCATTTTTTTTTTTTGTATCTAAATTTAATTTTGTAAGAAGGGTTACAAAAATGTGGAGTGCAAAATAAATGTTGCAAACAAAAGAACTTCAGCATAGCAAGAGCGACAATTTTCTTTATCATTCCCACACATACACACACTCACACACATATTTTTACTGACACACACCCACATACTCATACCACCCTCCACCACCTTCATCCGCCTTTAATTGTGATGATGCGACAAGCGCCAATCTCGTCTTGGGGTTGCGGTTGCTCGACTGGCGTTGTTTTAATTTGCCAACTTGCATACTTGCCACATTTTCGGCTTGTTGGGAGCTTGAAGTTGCCACAAGTTGCCGTGTTGCATCTACGCATAATATTTGAAAAGCTTGTAAGGTGGCTTACCAATCCGCAGCAATTTTGGCTTGACTGACTTATGACTCCGCAACGAACTAACACCAGAAACTAATACATAAATCTATGGACAATATATGTGTGTGAGTGTGTGTATACAATTTATATATATGTGAGTGTGTGGCGTCTGGCATGACTCAATTAATTTAGATGCAAAAGTGTCCAGACACTGGCAAAAAGGCAAAAGCACGCCCAGTCTGGGACCCATCACAAAGGCAGCGCTAAGTTGACAACGCTGAGGATTATGCAAAGTGGTCGGGGAATGTTCAACTATATATAAACATATATACATTTATACAGAATACATATATAAATATGGGATGGGATAGCCAGAAGTGTTCGGCACTCTGATTCATTAGTTTTCAAGATTTATATGCGAACCTCGGGCGAAAAGTAATATTCAAGTTTTACTTTTACTTTTTTTTTTGTTTGATTTCTTGACCACACACAACAGCAGCACTTAATTGGCTGGCGCAAAGAGCAAAGAGCATTAACAACAAATGAAATTAATGTGCGCGCATACATAAAAATGTGAATAAAATAACAAAATAATAATAATAATATTCATTCTGCATGCGCTCAAATACAAATTTTTCGATGACGGCACTTCCGGTGCAATTAACGAGCGTCGGGCTGGAACTGAATTTGGAAGTTATCTGAGCTTCTGACAACCACCCCAAATACACATTTATAAGCATTTTTACAAATGTTCTTGTTTTCATTTATTTTTGCCGTTTTGCATAATTTGCAGCGACAGTCAAAATGCGTTTGACAAATGCAGCCAAGTGGTTCAGACCCGGAGCATCTTCATCTTCACACTTAATAAGACATAATTTGCGCAGTTTATGAGAGGCAGCTTTTCATTTCTATTTCTCATGCGTGGGCTCCAGCGTTCAAAATAAAAAAGAATCCAATTAAATGGCCAACATGTTTTGCATTTGACGAGAATGCGATTATATTTACAGAAAAAGCATTTTACAGCGCGAAACATGAACATGAACATCATGTCGGTGTCGGACGAGGAGGGGCAGCCTTTTGGGCATTCATAGACAGAGGAGCAACGCCAACGCCTTCGCTTTCTGCACTCGTTCTGTCAAGCAAAATATTGCACGCCTTGCTCCGAGACAGTCGACAGTCGACAGGCGACAGGTTGGCCCGTTGCCTGTTGGCCATTTGGCAATTTGGCGTTGCCAAGTCCGGCACTTAGTCGCCTTGGGACAAGTTAATTTTGTGGCGTCTTTTGTCTTCTTGGCTTTCTGGGCTGGCTGATGTATTTAATGTGTAATTGGTGCAGACATGCAGATTTTTGCACAAGCCGAAATGATAAATTACAAGCATGAACTGCTTTTGTTTTGAGACACTTATGCGGCGTATGCGCAACGTGTGAAATTAATTATACGCATCGTGGTGCAAATGGGTTATCCTTCTCTTCTCACACTATTTGCTTGCTCTCTGCCTATTGGCTGATATTCCAATTAAAATAATTTATTAGCGCATCATTCGCATCCATGTCTAACGACAATTGACAACAGCATCCAATTGACACATGGCATAATTGGCAGAATTAACAGCTGCATTGCATTTGCAGCAATTTCATCTCGTGATTGGAGCACTCCAAATAATAATTGCCATCTTTAAGTTAACGCTTTCAGCGGCCGCTAAACAAGATCATATGATGTGCAGGCTAATAATGCGGAAAGTCCTGTCACAGCAAATGTCACACAACTGTCAGTTGGATAATGAAGCTGACGGGAGCTCGTTTGACAAATTGCTCAATGTCTTCAAATGACTCTTGACTGACGAAATACTGCAAAATTACAATATTTACACTAAAACGCATTGTGAGACATGATTACACAATTGTTTAAAATTTGAATTGTAGGTGGTCCTTCAGATACCCTTTAGCTGTATACAAAATATAATCATTTTCCATTTATGAAACTTACATCGTATGGTAAGCTATTTTAACTTTTACTCTCAACAAATACGTTGACAGTTTCTTTGATATATTTGGATGTATTTTATATGCACACCTCACACAATAGCTAGAGGGTATAGACACCTTTGCATGGGATAGGCCTTCTCATCATTTTGTTAAAGATACACGGCCCAAAAGTGTTGGCCATCCACAACATTTGCCGACTTTTCAGCTGTCAGCAAAATTGGGTCAAATTAATAACCACAAAATGTGCACAAGTAATGCGAAAGCACACATAAAAATAAATACAAAACGTATTTTCAAAAAATACATATTCACATATTCATATGTATTGAAAATTAAAAACTAAATTAAACGAAAGATGTCTACAAATTTACAAAAGCAGACAAAAACAAGCCACAGTGACACTTTCAATTTCAGTTTATCATGTGTTAATGTCTGTATGTATGAGTGTGTGTGTGTGTGTAGTTGCCACAATTTTGGCCGAATTGTCAGTAAAACATTTTTGAAGGTGGCAGCCGATGCGACAGGTGCAAAAGTTGGCGACAATTTTTAATGAGCTGCTAAAGGCAACGTTATATTTAAATAAAGAACACACAAGAACTGAAAATACAGAAATAATCAAAGTCATATAAATTAATTAAGATTATACGACTGTCATCTATTTGTTCTTACAGTTAGTTGTGTAATTTCATTTGTTAATCTAATTTTAAGTTTTTTTTTAATTTATTATCTCCAAAAGAACAGTACAAAAGCATTGTATCATAAATAGCATCACAATGAACTGATTTAGAAACAAAAAAGTAATTTTAAGTAAATTAAAATAATTACCTGGCCAATTTAGTAGATTAAATGCCACTTGGCTAGCGCCAGTTTTAGAAATTCTCATTAAAATACAGAAGCAACAAAATTAAAATGCATATACATTAAATAATTATAAGATTCAACGGCAATGCGTGCACAAGTGTCAAATTTGAAATACCCTGTAATCAAAAGTTGCCAAAATGTTTGATTAAAATATTTAATATAAATAAGAAATTTTGGTCTTAGTCAATATTGAAGCTGGATCTTCTTGTTCTTTACTGATATAATATAGTTGTTTTTTAGCTAAAAACTTCTAAAAATTATAATCATTATAGTCATCCCAAATGGAAAAGGTTGTACTTGAAGTATGAAGTATAAAAACCTAATATATTAACATAATGTATCTATTTGAATTAAGTTGACCTAATTACAGAGTATTTTCATGACCATAACACTCTCACTTGCTTTTTTATGTGTTATAATCGTTTGCCTGTTGCTGCTTTGTGAATATTGCTTCCTCTTCGGCATTTAGCAGTCGTAGTAACGTAATATAAAAAATATAAAATTAAAATAAACAAAAAATAAACAACAGTAACAGCACAGGCAGCAGCAGCAGCAGCAATAACAACAACAACAGCAAATAAAACGTAAAAAGCAAAAGAAAAAATTTCAAGGTCAGTGCCGAAACGTGCATGCAAAAATTAAGCGCTCCGAAAAAGAGTGAATATAAAAAAGTAAGCAGAAAGAAGAAGCACATATACAACAAAACAATAAACGAAAAAAAACGGCAACCAGAAAAGAGAGCAGCGAACAGAGAAATGTGTAAAGGAGAAATCAAAACTGATTTTTATTGCTCTTATTTGGAGTTGTCTTTTGGTTTGTTCCCCAAATATGAGTTGGAAATTTGTGTATTTTGTAGATACAAATATATGTACGACTACTACTAGTTGGTCTTCTACTACCTGTGACTAACTAATGCCTCGTCATTAAAAGTAATCAGCGTGAATTCAGTGCCTGCAATGAACGATGATAAGAAGGTGCAAAAAGTGCTTCAAATGTTAAACATGTGAAGATTACATCATACATATTTATTTTACAGTTTGCTGCCCGAAAAGAAGAGCTTAACAGCGGGCGTCTGCTTTAGGCAGCTTTCACTGTAGATTCTAGAATCGAGCCCCAAATTGAAGGTTCCTTAAAGCAAGGCTGAGTAAACATCTAAGACAATACATAATAAGTGTGTATGTATTTATATTTCTATGTATGTATGAATGTATGTTTGAATGTACATATATTGTGTGTATGCATATGAGATCCAGTGTTGCCAATTTAGCTATTTTTCTGCTAGATTTAGTGGGCTGCAATTGGAAAAAGCGGGATAAATTGTAAAGTAGCGGCTACCGGAAATTATAGATTTTTTCCAAGCGAAAGTTGCGTAATTTTAGCATTTTAAAAACATTTGGTATCTTCATATATTTTTTTGCTTCAATACTTTGTAGTATTTTTTGAATGAGCAATAAATTTTATAGTTTTTAACTACGAACTACTTTGAATCAATTTTTATACCATCACTAACGAGGAATTTCACAATTTATGAATCGGTGAAAATGCCTACAGTGGTCCACTAATGTCTTCATACCCCCTAACATCGTGAAATTTTTGTGTATTAGAAAAGATTTGGTGCCAATTTTTTAATTTAATCTGCTATTCATTTAAATTTCGTTTGAATGATACAAAATTTTCTTAAACGTATTAAATATTTTGATGATTTAATTTTTTTTAACATTTAATTTTTTGAAATTTTCAAAAGATCTAAAAAAATACTTGCATTATGTTTTTATATTGCCACACATTTATCTGTCAGCCAAATTGACCATTTGGGATTGTTGTGCGGAACCAAAAACACTAGATTTAATCAATAAAAATATCGTTTTACTACTCTAGCGTTTTTTTTTGGCTAAACCCAATTTTCTGGCTATTTCTAGCTTTTTTCAAAGGCTAGCTTAGCTTTTTCATGACCCGAAGAGTAGGCAACACTGATGAGATCCATTCCAGCAGAGCAGCAGGCAGAAGGCACAGTCACAGTCACCGTCACCGTCACAGTCGCAGGCAAAAGACCCGACTTCGGTCACTTGTCCTTGAATAGCAAGCGAAGCAAAAGAAGATCACAAAACGCCAAATGAGCAGCTAAAGCGTTGGCAGCGACGCCAACGACGCCAACGACGCCAGCGCTGCCAAGTGCAGTCAGCGTTAACGTCAACGTCAACGCCAGCGACAACGTCAACGCCAACAGCGACGGCGACGCCATTAGACAACGCGACGCTTCGTGCTTTGGGCTTGGCTGCTGCCGCTGCCGCTGCTTAACAGTGAGCAACAACTGTCGTTGGTTATTGTTGTGTTTGTTGCTGTTGTTGTTGTTGTTGTTGGCTCTCAGCATAAATTCGCAAAGTATGCGAAATTTATTAGGGTCTGCTCGCATGGGCTGCTGCTCTGTTGTTGTTGTTGTTCTTGCCGCTGTCGTGTTTCGTCTAATTTAAAGTTCACACACAAGCACGCCAAAGGCTGTTGGCTGTATGTGTGTGTGTGTGTGCGTGTGTGTAACTGAATACACTTAAAGAAAACCCGAAATAGCTAACAAACACATGCATAGATTGTATGTGTGCAACTACATGAAAACATACATATGTACATACTTAAAAATGTTTATATTATTTTTTTTGTTAAATTTTATTATTGGATGTTTTTTTTTTGTTGTATTTGCTGTGCTCTTTTAATTTTTTTATTAATATGTATTTTGTTATATTTTTTGCAAACCCAATACCAATACCAATGCAACAGCTTCGGCTCTCTCTCTCTCTGCCTATGTTTCTATCTCTTTATCCCTTGCTCTCACTATGCCTCTTTAGATATTTAATATTTATTGGTGTATGTGTGTAAGGCGATTAATGATGTGGATTAAACAAATGGAAGCGCGTGTATTTAGCTAAGTGAAATGTAATAATAATGAAATAATATTAAATAAATTATTAGCATAATAATGAAAAATGGACAGTTATTGAAAAACGTAAGAAACAATTTTAACTATTATATTAATCTCCTTCAGAATTGATCTTAGATAGGTAATCTAAACGAACACTCTTTACTGGAGTAAAAAAGATACTTTAGCTCAAGTGATTTAATTTTTTTAAAAAACTCAAATTTCGATTAATATTAAATATCTTATAAAAAAAACCTCTTTACGAGGTAAAAGTCTAGTGACGAAAACAGTTATATGCCCCAAAATTTCTGATATCCAATTTTGTGACGAATAATATTAAGTTTGACATAAAAATTATTTTAAAAAAAATTTTGGCACTCGGCACATTGCGCCAAAATGTCTCAATTCTTCATACCAAATAAAACTCAATGTTTTGCGCAGTGCCGAATGCAAAAATTTTTTTTAAAATAATTTTTATGTCAAACTTAATATTATTCGTCACAAAATTGGATATCAGAAATTTTGGGGCATATAACTGTTTTCGTCACTAGACTTTTACCTCGTAAAGAGGTTTTTTTTATAAGATATCAGAAATTTTTGAAAAAGATATCAGAAATTTTGAAATTTCATTCTATCAACTTTGTTTATTTTTTGTACAAGCTAAAACAAACTGTCTGCCAACACTGGTTCCCTTAAAACACACATGCCAAGCGCAAAAGCTAGTAGCACTCTCAAACTCTGGCTGCTATGACACTTTGCTGCTGCTGTCCTATTTCAATTCAAAGTAAAACGTATATATTCAGTTAATAGGTTATATCTTCCAAACCAATCAACATAAATTTATGAATGATATATCAAAAAACGCGAAATTTTACAAGCTCAAACATATTGCAAATTAAAAAAAATCGTAGGCAGCGTTTGAAGGTTTGCCTAAAAGCCCTTCAAAATACCTTTCCAACGATACATAGATCACGTCTGTAGCTCATATCGTTTGGATGCTATAGGGGTTTTAATTTTAACGGTTTTTAGCGATTTCCCGCTAAACTAGCTTTTTTCGAAAAAGTCGTAGAACAAACGTTTCTAGATTTTTGATCGGGAACAAGTCCTCATTCAAACTTTTAAGCTAAATTTACGATTTGATCCAAACAAACAGACAAACAAACAAACAAACAGACTGACTTTTCATCTCGTTTTGAAAGGGGCACCAAAAATTTCAAAATTAATTATCTTCTGAACCAGTGATCGGATTTTGATGATCAAGGTGTCATTCGACGCGTATTTTTGATTAGAATAGTAAAAAAATAAAATAAAAATCGAAAAGGCTCCAACGGCCCCATTTGCTCCAATAATTTAAAATTTTCCCCTCCCACTAACACCTGTTTATCTCGCGAACCAGGTAAGTTTCTAAAAGTCTTAGTATGCACATTTGTAAGTTAAGTTAATACCTTTCGATCGGTATATAACTCGACCTGATCGGACAGTCGTAGCAAATTTTCCATTCTTCCTGTGTATATATGCTAGTCGCCTTCGCACCCTTCGTGCTGCTTTCGTCACTAGCGCGGACTGCCGTCCGCAGTGATAAAATTTTGTTTAAAAAAGAAATAAACCTTTAAAAATACAAACACAATTTTTCGTATTAAACTTGCAAAATATCTGATATAATAGTTTTCCAACCATTGAACTCATTTTATTTCAATCCAGTTTGAATATACAATAAAACTTGCCTACAGTAATTTGAAATTTATTGTAATTCTAAGTTCAATTTATAGTGTAGCGTTGATAAAAATCAAGTTTACCCTGATCTCGGACATAGATCCTAAATTTAGCTGAACTTCGCGAATTGAATTGCTGGCATTACATAACCAATCTATGTTATGTATGTATGTAGTATACCTGAGGCACCTGGAATCAGCTCACACTCCAGCTCGAGGCTACCCCTCCGACTCAGACTCAGATCCCAGCAAAATTGTAGCAGGCCATTAGAAACGACTGGAAAACCTAGTTCAAAAACATGTTTTAACCTTTTTAGTGGCGTGCAAAAACTGAAACTCAAATTGGTCAAGCGGCGCAGCAACTTTACAAGTTCCAAAAAAAGAAAAAAAAGAAAAAGAAATACACACGCACACACACACACTTGACAAGAAGAACAAGGCAAAAGGGTAGAAACGAAGCACGCCAAAAATTTTGCAAAAATGGCAACAAGAAATACAATAAAAATTAAAACAGAAAAAAATAACAAGCTAAAAGCGAAGTTGAAGCCCGTGGCCAAAAAGAGCGCATGAGTGTCAAACCTTCTGAGCAGCGATGGCGACTTAGACGTGACTTACAAACTAAATGCGCACGGCTCAAGGTTAAAAGCAGCTTATTTGTTGTAAGCAACAACAGCTAACAGCGAACAACCAACAGGCGATGGCTAACAAAAAACGAAACTGAAAACGCCAAAAGAATCTCGCTAAATTTCAAGCTGTTGACTGGCATTTTATTATTGTGGCTGCTGTTATTGTTGTTGTGGTTTGGAGGACTTTGTCTGGGCGAGCCTGTGCCCATTTTTATTTTGTATTTTTGGGCGTGTTTGAATTGCCAACAAAACAGCAGTTAGAAGCTGCCACTGATGATTGCTGATCATATTGCACATTGGCCGTTATTGGAGCCTATTGTTGCAACACTTATTTGTAAAGTGTTGTTTTATATTGTCTGTGAAATTGATTGCCAGTCGTCTTTTGTGTGCTATAAAATGGCTTTCAATTAATTAGCAGGCAATTGCAATTGTTGTCGCTATATGAGTTGTTGTAACATTGGCATATCAATGTGTGTTAAAAGAAAAATCGTGTTGCGAAATAAACAAATGATTCAACTTTAACCTGACCCTGCATGTCTGTCACAGATACGCAACAGCAACAACAGCAATAAGTCGAGCCAGCTGCAGGATGACATCATTTGAAATGCTTTTTGCCATTTGTTTTAATCGCAGCCAAAACAGAACTAAGCATTTTAAATGCGATAAATTACATTGCGCACAATTGACCAAAAATGTGCATTTGCATTGATTAAATAAACCCCGTTGCTGTTGCTGTTGTCGATGTCGTTGTTTCTGCTGCCACCCACAACAGCAACTTGCACGCCTGCGCAACCAAATCTGTCAAAATATCTGTTGCAACAGCAACAACAATAACAACAACAGTGTCAAACAACTAAATTAGCAAAATCAGTAGTTGTTGTAGGTGCCACAATTCGGAATTATTCAATTAGCATGCATTGCGTATTTTCATCTATTTTAAATTGATGACGTCGCCAACAACATCGAGCTGCTCCTATTCAACTTGAACCACAACAGCAACAGCAACAACAACAGCTAACAACCCCACATAACCATAGTCAGAAAACTATCGCATTGCACGAGTATTTGTCCTTCACAAGCTGTTGACTAAATTGGAATTGATTTGGCAACGATTTTTAGCAGCAACCAATTTGACTTTGACCATATGGGCAACGGCAGACGATTTCAACTCTACTTACTCGCAACCAAACCCAATGCTTTAACTTTAATGACTTTGAATAAAGTTACTGCTGCAGAAATCCATTTGAATATCAAGCTGGGAACACCATGCGGGCCACTTAAGTTACCAATTGGCAATACTAAGCTGACCAACAGCTAACAAATATAATTATTTTGCAACAGCATGTTTGAAAAATTTGTGAAAATTAATGAAATGTGATTATATTTTTATGATAAGGACAATGAAAATGTCTGCTAAGATATCTTCAAATATGTATTTTTAAAATATATATTAAATTGTTTTTTAAATATCTCTTTTCTCTGTTATATATTTATATGATAAGGACAATAATATAATCAACAATTTTACTGAGATTTCTTCAAATATTTATATATTTAAACTAAAAGTTTATATTCCATATTTTTTTTAGACAAATCTATTGACAATTTTTATTGTTATCTTGATTCCGATAAATTGGATAAAAATGAGAAAAAATAACTGAAAAGTCATCATTATTTAGATGTTTTGGATGATTTAGGCTAACTTTTTTATTTCGAATATATTTCGTCAAATTTTTTCGTCAAATCTTTTGACAGAAGCTGTGTGAGTTAAATTAAATTTCTTGGTTTGAATAAGAAGGTCAACAATATAAATGATCTTTGAATTATAATCATCAGTTAGTTGCTAAGAACACTGACTTTTTTATTTTTTTTAAATAGATGAAAAACGTCAACTGTTCTATTATTTTTAATAGTTTAAAACAATTCTTCATAACAGACAATGTGTATTTACAATTTATATATATTAATAATCCAGTTTTTTTAGAAGATCAAATAGATTTATAGCACCAACCTGGTCATTTCCGTAAAACAGATGTGTATGCTTTTATAACATTTGCACAGTGTGAAAATAGCTGAGAGTATCTTGTTTGAGTATTCTTTTGAGTTGTTGTTTTTTTCTGTTGTGTTTGTTTGGTAAGATGCAGTATCTAGCGTGTCCAATCGTGTTCATCAATTTGTTGTAGCACCAATCAATATTTATTGTATCTTTGTATCTGAAATACACACGCGCATTCTAACGTTCCGACTGCCTACGTGCGACTTCCTACGCGAAACGGCAGTAAAAAAATTTATGAGCTGCAAAGAACACGCGAAATATTTGTTTTTTCAGTTGATGTTGTTGCTGCTGTTGGCATTTTTGGCAAATTATTACACAATTCTTTGAAGAGAGAGCTGCCCGCCCAACAAATTGCAAGAAGGAAGAGAGCGAGAGAGAGAATACAAACAGGCGGATTGTCTAATTAGTAGCTTGGACTCGTACTTGTACTCGTATCTGACAGATTCGTATAGACATGCTTGTAATCTGCTCTAAGCACACACGAAAATTAAACCAAAGCGAACCGCATCAGCACAAACCGACGCGACGACTGGCTGTCCGACCAAACGACAGGCAGACAGACCCTTGGCAATTCCCAAGTAAACAAAATAAATAACATAATTTAAAAGCGCAAAGCGTAAAAGCTGAGCAAAAAAATGCGAGTATCTAAAGTCGGCAAACAACCGACGCGCTCTTTATGCTCTTTTATTATATTTTTTACTTTTTTATATATTGTGTGTGTTGCCAAAATTCGGGGCCGGGGCTGGTCCGGGGTCGGGTCGAGCATGGAAAGGGACAGGGACAGGCAAAGGCAAAGCTTACAGAAACGACGATCAAGGGCATTTTGGACACGACGACGTCGACGTCGACGTCGACTGCCGCTGCTGCCGTAGTCGTCGCTGCCGCCGCTGTCGCCGCTGCTGTCGCTGCTGCCGCTGCTCATGTCTCACCCTTGAAGGCGCTTTTTACAGCAGCGATCTTGTGTTCGTATCTGTGCTGTGTATCTGTATCTGTATCCGTATCTGTATCTGTACGCTATGTATCTGACGTTGGTTTTCGCTTTCAAACGAACAATTTGCGAATTTCTTCTTCGACAACCGCATTTAATTCCTATTCCTCTTTTTGCCTGCTAACCTAGTACCCGATCTTTTGCCTTTATGATGTTGCTGTTGTTTTTGTTTTTATAAGAGTATGTGTAAGTTTCGTTTGTCTCTTTTTCTTTTTTCTTTTTTGTTTTTTTTTTTGGCTTTGGTTTTCTGTTTCTGTTCCGTTTCGTGTGTTCATCATCATCCCCAAAAGCCGCCGTCTCAGTCTGTGTCTCCGTCTCCTTCCTTGTCTCTTTCTCAAACTGAGTCTCATATCATTTTAATTCCCTGGAATTGTCTGAAAATTAAGCGCAAAAAAATCAAGCGATGTTGGCTTTGCTGTGTGCAAAATGTGCGCCTCACATGTTAGACATTCAAGGGACTGACAGTTAAACCTGATGACGATCTTCATCCTCATCTCCTACTTGCTGCATCATAATGATCATCAGCTGTTCGGGCTTTTTTTTTGTTCTTTTTGCTCGCCTTTTGTGTGCGCACCTTTTGTTGATTTTGTGGAATTTCAAATTCGTAAATCGCGATTTGCATTTGTTATTCTTTTTACAGCACATTTTCAATTTGCATTTCGCTCGAACTCTATTGAGATTACGATTGTCATGAGAGCCATATGGTAAATATGATATATAGTACTCGTATCATTACATTTTTTCGAACTTATGCCACAAAATATACATTTCCAAGTATGTATATATGCAAATTAAATTTACGCTTAATAAGAAAATCCCTAAATCAATTTCTAGCGAAATTTAAAATTGATTTATTTCAATGAATGCTTATCGCTTACAAAAACATCAGTCCACGTCTTTATTAAATCAAATTGTGTAGAATAAAAACAAAGTTGAGCTGAGTGTTAATCAGGGCTCATTTTCCTTTCCCGTTTCCCCACCCTCTCACATACTTTGGATGTTGATCAAATAGCCGCTGATCTCATTGGGGATTGCCAAAAAAAATGTGTTTAATATGTTGCTCGCCACATGTTGCATACTCTTGATAAGGTTTTGGGTTTTTTTTGTGTTCACTGATCAGTCATAATTATTTAATTGTTGTTATAAATATATTGCACGAATTTGTTGATTGTCTGACTGAGATTCTGCACTACACTTTGCACTTTTGATCAATAATTAATATCGTTAGGTAGTTCCCAGTTGGCCACGTTAAGGTGCTTGTCTAAGATCGTTTTTTGTCTTTTTGTTTTTTTTTTTTGTTTTGTTTTTTTCTTCTTGCGATAGAAACGCGTGCCACAACGTTGCGGTTGCAGTTGTTTTTAGCGAGTGTTCGTTGCAAATGCTGCAAATAATGCTAAAAGTCTAAAAAGAACACGTTCAGCGGCGGCAGCAACAACAACACCAGCAGTACAAGCAACAACAACAACAACAATAGCTACAAACGTCGCAGTCGCAGCAGTTGCAGCTGAGAGCAAAAAAAAGCAACGTCGCCGCATGTGGCAAATGCTGAAGCTGAAGCTGCTGTTGCTGCGGTGCCAAAATGCAGTCTGCTCTCCCATTCTATTTCTCTCTCTCACTCTCTCACTCTCCCACTCTCTCGCTGTCTCTCCAGGGCTTTGGCTGGCCTGGCCATGCATGCATTAGAATAGGCTTAGATTAAGACTAAGTCCGAACCAAAAGTCCGAGTGGACTTCGTGCCTTTGGCCTGCTGATCGGTTGCTTTCTTGACTTGCCGGTTTGCAGCTAACTCACTCTCTGTCTGCCTGTGTGTGTGTGTGTGTGTGTGATGCTCAGTTCTTGCGGCACATGTGCGCAACACACTTAAGTGGCTTTTAAAAAGCTGTCGCTGCTGTTGCTGCTGCTGTTTTTGTCGTTGCTGTTGCCGCTACTGGCCCAGCTACAATCGCAAACTCAAACTCAAACACAAACACAAAGACAACAAAAACAAACACAAAGCCAAACACTAGCACTAACAAAAGGGGGCAGGGGCCGTGCGTAAACTTTGCAAAAAGTACACACAAAATATGGTACACACACACACACACACACACACACACACACACACACACACATGTATATAAACACACATAGAACGTTCGTTCTTTCGTACATTCGGACATTCAAACTATCTGGCGATGCGAAAAATTTTGCGCGCCTAAGCTAACGCTCTCTTTCACACTCACACATGCCCACTCTCTTGCATTTGCTCTCTCGCTCTCTTTCTCTCTCTCCCTCTCACTCTTTCTATCTCTCTTAGTGCCCGATTGATTCTCTGCCGCTCGTGCAAAGGCAATTTGAACGCCGAAAGATACACAGCTGGGTATCTCATAGATACGCACTCACTCTCAACGATCGCACGCACTCTGAGCGTTGAGCGACTGGCGTCAAATTTGCGCTAATTATTTGCAAGCTTTTTTTTATACGTTACGCTTTTTATGTGTGTATATTAAATACATATTATATATATTTTATACAGATGTATCTTTAGTTGTTTGAGTGAGCACAGCAAGCTCTTAGATACTTTTTAAAGAGCACAGCGTGTTGAACGTCAATAACTTTTAGGTTTCTATTTAACCTTTAACCATTGCTTAGTTAGACCCCCGCCTCTATCTGCCCGCCTGCTGCTGTCCACAGCTGCGAGTATCTATAAGATACTCATCATACTCAGCATTCGCCACGCATACGCAAACAGTGAGCGGTTTGGTTGCAAGCCGGAGATACGTAAAAATGCTGTGTGTGTGTGTGTGGGGGGGTGTGTATATTTTTATGTGGCTGTGTGTGTGTGTGTGTGTGTGGGGCACGAGTAATTGGCAAGGTCGTTTCGGCGTTTGTCGTAATCATTGGCAACGTTTTGCTTGGCTTCTGCTCTGCGCTGCGTTTGCTTTTTGGCCAACTGCAAACGAATAAACGAACGAACTAAAGAGCGAGCGAATAAGCAAATAAGCGAATGAACGAATGACAAAACAAACTTTTGCCTGTTTGCATTTGTTTTGTGGCCCACGAAGAGCACCACGGCACCGGCCGCATTACGGTTTACCGGGCTAAGAGCACACAGACAACAACAGCAACAACAACTACAACATTAAGCTTAAACAAAAAAAAAATAAAGAGAATGTAAGCAAAGAAATGGTTTTCTCAAATTTGGCAATGGGCTGCTGGGTCTGCAGATAGAAAATATATTATTTTTTTTAATTTTCTTTCTTTTTTAAATTGATTTAATGCCCTTTTTACTTGGTTGCCCTTAATTTGATGGAAAAATGAACCTAAAACAGTATAAAATAATAAATCCTTACTTAAAATCTTTTTCTCTTTAAAATTTAATAAAAAAATATTATATTATTTAATAAACTTAAAATAATTTTCAAATATTATATAAGTGCAAACTTAAATATATAAATTATTGATATTAAATTGTTAGTTATATTTTATTTGTCTTTTCTAAGCAAAGAAATGGTTTTGTCAAATTTGGCAATGGGTTGGTGGGCCGGAGATAGCTAATATATTATTTGTTTTAGTTTTGTTCTGTTTTAATCTGATAATCAAAATCTTTTTCTGCTTAAAATTAAATAAATTGATGCTATATTACATCAATTTAAAATAACTCTCAAAAATAATATTAATTTTTGGGTATTTTTAACAATTTTATTTCATAATTATTAGTTAAGCTGCATTAATTACCAATTGATTAAGTAAAGAAACGTATTCAAATTAGTCAAAAAGAAAAAATCGTATCATCGAAGTATACTAATTAAATTTATTCATTTACACGTTGACTAACTAAAAATAAACAAATTAAGAATTTAATGGCAACGACGTCGTTATCATCTGACCTGTCGCAGTGAAAAAGCAATAAATAATGCAAACGCTTTGATGATATCTTATCTGAGCTATCAATCATGAACTGTTGTTAGTATGAGCACAAGTATTATATACATACATACATATATACACACACATACATAGAAAGACGGAAACCAAATGAAAGTGAATTTAGTTTGTTGTTTGCGTTACAATTGCAGATAAAATCCATTGGCGCAAATATTTAATCTCTTTATAAGCTAACGTTAAATCGTGCGATAGACACTGTTGTTTATTGTTGTGCACATACAGTGTGCTAGCAGTATGATGGCCAATTTACCAGAGCAATACATAACGGCACACGCTGCGTATACGTAACGCGACGCATTAACATTCTGGCTCCCTATTGAACAGTTCGTATATTTGAGTATTACTCTTTTATTTTTTTTTATTTGGCATTTGGTTAAAGTTTGCACACATGTGTTTTCTTTTATTTAGCAACATCAACAAACAACAAAACAACAACAACAACAACAGCTTGCTTTACAAGTAAACGCAGATATCTGCCCTAAATTTCACTGTAGACCTCCCCGAAAATAAAGTATCATAGAGCAAATTTATGTGTGTTACCTTATTGCAATAGTATATTGTTCGCCAAATAGTATCTGGAATGAAGAGATGAAAACCCAAGGAAAGTAGGGCGCCATATGCACACCTTGCTGGATATATACAAAACAATATGGTTTTTATCGCCTCAATTTTGATTATAGCAAAAATATTACACGCTGTGTTAATGCTGGGTGCCTCTAATAGTGCTATATATCGTACTCACACATATTTGGATGCCTTACAAAAAGAATTTTTGTTTACCCGCCTTGTTTAGTTTAATCCAATATGCGTAATTTACTTAGCCCAATTTGAAATTCCGTATAAAAATGTTGTTTACTTCCATTGTAATTTTTCTAGGCTATTGAACTATCGACAGCTTACTTGGTTTAGACGATCATCAGATACGTATTCACATATAAGAGATCCCAAGTTTCCTTCGAAAGCACTCAATTATGTCACCCACAAGTTGCTCGATATGCTCATAAATTTCGTTTAATGAATTTAATTGGCTCGTCGCATAAATCTAAAGCGCCTCAGTTGCGTTTACTCTGAAAACAACGCGCCTGGGCTTGGCGCCTCGCAATTTATTAAAATCAACCAAAAAATTGCAAAAAGGCAAAAAAAATAAATGTTGAAAGATTCTAACAAGACTGCGCGACTTGTCAATGCTCTGCTTTTATTTTGAATTTTATTCTAATTTTATCAAACAATTTTCAAAAACATTAAAGTAAAAAGTTCAATAAAATCTTAGTAATTTTTTAACTCTGGAGCTCTTTACAAATAATGTGAGTTAAGGAAAAGATTAGACTAAAACGTGTTTAAATTATGGGATACTCAGAATAATAAAATGAATTACTTACTGAGCTTAAAATAAATTATATTCATTTATAAACAAATTTTATTAGTTGCGAGTCACTTTATGAGCTACTTTTTATTATGCTTTCGGAAAGGGTATTCAGTAGCCAAGACAATGACGTCGCATTGCAAAGTTGACAAAGAAATCGACACAAAGATATATGTATATGTATATATGAGTATACGCGCATTTGCCCTTGAAAACAAATTTTAGTTTGCAAAAAACGGTGCAATTTTTTTTTTGGCATTTTTTTGTTGCTGGTATTGTTTGGATTTGTTGTTTCTTTTTTTTTTTGGTGCGCTGTTTGCATTTTGTTTAACATTTGATTCACACAAATACACAGCATAAACGCAGGAAGACACGTCGCCAAAAGCTTTAACAAAAAACAATAACAACAACAGCAACAGCAACAAGAGCAACAATAGCATTAATAACAACAAAAAAACAACAGCAAGAAGAGCATTGCGGTAGCAAATAAAATAAATGTTTTAGTTTGCATTTCGAATGCTTTGCATGTAATTTAAAAACTGGTCTAGTGGGGCCCCAAACGCTTCGCGTTTCCATCCATCGCAGACCTTCGTTAACTTTGCCAAAATTATGCGCGCTGCCCTCATGACCCGCCCTCCGCCTCCTGGCACCCGCGTGGCCACGACAGGTCGTCTCGTAATTTATAGCTAAACTTGTAGACAACCAAAAACAACAACAACAACAACAACAACAACAACACCAACGACAACAGGAACAACCATAACAATAAACACAAGCATCTACATTGACAACCACATTTTGGCAAACGCGGAAGTTTTTATTTTTTTAATTTTGCTGCGTTTTGCTGTTTGTTTTACTTGTGTGCCCTGTAGCCAAAAAATTTAATAAATTGGGTATAACTTTCCAAAATTGTTTGAAATATGTAAAATGAAGTTAAGTATAAGTTAAAGGTAGCAGGAATTTAAGTAATTATTATCAATTTTCTTTATAATTAACTTTATTTCCACTAAACTATTATAATTTATAAAGAAATTAAAAATATATATGTACATTTTCAAAATTTCATATAAATAAATAAGGTGAATAGTAATAAATCAAGGATTTCGCTTTTTATATATTCGAAACAGGGTATTTTCTAGTCAAAACCGTCCACAAAATAATATTAAGATTGTTCAGCATTCGTTGCAATCATCGATTTGTATTTTTTGTTGTTTCTTTAATTATTGCGATTTTGTGAGTTTAGCTTAGATACATTTGTATTGTTTTTGTTGTGTTTTTGGTGCTGCGACTACTTAATGAATTTACTTTGACTGCTCGGGTTTGGGCCGCTGCATGAGAACAACCTTCAAAATGTTTTCGTTATCATGTTGACTGTGCTGTTCTTGTTGTTGTTGTTGTAGTTGTAGTTGTAGTTGCTGATTTGCTTGACGACCTTTGCTATTTCGCGGCGTTTAGATTTTTGCATATTTTTGGTTGATTTTTGCATTTGTTTTTGGTAAAACATGTTTTGTCAACGCTTACATAATCCATGAAGCAGATAAAGTTTAATCTTTTGTCTTTTGAAAAGACCTCCCCAGATTAATATTAAAGTCGTCTAATGCAAGTAAATTAATTTTAGATATTTGAATTGATGAAATTCTACAGTTTTGAACAGACGCATTATTTTAAAATTGCTTCACTGTAATCATTTTTAGTAATCTGAATCTTTGAGTAAAGATGAATTTAAAGATTTCTGCGAGTATCAACGTTTCTTATAAGTAATATGTTTTAATGGAATAGAAGCCATTAAAGAAGAATTGGAGAAACTGGAAAGGCTTAGGCTTAAATGCATATTTTATTGCATGCTTTTGGGCCATTATATGTTTATTTTTAAAGTTGTTATGAGCAAACCCATTACCATCAACTAATTCAGTTAAAAGCAATTAAATGAAAAGGGAAATATTAAAAAGCTTGTGTGCATATAGTTATACGAATTCTCGAAAATCAGTTGTGGTCTGTTCTAATGATGTAAATCCAAACATTAACGCAAATTTGAAATAAAAATGAAAATATCGGAAAAATAATGAAATTGACAAATAGGAAATTATGTCGATATATCGTGTTTCCCTAAAAAATGTAATTACAATTACAAATAATTGTAAATAAAAATTTGTCATTGATTCCAAGAAATTTAAATTGATGAAACTAGTCGAGAGTTGATATTTTGAGGAAAACAATTATTTAAAAAAATTTTAGAATAAATTTAGATGAAACCGTGATCAAAATAAGATTCCGCTGGAAATCGGATCAGTTTAAGCAAAGTTATGAAAGCTAGAAGTTGAATTGGTTTTCGATTGGTAACTTTTACATCCCTGGTCTGTGTCGAAGTGAACTATTGTACAGTTTTCTCACATAAATTGCATTTGTGTATCTTAACATATGAATTTGCATCCTGTTAAAGTGTTTGCTGTGTAACTTTTGTTGTCCCTAAGTGGCACATACTCAGATTCCCTCACGCCTGCACCAATTAGCGAACAAGTTCGTCTTGATTTAATGCAATGACTGGAGGGCAGGCGAGTCCAGGTGTGGTGCTGTGGTTCTGTGGTGCTGTGGTTGTGTGGTGCATTAACCTCTTGCGTAATGAACACCAACAGCGCCACCAACAGCGCGACAGGCAGGTCGACATAGACATAGGCCTGGATGAGAAATATATATTTGGGTGAGGGATGTTAGGGGACAGACAAGGGGAATTGGGATTCGGATTGGGAGGAGCTGCCTGTGCAGGCTGGCGCGCAGCTGCGTTGTAAAATTAGAATTTCAGGCAGGCCAAAGCTAAAGTCGAAGATGGCCAGCTAGCTGATAAAGCCAACTACTACCACTATGAGCGAAAGAAGAACCAAAGCCATGGCCAAGTAATTCCTTTGGCTAACAAAATAAAGTGCGCTACAAAATAATTGCAAATAAAATGCAGGCAACTGTTGTGTTGCACCTGAAGCTAAAGACTTCTTCTCTCTCAGTCTGGCTGACTCTCTGTCTCTGTCTTGGCCAGGCAGCACCTGTGCGCCAATCTGAAAACAAACAGTGCCAGCAAAAAGTGTTGCTACGCTGCGCCGTGTGTGAGGCGAGCAACAAATGTTGCATGATAGCCAGCGTCCTCAATGTTGCAACGTCGTCTTCTTTATTTTACTCTTGTTGTTGTTGTTGTTGTTATTTTTTCAACCTGAGCCTAAGCAATGCGGCTGCAAAGTAACAGCATCGAAGAGCCGTTATCAATATCTGGTTTGTCCACTCAACTCAGCTCAGTTCAGTTCAGCTCAGCTCAGCGGGCGCTGAGCGGACAACGGCCCAGCGCAGTGCCGACCAGATAGGATTGGATTGGGCCAATGTACCTGGAGAAGCAGCCACTTTGGCCAAGGAATGCGTTCATCAGGCTGCAACTGCAACATTGGCCATTGGGTAACTGCAAATGCTGCCATTTATATAGCACAATAAACATTAGGTGTTGCCTTCTCTCGCATGGGTGTGTTGTAGTTGTAGTTGTTGTTGTTGTTGCTGTTTGTTGATGTTGTTTTTCTGTTGCTGTTACTATTGTTGTTGGTCCAGAGTGTTATCCCGTGCCAGCGCTTAGTTAGCTAACGTTTTGTACGCCCAGCGCCTTTGTGTGTTAGCTGCCTTTTTCTTAACTCAACTCTCCTCTCCCCTCTCCTCTTCTCTGCCGCCCACATTCTCAGCTTGTGCCACACTGCCAGTTGTACCTGCCAGGGCCGAGCAACGGACTTTTTTTTCTATTAAATTTACCATCAAGATTTACATTTCGGTAGGCAACAGGTTCGAGTTCAGGTTCAGGTTCGCATCTGGGCTTGAATTCGAGTTTTGGTTTGGTTTGGTTTGGTTTGCTTTGGCTGGAATAGGATTGGATTGAGTTGAATTGGAGGCTGTGGCTCCTTTTGGGCAAAATGTGGGCAGTGAGCAGCCGACAAACGGAGGCGACTCCTGCGTTGAGGGGCAGCTCCCCGGCTAAATGCCCAGGCCGTCCTCATCCTCTGCCCACTTGTTCTCGTTGATGCCACAACGCTCAAGTCAAGTGGAAAATTGCTGTGGATGTTGTTGTTGTTGTTGTTGACGTTGTTTCTGTTGCCATTTGTGGTTACTCTCATTTTGCATTTAATGCCCACATTTAGCTGGCACGCCACGCGGCATTACTCGCAACATGATAAGCAATAACAACAACAAATGTGGCACATCCTTTTTGGAATTTTCATGCTCAAGATTTACAGTTTAGCAGAAAAGAAATTTATATAATTATTGTGTTAGAGTTTTGAATTGGGTTTTCGATAAGAAATATTAAATATAGTTGTCCCAGTTAAAAATCAAGTAGAATGTGAAGAGTTGACTGCTAAATCTAATCAGCTTGCTTCAGTTTTACCTTATTAATTCTTTTAATTAATAAGAACATTTTTTAATAACTTATTTCATGTGTGTACCTTACATTTTTATATAGATAACTGAACTCCAATCAGACAGAAAGCTCCTAAGCTTGTACTATTATTGAAACAGATTAAACAGGATTACTCGATACTCGTAATAATTAAAAATGTTAAAAACTCAAAAACATTTTAATTGGTTGTAACTTATACATTATGTTTAATGATTTGGTTTAGTTTATTTTATTTACCGGGGTAAAAATGCTTAGGAGAATATTAGTATTTGCAAAGAAGAGTCCGTTTTTATCGTTTTTTTATCGGTTTTATTCCCTCCTATTATTTTTATCTCTCTGCCTAACTCTCTCTCTCTCCCTCGTTTATTTCAACTTTCTCAGTCTAATTTTGGTTATTTGGTTAAAATTAGCTTTGTTTATAATATTTAAAACGGTAAAAGCCCTTAACATTAAATAAATTGATGTGGAAGAATATGAATAATTTGAAAGATAAGTCCGTTTTTTACTCGATATCAGTTGTAATTCCTTTTATTCTGTTTATCTCTCTGTCTTACTTTCTTTGTCTTACTCTCCCTCTTTCGCCTTCCTCAATCTCATTTTACTTCTTGAGTTTTAAAATCTTTGCATATATCATAGAAATCTTTTCGAAATTATGTGTAATTCAGGGATATTACGTCGTTACACGATCACATGCATTCACATGCTGCTTCCCGTTAGATCCCATTGGATCGGGAGATGCAGTCAAATGTGGCTACGCCTCGGGCTCATCTCGAGCCCGCCAGTTGGAGCTGGTGCTGGAGATGGAGTTGGAGTTGGTAAGTGGTAGCAGGCCATAAGCAATAGCGATAAGCATTAAGCACTGGCCATCTGGTTGCCCACTTGGTCATGTGCAGACGCAGACGTCAATCGCCGCTTGCCAAAGCAATAAATTTAAATTTTATTTAACATTTTACAGGCTCTCAAAAGGCATAAACGGAAATTTAAAGCAGGTATCTACCACGAGTACAGCAGTAGCCCCACTAACAGCAATTCGAACAACAACAACAACAATCTCGACCCAACAAGGAAGCAATTGCGTTGTAGATTTCCAGCCGTGTTGCCTTACGCATTAGGACATGCGTTGGCCCACAAGGGGGCAGGAGGAGGAGGAGGAGGAGGTAAAGACACCAGAAGACGAAGAAGAAGAAGATGCAGAAAGGGGCAACTAACAGCACTCCGAAAGCATAAAACAATTTAAATATTGCCCGCGCTGCACTTGCAACTGCGCTAAGCAAAAAAAAAAAGTAATAATAACAACAACAACAACAACAGTAAGTCGAAGGAAAACTTGTTTAAAGAAAAACTCAAAGACGCAAACTCGCGGATGCATCTGCAATCGGAATCGCTAATCTTCATCATCGCTATGTTGCAGCTCATCATGAAGTTCGTCAACGAACGGTGTCAGCTATGGGCAAGTAACTGCAATCTGTGGAAATCGCGGCACTGCGGAAAGCGGAAGATCAACACGCATGGGCCTGGGCATTAGGAGTACGAATAAAACTACGAATAAGAGTAAGTGTATGAGTACGAGTACGACAAGATGTCCCTCGTCCATTCAACCAGCGCCATGTTCATTTAAATCTACAACTTTTGGAGGGACAACTTGACGGGCTGCCCGCAACCAACTGGACTTGGACCTGGACTGGTATTGGTATTAGTATTAGAGCTGGTTCCTGGACTGGTACTGGGAATGGATTTGCGACTGCCATGTGAGAAAATTGCGCACTTGAGAGCTGCTGAGAACCTTCGGGCCTCGCTTCAATTTCCAACTGCCGACTCCCTTCTCTGTCTCCCAAGTGAAAATTCCTAGCCACAAATACTAGTAAACGGGCCGAGTCGCGTTCAGCTTATCGCGAATTCATTATTGAAATAATTCTCCTCTCGCTTAAGCCCTATGCGAGTGAATGTGAATGTGCCTCTCTAAGCGATTCTGCGCGAGTTGCGGCATAACGGTAAATGCCAAGGGATCTAACAACATCTTAATGAAAATTGAATTTTATGTTTATTACGCAGCTCTTGGCACTTACGACTAAGCTCCTCCACTCAACTCTCAACCAACTTCAGCTCCAGCTCTTCAGCCCTGCACATAACCTTTTAATATGCCAGACTGGTGACCGGTCCACCAGCTAACCAGATTTTAAATGCTCTTGCGAGCCTACGAGAACGAACACGAGTACGAGTACAAGTCTTCCTAGGCCATGAGACGCGAACATACTAAAGATAGCGGTCTTCCTGTGCCAAGAGCCACCTAGCGGTAGGGGGCCGAGCAACGGCAACATGTTTGCTTGATAAGTGGAATAAAAGTAATAGAATCCAGAGGAAAATCAACATTGCAACGCCGACAAATCACACACACTTACTTATTGTATATATTTCAAGCTAAAAATATAACTCATAATATATAAAAAAAAACTTATAATAATTTTTTTAACTTTTGTAGCTCCTAAATGTCTATGGAAATCAATTAAATTTAAATTTGATGAACTCACATCTATTTATAATAGTTGTTTATTTAAATATAAATTTTGTTTTATTTATTGACTTTATATAAATAAAAAAAGAGTGTATTATAAAAATAAATAAATTAATCTATTTTTTTCAATACATATTTATGTTTTTTTTTTAATTTAATTTTGATTTAAGCTCTTAAGTTTGTAGAATTCTGTTGCAAGTTGCATTTCAAAATCAATTAAACCGATTGATGCCGATAGAATTCTGTGGCAAGCTGCATTTCATAATCAATTTAACCGATTGAATACCCTAGAAGACCAAGGGACAGCGACATTCGAAGCCAGTCCAAGGCGAACCTGGCGAACTTGGTATTCCGGCTGGAGCCGAGTGGCTTCCTCTGTCTCACACACATGGGCAGACAATTACATGGAGCAGCTAGGAGCAACTAGGAAGCAAAATGATCTGGCCTGCGAGCTAGAAAGACCTTGCTATGGTATGGGGCTTGGGCCCATTGCAATGGACAACAGACAACACGACAGACAACAGGCAACAGGCAACGGGAACGGCAACCTGCCACACGCGGCCTACGTAAGTGGCAAGATCGCACACAGCCGCCAAGCTGCCACTAAGGATGCCAAGCGAAAGGTGGCCAGGTATAGATGCAACACACACACTATATACTATATGTACCTATTCCTATACATACTTAGGTCCAACTGGCTGCATGTGGGACGCATTTGGCTGCCACTGCCCGCTGCTGAGACTTTGGCAGAGACAGAGGCAGAGGCAGAGACAGAGGCTGCTGCTGCCATGCCCCCAAGTTGTTGCATTGATTTAGCAAACATGCATTTTTATAGCCTTACAACGCGCCCAGGCAACAACAAGTTTCTCGACTAGCATTATTTATTCGAAGCTAGCGGCCACAGTCCACGATTGCACTGTTTTTTTCAGCTCTTGCCTCTCCTCTGATTATTTTGATAGCACTAGTGCAGCTGCAACACTCTCCCCTCTTGCCACACCGCTGGATTAAAGTGTTATTAATGTTTATTATGCCTGAATGAGTTTTAATGTTTGCTGAAGTTATCATTAAAATGTTGTTAAAATTTGAATACCATGTGAGAGAAGCAACCGACCGACGATCGTCACAAACGATCTGTCCAGATCTTGGATGTTTTTCTTGCTTTTAGTCAACATTGTCTCACTGGCCTCACTGTAATTGGCTGCCTTCTTCAGTTGCCCCCGAAACAAAAACAGAGTCTCCTCCACAGACATCGACATCTCGACATGGGCAGGAAGAGCGCGTACTTTATTTTGATTGGAGCAGGAGCTGCCATGGAATTTCTTTTGTGTGTTCGCAGAGATTTTTTAATGATCGGTGACAGGATTATTAAAGTCATTAAGCGGCCACTTGCAGTTGTTGTTGTTGTTGTTGGTGTTGTGGTTCAAATCGACGTTGTTCTTCTTATAATGTTGTTGTTCCCAATGGTTGTGGCTAATAATATTAATCGTAACTGTAACCTGACAATGGCAATAGTAAAAGTTGCAACACGGTTGCTGATCTCTAAAGCATCTTATAAAAGAGAAGTTGCAATGTCATCAACGTGATGTCCTAATGATGATATCATTTCGTTGGTAATTGTAATTAGAAACTAACAACTAGCATTCAAAGGACTCAATACAGGCTGAAGGCATTGTGCGTTGCATTCATACTACATTTTGTATACGAAATTTCCGCGGGATATAGCCAGCTGTTCAGCTAAATTATTTAAAAAATTTAATAAAATTGTCTGATATTAAAAGTCAATCATATTTAATTGTGCACTTTTCGACACCTTTCGTGACTGAATTTTTAAGCTTCTATGGCCAAAGGCAAATTTGCTTGGCCTAATTTTCCGGCTCGGCAAATTAATTGCAACTTGTGGACACTTATGGACAATTTAATACAGCAGGGAGGTTATTAAGTTTGATATATTGGTATTCCTTTTCTTTCAATATACATAAGTAGCTGCTGAATAACTAGAGTAGTTCGAGTAATACATTCAGCTCGGCAGTAGCTACTTGTGTGCTCTGCTCAGTAATGCAGTCAATTGTAAACAAAGTCACTTGATCAATAAACAAAATCGCAACATACATAAGTGTATTAAAATAATTTTATTTTATTTAAGCAAATAGACTAAAGTTTTTTAACTTATTTGAAAGATTATTGCAAATGTGATAAAAAAGTTAAAAGTATAAACATATGATTTTAAAATGTTTGCTGTTTCTATCATATGTAATTTCTTCGCAGCAAGTATTTTTGAGTTGATTATTATAAAAAGAAATGTAATAATATTAATTAATATTAATATAATTATTATTATTTTACAGACCTGAAGTCGCGGAAACTGAACATCTGTCGGATCACTTGAACTACTTTTTGCTGATTTAATATCGACGATTAGTTAAGGCTATTTATTACTTGCAATGTCCAAATTAACATCTCCGGCTCCTTTGTCTGTTCGAGTGCGTTCCAAGGAGTGCTACATTTATTTGTATCGAGTAATGCGTTTTGTTGGATGGATTCCAACGGAACAGGGAATAAAGCGATATGTGTATCTACTTTGGATGATCCTAGTATACGTTTTCTCTGGACTTTACCTTCCCATTGGATTGGGCTTCAGTCTTGTCATCGAATGAGAATGACTCCGGGAGAGTTTCTCGATGTGACTGCAGTATTTGTTAACATATTCGGGGCGTCATTAAAGGCTTTCCTGTCACCGGATTTACTAACTTGTCTACGCGGAACGGAGGTGATTTTGGACAAACTAGACCAGCGACTGCAGAGTGACAGGGACTGTTTAAAGATCCAATTCTATTTTCGTACTCTACGCTAAATTTTACTGGGCTTACCCCTTATATACTTCAGTGGCTGCAGTCTATACTAGACATCCGCCCTGGACGGTTTACAATCCGCTATTTGATTGGCGCGATGGAACTGCGTTTTTATTATCACAAAGCATATTTGAATACTCGATTAT
This sequence comes from Drosophila quinaria, assembly GCA_035047525.1. NCBI lineage: Eukaryota > Metazoa > Arthropoda > Insecta > Diptera > Drosophilidae > Drosophila > Drosophila quinaria. The sequence goes on along the minus strand of JAWNPO010000384.1, from coordinate 3,117,521 downwards.
GTTTATGATGGCATGCATAATTCTTATTATGGACATTTTTCCTCTCATTTATATAATCATTTGTCGGGGTCACCTCGATGTTCTGAAGGATAATTTTCGTGCTCTGCGATCCGATCCGTTGAAGAAGAAAGCCGATAACTACGAAGAGCTTGTGAGTTATATTTGTGATCATAAGTCAATTCTGAAGTAAGTTCATTAAACTTTCTTGATTATTAACTGTAACATATTTATAAATTATGTACTTTCAGCAGCTGTGATCTCATGCGTTCAATTATTTCGCGTATAATTTTTGTACAATTTCTTCTGATTGGCATTGTGCTGGGACTTACAATGATTAATATATTATACTTCAGTGGAATCTCTCGGGTCATCTCTTCTATTGCATTTTTGGGAACTATTTTATTGCAGACATTTCCCTTTTGTTATCTGTGCGATTTGCTTGAAGCAGATTGCCAGGACTTGGCCAACTTTTTATATCAATCAAACTAGATTGATGCCGAGCCAAAATACTAGTCAACACTAAGATTATTTATTCATCATCTGCAGCAGCCAATTCTTTTTACTGCTGTCAAAATATTTTCCATTTCAACAGGAAGCAACTTAAGGGTAGGTATACTATACATTTGAAATATTATATAATAAAGCTTTCCATCTGGTGTCCTGTAATTTACAGGTGGCCAAGTTTGCATTCAGTGTAATGACCATCGTACAGCAAATGAATCTTTCTGACCGGTTTAAATAGTTCAGAAAAGGCTTCTCAATAAATGCTCTATTTAAACAATAATTTTAGACAGAGCAAATGGGCATAAGTTTTAAGTTTTCGCATTAAAACTACCTTCATGAAAAATATATAATCTAATCAGTATTTTATATAATGAAATTTCATTGAATTTGAAAAATATTGTCCTTAATTACTTTTAATTGTTTATACAAGCTGAAATACAATGTAACCAACAAATTTTGATTTATGTTGTAATAATGGAAAATAAAATAATAAAACTAAGCTATACAATTTTTTAATATCATGTGAACAATACAATACAGCATGAGGTCTATTTTCATTCTGTGTACTAATTCAGTACAGGTTGTTAAGTTGGTTCATTTACACAATGAGAACTCTTATTGTCGTGTTTGACTGTAGACTTTTCGGCTAGTAATTAATTTCGAAATTAACACTCAAAAGATATGTGAAACGGTACCGCATACGAATTCCGAAAAAAAAAACCAAGAACAAAATTTTAGAAATACAAAATTGGGAAGAAAATATTAGGAATCATAAATTAGGAATTTCAACTAAGAAAAATATTCAGAGTACAAAAATTACGAAAAAAAAATTTTAAAAAAAATTGGGAAAGTATCTTTGGTTTTTCTGTCATTGGTTAAATTCTTTCGAATAGTTTTATACATTATTCATATTGATCTGTGCCAAAACGGTCGGTTGTTTTTGTTAAAAAAAATTTAAGAATATAGAAGCAACCATCTTACCTAAATCGCTTAAAGCATGCGACGAACACAAAAATTATAAAATTATTGCATTTTTATTTAAGGTGGCACACAGCATGTTCGTATATACTTGTAAACCCCTTTAATTTTGAAATAAATGGCTCACGCCCCTGATCGAATAAATATATCATGTTCTGGAAATCGAAATCCTTATTTTGAAATAAATGATTCGACATACCTATGTTGACTTTTTGCTAATAGGAAAAAGCCGAAATCAAAAATATTTTAATCAAAAGCGCTCGATATTTTTAATTTCGGCTTTTCCTATTTTTCGTTTTCCCAATTTTTGTCTACCTAATTTTGGATTCCTAATCACTGTATTCCTAATTTAGGATTCCTAATTTTTCGAATCCTAATTTTGGATTCCTAATATTTTTTATTCGAATTTTCGTATTCTGAGTAATATTTTTCGACATTCGTACATAGAATCATGGCTATGGCTTAAAGCGATAATAAGAATATCCATTTGTGTTCGATATTGTTGAAAAATGTGTTTCCTCTAATTGGGTCTGAATTCGTATTTATTTATTTAGTGCAACTACAACATGTGTTTACTGACAATTGTAAGTGACAATTGTCAACTTGAAGATGATTGGCATTTGACACTTTGCAGGCCGTTTTTCTAATGACAGACCAAGAACCATGTCAAAGGTGTGAAGGTCGTGCTCATTAACACCTGGTCGAATCACATAGGAGTTACCTTGGTGAATTGATTTTTATTGAACTTCTCGTGGTATAAAAGCTGAGTGTTTTCCTTTTGATTCCAACAGTTGTACCTAAATTGGCCAGGATGTTCAGAGGAACCCATACAGCTCCCCTGTTGGTTCGAGTGCGTTCCAGGGAATGTTGCACCTACTTGTATCGAATTATGCAGTTCCTTGGCTGGATCCTGCCAAACCCAAATACAAATCGATGTGTTAACTTGATTTGGGCTTGCTTTATATTTGGCGCCACTTTGTTTTATATACCGATTGGCTTTCTTCTCAGTCTCACTCTAAACTTCAAGAGCTTAACAGCCGGAGCATTTCTGGGAGTACTGCAGATATCGGCGAACACCGTGAGTGCTGAGATAAAGGCTATCATTGGACTATTTGGTCTATCTCGTCTCCGCAAAACGGAGTCGGTTCTGGACAAACTGGACGATCGCCTGCAGAATGACAGCGATCGCCACAAGATGCACAAGGCTGTCGCCCGTTGCAATTACATTGTTTTACTGTACAGTGTACTCTACCTGGGATACACGGCATCAGTATTCGTTGCCGGCATCTTGACTGGCCAACCACCATGGATGGTCTACTTTCCTTTTTTCGATTGGCAGGACGGAACTGGACAGTTTTGGATACATTCGATTATTGAGTATATTCTGCTATCTGTCGCGGTAATGGAGGCTCTCGTTTGGGATACGTATGCCCTAGTATTTATAACTATATTTCGAGCTCACATTGATATACTGAAGGACCACATCCGTAATTTGAGGAGCGATCCGCTCAAAACTGAGTCTGAGAACTATGAAGATCTCGTGGCTTGCATCATCGACCACAAGTTGATTTTAGAGTGAGCCAGAATATTATCTATTATTTTTATTATTACTTCAATTATTATTATTTTTTTTTATTTATATATTTTATTTCAACTAATACAGTTTCAAAATTCTCTTTCCTTAAATTCTTACAGATCCTGTGACTTGATGCGTCCTGTAATGTCGAGGACAATTTTTGTACAATTTCTACTAATTGGTATTGTGCTAGGAATAACTCTTATTAACGTATTGTATTTCTCTGGAATCTTTCGAGCCATTTCATCGATTCTGTTCCTTACCGGTGTTATGCTTGAAACTTTTCCCTTCTGTTACTTTTGCGATTCTCTCGCTCAAGATTGCGATGAACTATCCAATTTAATATGTCAATCGAACTGGATCGATGCTGAGCCCAAATACAAGTTAACCCTGAGGATTTTCATCCTTAATTTACAACAGCCAATTATCTTTATCGCCGGGGGCATCATGCGCATCTCAGTTAATAGTAATATTAATGTGAGTAATAAATTAAATGTTTATAAATTATTTATTTGTTTTTAATTCATACTAATTTATAGGTTGCCAAGTTTGCATTCAGCGTGATGACAATTGTGAAGAATTTGAATTTGGCTGATCGATTTATAAAAAATTGATTAGAATTCATACCAAATATTTAACTTTGGGAATATAACTTTAATAAGAACATATGTTCACTGTAGGTCAACTCTTAGATGCATTAAACAATTTTAAATCTAAAGAATACATATTCACATCAATGTGAAAAATTGCGAAGTTTTTTTTTTTTAAGAATAAGAAACATCCTTTACTTTTATATTTATATAAAATGAACAGATCGAGCTTAGATGTTAGTAAGTAAGTATTATGAATTTTTAATGCCAATTGTTCATTGTTTCTTTAAAAATGAATACAAATCACAACCAATTTAGGAAGTTTAGCTTTAATATGTTATCTATTGAAATTGCACGCAGAGTTCAGAAATTTTGTTTTTACATAAAGTTAATACATCTATTAAAGATGTATTTTCTTTAAAGCCCCACGCCGGAATAATCATTTTGTAGCATCAGCTTCAGCATCAGAAATAACATAGACTTCAAAGTTCTTTTCAACGTCAATATTGTCGGCACGTTTATCAAATTACAGCTTACAAAGCGCAACACGTCGAGGGTGGTAGCTAAAACTGAATTACAGGTTGGCCAAGTTATAACATGCCTTCCTTTATGCTGACAAGAAACTAATAAAGTAAATATTTAATAAAACGAACTCGTTATCGGGCGCAAAAGCTAAAAATAGATCTATGAAATAATAGCGAAATTGTCGAAAGTAATTTTTTAAATTTTATAGTTCCAATTTAAGTTGGCAAATTGTCGCCCATAAATGGAATATACAAAAGACTACAAAAAAGATTAGAAGCTACAGTTTTGAAATTTGTGTGCTTAAAATTTAATTTTGATCGGTTAATAAACCGAAGCGATAATTGAGATGTTTTTACTATTGGCTTTATGCAGGTCTAACTGAGAAAACGACATTTCGCTGCTGCTGATAAAAATAAATGTTTTTTCGTCTATAATTTAATAATTTTATTAGGTATAAAATTTGTTATCTAACCTAAATGCATTTTATCACATTTTTTTTTTTTTTTAATTCTGATAGACTAGTACAGTTGTAGTAGCAAGAATTGCCAGTAGTTGATCGTGGATAAGTTCATATCTTGCTCAAGGTCAGGAAGGAAACTTTTATAAGCCAATGAAGAGAAGCTCACCAAAAACTCAAGGCCAAAACCTGTCAAGCGGGTGGGTGGTCCATTCAGAAAGCTGTCAGAATCATTTGGCCTAATGATGAAACCGACGAGTCAAATGTAAACTGCAGATGCAAGAGAGCTACTTTAAAACGGCAAGTGGAAAATAGAAAATAGAAAATTTAATTGCCAAGCGTCGACAACATTGTGCATTTTTTGTGACCGTTAGACGACGACAACAACAACAGCAACAACAACAGCTACAACAAAAACAACGACGACGATGGCTCATTTGACAAGAATCAGCGACAACAAAATGGAGCACAAACGTGGCTAATTGTAAATTGTTGCAATTTAAATTGTTGCAAAGAAGAACAGTAAGCGGGCCACATGGGCCATAAAAATGCTGTTAAGGCCTAAAACCGATTGTTGCAATAACAGCAAAAGCAACAACAACAACAACATGAAGCAGTGGTACCTATTGAATTGCTATTGGACGTTGAAGGCCCAGTCCAGGCAGCAGAATCGGTAAATGGCATCGTTTAAGGGGCAGCGCATCGTAAAAATTTGCGCATTAATAAACATTATGCAAGATGCAACTGAAAGACAGACAGATGGACAGATAGACGGCAAATGAGGCAACACGTTGGATGGCAATCTGAAGTGACTGTCCGACTGTCCAAGTGTCCAACTGTCCAAGTTGTCAGAGTGCCTGTGGTGTGTGAATTTTATGAACGAGTGCGAGTAACTAATAAGCAGACCTCGAGATCGGAGCACAGTTATAACGAGTGGCTCTTGCGGCATTTAACGATGCGTTTATTGATACCTGCAACCACTGTGCACTGTGGATTCTGCGAAATGCCTCCGACTGTTACTGTTGCCGCCTCGGGATTGGATTGGGTCGCAATCACAACGACGGTCACATTTTATGGGGCCTTTATCTCCGTTATCAATACGCTTAGAAATGCAAGTTTTACGATCATGTAATTAATTGGGCAGCGTAACTAATATTGGCAACAATGTTTCTGCGCCCATCTTTCCCACTACTAACTAGCATTACATTAATGGCCGTATTGATGGCCTGTAAATTTATGGATACGGAAGTGTCTTCAATCTTAGGACAAAAATACTATAAGGTAAATATCATCTTAAAATATTGTTGTTGAAATAAGACTTTTTCGATCATACTTTTAACATATTTCATTTCAAAATAAGTTTATTTTTAGAATTTTATCGAATTGAAATTAGGATAAAAAAAAGTAAATACCAAATCGTAAAAGCTAAGAAAAAGATGTACTTATTTGTCTTTTTTTAATGTATTTTATTTTATAAGGTAAAAAATTCTGGAAGCCAATCCTAAGCCCAATCCGAATCCCATCCCAATGCCAATTCCAATGCCATTGCCATTGCCAATGTCAATGCCAATCCCAGCTTTGGCATCCTAAGCAGTAAGTACGAGTACGATACATTTCCCAGGCAATGGTTTTTGTCGAGAAAAAATACCTCATCACATTTCCCATGGACGGCCATTTATGGCAGTGAATGCCGGACTGAATGCCGATCTGTGAGTCGGCCTTTTCTAACTGTCCCTCTGACAAAATGCCGCAAACTGCAAGTGTAACTGACAGTCGATGGCCCAAAGGAAAGAGCAAAAGAACGAGCGGGAAAGAGCGGTGAATAGAGTAAAAAAGAAGAGAAGAATAATACAATATATATGAAGCAATACGTAGAAAAAATAAATCAAATTTTCTCATCAATCTCATCGAACATGAAAATGCACTTTCAAAACGCATTAAATAAACCATAACGGCACGCATGCGCACCACAGCACCACTCACCAATACCAGCACTCGTACAACCACTGCAACCACTGCACTGTGGTACGAACTTGCGGACAGGGCGAGTGCGAGAAGGCCGAGGCCGCGTAAATCTTTCACTTTGAGCAAATGCAGCACAGCTAACTGAGGCTAACTGGAAAACTAGCGGCAACAAATAACGTGAACGTTAAATGCGCATGCGCAAGTGCACAACAACAGCAACAGCAACAACAACAACAGCAACTTGCAACAACGGCCAACAGGCAGCTGGCCAACTGGCCAACTGGAGAGACGCAGCATTTGCCATGGCCTGGCCATATTTGGCATTGGCTTTGCCAACTGCCCAAACTTAAACCCAAACCCAGACACGTTGCGGCTGCGCTGACAAATTGCTGTAGTCGCCTCCTGCTGCTGCTGCCGCTGTTGTTGTTGCTGTTGCTGTTATTGCTGTTGTTACTGGTGTTGTTGTCGCCAGCATCAGCAACGAATGCAAGTCCTCCGGCCAGCATGGCGCACAAATTTGGTAGCACGCCGTGCGGCGGCAGTCAAAAGCGTCTAATAATTCATAACACAGCCCCATCGCTATTGCAACTTCAGCTGCAACTGCAACTGCAACTTGTGTTGCCAAAATTGGCAATGCCGCTTGATAAGCCGCCATCGATCGCACAGTCGCGTAATAAATCTGAGCAATTTGTTGCACGCTAATCGCGCCATCGAGCAGCGGATGAGTTCGTTTTGGCCAAAAGCTTTCAATTGAAAGTAAGTATCGAGAAGCTTATTGTGTTGCAGGTTGCAGCTTGCAGGTGTTTTTCCAATGCCCAAAAATGATGCACTAGCCAATCGTACTTGCTTTGTGGGTCAACACAAGCAACTGGGCAAATATGCATGGTTAAAGAACAGTCCTGAGATGACAATAAAGAAATACTGATCAATTATACATATCTAATTACACAGAAATAAAGACAAGTTTAAAATTCCTGATTTTAACATATACTTTTTAGCATTTCATTTCACAGAAATATTTTTTAATAGATCTTCGATAATTAAAATATTTACGCAGTAGCTAAAGAATCGTACTTTAATTTGATAGATAATCGAATTCTTTCCATGCAGAATTCTTAAATCTGGACTTATTTACAGAGAGTCTTAGCACTTCCCTATCGATATGGGCGTGGTAATAAATATAATATATTATATTTTGAGTACTCTCCATGCTTGGCTACTTCCTTTAGTCAGTTTTGCAGACTGGTTAATAATAACAATAATTTAAGCAGTAAATGAAATTAACATGCATTACAACAAACCGGCCAAATGGCCAATAACGGCAAAAACCTGCCGCTGATCCTTGGGGCGTCCCATTGGGCAACTGCAATTGCAATTCTCAGTTCCCAGTTCCCTGCGCATGTCTCTCTGTCTGTCTGTCTGTCTGTCTAACTAACTGCCTGATTGAGTTGGCCCGCATCGGAACAGTCCAAACCGAACCGAACCGGACCGGACCTGGACGGGATGGCATCAATGAAACTCTCAGATACTGTTGCATGTGGCATGCCGCGGCCTAACGGTACTCTGCCAGCTAGACCTATAGAGAGTTGGCCCCTCATGCCGCCTCTTGGTTCTTCCTAATGTTGCACGCATCGCATTTGCCGTCTCAATGGCCAGCTGAGTGACCAGCTCCCATCGCCATCCGACTGGGATGTCGCTGCCGTCTCTTGGTTGGGCGCCATGGCGTATGCATTTTTTATGCAAATTGATTTTTTTACTCCATTCTTTTGCCGTTGTTGTTGTGTTGTGTGTGCAAAAGATGATTGTCATTACTAGTGATGGATGATGCTTGAAATTATTTAAATATATTCAATTAATATCAACAAATGCTAGAACTGACACAACATAAACAACAAGAGCGAGTAAAAATGAAGTGCATTATTTTTTCGCATTGATTTCTAATCACATCTTGCTTGCTATAATTTTAATTTATTTCTGATACTACAGTCGAACTTCCCTAACTCGAATCACCATTATCCAAGAAAAAAGTTCGAGTTAGGGAGACTTCGAGTTAGGGAATTTGATTATTTTTAGTTTTTTAAATGAAACTACATATTCATTGATATTAAATTCTGAACATTATAATTTGTTTTTTTATCTTGTCGGGCTTACGAGCTTACTTACTTACTTACTGTTACTACAAACTCATACATTCAAACTGCGAGCTGTTAAATTTTTTATCTTTAAAGTTAAACAAAACTAGAAAAATCAGAAATTAGTTACATTGATTCATTCACTTCAAATTACTTTTACTCTCCCCTTACTGATCTTTAACTTTAAAATTTCTCTTATTCTTCAAGCTAATCGGAAATTAGGGTCTGATAATTTTTTTTATATTATTTTCTAAAAAAAAGGACTTCTAGTTTATTTAAGGCCCTATACAGTAGTGGTCATCACTTATAAACTGTGTCTTTCCTAAGGCTATTTCATCAGCCTTTAGAATTGTTTATGCAATATTTTATCATATTGGATCCCCTTATGTTAATGTACATCATTATAACATTCCCAAACGAGCTGGTAACAGAAAACAGCAACTTCAAAATAAAACAGAAAAAAATAAAACGCAATTTATTGGTGATTTTCCCGAAAAATTCGACTTACAGAAGCACGTGCCAATATTTTTGTTCGAGTTAATTAGAAATTCGAGTTAGGGAAGTTCGAGTTAGGGAAGCAGAATTGTATGAAATTTCTTTAGTAAACGCTATTGCCACTCGATTTTGTTCGAGTTAGAGAAAATTCGAGTTAGGGAAGTTCGACTGTATTTAAATTTTTTAGCTGAATTAATTTTTATTAATATTTTTAGAATATCAGAAGTATACTAAATGAAGTTGTTCATTGTAACAGATATTATCAAATAATTATTGACGAGTTTTGTGACTTCGATAGTGAAATTTCTGATATTTTATTGTATTGTGCATAACTTAATCTTCTACATTATAACTTATCAGATTGCGTGTGATACAAACGTCTAATATATTGGCTTAAACTTTAATTGCAAAATCAACAGTAAAACTCATGCATAATAAGTCAATTTCTTGGTTTCATGCAAATTGTCTTTATAATATTCAGGAAAAGCCGATTAACTACCAGATCGAGCTACTTCATTAAGCATACGCCATGTCGCACACTCAAATATGAATTCAGAGATTGTGCAGTTGTCAATCAACTTGAGACATTTTCATTATCGCACAGCACATTGTTTACATGTGCTGCCTACCAGAAGTTAATAAAATAATTGTCTGACTGCATCGACATGACAATAAGGAGTACCGTCCAGCATAAATGTGTCCAGCAATAAAGTGTTTAACATCCATAACGACAACAACGAGCCAGGCCAACACAATGGCAAACAGAAACAAAAAGAGAAAGAGAGAGGGAAAGATAAAGATAAACACAAAGGCTGAAAGCGAACATGAAAAGCGTGAAGCAGACAATCAATAAGATCGAAGAGGCAAAAACAATTTCAGGGCAAGACAAAAGGCAGTGGCAACAGGTAACAGCAATTACCAATTGTTGTTTGGCCCTAGCCAACTGGCAACTTTAAGAAATTCTCAGATTTCGCCTGAATATTCAATACCAAAGATGACAAATAAAAAAATATGGGTGCATTCAGAGGACAAGATGCCACGAATATGATTTACATGCAGCGTTAACTTGGCTAAAAGGAGCTGCAACAGCAATAACGACATCAGCAACTGGCAACTGGCAACAGCAATTGCATTTGCCGTTGTTCGTGCAACGTTTGCCACCTGTTCCTGTAGTTTCTAGTCTTAGTTTGCCGTTATTGTTGCTTGTTTTTAGCCTTTCCTTCATATCGTTAGCTAATTTTATTGTTACAATAACTGTTGTTGTTGCTGCTGCTGCTGATGCTGCTGCTACTGCTGCAAGCAAAAACTGCAATGCTGCTGCCTATCTTTCGTGTATCTTACGACCGGCCTTGCTTCAATATCAATTCTATTAAGCACAACACACAGCTTACCCCTTTTCCCCTATTGCTCGCACTATCTCTCTTCTTACCATTGGCATTCCCAGCTGCTATCCCGCTCTCCTTTCAGCATGTGACTAATCATGCAGAGCCAATCATGCCACAAGTTTATTTATTTTCACATTGCATTTGCAAAAAACTGGGTAATCCACTTGAAAATTCCTCGATTTTTCTTAGCCTTAGCTTATTGTTGTTGCTGCTATTGCCGTTGTTATTGTTACTCCCTGTTATCGGCCAACTATCAACGCTGCTTGTACTCGTTATTGTTCCCTGTTATGTTTCTTGTTTCTTGTTCCCTGAGTTCTCCGAGTTCTCTCCGACTTCGACTTCTTGGCCCGTTCAATTTTATAAAGTGAGTTATCTGTTGGGCTGTCGTTTGGTATAGGCAACAGCATCGCAGATATATTTTTCTTTCCTTTTTTCTTTGTTTCTTTTCATTCTTTTTTTCTTGCACTTGTTACAAGACGTGTGTGGCTTTACCGCTAGCAGCCACTGTAGCTGCTGTCACTCGACTGGCCGTTATATGTCCTTGAAAGAGTTAACTGTAATTGATGGCTGATATTCGAGTCGTTGTTTATAAAAATCGAACATAACTGCTAAATAAATGTTTTTTAAACGTTTTTCAAATGTTTTTTTAAAATTCTTAGCGGTTATATTTTTAAACGTATTTAGTTGCAACTGGGAGAAACAGTTCACAAGGATTTGTCTTTCATTTCTTTTATATGCATGATAAATATGTCATTAATCAAAATCATGTGTCTTCCATTGTACTCTACAAAAATATAGTAAATGAATTCAAGACAAAACTAAACAAATTTGATGTTGTAAGAGAATAAATAAAATTAGTTTAAGCCTAAAGAAATTAAGTCTATTTTATATATTATTTTGAATTATAATTATGCAGCTTATGGCATTTAAAAGATTTATTAGATCTGAACAATCTCTAAATTGGCCAAATAAATCCCGCTCACATTTCAGCCGAGCTGTCAATGTGGCTTAAGTTGACCAGAAACAGTTACGATGAGCAGGGGCAGATGCCAATGCCAATGCCAATGCCAATGTCGATGTCGATGCCACTTGCTGTAAATGTGGCAAATGCAGAATGCAGAATGCAGCAAGCAGTCAGCGTAATTGATAAAGACCGACAAATCCGTTGATGGCAATGTTAATACTTCGAGGTATGTATGTGCATATGCCTAAGCTCTGAGTTGGCCAGGTTCTGGGCTGGATCTGCTGAAGGTGGCAAAGAGGAAAGGGAAGGGTAGGGAAGGGGGCATGCTCCGCATTGGGGCAGGCTCAATGTCGATGCGAAACGATCTTGTTGATGGCAGGAAGACAAAGACCTAAGATTGCCTGCTAATGCTACAACAAACGGGTCGATGTTTGCAACAGTTGCTGACGCGTGCAGAACCTGTTGCAAGTTGTTGACTGCAACATTGTGGTTGTTGTAGTTGTTGTCGTTGTTATCAAGCAGCATTCGATTTTTATAATGATTATCGCCATTACGGACTGTCGTTGTTGTTGTTACTGTTGTCGCAAACTGCTGGCAGCTACTGTAGCACACACACACACAAAAGGCAGCTAACAATGCAATCCGTTGCAAGTTGCAAGTTGCAGGTTGGCAGTTGCCTGTTGCAATTAGGTTGGGCGTGGGGCGCAACTGGTGCGCATAAATTGCGTTAGGATAATGATCGCGCTTTGGCACAGTAAATCGCAATTCGAAATTCAACGGGGAATACACGGGGAGTACAGTTCGAGCCTCCCCAGATCGACGGCAGCTGTGGCCAATGTTGTTGTTGTTGTTGTTGTTGCCTCTTAACTGGTTCGGCAACAAATTTGACGCGCGCAGCAACAAATGAGCATAGATAGATACAACAAAAACAGAGAGCACGAAAGAATGAAAGAAAGCCAAAGCAAAATGCTGAAGGAAAACCAGTGGAAGGCCAAGCATCAAGCACCGTTTTGGCCACGCATGCTGGGGCGCCATTTAAATTGAGATTTATTGCAGGCAACATGTTGCTCTCGTTGTTGTTGTTGCTGCCGTTGCTGCCGTTGCGGCAGGTGCAACATCAACTGGCAACGGTTTTGTATTTTCGCAGCAAAGACAAAACTGTAAAATGCTGCCAACACCATCGCTTGTCTTTGACCTGGCCATGAGAACGGGGAGAGTGGAGCAAGTGGCTTGTGGCAAGTGGCACCACCTGTTCTATATGTATAACAATCAACAAATCGCCCCAATCATAATAAAGTTATTAGGCGAATTATTTTCCAGCACTTTTCATAGACAATCTTCTACTACATTGGAGCAACTGTTTTTGCAAATTTATTGTTGAAATGCATTTCATTAATTAAGCAAATAAATTGTCGCCTTTGTTGTTCAGAAAATGTAATTGAGAAATATTTGAAAACTTGGTTCAAATAGTAGATGTTAAACAGAGTTAAGTTTAAGTTTTAGGCATTACAAATATGGGTATTCTAATTAGGCTTTCTCTTTTGTTTGGAATTTTACCATTTCTTTATTTAACAGATTAAAATCAAAGCTGACTTACGAGTAAAGGATATTTATTTGATCACTCTGGCCAATGAAAATTTCATGACAATGACACCATTGAGGAGTGTGTTGCAATTTAAGATGTATCTAATTACAACTGACACTGATTAGCCCGAGAGGCAACACGGAAATGCAACGGGGCGTTAAGAAGCCTCAGGAATCTTTAAAGTTTGCAATGTGGCAAAACATAATTTCTGCATGTCACTCAGACAGCTTGGAGTTGGAGTTGGAATGGAAATGGAGTTGGTTGTCAATGCTGCAGATAATCCTGCTTATCATCTACAGCTTCAGCTTCAGCTTCAACTTCAGCTCGTGGATCAACACACGAATCCATTTTTGAAAAATCACTGAAACCGGTTGCAGCATTTGACGGAAAAGTGGCCAAAGCTCGGCACGGATAGATGGATAGATGGGTGGATAGATAGATGGATAGTTGGATGAATGGATGTTGTTGTTGTTGTTGTTGTAGATCTGGCCGACTGACTGGTCGGCACCTGTTGATTTTATCCTGGCCGCTTTGGCTGCCTCTCCATTTGATTGTCTGCCGTTGATTGCCGCTGATGGTTGCAGCTGTGTTGTATGTTGTATGTTGTATGTTTGTCTGTATGCATCTGTGTTATGTATGTCGTGTTGTCGTCTGTTGACGTCTGTTGGAAAATTAAGTTGCTGCCAAGCAGCCTTTACATGTTGGCTGGCAACTTTTGATGTTTTAATGATAAGATTTGCGCGATTGATTTTTCTTGGGTGTCGAATTTGCTGTCGACCAAATCTGCATCAGCATCTAAATCCGCCAACCGGTCTCGGTATCAGCCGGAAGCCAAACACACATCAAATGTGGCGCAAAAACGTGCAGCATCAATCGGTCGCCCACCAACTCCGCTTAACAAGGTCAATGGGTTAATGCAGCACGCTGCCAAATTGCCACTGCCCATTCAAAAAAGTAAAAAAATAAAATAGACGCCCACCACACAGCGGTTTAGGATGGTAAGACTGTAATAGAAACAGGACGGATGGATTACAATAATTGTAGGCTTTGTGGGCAATCCAATCCGCAAGTGCAACTGTAAAGTGCCACCGTTTGTTGTGCTTTCGGCCAGGCCGAGACGAAGACGACGACGACGATTGACAGCCGAGTTGAAGCTGCCACTCAGTGGCAAACGGCAACGACGGCAACGACGATGGCGACGGCACATGTTGGCCATCAAATGTCTAAGCTAAACATTTAGATTAGAGGCAAAACGACGACGACTTTGGCTGGTCTTCCGTCAGGAATGCATTTTTATGGAGCAGACAGCAGCAGAGCCGAGAACAATCGACAAAGGCCAAGACGGAGTCTAATCTAAATTGTTGCATGCAACAATTGCACAAACACAGATAGCGCAGATACAAGTGTCCGGTACACAGAGAGCAGGTAATTTCATTCAACTAATTGCGAAAAGTGCTCCTGTAATTCTTGCAACGGTGCCACAGACAAGTGAAAGACAAGGGGCTGTAAATACAACTTCAGCTTCGAGTTCAATTTCAACTCCGACTCCAACTCCAACTCAAAGCTTGCTCCCTACAGTCTTTAAGGTAAGTGACACCTACGGAGCGGGACAGCAATGGCAATTGTGTGTTTCCAGCCAGGCCCCACAAATAATAGCTTCATTGGCTCAATGGCAATGCCAGAGTTAAAGTCTGTGCCAAACTGGGCAAGCGGCGATCATGTCTGCCAATGGAATCTGCTCCGAAATTTGCATTGTCTTGCATCTAGTATGTGCTTAGATATCTTGGCCTGGTCGGTGCCACTTTGCTGACCAAAAATGGTTGGCAATACTTGACATTATTATACCGAGTCTACCTAATGGCGCTGGACAGGCATTTAAATGCCCATCAATTTATCAATTAACTTTAAATATAACTATTAATTGTCAGCTCTTGGCCTGGGAATATTACTCGTACTCACACTTGCCAAAACGACAGTATATATTTTATTTTTATTTTTGTTAGTGCTCTGCGATTTTATGGCCACGACGATTCGACATTTACTAAACGCTTGAGCAAAGTCAGCAAACGGTTTAAAATTTTACATACTGTTTGAGCCAAAAGAAATGCAACTGACAATGCTAATGTGGCAAATGGTATTTAAGCTTACTGATTGAGTAAAATTTATGGCCTGCGAACATGGCGACAAAGGTAGAACGGAGGACCAGGTAACTGTGACAGCCCTCTGAAGGTTAAGCCCACCGCATACTTATTGAGCATACAAAGTGCAGAGAAGAGAGCAAAACAAGAAAACGCGATATGTGAAAAATTACTAAATCCGCTTATTAACGCTTATTATTTTAAAAAAAATTTTTGCATTCGGCACTGCGTAAAACATTGAGTTTTATTTGGTATGAAGAATTGAGACATTTTGGCGCAATGTGCCGAGTGCCAAAATTTTTTTTAAAATAATTTTTATGTCAAACTTAATATTATTCGTCACAAAATTGGATATCAGAAATTTTGGGGCATATAACTGTTTTCGTCACTAGACTTTTACCTCGTAAAGAGGTTTTTTTTATAAGATTTTTAATTACATAAATATACCAAAAATAGATAATTCATTTAAATTTGAAATACAATTACTGCAGATCATTTTTATGAAATCTCTGACGCAAATAGAACTCCAACGTTTCATTTGGTTGCTCACAAAAGACATCATCAAAATGTATATTTCGTATAAAAGCAGAGCATATAGGTTTCGTATAACTTATCTGCTGATCCTTTTATTCTTTGTTACGTAGGCTGCTATATATATTTCTGGCCTAGGCAACAATAAGTGCTGCCAGGTGCAATCTGATATTTCCATTGGAAAGGTTGACATTTTTTAGCATAACATCACTCAGAACGTGTTGTCATTTAATCGTGAATTGTTAAACTTACAGAGCTTTGAACAATTCAATTCCGTTAAAAAAATGGAATTGACACGTGAGCATTTTCGTGCGATCATTTTTCACAACTTTCGACGTGGATTATCCAGACAAGAGTGCATCGATGAACTTAAGTCTTTGTATGGCGATCAAGCACCATCCTATAGCACCGTGAAAAACTGGTATAACGAATTTAATCGTAGTCGCAGTTCGCTCAACGACGAATTCCGTGAAGGTCGTCCAAAAACGTCCGTTGTGCCAGAGAACATTGATGCCGTGCGTGAACTAATAATGCAAGATCGTCATGTGACATACCGGGAGATAGAGGCATCCTTGGGCATTTCTCCCACCAGCATACATTCGATATTACATAAACACCTGACCGTAAAAAAGGTTTGTTGTCGTTGGATCCCGCACAATTTGACAATCGCTCAAAAAAAGACTCGTGTCGATTGGTGCAAAGAAATGTTGAAAAAATACGATCGCGGTGCTTCAAAAGATGTTCATAAGATCGTCATAGGTGACGAATCTTGGATCTATGAGCCCGAAACAAAACAACAATCGACCGTGTGGGTCTTCGAAGACGAGCCAAATCCAACGAAAGTTGTTCGTGGAAGAAGCACTTCGAAGCAAATGGTCGCCTGTTTCTTCGGCAAAACTGGTCATGTGGCGACTGTTCCGCTTGAGCAACGAAGGACGGTCAATTCTGAGTGGTACACCACAATTTGTTTGCCTGAAGTCTTCGGAGAAATTCGAAAAACAAACAAGAGAAGACGAATCATTCTTCACCATGACAACGCGAGCTCTCACACATCGGCTCAAACCAGCGCCTTTTTGACCGGCCAAAACGTCGAATTGATGGGTCATCCGCCGTACAGCCCTGACTTGGCACCCAATGACTTTTTTTTTATTCCCGCACATCAAGAAAAAAATGCGTGGTCAACGATTTTCGTGCCCAGAAGATGCTGTTGAAGCGTTCAAAAACCATGTTTTGGAGGTGTCTCAATCGGAGTGGAAAAAGTGCTTCGACAATTGGTTTGAGCGCATGCAAAAGTGTATAAATCAGGCTGGAGAATACTTTGAAAAACAATAAAACAATTTTTGATGTTAAATATTCGCATTTTCATTATTAGGCCAGAAATATATATAGCAGCCCTCGTACACTTCCGAGCTGTCTGTTTTGTGACCACATTCTGGCACAGTAGCTCAAGCAAAGTGTCTCAAGTTAATTAGATTAAATAAGAAATATGAAAAGCATGTTTGTACTTATATTGTTACATGTATATTGAGCACTTTTGCCTCTTACTAAGAACGTGTACTTGCTTAGGCTGCGCGCACACTGGGAGCGGAAAGCGGAGCGTACAGCGGAGCGTATCAACTTGAAAAAAACAAACACACTGCTTGTATGAAAGCGCGCACACTGAAAGCTGAGCTGATTTATCATTTTAGTTCTGAAATTATCAGCTCTTCTATAAGCTCAGCTGTAAGCTCCGCTTTCAGCTCCCAGTGTGCGCGCAGCCTTGTTGTCTCGCTTGTTGTCAATGTCAGGAATTTAATATTTTGTTGCCTACTTTCAGGCTGGCACAGTTTTAGTTTCATGCCGCACTAAAGTAGGCATTGGCATTTTCTTGTAACTACACAGCAAAAAAAAGCCATTCTAAAATCAAGTATAAAATACTTAATTTAAGTACGGACTTTTTAAGTATGTATTCAATTTCAGGATTGAATTCGGGATTGAAAAAATCAAGTATTTCATACTTGGTTTAAGAAAATCCGAGATTACCCCACTTCTGACAAATACTTCGGATTGAATTCGGGCTAAATATTCCGGACTTTTTTTCTCTGTAGCAGTTGGAGTATAAAATAAATGTAACGCGCTATTTGCACGTTTGGCGCATTAATTAAAATAAAACTAAGCCGTGTACTCAATAAGTTGCATTAGGTTGGGGGAAGAAGCAAACAAAACATGGCAAAAGTTTTACCTATAGCTACTTGGGGATCTCGATGCACAAATGCAGCTCACTTACGCATAAAGTCAAGTTTTTTGCCAACACCCACGCACTTCTACCTTTTAGTGGGACTGGTGCTTAAGTGTTACGCACATGATTATATGTATGTGTGTGGTCTGTGTTTGTGTTGTGCCATTTTATAAAACTTACGCACTGCGCAGTTGCTGAATATCGTTATGGGGTACAGAGAATTGGCAGTCGGTGGAGTTGGCCTGGTCTAGAAGCTCTGATGCGTACTCTGTTGCGAGTACTCAACTAGGCAAAGGCATGCAATATTTTTAATGAAATATGCAACACTCAGACGCAGCCCCTGCCCGCAATAATCATGTATAGGACCTAGAAGAAGAACTTACTGTTCGTCTGTCTAAATGCTGCTGTGATTTTTAGTATTCAGAAAGGTAGATGCATCTATGTAAACTACAATCGGAGTGTTTTGTAATTTGCTATTGTCAAGGCGCTTGTATTTCTGTCTGCCAATTTAATAACCCAAACGCAAATTACATTTTAGAGTCCGTATAACCTATGCACTTCAATGCTAAGTGACCCAAATTGCTGGCAAAGAGCAAAAGAGCAATATATGCGTATTTGTGAACAGTTGTGCCTTTCTCCCAGTCTGCTTAATTGTTACATGCCACAGTGCGTATACTTTACGTGAGGGGTGCGCAAATCATAATTGCCAGCAGCAACTCAAGTGCAAAGTCTTTAACAACTCCCCGAGTCGTATTATTGTACTCGTAAATAATGTAATTAAATTACTAGTGCAATCACAATAGCCTTTGCTGTGTGAGAAAGCCAAATGGGCTTAACAAATAGTTATATTCCATTTAATTAAACAATTATAATAGGCAAGCAAACACCTATAGAGATCCCTTGCATTATCTATATTCCACATTAGAGTTATTAAATAAGCACATTAAATTAAACAACTTGTATTTATTTTTCGTGTGGATGGCAAACAATCATGAGCAATCATATCCACAGACATTTTCCACAAATACTCGTAAATTGTAATCAACAGTAAATCAGGCGCCCAGCCGCATCAACTGCAGGTGACTTGGAGGTGCTTTGGAGACTCTCTGCGACTTACAGTGCCACAGGATGGTGGCACATCAGAATACAGTCCTGTCAGTTCATTTGCCCCAGTGATAAGTTGCAGAATGTCACAAGAGCACAAATAGAAACCCACACGCAAGACGGGTTGATAAATATATATATAAATATGTACATATTTAAAATTATGATTTGTGCCATTGGCCACACTCAAAAGCATTTGCTCTCTGTTTGTATTTGTTTGTATTTGTGACTTGACAGTGGTGTCCTTTGTCCTGGGGATCTCATCATCAGCATCATCGCAATGCCAAGCAAGACCAAATGTGTAAAATGTTTTCTGCCAGTTGACAAAAGTTAATTATAAAAAGCATTTCGTTTTGTCAGTCAGTCAGTTTTGTTGGCCATCTGTAAGTAAGCTTCACTTTAAGGCTTTTGTGAATTATTAAAACTGACAGACTGAAACTTGAATAAATTTTACCAATTAGTCAAGCATTTCAATGAATTGCCAACTTTTTATTTGGCAATCCCACTTTCTACAGTTCCATTTGGAATATTGATTTTAAGTTTTGTCAAGGCAACTTTAATTTTTATGTACAATTGTAATTTAAGTATACAGGAATGCACATTTCATTGTTATCTAAATTGTTTACGTATTTTCATGAAGATAAATATTATATATTGATAATTATGTGCATATATTATGCGTAGCTAAGTAACGATGACTCTTGATGATTGTGGTAAGAATTGCGAGTCTTCCAATTGCAATATAAATACTGAAAGTATTGTAATAAATACATTAACTTGTTAACAACTAACTAAACTTTTCTTCGTGTTCTGCATTACTATATGATTCAAAGCTGTCCTGTGCATACACACTGAATAGCACGAGTTTCATTAGGTCTTAATAAAAAGCTCGGTTGAACAACAAACAGGCGCCATGAAACAAGTAAATATCCAAAGCGGAAACGAAAGCGGAAATGCCTTTAGTGCAAAATATGGCAGCCCGACAAAATGGCGCATTATGGGAATGTAAAAAGCGAAGCCTTTTAGCAGTTTCAGTAGTTTAAGAGTTGAGCAAAAAGTGTTTGGCTGTTTTTTGTTCGTTCTTTGCAATGCGAATAGAGAAGTAATGAAAAATGTTAAAGCTTTTGGTGTTTACTCGTATTGTTACATATTCTTCGCATCTGTTTTTGCCAATGATTGCTTACTGAAAAGTGATTTATTGTCTTGTCTTGGCCGCAGGTGCAAATGCTCTGTAGTATTTGTGGTTGCTTCCGCAATTACTTTTGACACTTGGCAACAGATGCCAATAGCTTTTACTGTCCACATCCGGGAGGGAGCATAATTTCCCATGAACTTGGATGAGCTGTGCACAGTTTTTAATTACAGGTTTCAACTAGTAGCCATAACCATGGGCAATTCCTTTCGAATACGCACAACACGCTGAGTGAGGCCATTTAGAATGATGGGGGATGGGGAACGGAAGGAAGGTGGAGTGCAAACAAATAGCGACATCACTTTGCCTATTCCCACAAGCATTCTGCATATACATGTATGTGTGTGTGTGAGTGTGTGGGTGTCAGTGCGTGCTTCCTAGCAACTCCAGCAACGCCTCAGTCTCAGTTTCATCCTTAGTTTCAGCCCCATCCTTGTTCTCAGACGTATCCTCAGTCTTTTGTGTTCATCCTGCTCCAGTTCCACAGTCTGCTGCATTCACTAGACTAAGCCAAGTGGCGTTCACTCTTGTTTCGAGCTTGCAAGCTGCACAGAATTAAATTCCATTAACAGGCGCTGCCTCAACCTCAACCTCATTCTCAGACTCTATTTCCATTTGAGCCTGAGCCTCAGCCTGCAGGACTCCCCTGAAATTGCAGCTGCCTAATGGTGTTACATGGCTGGAGGCCATCTAGCCATTATTATTATTATTATTCGTCTGTGTTGGATGCATCGCTACTGGGCTGAAATCTGGCCTAAACGAGCTAAGCATTTTATAAATGCTCTCTTAGCCCGGCTTAGGTCAACACAAATGGTACAAGTTTGCTGCTGGGCAATTGTCACTTTGACAAATTGCAAATTGACTCACATCCGGTGTGTTTGAGTGTGTAAAACCCTTCAATATTGACACCAAATATTGATACAGACTGTCACATTTGATGGCCATAGGTGTTATCCTGGGATTTACCAATTGGCATGTCAAACAGACACAAAACAAAAGAAATAATAAAATGCAAGTGACAGGTCATTGTTACTTGACAGTTACATCAGATATTACAACAGAGTTGATACTTATACTATGGAAAATATCATTCTCACTCTCAGCCGGAAGTGCATGACCGACGCCTGGCTGCCAACTTGCCACTCGTCATGCAACACGGCACGGTTGCATGTGCCCCAAGAAAATGAAGTTATTTGCCAATACCAAAGGTTGTATGCACTTTTTAAAGTAAGTGCAGAATTTTGGTGCTTATTTGTTTGATTCTGGTCAATTTCGGAAAATCTATTACATACTTAGTTGATGAATATATTCTAAAAATCTTAGGGCTCTCCTCAATTAGTTGTATTTTGAAAAAAGGAAATATTATTATAAGTTAAGTTAAGAATTTATAATACACTACAGAGCTTTGGCAAAGAGTATTAAATGAATATATGTCTGTGCGTATTATATGTATATATTTAAATGTGTATTTAGCGTGCTTGTGGGCACTTGCATAACGGGTATTAGGGCTTTTGTAAAGACATTTCCGTTATACTTGATTATGGCCGGGGTCGGGGTCATAACGCTTGACTGTGTAGATCTTAAATACATGTGTATCTGCATCTTATCGCGAATTAAATTGCCGTTTGCATGATTCGAACAAAGAATTGTTTGATCTTTTTTGTCGAGTATTTGGCGTAGAACTTATTATTTGGTTGCATGTCAGCAAAAAGGGCTTTAAAAAATTATACAAGAGTTGTTGCATGTGAGCTTAGAATTGATGTGAATTAATTACACCCCCCTTTGATCGTGTTGCATTTTGCTGCTTCGTAGGACTTTAAGGACTCACAATTGTTTAGGTTTGAGTTGGCATGCGCATAATGCATCTAAATATGAGTATATCTTAAATCCTAACTAAGTCGAACTAATCCGCTACAGATTCGCTTATAGTCGTAACTCGCACTTCACATGCACAGCGCCTTTCTTCGGCCCCGAATGCAGTTCTAAGTGAGTTAGTCTAGTTTTTACTACTTTTGGTACTACGATGGCTAGACACGTGGATGTAACAGTTAAATTTAAATGGCTCTTGACTTACCGCGCTCGTTGACAGGTTTTTTTTTGGGTGCATGTTGATTGTTGTTAGGCTAGGTTTTTGGTTACATTTATGTTATGAGAGAGAAATGGATAAACTTTTCGACTTGCTAAGCTAATAAATTGATTTTGACTACGAGTACATTGCCATGGTTTTGGATTAAGTGTTGATTGATGATTGCCGCCGGCTGCTCAATGGGTTTGTTGATTGAAGACGGCTGCTCCTTCATTCCTTGGACATTCTCACAGTTTGCTTGATTTTGGCTATCTTTACAATTAGTACTTGTCACTTGAAAAGTGTTTGCTTTACAATTGCTTAGTTCTAATCTTAAGTATCAAACTCTAAATGTCTTCTTGGCTTGCCAATGTAGGTTTTTTTATTTTTACATTTTGTACTTTTGGTTTAAAATTTTTCATTTTACAATTTACTCATTAGGTGCCTGTTTATGCCTAGGTTTTTGGATGACTATTAGTTATTTAGGCATAAACGCTTATAAACTACAAATTAATTTGCACTATAAAATTTAGAAGATTTCTAGTATAGTATACTGTTGCTACTAATTTTCTAAATAAGAATACAATTACTTTATTGTAGATAAATATTAAGTAAGTAGCATGTTGATTATTGTTTAGTGTATTGCTCTGCATAATCTACTTAAGCTGATATCAAAAATTCATTAATTTCAAGAGGCTAATCTTGTACGTATACTTTGAGTTAACATTGTTATTTGTTATTGTTTATTAAGAACTTGAATAGGCATTACGATTTTAGAATATGTTTTGAGTTTCATAAATAGTTCACTACATTTCTACTTGTTAGTAAATGCATATATATGTATATTCTTTATGTAAGCATATGCTGTAGTAATACTGAGTAGTATGGGAACCACTGTGGACCCACAAATTTAGCTGTTTTTCTAGTACGTATTTAAAATGTTAGTACATTTGCATTTATATCTATGTATTGGTAGTTTCGGTATATAGTTTATTTTCGCATACATTTTAATTTGTAATTAGAATATAAGCTTTATTGTATGGTATACGTTGGGTATGTACTGTACTTTAAAATATTCGTATATTTGTATTAATAATTATCTAATTTAGAGTACGCTGATTTGGGCAAAGTTTAGCAGTCTACAATGTAATAATAAATATTTAAATAACTCTAAATATATTTTTAATAAAGTTAATATTTGATGTTGGATTATACATATATTCTTTGAATAATGAATATCTATTATTTATATTCTTATTTATAAATATCAAATCTCTTCTTCAACGGTACAAGTGCATTTGATTAGTTGAACTGCTCTGCAATAGTTTAAGAACTACTAAGTTATATATTTTCTTATCATAAATATGTATAACTCCACAGATTCTATTGCATTGTATTGGTGTTGTGTCTTACAGATTATCATATACACATTGTCAGCTTAGTGAGCTATGTATTTACTTAAGACTATCAAAAATAACTACTACTAAATTTATGACTTATCTTAAATAGCGTAGCAAACACTTTTTTATTTGACTCTCATTTGAATAGTCGCCTCTCTCACTC
Source organism: Drosophila quinaria (assembly GCA_035047525.1). Lineage (NCBI taxonomy): Eukaryota > Metazoa > Arthropoda > Insecta > Diptera > Drosophilidae > Drosophila > Drosophila quinaria. Next base: position 3,093,554 of record JAWNPO010000384.1, on the reverse strand, counting down.
TCTCTGTATGATGGGATCAGGGTCCATTTTTTTTAAGTTAAGCAATAACGAATTGCATAGTTGGTAACTTTGTTGTTGGCCGTAACTATCTAAGGGCATTTTATTTTACTTTACTTTACTTTACTTTAGATTAACTTGATTGGCAGACAATAAAAGAAACTCAAACTTTTTGTTGGCGCGCGCTGTTTGTTGATTGAAGACTTAGCATAGAAGAAGTGTTGATGTGTTGCTGATGATATGCATTTCAATTCGTATTCAATTCGGATTCAATTCGTATTCAATTCTGTGCTTGTCTAGCGCTACCCCGCCTGCACTCTCGACTCTGGCTTACCTCGGCGATGCTGCTGGCAGCGGCAGCGACAGCGGCGGCGGTGGCAGCGGCGGCGGCGGTGCTCGCACATCCGTTTCGATGTGCCGCTTGTGCGGTGTCTGCAGATCGAGGGCTGCATAGCCGCCCACATGGGCGTGTGCCCCTACGCCCAGGGGCGAGTTTCGGGGACGCAGTGTGGTCGGCGGCCCGCGGAAGAGTGCGTAGGGATTGCCAAAGTAATCCTGTGAAGTGGCCATCATAGCGATGTCAATAAATGTTGTGCTGCAACAAAAAAAAATAAAACAAATATTAAATTGAGATTTATTAACAAGAATAATATTTATACTGTCATAAAAATATGAAATTCTGATTCAGACTATAAGTAAATAATATAAAAAAAAGATAGATATATTATAAACATGCAATTCTAAATTGGGTATAAATCAATAAAAAATAAATTTCTGTCATAAAAATATGAATTTCTGATTCAGACTATAAGTAAATAATATAAAAAAAAGATAGAGATATTATAAACATGCAATTCTTAATTGGGTATAAATGCATTCTAAATTCCACATTCCGAAATGTGTATATTAATTAACTTGTTTTTGCTTTTCATTAGTACTTCGATTGCCCTTTGCCACCTTCGTCTCTGTGATACGAGTACAATAAAAAATGGACATTCTTTAAATGCTGTCATGTCAATAAACAATTTTTATGCTTGGCCATTCAAAACTGACTAAACGTTGGCAGATCATGTGTTTGTTCTGTCCGTGCTCTGTCCATTCATGTTTTTTAATTTAATAGTCATGTAAAAATGCGAAGCACGCGACTGCATTTAATAATTCTGTTGTGAAATGAAATTATTGTAACATGTCCAGTTGATTGATACCCCGAACATGTCGAACATGCCATAATTGACAGCCAACAGTCAGTCGACAGACAGACCGACCGAGCGACCGACCAACCAACCAACTAATAGACCAGCCCGGTACACGACAATTGACGACACGGCAGAACAGGACATGCCACGACAGGACTGTGCAGCGCATGTAATTAAGTGTCCTGTCCGCTTGTCGCTTTAAGTGCTAGCCAATTCTATAGTCTATGTGTGTGTGTGTGTGTGTGTGTGTGTGATTGCTTATAACGAGGCGACGATGATTGTGCAGACTCTGAGCAATAAAACCAGCGACAATTATTATCCATTGACAAGGAAGGCGTTATCAGACTCAAGAGTCAAGGCCAACTATTTAACAGCTACTTTGGAAAAATATTGTGATGAGGTGGCGAATTTAAATATAATCAAATTTCAATAAACTGAAGACTACACGAAGGTGCATAAATTTATTAAGTTTAATACAAACTTAAGTTAATTAAATTAAAATCTGAAGGAATTAATCAGGTAACACTAACTAGCGTATGGCTAAAGTTTTATAAAATTATTTTTTTTTCAATGAGAGATATTTGGTAAGCCAGGATAAATTTGACTAAGAGACTTAAAAAGTATCTTCAAGTTTTTCAGTAAAAATCAATAAAAAAAATACTGGTTTCTAAAATCATGAAAATTCTCCTTATACTAGAATTTTTTTAATAAAAGAGCTTTCGAAAACATTTAGAGATAGATGATAGAGATAGAATACAATAAGAGATTTTCGTATTGAGCTTAATCACTGCGGACGGCAGTCCGCGCTAGTGACGAAAGCAGCACGAAGGGTGCGAAGGCGACTAGCGTATATACACAGGAAGAATGGAAAATTTGCTATGACTGTCCGATCAGGTCGAGTTATATAACGATCGAAAGGTTTTAACTTAACTTACAAATGTGCATACTAAGACTTTTATAAACTCACCTGGTTCGCGAGATAAACAGGTGTTAGTGGGAGGGAAAAATTTTAAATTATTGGAGCAAATGGGGCCGTTGGAGCCTTTTCGATTTTTATTTTAATTTTTTACTATTCTAATCAAAAATACGCGTCGAATGACACCTTGATCATCAAAATCCGATCACTGGTTAAAAAGATAATTAATTTTGAAATTTTTGGTGCCCCTTTCAAAACGAGATGAAGTCAGTCTGTTGGTTTGTCTGTTTGTTTGGATCAAATCGTAAATTTAGCTTAAAAGTTTGAATGAGGACTTGTTCCCGATCAAAAATCTAGAAACGTTTGTTCTACGACTTTTTCTAAAAAAAGCTAGTTTAGCGGGAAATCGCTAAAAACCGTTAAAATTAAAACCCCTATAGCATCCAAACGATATGAGCTACAGACGTGATCTATGTATCGTTGGAAAGGTATTTTGAAGGTATTTTAGGCAAACCTTCAAACTTTTTTTCTAAAGTGCATAGGTAAAAATCAACAGGTGAAAAAAGATATTTTGTCCCAGATTTTGGCGGTTTTTGAGAAAACGCTGCCTACGATTTTTTTTAATTTGCAATATGTTTGAGCTTGTAAAATTTCGCGTTTTTTGATATATCATTCATAAATTTATGTTGATTGGTTTGGAAGATATAACCTATTAACTGAATATATACGTTTTACTTTGAATTGAAATAGGACAGCAGCAGCAAAGTGTCATAGCAGCCAGAGTTTGAGAGTGCTACTAGCTTTTGCGCTTGGCATGTGTGTTTTAAGGGAACCAGTGTTGGCAGACAGTTTGTTTTAGCTTGTACAAAAAATAAACAAATAAATTTCAAAATTTCTGATATCTTATTCAAAAATTTCTGATATCTTATAAAAAAAACCTCTTTACGAGGTAAAAGTCTAGTGACGAAAACAGTCATATGCCCCAAAATTTCTGATATCCAATTTTGTGACGAATAATATTAAGTTTGACATAAAAATTATTTTAAAAAAAATTTTTGCATTCGGCACTGCGCAAAACATTGAGTTTTATTTGGTATGAAGAATTGAGACATTTTGGCGCAATGTGCCGAGTGCCAAAATTTTTTTTAAAATAATTTTTATGTCAAACTTAATATTATTCGTCACAAAATTGGATATCAGAAATTTTGGGGCATATAACTGTTTTCGTCACTAGACTTTTACCTCGTAAAGAGGTTTTTTTTATAAGATTTCTTTATTGTCGATAAAAAATGTTTTCGTTTATCAGTATGACTTCTTGCATTTGAGTGCACATGAATGATATCCGCTTAAAAGTGCACGCAAAAAACACATTGAAATTTAATGCAAAGATTGGCCGCGATTTGTTAGCCAACCACTTGAGTTGACAAATTGTAAGCAACTTATCAGCGATTGGCAGCAAGTGGCCGCGTGACACGATACAGTTTCACTGGGGCAAAGTAAACTAAAGTTCACACTCCACACAATGACCAATGCATTGCAATTTTAATGAACATCACTAATAATTTTTTTTTTTATTTTGCTTGCAGCTTTTGCATAATTTAACACGACATCTCAAGCTTTGACTGATTTTCCAGGCGGGTGGCCGACGATGGTGACGATGGCGGCATTTAACTTTTGCATAATTGCGTGTAAGAAAAGCAGACAAAGAGGGCACGGAAACAAGAAAACGAAGAAGACGAAGACGAAGTTCCAGGGAGACAAGAACTTTACAAGAAGATGGAGCTCAAGGAACATTCGGCGTATCACAGATATATGTATATTTATCACGCGCTGAGCAACTTGTGCAACATTTAAACTTACGAGGGTTAACTTTTTATATTGCAGTGTATAATAAAATGAAAGTCCGTCGAGACACTAATGGGGCACTTCCCCCCAGAGTATCGTTGACTTTAACTTGAATGCAACTGCGAGTACGAGTATACACGGTTAAATTGAGGTGCACAGACGAAGAGACACACAAATCTGGAGTAATGGCGTCAAGTGCACGAGAAGCCGACGTGGCACGGTTGCAAGCTGCAACAAATAGGCCAAAATGATATGGAGGCGACACCTACGCGCATTGGTGTCACCTACTGAACTGAACGTGGAACTGAGCACGGAATCAGGCAAAGTAATCTCAGCTGCGGAACATTTACAACGATGTGGCAAGTGAAGTGCGGACTGCCGCTGTTAATGAGTTAAGACATGTTGCAAGTGTGCGTGGGAGAGTCTAAGTGCGTTGGCGTCGTCCTAAAACCCGACAGACGACAACAATGACAACAACAACAACAACAACAACAATGCAGTCGTCGGATTGTTGCTTTTTGTATTGCCTACTTTTGTGCGCTTTAGTAGAAGGAAGAAGTGTGCGACTAGGAAGTAGACAAAGTACTTGTAATATTCTTAGAAGGCTAAGCAAATCCATGAACTACATAGAAATACTGAGTTTGTGGTTTTCTCAATTACTATACTCGGGATAAGTCAAGCAAAGTCAGTTGCTGCAAGTTTATTTTATAAAGCCCATATTCAATATGTGAGAAATGGGACATTTCAACATTTTATGAAGAGGTGTGTAAATTACAGCCCGAATAATTGATGCGTGAATGAGTAATAAATAGGGTTGCAAGCCTTGGTGTTGGCCCTAGTTTATCCTTCATTCACATATCACCTTTTGAGCCTTTGCTGCTCGTTATGCATTTGCCTGACTTTTAATTAATTGAACTACTTGAAAGCCACCTTTTTTACGGTAGCTTTTAGGGTTTGGGTTGGAAATGAGGAAATTCGAATGGAAAACTTTGCTATAATTTTGCATTCTTTTTTCGTTTTCATCTGGAAAGTTGTGTGACCCGTTGGCTATCAGCGAGCACTGTATAACTTTAGCTGACTTTTACTTGAACATTGTCCCCCTACAACTTATGTGCATAGTAACTTTGCAAGTCGTTGACAGGGGACAGACGACAGGGGAGATACAGCTGAAGATGGTGTAGATCTGGGTGATATGGGTGTGGAAAGGCTCAAGCCAAAGATAATCCTTTGTTGCTTTATTGCATTATCCGGTCGTGTTGTGGCTTAGCGCTTTAAGACAATAAATTGAATTTGGCGACAAGCCAAATGGCCTCAAAGGAGCCAGCTGTGTTGTCAGTCCACGCAGTAAGTCAGACAGACAATCAGTCCAGTTCTGTTGTTTAGTCAAATTCAACATAGAACTTAAGCTGATTTGCGGCAATTGCATTTGATGATGCACTCTCATCTTTTTGGCTAAAAATTAAGTTTGTGGTTTGTTTCTTACTCTTTTGTGTTTCCTATTTGTGTTGACTTGAGTTTGAGTTTTTGACTTAGCCATTAGCTTAGCTATGTTATTTGGTTTTCTTTTGCGCTATTATTACATAAAACAAGAGCTGCCACGCCCTTGGTCCACACAAATGGAGAACTGCAATCCCCATTCCTTTCCCTCCTCCCTCCTCCCTCGACTCTTGCCCCTTTCCCTGTTCCTAGATTGGTGCAGCATGTGCATTGCTTGTGCGCCATTTTGTTTGCGTGCAATTCCGTAAAGTCCTGTGCGTGCATTCAGGTTATTCCACCAGCTCAGGCGTTTGACATGAAAAATGCATTTTATTGGGATTATTTTTATATCGTTGCCTGGCCACTTCCCGCTTTCCGTTTCCCGCTTTACACCCATTCCTAACCGCTTTGCCGATTCATTTAAGCCAGTTGGGTGAAAACATATGCTAATAATATGCAAATTCAATTAATTTAGTATGTGTGTTTAGTTAGACTGGCTCTGTCTCTGTTTGTCTCTCTGTCTGTCACCCTTTTCTTTTTTGAATATTTTTAATGTCATCTATGTGAACTTTGAACTATGTGAAATTTTCGCACTTTTAATTTAATTAACACTAGTAATTTTTAAGCAACAACAACAAGAGCTGCAATTAGCCATTATGCTTTGTGCAGTGGTCAGCGTTAATAGCCAATTAAGTGACTGATTTTTAACCCCACATACTCATGTTCACATACATGTGTATGTATATGTACAATATATGTATATGTGTAGTGTCCATGGTATTTCAGTTTCAGGTTCAGGTCCTTGTCATGGCTGCGGTTGTTCGCTACGTGCTCGACCATCAAACTTTGCGATTTGATGTTGAAAACTATTTCGCATCTCTTGGCACGCCAAATTAGCTTATAATTTTCATTGTGCAAAATGTTTTGTTGCTGTTAGGCCTTGTTATAATATTCTGCGTGGGTCTTAACTGTAAAACAGAGCTTTAACTGCACAAGGTTTGAGTTTATAGGGTATTGGTGAAGCTTTGTTTTTACTGGGTGTTTATGATTCATCAGATTTTTAAGCCGAAGTTTCATCTCACGTTTAAGAACATTGCTTTCGTTAAAATACGAACTAATTAAATATTTCTGAGTAAAACTTAAAATTTCAATTTTCCCAAATCAGCTTTAGTGTTTTTTTTTTCGCGATTCCCTGAAATGTTTGATTCGCACTCATCTCTCTCAATAAGTGCTATAGGTACATAAGCATTTATTTATAAACAATTATCAGAGCGGACTACAGCAATGACTTATCACAGCGCTGATTATGACTCAACTTTTGCAAGCTGTTTTTTTTTTATTCCTTATCGCTATTTGCAACGACATTGCGTAGTGTATTTATTTTTGCCGACAGTGTCGATTCAGCTTTTAAATCAGCTTTAAAATAGGGCAAAACTCGATAACGCACAGCATTCTCAATTTGACATAGGTCCATGAAAAATGTTTGGCAGCCTATTCTCCGATCGTTATAACAACAAACGGGAAATCTTTTATGCACAATATGAGGGTAAGACTTGATTTATTTTATTGTAAACAAAATACTCAACATTTATTTGAAGAGACACGTTTGCGAATTCCGAATCTGCCATTTTATAGACGTCCTGTGGAGCCGTTGAAAAGAAAGTCTCCAAAGCGTAGAGGGAAGAAAAGGCGACATGCGGACTACGACTACGATGAGTGGTAAGTTTAAACCAGTGGTGGGCACGCAGTGACTCCGAGAGCCAGCGGCTGCTCCCAACTTTATTTTTGCAGTGCTCCCGAATTTAGATTTCGTGCCCACCACTGGTTTAAACAAACAGAAGAGAGAAGTATTTGGAAATCTAATTATGCCATTTTTGCATTCAAGGATTGCCGGCCATTTCGTGCCGATTGTGGTGCGACGGGCCGTGGAACAGTGGAGTTGCAGCCAATTAATGGATCTGGCTCCCACCGAAGGCATCGATGTCTGCAGTTGGCGTTCGTGGAGAAGGGACGACGGAGAAGAAGGCGAAGAGGAACAGGCACTGAGGCGCTCGCTGCGTCTCACGGATAAGCCAAATTTAAAACTGGAACTTATTGGCAACTCAGGGCATCTGGACACAAGAGTTGCAATCAACTTGCAACAGCGGCTGCCAACACTTGAGACTGGTATTAACCATGCAAGTTCAGCTGGGAAGGAAGAGCTAAAGGCGACCGTTATCGATGGGTGCGTTGTAAAAACTTTTATTTATTTAAATGAGTAGACTTATGTTTACAAAACTTAAATCTACTAAAGGGAAGCCATGGCATCGGAGGCCTTCGGCTGGGTGTAAAAACTTTTCCTATTGGCCATTTGTAATGATTCCATTTTCAGCTGCCGTCAGGGCTCCAACTTGCAGTGCAACATGTGTGGCAGTCATTTCGGCCAGGCCAGCGACTTGCAACTGCATTCGCTCGAAGCGTGTCGCAAGAATTTGCTTGCCACACTCGGCAACTGAGCAGAAATGCAGTGAGCTACAATTTACACCATCAAGAGTTAATCAAATATAATTTGACTTGAAGAGATCAACATACAACTTGCTATGCTGCAAAGTTTACTATTTATTATTAACATACTTACAGAGATAAGAATCATTTAATGTAACAAATTGAAGACCAAGAAAGTGTTTAGACTATAACTTGAGTATATAATAATTTCATGTAATAATAAAATAATAATGTCCGACTTGCTATGTAATAAGTCTCACTACTTGTAGCATCAGGAAGTATTCAACAAACAAATACAATTTATAAACTTAAACTAAATAAAGTCATTACTTTTAATAGTAAAGCCAACAGTTGGTTTTCTTCACAAAAAAAAAACTGAGTTACTTTCAAGTTGAAAAGTGGAACAAATTGATATTCCTTTGTTTCCTCAATAAAATGAAATAAAATAAGGAAGAAAAACGCCAGTTAAGTCTCGCTATGCATAGTAAATATGCATTTATTGGGGCTACTTTGCATTTATATGAATACCTTTACCTGTACTTGATCCTACACCAAGAATGTCGGCACGAAGCCAATAAAAAGTCAAAGTACTTAAACGGCAAAATAAAAAAATAAAAGTGGACGCATGTCTGCTATTTGCATTCCCAATGACCGTCTAACCATTGCTCTGATATAGATGGGTGTGAATTAATTTATCAGCACTTCAAGCGGCTTTAGAATTGACGTGTGACTTGTGATAATCAGTCAAAAGAATGTTTTTCTGGTCAATTTGTAAATTCCTTAGTTTCCCCTCAGACAAAGCTCCAACCTCTCCCTGCAGTAAGTGAGTAATTTGTAATGCAAATGCATTGGCATCTTTGAAGTGCACTTTGTAACTTTTTAAGTAGAGAAATACTTAACAGCACACATTGACAGTGCAATTAAATTTTAAATTAGCATATGTGCAAATAGTTGCTGAACTTTTTGTATGTAGTCATTAAATTTATTAACAGAATTAATGCGTAAAGTTGACTCACAAGACAAAGGATAAGTAATCCGAAAGCCACAAGACATTTTAGCGACTTCAACTGCGACTCCGACTGCGAATTCAAACGCAAACAGCAAAGAAGAAAATTGGTAGACAAAGACAAAGAAAGAAACGCAAGTATTTCCATTATAATATACAGAGTGTGTCTGTATTATGCATGTGACCAGCTCCACTTCAGACAATTCCGCCAAATCCTGCTCAGAAATGAACAGTCAGAATTTTTCGTAAGACACTTAAGGCATACTTTTAAAGCCAACGTTTCTATATACAATGTATATCTACAATGTATATTATGCATTGATCTTCATATTTAGCTGCACGTTTAGTAAACCATCTAAAAAAGCCAGATTTGAAACAGATGCCATCTTTTTATTAAACAATGGCTGAATCTAGCTATAAAAAAGCTTAAATTTCAATAATGCCATGATTAAGTCTATTAAAGAACCTTTTCGTATCAAGGTCAAGTTTATTTCAGTACTAAGTAGCTAAAAAAAAGCTTAAATGCCAACACTGTTATGATTGAGGCTTTCACAGAAGTTTCATTACGAAGGTCAAGTTTATTTCAGTACTGAGTAAACAGAAATGTAATGAAACGTTTTCAATGCTCTTGCCGGACTTTCTTTGCCTTTTCCTTCATTTTCTTCTCGCAGATTGGGGAATGTTTGCTTGTTGGACTCACAAAGCGAAGCCGCTAACTCGCAATGCCAACACTTGCAATGCCGCTGGCCACGCCCAATGGGCGAAATGAAAAAGGGGACAAGCGCCAAATCTATCAGAGGGATAAAAAGAGGGGAGTGCTAACTAAAACCCCAGCAAGCGATGCGACTGACACACTCTCGCTGGGAATCGCAGCGCAGTATATCTTCATTAAAATGCAATGCATTCTTGGTGCTCAGCACGAAATACCCGGCAATCGAACGAGGCAACCACAAAACCTATCCACCCACAATTCCCTAACTCTTTCCCGCCAATCTTTCCGTGGTGTAAGCGTCGTCGCGTGTAATGACGATGGCTGTGGCACGTGGCTTTGACTTTGACATGGCCAACGGCCATTGGCCAATGGACAGAGGACAGAGGAGGGTGTGATGTGGATAGTGGATAGTAAAGAGATAGCAGACATACTGTACTGCAATATTTCGTAAACAGAATTGCGGGTTTTCCGCTGCTGCAGCGGCTCGCATCAACACGCACGTAAAAGCCACATCAACGTTGACTGAGGCCGCTCTAAAGTCGCCCGAGAAACGAGTGCGAATAAATTCAGCAGCAAGTCGTCAACGAAAATATAAACAAATATCTTGCCAGGCAGCTAAAAGCAGCACCTTATAAACATTAAATACTCGTATGGCAGGGTTTTGGATGGCATGTGGTAAGTGCAGCAGCAACCATCATACTCGTAAAATGATGCACAGATGCACATCCGCCTAGGTGTAAATCACGTAGCACTCCAACGCCTTTTACAGTTTCAGTTGTTTTCCACAATAAAATTGAAAAGCAGCCAAAACAACACGAGAACAACCAACAGCAACAACAACAACAACAACATGCAACGAAAGCAAACCGCAAAAGTTTCAAAAGTAAAATGACAAGCGCACGTGCAACTTGCCAGAGCAGAGAGCCAAAACTCTGAGCCATTGTTGGAGTAGTCTCAGTCTCAGTCTCAGCCTCAGTTTCAGCCTTAGCCAGGCCAGAACCATACACGATATGGACGTCTGTTTGCGTCTGACACTCGCATCTGCCGCTGCAGTCTCTGGCAGACTTATGGTTAGACATCGATCTCACGGGACCCAGAGCCCTGAACTACTTAAGCCAAAAACTTTATGCATTTCTCGTGCGACTCATTACAACTCCAACTGAGCTGCAAATATACACACTGCTGCCCGTCCGAAAAGGTGGGATATGTGATCTGGATATGAGTGTGGATGTGTGTGCCTGGCGTGTGCGTTGGTCCTTCGTCCACCCAGGACACACGCGTCGAGTATTTTGTTTATTAAAATTAAGTGCCATGGACACGGGGCAGTCAGGGCACAGTGGGACCTTAACCATACATAAATGTAAATACTTTATATGTAAAATATAAATTAAACTTAAAATATAAATATGAACTAAAATACAAATTAAAATTTAAAAAATATATCAAATATATATATTAAAATTAATATTGAAATTTGAAATAAAATAAAATAAATAATAAATAATTAAAATAAAATAAATAATAAAACAACAAATAAATTAAAATATAGATTAAAATATCAATTTAAATATAAATAAAAATTAAAAAATAAAATATTTGTCAAGATGAAAAAAAATCTAGATTGAAAATAGAATTCATCTTACAATATATAAATCAGTTCGGTACCAATGTGAAGTCAGTTTAGCAGCACCATCAGGTGGTCCAATCCTATTGCTCTTGATATTGTTGTTTTTGTTGCTATTGTCGTTGTTGTTTGTCGACAGTTGTTTTTAATGCCTCACAGCGGCCAACAGGACCAACTCTGCCCCCGCTCGTTGCAACCTGCTGCACACTTTTTTATGAGCCGCACACGCACACGTGTCCAGGTGGCTGGTCTCCCTCCCAGGCAGGCATGGATAGCAGCTGCGTGATGGCCAGTTGGCCTGGCCAGTTGGCAACAACACAACAGCTACGTGCCTTTTGTTTTTCCATTAGCCACTGGCGACAGGACCAGAGCCATATTAAGTGATATTTGTTTTACATGAAAATCAACGCGTCCTTGCAACTCAACTCAACTCGACTCAACTCGACTCAACTCGACTCGACCAACTGTCTGTCTGCGGCTATTTTTAAATTCTTATTTGCTTTGGCCTTGCCAAATCATGGTTATTTAATCCAATTTTACTCAATCATTAATCAGTATCCGAAATTGGCAAATTCCAATTATAAGACGCGTTACATTTACATACAATCTCACACAGAAACTGCAACCTATCTATTTGCCATGTGATTTAATGAGCAACAGATACTCAGCTATTCACATATACTAAGCCACATCATCACCATCAACATGAACATTATCATCATGAGCAGTGGTTAGCCAATATCTTTGCATAACCCACATATCCTGCGATTGAGGTGAAAGTTTTTGGCAACAGCGCCAAATGCTAATGCACTAATTAGTTCACACTACCAACTAGGAGTGCTCAGCATTCAGAAGCCAGACAGCCAACAAATGAATCTACAACTACATCTACATCTGCATGTATAGCTGCAGATACAGATACAGATACAGATACAGTTGGAGATACTTGGCGACGGACTGACAAGTCATGAAATAAAACTGCAGCCAAGCACGAAATGATTAAAAATGCGCAGACAACGCAAATAGTAAAACTAAAATTCTTTAACGCTTGCTCACCAATAAAAGTGAAAATTACTCGCATATGAAACAAAAACAAATTTCGCCAACTGCTGCAGCTGAAGCTCTGTCTGCCACTTTCTCTGCCGCTGCCTCTGCCGCTGCTCTGCTTCTGTCGCTGCTGTTGGCCATTTTAATGTTGGTCTTTTTGGTGGCGCGCTTTTGGGGGAATCGTGTAAATTATTGTGGTAAAAAATTGTGTTGAATGGTTTATACCACGTACTTAACACACAAAAGCTATATTAGTTTGTAAGTATATTTCAAATAATTTTAAATTAATTATACAAATTACTGGTAATATAACATTTTAAATTTGATTTTTAAAATAATAATAAAAATGGGTAGCTCAAAGCCAAATTTGATAAATTTGTTCCACTTGTTGATTTTTATATTTAACTGAATTTTCCTGCATTTATTTATGTGCTGTAATATAAACTAAACTTATATTTACCAAATTTACAGAGTATTGATTTTAAATCAAATTTCGCATAATTGTTTTTTACTAAAAAATGGTTACCGATTTTGAACGCGAAACCAATTGACCAAATGAATTGAGCCATAAACATTTTGAGAGCCAATCGACTGATGCAAGAAATTTTAAAGCGATATTAATTTAAAATCCAACCGTGTTCAAGTTTTTTCAATGCACATCAAACTGGGGTCATAAAAACCCAACGACATTTCAAAAGACCGCTAAGTAGCAGAGCGGCAAGAGCTGAGGGGCAGAAGATGAAGGGTAGTGCATTCAGTTTGCTAGCCACAGCAAGTTATAAAGATGTCCAAAGGCCACAAGTGTAAAGTTTATGACAACTGGAGTAGGAGATGGGCCTTGTCCTCACCTCTATTGTGGCACTCGCAGTGCTTTTGGTCCTTTTTCTTGCACTTGACTTTCGTGTTGACTCCGACGGCATTGCCTGATGGCTGCTTTAAAGTCTACAATACCTGCAAAGTCAGCCTCAGGCTGACTTTACAGCCAAAACCCTTACCTTTACACACTCAAACTCTCAGGCACGATGAAACAAAACTTGCATATTTGCCACTGGCAACGCACTAAAATATGCAACACATTTTATGCAGGACGACGTTAACTGGACGCCCAGGACGCGTCGAGTTGTATTCCCAACTCAGGTGTCATAATTAATTTCGACGTCAGTTTGTTATTGTTACGGCTTTTGGCGCGCTTGTTTTCCGCTTGTAAACAAACTTATTTGTTGGCCCTGATTTAGCATTGCCGCACATTGATGTCGGTTTGCCAAAACGCCAGATGAATTATTAAACCAGCGCCCGCTCTTTAAAAAGCCACACCATTCAAATGCAGGACGGGAGGGTGCGTCTGGGGTTGAGGTGGAGTCAGGGGTTGGGGGTAAACCCGCCCTAAACGGCACTCAGACTGTTTGAATAGTGCTTCAGTCTTGGCACAGGCAATGCCTCACTGTGAATGGGAGAGAGGAGAGGAGAGGAACACTGTCCTACATTTTCTCATTAAATTGCAACGCCAAATAGTTGGCATTTGCAATAAACTTGACGCTAACAAGGCGTTCGTGCGGCAAGCATCGCATTTGCCCACGGCAGGTTGATTTTTTGTGCCAAACTTTTAATTGGCCAAAACTAAATTTTAATTGTTTTTGGTTCCCTTTTTTTTTGTATTTTATTTCTTGCCAGACTCGGACACAAACTCACGCATATAACAGTTAGTTGATAAACTTGATATGCGCATTGTTCGTTAGCCGAAACACACAAAGTTTTGTTGACATTGCGCCTTCAATTTGTATACAAATTGCAAGCCATAAATTATACGACACAGTTGTGTGCAAGTGTCAATAAAGCAAAAGCCAACAACTGCCACATTGGACCATTGTAATGCCCAAAAGTTCTTTGGGCCATATTAAAAATACATAACGAAGCTCAGATTTATGTACCTAAAATGCACAATTCGTGAATGTTAACGCGCTGTTAGCACTTTGCGGCTTGCAGCACATTTAACAGCGCAGAGTTTTCAACACTTGACACAGACACCAAACTCGTTGAACTACTGAAATCTGCTTTATACTTTATCCGACTGTGGATTAAAAGCCATCAGTGTCAGTTTACAGCATTTGGCTTTTTATTTGGATGAGCATGGATTTCAAATGAATACAAAATTTAATATACCAAAGGTGGCTGTATTTAATAAATGCTCCTGCTGCATTTTTAACAATAAAACATTTTTACATCATATGAAAAGCTGTTTCACTTTATCAAATTTTATGGAAATTAAAATCATGACAGATGATTATATTGTACTAATCTTAACTTGTGACATGTTTTCTAAGGAAAGTTTTTTCAATGTTTTTAAAAATGTTTGCTTTATATTGGAGATATATTTTAACATAAAATATATTGAAACTAGGTAAAATTTGAAAATATATATATAAAATTTAAAAAAATGTCCCTTAATGCAATAACTTTACTTTTAGTGCCAACTGCTTTATAATACAATAGTTTCCTGCGAGAGATAACCAAGGAAAGTGCAATTTAATAAAGTGAAACTCTGGTTCTACTGTGCAGTATTTTAGCTCTGTAAAATGCCAGTCCCCTGTCCCCTGTCCCCTGTCCCCTGTCTCCTGTCCCCAGTCTATGTCCCTTGGCCTACGTGTACGCCTGTGGCCCATGAGCTCATTTCAGTTTAAATTGAATTGAAGCCAAATGCACGCCATGATTTTAAATTGTTTGGTTTGGTTTACATTGCATTACGTAACATACGCAGCATCGCCCTGTGGCGGCTGCTCTGCCAATGCATTCATTTCTGTATTCAGACGAAGCTCGCTTCGCAGTTGGCGTCGCAGCTGGCGTTGGCGTTGGCGCAGTCGAGCATAAGACTATACAAATTGCTGACATATTCAAATCAATGCGCCTGGGCTTTCCTAATGGGTGTGTGGCATGCATCTTGCCCTATGCAACACTTGTAAAAAAAAATATCATATTAAATCATTTTGAAATGTAACTCTCAGAAAGAGAGAGAAAAATTCACATTTTTATGTGTCATTGATAAGTCAAGTCAAGTCATACTATAATCAGAGGTCAAGCTACTGTCAAAATAATCAAAATGCTGGTGACATATTTGCCATATTAAAGACATAAGTCTTGACATAAACATAAATCAAGTGGGAAAGACTATAGTCGAGCTCCCGACTATAGAATACCCGTTACTTATTTAAAAAAAATATATATATTTATTGCATACTTTTAGGCACTTACATTGCTTAAATACTTTAATCAGTCATTACCAACTTTCTGTTTGTCCGATCTTTTTACGATTTAGAAAGATGATAGGTAATAATAGAATTTAATGGTATTAAGTATAAAAATCCTAATATCTTGAAAACTGTGCGTGTGGGACCTTTTCCCGATTTACGGGGGCGGAAAGGGGAGTGGCAAAAATTTAAATCAAACTTGACTTGGGGTTTATTGAAGTCTCGTTGCTCTAGCTCTTATAGTCTCTGAAATCTAGGACGGACGGACAGACGGACATGGCTATATCGTCTCTGCTATTGATGCTGATCAAGAATATATATACTTTATAGGGTCGGAGATGCTTCCGTTTCCCTGTCACATACATTGCAACGAATACACTATCCCCTTTTACTTATTTTTATAAGTAACGGGTATAAAAAGTTGTTGAATTCAAAGCCAAGTCCAAATGACCTGCGACACACACAGACGGTTAAACAACTCTCAGGCCAGCGAAGCTCGTAAGTAGATGGCACAATACACAGACAGACGGAGAGACAGACAGACAGACAGACAGACAGACAGACAGGCAGACAGACAGACAGAGAGACAGATTGAGAGACATACCAACAGACAATCAGTTGGTATTACTGACTGACTGACTGTCTGACTAACTGACTGACTAGACAACACTCGTTGGAGACATTCTGACGCACACACACACACGCACACACTTTAAATTGTATGTTGTGTTGTGCAACTTCAGTACTTGTTACTGTTGCAGCCCTGTAATCCCGTTTTGCCTCTTTCTGCACTCGACTGCAAAGTTAAAATTGCAAGTAAGGCTTTTATCACGAGTTTATGTCCTCTTACTTCCATCTCTATCTCTATCTCGATCCCTATCCCTATGCAAGCAGTAAGTAGGTTTTTGGCATTGGCCAAAACTTCGTTTTTGGCTAGGAAATAGCAGAAAATCGAATTCCATCGCCTTGCTGTTGTCCTCCTGTTTTCAGTGGGCCAACACTAACCCAAATGGCAAATACCAATGAAACTTACTGCAAGCTGCCTCCTCTTAGCCAACTCGAAAAGGGCTCGAAAGAGCTTCAACAATATACTAACCCGAGTTGTTGCCCCAGATGTGTGCTCAACTGATTTATTGACATAAAAGTGAGATATATTTTTATTCAAAAAAAAGTTTATTAATATCCATTATTCATAATTAGTTTTAGTCTTGCATATTCTAGTAAGTTTTCATAAAATGTACGTTTTTTTCAATATTGACTCTGCATTTTCAAAACCATAATATTTATTTAACTTTTTTTTTTCGCTAACATTTTATTTGTTTTGCTTTAAATATTTTAGACAAATGATGTAAAAATATATCGAAAAACCGACAACTCCATTTTCGCGGGAGCGAGTTCCAGTTCATTAACACAATAATTTTGTTTTATATCAATTGCGTTATTTAAATCGATTTTCTTCAAAAATCAACTGACTAGATTTAAACGTAATAAATTAAATTTTATGGCTACATGATGATAAAAGTTCAAATCATGATCAAAATTACATTCCGCTGGAAACTTTGTTCAGTTTTTGCAATGTTTAAAGTTGGTCTGACTTTCTATCTAGCGACTTTTCAAGTTTAAATTTATATTTTTCTTTTAATTTTTTTTTTTCACAGCACGATTAATTTTTAGTCGATTTTTACATTTTGGTATTATACTTAATTCAATCATTAAGTTTTCATCACTTCTCGACTAAATCGTGTAATTGTTATTTAATTGTGTGATTAGAATAAAATGAAGTGTTTGATGCGAGTAATGGACAAGTGCCAAGTTAGCGGCATTTATTGGCTGTTAATTTTTTTTTTTTTGGCTAAAAAAAGGAAAAGAATTGCCAAGACTTCCGCCTTAGCCTCTTTATGGGCATGCTTATTCCCGAATCGAAACTCCCCATTTCCCTAATCACGTGGATCATCATAATGCGCTCTGTGGCGTTGTGTTAGCCTCAAGTGTCTGGTGGCCAACTGTCGACTGGTGCTGCTCAAAGCACTGCAGATTTTACACAATCTGTTTTTGGCTCCCGCACACAAGCACAACTTTTGGTTGAGATTTATCGAGCAACTTGGCCAAAACGGAGAAATTGTTGGGCCCCACGAACTTATTCCGGCAATGCCTTTTAGCCGAATCACAAACAGACGACTAGCCAAATATGTAGCTGACAAGAAGCCATGTATTCCATTTGAGTTTGAGATAGGCATTCAATTGGCAATTGCCTACTTTCGCTCATCATAAAATCATCAATGTTTTTAGCACTGAATCCAAAGTTATTATGATTATGATTATGCGATTGGATGGGAGTGACGGTCTGGGCCAGAAAAGCATGCATAAATTTGTGTAGGCAAATGTTAATAATAATAGTAATAATGTTATGCATATGCTGTAAGGTTTTTGCATTTTAATGACATGACCAATGGCAGTGATCAAGTGTTCAGCTAATTTTCATGTAAATGAAATTGAAACAACAAGTGCAGGTGCAAGTTTCCTTACAACTGGTGTCATAGCTCAGACTACAGTCAACAGTCGGTTTGCCTATCAAAACTGACAAATACCCGTAAATAATGGACAAGGGGTAGTCCCTTCACATACCACAGGTATGTGGCACAAAGTGCTTAGCGTCTGTTCCAATACGCAATGTTAGAGCCGATGAGCTAAAGTCAAGCTCAAAAGGCATACCAAAAGCAATCCCCCTTTTCCACTTGGCCACAACGTTAGAGCGTTATATGCAAATCACATTTGGCATACATATTTACCCAGCCAGTTGTGGCAAAAAGAGTCTAGAGTTTTCGTAGTAACAGTCCTGGCATTAGCATATGCCAGCAGCCGTCGCTTTCTGTCAGGGTTACACAAGCAAACATGGCCAGCAAGCATCTGATAGGATAAATGGCCCAAGCGTGGCCAGGAGGAGTCTTCGTGCTGTCCAGGACATGTAAGGATTGCAGACAGCTATCCTGCTTCGCATTAAAAGAGGCAATATTTTCTCCAGTTGCTGCTGCTGCTACTGCTGTTTAAAACATTTGGAAGACGCACATCGATAACGATAACCAGTCCATAGATATCTGGCTGGAATAATTGGATTAACTTTGTCTAATTAAAAATGCAGCCGGCTTTTAGGCACATGGCAAATGGTCGGAAATATGAGGAAATTATTGCAAACATTTTTTGGACATTCACTTTGAGCAACTAATTGAAATTCCAACTCGCATCTCGCAAACGGACAGCGGAAAACCTGGTCAAAAGAAAATTAATTGCAAAAGACAATCACTTTAAGATATCCTTGTGCCATTTGCCAACCATCGATGGCATTTAATTTCCGCCAACTGAAAACTTTTAACTGGCCCCGGTTTACAAATTTGCTTAAAGTTCACCCCGAGCTGGTAACAGATATGACATCAACTTCAGGTAAATACAGGGTATATACGAGTGTATTTTTGTAAATGCCAGCAAAAGAAACAATTTGCTCAGCCAAACAAAAGATTTATTTAAGAAAGGATGTTTTCTGTGTATTTGAAACGTGTCACAGTAATTGGAGCAAGAAGCGCAAGGGAGAATTCTGTACGTTGGAGAGGTGATCCACAACCAACAATCAGCACCCAGTGTAACTTGTTTTTAAAGCTATTGCTGTTGTCTCTGCCATGTTGACAGTCGTTTCGCCCCCTAGAATATCCCATACCACAATCGTCTGGCTTTTCAGTTAACGAACTCTGCGATTTTACTACCATAGCAAAATTGGGTCGACGCGATGTTTGTGGCTCGGGTTTTGTAGCTCGTTTTTACATTTACTGCCATTTACTGGCATTCCTCGCTGGCTGCAGACACCAAGGAGCCAAGTGGGGAGAAGACGGAAGAAGAAAGAAGGACGTCTGTCCGCGAAGCTTGCCAATATTTGTGGCAGCATAGACAAAAAACATTTGTAGGATATGCCAGCTTACTTATATGTAAATAAGACTTTTTGGGAATATTGGTTTCTAAAACAGAGGAAAAAGCTTTACAAAAAATCGTTTAAAATTGAACTATTCTAGTCGAGATAATTTTATGTTTATTAAAAAAATTTAAAAATATTCAAAATAATGAAAATTGTAAACTAGAATTTAAAATAATCTTAATGCTTAACTTCATAATTGTGAATTGTTTAATGTTATTAATAGTGACTAGTGCCTTAAATAATAAGCGTTCGCTTGTAGCACTGGGATTCAAAATAAATAAATTAAATTAAATTAAAATTAAAGGGAATTTAAATGTCTGCATGTACATATATATTTACTTCTTTCTTGTGTACTTATAATGGGGTTGCACATCATCAATCTTACAGTCACATATTTAATTTAAAGTTCTGTCTACTCCTATCGATTTTAGTTTACACAGTTAGTGTTTTTACTCCAAATGGTTTTCAAACTTTGATTTGGCTGACAGTCAATTGATTTTAAGGGGCTTGTAATTATAGCATTTTTTTTCTATTTCTATTAAGTGCCTACAGCTGATGCTTTTCCCAATAATGTGGGTTATATGAAGTCAAAGCTGAAACCATAAATAAACACTTTGATATAGAAAATTACACACAGCTTAAAGAGGGATTTTCGCTTCATGTGTATTTATAGTGGAATATTTTCACGCCTCAATGGCACACATTTGTCTTCTCTAGACCGCCAACGTTCTCAACGTTATCATTTTAAACAGACACCGAGGCAAGTCAGTGCAGCGAGTGCAGGAGCAAGGACATGCAGGACACGCAGACAGACGGGGAGGGAAGGAGGGTGGAAGGCAGCCTGCAGTCAAGAAACGGCCGAAAGCATTAAATAAAATGCACTTTGGTTGTGTGTCTGCTCTGGACTGAGTTGGGAGCTGGTACCAGAAACCTTAAAGCCAAACACGTGGCTAGTGACCAGTTGAAAATGCATTAAATTGGATCAAGCAAAGTTTACAGCAAAGGTGTAAAATACCAAAAAAGCCAACACACGCTCTAATCGACCCAAGACTGTCCTAGTAGCAACCTTAATGGACTATGAAATGCCAGCCTCAAAGGCATATTTAAATCGACATTTTCTAAGATATATTTTGAATTATTTATTAGGTTGGAGCAACTTTTGGCATTGTCGACGCTCCTTTGGCATTTGTGAATTGTAATGAAATTAAATATTGATGGAGATGTTGGACTAAAACGACCACAACTTAACCGCAGGCATAATAAAAATGCTCACAGGCATTAGATGTTCATTCAAAACGAACCAATTTCTGCAGATTGCCATTTGAAATTTACAATTTACGTTGACGTTTCAAGTCATTTTATTACTTTGAGTATTTTTGAAAGTTTTGCATAAAAACACTTGTCATGCATTTTTCAATTAAGGCAATTATGAGACTGCAGCTTTACCAAGGATACTTTTTTCTGCTTTAATTGGCAGCTCGACAGACCGTCAGCTGTCAGTTTGTCTGTCAGCCTTTTAGGCGGATGTAAATTGGTATTTCAACGCACTTAACTTGCTGGCCATAAATATTTTGTGCATTTTTCGGCATTGGCTTTGTTGTCAAATTGTGGCTCAAAATTTGCTTAACCATTTGCGGTCGGCTTAATAATTGTTTTAGTGTGCGACATTTGTGCAAATATTAAAGAATTGCATATAAATGTAAAAAAGAAAATATATTTACAGGTTTTTGCTTAAATAACCAGACAAATTCTGAATAAATTAGGCAAAGATATTTTTTAAAAATGTATCCATTTAAGAAAACAATATTTATATTCTATGAGCTTATAAATTTGTAGGAGATTTTTATGACAACTTTTAATTATTATTCAAATAAAATGTATTTTATTGTATGTATTACAATTTAAATCTGAGCCAGCGGAATGTAGATTTTATGGGGAAAATAATTATGCAAATGGATTACATATGTCAGAATAATAAATAATTTGCTTAGCCGCCCTTTTATTTGGATCTAAATTTAAACAACACTTCTTAATATTCGCCATAAGAATAAAATAGTTAAAGTATGCTGTAATTACAAATATTTATTTGTAAAAACATTAGCTCCTGTAATGTCTGCGAATCAACATAAATTTTATGAAATATTATATTACGCCTGGTCATACTGGTCGTATAAGTAATTTGGACAAATTTTCGTAATGTTAGTGTGTGCAATCATGTAACAATAGAATCATTTTAATGTTGTTAGTAAATTATTGCAATTACATTTACTTGAATGTCTCCAAATGAGTTTTTGTGTCGTGTCGCACCGGAACGGTAAATTTGTATCCTAAATGGTATTATGCTGAATTAAGCATTATCTGTATGTCTTTGCCTGTCTGTTGGGCCCACAACTCGAGTGACAGCTGTGACAATTCTGACTGCTCAGACAGTTTGTAATCTTTGTTTGAATGTTTATTTGACTGACTGTCCGTGGATTGCACAACAATGTCATAGGCTCATCAACAACATGCCACACAAAATCGAATTACTTCCGTATGCTCTGAACCTGCTGCACTTGTGCAAACACACATCCCAGCACAGATACGATATGAAACGATACATATATACATATATGAACACGTACGTGTTTATTTGCAACACCCGATCTGGCCTAACTGGCAACCGCAGGACAGGACAGTAACAACAACTGCAATGATGCCAACAGTTTGCTTGTCCTTGTCGGTTTCCCGTTTTTCCACTTGCCACTTGCCACACGCCTTCATGCCTCATGCCTCATGCCTCCTGCTTCATGCCGGCCACACGCCTGCTAACTTGTTGGACTTTTGCAACGGTTTGTCTACATGCTCAGCAGGCAGCAGTTTGGCTTACACACAATTCACAAAATAACCTCGACACTCACTCATTCATAGAGTTCACAAATAGACAGACAGCTCCAACCGCCTGCACCACTTCCACTTCTCCTCCCCTCCCCTTCACTTCCTCTCTCCCCTTTATCGTCAATATGGGCTTGACTGCCAGTCAGACGACTAAGTGTATATATATTGTCTTGTGTAAATATGCAAAAATGTTCCTCCTTGTTTTTTTTTTCTTTTTTTTGTTTGTTTTCATTACTGTCGTAGGTTTTGTTTTTGCGGCTGTTGAGGGAATGGGATTCGTGTAAACAAACCAAGGCGTCGGATTAAAAGTTTTGCATCAAAAAGCGGACGCTTGTAAAAATGTTTTTTGATTATTTTACAGCGATAAAACTAATTGCAATTACATATTTTTATTGAATATCAAAGGCATTCGAATGCAATACCAGACAGAAAACTTAGCCATTCAGTTCTATTCAGTTTCCACTCATATTGTGATAGCCGACACCACTCATCAGTTTTCTGGGTATTTGTTCTCTGAATGATTTGTTATTGTTGGTCTTTTGACCAACATCACTTTAAATTTCTATAAAATAATAAAAGAAAAGAATAACAGTATCTTTTAGCTGTGATTTCATTTTTATCGAAAATTTCTGCTAATTATGTGAATTTAATATTTATTACGAAATGCAAATTAAGTGCATAATAATATCTATTTATAAACTATATATCACATTTATGAAGTATCAACTAATGAACTTATTTATTAATGCTTCATTGTAAAACAACTAGAATAAGCAAAACCATCTTAATTTTTCACTATCAAGTTAGGATAATTTTAATTATTAAAAACTACAAAACTTAAATGTTCTTAATTTTATATTATTTCCAAAATTAAACATTTAAAATTGGTGAGAAATTGGTAATAAAAAAGAAATTTAAAATTTTATAAAAAAGTAATTGATGTTAAATTATTCACTTAATTTTATTAAATTTGTTTAACATAAATTTGTATCTTTGAAGAAAAATCAAATATTATTTTATGCCTCTATTCAGCACAAATTTTAAACGAGACGCTTCATTCAATGTAAAGAGTGTTGCTTGGCAACTAACCCACTTTAAGACTGATATTATCAACACTTGAGAATAATGGTTGCATGTAAATAATGAATATAAAATGGAAAATTGATAACAAAAAAAAGGAAATCTGCTTTGTCATATGAGACTCACCTGCTTCTAGTTTACGCAGAAACTTGTTGAACTTAATAAAAATGCACACAGGCAGCAAACAACAAGTTCGTCTAGTTATTATTAGTTTTTGACGTTAGTCTCTCGAAGTAATGTTCACTGAGCACGAAAGGCTAACAAAATTACACGTCTTGACGCGGCACAAAGGAGCGCAAGGAACAACAACAGCAACTAAAATATAAAATACAATATCATTCACTTTCACAACAAAAAAAAAGATCTTAAACTTCAAATTTGCTTAATGGCGATATTTATGTTGAGCGTCAAGTTGCATGTGCACTCGAATTGTGGCAATGCCAATTAACAGTTTGGATTTTTGCATGCCGGTTGCTTCAACTACAATCTGTCGGGCGGACTTTTCTAACGACTTAATCGACTGGCGGTCTTTTGTTTGTTCCTCGGCTCTAACAATGCCTTAGCATTTATGTAAAAAGCTCTGTAAACTTTACAGCGCCGCTAACCGGCTTTTTTTTTTGATCCTCTGTAGACTGTAACTGTAACTGACTTTTTAGCTAATTGTGACTTGGAATGTTCATTTTACACCGCACACTAAAAAGTGGCTGACAGTTACAGACAGCACACAAATAAGCCAAGTTACTAGCTGGCTAGCTAACTGGCTGAAGGAAGTGCTGTGCGTCCTTACTGAAGGAGCAGCCGCGTACAACTGAATTCTGGTGAATGTGCAAAATGCGATTGTTGCAACGACGGTCCTGTGTGGCAAACAAGGAAGCGCAGCAGCAGCAACTAACACACACACACACACACACACACAGACGCAGGGCCCATGTGCATGTGTCGTCGTATGTACATAATGCACGACTGACGAGCACTACACGAAGTTCTGCCTTGGTCAAGGGTTGTGTAGTGCGACCCCCTCCTCACCCACCATTGCCACGTTTAACCGTTGTACCTAGTTAAAGTTGTAGTTGTCGTTGCAAGCCAACTGAGCAACAGCAACAGCAACAGAGCAGCGCAGCGCCAAAGCAGCGCTGTCGTCTCTGTTGCAACCCACACACATTTGTTTGTGGCCCATATACGAAGCCGAGTAGTTCACACTGTTGGTGTTGTTGATGTTGGCTTAGTGCCACGACGCAACTACAGGGCACTTTACAGTTGCACCTTACAGCAACAGCAACAACAGCAGCAGCAGCAACCACTACACGAGAGCAACTGACGCCGCTCTCTCGCTCTCTTTGCTGTGCATTTCGCCGGCTCTTATCACTGTTGTCATTAACAGAGCGCTGTTAAAGCGAACTGTGACATTTTTCTATTCTTTTTGCCGGCTTCGGCATTGAGTCGCTTATTATGTAAAAGTCCAAGGACATTTATATGTACGGGCTTCATTTGAAGTGCGCGTGCCAAGTGTTAAGCAAACAAGCAAAAGAAGCAGAAAAAGCAGAAAATAGGAAGCAGAGCAAAGTTGACGGAGGAAGCAGCAGCAGTTGCTTAACGGCTTAGTTACAAAAGGACGTCTGGGGACTCGCTCAAGCAATTGACTTAATGCATTACCCCAGAGACAAACACTCAATAAGTGCATTAGTTTCAGGCTTATGTGATAATAGATTTCAAGGCCAGCACTTAATTGATCAATCAATGCTTAATTGACTGTAAGCCCTTTTAAGTAATGCAAATTAAATGAGCACCTATACTAACTATCCAACTGTTAACGACTGCGTATTTATAGGCAATTCAACTATTTTTAGACAAATCAGTAAAAGCAGCTGCCACACAGCAACCAATTATCTTGAGCATTTTTTATTGCTTGTTGTCAACTGGTCGATTTAACAGCGCTCTGTTAAGCTGGCTCTGTTAACAGAGCGGCACGTGTTTCTCTCACGCTAGTCAGCTCACGCACACAGAGAAGCGAATTTTTTGATTTTGTTTTGATTAATAGCTTCGTTGCGGCTTATCAGCAGATACGCACACACATACACGATAAACAGGAAATGCAACAATGTCACGTGGCCGGCATTTCACAGCGCACTCTCTCGCTCTCTATACTTTCTCTCTATAAAATAAAGAGCCGCCTGCGCTGTTTACAACAGAGAACTGCATAAACTTGGCCATGGTTAACTTTTTGGCGCCCTGTAGCATGCAACCAAAATGTTTGCCAACATCGAACATGTTGCATTCAGTTGCATCCATCTCGCTCTGTCATTGCCCCGCCAAAAATGATAAAATAACCTGTGTCTCGCTTCTACAACAAAAAATAAATTCTTACATAAGTCGGTGCTCCACCTACCCAACATGAATTATATTCAAATATGTATCTATATCTATATGGCTGATCGGTTCTCGGTTTTTGGCAGCGAATGAAATTGGCGAGTTACTCGTGGTGTGAGAACTCGTTTTAATTGCAAGGCGTTGTCTTCAACCCCACTTAAATGAAATGTAGCATGCTTTTTGGGGCAGGTCACTTTATTACGAACTGCATTCGGTTCAAATTGACTGAAAAACATCTGTAAATGAGTGTTGGCCAATAACAAATTGCGTATACTGGTGATGTATGAAGCTAAAGCATCTTACATACTATGAAATTTTGGGTTTTACTAAGTAATGTTAATAAAAATATCTTTCCTAGATCGTTCATGATAAATTAAGATATATAAAAGCTATTTGATTTTAATTATTGGAAAATTAAACATAGATCTTAATAGCTTACTCTCAGGGAAACTTTGATTTAGATTTAGATCACATAATCATAAATGTGTGCTAGCAATACACTATGGTAAATAAGTCCGATATTTTGGCATAAACTCAAATTGTATTTTGTTCAGTATCTTAAAAATTTTTTTATTTTCCAAATCTAAAAAGTCCAAAGCAACCAAAAACGATTTTTAAAGATTTTTCGGGACTACCCTTAGTGTTTTATGCGTGCTCAAAGTCAGCTGATTGAGCGTTGCCACATGAACTGAAAAAGCGCGGGAAAAATAATTGCAACTTTGAGAGCCAATTGTGTTTTTTTCGGAAGCATATTACAAATTGCTAAATATGGATAAAGTTGATGAAGGTATTTAAAAAACGATAGTAGTAGTGATTTTTAGTAATTGTGTTTTATTGTGCAACTGTCCAATGTGTTGTTTATGTGTATTTTTAGCTAAAAACTAACAAATGTGTTCCTGTTCCGTTAAGCTTTACATTAGAACGTCACAAATTAGTACGAGAGTTTTGAGTAAAGGTTATTAACTAAACCATCCAGAATCAGATGTTAATAATCCCGTTTGTTCGATTTTGTTCCTTTTCGTGAAAAATGACATGTTGTAGGTGTGAATTTTGGCTGAAAATCGGATTTTTCTCAGATTCAGATGAGGATCGAGATAAAAAATGGGTCAAATTAAAAAACAAACTAAATTATAAATTCTACTTTAGTCTAATTACCAACCATGCAAAGTTTAAAATAAATTGTTTTATATTTAAGCTTAATTTTTTTTTTTTACTTATTTGCTTTGTCGGGGAGGAAGGAGGGATGAAGACAAAGTCAAATTGAATAACAACGAAAATTATATATTTTTGAATATTATAACTAAGATTCGTGTCAAATTTCAAGCCTCTAGCTATATATTTAGATTTTTTATAAATTTTTTTTAGCTTTATCGCGTAGTCGTATGGGGAGGGGGAGGTGAAGGCGTGGTCCAAATTAAAAAAAAAAAATCCAAAATTCTAAATTAGTTTAACTAAAGTACATGCAAAATTTCAAGTGTCTATCTTTATATTTAGAGTTTATGCCAAAATATCGAGTTTTTTTACCATAGTGCAATATTTAAATTTGATACTGTTTGATTAAGAAAAAGTTAAAATTGAGAAACAATTCTTAGAATTTATATGTTATAAATGTTTTACCTTAAGATATTTATATTTTAAAATATAGTCAGGACGAGCCAAATTTGGTTTTGACTTTTCTAGAAACATTCGAAGTTTGGACTAAAGCTCTTATACTTATAAAATTGTTACAAAATACGAAATGATCATGAATTTGATAGTCTTATAGATCTGAATGAATCCTATTGTTTGTGCATTAAAGGTATTTAGATTACTTACAAAAACAATATGTTGAACGAAGTAAGTATGTTATTATTGACGGTAAACTTTTTTATTTTTTCTAATATATATATTTTTTAATTTTAATTGAGATAAGATGTTATATTGTACAATTTTTTTAATGAAGAAAAGATTTAAAACAAAATGCCAGTATTCTAATAATATGTATATATTGTAAACAAATACTATTACTTTTAAAATTTATTCATAGTGATTCAAAGAGATTGCTTATTACAATGAACAATTTTTTAAATAAATTGATGCTATTTGAGAAATGCAACAGCAGCAGCTTCAGACTCCAGACCAGGTATAAAGTGGCCAAAACTCCTCCTTTTGCAACATGTTTGGCGTAAACTTCCCCTACATGGTGCGCCCTACAGATTTGGCCTTTACTCCGCTACCTTTGGCCATTGCCATGACTCCTGTTGTTGTATTTAGTACATGTCACCTACATACACATAAACAGACACACACACACGAACACATATACATATGAAATACGACGGGTGCGTGCGTCGTTTACATAGGCTCCATGGCGTGACAGCCAACCAAAGTCGGGCATTGCTGTCGCCTACATTGCTCGGTATATACGGCGCCGGGGGGGCGACGGCGCAGCTCGTCGTCTCATTCGTCGGCAGCTTGACAGACCCTCGCCCACATCCCCACAGCCCGAGTTGGTATACAATGTTGCTCGTTTAACCTCGTGGCCGAGCCGGGCTTCGTAAGCGTAAGCCTTGTTGAAACGCGGCTAACAGAGACGGGACGAAAGGAGGATAAACGAAACGTGGCAGGGCGGAGCGTAATGTTTTCAAAAAATATTTCCAACCAAATGCATTTAATCGTGTTTGGTGTTTGTTATTTACATTTTCTTTTTTTACCAATTGCCTCTGATCTCTTTTTGGTTGCATCAATTTTAATCTTAATTAAATGACATTTTAATCACACTTTAACATGATTGCTTGTTCTCTTATGAGAAAATTCTAGTAAATGCAGAGAAACTTTTCTCCAAAAACTACATTAGTTAATGCAATTGCCGGAATGCGGAAACTAATTTGGCAAATGAAATGAAATGTTTTTGCTTACAAATGTGAGTTCGTCGCGGCAGCTTTTCATCATCATCATCCGAGAAATTTTCAAACTTCCTTTGGCTGCCCAACTGACTGCAGTGCAAAAACTAACGACCTCTGCTTCCACTCCAGCTCCAGGATCTAGGATCTAGGATGTTTTGTGTTTACAGCTGAGCTACAGCAACCAGAAGCATTTCATGCATTCGCATTACAGCCGGCGACAAGCAAATGAGTCGCTTATAGATGAGTGTGTGTGTGTGTGTGTGTGTGAGTGTGTGTGTGTGTGTGCGGTGTGTATCTTCTTGATGAAATGCCAAATGGTTTGTGTCTCTTTATGGGAATTGTTGTTTGTTCTTCTGGGTTTTTAGTTCGAGCTGCTGCATATTTAGCAAGCAGATAAGCAGCATTATACTTAGACTGAAATATAGAGCAAGATGCTGCAGTTTGCCAGGAGAATTGATAAATTCACTAGAAAAGGATTAAGGAAGAGTTTCCAACCAAAACAATAGGCAGTGTGTTGAAACATATCCTTTCTGTTGTGCTGATACACAATTATTGGAAAATTTAAAAACATTTTCAGCTTAAATTGAACATAGTTTAATCTTTAAATTAAAATGTTACAAAAATAATTTAAATGTATATTCTATTGTCTACTAAGCTCCTAAGCACGCCCCATTAACCTCTGAAACAGCTGTCCGAAAATTGTCTTCAAGTTTATTTTATATATCATACACTTGGTATTAGAACATCCTGTCCAAAGGGAACCTCAACAAAGACCCAGGACAGTAGTGAGATCAGGATGCCAAAGCTCAGGAAGTGCAACACTTGCAAAAGTTTCGGCTTGCCGGCTGCTTAATTTTAATTATGCGCCGCTTATAAATTCAATTGCATTTAACAATTACAAACAAATTCGCTTGTTACAAAAGTTTTTGCAAAAACCGACAGAACCAAGAACTAGACGCCAAGCAGACAATTTTTACAGGATTAGTTGGCAGCAAATGGGAAATTAATCCGCCAAGTTTTGAGAGCCGGGCCAAGGATACTCGTACCGGCCAGAGACAATTGGCAGTGAGTGGTTATGCTACAGAATTGCTTGTTAAACTAGTTACAGTGCTACAGTCACGACAGCTCAGCTAGAAAGTACCCCGTAATCCATGTTAAGGTACAATATTGAATATATAATTGATGTCATAATTGGGGATTAAAACCGTAACCGTTAACCGGTATTAACCGATTGATTTTGGTAACTGAAACCGTTACCGAAATAAAACTTTTGTATTATGCCGAAACCAAAATTATTCAATCCGAAATAACCGATTTATGTAAAACGGTTAGTTTTTGTATAATTTGTTTTTAATTTTAATATTAAACTCATTGAATAGAAAATTCTTTTTGAAAAATAACAAATTGTGGTTTAAGTATTAACATACTCGTATTCTTCTTGTTAAAATTACGAAAGACAACCGGAAAGCAAAATTCTAACATAACCAACACAAATCAATATTCGTTTCGGTTTTATACCCTGATCATAGAATATATCATACCCTCTCATAACCAGTGAAGGAATACAGGGTATAACAAGATGCTTAGCTGACAATTTTAACTACTAAAACTTTGAATAGGAACAGCTTTTGAGATGTAAAAGTGTTAGCTGGAACTCACGGAAGTGAGTGATGCCAAACTTTTGTTAAGAAAAAAGTTTATTCTATGGAAAGAATAATTTAAGAAATATCTTGCAATTAATAAAAAAAAATACAAATATGTTGAACACAACCTAAATATATTGTACAGCATTTTTTACGAATTTAAGTTTTATACTAAAATTCAAAAGGATGTCACAGTGTAACCAGAAAAAGTTGGCAACCCTGTTAAGAACTCCACCCATTCACTTGACTTAATGATGGCCCTGACATTGTGAAGCAATTGTTCAGCCATTAATTATTCATAATGCAATTGAATGAAGTGGCCAGACAAAGGCTTCACTTAATTTTGGAGCACTTTAAGTAAATATTCATTTTGGGCTAGGCCCAAAAGAAAAAGCCTTTCACTGCATAACCTTGAGAATGAAGGCAATACTTTTCTTTACAAAAATAGGCAAATCGGACGGTAAAACCTTGGCCGGAATTAACATTCATATGCATGTCTGGTAGCCGCTGGCAATGGCCAAGGAAAATAGAAAATGACGTACAAAAGCAACTTTCACTACCACAAAACGCTAACCTGTCTAAGCCCTGTTAGCAGCCTCTGTCAGAGATTGAGAATCGTGCGCAAAATTATAAAATATTAATCGTAGACGCATTGTATTTGAATCAACGCGGAGTTGGGTAATTTATCCGACTTCATTTTGTCGCGACGTGCCGAAAGTTTTATGCCAGGTGGCAAATGAGATTTTTCGGCTTGAGAAAACAACAACAACAACTAAAGCAAACAGAAGACTACCAATGCCAATCGCAATCCCAATACGAATCCAAATGCCAGTTGAGTATGCCAAAGTGGCCAAAGAAAAACTAATTTCATGAAAATCGTTTCAGCTGTGAAATAATTTTCACAGCCAGAGTCAGAGCCCAAAGGCAACAAGCAACCGTCCAACAATTGGCAGCTGCTTATCGGCTGCTCCTTTGCTTAGAAACCTCCAACCCTCGGGCTTTAGAGTTTGCTTTTCTTTACTCTTTACTCTCTTCTCTCCACTCTTTTTTTCTGTCACTGTCGTATGCACCTTTTTTCAAATTAGATGTTTATAAAAAAATGTGTGTCCATTAGATTGGCTGAAAAGTTTTTCAATTGTTCGGAAAGATATATCTGTATGAAACTTCTGTTTTGAGAATGAAGCCAATCTAGTCCAAGTGTCCATTTTTGTGTTTTCTTAAAGTTACCAAAGGAATGACATGAGAAAATATTGCACATTTTTTCATAATTACCTACCCCTTAACACTTTTTCAAAAAGTTAAAACTGTCAAAACTTTGTCAAAACATAACCGATTTGTACCTACTTTTATTCATTTAAAAAATTTGATTTTTTTCAACACTTTTCTTTTTACATACTCTTCCCTTGACGCATTTTCAAAAAGATAAAACTGTCATAAATTTGTCAAAACAATACTGATATCATTGATTGACCTCCAATTTAATTTTGTAGCCAATTTTATTCATTAAAAAAATATGATTTTTGTACAAATCTCTTTGTTGCAATCATAACTTGCTCAATCAATCTGTTTAGTCAATATAAATTTTCGTGGAGTTTATATCAATTTCTATCGACCATAAGCATAAAACCACATTATGCATGATAGTGTCTAATGGAATTTGAACTTTAAAACATTTCGATTATCACAATGGCCGAAACTTGAAAGCGTTCTCTTAGAGAGAGACTAAATGCAAATGGATATTGAGCAGCTGCTGCCAAGGAATTCTTCTGCTCGTCTGTTTAATTTTCAGTTAGCTGTTTTAGCTTGGTACACGGCAAAAACAATTTTCAATTTAAAACTTGTGGAAATTGCATGCATAATAAAAAGTGCCGACGTTTAATTTCTTATTAAGGCAACGAAGAGGAGAAGACGCCGCGAGTATTATGGCGTCAATTGTAAAATATGAAAATATGCAATTATAATTTACAGTTTCTTTTTGTTTCCATTTTGAATTCTGATCTAGCTTGCCACATAAATTGCTGTGGCAAGTTTGTGCATGATACGAGGCACTTGCAGCATCCACATAAAAACATGGCCAAAACTTTGATGCTTAAAACAAAGCAGCCTTGTTGCACTGCCTGCTAATCCCGACCAAGCTGCTCTACGTGGCAAGCACGTAACAATTAACTTGACTTGCACCTGCCTCAGCCTCAGCCTCAGCTTCTGCTTCTGCCACTGCCACGTTGTATGCCCCCTCAAACACAAACACAAGGCAAAGAACTGACACGACGCGTAATTTATGTTAAGCGTCGCATTTTTATGTTCAAACAAGCGAAGAAGCTTCTTAAAATGCAAGCAGCCAGCAACCCACTGAAAGCTCCTTCCTTCAGCCCGTCACATTTTCGAACTGCATTTTCATATCTGCGTCTTTGGTGCGGGCAAAAAGTTAATTGAAACACACGCAAGAATGAAACCTGACAGAGATGTCAGCAATGCAGCGACGCAACGTTTATGCGGCGAACAATTCGCGATCTTAATAATAACAACAATAAATAATATCTTGTTATTAAGTAACATTTTTTGTTAATTATTATTAACATTATAAAATCTGTAAAGAATGCACAAGTTATAATTTCTTCAACTTGTTTTGCTATCTTAAATTACTCTAAAGTACCTAAAATAATTAATTTAAAATGCACTTGCTATCAGTGCGTAAACATCTTGTTAAGGATAAAAAGATAAGATGAAAAATTAAAAATAAAGAGACTGGCAAGTGATTCGAGACAGAGCATTTGCATCCTCTTACCGAATTTATATCCTTACTCAACCGCTTGAATTGGGGATGTGCATTAAAAAGGCAAACGAAAGCAAGCGAAATTTAAAAATGGAAATCTACAATTTAATTAAGTAGAAATGTACACAATATAAACAATAATAATGTAATATAAATAATGCAATCACCGCAATCACAATCACAATCACAGTCGCAGTCGGAGTCGCCATCGCAATCGCTGTATCGCATTTATTAAATTAAGAACAATATTATTGCAACGTTGCGCGTTGTTCTGACCAATTATGGCGGCAAAGTGTCTTCATTAAATTATAAATTCACGAGCTTAACATAATTTGCATTCCAATGTACTTTATGAAGTACTTTGTGCCCATTAAAAAAAAAAAGAAACTGCATTTAAACCACAAAAATGAGAAATATACATACGTAAAACAAATAAAAGTAAAAAAAAGCTGGAACCCATAATTACAAATTGCCAGCGGCCTATTGACACTTGCTGCATGTAAATGAATAGCTATTATTATTGTTCTTATTTTAAACTACAATGCAAGCAAATAAATACATAAATATAGAAATAAATATAACTGAAATAAATATGAAGCTGAAGCAGGCTTAAAGTGCAAATTGATAAATTGATAAATTGTTTGTGGTCGAGCTAAGACCTGGGATTGCTTTTTTATGGCAGCGCATAAATTATTATCACGATAAGCAAAAACCAAATGCGCAACAGATTTGCAAACAAAAACAGAAACAATTTATGGCTTTGCCCCTAACTAAATGCATGGCAAATGGCTAAAAAAAAGGCTTTGTACTTTGTACATTTTTGATTTTGATTTGAAAATTTTAGCCTGCAAATAGTGATACAAAGGAGTCGCAGAGTAAACTATGGGATGCTAACTGAAATTATTAATTTGCATATGTGATTATTTTTATTTAAATGCACACACACATGGACATACGCAGCGTTGGCATATGTCCGAAAAGAATTCATTTTTAAATGGCTAGAGGCGCTGAAAAGTATGCTATGACTACGACAGGCGATGCGTGTGTGTGTGTGTGTGTGCCTATGTGGGTAAATTAAATTTGCATATGCATTGCATATTTCCTTACCATGAGCAATGCAATAAACAAACACACACACGCATCTATTTTTTTATGCACGGCCGTTTTATGGCGTGTTTCCACCGAGTTTTCCTCCTAATAGAATTTGTTAAGACTTAATAAGCTCAAATGATGTTGACTGAAATTGTGTAGCTAGCACAGTAAAATAATTAAATTTTTCTCTTTTCTTTACATAGACATAGAGAAATTTCAATTCATATCTAGTGGAAACACTTTATTTTGGGTTTAAATGATTTTTATATAATTTCTCAGCTGTAATAACTCCCATATGAGCTGGGCATATTTATATTTAATTGAATTAATGTTTATTGTTTTGCTGTAAACTTAATTATGGCTGTGTAAACTACTGAGAATGACCATAATCTTAATGACATACAAAATGACAGATAGAGCCTCAGCTGCTGTTATCGACGAGCTAAGCTGAAAATTGAGCAAATTTATTTGCAACGTGCAGTCTATAAGTTATCGCCTAGGCAGACCCGATCAGAATACTAATGGTCGAAGTGTACAATGGCCACAACAGTCGCAGCAGCAGCAGCCACAACAACAAACAAACATTTGGCATGTTTGCATTGATGCTAAAAATGTGCAATTTCAAACAGACAACGTGGTCGCTTTATGGACTAAACTCGCCCGGTCGGTTGTATGCTGCCACATTTTATTTATGGTCGCAAATGCCACTGCACAAATTGGCCAACAGTTCAGGGCAAGTAATAGACCCATAACAGAGGTACGTGCTGTGCTAAATGTATTAAATTTGAAATAAGTACTACAAATATTTACTCAATAGTATTTTATCCTAATTTATTTTGTAACTAGGTTGTTATTAAATGTATTTATTTTGTAAATATATAAAACAGTGACATGTTTGTTTAGCATTTTTTAAAATAGTTAAACTTCATATTGCTTTTTTTATTAACCCGTTCTTAGAATTAAAGCCAATTATAATAAACTTAGAAAATGTATTAAATTTAAAACAAGTACTATGAATGTTTACTCATAAGTATTTTATTCTAATTAAAATTGGAGGCCTATTTTGTTTTAATATATTGGTTTAGATTTTTTAAAATAGTTAAACTCAATTGATTTCATTATTTCATTCTTAGAACTATAGCCAATTATAACTTTATAATTCTGTCAAAACAAAAACTTCAATAACTATACAGCTCAAAGAGTTAGTTCATCAAATACTGCCATTATTTGAGAATTTGTTTTGTATTCATTAATTACAGCAAGTGGTGTTGCTCTGGATTCTTTTGGCTGCACCACATTCAGTCGAAACACATAAGCCCGCCAGGTTGGGGCACAAACCGAGTTAGGAACTCTCGATGGTTGCAATGGTTGCTTATGCCACACACGTTGCTGTGGCAAATGCAATGCAAACTTTTGCGCAAATTAACAAATTTTCATATCAACTCGTACAACAAAAGTATTTTCTATTTGCCTATGTCGTAGGTTGTTTATGCTACGCTACCTTTGACTTGAAGGGTAAAGGGGCAAAGGAGGAGGAGGAGGTGGGAAACTGGGCACGGTCCAATTTTGTGGTCAGGCCACAAATGCTACAAACAATTGTGTTTTTCTTTAGTAAATAACTCGACCGAGTACGGACTTTGACACTTTTTTTGTTGCATGCAATTGCGGCATGCAAATTTAATTTGGCAAAGCCTGCAGGCAATTCGGGTCGTTATGGTTTTACCGTCGAGGCAGACGTGTCATGGTGTTGAAACTGATTTGATTAAATTATACACTTTTATTTTCTTGGGGATTTGTCGAATATTAAATCATAGGCAAACACACAATTTTTAAGTAATTTATCAAATGTGGAATTATTTCACAAAAAATCTCACAAAAAACAAATCCTTGTTGAGCTCTGGTAAAGTAATTACATTTTAAATCAAATATGGCAACACTGAGTTTTTCCTTAGACACTTCGATACTATATGGCCTAGAAGTATTGGCCATATCGTGGCCTGGCGATGAGGAGGCATTGACAATGTAGTCCTCTGGCACGAGTTGCGATACTTCATTTATATGTTGATGACTGAATTTGATTGCAATCTTGGGCAAAACTCTCATGGGAGCAACGAGACAGATTTGTTTCGTTGAAAGCTCTTCCGCTTTGACTTTTCCACAACAGTTGCTTAAAGTTGAAGCTATCTTGAAGCCTTTCCAACGAACTGTTAATGAGCTGCGTGCAATGCGGGCAAAAAAAGGAAATAGGAATGCTAAACTGGGACATACCATGTAATCAAGTCAGTCAGAGCTTCTGTATCTGTACAATTTCTAAATACCTTGGGTATTTGCATTAGTTTCTCACAAATGTACATACTATACATATTTTTACAGGAGACTACGAATATTAATTAATCGAATTGTTAGTAAAAAAAAAAAAAAAAAAAATAGTAAAATATAAGCCGTAAATCAAGAAAAAAAGTTTGGGTAACATATAACATAATTAGTTTTATTACAGCATTGAATATAATAATAATTTCCAACAGACTCAACTTATCTTATTTCCAAAAAAAATAATAGATCTATTCAATCGAAACTTGTCTTTGCTTTAACTAAACTCACCAAGTTAGTCCTTAGAAAAAATATTGTTTGGGAATTTTTTAATATGTGTACATGGGACACAACAAGAAAATATTTTAATAGCATAAAAAAAGATTTTCCATCTGTCTGTTGACCCACAACTCATTTGCAGTGTTTGTTGCGTTGTTGTTCTTGCTTGTTGTTGTTGTTTGTTGTTTGCCCAGCTTCAAATTAGTGGCCATTGGCAGTGCATAAAAATGCAAAGCACATTTTGTCATATGGCATTCATTTGAAATGCTTTCATTACCAGCTAGCTCCCTCAGGGCAGAATGAAAGAAGTATGTTTTATAGAGCAAAAGTATGCAATAATTTTTTTGCAGCTGCCATAAAGTGCGCCGTTTGTGCCAAGATTGCTCTCTGCAAGCTAAACGTAATTTCAATGTACTTGAAATAGATTTTTAATAGTTCAACTGACATACAGAAGCAGGTCGACAAACACACACATAGATACACACACACACACACACACACACGCACACTGGGACTTATTGCATCGTTTCATTGCAAAGACAATCGCTTTTATGTCGTCCTTTGTTGACAGTCGAAAACATTTATGCGATTTTGTCGTTAGACTCACAGAGCAAATAAAAATTTATGAAACACACACAATATGAGAAATGTGCATCTGTGTGCATTTCACAGATGTCCATAAAGCATTTAGAAAGAGAGCTCTGAGTAAATTTGCAATTGTCAAAATGAATTAATGTTTAACTGGCAAATTGCTTGTGTTATCTTTTGCAATAGCTTCGGGCCATATTTTAAGCTTCTGCATTTTAAATTACCCAAGTAATTTGCTAGCCAATATTTTGTGGTCCTTTAACAACAAGAAAAACAATAACACGAACGTAGAGAAATAAAGTGCCAAATAAATGAAATAGAGCTGTTTGAAAGAGAAGATGGGTAAGCGTATGTTTCATCCGGCTTTTATTACAAAACACACTTAAAACACACAAATAAGTAATAAAAAAAGGCAAATAAATAAAACGTAAACTGCCAAACAATTGAATATGTTCACAATGGCAGATCATGGACTTAAGAGCTTACTGAAGCTGTCTTCAAGCGCCAAAGAGCCCAACGATGTTCAAGAAAACTGCAATACAATTCAATTTCGATGCTTAAAGCAACTCCCAAGTGAAAGATGTGGCGGTAGTTGGATTACAGGCAAATTGCAAAACGTCTTTGCATGTCTCACACACACACACACACACACACTTTTACACACCCTGCCACACATTTGGTAAACTCATTTTATTGCCGACCACATTCATCGCCAACTCGATGTTTTTCCAGCCAAACTACCCAGCCATCCCCAAACCAAATCGTGTTCAAAAATTTTAACAAGAAAATTGTTTAAGTGTTTCGTCTTAAGTGGCTTCATGGACGCCACTTGCAGGAATTGCTTAACAGTTTCTTTAAGCTCTTACAGAATAGGAAATTAGCCGAATCTCAGCATAGCTTAACCTTGAAATTTGAGAGTGTAAAAAAATAAGAAAATAAATGTTATTTTTAAAAATGTTCTAGGCTTACAGTGATTTATTTAAATAATTTATTGACAGACCTAACTTAATATATATCATAAATAACAATTGTTTTAAATATCCCCACACTTTAACCTTATTACACTTTTAATGTTTTTTTTATCATTTTAGTTTAAATTAAAATTTTTATATAAATTCATGTCATATTAAGTTTCTAATATTATTATAAATTTGAATTGTAAATTTGGTCGCATGCTCCAAGTTTATATTTCAAATAAAACAAAAATTTGCTGCTTTTTTTCATATTCATAAACATTGAGCTCTTGACAACTCTATGAGTTGTCAGCTCGGAGTGTTAGCACTTGTCAAAGCGAATCTGAAAACAAGTATTAAATGTGAAACTAAAACTATGCCGAATATTTTTCGCAGTTTGTTCTCGAATCGCTATGATCGCAAGAACGAGCGCTTTTATGATCGTTACGAAGGTAAGAGATTAGTGAAACATTGAGCCAAATAATTAATACATTCCCTCAGCCATGTGCCGCGTCGTGCCCAATATGGCACAGATGCCTCGTCCCGCCACCACGAGTATGAGCAGCAATGGCAGGGGATCTCACGGCACACACAAGTCGGGAGGGGGGAGTGGAGAGCCGAAGCCCTGGAGCAGAACCTTTCACTATGGAAGCGGTGAGCCGAATACCGATTGGCGGACAGGCGATAATGTGCCCATTGTGGAGCGTCGCAGGATGGAGGAGGCCAGTGGCCTTCAACTTATGGCCATAGAACCGAATCCCAGCTATGGATTCAGTCACACCATTTGGGAGCTGGAGCTGCCCGGTCAGGAGTGTGCTTTTGTTGAAAGCAAACGACATGGAGGCGCCAAGTTGGGCAGAATCAAAGTGCTGACCAAGGGCAGAGGACGGGGCAGAAAGCCAGACATTCTGAAGAGGGCAGAATCGAGACGTAAGCTAACACAACAATCACCAATCGATGGGTTTGCCAGGACCCCAGGAAAGACTGATCAGAGCAAACTGGAGACAGTCCGAAAAACGCCGGATCGTCGTCGATTCCGCCAGCCTGGCGAGTATTTCAACTGCGATAATTGCAATAAGAAATTCGATCATTCCTGGATGCTGGTTGCCCACAAACGCATCCACACGGGCGAGAAGCCCTTTGTCTGTCCCGAGCAGAGCTGTCAAAAGTCCTTTGCCGATCGGTGAGTACACAAGTATGTTACAAATATCGTTGCAACTGATCAAATTTGTAAATTGACAGCTCAAATCTGCGTTCGCATCAACGCACAATGGGTCATCATCTGTGGGAGTTTCAGTGCGGACAGTGTGGCAAATACTTCAGTCAGGAGTGCTATTTGAAACGCCATTCACTGGATGCCTGTCGCAAGTATCTGATGTCCGTCAAGCAGAAGAAAACATAAGCTCAACTTTACTTTTTAGTTAATTACTTGTGGCTAAGGAATTTATAATTAGTAAAATGAAAGAATCTTTCTCCAGATATAAAAGTTAAACAACCAACTCCTTAAGTTAATTTTAAATCATTTTTGTGTTCATTATGTGTTCATAAATATCGCTATTTAAAATTTAGTTAAGTTTAGCTAATTATGACATGCATTTTTGAAAAACAATCTCATTTTGGCGAAATAAAATGAATTGAACGATATTTTTAAGATTTGAAAGCAGAATGCTATGAAAGTTTAAAGCTGGTCTGATATTCCAACTGGCAAAATTTACAAGTTTTTTTAAATTTTTGGTTTGGAAAAACTCGATACGTATGGTATATGAAAATATGGGTGCAACTCAATTTCTAGTCGATTTTTATATTTTAATATTAAACTCGATTTATTGATTGGATTAACATCACTGACCTGATTTGTATATTTTTACCATGATTTCGATAGATTTCCAAATATAAGAGATGTATGTAAATAATTCCCTCTTTGAGTCTCGCATTCAATTAGAACCAATTTGGACACCAACAGCAACTAGTTAACATTTCAAAGCGTTACCATTTCCTGAGCCATTGGCCAAGTTGAGTTGAGTGCGTAGACGGGCAGACAGAGTGCAATTTCAAATTTCGTTGAATGCAACTAAATTGGCTCATTAGGAGGGAAACAAAGAGCAATTTCTTTGGGTAACCGAAAGAGGCAAAGTTTGAAGTTTGAAGTGCCTGAAACGAGTACGAGTAAATCAAACAAAATGTGATTCAAACTTTGCCATATTCAAACACACACACATACACACATTTACACACACTTCTTGTTGGACAATTAATGATCCGAGAGAGTTTTTCGTGCCCGGTCGACTTCGATTGTGGTCAACGTCGGCCGCAGTGGAAACCCCACAATGGCCACGACTTTGACGGCAGCAGCTGCATGGCCAAATGCAACGGTCAGAATGCAAACAGTTCGATGCCTGCTTTGGCATAACAACAACAACTACAACAACAGGGGCAAAACGGGTAATGCGTTAATTTATGGTCGCAAGATAAACAAACGGCTCGAACGGTGGCATGAAGAATGATTTAAAGGCTTGATTCGGTCAAGTATGCAACGTGTGTCCACTAAAATGCAATTACTTAAACACCGAACACAATGCGGCAACTTGTGGCAAGGTGGCAGCTAACGGGGCAGCCAACTTGCCCAAATGTTTTATTAAATATTTGATGCAGCCGCGAGAGACGCGCGACAAGCGTCACTTAATAAAATTGTAAAACACGAAATTTTATTGAGGGTTCACTTAAGTTTGTTGGCCACGTTTTTATTGAACTGCCCCTTTTGGGGAACAGGGGGCCAAACACCAAATGACTGGCAAAGTGAATTTTTATGCCACCCAAAACGCATGCGGCACGTTGCCATAAAAAAAAGAATACACAAAAATACAACGACTACAAAGATGCAGACGCTGTTAGTGACTGCTCCTGTTCCTGCCCCTGTTCCTGTTCCTGCCCCTGCTCCTGTTCCTTCTCCAGCTTCAGTCCAACTCCCCTTTCATCTGCTGCACCAAGTCTTGTAGTCCTTTGCCTCTTTGCCTCAACGTATTTTTAAACTAATTTTCCAACTGGGAGCATTTCGGTGGAGTCTAACGTGGCAGCCATCAAGTCAGGAGTTGGCAGGACGTTGCCAATAGTTGTTGTGCTAGTTGCGCCGTAAATTATTTTAGTGTTTCAATTTGGCCAGTAAGGTGACCAGTTAAGAGCTGCTTCTGCTTCAAGAGCTTTGAATAAACTTGGCTTATTTATTTTCATTGCAGTTTCGCACATAGAAACTAATAAATTTAATTTGAACTTCAAGCAACTTATTCTAATCAATTTTTTGCATTACGTGACAATGGCAACAACTCACAAAGTTCGCTAAATCAAATTAAAAGAATAATTATTATGAGAACCAACAAATTTCAGTTATCAGTCTAATTTTTCTAGCAAGTCCAATATTTTAAATATTTTATAAAATATAAATATTTATGAACAATTTAATAAATTTAATAGCTCGATAGTTTATTGAAATTTACTCGCACATTGATAAAGTTTGCTTAATATGAAGCTCATACTTTAGTAGAATATTTTGACAAATCTGCTGTGACCCATTGTGTTTGCAATAAATTTGAA
Organism: Drosophila quinaria; assembly: GCA_035047525.1. Taxonomy (NCBI): domain Eukaryota; kingdom Metazoa; phylum Arthropoda; class Insecta; order Diptera; family Drosophilidae; genus Drosophila; species Drosophila quinaria. The sequence goes on along the minus strand of JAWNPO010000384.1, from coordinate 3,051,613 downwards.
ATCGAAGCATAAAAGCTCAAATTTCAGTCGAATAATTATACGCTTTCAATTTTTCGTCTTAATTGTTTTTAGTCTAAAATTTAATTACAATTAATTAGAATTTTTAGCTAACTGCATATACTACTGTTTAACTTTAGCAAATCCATTGTATAATCTCTATTCAGGCGCCCTTGTCAGCCAAGTTAAAATGTCGAATGCCGTTTATTAGCCCATTCAGTCCTGTGCCTGATGGCCATCACAGAAAACCGCTGTGAGACGCTAAATTTGCGGTTCATGAAAAGAAACGTCAGCACAACAAGTGCAGAGAGCGTATCCTGACAAATTTATGACCTGCCAGGATACACAAGAGTACACAAAAAAGAAAACCCAAGGCACGTTCACACTTTAAGTAGCATTTAAGGTACGAGAACTCGATCTCGTATATCTTGACAATTTTATTTATTCGGGCATTTGATAGTTACGCTTCTTGTACATGGCATTTACTTTATCCAATGCATTTTCATCCAGCTCGACACACGTTTCGGAGTTTATTACATCGATGTCTCTCACACTGCCACTGGGTCCATCGGTTTCATCCATTTGTCTCCTGATTCTATCATCGGGATGACGAGGACGCACAGTTGGCACAAAACTGGGAATGACGTGAACTTCGGGCTCATCATCGCAGCAGGCTTTGATGCAGAAGAAACAGCAACAAATTAGCAATACAAAAGCGATGACACTCAATGGAACTATCACATATATTAATGGTATCTGCAGATGCTCGTTGGTTTCAAATAGAGATTCCCAAATCCTTTCAAATTCACTCTTTTGCTCCATTTTGCCTTAGTCCACAAAAAGAACAGACGAATTGCGTTGCAAATAAAACTCAACTGAAATCCAAACCGATCGAAGTAATTTCTTTGATTCCGTACATTTAAATAAGGGTTTTTATTTTTGCTTCTTTTCACTGCGGGCTGCTGTGCGTCATTATCGTACTCAGAAACAATAGAGAAAATACAAAGCTGCTATTTGATATTTATGCACTAATTATAGAAAAAGCTTTGCGCTATTAATATTTTATATACCCTGCACTCATAAATGGTTTTAAAATGAGTGTAAATGTAAGAGAAATTACATAAAAGAAGGAAAATAAAAACTTTTCAATTTTAGAAAAGATCGATCTAGACTTGATTTGATTTAAGTTTCGCATATATTCGTAGTAAAGTAAAGTTGAAAATTTCAAGACAATCACAAATTAAAAGACAATTGTGTTCTTAACTGCTTGTAGTTTTAGGGTATTTCTAATTCGCACAATCTATAGTAGAGCAGAAGTACTTGTTAAAAACATTGCGAGAGCGTGTTTTTAATTTAATTAACTTACACTGGACAAATTTTTGTTGATAGCTTACAAAATGCCAAGCGCTAATTTCAATTAATGATGCATAATTATATTAATTTGATTATATTTACATTTTTATTAACATTTTGAGAATTATAATACGTAAGAAGCTCACTGAATTTTGGGGTTAATTACAATTATTTATGCATAATAATAAATTTGATTATATTTAAATTTTTATTAACATTTGAGGAATTATAAAGCGAAGCAAGTTCAGTGAAACTTGCGGTGCAGTGTACAGTTTTATGATATCGAAATATTCGAACTTTTCGCATATTCGAGCGATTAACGTTGACTTCATCATGCAAGCTGATAAAACTTGACTTTCATATATTTTATTTATATAAAATTATAAATACTGTAAGCAAATACATTTGTTATTCAGATAACAAAATTTCTGATGCTATAAGAAAGTTGCAATTTATAATCAAATTTGTACTTAAAACTCGAATAGTATTTTATATTCAATAGAACTCTGTATGCCTATTTTGATGGGTTTCACGGGTGTTGCAAACTACGCTGAATTTGCGTTGAGCTGAATTGACAGGTTGACTGAGTTTTTCGCGTTCATCAGACGCCTTCGTCTTCTTGCAACACTCTTGCAAACACAGATAACAGTAGTAGAAATAACAGATCAGTAACAGAGCTGATATAACTATAGACGGTATCAGATACAACGCCGATATGCCGATTTGTTGCTCCGGAATTAACGTTGTGTTCATTGTGTAAATTTTAGAGACGTACTGCCCCAAGTGTGTCTTGAAACAGAGGGCGCTGAGTCAATTAGTATAGAGAGAGAGAATGAGAACAAGAGAGGAGAGAGAGAGAGAGAGAGAGAGAGAGCGAGAGAGCGAGTGCAAGTGAGTGTACATTAACCCTGTACATGGCATGTTATTCGATTTGGAAGGGGGTTTTTTAAAAAGAAAAATTAAAACAAAATAACAACTCTTCTCAGTTATTTAAGTTTCTTGATTATAATTTAATTTTTTTTTTTAGGAAGAAAGGGTGTTTAGTATTTTCTGATCCATTATAGTATAAATTAAAAAATACAAAGTTCTTAAATTAAAAAATGAAGTCATTATTTTTTTTAAATAAAAAAAATGGATTAAAGTTTGCAAACAAAAAAATTTAATGTGTTATTCAAATTGACAAATTAAAAAATATGTGGAAAAAGTAATTATATAGTTTGAAAACAAGAGACAATAATATTTTTGAGATACATATAAAATCAAGACATTGCACATTTTTTAAACTAAAGTCGGAGATATATGGGAATAATCACTGTCATAAATGTAAAGGGTTAAGAGTGAGTACTGTAATTGTTGATATACATATGTATATTATAAGTCCGCTCAAATGTGTGATTCACACATAAGGCGAGAGTTTGTTTTCTGGCTTGTCAAATCTTTCATTATCGACAATCGACAAACGATGCGCTCTCAGTGCGCATATTGCCTCTGGGATTGCTCAGCAGCTTCAGTGCCAATGGGAATACCCTGTACTCTCGTTGCATGATAAACAAACAAACAAACAAACAAACAGTCAGACAAATATTATCGCGTATCCTTCAGAATGAGTCCTGCAAACTACGCGTTCCTGTGAACCAAACTCAATTCAACTTTTGAAATTGTTCGGTGGCTGCCGTTGACTTTTGACGCTTTATGACGAAGTAAACAGCCACAACAACTGGCAGCCAACAAACGCGATGTGTGTGAGTGTTATATCACAACAACCACAACAACATCAACGACTAGCTTTTCCATATTCTATTTCGCGTATGCTCATATCCTGGTCTGAGACTGATGAGCAAAGTTTTGATTAATTTAAATTCAGCCACTTTTTTTCAATGTAATTTACTTTTTAGCTTTAAAACGCATCAAGTTGTAGCATTAACTTTCTTTAATTTTAAATTTCTTCTTATTTTTTTATCAAATTTTTGCTTATTTCCTTACCTTTTTTCTGGTTTTGACCAACTTCATTTGTTCTGGCATTTAAAATCCTTTGTGGCGCAAAAATCTCTTGGCTGAAAAATTGTTATAGCAACTATTTTCGAATTCAGATTTAAGCTCTTCCCTATAAATTTCTATCTTCATTTGTATGTGTAGAACTCGTGCTAGTGGAAAATAAGTTTGAGCGCACAAAACACAAAGGAAATTTCGCATTCAATTTCGCAGGCGTTTGACTCGATGTCTGCAGTTGTGCCAAGGTGCATGTGTATGTGTGTGTGTGTGTGTGTGTGTGTGTTGTGTCTAGCTTTGCCGATTGAAGTTCATTTTCAAAAACTATTTGTGATTTCAAGTGATTTCATTTTTCGAATATTTCACTCAAGAGAAAGCAAAGTATTTGTATTTTTTGTTGTCAAAGTTAACAATACATCAAAACATTTTTTCAGAATTTAGATTTTATGTTTTTTTTCATTTTGAAAAAACTTTAAATGAAAATCAGTTAATTAATAAGTTCTCAATAATTTTTATTTTTTTATTTTATTTGGTGTCTGCCTATTTTTACAAATTGTGATTTTACATTTGTTGTCCATACATAGAAACATTAATATTATTTTTGATATGGCATTTAAACTCTTTCACATTACTTTCTCAATAATAGATATATTTTATGCTTAATTTGAGCACCTTTTAAACTTAAGCTTTCTCCCAAAACAAGTCTCTGTTCTCATTTACAAAGACACCCTAAAAAGTGGCTGCATTTAAATTTGTGTAACTGCGACCCGCATGAGGAGGCTGCTGCTGTTTAGTGCTGCTGTTTAGTGTAAAGAAGAGTTGCTTGCCACATTGAATTGTTTGCTTATTTATTTATTTGACACCTTTGCAACAAGTCCCCCCCCCCTCCCCTCTCCAATACCGTGACATGTTGCATAACTCTTTTGGCAATTGTGTTGCATACTTTGCGGCTGCAGCTGCTGTTTGTTTGTCTTTTGCTGGCCGATTAATAAGCGTCGACTTGGCCAACATCCCTGACAATGTGTTGAGTGCTGATGTTGCCGTCGATAATGATGGCAGCCACAGACACATTACCTTGCCACACACCTGTCTCCCCCTCTTCAATTTACACTTGCAGCTGTAATTAGATGCACAACTTGTGTGAGAGTGTGTGTGTGTGTGAAATTAATTAAAACTTTCGCTGCTTAAAGTTTCGCCCCGAAAAATAACTTGAGCATTTTTATGGAGCGTGAAAGTGCGCGAAATGCAGATGCAACTTAAACATGCCACACACACACACACACACACACATAGACACAGACGTTGCAGCAAATTGCACAGAGAGCAGAAACTTTGTCGCAAAGTCAAGTGCAAAGTGGCGAGCTTGTTACACTTACAACATAAATCAGAAGTTGCAACTTGGCCAGTGTCTGCCACAAGACTCTGCCCCCATCTCTCTCTCTCTCTCTCTCCGTCTCTTTCTTTTACTTTCGCTTCTCATTTGTCGGCTGTCTGCTGATTGTCTATCATCGAAGGACATCATCACAGTATGAGTTTCGCCATAAGTTTTTGGTTTTTGCTCAAGTTTCAACAACATCGGCATCCCTTTGGCATTGTTTTCATTGGAGGAGGAGGATTCCTTGTTGTTGCAGTTGCATGCTGCACGGCGTATTTATGGCATGCCACAAACGTTTATCTAAACTACATAAAGCAATAAAAGTTAAAAGTCAAATAACTGTACGATACTTCAAGTTCCTCTCTTGTTATTGTCATTTTGGTTCCATGTTGTTTTGCTTGTTGCCATTGTTGCTGTTGTACTTGTTGTTGTTCTTGTTGTTGCTGTTTGCCTGCTGAGGTGTCTGTGGTTGCAACTGATGCTGATCTGTGAATCGCCTGCCAATTGGAGCAACCCGTGCTTTCATCTCGGCAAAGAGTTCTTAGATCATCTTGAACTCCCTGCAACAGCAAACATTCCAAAATTTAATAAGTGTTTTAAATTTTAAAATCGATATAATTGGATAACAATTATTTTTCTTATGTTATATTTAATTTTTATTTATCATTTAAAGACAAATATATAAATTTAAATTTTTACTTAAAAACTACTTTGTATTTTACCAATAAAATCCTCAAATAATGCTTTTATAATTCGATAAGAATTTCAATACTTGGATCCTTAACTTTGGTACTTCCAGGACATTTGATATACCTACCATATTAAAGGTAATGAGTCGTACATCATGAATGTTCTAAATATTTAAACATCACTTAATTAAAAATATCTTCGAATCAAATTTTTATTTCGAATAAAAATGAAATATAAAAATGAAATATAAATATAAAATTTAAAATATAAATTTGATCAAAATTACTATTTAATATTTTGCAAATATAGTTTTATTTAAATAAAGAATGTAAGCAAATGTTTCAATATTTTTAATCAGTGAATTAACTTAAATTTTAATTTCTTAGCATATATATTAAACAATTTAAAGCGTATAGCTTATTCTCAATGTCCTTCTTACCGATTTGAGTCCAGTTTATGTATCTGTTTACACTTACAAGCTGCCGATGCGGGTTGTCGAGTTTCTCTGCAGTTGCCTGTGACCCGGCAGAATTGTGTGTCGACGGGGATTGAGGAGAGAGGAAAGAGTGGCATACGGAGCGTATGTGCAACGTCATGCCATGGCGCTGTATCCTTTTAATCCTTTTGGCATTGCATTGAGTTTGATTTCACACGCGAGCACAAAAACAATAATATTATGCCACAAACACTCGAATGCCGAACGAACATGGCCATGTAATCACACTTGAGCCGGCAGCAATGGGCAGCAATTCACCTCCAATCGCACCACATCCCCCGCCTGCTCCTCCACCTACTCCTCCTCCTATTCCTCCTTCTCCTTCGGCTCCTGCTCCGTTTTGCCGTCAGAGCCAGACGCTATGCACAGTCAACGAGATTGCGAAACTTCATTATATGTCCGTTGGCGTAGGCGGGGAGACTCAGTTCCAGTTTCAGTTTCAGTTCCATTTCCAATCCCTATACGGTTCTCAGGCAAGGCCAGTTCTTTTCCATTTCTGTTTGGCTTTGTTCTCCGACTCATTGTTGTTGTCGTTGTTGTAGTTTGGCGTTGGCATTGAGCTTGAAAATGTGTTTATTTCCATCGCCAGCATCGCAGCTCCAAGTGCTGCCATAAAATCGCTGAAGCCTTTCGACGCAAACAAGCTGCCACATGTGGTGGATCTGCTCTTGGTCTCCCCTTCGGTCTCCAAGCAATTGTTGTGCGTGTTTTTGTTATCTCCTGACTGCTGGGTTGACTGGCTGCAAGGAATGCTAATGCCATGCCATAAGTACACCTCAGGTGTTGGTGCTCCAGCTTCCCGCTTCCTCCTTCTGTTTCCTGTTTCCGGTTAGCCTTAGTCTCCGTCTCCGTCTCCATTTTGGGTTGTTTTACTTGATGCTGATGACATTTGCTGTGTTATTTCTTAACTAGCTTAGACTGCAAATGAAATGAAGCTGAGACAAGGAGGAGATCCCGCTCCTGTTCCTCTTCCATCTGGAGCTGCAACCGAAACGTGTGCGGCTGCCAAATGAGCTGCCTAACGAGTCACTTGGCTTAGCCCCATGATGGCAGCAGCATAACAATCCTTGACTCCTCATCTACCCATCTTCCCTCGCCAATCGCTAATATATTTGAAGGCACTCAAAGTGATTGCATTTAGTGCGTAGGGCTCCTCCAATCACAACCCGTTGACGGCTGCATTATGAGCCCAGTTTGCAGCGTCACGTTCCATTGACGCAGACATTTTCCTGGCCAGAGCAAAGATACGAGACTGTTGGATTGTCTGTCCGTCTGTCTATCTGTCTGTCTCTCAGTTCGTCCGTCTGTTAGCTGGACATGCAAACAGGACAGCGTGTGGCATTTGAATTGTTGCCGCACAAACAATGCGAGTCCATCGATGGGGCAATTTGGTAACAGGCCTAATCACCGCACACTTGTCTTCATCAATGTCCAATTGCTGGCACCTGCTCAAGTGGCAAGGGCAAGTCCAAGAATTCTTCAGCTAATTGATTCCACGATCTTAATTTATACGTGATCTTAAGATATAGAATTAATTTATATTGCGCCATTATTTGAGACTTTAACCAAAATAATCTTAATAAATAACAATTAGAAACTAATCTAAGTTTCGATTTTTCTTAAATCATTTTATTTTTATTCTTGGAGTGCTAGTTATAAACCATATTTTTATCCACTTACTGATTATTAATTTTTTTAGAAGCAAACGTTAGCATCAGCTTTACATTGAGAAACATGTCACCAAGGCAATGTACATTTTTAAATATTACAAAAAGTCTCCAAGTAAATACCTAAATTCTATATTCAAAATTACATAAACTCGTTTTTGTTTTTCATTTTTCCAAAAATAACTTTATTTGAGAATCACAAACTATTGATACTGAAGCTATGATTTACAAAATAGTTATTTTTATAAGAGATACATATATTAATATAATTATTATGTAAAATATAGGAATTTAAATGCTTAGCTTACAAATTTACTAGTTTTTTAATAAATTCATATTTTTTTTAGGAAATATGTTTAGGTAATAGGTATATTATTATTTCCTTTTTTTTAATTTTCTTTAATTTTCAATATATTTTTTGTACCCGATACTAAAAAATAAATAAAAGGGTATATTGTACTCGTTGAAATGTATATACATATGCAATAAGAAGAAGAAAGCGGCAAAGATTCTATAAATATGTGTTTTCCACATCAGCAGATATAGTTATGTCCGCTAATAGTTTATAATTTTGTTGTTCTTCAGTGATCAAACAAAGTTATAATTAATCTTTTAAATAGCCAGAGTTAAAGACTGAAAATGGCATTTCATTTCATTCCACTTGTTCGCATAAATAAAGAACAATAGTCTCATCATGCATTCAAGTGATTCATTCACTGTGAAGAGCTGCTGCAGCCTTCCCCAAGCTCGATTGAGTTGTGAGCTGTTAAATGATTCCAGTGGCCATTACCCCGTTGCTGTAATCCCTCGGACTATATCGGATTATGACACACGCAGATTTGCCTGACGCAAAATGGGGCAACTTTGAGGGGGAAGAGGCAACTGTGGGGCAACTGTGTGTGGCGCCCCACAACATGCAACATGGGGATAATCTGTTGAATCGCGCATCAGCTGCTGACATTTAATTACATGCGCCGTGTGGCAGTGTGTGTGTTGCAAGGTGGTGCAGTGGGTGGGTGGGAACTGCTGCAATTTGTTGCGTTCGCACGTAACTCAAATGCCAAACACCTGCAGTTAACACGTTCGCCGTTCGCCGTTCGCCGAGCTTACAGCGGCAATGGACGAATGCAAAATCCGCATTCGTATCCGTAACATTATCCAGACAGGCGCCTCGCTAAAACTGCACTTAAGTCAAACTTGCCAGACAAGTGGCAGTCGTCTGGAGGTGGAGGAAGGACGAAGGACGAAAGAGCAAAGGAATGGCTCTGTGTACTCTGTAAACAGCAGCAACTAAAATACCAACAACAATTGGCCAAATGGGCCGCTGACGTGGCCAACAACGTTTTTAACGAGCGCCCTTCGGGTGTAAAATTTCATTTCATTTGGATCTAAACGGTTTTCATGTCTGCAGTTGTTAAACGACGCTTTCTTATGCTAATTCTTGGCAGTGGACACTTAGTTGATTGGTTTTTGTCAGCGTCGTCGTTGACTGATTGGATTTTGGTCATTTGCGGCATCCAAAGATGTGCCGCATTTGACGCATTAGTGACAGGCGAATAAAACTCAAAATGAGAAGAGTCAATTCGAGAGTTCAATATTCGTAGTGTTAACATCGGAGACATATTCGTAGATTCCTCCACACTTCCAATAAACACATTTTATATGAATTTATTACTATAAATAATTGTATTCCAACTCATTTCTCATCCCAACTTGCCAAAAGCACATTTGAAATAGCAAAAGCGCGCCAACTCACACCAGTGCTGTAAACTTTAGTGTTGTAAAATACTTAAATGCCTTGCCACTCGCTCTCACTCTCTCAAAATTGAGTTTGGTACAAATGGTAAACAAGAGAACGCACCGCAACAAAATGAAAACGGAACGCGCAATACAAATTCTTATTGTATATTTTATTCGTGCCGCTGCTGAAACGACGTTTCGTGTATTTTACGTTCAATTTTCATTAGCCAGCAAGTCAGCAAAAAGTGCAAAAAGTTAATTAATTAAGATCAGAGTCTATGACGATTCGAGTGCAGTGGATTACACAGTGCATTAAATAAGCAGCATATCGGATTGCCAGCGCAGCACCAAATTCGCAGCCCCGCAACCCGGCATCCGCCCCTGTTCAGCATAAAGCTACCAACAACGACGAAAGAAAAGAAGAAGAAAAAAACGTTTCGTCACGCTGAACTTTCAGCTTGCGTTGATTTCTCTGTTGCTGGCTTGAGCATTGTTCTTTGGAATTTCTACTGGACTCGTTTCAATAAGGTGGCACAACTTGCCACACAGCTGAGTTAATTAACAGGAACCGTGTCCTCCTCCGCCTCAGTCCTTGCATCGAGCCTATTGGTTTTTAATCGATTTTGCCGACTGTGTCGCTGCCGTAAAAGCAAAAGGAAAACAGGTTGGTTTTTGTATTCTGTTTTTAGTTGCTTATTTGAATGTGAGTAACTGGTTCTTGCTCTCGCATATGCCCCATTTTATCGTTTTTAGCATACATGTATTTTATTTGACTATACTTTTTAAACTTTTCATTCGTTGCGGAAATAACATGAAAACGAAATACCGGCTTGTTGTCATACATATTCAGAGAGCAAGAGCGAGAGAGTGAGAAAACGAGAGAGAGCAGGGACCACACACACACACGCGCACACAGCGGCTGGCGCTCTCTCACTCGTTGCGACGGTGACTCAGAGAATGCGCTTGTAGTTGTGTGAGGTTATGCGTGTCAGTTGGAATTGGAACGCGCGTGCAAAGCGACTTACACTGGCGTCCAAGAGCATTAGGCATACCGCGCCTGCAATTGATTGAATTGCAGCATTTTCTTTAATTGATACGAACTTCAAATGGACGTCGTCGTTACGTCTACTTGCCCGGACAACTAGTTTCAATTAGTCGCATTTTGCTCTCCAGGCATTTCACCGACGGCACCAGCGGCTGCATCTTGTCGTGGGTGCCACAGCAGCTGTCGGGCCAGCTGTTTGTGCCTCGTCTGCTCCTCCTCCCTTCCTCGTTTCTTCCCTTCCCGCGCAATGTCAGTTTTGCATTTGGAAGAACGTCACGTCCATTATGCAATAACAAATTGAGCGTGTTATCGTTCTTTATTACTCGTGTGGACTTTTGTTATTGTTGATTTTTTGGATGATGGCATTGTTGTTGTTATTATTGCCGTTACAGTTGTTTTGCATTATGCCTTAACTCGTCACTAAGGTCCACTTTTCTCACACTAATTTCTGAAGGTTAATTGTAAACAATTTAAGTGCTTCTGAACTTGGCTGAATGCTAAACTAAAATGCGTCGCATTTTGTTGATAATAATACGATCCAATTGTTGCAAATATTTCACAAGTGGCCACGCGCCTAAAATGGTCGGTGAGATTTTGAAATTTACTGCTAATTCAATAGATCAACATCTTGTGCTTCCTCTTACTTCTCTCCCTTAAGCAAATCCCGCCATATCCCAATTGAAGCCCATCTGCCATTTACACCTCACTTTTATTGGCTGCCAATTTGCGTATACAATTAGTCGCATCCGTGCCTCTGCAATTATGCCGCTTCAAATGTCTCTTCCGATACTGATGATGCCAAGACGCCATTCTGCTGACAGTTATTATTGCTCTCCTTCTTGTTGTGGCTGTTGTTGTTGCTCTCCTTCTTGTTGTGTCTGTTGTTGTTGTAGTTGTTATTGCAGTTGTTATTGTAGTTGTTATTGCCTCACTGTCTCATGTGACTGTCGCCAGTGACAATTCCACCACGTGCAGTTTGTCGCCTGCTTGTTGTGTTTATTGATTCGATGCATCTAAATTTCCATACCCTATATTCCTAAAATGATCTAATGGGGTGTACGTATTTGAATTTATAAGTAAGAAAATATTAATATAATAATAATATAATAAGCGATTTATTTTTAAATTTGTCAAAATAGTTTCTTGACCAACTGTATAGTTACTCAAAATTCCTTAACCCTTTTTGAATGTACTATGTATAATGGCATAGTGAGTACATGAGTACCGGTTATCATCTAATTAAATATCACTTTATTACTTATTGTGCTCCACTGCACTTTAGTCACGCTTCCAACACGCGTTCAGCGCCATAATCGATTAAAAAGCGCCACATAAAAAACCCTGCAAAATCATTTTTACATATACATTTTAGAAAAAGTATGCATAGGTTTAAATTGTGTAACTGATAAGCTCACAAAAAGCAAAAAAAAGCCGTAAATTTCTGTGAATTATCACCGTGAACGGCAGTATCAGCAAGGGTATGAAAGCTACAAGTTATATACTGATCGGAAGGTATAGTTTCAACTAACAAAAATGCATACTACGACTTTTGGAAACTAACCTGGTTCGTAAGATAGGCTTAATTCAAGAGTATTCGGGTGTGACTTTTCAATCCTGAAATTAAGCCCTTCTTTAATCCTGAAATCAAGCATGTATGTATGCATGAACTCAAAAGTATTTGGATCTGAAACTATACTGGTTGAGAATTGAATTTTATTTTTGAATATTGTTCGCCCCAAAATTGGATATCAGATATTTTGGGTCATGGAAATATTTTCGTCACTATTCTTTAACCTTCTTTATAAAGATCTTTTATTTAGTTAAAAAAATTATTTATTATTAATTAAGTAAGCTGCTTTAAATTAGGAATTATTACTAAGCCAACTGCATAATAAATATAAAAATAAAATAAACAGATTTGATATTTAAGAAATTCAGCACTATATTTGTTTTTGCAATACGGGCAACTGGAGAGATTGAAGCTTCCACAGATTGTTGCAATTAGCTAGGCTGTCAGTTGAAGTGCAACCATAAAAGGATCCAAAAAAAGTCTCGTTGCCTTTGAAAGCTCAGTATATCATTCATTTTGCACATATACATATTTATTTATTTGTTGTACTGCGAGTGTCGGTCATAAATTTCTGCGCAATTTGTTTGTCTTGCATGTCATTTTGCCGTCCACAAAGATTTAATATTTAATACGTTCGGCTGTCTCTCTTACTCTCTCTCACTCTCTGCCGCTCCCTCTTTATCTGTTCGTGTTATGTTTTTGTTTCGTTTTTGTGTTTTTGTAGTCGCAAAATTCATATTTTAATGGGTTTTACAGCACGTGCCGTCGTACGAATGTTTATTTGTTGATTGCTTTTGCCTTTGTGTTTATCTGTGTTATTATTTTTGAAATATTTTTTAAATATGCAGAAAGCAGAGCATAAAAGTATATAATTTATGATACATGATTAAGCCTACAGCTGTCATTACTCGTATCTTAAATTCAGTTTATATACATCTTTTATTGGAATTTAAGTTACTAATAAAATACAAAGAATCTTTGCCTTCTTTTGCCAATGATAAAGCCTTTTCAAGCTTAACAAATGTCGCCATAAATAAGTTTGTAACATCATGATTGGTGCCTGTTTTCAGATATAGATTTGCAATATGAAATGAAATTGCATTGATTACCAATCTGTCATTTTGACAGTCAATCACTCAGACTAAAAAGTTTTAGATACGTAAACAATAAATTAAAAACAAATGACATATTTATCAATTGATTCACAAAAGATTTTCCCAGCTCTTCGATGTGACTTTTCCATATAAATAAATCAATATATGATGTTTTGGTGCTAACAGCTTTGTTCGTTACCCTCGTATATTTTACCATAGGAAGGGTAGAGTTGAATAAGGGTTGTCCTAGATACTAAATACTTTTTCTTGTTTGGCTTCGAATCAATTGTTGGTCTGCAATTATAATGCCATTACCATTCATCAGATCATGGAAATTTGTTCAATGTCTGAGCTGTACTCTGATTTACAATTAGGACCAGTATTTGTGACGAAGCAATTTTATATAAAGAGAGAAATTTATAAAAAGACAAAATGTCAACACTTTTTGCATTAAACGCCCATAAATAAATTTAAATTTTACCTAATGATTCGAAATTATTTAAAAATCAATATTTGTTTTAAAATAAAACTAACTTTCACAAATAATTATTGTTATTTAGGCTAAAAATTTGTTCTCTAACGTTTGAGATATTTTTTATTTATATTATTTATATTCAATTTGCTCGACGGGGAAGATAATTTTTGGTAACAAGTGCGTTGTTTATAGCCACATTTGGGATAATGATTTATGTCTATGTGGAAGAAACAATTGGTTATTTAGACTACAGTTTATTCTAGTTAAATTTGCGTGACATATATTTCTGAAAACACATAAATTTAATTACTAATTCTTTTTATCTACTTACAGATTTTGACGGACTAGAAGGTAAGTTAAAAGCGTGATTAACTGATCTTGATTTTAGAATTAAAGAAGCGTCCTAGAATATTTAGCTGAGATTTCGCATTAGTCACCCGTGATTAAAATGAGTTTTTAGTCAGACAGCATTAATTAAACTAATTTGCAATTTACAAAATACAAATCTAAATAGTGATCTAAAATCAAGATTAAATTGGAAATCATCCACATTCATAGCATCGTCGGAGGCATTATTGGGTCACGTTTAGTACGGTTCTAATCGTCTAATTGGCAGCATGTAAACACGCGGAAGTGTGTGTGTTTGGGCTGGGCATGTGAACTGTTTTAGTGCTCACTGTAGCGCACATACATATGATTATACTATGTAATTGTATACTACATATTGTTATGTACTTACAGTGCGCCAATGTTAATTTAATTTCGCTAGCTAGGCAATGGCCTGGGCAATGGCGTTCCCAGTTTTTAATTCGTTTGCATGCTTAGTCGAGCAGAAAAACAACAGCAAATTGACATAATGATCGGGGCATGGTAATGATGATGTTCATCATCAACAACAACAACATTTGTGGCGCCCCCCTTTACACGATATTTTCACATTAAGATTTGACTTTGAACTTGTCTGTCGCATTTCGTTGTCGCTCTTTTATTCTATTATTGTTTTTGTTGTTGTTGCTTCTGACATCCCCCTTGGAAAGTGCAATCTCAGCATAGACTGTGTTTATGCCACGCTCTGTTTGCGAAATCATATCGTGAATTTTTGTGTAAGCACCCAAATAAAAACTAGAGTTTTCATAGTTAATTTAAAGCAGTTAAAAAAAATGTTGAAAATTGTACACAACAATGGGAATTAAATTATAAATAAAAATTTAAAACTGAATGCTAAAATAAAATAAAATTTTTGCACTTCACTTTGTGATTAAACTCTTTTATATCTGAGTTTGTGAACTGAAAATATCATGATATTTATGGCATAAACGTAGTTTGTATCTGAGAGATGGTCACCCAGCTATTCATCGACATTTAAATGGATGCGGAAAGTTTCCTGGACTGTTGTTTGTTACCCAGTTGCCCACTCACTTGAACGACGGACGATCCGCGTTTTAAATTTAGCAACAACAATACAAGGCAGTTGGCTTTATATGGAACGACATTTCAATTGCGACTGCTATTTTTAGTCATTGTCATCAAGCGCGCAAACATTTACTTGTTGCTTTTTGCCTTTATTCACTTTTTTGTGTTCTTTTCATCATGATTATTTTGCATATTGAGTAAAATGTCGTGCGCTTCTGGAATCGCAAAAAGTACGTGACTCGGACTAAAAAATTTATATAAATATTCTTGGGCATTTGAGACAAGGTCAATTGGTTAAACTTTGAAAAGAAAAACATTGTATAACAGCAAATTTTTAATTGCAATCACTTGTTCAAAGTGTGCTATAAACCCAAAAAAAAAAAGGGTTGACAACAATGCCTTATCCCAAAATTCCGTTTATAAACTCCTTTATACCTGGTTTTATATCATTTTCTGAATATATTCACAAACTTTTGTGGCACTTAAGTTTAGTAACAGCTTTTTAAACATACACGAAACTTCCTACAATAAAAAGTTCATTCAACTAAAGTGACCTCGTGCACTGTTGGAGAACATATATTAAAAAAACAATAACAAAATGCTTTTAGATATATTGAAATATTCGCACAACTTTTTGCAATTGCTTTGAGAGATCAATAGACGCTCGTCCTTGCCTTGAGAATTTGTTGAATTTTGGGCTCAATTCCGAGCGTGTTGAATATCTGATCATTAGGAAATCTAACATATATGTATTTATTTAACCTGAGCATTCAAGATTTCACATGCTTTCAACGAGCCTTAGATATATATAAAGTTTCATAATTGTTCAAAAATACAAATAGAAATTATTGGTATGACGTCTATGTAGTTTTGTTTATTTTAGTTGGAATTGGATGTACTGTGAGTACTATGAATACAGTGACGCTGTTATTCATTCACATTCGTTTCGCTGCTGTCTGTCATTCGTGGCTACCTGTTGGATGTCATGAACGGCATTTTACAATCTGTTAATGTCCCAATAATGATCTGAATAAAATATCAATTAAGTGCAACAATTCTCAACTTTAGCCCGCCCACACACGTGCTAAAAACTTGACGGCGTTAATTGTTGATATTTTAGTATTTTAGTGTTGCATGTGACGCCAATTTCGATTTCGATCAGTTGACTCGTGTTACGGGTACACATAAACAAAATGCCACTTGGAAACAGATTCGATTCGATTCGATTTGCGAACTGCTTCGCACATTTCTTCAATAACAAATACATTTACTGATGTACTAATAGGCTTAGACTATATGTATAAAAAAAGAAAGCAAGCTTGAATATAAACAACAATTTAAAAATAAACATGTGCAAATTATTAAAATTAATAATAACTAGGCAAAGTACCTCAACATAGTATCACTAAATGTTATGCAAATAAATGTGAAACAAGTAAAAAAACGAGGGACGGCAAATCAAAAATAAATACTCTACAATAGAGACTTAAATATTTTTTTAATAATATTACATACAAAATATAAAATCACTGGAAAAAAATCCATTTTTAAATTACCTAAAATTTATAGTTAATTCACAGGTTTTTTTTCCTATATCCAATACTTATTAAAATCACACCTGAATAAACGTATTATTTTCTTGATTTAAATTAATTATTTCTGCTTATTGCTTCAAAACACCTGTTAGCCTATATTTGCACAGGTTTTTTTATTAAAAATTTAAGTTTTAAAACTGAAAAGCTGTGTGGAGAATACTCGAAGTTGAAATACCCTGTAAATGAAATACATAAAGCTTGTAATTTTATTACTAAATGTGAAACTTAATCCAATAAAGATATTTGTTGTCGCTTCGAAAAAACTTCAAAATAAACAAGAGTCTTCGGTAACTAAATCCAGTTTTCTTTAGAAGTAGAACCGTTAAAAGTACGGCAAAAACAAAAAGTGTCAATAAGTAATTAGCTACAAATTTTCAATCAAAAGCAAAAGTCATGCATAATCATTATGTTAGACAGCAACCTTAACTATAAACCCTAGTAAATCCAACCCGTAGTCCGACTCACAGTCACCAATACTAGCGCAAAGTACACACAGATTCATATAGTCGTAGTCGTAGTCGTAGTCGTAGCTACCCATAAGAATAATGAATACACTCGAAACTAACGGCGTCAAAATTTCGCACTTTTTGCGGGTTCGTCCCAGTTGACGCTTCTGTCGCTGCCGTCGTCGTGTTCCGCCATTTGTAGCGTTCATTTATTTTTTTTTATTGTTGTTTATTGCTTAACAAAATGTTCATTTTAAATGTTTGATTACAACGATTTGTGAAGTTCAGTCGAATTTGTGATTTTCGCGCTGGAGGAGTGACCCGCAAGCAATGCGATTTTAAATTGCACGCGATTCGATTGCAGCCTATCAGATTCGATTGTCGCGAAATCAGATCGTGTCACTTCAAGTACCTCAACCTTATGCGACACTCACTATTCGTTGTAGTGATTCCATAGACTCAACACTCAAAAGTGGCTTCAAAGTGAAAAATACGAGTAGCTGAAATTCGGCCAGAATGCAGTTCCTAAATATGATTTGCTTAAAGCAAAGTGGGTTGGCATTTTCTAAAACTAATTTTTACTATGTTTAATACTCGTGCCTAAAAAATTTGTAAAGTGACTTTCCAATAATATATCATTTTATAGCATCGCTTAAAATATTTCAATGTGCGGGGGACATTTATCATTCATAAACCAATCAAACAAAAGGTTTTTGGTCAAGTGCAAATGGTAAAATTTATGACCGTCATTGGGATAAACGCGAAAAGTGCAAACGCTTTTGTTTTTGTGCTACTAAACTGACTTTTAAAGTTCGATTGTGCTATCCGAAAGGTTTACTACAGAATTTGGGAGATTTCCTTAATGTCGAATTACAATTCCCAACAGACATTTCACGACTTTTTAAATCGTACTTATTACACAATAATTGAAATAACTATTACCATCAGAGAATAGTTGAAATATTATGAAATACACTTATTTATACAGTCTGTTGGAAATAATATTATTACGTAAAAATATAAATACGTGTACGTAGATTGACATTTTTTCTTAATTGATTGCGATCTAATTTGGTAGCATTAACTATACTAAATCTGACTATAAATATATGTAATTTTAATACTTGTGTAAACAAAAGTAAACAAAAAATAAAATAAATATCAGCCTTTTCTGATGCACCATCCGAATAAAATATAAAATATAAATCGTCATGTCCAAAGACAAAAAAATCAATTTATTTTCATGTCAAAGAGTCAATTAAGTCTAATGTAAATCAAACGAGATCATTTCCAAATAGAATCGTAGTGCAAAAATATATTTCAGTAGAAAAACCACAAAGTACACACGTAATTTTAGATAAACACAATTTTAAAAGTCTTATCAGGAAGCCGCAATTGTATAGCTTCATTATAGGTTTTTAATCGCTTTTTATTTGTATCGTATGAAAAGAGGATTTAACTGCCTCATAAAATTAGACAATTACAGACAGCTTAATTCTTTAATATCTTAAATTGATTCTTTTGTTAAGTTATGTTACAGATTTTTTGATAAGTTAAAATTAAATTTATAAAAAAAGGCACAAAAGTTGGCTGTCAAAAATGTTTTTAACTTTTGCCAGATATGAGAAGGTATTTTTTTTTAAATAAACGACAATAAATTTAAATTATAATCACGTAATGCGCATAAAAAGTTCAAGCACATCAACTTTTCGTGATCATTAATGTGTCAATATGAAAATTATTAAGATCGTATTAAAATCGCCAGATCTATAAATAAAGCTGCTCATAAATATGTACATTGTACATATTTGCGAAAGCAAAGTGCAATAAACGGAAAATGTGTTGACGCCCGCTGCTGGTTGAGCACTTGTATTAAATATGCACACACATATGTACATGTACTTGTACCAGTGTGCATAGGTTTTATGTTTGTATGTAAATATGTACATTAGGGTGGATCAATTTTTTTCGACCCAATGCGGGTATCAAAATCGTAATTTACAGTGAATTCAAAGAAGATTTGCCCAAGAAACCATGGGTCTAAAGTCAAAACCGAGCTTCCGATTTTTATCGTGAAATATGGGAAACCGTATGAAAAGCCAAAAATTATCATAAGTTCTTGTTAAAAATCGGAAGCTCGAAAATGATTTTAGACCTATGGTTTCTTGGGCAAATCTTCTTAGAATTCACCGTAGATTACGATTTTGATACCCTCAAGGTGCGTTTTTTTATGTGCGTTTTTTATACAAATTGACCCACTCCAATGTACATGGATCTTTTATACGCACTCACAGCCGATCACACTCACCTTAACATTTCTATTTGCGAGTATGTTTTGTATATAAATTGTCGGTGATTGCATTGGAACTGATATGCAGAACCGCGAAGCGATGCGAAGAAAACTCTATAAATAAACCTCACGCAGAACTGAGAAATCTTTGCGCAAATTCTTATTCTTATATGTTGTTCGTCGAGGAATGGCGCATAAAAATGCACAGCATTTCACTTTTCGAGACGCAGACGATTCGATAATTTGGACTCCTAAATCCAAACAGACAAAGATGATTATATCCATACATATAGAGATCGTGTGAGCGATGCGTCTGTGCCATATGTTTAAGATATGGTAACTAAATCATTAGACAGTTGGCAATGCGATTCACGAATTTTCCATGACGACGATTCTTTATACATGCAATATATATATTCTCTTCTTACGTAGAATCCAAACTTATCTGGTGTAGAGATAGACACAGTTGTATAAATCAGGGGAATCGGGATGGGGTTTTTTGGTGGGATTATTGTGTGAGTATGGCAATGTGTTTAGGAATTTATTCAATGCTCTACATTTTGGGGCTTTTTTGTGTTGCTAATTGTTTTTGTTTGTTATTGTCATTGTTGTTGTTGCTGCTGTTGTTTCTCAAAGCTGATAAACGTCTAGTACAAAATAAATAAACCTCACAAAACCATTCAAGTCGAAATAGCTCGACATGTACGAATTATAAATGTGGTACGAAAATAATACAAATATAAGATAATGTAAATAACATTAAATTATAACTTAAAATAAAAAAATAACGGATAAATATTAGCTTAAATCTAAATTATTGTACAACCAATGATTATCCGAAATTTAGCAGTTCCATTTTCTAATTTTAGATTCGTTAATTAAAATCTTTTTTTTAAATAAATCAAAAGATATATCTCTAAACAAATATATTTCAACGTTGATCATGACATACGTCCCACTGTGCAACTGTAGTAGTATCATCGCTCTCTTCTTCTCTCGCTCTCAGTGCAGCATTGTACCCCACTCCACAACACTTGCGGTAGTCACTGAGGCCGCATCGCGTCGCGTCGCTGCCTGCTGTTGATATTTGCTCAATACATTTATTTTTGTAGTTCTTCTAATGTACGTTTTTTTTACCCAATCTCATCCCCTCCTCCTTGCTCACCTCACCACCCCGCATGGCGCACACACTTGTTACGCGTCGTTGTTGCTGACGTTGACGCTGACGTTACTCGCTTTGGCTTTGGGGTCTATTCCGATTTGTGCTGCGCCACGGTTCGCTCAGTTGTTGCGCGGCGTTGAATACAAACGCGTCGAAATCGCGTGGAGCGAAATACGAGCGATACGGCATACGGCGAATACGAGAAAACGAAGACGAAGACGGAAATCGAAAACCATTGGCGAATACGAGAAAAACGCGCGCGTGCGTTTTGCCAGTTGCCAGTGATCGTCGATACGAGAGGGGGCGGCACGTAAAGTAACTGAAAAGTAATTACCATAGCGAATTTCTTAATAGTTTTGCGCAAATTGTTTTGATTTCGATTGCGTGAAATCAATAAAATATCGAAATGCAGACCTTAATCGAAACTAATTGAACTCTTGTGATCACATTATTTGAAGCATTTTTTCTTGGTCGTGTGACAGAGTCCGATACTAAGTGTGTGTGTGTGTGCTTATCATTTTCACATGATCGTCTGACCGTCTCAATAAATAATGTTTTTTATTCTCGTTTTTTTTTTATTATTGATACATTGTGACATTCTTGAGGCGCCTGGCAACGATTTCTATGTCTGACAGTTGCTATTTTAAAGAAAGAAACAGATCTGTCTTTTTTTAAGAATTTGCTTAAATTAGCATACATTGAGTTTGTTGGCCATAACCTTCCCCTTTCCCGGCCAAGTCAAGTGTTTTTTTTTTGTTAGGAAGCATTTCCTGTGCTCCCCTCTCTTGCTGCTCTCTTTCTCTCTCTCTCTCTCTCTCTCTCTCTCTCTCTCTCTTTCTCTCTGTTGTGTGCTTTGTTGTGTAAACATTTGGTTTTCATTCTATTTGTTTTTCCTATTATTATTTTGGCGATATATTCCGCAAGTATTAGATTCTGAATTCGGTTTCCGTTTTGGCCTAATTGGAGTACAGGTCTTGACATAATCGAGGCACATGACAACGACGCGGCCTAGATGCGATTATTTTTATTATTATTTGTTAGATACATATGAGCTTATCAGTATCTTAGTGTGCTATAATAGATACGAGCAAGTATCTGAGTATTTGTATCTGGCTGAGGTTGCCACTGTGCTTGCACATGACTCGGCATTAACCACAATTAATGAGTCCGCTTCGTCGGCTTTTCAAGTTAAACGTTAACCGCGCCCAGTGATATCAAATTTCGTTCCCTCCTTTGATTACTTCCCTGCCCCCTTGCCCCACCTGTGAGTCGCAACAACAAGAGGCAGGCAATTGTATCAAATTGATAAAAAACGAAAGAAAAGAAAAAACAGTAAAAAACTCGACAGAAAACTTAATTGCACTTTCTATGTCTTGTTGTTGTTGTTATGATTATTGTTGATGTTGTTGTTGTTGCGGAATCTAAAAATAACTGAATGCGGTCATTGGTCCCTCGCCCACCTCTTCTCTCGCTCGCTCTCTCTCTCTCTCTCTCTCGCTCTCTCTGTTGAACTGATTGCGAGAGTCGAGCAATTTTTATGCTACGCCAGTACAAGCAAGCATACTCTCTAATGCGTGCCGCCACTGTGTACAGTCAGCGTCCAAAATTATGTGCACACAATAATTTTAAATGCAAGTTGATTCATAAAACACTTCGCTGCTTATCAGCGAATTTTTGGAAAAATTTGTTGGCCTTTGCACGATTTCTTAGTAATTAGCAGGTCTGCTGAGTGTAAACAAACTGCGGGTGACTCCCCCATTTGATTAATTTTGAATGTTAACTGGAAAGCACATGTGTCACACTTAATTCAGTCTAATCTGCGTTTCCTCTCTTTTCTGCTGGCTTTTCTTAGTACGCTCTCTCTCTATCACATTACCTTACCGTCAGGCCCTGTACTTGATACGTGTATTCTCTTTTGATCTATTGCAGAAGTTGCAAACTTCAACAACAGCAACAACAACAACCATCACAATTGTGACAACAAAACAAACGAAGTCAACGACGAGAATCAAGTCTGTTGCTTTGGCAAGAAACAGAAGGAGGAGCAACAGTCACAGCCACAACAACAACAACAAGAGGATCGTTTGGACTCCAACAGTTATAACGTGCAACAGCGAGCAAGTGCCAACAGTGAAGATTGTTCAGCACGTTCCATCTACAGGCAAAAGAACAACGAGTTCAGCAGCAGCAACAACAACAACAACAGCCAAGAGGAGCAACAGAAAAAGACACAGCAAAAGGAACAGGAGCAGGATAAACAACCCCGAGTTGCTGTAATCTCGAGACAACCCAGGCGACAAACAACACAACGTTCACAGAGCCAGCCGGCAATCTTGCAACAGCCGTTGAGGAAACAACCACGCCCAGGAACTCCGCCGCCACACGCCGTCGCCGCAGTCAGAAGCATGACTTCGATACCCGCAACATTGTCCAGCAATAATGTGGCAGCGGCAGCGAGTGCTGCCAGCGCAGCAGCAGCGGAGAAGCAGCCGTGGCCCAACTCCAAGGACGATTACGAGCTGAGGGATGTGATCGGTGTGGGCGCCACGGCTGTGGTGCATGGCGCCTATTGTATACCCAAGAACGAGAAGTGCGCCATCAAGCGGATCAATCTGGAGAAGTGGAACACCTCGATGGATGAGCTGCTCAAGGAGATTCAGGCCATGTCGTCGTGCAATCACGAGAATGTCGTCACATATCACACATCGTTTGTGGTGCGCGAGGAACTTTGGCTCGTCCTCCGTCTGCTCGAGGGCGGATCTCTGCTGGACATCATCAAGCACAAGATGCGCACCGCCAACTGCAAGCAGGGCGTCTTCGATGAGGCCACCATTGCCACGGTGCTGAAGGAGGTGCTCAAGGGCCTGGAGTATTTCCACTCCAACGGCCAGATCCATCGCGACATCAAGGCCGGCAATATTCTGATCGGCGACGATGGCACCATACAGATTGCTGACTTTGGTGTCAGCGCCTGGCTGGCAACTGGGCGGGATCTGTCCCGCCAGAAGGTGCGCCACACATTCGTGGGCACGCCCTGCTGGATGGCACCGGAGGTGATGGAGCAGGATCATGGCTATGACTTCAAGGCGGACATCTGGTCGTTTGGCATTACGGCCATTGAGATGGCAACGGGCACGGCGCCCTATCACAAGTATCCGCCGATGAAGGTGCTCATGCTGACGCTGCAGAACGAGCCGCCCACCTTGGACACGGGCGCCGAGGACAAGGATCAGTACAAGGCCTATGGCAAGACATTCCGCAAAATGATCGTCGAGTGCCTGCAAAAGGAGCCCTCGAAGCGTCCGACTGCCAGTGAGCTGCTGAAGCATGCGTTCTTCAAGAAGGCCAAGGATCGCAAGTATCTCACCCAGACTCTGCTCCAGTCCGGCCCCAGCATGGAGACGCGTGTCCACAAGGCGGCCAAGCGTCAGCCGGGTGCATCCGGGCGACTGCATCGCACCGTGACCGGCGAATGGGTCTGGTCCAGCGAGGAGGAGGACAATGTCAGCGGCAGTGGAGGACGCAAGCAGCCATCCTCGGACTCGGAATCAGAGGATCGTCCCATCAATCGTCTCGAACGCGCCGATTCCTCGGACAGCGATCGCGAGGAGACGACACCAGAGATTACCCGCAGTTTGTCCTCGGCAACGGTGACACCCGGTGGCGTAGCAACTGCCGCCGCTCCATCTCCAGCAGCCACTCAGGAACTGACAGCGGGCGTTGCTCAAATGCAGCTGCCAAGTGAATCCGCTGCTGCTGCTGCAGCTGCCGAGGCGCCTCCAGTTAATCTCGTGCTGCGCATGCGTAATCTGCGTCGGGAATTGCACGACATTCGCTTCGAATTCGCCGTGGGCAAGGATACGGCCGAGGGCATTGCCACAGAGCTGGTCGATGCGGGCCTGGTGGATGCACTGGACACACAGCCCATGGCCATACATCTCGACCAGCTGATCGCCCAAAGCGACACCATGAAGACAATAACGTTCCAGCTCAGCTCGGGAGTGCAGCCGGGCGAGACGCCCGATGAGCGTTCCCTGGTCGGTTACGCCCAGATATCTATCACGGACTAGGACACGGAGTTGGCCTAGTGCCAAAGTTCTTTAAGCTCTACAGTCCTTCCTCCCCATACGTAACGCCTGCGTCGCTTTTAGCCATAGACTAGAACTAGAAATGTAAAGATGCTAGTTATAGATCTACATAAAAAAACGCAAGCTGTAGACATGATATACATACACATATACATATATATACATCTATGTATATATACAACACAACTAATTATTTGGTATTGTATCTCTATGCGCATTGTAATTACTTCATACGCCCCCAGCAGTCCTACCTACCTCCCTGCCGTAGTTAGTCGCAGCTCCCTATGCTTAAACAGATAGTAGCTAAAATAGTAATCGAGATTTATCGAAATTGTGTACTTATTATTATTCGTTTTGTTATTTTTTCATTGTCTTAAGTAGCGCACTTTGCTCTGTATATATATCTATATATCTTTCTACATATATATTTTTTATTAACTAGCCACTCTCTTTAAAGATACATATGAATCTTAAAGATACATATGATTTGGATGCATCTTTTTGCCCTCCTCCCCCCCACCCACGCAATTAATTTATTCTCTAGCGATCTAAACAAAAACGTGTTACTTTTAATGATTAGCTTCTAAGTCCAAGTTTTGTTTTCTTTTATGCTATTTTAAGCGGATTTGTCGAAACGCAAATTGTCACGAAGTTACAGCGAAATAGTTACCAATTTACTGTTAGTAATATTTGCTGGAAAAAAAACGTATTTATGAAGTACAGAAAATAAAAATAAATGTAAACATTGAATATTAAAAGTACATACTTATAGTATATAATATATAATATAAACAAAAAAAAGGAAATGAAAAGAACAAAATTATTTTGTGTTTTTATTGGACGGATTTCTGATTTGTTTTCGCATTTGGAACGTAATTTAAAATTGAAATCATCATCGCATTCATCTAGCATTCCAATTTTTTAAATATTTACTATATTTTTGTCTCTCATCTAAATAATGACTACGCTAAATGCGGGACTAAACACTCAGCTCAATATTTGAAATGCCTTTGTTCTAAAAGTACAGTAAACACAAACTATGGAGTCTGTAGCAATATCCCGAGATGCCAGTAAATGCCTGTAATTTTTAGACTAGTGCAAGCAACTTTTAAATAAATCTAAATCTAAACTTTAGCTCTAGAAACACATTTTAAATGCAAAGACCTCTTGTATTCTTAACTATTAATCTAAATACTAAGCCATAGGCTGTACGCAGGTCAGTGTCAACTATAATGGATAAGATCACATTCAAGTTCAAGTTAATATCTAAATTGTACTTATAATACTGTGTCAGATATTGTATACGATTCGATTTGACTTCATATTTAATAAAAATGGCATTTGGCTACAACAAAACCCAGCTATCAAATTATCATTGTGCTTTTATCATCGGAAACTTTCAAAATTCGATAACATTTCCAGATCAATTATGGCCGATTACTTTGACGAATTGGGGCACACGCCCACTGGCCCGGAGGGTGCCAATGATTTCGACCGCCACTATCGACGCCTCCAGGTGTTGGCCATAATGAACGGCATTGACATGGAAATCGAGGTGCCCGAGGCATCCAAGCGCGTCATCGAAGAGCTGCCCATTCACGAGATCAGTGCCGAGGAAGTGAATCCCGAATTTGAGTGCGCTGTGTGCAAACAACCGGCTGAGGTTGGCGACAAGTTCAAGGTGCTGCCCTGCAAGCACGAGTTCCACGAGGAGTGCATTTTGCTGTGGCTCAAAAAGGTAGAGTAAATGTCTGGAAGTGCAAACTTGTAAATAATTCTTAAATACACAACCTTCTAGGCAAACTCCTGTCCCATTTGTCGTTACATCTTTGTAAGTATTTGCTGTAATTATGCAAATTGTAAATGTCGAGGCTCACAACATTATTTCACACAGGAAACCGATGACGAAGTCTATGAGGAGCTGCGTCGATTCCGACAGGACGAGTCAAATCGTCGTGACCGTCAAAGTTCTCTAATGGATTCCATGTTCGGTTGAAAACAATAATTATTTTCATATTTTTCATTATTCCGTGGGTTTGGCTATTTTTGGTTTGAGTAATAAATATTATAAGTGCGATTCTTACTTTCTTCATTTAAATGGAACTCTAGGTCCAAAGCGCAAATAAATGAAATTTCAAAATAAAATAACAAAATAAAAATGTCAATTTCTTCAACTTATTACGGTTAAAAACAGTGTTGCATGGTGTGTAAGGTTGGTATGCTGATCACTATATTATTTATTTTATTTTGCTGAAAAGATACAAAATATACGTCTTCTTTGCAAACACAAATTAAAATCGATATCAATGTAAGATATTTGGACAGCAATTAAAAGACTTGGCTATTTTATTTTTGACTAAATACGAATTTTCGAATAAAATATGGCTTTTAGCAACATACCATCACTAAGCTTACCATGCCAGCAATAGTTCCTTGAACTAGTTCTAAATCATCCGGTGATCTACGCGGCCTTACCAACACTGATGTCAATTGGAATTATTGCGCACTTCAACTAGGCCGGCAACATTTTTATTTTCGTCTCGTTGAATTGAGACGTACGTTGTCAGTTAATTGAACCAAAAAATAAGGAATCTGAGTAATACTTACAATGATTAGCGACGATAGTGGAGTGAAGTTTTTTGATCGCAAGTTCGTGGCAGCCCATTTAAGAAGTCAATTGCGATGCCCAAAATGCTTGGGCGAATATTCCCACAAATTTACTTCGGGAAGCGCAGGAGGTAAGAAAAATTTCAAAATCCTTTTCGTCAATGCCACAAGAAATTGCTTTCAATTAAAAATTGAATTGAAGTAAAATTAATTTATAATTGTGTGCAAAAAATGTATTGCCTTGACAGTATGCCCAGTTAGTATTTTGACAACGAAATTTATTTACCAATATGTTATGTTATGAGAGTTAATACAAATTAAATAAAAAACCGCTTGTGCTTAACTATTTTAAAATAAAAAATTAATTTTTTTATTGTCAAAATAATTACTTGTCTTACTCCAAGTCCTGCTATGTTCGGCATTGTTGCTGATTTGCTGATTTTATGCTGTGTTGCCATTTAAGCTAATTTATAGCTAGAACTCAATTTTTGATCAAATCAGCTAATTTAGCCCCTGAAATTTTGTCGATTCCTTATGTTTTGACAGAGAATCATCGACCATTTTTGCTGTCCTGCGGTCACAATATGTGCGAATTTTGCATATCGAAGCACCGCCAGGAAACCGACTTCAAGTGCGCCGTGTGCTTCAACACTGCGGCGCCGACAATCAATGTGAAGAATCCCAAAGGTTATGGACAGATTCGCGACTATTACGAGCTCAATTATCATGTATTGGGCGAAACAACTAGTCTGGACTTTTATCGCCGCTACTCGGTGGAATCGGTCAACAAGTCCTTGACGTGCAGCTCCTTCAGCGACATTGTCGTGGAGACGAAGTGCAGCGAATGCGGCTTCTTAGCCGCCAAAGGCGAGTGCAACCAATGCAATGCCTTCTACTGCAAGCGCTGCTTTGACATGGTTCACAACCACAGCCGAGTGCTCAAGACGCATGTGTTCCAGTCTCTGGACAACAACAAGCGACCCCGGAAGGGTATTCGCGTAGGCAAGGACATCTTTCGCATGCCCAACCAACAGGTGTGCGGCGACCACAAAAAGCCCAACGATTTCTACTGTCACGTGTGCAAGCGATGCTGCTGCAAGTCGTGTCTTTCCAAGTATCACAGCAGTCACAGGACGTGCCCGATGGAAGAATTGGTAAGCATGCTGTACATTATCTCTACTGCTTTGCAGTAACCCTACTACAATAAGATAGATATTGGTATATAGATAAATATTCTTTGACGATAAATTATTGATATTGCGATATTTCCTTTTCTTTGTGAAACTTGACAACAATTTGAAGTAAAAATAGTGCAAATTTAAATTCGCGACCAAATAGGGATATAATCAATATTTTTTTTGTCAAAAATATCGATATCCATTAGAGTGCATCGATTTTTTTCTCGTAATCTATGGTCCATTCTAAGAGATTTTAATAATAATAATATAATAATGGTCCGATCTTGACAAACTTGGTGTGAATACTCTTGTTAGGCCCAGGACTTTCAATGTCCTTTAAACATAATTTTCATCTTTGGAACGACGATTTCGCGATTCGTCTCTATCTTAAAAATTTAGCCAAAATTATAGCTATTTTTTGGGCCAAACAAATTTTTTTCCCTTGAGCCTGTATTTTTTATTCACAGAAAATATACAACATATTTTATTAAAATTAAATTAAAATATGTTTTGCATTTTTGCTGCAGGAAATTCCTTTGCATTTCGGATCAATATATTCAATAGCTGCCATATGAACAATCACTCATCTTTTAGAATAAAAAAAATGACCAAATCAAATGTGACGGATTAGACAAGTTTATCGTAGAAAATAAACAGTTGAAAATTTAATGAAGAGTTTCGCAAGAGTTTCAAAGTGTCGGCATGCCGAGGATAACATTTCTTGTGTCCTAAACTCTATATATAGAATTTAGTTTTATAAATAAATAAATAATAGAAGAGGACGCTCAACAGAGTCCCATACTGAAAGCATTCATCTGTATTGTAAAAGACTTATATTTATTATTGATACATTCAATTTCTAGAACCAACGCTATCTAACCGAGGTACCAGCTTCTATCAACTCAATAGATGCAGCCCTCTTGCAAGTCAAGAATGCACAAACGGTGAGCAAATTATCAAATTTTACTTAATACTTGGCATTTTTATATTATAACATAAGTATACAGATATATATTTAGTTGATTCTTATAGGTATAGTTTCTCATTTACAGTTAGCTATTTACAGTAATCGCTCGCTAAGAATAATTTAAGGCGTACGAACAACAAGTACAAAGAACTCTCATTACAAATATGGCAAGCATTCTCTACCAGACTCTTATTGCTCCTCCTCCTCCTCATGCTTTGCTGCTCTCCTCCCTCGACTGTTGACTGCTCGCCATCACGCTGCTGAGGGGCATGAGGTGTCCGGTATTGCCATCCGCCTTAATCTCAATCACCTCCAGTTTCTCTACGCTCACTTTCGTGGTCTCGAGTTGCTTTTGCCCAGCAACTGCATTCGTGTCCCTCAAGCTTTGCAGCTTGTCTTCCTCTTCGCTACTGCCGACATCTGCTGGCGGTTCTCCATCAAGATTCGGTTCTGTATCCAGCTCTGATTCCTCTTCGGGGTCTGGTCCCGGCGTGGAGGATACAACTATGGGTCGAAGACCCAACGTTTGCGCATCCTGTGAGATTGTTGTTGGCACCATAATTGTGGTCGGTGCCTGGCCGTAGGTGTCGTAGGTGCCGCGTTCCGAAATGTCATCGATTTCATCATCGATGAGCAGATTTCGCTCTGAGCTTTGCTCAAAGACCTGAGCATTGATACCGCTGCCTTGTTTGGGCGATGGCTTGTGATTTTTGGGTAACAATGCCGGCGTGGATGCCTCTTCTCTGGCTGCAGGTTTCTCCGCCTGCTGATTGACTTTCCGTTGCTTCTCCAAACGCATTTTTTCTTCCATTTCCTGGAACTTCATGGCCAGGTATCTGTAGGGAAATAGTAAATACATTTATAAATAACTTTCTTGGATTGTACTTTGATTACATTTACTTATCAACAATTGGTCCATTGTAATCCTCTGGGAACTTTGGATTGAATGGCAATATGTACTTGTAGAGGCGTTCATTCAGGACATACAGCTGTGATGTTGTCGAGCATTTCACATTGAACCACCAGTCACAAGTCAGCGCAATCTATAAGAGTTGCATTTGGTTTTAATTTCGAATTGGAGTGTCAGGGGAAAACTGAAAATCTACCTGACTAAAGATGGTGCCATTGGGACACAGGAAGGAGGCCTTCCCTCCATTTAGGTCACAGTAGTGCCACACTTGGCAATTGGTTTCCGGATCCCCAAAGAAGCCCTTGTAACGCTGCTGTGTGCACTCAAAGCTTGTCTTTGGAATCTCCGCGTAGTTGGGATAATCAATGCCAGCCCGTCCTGTTGTTGGTCCCGGGTGCTTGTCTAGATAAATAATGTGAGGGATTAGCTCATAGAATAACATTGAAAACTCGACAAATTGATTTTTGTAAAGCGATTTTCGATATTTTTCGACTATTGATCGAGATTCTAATGAAGAATCGAGAAATCATTGAAATTAGTTTAGTTCTTATTTCAAATTTTAGTTTTTGAAAAACACAATCTCGATATATCGGTATTATTTTGAGATGCATCGACAAGTCGATTAATTTTTTGTCGTTTTTTAGATTTCGATATTAAACTCGATTAATTAGTAATTAGCGTACTCACTCGGTTTGCTCAGATGCTGGAGATCGGGATCGATGTGGCCCGCCACTGTCGTCGCCGGACGCTCCTCTTCCGCTTCCGCATCCGTGTTGTAGTCGTAATCGGGATTGTTGCTACTGCTGCTGGGCTTGGCCTCATGATGCTGCGAAGGATTCGGCACAATCGTTTGCGTCTGCTTCAGATTCTGCAAGATGCGAATCAAAGTCTTGATCGAGTTGTCAATGTTGTCGGGCGTGAGGGTCTGTGGCAGGTGATTGCTCGCCTGCAGCTTGTGCAGAATCTCAGCCAGCGATGAGGTTCTTATGTCCGGCAATTGATCCGCATCATCGGGAGGGGCATACGCCTGGCTGGGAGTGGGACGTTCAGACGTGTATTTGTAGACGGGCTTCAGCTTTATTGGTGGCGCAGTCGGCATTGGACGACTTGGCAACTCGCTGGGCGCCGACGGTGGCTTGCTGGAGACATAAACATACTTGGGAGTGATCTTCACAGTCTCACTTGGCGTGGGAGGAGTGATGTAGACTGGACGCCGGGTGGCTTTGTAATTGTGAACAGGAGTCACTGGCTGCAGTCGCAGCGTTGGCTGCTGTTTGTACACAACGGGAGCACGGGTTGGTGCCAAATCATGGACACGTGGTGCCTGTGGATGCTCCGGATAAGGCGCTGCAGTGGTCACCAGAATAAATGCATGTTGTGGTGGGGCGCGGGATGGCGATGACTCCTTGTGGTGTTGCTGCTGCTGCTGTTGCTCCTCATCCAACGATTGTCGTGGCCCGTCAATGACATAATCAATGAAATGCGGTGGTGCCGGGGACCTAAGTAAACCATCAGACATGGATTTAGACATGGTAAATGTCGAGTGGATGCATAGCACAAGCGGCGCCAACAAAAGCTGATTTACATGGCTGGGATGCGAGTGGACGGACTTACCCGAGCAGCGACTCCTTTGGATACTCGGGCTGCTCATGCAGGTGACTCATGAGGGCGCGCAACGGAATGTGCAGCACCTGTTGATGCGACTGCTGACCAGCCTCTGGGCGTCCAAAGAGCCCATTGTAATTGTGTATCTGACTGTGGTGGGTTGATGGTGACGACGGTGGTGGTGGTGGAGGTGGAGACTGATTGTGACTGTGACTGTGACTGTGTTGTTGATGCTTGCCAGCTTTCGTACTGCTTTGCGCTGGCTGATGACGTTGATGATGTAAATCATCATGGTGGTATCTTTCTGGGTGTTGTTGCTTTTGTTGCTGCAGTTTCATGCGCTGCTGTAAGTAGAGCACGTATTTCTCCTGCGGCGTCAGCTGCTGCTGCTGCTGCTGCTGCTGATCCGGCGCCATATGGAAGTAACTCTCGTATTTGCTTACGTGTCCATAACCAGGCGGCAGCTTTTGATGCACTATCAATGCGCTTTTCGACGATGTCGATGACGATGCTGAAGATGAGGATGCTGAGGATGTGGTGGCTGTGGCTGGCTCATTGTACACATTATAGCCAACACTGTGGGGCATGCAGAAGCAGATGAGTGTATTGTATTTGTGTGTGTGTGTGTGTGTGTGTTTCATGATTATTAAGGGGTAGATAAATGGGTTCAAGTGGATTTGTAAAAACAGTTGCCTTTCGAACTGGCCGTTGACCACAGCCCGCGGTCATATATGACATGATTTTGCAATTTGGTCATTACGAGATGAAACACGAAAGCGAAACGACCTCATCAATGGGTTCCCCTTGGCGGCGCCTCGTAGGGTACATCAAACTGCTTCTTACGTCACCAGCAGACCAACAAATATTGTCGTCAGAGACAGAAACAGAAGCAGCAACAGAAACAGAGGTTGAGCCATGCATTAAATGCAATTGATTTCTGAGCCCAAGGGCATTGCATGCAACGAGTGCAATGTTTGTCCGTCTGTCCGTCTGACTGACTGTCTGTCTGTCGTGTTGTTGTTGCAACTGCAACTCTCTGCTGCATGTTCGTTCTGAATACCTTAAAGTTGCCATTTTTGAACGTGTCGTAATTATGTCACAACAATATATTTTAATTTAATCAAAGCTAATGTAATTCAAAATTAATTAAACTAATTTATAAATAATTCATTCTCAAAGATTTAAATGCTATTTTACCACGGCGAATCTTATTTGTATGTAATATAAACTTGAAAGGTATTTACTTTTACTCGTAGAAGATTTAAGTTTACAGGTAAAAGAAAAGTGCCATTAAATATATACAGTCACTAAATAATGTTTGTTTTATGCAGGTTTCTCAAATTAATCTTCTATTCACTTAAATTTCGTCTGAAAGATACATTTTGAAAGATAAATTTTAATGCACACAAATTTTTCAGACCATTCTGTATTTGTTATGAATGTTTGAAAATTGTATGAAAAGTAGGAAAAAGGGGTTAAAATAATCGTTTTTAGCTCTTTTCCAAAAATTATAAAAAATACTATCGACGACATTTCTGGAAATTTTTATCACTCTTAGAATTGTATGTTTCAAAACATATTTTGTTTGAGATCGAGAAAAGAAGTTGAAAAATATACTCTAACAAAATTTCTAAATTTTCAATGGGACAAACGGAATTTTAGTGAATAGAAGATTAATTTAAGAAACCTGCATCGAAACTTTTTTGTTATTCAAAAATTTGACTAAGTTAGGGTGCATGCAAACTTTATTGAGTGACTGTATGTATGGAAAAAAGGGTATTTAAGACTTGAAATGCTAACACAACTGAATGACTGACGAAATTGGTTCAACATTTTTAATTTGTTTTATGAAATTGCAAATGCCACAACAACGACTAATGTGGGCGTTGTCAGGTAAAGTGGGCGTGTCTGTGAGAATCTTCCAAAAAAAGTACTTGTAAATATTTCGAAAGCTACTGTTTTTTGTATGCGATGCGAAAGCAGAAAATCTTTGCATGATGTGTATCTAACAGATACATAGATACCGCATTTGAAATGTGAAGAAATATTACCTTGGCGTTGAATGCACCGCCTCCTCCTGTCTCTCCTGCTGCTGCAGCTGCTCCGCCGAGGAACCAGCTCCGGATGGTGGGGCATAATCCGAAACAATTTGTGTTTGATGGGAATTTTTATGGTAGACAATTTCAGCTGGCGACGACGACGACGACGGCGGCTTCTTGTTGTAATTGATTGTATTGCCATTATGCAGTTCATTGTTATGGTTGTTGTTGTTGTTGGCGTTGGAGTTGGTGTTGGAATTGATGCTTGGCTTGCTCACTGGCGTATAAATAATGGGCATAAAGTGTCCCGGCAGCGTGTTTTGCGCTGTAAACGGTGTTAAATTGACTTTTGATTGTTTGCCACGCTGACGATGGAAATGCGGCGGCGGAGGCAGCAGCTCAAACTGTTCCTGTTGCTGCTGCTGATGCTGCTCCTGGTGCGACAGTGGCGGAAAATGCTGTACAGTTTTGTGCTGTAGATTATGAATTTTCACGATTACTTGACTTTATTTATTATGCGCAATTCCAAGTACTTGCCTTGTGTGTTGGGTTCAATGGCTTGTAGGCAATAAATGTGGCGCCCGCGTCTGACGATGGCAACGATGGCTCCTTGCCATGAACAGGTGGCAATCCGTGATGCAGCTGCTGCTGCTGCTGCTGTCCGCCTATAGCCAGTGCATGGTATAAGTCTGCTGTGCCCTGCTGATAGTGTGCTCCCTGACCCTGTGCCTGATGATGTGCATGTGGCTGTGATTGTGGCATGTAGGCAACCGGTACCGGTATGCGGCCAGGAGGAGCTGCCACCGGTGGTCGGAGCTGTGCGCTGCCCGCAGCCGCGGCATGTTTCACAGCATATTGCTGATTGATGGGCAACTCCGGTGCAGGCAGATAGAAGGCCATGTAGGGAATTAGACGACGATTGCGCTCAGACGCGCTCAGCTCAGAGTCGGCAATGACGCCACTGTGATTCGCTCCTCCACTTACGGCAGCAGTAGGCAGCGGCAGAACAATTGCAAGCACTGTAAATTCAAGCGAAACATACTTGATCATGTATTTTAAATATAAAAATAATAATATACTACTACATACATATATATTAACACCAAAATACTGGGAAATTGTTGTGATGCAAAATTAAGCGAAAAAGCGACAAATGAATTAAATTTGAATGCAAAATGAGCTTATGATCAAAATATCATTTCGCTTGGAAATCGAGTCATTCTTATTTTTATTTCTGATCATTTTCTTTTGAAAAAAATCCCAAGATACTTCCTAAGTTTTACTAGATTAATTGATGCACACTTAAATTTAAGTTGTTTATTATAAATTGAAACTAATTGTACAAATTGAACATATTTAAAATTTTACAATTTTTCATAAAACTTTTTTTTTCCAAATTTTTATTTTATACACTGTATGTGACCAAAATCCAAGTGCAATGAAAGTTTACGTTTTATTATGAAATCCGATTAGATGATCCACTGCTTTTTACTGATTCCTTTGGAACTGTCCAATTCTGATAGATCTTCAACATTGTTACTAAACGGAATCCAATTTCATTGAATCTTTTTTTTTAAAGAACTTCATTTCACACAAACAATTTGCTTCTTATCCATGGCCACCCAACTGCATTTGAGAATCTCATGCATGTCCCAACGAGTGGCGGCATTTGGATCGAGGAGCACGGCCACCGTGGCCTTGGCCTGAGGAGAAATCACATCATGGAGCTTGCGGCGAAAGGCGAACTTCATGCAGCGCTGATCGTCCAGCAGCTTGGACAGATTGCTATCATCAAAAGGCATCTTGCCGTTCAGCATGATGAACAGAATGACACCCAGTGACCAGGCATCGGCCAGCTGGGCATCGTAGGGTATTCCACTCACAACTTCTGGTGCGGCATAGGCGGCGGATCCGCAATATGTCTGCGATGCCAATTTGCTGCCTCCCTCCTTGCTGCAGAAGCAGGCGAATCCAAAGTCAGCCAACTTGACATTGAGGTGCTCCGAGAGTAGAATATTCTCGCACTTCAGATCACGATGGGCAATGTCATGGTTGTGCAAATACTTCAAGGCGTTTGCCATCTGAAGAAACCAGATCCTGCACTGTTGTTCCTTAATGAATCCCGACTTTTTAATGTGCGACAACAAATCGCCTTTCTCGGCGAAGCGCATAAATATGAAGATCTTTAGGCCACGCTGCAGGATGCTATGGATCTGTATAATATTGGGATGATCGAGCTTCGTCAGAATATGCAACTCGCGGGGAAAGAACTTATTCACAAAGTCAATTGGCGCCCTGGCCTTGTCAATTACTTTGCAGGCCAAATCCGCATTTTTACCGGCTTCGTCTTGATAACTGGCTGTAATTACCGTGGCATAGGATCCTTCGCCAATTTTGTGACCAAGTTTATAGCCCTGTAATGCCAAGGCTTCAATATCTGAGCTGCGTGTGTGCTGCTGTTGGTTGTGCGTATGATTGGCCATGGTTTATTGGAAGTCAACAGAATCTATATTTATCCTATAGTGTATGATTGCCAACTGTATTAACAAGCGGATTATTATGGGAGAAAAGTATTCTTGTATCGATTGATTTACCTTTTCATTGATCGATATTTGTAAACTTGAATTTGATACTGCTATTGATATAAAATAAACGAAATTTTCTGTTTCAATCCAAAAATATAAACAAGAGTGTACAATTTTTTCAGCTCAAAGATAAATAACAACTTGTAAATATAAATGACATTTTACACAGGGCTATGTTGTCAGGCCAGTCAGGAACTCGAGAATGTCTGTACAAACGGTCCATTTTGGAAGTTAATTTTCTAGAAAATGGAGAATCTATGTGTTCATCCTATTAAATTTCTAAGCGTATATTGCTTAATTAAATAATTTGAATACATGTTTGAAAGAAAATTTCACAAGATGTGAATTTTAGATAAATTTTGCGTTTTTTGGTAGAGGTGGACCTTTTTGTGGAAATGCCCATATAAATATATTTTTAAAATTCATGTAGGTATGATAAGATTGTATTTGAGATATTTAACAATAACTACTAGTAATAACTAGTATAACTAAAACATCATAAAATATGCTTTCCCCTTTTTTAACAATATCATTTACATAATTTAATTTAATTTTTAGTTTAACATGTCATTTACATCGGATACAAGGTAAAATTTATAAGGACGTTTGATTAGAGTTCGTTTAAATGCTTGATATTTCTGTTTAATATTTTATATAATATACATTTCTATGAAAAAAAAAACCTAGTAGTAGACGGATCAAAATTCCACATAATTAGAGTTTGATTTTCAGTTATTTTTATTATTTGTCTTTGCTCTTTCACAACGTTTGTAGTTTTGTCAAAATTTCTGGATTGGAATAGGAAATTTCGTTAACCTTATATTATAGTACCATCAAATTCAAGTTTAGTGAGGTCGACCAACTTATCGGTAATTATGAAAGTGCAACAAAAGAAAATGGTTCAACTAATTGGTTTTTTAATTTTTTGTAATTAAATATAGTTGGTTAAATACCACAATCATTGGCAATAAACTGATTCAGCTCGTTTCCCGTAAATCATGTCCAACTATGCAGGCAATCGCCAATTGACCACACGTAGCTCTGACATTGATGCCTTGGCTCAAAGGGGTTACAACATCGGCCATAAGATCGGCGAAGGTTCCTATGCCACTGTGATCACCGCTGGATATGCTGACGAGAGCGGACATGGCGTTAACTTGGCCTGTAAGATCATCGACAAGGCCAAGGCGCCCTCCGACTTTGTGCACAAGTTCTTTCCACGCGAGCTGGAGATCCTGACCAAACTCGATCATCCCAATATCATACAAATTCACAGCATCTTGCAGCGCGGTCCAAAGATTTTCATCTTTATGCGCTATGCCGAGAAAGGCGATCTTTTGACGCACATTAAAAAATCGGGCCCCATCGACGAGAAACAGTCGAAGGTCTGGTTTTACCAAATGGCCAAGGCCTTAAGATATTTGCACACCCATGATATTGCCCATCGAGATCTGAAATGTGAGAATATTTTGCTTTCGAAACGTCTCAATGTAAAACTGGCCGATTTTGGATTCTCTCGCTATTGTCGCGACGAGAGCGGAAATCAAATTAAATCGGAGACTTATTGTGGCTCAGCTGCCTATGCGGCTCCTGAAGTTGTTTGTGGTGTTCCCTACAATCCCAAGCTGGCCGATGCCTGGTCACTGGGCGTCATACTGTTCATCATGATGAACGCCAAAATGCCATTCGATGATAGCAATCTGACCAAGCTGCTGGAGGATCAGCGCGGCAAGAAGTTCGCCTTTCGCCGCAAGCTGCAGGACTCGATATCGACTCACGCCAAGGCCACGGTGGCGGTGCTGCTGGAACCGGATGTGGAGACCCGTTGGGATCTGCGCGAGATCCTCAACTGCAAATGGTTGCTGTCCATTGAGGAGCCGCGTCCATCGGCCTCCACTTAAGTTGAGTGGAGGGTGGGAAATGTG
This sequence comes from Drosophila quinaria, assembly GCA_035047525.1. NCBI lineage: Eukaryota > Metazoa > Arthropoda > Insecta > Diptera > Drosophilidae > Drosophila > Drosophila quinaria. The sequence goes on along the minus strand of JAWNPO010000384.1, from coordinate 3,013,312 downwards.
CTGGACTCACGTTTTTGGTGTAACTTGAAATTGTATTATCAGATAACTATTTAAAATCCCTACTATGTGTATATCCAAATATATGTGTAGATATTTTATGTATCATACATATATGTATTCATAGTGATGTCAATACTTAAGTAATTCTATTTGTCAGTTGCCCTAATGAAATATATAAATTGTCAATTGAAGTTTTAACCTCTTGTTGTTTCTCTTTGAGCTTCATTTTTTGTTGCCAGTTGCTAGTTGTGCAACCCATAATTAAAAGACTTATGCCAAGACTTAACGTAGCCTAACCAAACCAAACCACAGACGCTGTCATAACCGTTAAGGAAAAACTATTATAAAATAGCATTAAGCAAATTTTCAAATTTTTCTTCATATTGTTTATTGTGCTCTGCGGCTGCCTGTGCTTAGTGAGCCGAGTCGAGGCTAGCATTATTTTTAGAGATGGCCAAAAGTGTAACTTTTCTTTAGCACGGTTTTGTCACGATATCATGCTGATTTGCAGCGCGTGAAACTTGGAATTTCTTTCAAATAATTAGACTTAGTTTAATTGTTGCCTAATACATGTTAAGTAAAATCTTTTATTTACAAAGGAAAAAGACAAATATCAGCCGAAAGTTTACATACGGAGAGAAAAATATAAGTATTATTTCATATTCAAAAATATACCGCATTAAATATTGACTATGCCGCATTGAATATTGATATTATCGATATTAATCAGAAAGTTTTTTTAAAAAAGCCTTGTCTATTTTCTTTAAAAAATATTGCCAAAACAAGTTATGAAGCATTTTTTATTTTGAGCCCATTTTGTTAAAGACAAAGAAGCGCATTAAATAATATGAAAAAAATAAATTAACTTGTGCACCACCCGGACAAGCAATATTTACACTATTCTTATATTATATTGGAATATCGTATGGCTTTTAAGCATCCCACATCTCAAGCAACCGTTGTCGTTCCATCTCTAGTCCGTTCGTGCTTATTTTCTATCCATATCCTGAGCGGCATGTGTTGCAAACTTGCCAAGTTGCAATTGGCAACCATGACGACGCAAACAGCAACAACAACAATAGAAACAACAGCAATGTCGACGGCGACAATCTCCAGACGTCAGTGATACAATAAGTGTCCCAAAGTTCGAGAATACAACCCAAATCGGAGCATTGGGGTAGATAATTTGCATTGGAGCGCGGGCAGCTTAAGTGGCCGATCCGACCACACAGTCTTTAACTGAATTTGCTTGGCCTGGCCAAGTCCATGCCGACAGTCGGACAGTCAGACAGAGGGACGGATAGACAGTGTGACATGTGTGTTATACAGTGTACACCCACAGTAGCTAACTAAATTTGGTCATGTGGAGCCTTAATTTTCTATCAAAATGTGTTGTATATGTTGTTGGTTGGCTCGTTAGTTTTGTTGCTTTCTTTATTGCCAAAGTGTTTTTATTTTACGACTCTTTTGTTGTCCAAATGTGTTGTAGCGGCAGCAGCAGCTGCATTTGTGGCACAGCTCGACAAGTCGAGACTCGACTCGGCTTTAGATTGGCAGAGATTAGTTTGAGCACAGCATGTACACCTGTGCGTATGCGTAATGCAATTTTGAATTAATTAATATGTGCATGCATGTGCCGTTATGTGTGTGTGTGCTTTTGTGTTTGTACCTGCCGATGGCACTAAAATGTTGTGTATTGGCTCATCCATCTCTCATGTGCTCAGAGGTCCCCAAACTGGATGCTTTTGAATTAATTTCTAGGCAACGTGTCAGATTTATGGATGCATCTACTGAATGTGCGCGTAGTTGTTGTTATTGCAGCAGCCTATTTAGTTGCCTCCTTCCCCTTGACCCCTCTTCTCTTCTTGTCTATTATTAGGAATTGCATGTGGAAAGTTGTCCGACAACTTCAGCTCACATATCCTTTGTCTGTTATTGCACTTTTCATCAGTGAACAATTTTTTGGGAAGTTTGATTCGACTCTGTTCAAATTGAATTGGAAAATGCCTAATTAATTCAATTCTGATTTGAAAAAAACTATAAAATTTTCCATTTAAAAACAAGCAAAAATTTATTTTCTTTTAATATAAAAATTGCAGTTATGGAAAGACATATCTTATTTTATAGAGAAATTTTCTGAGGCAAAAATTAATTCAAAAATATCACAAGAGAAATCAGGATTGCCAGCTTGACGTGGTTCAAAAAAATTAATTCTCTTATTATTATATTTCTAGTTTCCCAAAATCAAGAGGAAAATTAAATATTTAAAACTCGCCCCTGACAACTAAATTTAAAAAAGAAGAAGCTGCGCTATAAATTTGGCAGTTTAGTAGTTGGCAAATAAACTTTTCACTAGTCCAGCGCCCACACATTGCAATTTCAATTACAAACAGAGACTGAAAAAGATGCGTGTGGAAAATGCAATTAGGCGCACAAAACAAATAATTGACCCCCGTCAAAAAATGTGCGATGCCAAGCAGCAAAAGGCAGAAGTTTGAGTATTTTTCATACTACGTTGTCTAAACAGTTGTCCATTGTTGTTGCATTTGTGTTGATAGTAGTGATATTTTTAGCTGTTGTGAGTTGGTTTATGGCTAAAACACATTAAGCGAGCCACATAAAAACATTTTAGCCACAAAACAGCGCAAAAACCAAACTCCTGATTGTAGCGTTCACTAAAGCGTACCAAAAATGCTAACGCTACCCATCATACAATACTTAGATGCAGATACATTTGTTTATTCATATATGCGTGCGTAGATACAGATACACACGTTATTTGCCAAACACTTTTGCGCACAGTTTGCATAACATTTGCCAATGAATTGTGAATCGCTTCTTATTTGGTGCAAATTTGATGCGATTTTTGTAGCCAGGTGAATCCAGGCTCGGCAGATGCACAAAACTCAGGCCCAAAACCATTCCCCTCATCAGCAATGCTGACTGCTATTTATCTCGTCCCATCTCGTCCAGGGTTAATAGACACCTCTGGCCGCTGGCAAAGTATTTCACGCTTTTTCGACATTTCTGGCGCATAATTTGATTAGATTTCGATACGTGGCACAAATTGTTTGCGTCGATTTGCAAAACTCGCATTGAAATTACTAGTGGGTATGGGTATTGAATATTGGGCATTGGGTACTGCATTTGGCATTTGGACTGCATTTTGTGGCATGTTTTCAAAATTGATTTGATTTTGGCCAATGTTTTGTGGCGTTTTTCGCGTGCCATCCGTGGCGCTTCACAAATGCAATTAAATGCAAATTTATTGCGTAAATATTTACTTGAGCGTAAATGAATTTTAATTTTGTCATCGCCGTTTTTCGATTTGGAATTTTATTTTTGGATATTTTTATGATTCCCGTCGCGATGCCAAAAAAATGCCTGCGGTCAAATGCAGTCAGCCAACTCAGTTCCAATCTACAATAATATCGCTTAACATTTGCCTACAAATTATAACAACCAGACGCTTCGGCCGTCTTTTTGGCCATTTATGGCCTAAATGAACTGCACTACACCGGTCAACAGAGTTTCTTCAATTACAACTCGCTTGTGCCATACAAAGTCCAAACTAAAATTGCAGCAAGTCTGTCGGTTGCACATGCGCCGTGCAACGGAGACGGGACTCGATTTGGTTGTGGCAAATTGCAGTGTCCGTTAACTGCAATAAGCCTGCGCCAAAATATTAGCTAACTGCTCGTAAAGTGCGAAGAATTGCGACCACAACTAAACGTAGATTGGTTTAATGCGACTCGGGGTCAAAGCAAATTATAAAGTATTTCGATACACTTGCATAAGACTTTTGGTATAAATGCTGTTTTAACCCCGCAGCTCTGTATTATAAGTATATCTCTGAAGAGAAAATTTTTATACATAATAATACATATCAAATTTGGGAGGAGTTTTTAGTAAAAGTTCCGGAAGTGATAAAAGGAGTTGGCTTCAAAATTTATAGAAAACGTAACTCATTTGAATTCACAAAGAAAAAGAATACAAACGAAATATCACACTTATATTACTTACTCACTTGATTCTTGATAATTTTCTTAAATAGTTAGACTAATGTCATTTATCCTTTGTTCTTAGATTTGTTTTTTGAACTAAATATTTTATTCAATATCACTAAATTTGGTGTATTAAGTATTACATTGACCAACATTTTTATGGGGTATCAATAGTAATCAACGGGTCTCTTAGCGATTTTGAATGATCATTAATCAATGGTACAGTCGATTGCTGCTTTGTGTACTTATAAGAAATAAATCCATAATTGAAATAACATGATTATGGAGTCATATAAAAATCTATTAGGTGACCACAGAGTTTCTTATAGATGGCCGCAAAAACCGGATTAATTTAATTTAATTTATGGCTAAAGATCAATATCATTCTTTACGTAATTTAAACCAAACTATGCTGTAAATTTCTGATCAAAGAACCGTCGATGCCGTCTAAATTACAATGTCAATTTATTCTCATACTCGTACTTCACAGTTCAATTGTGTTCTTGATTTTGAGCAACAACTTTGTATGAAAAGCACAAATCTATTAAATCCATAGTAAAAAAATAAATATAGCAGGTGTCTTGCGATTGCTTGTCGATTGTCCGCCAAACATCCGTCTGATATTCACTTGTATTGCAAGCGGTCATATTGTGTGTTGTTGATATAACAAATTTATTTAAGTAATGGAAAAAAAATATAATACAAAAATGTTTGAACTGTTGTTGATTTCCACGTTTTCCTTTCTTAGTCATGTCAGAAAAGTGAATGGGGGCATTTTTTTTGTTCGATTTGTATCGTTTAAGTTTAGTTTGCAAATGTCGCAATGTGGTACGTTTGCGGACTCTTTAAAAACATTTAAAGCATTTGAAACTCTGATGTTGAGCCAACAATCGCCAACAGCCAACAGTCGACCGCCCATTTAAGAAACTGGCAATCAAACTGCGTTCATCAAAGTCACAATCACAATCCCCTGGCAAAGTTGTCAACTCTAGAATTGTTAGCCTAGAAGAGTGAGCGAGCTCAATTTGTTGGTTAACTGGTTGCTGCTCCCATTCTGTCAATTTATTTGAATGTAATTACAATCTAATGATATTCCTATGTACAGTATCTACTAGTCGATCACAGACTGCATGTTGTTATCGTTGGCTTATCACCAGTCGCTAATTGCATGCAAATGAAATGCGTCTCAGTGCATTGACTCTTGGCCCTTGTTACACTTTCTGCCCGCGGTACAAAAATTTGCATTTTTCTGTCTGCGCTGCCTTCGCTTGGGCAGCTGCATTGCATTTAGAGATTGCATTTCATGGCCAACTGGGCAGAGATATCTGTAAATATTTACATAAATGGTACTTCCTATATTGTGTTAACAAAGCGATTTCCTCAACTACAAATCAGTAGTATAATATTTAAGAGTATTTACGATAGGATTGTGACTCATGCCACTTTAGTTGCACCAATCAAATTTGTCTTCCATTCGCTTTTTTGGGAGCTGCTCTAAGTGACCTGAACGCTTGACCCTCCATATCTAAATGCCGCCCACGGGACGTATGAGCAATGTTTCAGGATTGTGCACGATTTGTGTGGCACGTTTGCGGACAGGGGCCGTAAATGCGATTAATTTATGTACTGGGCATCTAAGCCAACTGTAAATTGTATTAACAATTGTAATTTCGATTTAAATGCGCCTTAATTCTGGCCTTTCCCCATCTCCCAGCTGTAATTGCCTAATGAAATTTTCCAAACAATAAACTCATGGAATCGCACTTCCAATGAATGCCATTGAAAAATGATTACGTAAATTAAATATAATTGATTTATTGTATTTCCTCTGCAAATGCTACAAAGTAAAAGCAACAGTCGACAACAGAAAATTCAAATGTGATTTTTATCATTCGAAGCGCAGCCAAGCCAAACAAATTTAAATATAATTCACTTACAGCCGAGGCACAGACAAAAGAAAAAAATGAAAACATTGCATAAATTAGACGACGACTGAAAAACTTTATTTAACGGCGACTCTGATCGATTTGCAGCGCTACAAAAAAAATCGATCGTTCGATTCGATTCGTTTCGATTCCGAGAGATCGTCTAGATTTCGTGTGTGCAAATGGCTTAATCAAGGTCGACTAGCTGCCTCCTATTGGCCACATTTCAGCTGCCCCGCTGAGCCTGCTAAATGTGGTTCAGTGTTGCTTTAGATTTTCCATCTAAGAAGTCTGTCTAGCTCAAGTCTCAGATGTCTGTCGCCTTATGATTTGTTAGTTAGTCTCTGTTTGGATAAACGTGAATTAATTGAAGGCGGAAATTGTTTAGGTCATGAGCTAGTCTCTGAGGTTAATACTAATAGTGCCGATTGTCTAAGACCAGCTACATAGACTTAATACGAGGTCATTTGCTATGGCTTTGATCAGTAAATGGCAATTAATCCAAGTTTCTGCCTGTCGACAAAGTTCAGAATTAATCGTTGTGTGTCCACTTTAGAATAAACAGTCACTTTTGGGTTCCTTTTGATAATGTGTAATACCAAATGTTGTTAATTAGTTCGTCGCAGTCACGTTTTTTTAGGGGGCTGGGCTGATCTAAGGAAATCCATAACTAATAACAACTTTACAAATGTCTTAATCTTCAGCACGAAATTTGTTAATCAAAACGTGCCCAGTAAGGAAAAACAACAAGCAAACATTTGTTGTTGTTCAACTGAAAAGAGAAAGATTACCAACAGACAGGTATAACCTTTATTTATATTTCAACGCCCTAATTAACCTAATTAATGTTTACCTTTGCTTGTTTCCCACTTTCATAATGATTAAATAAGTTGAATAAAGGGACGGAAATCAAAAGAAATAAATGTTTTGCTATATTTGAGCTAAGCGACTGCCTAAATTGGGTGAATATTAATTGCATTTTCTCTGAAATGATTACATCACCAGCGTGTTTAATTAATACGTATATTGGGGATAGTATTTATCACAGTAAGTTAGAATATAAAGTTTAACTGCAAGTGATAGTAAAAGGTAAAGTACGTGGTATTCCCAATTATCTTTTATCCAAATTTGAGTATAATTGCACAAGCGGTAAAGTTATAACGACATTGACTGCCCCCTCCCAATAAAATGGAATAAGTGAAGGCTACCACAGGAAACAATTAAGGTAAAGTTAATAGATGCATTTAATTTTAAATTATGAATGTTGGTTTCTTAACAGATACTTAAGTGCGTGTTGGAAATTACAAGTTGGGGTTCAAAATTTACTTTAGTCTTTAATTACAAGCCGCGGCCAAGGTTTGTCCAGAAAAACTGACCGGCACAACAAATTGACCCTGCAAACTTTTCAATTGACAATGACGAGAATTTTGTTTGCGAAATAAAAAAATAAAATTCCCAAATAAACGTTGAAAATGTTTTGAGAATGCAAGCGAATGCGACAAGTTTTTATATTTGGTCTGAGCGCTGACTAAAGAAGTACGTGCAGCATTTTAATTAATTACAGTTGCATTTAAAAGGCGACTTGAGCCACATTTTGGCATTTGTTAACTTGGCATGTGTCTAGTCGTCGCCTACGCCGCCAAATGCCGCCCCTAATTTATAGTCGAGCCAACTTGAATGCTTGAATGTGGCCTGGAAGCTCTTGTCGAATGGTTAATTGTTTGCTTTTAGATTGTGGTCTGGGCTCATGCCAAAAAAACCAAATCACCAAAAAAAACCCAGTCGCCAAGCTTAACGAGCTAATTAATTGCCTAACTGTAGACCAAATGCTGCTGAGGTGTCGAGAATCTTGTTTGCATGTTGGCAGCTTGTCCGCTGGTTTAACAACCAAATACGATTATATTATTTATGTCACAAAGAATCGATTCTACTGAAGTAAAAGTTTAAAAAATCTAAAAGTATTTCGATATAACTATTCTATTATTATCATTAAGCTGACCTTCAGCTGCAATGATAAATTTGTTGATTTTCGTTAGCAAGTTTATCTTAATTGTGTTATTTATGTAAATGATTAACCACTGAGTTCACTAATAGTGTGGTACCGTTATATGCTTAACCCTAGGGTCAAAAATTGTGTAATTTGTAGCCATAAGCCTTTTAAAAACAAATAAATATAAGCATTAATTAATGTGTGGAAAAGCAGCTGTGAAGAAATTTGCGAAGAGTTCAAACAACCTTGACAAAATCATTGTTAATTGGCTTATGCAACAGATTAATAATCAGCTAAATATAAATATATCTGAGAAAATTGGGATTGGGAAACAAGACGACAAGTCAAGTTTTAAATATAATTCCAAATTTTAATACCCTTTTTCTGATGCAAAATGAATTTTTTTGCATAATTTTAGAACTTCTAAAACTCTTTATATTTAATAATGCCATCAATTGAAGGCTCAATAATACTAATTAACTTTTAATCGCATCGCTGATTTTTGCAATAACTGAACAACTTCAATTATGCCTTTTGTGCAATCAAATTGATGACGGCCGATTGGTGACCGTCCAATAACCCGTCACATCCATAATTATCCCATATTGCCTGACCGCCTGCCACTTTCTCAATCAGAGTTGAGATCTACAACTTGTAGTGGCAATCCAACAACTTTCCCCTGATACACAATTAGTTAAAGTCTTGTGCCATACATAGCACATAATTATCCCTGTTAATTAGATCATTAATTATGACACTTCTAAGTGAAGTCGGCTCAGTTGTAATTTTCACAGCAACTATTAAAACAATGACCAATTATATCAAGTCGCCGGCAAACTCATCTTCATTTCAGCGGGGGGAATCCCCTTACCATATAAAAAAGGCCTAAAAGCTGTTACGCACGAGCCATCCTAAAGCATTGCAATATGAAAGCGCAGCAACAAAAATAACAATAACAAAAACAACCACAACAAGAAAAACAACAACAACAATGGAATGCCTTGCCAAGTGCAGCGTTTTGTTTGGGTTAGCATTACACATTGTCTACTCACTTAACTAACCGACTCTCTGCACTTTTCAATCATAATGATCCACAAGTTAACACACAAAAAAAAAGAAGAAGAAAAAATCATATCATCAACGAATAAAAGATTTTGACGAAGAGATACCCTGTGCCCTAAAGTTGCGTCTTCTATGTATTTATCTGTTAAATAACTTCTATATAAACAATTTTTAAGCTTTCGATGGTTTTAATAAATTAAAACTGACATTTATCTAATTATTGTATTGTATTTTATTTTGTTTCTCAGTCGCTTAGGCTAGTGTGAATGTTAGAGGGTATTAAAAATCAAGTGAACAAAAAAAATCATATCATGTGTTGACACTTTTTGACATTATTTGGCCAACGGCGCCATGTGGATGTTGCTGCCGAAAAATGCGTGTAATGACTGAAAAATATTCACACACCTCAGCGGTCCCAGACACAAAACATCATCTGCTCATGCAATTGTTGTTAGCCCAGTTTTGAATTGTTTGTTGGTTGTAACGCCAAGTAGGCTTGGTATCTTTTTGGCTTGTTTAGCGGTGCATGAAATGTATATGGGAGATACTCTACTTTTAAACTTGTGAGAGGTGGGTCTGGTTATTATGTCTGTCTTCATATTCTTTATGAGCGTGACGGCTAATTGGAGCTTTCGTGATGTTGAGCTTTTCATAAATATTCACACATTAAACTCTTGGTGACAAAAACGTTCGCTTCATTTAATATTGTCATATATTTTTAATTCTGTTGGCCAAGCTAAAACACTTTGGATTGGCATTGGTTGCATTTGGCTTTCACCTATTATAAGCCAGTTTGCAAAAACCAGTTCAGTAAACGGGTTGAATTTAAATATTTCTTACACATTCTTAGACTTAGACCATGTTTCATTTATTTCCTCTTTTAAGATACTTTAGGTTACTGTAGAGTATTTAAGTTGCGGTTCGCTGAGTTCAGCTTTCATTTTCAATTTTTTGATTGAAGAAAAGTCTCGGTACTCATATGAGGGGCTTTCCCTAGCTCTTTTGTTTTATGTAATTGCATTTGGTGTTGCCTTTGATTAAGATTATGAAACAGTTCGTTAACTTTTTTTTGGTTAGACAACTTTAAATTCTTAGCATTTAGATTTGGCAACGCAATATAATTAATCTGTTGTCATAAAACAAAAGCTAAAATCGATTTAAGCACATTAAATGCACTTAAAAAGAATATTCCATGACACTGGTTTTGTCCAAAATTTCAACCTTCTTGATTTTATATAATAAAGGTGAGTTTATAAATTTCAAACGAAATTTAAATGTTTTGTTATTTGAAAGCATATCGAATTTCAATAACAAGAACAATCATTTCAAAATGTAGTTGGTCGGTTGCTTGTTTAATATGTTAATTTTTATTGCACTTTAAACTGAAGTGATAGTTGTCTGATCTGACTTAATAACTGCAGTAACACAAAATCGGTCACCGGTTTCTGGTCAAAATATCCAGATTCCATTCCAAAGAGTTATTATTGAGGGCGTTCTAATCGCGCTAATCGCTTGAAATTTGCATATGACCTGCAAAAAAGTCTTCCGCGTGCTTAAATAAAACACTTGATAGTTTCAAGCTAAAGCCAAATTGTGTGGTGCCAAGTTATTAACTGTTTAGTTTAAAATTGTGTAAATTAGCCAAAGGCAACAAAACAATCAAAGCGAAGCATTGAACACGAGAAAAGGCCGAAATGAAAAGCCAATTCAAATGAAAGCAACTCACCAAAATAATGTTGCAATAGTTGTAATTGTGAAATTGCCTGCAGGACAGCAAAGTGGTCAAATAACCGGTTGGCTTAAACGTACATTGGCCAGAGTGCGAAATTGCTTCTGCCAACTTGAAAAACGCATTATAGATGCATAATCATTTCATTTAAATTTGTCGGGACAGACAGGAAGTGAAGTATTCAGCTTCAGCTTTGTGGAAAAGCGAAAACAGCATTGAACTTGACTTGCCACAAGTATTTGCTTGCTGCATGAATATGTTGCGCAATTTGCTTTTAGCTGCGAGTACTAATTGGGTTAAAAGTAAACGCGTCATATCCGCCTCTCTGGACTATCAATTGATATTACAAATCAAATCCGAGTTGACGGACATTTGCATTCAAGACAGTCGACAGAGAGAGCAATCGAAAGTGTAACAACGAACGTGGCCAGTTAACAATTGTAAGTGGCAGTGTCTTTCTCTTTGCACCAGTTGAAAATGGCATTATATCAATTATCCAATTGCTAATCAAATTCACGTACGAGAGCTGCTGACCCGCAGCCACCATCGATGCGATGCGTCCCGTCCCCAAATCAGTGAAATTCGAAATGAGAAACTCGCGTTCAAATCATTTCAAAGTCATTGACACAACGGCGGCGACGGTTCCGTTAACTGCCGCAAAAGCCTCGCGGCCAACGGATAAATTTTTCTTCTGTTTTTTTTTTCGGCAAACATTTTACTTTTTCTTTTCACCAAGCTCTACTGTCTGTCCGGCAAGTGGCGGCAAGTGAAAAATCTTGTTTTAACTGGCGCCCACTCTCAACAGCAGTATTACAGCATTTTCCATTTGCTGCCCCTTCCTTCCTGCAACATGCAACTCAGCGAATGGTGGTAGGCGTTGCTGCAACCTGGAACACATTGGAGGTCGCTTGTGCCAGCCACCTGATGACCATAATTTAAGCCGAGTCCCCCATGACTTGACCGAAAAATATAACAATACAAAATTTGTTCATTTTCCCTACTCCAAAAAAGTTGACAAACGAAAATTACGATGTGGTAAAATATTCGCGAAATGTTTACAAATTTTGCACAGTTTGAGGTAATTAGTAAAAGTGAACTTGGATTTTTAATTTTTATTTATTTCTCTTTCTGTTGGGCGTCATAATTCATTTAGCTTAGCTTTAGGAAGTTGTTAGTATAAGAGTTTGGAAAGTGTTTCCATATTTTTGCAAGTCATTCACCAAAAAAATTATGCTTAAGTTAAGTTTTAGTTAAGCTCCTTACGCATCCATTTTAATTGAAGTCAAGTAATTTATCTAAAGATATTCGTATACAACAACAGTTTGAGTGCACTTGGAAAAGTGAATGTGGATGTGTAATTACAACATCACAGCTGTTATAAATCAGTGATACTTTGCATTTACATCATTTACTTCATTATTATCAACATTAATCACACGCAATATTGGTAGGGTAATGGAGTTAAGTGGTAAATGAAGTCAGTGAAGAAGGTAAAATTTAGTAGAGATATCTCTTTCCTTCTGAATAAAAAAATGTATTAATATTTTCAGCATTGCTTTATACATTTATTTGAATGGAGTTGCAATTCAAACTCAATGTACTTATTACTAAAATATAGATCTATGGAAAGGCAATTTTTCCGTACTCCCACGATGTACATTCCACTCAGTGATGAACTGCATAAATTAGCGCAACATTTCGCAGCTGCAAATGCCGAGCACATCAAATGGAGCACGTTTGCCGACCCCACTTCAATTATCATTCTCCCATTCACACACAGGTCAACATCCTGTACAGTTACTCGACATTGTAATGCACCGACTGTGTTTCGATGGATTGGCAATGTATATGAGAATAACTTTGGAGATCATTCCATTAGCGGAGTAACTCTGTCAGCCAGAAAATGTTGGAGCAGCAACTGCAGCTTAGCCGCAGACCCGACGCGACACGGCCAAAAGGCAACAGGCAATGGCTAAAAGGCAACTGCAACATTGAGAACATTGCTCATCCGTGCATATTCCCGAATCGGTGGACGAAACAAACGCCGCTATTCGCACGTATTTGGGATTTTTGTCATTTCGAGAAGGAAAGCTATTTTAAAATAATTTTCATATTGACCACCATTGCTGTTGTTGGATCAACTGCGAAGTAGCCATTGGCAATTGATGGTCATTGTTGACATTTCGTAATAGATTGCTTAGGGGTGAGGAAGGAAGGCAACTACCTAGGGGGAGGTTGCATAATTTCTAGCCAATACTCAATAATCGAGCGACATTTGCGACCTTGCTCCCGTTGAAGCACCCAGAGCACAAAACGAGTTTATCGAGTATATTGTAGTATGGTATAAACGGGTAACTTGGTTGATTTTGTACTTACCAAATGCCAATGGCAATAGCCACCAGCAGCTGCTGTGGCTCTGTTTTTGGCTGCGCATTTTTTGAGAAGTCTTTGACGATTCCTGTTCGATATACAACGGTCTGTCTGCATATAAATCAACCTGTAGTTAAGCTTTATTCGGCAGCGTATATAACCATATTAAATCTCTGATATATGTGCAAACATTAACAAAAAGATTTCATTAATTTATGATCTAACAAATTAAACCAAAATTTCAACTTTAAATTAATTCACATTATTTGCATAGAAAGTAAATAAAGCTTCTCTTTAAAGTTCTAAATCTGTGCATTTTAAACATATACAATCTCTGAAGAGCATCAAACAGAAGAAAATTTCCATACAAGAGAATACCGATTTTGGTATTGTTTGTTTTTATTTTTTGTGTGGGATTTGATTGTATCTTTGGAGCGATAAATGTAACAGTTGTTAGGTGTCTTTGAGTGCAATCGAATCTGAAACGAGTTCAGTTGGAAGTGCTAAGAAAAGTCTTCCGAAAATGAAAGTCTTTTTAGAAGTTTGAGGTGAAACCTTAATGTGTTGAAATGACCCAGAAACTAAAATATATAAATGCCAAACTAATGTCTTGAATTATGGCAATATCAATTCAGAAAACTAAGCCTCTATTAACACGCATATTTCTAATGCAGAACGCCGAAAACAAAAGTTATGTCTCTTTTATTTTGCAATATTTCGTTTCGCATTTTATGGCCCTTTGACACCTCAAATTATCAGCCATTTACACTAATCTATCGCTCTCTCTTCTAACCAACGAAATTTGGTCGATCAAAGCAAATTAGTGCATAAATCTGTCATCTTTTATTTTCGTAGACAATTCAAAGGGTCGTTTGTGCTTAGATATGAGTTGATTGGGATTCGTTGTGTCAACAATAAGAGCAGCGTTGCCGCGCATTTTCACTTTTTTTGTTACATTTTGTTGTAGTAACATACAATAAACTAATTTTATTAAGAATTTCTTAGTCATCGATAACTTTCACATATGAATTTAATCAATTTTAAATATATGTTTCACTCGCGTCTCAGAAGATCCGACGATTATTGTATAATTCAGATCAAGAATTTCTTCTAAACATTCGAATTGATTAAATCTTAATAATTTTTTTCGCACAATCTAAAAAACACATCAACAATTGCCAACCGATTTACAGTTATCGACAGCGTCCACGGCGCATGCGCAACGTTCCAATTGAAACTGAGTCGACGGCAAAGCGAGTTTGTTTATTTAAACCGCTGCAGCTCGGACAAAGCAGTGCACGCACTGCTTGCTCGCCGACAGCACGACCAACTAAAAGAGAGTGTGCTTACGAGAGAGCCAATGGCGCTCTCTCGCACTCACTCTCTCGCTCTACTGTTCGGGCAGACAACGCGTGCTGTGATCGCCCGACGCTGACTGATGATATTGTAGTATTGCCCCTTCTCCGTCCCACTGAGCAGCTGTCTCGGTCTGCTCCATTGACTGCCTTTGCATTGCCCTAGGTCAGGTCTCTGTTTTGTTTATACAGAGACGTTGTTGTTGTTGTTGTGTCTTGACTCTTGTAGCTTGTAATGAAGCTATTTATGAACCATTACTGAGCAGACCTCTTCATTGATTGATTTATTAATAGATAGTCGGCGGATTTAGCGGTTGTTTAAAGGGTTGGAGTGTTAAGCTAAGAGGCACTTGTTTAACCTTGATCTTTTTTTTATAAAACGTGGGCTATATCATTAACTACTACACAAGCCGTAAAACAAATCCTACTTATTTTCACAGATTCTTGCAATTTTTATTGGCAATAAATGAAATATTTCGAGTCTTTAAACGTGAATTTTTATTGCATATTTTCGACTTTCATAGCTTTTTATGGTACGTATAACTTAGCTTAAATTGAAATTATATGCCACCTTAAAAAAAAAATCGAATTTGTGCACACCGTCATTTACTTGATATGGCCTGGAGTAATATAAATTTATGATTAAATGTGTACATTTAATTAAATTCTCAATCGAAACTTTTTCTCATTTCAAACCAGTTTGCAAGTCCTTTATTTTTTAAAAACCATAAATATTATCCATTATGTTTATATGAGTTGTAGTAGTATTTATGCTCTAATGAGTACTCTCATCCTTTTATTGATTTGAAAAGTGTTTTTTTTTTTTATGATCAACTGTTTTAATATTTTCCACGAAGATTTTCGACCATGCTGCACGCAACAATTGCACTTTCTAAAAGTTCGGTTTACTGATAAGTCGAGAGATTAATTTAAGAGCACGTAAAAAATTCGTATTCAATGACCTGAAATTATATTATACTGTGTGCATACTTTTCTCATTGTTGCAGATGATGTTTAATGGATGTCGTTAATTTCCCAACATTTACATACTTTTAATTTGTTAATTTTCAAGTTCAATTCAGAGTAGGCATATTTGCAACTTAATTGCATGCATATAATGCAGTGAAAATAATTGCATTTCTTTTCATAAATAAATACAAAAACAATTAAAAAGTGCGGCTATGAAAGTGAATACTTGAAGTTGAAGTTGCGTGTTCAACCTGATAAGGTCGTAAATTTTTTTATGACTCTTCAATTGTCTTGCATTTTCAATTGGTATTGCCTTTGAAGTGGAAAATCCTTGGCAATGAATGCATTGCCAATCGTTTGTTAATTGAACTAGTGCCTCCGGTGGAAACAACTCTGCTACCTGCACATTCCACAAAATGTGTGTCTGTTATGTATGTAAGTTTTTCATTTAAGATAAAAGAAAAATCATGTCATAACAGTTTTAAGCACTCGAATGCGTATAGGAACGACTACATCGGACTAGGTTTGAGTTAGTTGTTTAGTTTCTATCAGAATATAAAAAAACCGATTACTAAATTCAATTTAGTCACAAAGCACAGACGACACCTTTGTGGGATTTTCAATTATAATGCCCAACCAAAGAAATATGACATGCTCTGCTTCTAGTGATTCTCTTTTATTTTCATTTTATTTGCTTCTTTTTTTTATTCTACCAACTGGCCGCAAAGAGGCAAACGCAAAGCGCCAATGGCGTCAAAATAACCCATAAAAAGGGAGCATAAAAAAAAAAACATCTCACTGACGGCAAGAACCACCAACCTAGCAAAGCGCTTAAATGGTTTTGAATAGTGGACAAATGGAAAAAGGACACGAATGCGAATGTGAATGCGGCACCGTTGTCAACATTGTAGCTGCCTGCGGTGGCTGCTGGCGAAATGTTGCGGCTGATGCGGTTGTTGCCGCTGCCTGCAAAAATAGTACAAGGCAAATCCAGCTCACAAGTTGCAAAATCACGCGCCTCGCAAACCAAAACTCAATTGAATGAAACTGGGCGTCAACTGAGACTCCAATTCTACAACCACCCCCGTAACTCGACTTCAAAGTGTGACTTTAACTTGGCCAAGTTGCTAAAACAGAGTGTCCAATACCCTCTGAGCTATGACTTCTTTTATCAGATCATCAGCATTGGTTTGGTTTGATATTTTAATAGTCGTTAGATCAAGGTTTTATGAGGTGTAGATCATGGTAAATTTATTTTAAAATTTAACGATTATAAGTCTCGATTTAGCAAATTAATCCAACAGTTAAACGAGTTGCTTATAAAATTAATATGGCGCTAAATTAAATATTAAATGCAATTACTATTTAAAAATCATTGCGAAAGGTGACAAAATAAAATGCAAAGCAATTTCTTAGCAGGAGCACACACTGAGTATCTAAGAGTCGAGCATATTAGAGTACATGATTCTCACTAGCTCTGTTATGCCAATTGCCGCATTTGTTTGCCTGCTGCACAAAAACACTGCAACTAACAAAGTCGCCATCGGAAATATATTTTTCCCGGCAAAAGGCGAAGGGGAATGGGGGGAAAGGTGGTGTGGTGTGGGTAAAAAGCGGTGCGGTACGGTGGTGCGGGCGGTCAGTTGGTGCTGCAAAATCAATTGGCATTTGAAAATTGCACGCCTTTGAGTTTGGTTGCGTTTCTTTTCAACTTTTTTTTATAATTGAAATATGGGCAATGGCTTAGAATGACGGAAGGGGCAATAGAAGGCCACAGTGGAGGGAGGCCAAATTGAATGGCCGTGCTATTTAAGTCCAACATTAAGGCAAATTGAGCCATGCAATTAATGCAACAGTCGCTGCTGCATTGACATCATTTCAGACGTGTGGGCTTTATTAGTGCGTTGCACAGGTGTGTCTTTTAGTATGGCCAAAAAGCAGTAGCTACCACTCCAAACAGTTCCATTGAAAATATCACACAGATGTGGCATCCAGGCCTAACCAAGTCCTAGTCATTCCGAATCCTAATCATTGTCCATTGTCTGCCTGGTGCATTCCGTTGGATTGTTTGCTGCATAAATAATTTGAGAGTAAATTAATTTATTCGTTGACATGTGTCCTGCGTTTATTTCAAATTGCATTGTCAATATGCAAATGCACTTTACCATCCTTAACTCGTCCCGTCCGGTCAACGTCAACATGATGTATCTGCCTTCATCGCCATTTTTCCATTGACTTGATCTATTTGTTTATACAAACGAGTTATTTACACTTAATTTGGCAATGCGTGTAATGAGTATTGAGAGAATTTTCGGGATTTAATTTGCTTTTATTGCATACACAGACTGAATGTACATACATATATACACCTGATTAATTACCTGCGAATACCGACCTCATTCGATGTGATTTCGAAATGAATGTGTGATTAAAACTAGTGTGCACAGAGAGCTGTATTAATATCATCCTTTGGATAGGAAATAAATAAAAATATGTAGACATATTATTTTTGCTTAATAACAAATAAGATCAACTTTGTTTAGGGGAATCCCAAATTTGCGTATGTTTCAAATCGAAATAAGAATCTAATCTTATTATTTCTAATTTTAAAAACATTTAATTAGTCAAATTCTGAAATCGTGAATATTGTTTTATTATTAGAGTTTTTTAATTGCAATAAATCAATTATTTAGCTGATGGATTTGCATTCCTCGCCATTAACTCAAACATAATTCGAATAATGATGCAACACTTACTTTTATTATGGACAACTGCGTGACGGGATGCCTGCGGTTGTGTGTGTGTATTAGTGTGTGTGTGTGTGTGTGTGTGTGTGTGTGTGGGTGTATTAGTGTGTGTGTTGCGGGTGCTTTGCCAGCTGACCAAGTAACCGACTTTTTACGCCAGCTAACGTTACATCTATGTCTAGAGTCAGTGTACAGTGCCTGCCCACGTAACAAACAAACTACAATCAACTGGCAACAGGCAAAACAACGTGCAACACAGCACAGCAAGTATTCAATGAAGTTGCCTCATTGCAAAGGGAAAATGCATAAGTGAAAATGTGCACGCTTTTCTTTGAATGAAAATGTAATTTTACACTTTAATTGCGTGACTTGCGGCGGTTCTCATATTTCACAGTGAGGCAGTTTCCATTCTTGTCAGCTCTCTTTTTACTTCAATTTCACAATTCGACAATCTAATTGAAAAAACAATTGATAGGCAAATTAGCTACTGTGGCAGTTGCACAATCGATTGAACTGCTTGTGGATCAGAGAATCCCCCTCATTAGAGGCGCACCTTGAGCGAATCCTTTCACTGTTTGCATTCACTTTCAAAGCGAGTGGCATTCACTTGGTGTTTAACCAGCTGAAAAACAACCATAACAAACCATTGATCATACAAGCTGATCATCGATTGTCCCGTCCAACTACCTGTTGCTTTTTTGTTTGCTGACGATGCTCATTTTAACGTGTTTCCAGTTCAACTTGTGGCCGCCAGCAGAAGTCATTAACAGGTAAACCACACCTGTCTTGTCTGACACTGATTGAGTTCGCTGAGATACAAAAAACAAGTGCAACCAGAAGTCGCTGCTCGTGATTTGTAAAGTGCATTACGATTGATTTTAAGTTTTCAGTTTCTTTTTGGCAGCAACTTTTTACAAATCATTAACCTGAAATCCTACACATAAACTTAAAGAACATAAACTACTTTTTTGCAGCTTGTGTGCCAGTTGTTAGTCATAAGTATTTGCAGGCACAAAACGACAACAATTTTAGTTACACTGTCATAACTTTGAAGTGTTGCAAAGTCCGTCAATTGAAAAGTCAATTAGAGATGGTAGTATCACGATTCATCGCAGTTTTATCTGAAATCTGTTGCAATCATAAAATATTAAAAGTGATATATTTAAAATATTCATTTATGCTTTCGCTTCATAAATATATATTTTAGTACTTAAATTCAATCAATTTTAGAACTTTCCAATATTTCTTAAGGCTGATTTTACGAAATATAATCATGTTATTCAGTACGGAGAAATTATAGGTCGATCACAATTAATGATGTGATTACTAGTTGAATTTATTTCTTTTTTCCCATACTGACTTAGTACATTTTTTCCTTCCAAATAATCCAGCTACAAGGCAAAAATCCATATAGAAGTACCTTTTGGAAGTTTGTGCCCTTGTCATAAATAAGCGAGTGACAATTTCCACAGGATCATTGGTCACTCACGAGCCCATCTCTGACGCAGGCTCAGCTCTCGGATTTGTGAATTGACACAGCTGCCGTCTGGCGATCTGTGGTCTGTCATGAATTGAGCAAAGAGTCGAGCTCTTTTGGGTTTCGTTGAATGATGCAGTTGATATTGGGATAACTGGCACTTGGATGTGGTTGCTTGTTTCGGCCAACGCAGCTGCTTAACAGTTGACTGTTTCTGTTTCTTGGCCCGCAGCTTGTGTCCCGCTTTGGTGGTGGATGATGCGAAGGCCACACTGCAAGTATATTAAAATTTACAGATAGTTGACCGTTTTGATTTAAGTTGCAGCGTCAAGTGAAAGTAGTTTGTGGGCATTTTTTTGAGATTTGGTAATTTTGGGATTTCAAAAAATGATGGCTCTATTCTTTAACTAAATTATTTATGGCACGAGCTCGTGGCTTTATCAACGGTTCGTTCGCATAGAGAAAAGAAAGAAAAATAATATTCACCGATGCTCTTACATCATCACAATCTGTGGATTATCGGATGCGGCTGTAGATCTTTCACACTTTCAATGGATGCAACCAGCTGCAAAGTGGCCAATGAAAAGGCTGGCACCAAAACACATTCATTGTTCAATTTTCCAATTGTTATCGATAAAACAGAAACAAGCACACAAAACACACGTCTGTTTATCGCCAAGTCAATCGTTGCCGCTCTAAACAAGTTGCAAGTGCTCGATTCATTCGCTACAAAAATATTTTAGCCACCGACCATTATCTATCTCCTCAGCCTTTGGCTTAAACCGGTAGCCGACGTTCGCCAAATGCTTTTCATATCTTCACTTGCCAATCGCTCGGTTTGTTTGCTTAATTAAACTGCCCATAACGTACGCTGCAGTCCGAAAATTTGTTAAAATTAGCATTTATTTAAAAAGAGCTAAAATATTTACGACGGGCTCAACCGGGATTTGAACCCGGGACCTCTCGCACCCAAAGCGAGAATCATACCCCTAGACCATTGAGCCGCATGCCTGGCGAGCTTTTATTACCTTAAATTTGCTTCGCGATGCTTTTCGTTTTGGCCATGTTCAGCTTATTTTTAGTCACTGCATGCTGCAGCTAAAAGTAGGCAACATTTGGTCGACTATTTGTTTATTTAAATGTGCTCCTTAAACTATACAGCACAATCTAGTGTGGATGAAGTCAAACATTTTTTGGACTTCATTTTAGGTAAAAGCTCAGTACGCTCTGGCTGAAAACATTTTAGGCGCTCGAAATGTTCGATGTTTTAATGTCCGGATTTACAAACATCAGTGTACCATAATACCAAAAATCACAATGGATCAAAGCTGTTTACCAAACAGTGTTGTAAAACACCCGAAAAAGTTCTGAGCTGCCCATATTTAGGTACAGCGTACATGGGTTTAGAAATGTCCTTACAAACTAATTTAGAGCCAGTTTGCAATCCTTTTTTTTATATGGAGTTTTGACCTTACAAACATATTTTCTAAATATCTGATTAAATTTAATTGAAACTGAATCATAGCCCATCGCAATTCCCTTGTGTTTATTATAATTAAATCAAAAATTTAAATTTCTAAGTACATAAAAGTATACTTTCGCTTTGGTTTTTTCTTAAGAATAGTTTTTTTTTATTCATATAATCTTTTCATATGTACAGAATTTACATTTATTAGAAACTTAAAAATACATTTATAGAAATATTATCGAAAATGCACACAAAAGTGAAATTGGCAAAAATTGTCAACATTCTTCAGTTTAAAATGTTTTAAATGATGTTGAAATTGAGTTTAAAAGTCAATGATTTAAATGAAATGCTTGATGAAATATTTCTTTTAACTTAAATATAATGCAAAATCTCCTGAAGGAGATCTAATGTTTATTTAAGAACTACAATGAATGTGAATGCCTATGGCTAAATAAAACTATCAGCTAATAGTCATTAGAAAACTATTCATGTAAGTCTATTAATAAAGGTCCTGCTGTTCAGGTGAAGATGTCCTCGACCAGCTGCTTGGTGATGATACGATGTGGTCGCGTTGGATTCACCTTTGGGCGCTGATAAAGACGGGCATTGATTGCATACAGGCGAGGGGAGAGATCGCAGCGGACGTTGAACCACCAGTCGCAGACGAAGACCGCCTGGGAGAACTGTGTTCCATTGGGACAGAGAAACGAGGCCTGGCGTCCATCAATATCGCAATAGTGCCAGCCTAAACAAAGAAAATAAAATAGTTATTAAAAATGATAACGATAATGATACATAATAATTGTAGATGCCTGGCTACTCACCCTGACATCTGGTTTCCATATCCGCAAAGAAACCTGGATAGGCCTGCTCGTCACAGTAGAAGTTTGTATAGGGAACTGCCGAAAGTATTGGATAGTCAACGCCGGGTCGACCTGTAAGTTTATTGGTTATTGGTTATTGCAATTAGCGTTGGCAAATAAACAACATGTCCTGTCGTGTGTCGTGTCCTATCGCGTTTGTTTCCAATCAATTTCACTTCATGTCGCTTGACTTAAAAGAAAGTGCAACTGCATAAAAAACACGAGTGTCCATGGTAAAAACTGCCTGTCAGTTGCATGCGACAATTGCGTGTTGCATAAAAAACGTGTTGAATGTTGGCATAAACAAATCTGAGCTTTCCCTCCTCTCCATAAAGTCTCAATTCGTGGCCAGACTCGAATCGCTAATGATTGAAATTTCTGTTCCAAATTTCCCATTCGAAACATACCGGAAAAAAAACGCTTTTTTCGCCCAGCATGATAATGAAAACATATTTTTGCAATCGAATCCTGTCGCATCCTTTTGTTAGAATATCCCCGGCGTGCATATTGATTGACTTGTCGGCAATAACTCTTACCCGGTATGGACTTGCCCAGCTCCAGATATTCACGAACCGAGGGACTCAGAAAATTATCGGGTATCTCCGGCAGGTCCTTCTCCTGGCTGCCGCTCTCCTCGTTCTCCAGATCCTGTTGTGGCTCCGGCTCAAAGTTTACGGGCTCTGGTGCGCGTGGCCTTTTGGCCCGCTTGGATCGAACCGTTTCACGGCAATCTAAGGCACAAAGAAACGAACGAACATAAATCAAGTCAAATTACCTTTATTTAAAATATCAAGAGTCAGATTTTAAAGTTCAAGGCTCTCGACGAAACAATCGAAGGCGATACAAATCGCATTAATGTCAAGATTATGATATAATTTGGGTGCTCACACCCATAGACCAATCTTAAAAAAACCAATTTATGACCTGCTTTTATGTCTTCTACAACCACGACTAAGATTGTGCAACATGTTCTCACTTGTCACATGTTGCACAACATTGTGGCAATGTGTTGACAAGTTCTCTTGTGGTCGTTTTGGCCGTTGACCTTGCAGCTTCTTTGGCAGTGGGAAAATATTGTTCGTCTCGAAAAAAAGACAACAACTCTGATGATGGTAATTGCTTAGTAAGAATTTATTGTTGTTGTTATTGTTGTCGTTGTTGTTGGCTTTGTGTGCTCATTAGCTTGATTCGCAGCTGCAACACCATCGCTTCCTCCATCGCAGCCCACACGAATTTTGCATATTGCTTGAGGGTCAGTCTCTGTCTCTCTCTTTCTCCCTTGCTCAGTCTCGCTCTCTGTCTCTCTCGATTTGTATTGAATATGTTGATTTGCCTTCGGTTAGTGCGGCAGTCAGTCAGCCAGTCCGTTGGCCTGGTCAAAACTGAAATTGCAACTCAAACTCGTTCTCAATTTCATTCTACAATTCGCGCAATTTATTCACGTCGTTGTCAGTTTCCAGTTGTCGTTTGTTGTAATTGTAATTGACCTTAACCTTGTTCCGCTGCTATTCATTTTCTTTCCCTCTCCCGCTCTAGATCTTGTTGTTGGTTTTGTGGTTATTAGTAGTTGTCGTCATTTAAATCAAGTGTTGTCTGTTTAATTTTCGCATATAGGCTCTTCACATTTAAACTTTAAACAAGCAGAAGGACAACCATGAAAATGTATCTCTTCTTCTTAAAGAGTTTTATTTTGAATTTTATTCAATAGTTTGAATTCGCTCTCATATTTTCTTTAAAGCACTACTTACAATTTTAATTCAGCTTGATTTTAAAATAGTAAAGAATATTAACAAAAATTATTAGAGTTTTTTGTTTGATTTAATGATATTAGAGATTTATAGGCACACAATTTTGTGGAATACAATTGAAAAGCGTTCTTACATCTTTCGACAAAAACAAACTACAATTAAGGGTTTTATCAAGATTGAAACAAGCTATAAAGGTTGTAACTTTTGCAAACGATTTGTCAAGGCCCCAATTAAAGTGCACCTACGATAATCAGTCCCTTCGGAGTAGTTAATTGTGGAAGCGACGTCCTTAGTACTGTGTTGGAAATCCGTAAACATGAATAATGGCACACCTTAAATTGTGCAACTGATAAAAATGACAGCCTGGTTTTATTTATGTGCATTTGCAACAACGGATGCTTGTCTCCGTCTGGAGTTAGAGATTTCTGTGAAAGAGAACTAGATGCGGATAGTGTGAAGTTTGGTGGGCGTGGCTAGGTGTGATTTGATTTCGGCAGCGACTTTTATCAATTGGCCAGTTTGGAGTTTGCAGTGCGGCAGCCAAGCAATTACAATTGTGAAATGCGTGGCAGTTGTGGCCGTTGTTGGTGTTGCTAGCTGCTTAATGTAACAGCTGCCACAATTTTGTGCACACACTCCACCGAAAGGCAATTACTTTAATTATGCGACTGCAAAACCAAAACCAAAGCCAAAAAACCCAATCACATTTGGGGCGACGACAAGCCACCAATGTGTGGATCATGGATTGGGTGCCTGCTTGCAACATACTGTACATATGACTTCAGGTTACCCAACTCACCAGCTCAATGCCACAACGTGCCACAGGGGTGTGTCGCTGGCCAAGCATGATGCACTGCATCCGTCGTTGGACAGCAGCCCAGCCCAGCCCACTTCAGCCTAAATCCCAACTAAAATGTTTCATTCAATTCATTTTTTGTTTATTCTCTCTAATGGTTACGCACCACTTATGACTACGTGTATAGATATAGATACAAATGCAGTTATGGATACAGATACAGATACACTCTTACTCATAGATACTTGTTGCTTTACAATTTGTCGCCGGCAAACACATTGTTTTTGTTGTTGTTATTGCTATTATTATTATTGTCGCTCTGGGTTTTTGTTTACCTCGCGTTTCGACTCTAATTACAATTTGATTGTTTTTCGCAGTAATTATTTCAATTGTAATAAATTTCTGTCATTTTTACGAAAATTTAATGTTGCAATTTGTCGTCGTTTCTCCAGAGTAAGAGTCTATATGTAGGTGTGTGTGTGTTAAGTGTGTGCAGAGTGTGGCTAATAATATGTTTTCAATTGCATACATATTTCTCTTGGTTTGCGTGGGTGGTTCAGTGGTGTTTGTGTGGTGCTGATTGGTTTTGCTAAGCACTAATTTCATTTGGTCTAATTATTATCCAAAAGTCTACAGAATTTGAATACTTATTAAAAATACTGTTTAACGAATAAACTAAACAAAACAGTATAAAATATAACAATAATACGATTAAAATATGAATTAAATTCAATTATATAAAATAGTAAATTTCAAAATTAAAATAATTAAATAATAAATTGTAAAAGTCATATAAATATGAACGAATAAAATTAAAATTTGAGCTGAAAACTATATGATGCAACCCTGTCATTATTATTATTACAATGTATCCTTAAGGCTAATCTACTACTCCAACCCTACTAACAACTCCACAAGCTCTCACAAATCAGCAACTTCCAATTTTATGATAGTTAAAAGCGCAACTTTTGCCGCCTTGAAGTTTAGAAAAGCCGCTGGCAAAGCAACGGCCCAGTTAGTAGTAGTTAGTAGTAGGCAGTCGAGGGCGTATATTCTGATTGCCTCGATAGGAATCAAAAGTTTAAAGCGGTTCTAACGGCTTTTGTGTCAAATTCGATTCGGCACTTTGAATTTTTCGGCAAGTCCAGGCAAATGAATTTGGGCTGTCTGTATTCATAATTTTTGACGTGGCCGTAAAATACGTTGCATGCGGCACACGGAGTGGAAGTGGAGAACGGGAGGTGCTGGTTACGGCCCGCTTCTCAAGACAAAGCGCCTTTGAGCTATTTACAATCGTCGCCGTTGCTTTGCACGAACGAAAATGATATAGAAAATAATAAAAACCACGGTGAACTCGTTTGTGGCATTGTTTTAGTTTTAAATCGCTGCGACGACGCGGCGTTTAGGTTTGGCCAGCAGTTTATGCAATGCATTTAGTCAATAGATTAAGGAGCCGGCTTTATATGTCTGTATGTATTTGCAATGCCTATCTAAGCGTGTGTGTGTGTGTATGTGTAACAAATCGTGACTGCATGAAGTTGCCGTTAAAATCTCAAACTATACACATTATACAAGGCACATGCACATTTTTAAGGTGGAGCTCGTTGCGCTTTTTTGGAATCGACAATAATATTTAAAGTTAGTTAAAAAATAAATATAGCCTTGCGCATATAACACTGGCTAACAAAATTAAGGCTTTTTTTTTGATAGTTTGCCGAGCAGTCATAAGGAAATGGCAATTTAAAAAACTTACCTCCTTATGTACAATATATTTTTAATTTTTTGAAAGGAAACCAATTTCTTTTTGTCATTACTTTAGATTATTTCCTTAGCAGTTATAAGGAAATGGCAATATTAAATGCTTACTTTCTTATTTATATTTTTGAAGCACTGTGCAAAACAGTGAGTTTTATTTGGTATGAGGAACTGAGACATTTAAGCGCCGATTGCCAAAATTTTTTTTTAAATAATTTATATGTAAAACTTAATATTGTTCGCCACAAAATTGGATATCAGAAATTTTGGGGCATAAAAATGTTTTCGTCACTAGACTTTTAACTCGTAAAAAGGTTTTTTTTGTATAAGTAAATTACTTATCTTATTTACCTAAGATAGATTATGTAGATACTCTCTCAATTAATCACACTCATAATCATTTTTACACCGTGCTGACAACATAATTTCTGTTGGCTTTACGTCATGTAGTGCAGTGTTGTATATAGGTAACGTATGTATAGAATGATATAGGCTCAATCCATATTTATGTGCACAAATATATAGCGAAACAAGGGGAGAGGTTAATTTGCAATGGTCCTCAGTCGGCAGTTCACCTGGCAGATTTATGTGATGTCGGCGGGCGCGAAAGCCAAACGCAACAGGAAATTCATTTACATAATTTTTGCGCTGTCCGTTGGCATCCTTTGCGCTTGACTGGGCATTATCCTTTTAATAAGCACACACACACACACACAGAGAGAGAGAGACACAGACTCCGTCACATGGCTAGCCGTGTGGATAATCAGCCTATCAAGGATTCAATTATATAATGAGCTTAATTTATTTTGCGAGACTCGACGGATCATCGCTGAACTGAATTATGATTGTGGCGACAGTCACTTGCCATTGCCTGTTTTTGTTGGCATTTATTGTTGCCTGTTCTTGTTGTTGTTATTGTTGTTTGCGGTCTCATTGTGAAAGGATGTGCCACGTCGTCTTTTGGTTGTTTGGTTATTTTTTTGTTTCTGTTCATAAATGATTTATGTGCCAGTAATTGTCAATGAAATGCTGCACCATTTGCATTGGTGGCTTTTAACCCTTAACGGATTGCGTGCTTAAGTGCATGGATCATCCCAGTTTATATCTGGCAATTCAGTTCTTCAATTAATTATAGCAACAATTTGTTAATACTCGTCATATTATTTGGCAATATTTTAAGATTTTCCTTTTAAGAATGGTTTGGCATTAAATCAGGCCAATATTATTAAATGAGAGGCAATGTTCTTTGAAAGATTTAGTAAGACTACATTTGAGCCCATAACCATCCAACATCACTCTGGCCTATACTTTAGGCCACGTTAATGATATGGTCGACTGACAAAAAGTGTTTAATACGCTTATACCTACGTGTGTACAGATGTAATTATAAATTTTTATTTCATATTAATTGCATTGAAAGCCGCCTCGGCCACAGGCAGTTTATCATCGGCCAGCTCATAAATATAAATGAGCACGAATTTTGTATATTATTTCTGCATTTTATTTTATTTTTGCAATTTGTCGAGCACAAAGCAAATTTCAATTTAATTGAAAATAATGCCATGGCATTAACATTAATCGCAAATTAATGGCAAAACGCAATAAAGTGCCAAAAGAGCTCTCGGCTCGTTTCTGGTCAGAAGATCTAATTTGATCTCCTCCTCCACATAAAATTAAAAGGAATTTACCGCTGACCAATTGAAGGTGTTTGCCAACTTGTTGTTGACCTCAATCAAATTACATGTTGCCATTAAATATGTGAATTTGTACAAAAAACTTTGGGCTTATCGCCTTTGTGCCATTTGCATTTGCCAGCTGGGCGGCACTCGACTTTTTGTGTTTTGTTGGCCATTTGCTTGTTGGGTTTTTTGGTTGTCCGACAGCCGCATAAATTGTTTTCTCATGTATGCCAAATGTTTGACTTACGCGCCAAAAAATATTTGTGCATTTAAATCTTTTGTATACACAGTGCGTATGTATGTGTAGACTGGGCCATTTTTTGTTATCCACATATAAATCAATTAATATTTGAACATGCGAATGCAAATGCGTTCTTAAGCCACAACTAGAGGGGAACGCGTGTCGTGACACGAAGAATAATCGGTTTTGCACAGAAAACAATTGTAGAGTACCACAAAATAATCTGTTATGAGAATATTGCTGTTTAATTTTTAGCTAATTCATTTATTTACTAGCCACTATTGCAAGCTTAGATTTTAAATTTTATTAAGATTAAAAATTACGAAGTTGAAAAAGAAATAACTAATAATCATACATCATTTTAATTTCAGTTTTTATTTTTTTAGTTTAAAATTTCAATTAATTTATTTATGTTTATTTAATTTTGAATGTAATTTTAATTTTAGTTTACTTGTTATTTCCTTGCATCATTTTACCCAATAATTTTTTTAGGCCATAAAAGTTGCCACTTCGTATTATACTACATAAATTCATGAAAACTAAACCAAAAGCACACGCCCATCTCTAAGTTCAACTTTATCAATTGTGTCATTTTACCACCTGGCAACAGTGGGACAAAAACGCACTGCGAACAAGTGACAACTAAAGGCAGGCGAAGAGGTTTATCTGCATTCATATACAGATATGTCAGATATACTTGTATACGAGCTGACAACGAGCATTTAGCTCAATTTATAGGCCCAACTATGCAGTTATTGCTGCCATATATCAGACAGCCAGCTTTATCATTGCATAAAAGTTTCCGTTTCGCATTAAGCAGATAGCAAAAAGTATTGAAAGACTTTTGCCTTTTGGATCGTAAATTTGTTTTCCTCTCATATCGCTGTATAGCTGCAAACAATTTGCATACTTCTTATTGATGGCAAATGTTTTGACATGTCTCTGTTGTTGCTGTTGTTTTTACTGTTGTGCTTGTAGCGGATGCAGCTCCCTAAGACAGCAACAATAGGCGCTTAGTTACAAGTTGCGACGTTGCATTAAGTATACGCGCCATTGCGCCTAGCAAATTGTGAATGGTTAATGCGAGTGGGTAGCAAACGGTACATAAAGTTGGCATCAGATGCCTCAACCACTTCTCAAACTCAATCGTGGTCGATGCAACTGCTTGAATATAATTAATTATAATTCATTATGGAGAGTTGAGAGTTAAAAATAAATTGATATTTTCCTTTGTTGAAATTTTATTTGCCGCATTGAAAATGACCCAATGAAATATGAACTTAGCGAAGCTTACATTTTGTTATTTAACTTGACCAACTAATCTTAACAAATGATCTGTCAAATAGCTTAAAATGCAGATTAGATTAATGATTGATGATGATTTGATTTGTTTTGCCCCGAACAAAATGTAGTTTAGAAGCTGCATTCAGACTTAAGCAGGGTATCCACAGTAGAATTTTTTTGTCGAACTAGTTGTGTTCGACAAAAGTTCGCATGTGGATATCAAAGTTCGACAACCAATTTAGTGAAACTGAACTGTGTTCAACGAACACGTTCGATAAAAAAATTCTACTGTGGATACCCTGCTTAACATATTCGTTCATTTAAAAATTTTAATATAAACACCTGATGGAACTACAAAAATATATTTAAAGAATTTTACAAGTTAACTCGACAGTTTTAGAAAATCATTTATTCGCTTTGCAATTTACAATTGAAAGATGTACATTAAATTAACTGAAATGAAATGTTAATATAATATTAGTTCTTATACTTAACTGACGCCTTCAGAAATGTCATCTTTGACTTGTTTGTTACTGTTATTTAATATTCTGCAATTTGCAGTAAATTTGTTGGTGATGTCAACGCTACAAATTTATGTCATTTCTATGTTCACCTCACCTCAAGATTGTCTAAGTTTTTTCGCTGCATTAGTAAAACTGTCGTGCACTTGGTCCCACTTAACAAAACCATAAAACATGCTAGTACAGTTGAGCTTCGATAAGTCGAATTCAGAAACAACACTCAAAACAATTTGCAGAAATTCTAAATTAATTTAAAAAGTACAATTTGGCCATCACAAATAAATTTCAAACTATTTCGAGTTATTTATAGAGAAGCTCGACTGTATAATATATTTGAATTGCAAATAAAAATAACAAAACAATTGTTGTCAACCATTTGACATTTGCCACTCGACGTTGTAGTTGTTGTTGTTGTTTAATGTGGGCAACTTTATTAAAAAGTAATAATATAAAATGCAATGCCAATGCGACTATTAATTAGACGCGAATCCAACTCTCACACCTCATCGAAGGGGCAAACGAATATTAATGTTTTACTTTAGCTGTTTTAGCCGTTGACTGTTGCCTCATAATATCGTGCAGCTTTCTGGGTGCGGACTGTGGCAACCTTCAAATTTCGTGAGACACACGAATTGTAGCTGGCAAATGGCAAATGTCAAAGGTGAAACAAGAACTTTCCCATCGAACTGGCTAATTCTACGTACGAGTATTCGAAAGTCTTGCATGATGATTATGCACATCAACAAGTTGGATAATTACATAAGAAATTACACAAGTTGACAGCGATATTTGCGTGGCTTTTGAGAACCCCCGCGACGGTTGCCCGTCTGTTGATGTTGCAAGCCACAAGTTGCTGCCCCCGGGTCTCTAACCATAAAAATAAAAATAAATTCAAAACAACAAACATAAACGACACGACGACGAGTTGACCATAAATGCCAAAAAAAGAGACAAAAATAAAAATCAAAATAAAAACGAAACCCGCGCGCGTTCTCCACGCGTTTTGTTGGCTTCTTTTTTTAACGCCTGACACATCAAGGCGGCTCTTAGCTCTTGGCTCTTACCTCGCTCTTACCCGCCCTCTGGCTTAAATCGCAACATGTAATCTGCTTGAATTTATTGCGTTTAACTTGCGTTTTGCTGTAATTCGATTTGGTTGCATCTCAGCAACAACAACAACTGCCGCATGTGGCCATAAATTATGTTCTTGTTGTTGTGGTTGTTGCAGTTGCATAAACATTTATGTGTGTGAATTTTGATTAATGTCTTCACACAGCACTTGCAACTTACCCGTAAACAGTAAATATCCACAAAAGACAATGAGCACAAATGTGATCCTTGGCAGCATGTTGCTAACGTATGTTGCAAATGTTGCCAACGCCGACTATGTGTTGATAATGTTGCTAAGACGTCAGCTGCTGCGGCGCCCGTCACTTTCCTGTACTTGTTTTATTATTGTTATTGTCGTTATGCACTTATTTGTTTTGACCTTTTCAACAAGGTGACAACAATTGTTTCACTCTCCCTCTCTCTTTCTGCCTCTCTCCCTCCCGGTTGCATGCACTTGAGTAAGACAAAAACCGCAATCGCTTTTGATTATGTGTAAGTAACGCGCGCGACAAAAAACGCGTGCGATTTTACGTATCGTTAAATTAAAGCGATTAATCGGTTTTGCATTTGCTGCAGCTGCAACACGGCCAATTACACACTGCTTTTATTTTTTCCTGCCACACCACAACTGAATAGTATGTGTATTAAATTTGCATGACTTGGCCTATAAAACGTAACTAGAGTTGTTGTTGATGTTGTGTTGTTGTTGTATGTTGTCGGTGGTTGCCTAATATGCGATCCAAAGTAGCGGGCGGCTGCTTGTTGTTGCAACAGCTACAATAGTTACAACTTGCCCCAAACAATAGTCTCTAGACACCAAAAACAAACACACACAAAATTTGATATTTTTTGTTATTGTTATTATGCTACTGTATGTATGTTGTGTCTCCAGCTGCCTCAATTGTGTGTTGCATGCAATTTCGATGCTGCTGCTATAAAGCAAAGATACATGTATATATTTAGCTCAGATCGGTTGTAGTTTTTTGTAGTTTTTATGTAGACGCGACTCCAACGACCGTTCGCTTTGCGTTTTCAGCTTCAACTGATTTTTGTTTTCAATTGTTGTTCAATTTTCGCAACGAGCATCCAGACAACAACAACAGCAACAAGTAACAGCTACGACTCAGACTGAGTCAAAGCTTGAGTCGCTTGGTTGTTGGTAGCTGCTGCTGTTAGCGTTGGTAGTTGGCAGTGCTTTGAGCCTGGCCCGAACTCGTTTGTCGTGCCTCCAAAAGTTTGTGCTCAGCTGTGCTCGCTTTTAATTGTGCTAACTAGACTCTTGGCCTTACGCAACTGCAAATCAAATTAAATCAAAAATCGCCTGATGAGTCAGACACACACACACACACTTATTTAGTCATGGACCCTGTAGTCAATGGGCAGCCTTCAAGCAGCTCGTTAGATGAGAGAGAAACAGCAAAAACTAAATACAGATACTATGACTGACCCCAAGTCGCACAGCTCCAAATCATGTAATTAAGAAGTTTTTTGTGGTAAGAACGGAAAAACCTTACCAAAAATAACAGCCAAACACGAGGCCTCCTTTCATTTTTGTTTGCCCATCTAAAAATGTTTTTATATATATGATTATTGTTTTTTTGGCAACCGCAGCTGCTGCTAATCGTAGTTGAAGTGGAGCGTCGAGAATCTTGAATCTCCGAATGGAACACGCTGTGTGCAGCTTGTGACCTTGTAACCAGTTTGGTGTTGTTGCTGCCACAAATGTCTTTGCCCTCCAGACTCCCGACTAAAGAATTGTATTCTTTGGATGCTTCCATTGACTCCTGAGGCTTCAGTCTTCTACTTTGGCTGCATTTCAATTTATGGCTGGGTGTCTGATTTATATTTAGCTGTCACTGCTGCGGTGACCAGCATATCTAATTAGCTTTGTTTTTAGACAGGAGGCAGTGGAAGTGGCAACAACAGCAGCAACTTCAGCTTTCAAGGTCTCGCTGAGTACACACATAAATCATAATCGCATTATGCTTCCCCCATTCGCCCACACGTGTCCATTAAAAAATTGAAAAATAATCAAAAAAAAAGGCAACAATGAGAGCTACATGAATTATCTATTATATAAACAAAAAATTACTAATTGCAAATGTCGATTTCTCATTACAAGTCTGCGGCACGCACCAAAAATCGCAATGCGGCTAACGAGCAAATTGTGTCCGTCCGTAATTGATAAACTGGCCAAAATGAAGTGTCTAACTCCATGGCTGACTGAATCACAGACTGGCTAACCAACTGACAGACGTTGGCGGTAAACTTTATTTAACAAAAATTCATTTTAACTGCGCGTAATCATTTTTATATTTTTATTTTTTTTTTATTTTTCAAATTTCAATTGCCACGCTAATTGTTTTAATGTGCGCTAAATGTTGTTGACCAATTACGAGTACGGGCGCATTATGACCAGAATTATTGCAGCCTAAAGCTTAGTATGTGTACATTTATATTGTGAGTATTATTTACTTAAAGGCAAAGATATCGCTCAACTCACTCACATAAAGTATACGGAGTGTTGTACCATAAAATGTAAATTAACTGAAATGTAAAACTAGTTGCTTAAATCTAAAAAAGGTATTAAGGTATTCATCAAATAAACTTTAAGGCAATGCGGAAGTGTTTTAGATTTATGCTACTTGATATTTGAAGGTGATAGCAAGTGAAATATGAACTAATAAAATGTATATTCGAAAAGCAAGAATATCTGAAATTCGTGTAATGTTAAAAAAAAAGAGTCTGGTACATTTATTTCCCCCATAATTAAATATTTTAAGAGCACTTTGACTTCAAAACACTTTGACCATAAAAAGTATAGAATTGGCCTATTATTTTTGTTACATTATTAAAGCCCACTCGAAATGTTCTAAAAAGCCAGCTTGTTGACTAGCTGATTGATTGTTTGGTTTAGTCCGTCATGCGTAGGAAGTATGCGTTGTGATTTGATTTTGGCCATTAAAACTAATTGGCAGACAACTCGGCTGAGAACGAAACTTCTCACACACCCACCAAATTAAACTGAAATAAGCCAGACAATAAAAGATATCAATGTGTGTGTCCAGAGTGTTGAGACAAGGCCAAGAGTGTCTTGACTTGATCGTCGTGTCGATCACTTCGAGTGCATGTAAGGCACAAACCATTTGGCCGCCCTGCCCCAAACCTTTTAGCCATTTTAAAAGCGCCAAAAGTGAGCCGCGTTTCGATTTAATGATGTGCCAAGATTTGACTCTCCAACTTGGTTTCATTTACACGAGCTGTCGATCTCAACTTGGCTGCCATTTATGGTAGAACTGAGCGATCGGGCGATTGGCGCGAACTTGCCTGTCATCTGCTACAAATCAGCTGTCATAAGCCCAAAACGACGTCGCTTTTTTAAATTTTGTACGTTTTTCTGACGGTTTTACAATCACTTTCAAAAGCAGGCACAATAAAAATAATAAAAGCAGCACTAACAACCACGAAAAACAAGTGTCTCTAATTTAGAGTCTCTGATAATGATCATTGCGAGAAGAAGCACATTGAGAAACGAACAATTAAAAGTGGCAACTTCAAAGCCCGCTCACCATTCACCAGCACCAGCACCAAGTGCTGGACTCGATTGGATGGGATGGGATGGGATGAATGCAGTCGCATATCTCATATCTCATTCGCATCATTAGAATGTCTTTTAATGGCCCACATCCTCCATTGCAGATGGTGAAGAACACCAAGAAGAAGCTGGCCGACTTTGCCGACGAAACTCTGGCCGGTATCTCGAAGCATTTTCGCTTCTTGCACGGACAACTGCAAAATGCAGAGCTGCAGACAATCGAGAAACTCCGTGAGTGCAGTTTGCCGCCCCAGACAAAACTGAACGAGGCAATGAGCAAACTGAATGGCTATGAGATGGTTCTAAACGTGAGTGCAGTTATTAATTTGGTCAAACAAAGATAAATGAGTAACTTGAATGTTTGTTGTCTTTCAGAAACTACGTACATTTTTGCATCCTACGGTATCGCAGGACACTTTTCTGAAGGAAGTCATCTGTTTAATTCACGAACACTTGGAGAATATACCAACTAATGTAAACGTCACCATGATTGAAAAGAATCCATATCAGTAAGTATATCAATAGACTATGATTGCTAGAATAAATGTGTTGATTGATATATTTTATTGCTAATCATTTTCTGCCAGTTTCAGAAACTCTGTCGAGAATCTATCGGAATTGATTGAGCGTCATTTCCTCAGTAAATTTGTGGATCCACGAATCGAGGTGCGCTTCAACAACAACTCATGTGATCAAACTCCGATGAGTCAAATCTCTGGCACTGACTCTTCTCCCAACTCACAAAGTATTGAATTGTCCTCGGGTGCCGTTAAAAAAAAGAGATCGTCGATATTGGATATGGTTCCAAGTTCCGTCAGAGGAAAGAAGCAAGAACGTAAAGGAAAAAAGAGCAGCAACATCTCCAGCTCTTTCAACAGAAGCGGCATCGAATTTCCCAATCAAGAAAGTAACTTTTTGCGCACTTTTTCCGCAATGGAAATCAGCAAGTCCAATGAATCCACATCCATCACTCAGAAGAGCGGCATCGGAGATTGGTTTAAATCGGATGTACTTGTCCGCGTGCGTTCTGTCAATTCCCCGGAGGATTTCTATGTGCAGAGTGTCCATGCCGCTCAGCACATTTGTGAGCAACTGGAGGCGTTTACATGCACACCCGATTGCCTGACCCCGAGCACCGTTCTTGTGGGAAAACAGTATCTAGTGCACCTCAATCGGAGCGAAACTGATCGCTGGCATCGTGCCCTGGTCAGCCAGAAGGCGGCACATCCGGATACCTATAATGTCTTCTTGCCGGACATTGGATTACGCAGTTTTGTGCATTGCAAAAAGTAAGTGCGAATGAAATTTATAAAATGAAACATAAAGGCAGAATTTATTTATTAACAAAATTATTGATGTCAACAAAATTAGTTAAATTTGTATGCACAATGATTTTGAAGTCAAATCGTGATCAAAATGAAGTGCGGCTTTGAAATCGAATCAGTTTTGGTAAAGTTATGTAATTTTGAAGTTGATCTGACTTAAGACCTAACAGCTTTACATTAAAAAAAAATTATTTCTATAAAAAATTGTTTTAAGTATGGTTTCAACTTTAAAGTAAACCAGACGAGTTTGCTCGACTGTAAGATACCCTGTGCCAGTCTCCATAAAATAGAATATTGGTTATAATAAAACTAGTAATGTGTATGTAAGCGTATAAAACATAAACATTTAAAGCCCTTCAAATTTGTTGTATGATATATTAGTTCGGTTTTAACCAAATTTTGTCAAAATGTATGGAACCATCCCATATGCATATTCTGCCAGTTTGGTTGAGATATCTGAAACATTTAAGACTTGATTTTCGACTGATCGTTCCTATGGCAGCTATGCGATATAGTGGTTTGATCCAAAATTAAAAGCAAACTTGATCTGCGTCCGGTATAAAGGAGCCTATATACCAAGTTTAAGGTCTCAAGCTTCTTAAATCTCTGAGATCGTCGGGTTCATGGCTAAATCGACTCTGCTGCTGATGCTGATCAAGTATATGTATGCTTTATGGGGTCGGAGATGCTTCCTTCTGCCTGTTACATACTTTTGAACAAACTTAATATACACCCAGTGTATAAAAAACACTAATTCCATCTGATTTGATCCATCAATCTTGCAGTTTTCGACAACTCCCGAAGCATTTGGCGATGCTGCCTTATGCCGCCGTGCACTGCAGTTTGAAGCAACTGATGCCGATCCACGGTGGAACCGAGTGGACTTCGAAAGACGCCGCCTTTCTCAAGCAGGTGGTGCAGAAGTAAGTGAAGCAGCAGACACCTGTTGAGTGTTGTATTCATTCCGATTCAAATCAATTCGACAGGCATCCCGTGCACGTGAATGTGCTGCGGTCGGTGGGATCACAGTTCTTCGAAGTGGATCTCATTACCACCAACTACAAGTCGACAATTTCAGTGCGTGAGTCTTTTTTATACACAGGCCGGGCACGTTCTCGGAGTGGCTATCAGCACTCTCAGCTGTCGGATCCGCAGCAGCTGATGGCACTGCCATCGCAGAGATTACCGAGATATGAGCCCACTGTGGGAACTGTGCTCATGGTGCAGTTACTCAACCTGGAGCATCCGCACGAGTTCCATGTGATGCCTCATGAACAGGAGGGCAAACGAAGCCAGCTGCAGAACGAGCTGCAACGTGTCATGAGTCACACGAGTCTCAGCGATCTGGAGCCCATCTATTTGGGACGCCTGCAGCTGGCCTGCGTGGTGAACTTCGAGGGTCACTGGCATCGCGCCTGCATTGAGCAAATCCTAACCGAAGGTGATTTTAAATTGGGCAATTATCTTATCTACGCGGAACACCTCACAGAAAAAAATTATAAAAAGAGGCTTATTTCTGATGAATTTAGGTGAACAAATTATTTAGGTGAAATAATTATTTAATTTAATATTATTATTTAAATAAAAAATTAACTTTTTCATCATCCTAAAGGGTGATGAAGATGTAAAGATTGATAATTATAAAAATTTCTAGAGACTCTTAAAAAATATATTTCAGGAAATTATTTAAAAATGGAAGTGGATTCCCGCAAATAATTTGTTCACCTAAATTCATCATAAATAGGACCTTTTTTTTTGTTGTGTTCTGCATAGACAATAAATTTACCTTAAATTGATTTCCCAGAGAATTGTTATCTAATGATTTTTATGATCCACAGGCTATGTGATTGTCCGTTTGGTGGACAACGGCAAAACGCACAAAGTGTTTTGGGATCAGCTTTTTATGCTGCCCGAAAAGTTTCGGAGTCAAGAGTTTGCCATCAAATGTTGCCTGGCGGATGTGGAGACACTGCAGAAGAACGAGTATGCCTGGACAAAGGCGGCCATTGCAGCATTCAAGCAGTTAATCTCGAATCCCCAGCTGCAAATGGAGGTGATCTCGGTGCGTGACCAGGTTGCCCATGTGGCCTTGTGTTTCACACGACCTGGCAACGACAACACAAACGTGGCTGCATTGCTGGTGGATCAGGGCCACTGCCTGTCGAGTGGCGAAAGCAGCCAGGTGAGAAAGCCCATCGCAGTGAAGACGCCACTGACTCCGAATACGCGCAAATTGATAGAACAGAACAAGGCGTCCAACGACAAATTCGAGTCCCTTATGCCCGCCAAAATGGAGACAATTCAACGCTCTGCCATCGAGATTCTCCACGTGGTGCATCCGTCCGAGTTCTACGTGACCCTGTCACACTTTATGATTGCGCTTGCCGAGCTGAGGAAGAGCGTGCATAACAATGCTGTCGCGACCCATCGCGTGGAGAAAGATGCACCCAGGCAGGATTGGCAGCCCGGCGACATGTGCTACGTTAGCGTGAAGGCAGGCGGCGACATGGAACAGCTGTGGCATCGCGGCGTAATTGTCGGAGTGGCCCACGAAGAGGAGTTGACATATAATGTGCAACTACGCGATATTGGAGAAGTGGTTAGGGACGTCCCCCATTCGAGTCTCGTAACCATGGATGAGACTTTTGTGCAGGTAGCAGCCACCGCCACACGCTGTCATCTGGTCGGCATCAAGGTCAAGAGTGCCGAGTGGCCACCGGAGGCTATCGAATTCTTCAAGGCTCAGATTCTGGCATTCAGCTCGCTGCATTGCAGTGGCTATGGACACGAGGGCGGCTCCTTGCGCGTCAAGCTGTGGGGCGCGTACATTGAAATCTCGGGTCCCTTCTCCCCGGCAATCACCAAATATATTTGCATTAATGATCAACTCGTCTCGCTCGGCTGGGCTGTAAAGACTTCCGAGCTGCCAATCGAAGTGGAGGAGCCAATTCCTGCGACAGCAATGGACGCAGATAATGCCGATTTGAAGGCTTGCTTGGAAAGCGTGAGCAGATTCAATGGTAAAGAGCAGTAAATAGGAGATCTCTGTAACTCCAACTTAATTTTGAATTTCATTTCAGCTGGTAACCATTTAGTGGATGAACCAACCGTGGACAACTATCTTGAGGACAATAGTGAAATGCCACCGCTTGAGCTTCTGCAGGATTTCAATGTGGAAACATCTACAACTGACTGCGCTGCGGCGCCACTGGCCTGGCAATCTCCGCGCGAGTGTAAGAAGAGCATTTTCTCGGCGATGCCCAAGTACGTGACGTACGATTGTGAGATCTTCCTGAGCCAAGTCATCGATGAGCCCTTCATCAAGCATATGGGCAAACTGCTGACTCAGCGCTTCAAGCCCATGTTTGATCAGCAGCAGCTGGACACCTATGTAGTGGGCCAGGCGGTGGTGGTCAAGTATCATGTGGACAACTTGTGTTATCGCGGCATTGTTAAGAGCAAGATTAACACCAACGGCATGTACAGTGTGTACTATGTGGACTACGGCAACGAGGAGGAAGTGATGCCCGCTGAGATGCTTCCATTTGCTCCCTTTCCGAAGCTCAATGCCATGAGTTGGCGCGTCGCCGTCCACGGTGTGCAGCCCAGGGAAAAGAAGTATACTCAGAAAGCGATGGACACGGTGCACCATCAAATTGTTATGAAAATGTGCAGCATCCGCGTTGTGGAGGCCAAAGGACCCAACGGATTGCCGGCGTGTCAAATTAAGGTAGCCGGTGTGGACATTGCCACTATGATGATAACTAACGGATTTGCAGTGCGTACGAAGCCGTCGAATGCCAAACCAGCACTCGTAATGCCCTCCAAGAAGACGCTGGACAGCTTCAAGATGTTTGACGAGCTGCTCCAACTTGGCAATCTCCCGCCACCGGTTTTATCTGAAACAAACAATACGACGGCACAGCCACCACCGGCCAAGAAAAAGTTAATGATGGATAGCCAACAGATGCAGCACCTGGAGTGCGAAGAGGAGTTCGATTGCCGAGAGGATGCCATGCCGAAATCACCAATGGTCGTGGATTTTGACAAAGACAGCGATGACAGCGATGAGAATGAACTGAAATCAGCTGATGGTTTTTCAGATGATTATAACGTTGAGGAGATCGTCGAAGGCATTGTCAACGTAGGTGGCGAAAACACTTACACTCCCGAGCCAGATCAAGTTACATATATGCCATCGCGAAGAATTGCTGCCGTCCAGCAGTTTCAACATCGCCTCCATTTGCGTAACAAGGTATATACGGACTTAACATTAGAGTGCATCGATTTTTTTCACAAACAATGGCAACCCATTTTCGTAATCT
The DNA here is from genome assembly GCA_035047525.1 of Drosophila quinaria. Classification (NCBI taxonomy): domain Eukaryota; kingdom Metazoa; phylum Arthropoda; class Insecta; order Diptera; family Drosophilidae; genus Drosophila; species Drosophila quinaria. The sequence continues at coordinate 2,972,974 of JAWNPO010000384.1, read as the reverse complement.
ATGGTGAATTCAAGAAACCATAGTTCTAAAATGAATTTCTGGTCCGCGCTCTTTGAGTTGAAAACTTTATTTCTTTTTGAAAATTTATATCTTGGGTGTTTATGGTTCGATCCTGACAAACTTGGTGTCAATACTCTTGTTAGGACCAGGACTTTTAAAATTCTACAGATCCAAAGGACGAAATATCCTTTAAACATGATTTTCATCTTTGATTTCATCTTTGATTTCGCGATTCGTCTCTATCTTAAAAAAATATTCAGAATTAAAGCTATTTTTTGGCCCAAACAATTTTTTTTCCTTCATCCTGTATTTTTTATTAACAGAAAATGTTCAACATATTTTATTAAAACTGTATTAAATTTATATTTAAATATGTTTTGCATTTTCTGCAAATAAAAAATACAGCTTCAACGAAAAAAATTGTTTGGGCCAAAATGTTCAAAAAAATTAATTTTTCAACTGAAAATCTCAGACCAGGAATTCATTTTAGAACTATGGTTTCTTGGTATAAACATCTTAGAATTGACCATAGACTATGAAAATGGGTCGATTCACTCTACTTAACATACTTGTAGTTCAATGTTGGCCTAATATATTGCTTCTCCAATTAGCAGGAAATGCTTGAAAATGCACATTTTTCACCGTTGGACACTTCCACGGAGCGTTCCTATCACGGCGATGTCTCCTGTTTCAAGTCACAAAATCTTCCTGTTGGCGTCAAGCACTTTAAATGCAGAATCGCCAAGGTGCTGTCTGCCACGGAGTTGCAGATATCCCCACAACTCAACGAGTTTACGAAACAGGAAATAAGTCTGGCCCAGGAAACAAGCGCATTGATTAGAGAAGCCAAGCAGCTGTATCCCGTTCAAGTGGACGCACCGTGCCTGGCACGCTACCCCCAAGACAACCAATGGTATCGTGCCATTATCGAGGAAATCCATCAATCCTCGCAGCAAGCAACCGTGTTTTATATTGACTTCCATGACACTGAAACGGTGCCCTTTGCTGACCTAAAGATGATGCCTAAAGAGCTGTTCATGTTTCCACAGCGCTCCTTCCGTGTCAAGCTACGTGGTATTAAGATGAATAGGAATTTTAGTGAGACAGCTGTGCGTCATTCACTCCAAGCCTGTCTGTGCAAATATCCCTTCGTGTTTGCCCGGGTTCACTACCCACACAATTACCAATACGATGGTGACGACTCGAGCAGCGAATCCGAGCCGAGTTCGTTCAGTGTTAGACAAATGTTCAAGCCTTTCGAGGTTGATATCTACGAGAATGAGCATAAAACGGAGCTGCTCTACAAACCATTAATTGACAGCCGAATGTACTTATTGAAGTAATCTGAAAAAAACATCGCTTAATATCATTTAATAGTTTCAATGAGAAATTTCCAAAGAATTTAAAAAAGAATACGCTCATTACTCCTCACTAATTAATCATTATGTTACATAATTGAATATGTGTTCCAATTTAAGTTGACTTTAACTAATTTAATAGATATAAGTCATTTGAAGAAATCCAATAATTTGTTGCTTATTATCATAATTTTTACATATTTGAATATGTATTTCAATTTTAAGTTCCTTTAAACTCATTTAATAAAATTATAATTACTAGTCCATCCATATAAAAAGACTTTTAATGTATTTATCCATAAATTGCATTTATTTCTTCCACAAAATGGGTTGTGTTTTATTTTGTTTGTTGTTTCATTAATTCTCGTTGAAATTTGTATGTAAGTTGTAAATATTTGAAAGTGGTTTGTTTTGTTTTTGTTTTCCATATTATAATATAATGTATTATTTAATTTAATGCTTATGCTGTGTTGTGTTCGCTTAAAAACTAGAAATTTTAACTAATCGCTTCGTAATCGAAACCATCAAAAACAATTATTGAAAATAGCCTAGAGAAGTTGCAACTACTACAAATCAAATATATGCTACATACATCGAAATGGGTTACTTTTATGTTTTTATTCAATATGACAGTTGTGTTCGTGTACGTTCGATCGCTGGCAGAGTGTTTGTTTCTCTTTGATTAAAACATATAAATTTATATAACAATTCCCAAATTTCTTATTCTTTTTGCGGTACGTATATGTGTGTGTGTTGTGTGTGTTTGCTTGGTGTTTTAGAATGTGCTCAAGTTTCAGAAACTCAAAGATAATATATGTATGTATAATTATATTTAAACCAATTGCAGCTAACTTAAATTAACTAGTTTTTGTTTTGCCCTTTACACTAAAAGTATAAGTAAATATAAACAAATAAACTTAATGGATATCAAAACTAAAGTTGAGATGCTTAAAAATATAGCATAAGATTAAATGATAATGATGTATATTGCACTGATCTAGGCATGCCATTTCACTAATTTAATGTATCGTTATAATTAAAAGAAATTAAAGCAATCTGCAAATCGTATTGTGTTGTGTTTAAAGCAAATCGAGAGCGTGAAGTGGGTTGAGTTTGTGGGGTTATCTAGAGGAAAACAGGGGGAGAACACTTTCACGTTTATCTAAGTCTCTTAAACCACAATCCAAAATGTACGATTAGTAAAATGTTAATATTATTATTATGATATAATGTTTTGTTTACTTTTGCTTTGTTTATCAAGAATTGGCATTCGCAAATGTAAACTATACATATACATATGTATATATATATTTATGTATAGTAGTTCGATAAGTAATACTAGTTTGTTTTGTTTCGTTTATATAACCACAGACACACATTACACACACTGAGAAGAGCCATGAATAGCTAGCTAATTAATGTATTTAACTTTAGTATGATTAGTCAATTTAGACGAATTATTTAGACCTCCACGGTGAAGGGATCACGCGAATGATGGATCTTCAGATGCTTGTTGTGATTGGTCTTCGTGGTCGAGCTCTTGCCGCAGATGGTGCAGTGGAATGGCCGTTCCCCAGTGTGAATGCGCCGATGCTCAATCAGATAGTAGTGTCGATGAAACGATTTGTCGCACTGATCGCAGGTGAACTTCTTGTTGCCATGATGCTCTCGCCGATGCCGCATGTAGTTGTACTTGCGTATGAACTTGCAACCGCAATACTCGCAGGTATACGGCTTAATCTGCTTGTGTGCGTTCATGTGGTTCTTGAAGTCCAGCTCGCGAACAAAGGCCTTGGGGCAATACTCGCACTTGAACGGTTTGGCTGTGCGATTCGCATGCACCCACGAATGTATCTTGAGATTCCATTTTGTGGAGAAGCTCTTGTTGCAGATGGTGCAATCGTATTGGGGATCCGTCGAGTGCGTGGCCATGTGCGCCTTGATGGACGTTTTGGCAAAGATCTGCTTGCACATGGGACATTCCATGGGCTCAGCATAGTCAAACTTGTCCGAGTGCGCCAGCCGGATGTGTCGTCGCAGTGAGTTGGCGTGGACAAAACGATCGCAGCAATATGGACAGCACTTGGGCTTCAAATCGTGCGTTTCCTTATGCCAAAGGAACCGCGCCTTTGAGGGCAACACCTCGCCGCAGTGACACACGTATTCCTTCTTCCGCACCGTCATTTTAGTGTGGCGCTTCCGATGCTGAGTCAAGTTCGAGTAACGCTTGAACTTTTTGCCTGCACAAAGATTTGAAACAAAATTTAAAGTTAATGATAAATTGCAATCCTCATCCAACAATCATAATGCTATGAAGCAGGGACTAAAACCCTAACCGAAACCGTAACCGAAAAAAAATGTTTCATTTGACTGAAACCTTTTGTTTGCAAATAAAATAAATTTGTTAAATGAAAAATTAAAATTGTTAAAACGTAACTAAAGCAACATACATCAAACGGAAGAATATGTGAAATAAATGTGTGAATGAAACATTTGGAAAGTAATGCATTTTAAATAATCATTATTATTATATTATTAATATAATTCTGTTACTCAAAGACTAATTCTCTATAATTCTCTACTCAAAGACTTTCGCTTAACCGATAGCCAAACACCTAAATTCGAACATAACCGAAACCGTAACTGAAACCGATATTCGTTTCGGTTTCAATCCCTGCTATGAAGTGAATTATCCATCGTTAATACAACGGATGAATAGAGATATTTAGAAAAAAGTGTAAGATGCTGCTTACCGCATATCTTGCACTTCAACGGAGTTTGGCCAGTGTGCATCCGCATATGCTCGACGAGAGCGCTGCGCACAACGAACTTCTTATCGCAGACATAGCAGCCGAATTCCTTCCAGCCAAGATGACGTTTCAGATGCAGTGAAAAGTTTTTCCAGCGATAGAATTTCTTGCCACAGGTGAAGCACTCGGCGGGATGTTCAGTCAGATGTGCATCGTACAGTTTCACAGAGGGGAAATCGGTGCGACAGACGTAGCACAGAAATATGGATTTCTCCATGGCCTTTTGCTCCAGCTCGCTGAGGTTGTGATGATCCTGTCCCAGCTTCGACTCATTGTAGGCAATGAGCATGCGATAAATCGCTGCCAATTTGGCAGCAGGAGTTGTCATGGCCAAAGGCGTAATAGCCGGCGGCTTTAGATCAGTCACGTTGGTGGCGGGTTTCACGTCTGCAGCATCCCGTTCACTCTCACCGTTCACATCTAATAAGCCTGCGTCTTTCACATCCGGCAGCTCCAACTGATCAAGTAGCTGTTCGGATGAATCGGGCTTGTCCTGGCAGTGCTCCTGTTTGATCTTGACAATGCCATCCTTGGAGTCTTCCTGCAAGGCATCGGTCATGCTCCCACCTGCCGCCTGCAGCAGCAACTGTTGCTGCTGCTGCTGTTGTTGTTGTTGTTGAGCCTGCGGCTGTTGTAGCAAGGCGGCATTGACCACCGCCTGTGTACAGATGAGTCGCCGATTCTGGCGCACATAGTTGTGCTCGCCAATCATGTGTGCATTGCGCTCCTTTAGCCTCTCGAAAATGGCCACGCAGTGCGGACACTTGTAGATCTTGCGACGCGCGGGCTTCCGTTGCAACGCGGCGGCGGCAACGGCGACGGCCTCCGCTTCGGCGGCCGCTCTGGATGTCGAGGCTATTGGTGGGCCAGCCAGCAAAGCCAATGACGACGTGGACGTGGTGGGGTGCACATCCAGCAATTGATTACTTCTGGCGGAGCTCGAGGAGGCATCCAGCTCACCCGGCTGCGCGTAATCAGAGGCGACCGCATTAAAGTCAAATCTAAAAAGGGATTAAGGTTGCATGAAACTAACAGGAAAGGGTATGCGTGCTGATCTCTTACCGTTTGTGCTCGCGGTGCTCCGGCTGACCACTGAGATCCTGCGCAGGATAGTAGTCCTGGCGCCAATCGGGCAGCTGTTGATGGTAGCCATCCGGGAATTGGTTTTTAAAGTACCGCTGTGATATGTCCCCATACATCTGCAAAGGATACAAAGGATACACTTATGTAGTGACTACAATTGTGTGTGTGCTGTGCTGCCCACTTACCGACTGACTCCAGGAGTTCTCAATGTCGCAGTTGCTCTCCTGCTCGGAAATTTCACCCTTGGCGGGCATCTTCTCATCAGTGCGTATATTTAATCCCAGGCCACCAACGAGACTGCTCTCCGTGGCAGCAGCAGCGAATGAGGACGACGTTGTAGACGTGGATGCCGAGGCAGAGGGCAAGTGGCTGCTGCTATTGCTCAACTGTTCCCGCTTACATGCATCTAGATCCAAGTACTTGGCATCACTCGCATCACTGTCCATCGCCACACTGCAGCATTCGACGGCTGCCAAGGCTGCAATAAAATTGCTCGACTGTTCCACATTCTGATTGTTGTTCGATTGTGATTGCTGTTGTTGTTGTTGTTGGGGTTGATACCACGCACTCGGGGATGACTGTGTCTTGGCCACACGGAACGTTGCATTCATGGAGGATTCGTGATCCAAGGCTGACGAGTTACTGGAGGACGAGGCGAGCGTCGCTGCATTCGTGGCTTCACTTGAGCCGTGATGTTGTTGCTGCTGATGCTGCTGCTGATGTTGCTGCTGCTGAAGACCGAATGGTGCAAAACTGGAAGCAGTCGTTGTCGTTGTTGTTGGTGTATTTTGGTGGTACAGAAAGTTAAAGTCATTAAAGGTAGGCGGCTGTACATGCTGCAAAGTAGCTTGAACCGCCGGAGGAGTTGTCTGTGGATGCTGATGCTGATGCGGCTGCTGCTGCGCTTGCTGCGTGGCGGAGGCAAAGGAAGACGAGGAGGATATCACAATTTCATCCATTTCCACTTTGTTGTCATCAGGCAGAATGTACTCTTCGCCCGGCCTGATTGGCTGACTCTGAATGCTGTTGGCGAACACAGATCCCGCCGATGCAAAACTGGCCGCATTCACCACAAATGTCGTGGGATTGCTGCTGCCTTCCAGCGGCAGCTGCTTCGAGTTGGCGAACTCCAACAGGACACGGGCATCGTCGTCATTGACTGTTGAGTGCTTGCGCGCCTGTTGCCCAGTGTAGCTGGTGGTCAGATGCTTCTCCAGGATGCTGCCACTCGAGGTGCTTGGCTCCACATTTTCGCTCTTGATCTGCACCAGGTCAGCAGACGCTTTTGATATGCTGAGAGATTCGGAGCAGTTGCTGTTTCTACTGCTGGCAGCATTGTTATCAGTCTTTTTCGTCGTCGTCGTCGTTGTTGCCGTCGTCGTCGTTGCCGTCGTCGGAGTCGCCGTTGCTGTGGCCTTTGGTTTGATGACTAATTTCTTGGGTCCACGCTGCTGCGCCGGCGCTGAGAAGCGCTGTGGCAACAGCACTGTTGGCTCCACCTCGACTTTCATGGCTGGCGGCTGTGTGAGATCCTCAGGCGGAACATTGGTGCTGCTGCTGGTGCTGGCCATGCGTATGACGCTGGTGGTGCCGTGTCCATTGCTGCTGCTGTTGCTACTGCTGCTGCTGCTACTGCCACTTGCGTTTTCCACGCTCGGCTTGTGCTCCATGGATTGAATCTCGATTGGAACGCTGTCGTACTCGTCCAGCGGCTCCTCCTTTTCCACCTTGACCAACGGAATGGGCGCCACGGCGGCAAATGGACGAGCTGCACCAATGCGACTCGATGCCACAATATTGCCCACTAGATCCAGATACTCATTCATATTTAGCGGCACATCGCTCAGAACTGTAACCCGATTCTTTTTGGACTTTAGGGTACCGCTGGTCATGGAACTGACACTGCCAGAAACTGCAGCAGCCGCTCCACTACTCGTTGAAGGCGCCGTGCAAAGTTGCGGCGAAGACGGCGATGTCACCGATGCACTTGGACCACCTGACGACTGCGGTTGCTCCTCTGCCTGTTCCTCGTTGTCACTGCTGCCCACACTCATGAACTCTTCCTCATCCTCCGTTGTGGCCATCCGATGCTTGGACGAAGCACGTTTGTGCACTCGCCCACTCGATTTGAATTTACGCGACTTTTTCGCTGTCGTCTTTAGGCCGACTCTGCTGCGGCTGTCCTCGCGCTCGTCATCGCCATCCTCCACATGGTTGTGTGCCTTGGCGTGATCCTCGTCGTCGCTGTTTTCCCAGCTATAAGGTCAAAATAGGCATACATTATTTATTTAAAATCTTGTCATCGCTGTTTAACTAAATGACTGGTAATGGGAATACAAATAGATGACGAGAGCTTACCTCTGTTCCTCCTCTTCTTCGTCGTCGTCGTGGATGTGCAGCACGCTGGGTGGCGACTGATAGATGCGCTCAATCACTGAGAATTCGCCATCATCCTTCTCGACGCACTCGACAATGTGCTTGGGCGTCTCCTGGACAATAAAGTCACCATTGTCCCGCTCCAGATAGTGGGCAACCGGCGATTCGGCGAAACGCAGCACAGATGCGCTGGAGGAGGCGGACGAGGAGCTGGCAGCTTGCGCCGCCGCATTAAGCAGTACGCCAAATGGCGAATTGGTCGACTGGCGACTGCTGCCTCGTCCGTTGCTGGTCGCTGCCATCAGACTCGACGTGGAGCTGGAGCAATTGGCTCCCGCATAGCTGCTGCCGGCTGCAAGCGATTGCTGGTGCTGTTGTGGATGTGGATGTTGCAGCCTTGAGAGGGCGGCTGCGGCGGCGGCAGCTGCTGCGGACGAGGACGTTGACGAAGACGGCATCGTCGTCTGTGGCGGTGGTGGAGGCGGTGGATTCAGAAAGATCTCCGTATGGGCTTTACTATGCTTCCCACTCGGTGGTGCTAGGTTAACGTTATGTTGTACGGTTACATGATGTTGTGGTTGCTGTTGCTGTTGGTGTGGATGTTGCTTGTTTTGGTTGTGCTGAGATCGAATTTGACTGATGGCGGCGCCATAGGCGGGCGGTGGCTTCTGATGCGACTGCGCCGTAGTCGGCTGCGGTGCAAACAGCTGAAAGACAAAATAGAGATTACAAAGTGTCCCTGTTGATATGATAACCCGACTTGTCACTGACCTGCAGAGGCGGCGGTGGCGGAGGCAACGTTGTTGCATACGTGTACTTCATAGCCGACTGTTGTTGTTGCTGCTGTTGCTGATGGACAAAATGAGCAGGCGGTTGAGTGGCCAGGAAATGATGCTGCTGCTGCTGCTGTGGTGCATGTGGTATTACCAGCATTGTGGTAGCACCGCGTGGAAAGCCATGAAGCGTTGCGGTTGGCGTCGCCTGCTGTTGTTGTTGTTGCTGCTGCTGTTGTTGTTGCTGCTGTTGCTGCTGATCGTAGCGATAGTCGGATGTCAGCGATGGCGGATAGGCAGCGGCCACGCTGCTTATGGTGGGTGTGGTGGATGTGGTGGCTGACGCCTCAGTCGAGGGTGGCGCGCTTTTAACTGCCTTAATCGGTGGATTGCTCAATTGGTTATTATTGTTGCTGTTGCTATTACTGTTAGTGTTGATGTTGCTGTTACTGCAACTGCTGCTGTTGCTGCCACTGGTGTTATTAACCAGCAACGTTGCAGCTTTGGGTGCTGTTGACTTTAATGTTGTTGTGGTTGTTGCTGCGGTTGCTGTCGTTGTTTTTGGTGGTGGTGGTGCTGCTGCCGTTGCTGCTTCAGCTGGTGGTGCCGTTGCTGCCACACCTGGCTTCACATCAGCATCTGGCGGTGATGAGGAGGAGGAGGCGCCGTCTGATGTCGCAGCTGCCGCCAGGGCGCTGCCCATTGCATTGTTGCCGACGATTGTCATTTGCACCAGGGCTTTGATGACTTGCTCCTTGGGATGTGTCTCCAAATGATCGGAGAGATTCATCCCCGCGTGCAGGTACAAGGTGCACACGGGACACTGCACACTGTCAACCATGATGATGATGATGGCAATTCGCTTACTCACTAATCAAGCTAAACTGCTGCTCCTGCTCCTGCTGCTCTCTTCCTCTTCCTCTGGCTCTCGCTTGAGATTTCAGTTTAAAGTCATAAAACTGTGACTTTTGCTTCTCGTGTTGCAGATGCAGATGCTCGTGCTGTGTTGGCCATTTTCCTCAATCCTTAAGCCGTGCTGTTAATGTTAATGAAAATGGAATGTCATTATATAAATAGAAATACAAATGCCCTGCAAAGTGAGAACTTGATAAGCATTCTACCCGCAAGCGGACACTGATATCCAACTGATACCAACGATGCAAAGAATGTGCAGCCCAAAGCCCGGATCGCTGCAACCAACGTAATCAGCGGAAACGTGCATTAATTTCTGCCTACGATTTACGTATCAAGAGCGAAAGCTTTCGCAACTGAATCAACTGAGAGAGAGCAGTCCATACCCGAAAGCGAGCAAGTGCCAAGTGAATAAACGGCTAAACAAAGGACAAGTGAAAACAACAACAAATATAAACATAAATGCATACATGCACACACACATGTACACACACTAGTGCGTATGTGTTTGTATGTATGCTCAAAAGGGAAGGAAGGCAAGAGGAACAACAGTAACAAAAACAAGAACAACAACGGGTAAAGCTTCATCCACTGCCTTCGGGCAACTGGAGACGCAAAGCGTAAAGTGCAAATGGAATGGAATGGAATGCCCAGTGGTGCCAGCAACAACTTTTGGAACAGCTTTTTGTGCATCGTCGAGGACGATGGGCACACGGCAACATCACGATAATGACGAGTTATGTATTTGCTGGGCATGAGCAATAAATGCGATGAATCAGAGAATACAGTGACTGTTAAACAGGAAAATCACGAAAAGGGATTTTTAAATGGGATTTTAAACACACAAATACCAAATATACCTCATTTTTTAACTGTTATAATTCTGAAAACACTGATACAATTCCAGTTTGGCCGCATAATTGTCAAGAAGTTGACAAACCGATAATGTTTCGAATTATAATCAATTGCAAGATAAATGTGTGCATTGCATTGTTAAAATGTGCACGAACCTACTACTGATAAAAGCAATTTTTTAAACTCTATAAATCTGCTGCAGTCTCAGCTGTCGAATGAAACAGCTGGCCATCAAATATAATAACAACTAAATAATTTTCTAGCATATAAAAAACACATAACACAAATGATTTTTTCTATGTCCATAAACGCTAACTGTCTCGTATCGATTATCGATCAATTCTCTCAAACAGCGAGTTAAGCTGATAACAATATTTAAATATATGTTTATTTATTTACAATAATTTAATAAGTAGTTAAGTATACTCCACAATTAACTCTGATCTCAATAAGTTCCTTTGCTTTTTAATGCGTTCCTCCTGAGAATATCATTACTCGTCGCGAGTTCTCTCACAGTACACACATGTGTCGTACATGATTATATGTATGTACGAGTCACAAACATACATATGTACATACATACGTTCATTGTGTATGCTCATTTACTAGAGCGGCTTTGTTGTTTTTAGGCAATGGCAATGGCAATGCCGTTGAATATGGTCTACCTTTTTGAGTTGTTTTTTCTCACATTCACAGTGTATAATTTTGGTTTGTTTTTTATTTGCTAAATATTGTTGTAGTACTTGTATGTGGGCTCTGATATAAGGGTTGTGATGGGGCTACACAAAAACAAACAGCAGCAAATGTCTACGTCTGTTGCTATTGATTTTTCCTTAGAGCAAAGCTAACCACGAAAACTGACGAAAAGGTCGCTCCAATCAAAAGTGCGTACAACGCACACACATATATCGAGAGTTTACATGTATTTGTGTGCATTTAAAAATAATTAAACAACTCATGTGGGACCACTAATTGCCAACTACCAACTGGTCTACCTACCTTCGCTGCTACTGTTGCAGTAGGGTGTGATCTTGCCTAGGACTGTGGACTGCGGGTTGCAGGTTGCGGGCTGCTTCGCTGGCGTATTGTCTTCTGTTGCTTTGATTTTCCACACACGCACAACGCGTCGCTGTTTGTTAAACGCACACACACACACACGCACGAAAGGTAGACACTATTTTAGTGTATTTCCGCTTTGTGCTTCTTTAATTCTCTCTGTTCTCTTTCGAATTCATTCAAGGAGAATCGTCTACACAGCACACACACGCACTGGACAACGCTATTATTATGTATACACCGAGAATAATGTTTAATGAGCACTAATTGTAAATGAATTGCAGTTGCAGCAATAGTAGTAGAGTATATGGGATATGTCAGTTCAATAAAATCTTATACACAGGCGGCTTCGGTATCGATCGTAACGCGTGTGTGTGTGTGTGTGAGAGAGTAGGAGGAGGCAAGGGCAAGTTTTCTTTGCTGGGGAGTGAGGATAAAGAGCAGTATCCTTGAAGAGTTATGCACCTGCAGCTGCTATAATGTATGCATGCATGTATGTTGCTGCTGCGCTGTGGTTTGGAGCTCCTTGGTCTTGCTCTGGTCGTCGCCTCATCGCCTCGTTCAATGACACAGAAATCTTTCTTCTCGTCTTCTGCTTTGTGCGCTCCTTCTTCAATATACAACTGAGCTTTTATATATGCTGCGAATGCGAGTGCGAGGCCATTGCTGCGTTTATCTCTCATGTGTGTATGTGAGTGTGTGCTACACACAAAGTAAAATTTTCAATCACGTTTTTCATGCACTTTGTGTAGAATTATAAATGTGCATTTATGTAAAACAGTGAAACGCCTTTATCAGCTACAATTTGATACTATATTTAGTGATTTTAGTGCACTTTATTCTATTAAATAGCCGTCATTTCGATTTCACCTTGCGACAAAATGAAAAATTACAACACCAGGCGTTAGAGTGTTGCAAAACGAATGAAGTCATGGTTTCAACAGTTACCAACACTGTTATCGCAAATGCAACTCTGTGTGGCTGCATCATTGGGAAATTTTATTGCCGACTGTGCCGACTCGCAGCACAAATTTATTAAATTGTTTTTATTGTTTTATCTAACGAGCGGCAAATAAATAAAAGCACAATGGCGGATAAAGCTCAAGAACAAAGTATTATGGACAAGTCCATGCGCTCAGTGTTTGTGGGCAATATACCGTACGAAGCCACAGAGGAGAAGCTCAAGGAAATTTTCAGTGAAGTTGGCCCGGTACTTTCGCTCAAGTAAGTCCCATGGCATCTGTCTGTCCCCTGGCTCATGTGTACACATGTATTTATCTTGCCCTATTCCATTTGATCGCAGACTTGTGTTTGATCGCGAGAGCGGCAAGCCCAAAGGGTTCGGCTTCTGCGAATACAAGGACCAAGAGACTGCCCTCAGTGCCATGCGTAATCTCAACGGCTATGAAATCGGAGGACGCACTCTGCGTGTTGACAATGCTTGTACGGAGAAGTCCCGCATGGAGATGCAACAGCTGCTGCAGGGACCGCAGGTGGAGAACCCATACGGAGAGCCCTGCGATCCCGATGACGCGCCTGAGCTCATTACCAAAACGGTTGCCTCCCTGCCGCCAGAGCAGATGTACGAGCTAATGAAACAAATGAAGCTGTGCATTGTTAGCAATCCATCTGAGGCTCGTCAAATGCTTATGCTGAATCCTCAGCTGGCTTATGCGCTGCTGCAGGCCATGGTGGTGATGCGGATCGTTGATCCTCAACAAGCACTCGGTATGCTCTTTAAGGCTAACCAAATGCCACCTGTACTGGGTGGCAATCCGCATCCCAATTCCGGTGCTATGCCCATGGTATCCGCGCCCCAGTCGCAACAACCACCACCACAGCAGCAACCGCCCCCACAGGCAGCTGTCGTAGGACCTGGACAGATGCAGGCCATGCCGGTGCCCGGTCCCAATTTCAATAATATGCATTCAAATGACATTGATTTGCGCATGGTGCCCGGTGGACCTGTCAACATGGATCCGCGAATGATTGCCCGCAACCTCGACCAGGATATGCGCCAGGTGCCAGGACCAATGCCCAACCCAGTGCCGCCGCCACTTATGGATCCACGCACTCGCGCTCAGATGCAGCCGCAGCAGCAACAAGGTCCACCTGCTGCGCCCATCCCTTACCCAAGCGATCCACGTCAACGTCCAATGGATCCGCGACTGCGTGGCGCCATGCCACCTGGACCAGTGCAGCAGCAGCAGCAGCCGCCTCCACAGGTGCCGACGGTGACACAGCAGCAGCAATCGGCAGCAATGCAGTTGCAGAGTCGCTTGGGCGCACACGGTGTGCTGCCTTCAGATGCATCTGACCAGGAGAAAGCAGCACTCATTATGCAGGTGCTGCAATTGTCCGACGATCAGATTGCCCAGCTGCCGCCGGAGCAACGTGCCAGCATTCTGGTGCTCAAGGAACAGATTGCCAAGACGAGGACTGCACGATAAGCAATTAAACTTTTTGAGTTTATTTGAACATTATTTGAATTGGAACCTTATAATAAAGAGTAATAAAGAAGATTCACATGTAGTTTGGAATAGGAGCGCTGTCAGCCACTCAATAAGCCGACACCAGTGTCTGATGAAGCTTCTGCACAGTGGTGTTTAGCATTTGACGGAGCACCTCGTCCTCGGCACAATTAACAGTCTGTGAAATGAACAGGATATTTTAGAATTCCATGCTTGCTTAAATGAGGAAAATTTGGCTTACCAGCGTCTCTAGATTGATCTCCGCGTGCTTGCCACTCACTGTCACCGGCAGCAGATCTCCCTTGAACATTTTGGGCACACAAGTGTCGCCGAAGGTGTCCTGCAGGGTCTCGATGAGGCACTCGCGAAAGCGGGATTCCTCAGTTTTGGTCTGCTTCGTGGCACCTTTGATGTTGGTGCCACCCAGTTCGGATTGCATGAGGCAGGCCAGCACAGCATCGGCGTAGACATCATTCACATGCGTTGCCTGCCACTCCATGATTATGATCTTCTGCTCCACGGTCAGTTCAACACAATTGAAGACGCGTAGCTTGCGCTCCGGCTCAATGATCTCTACGCATCCGGCTCCAATGCGATCCAGCAGTAGTTGAAGTGTTGACAATGAGCTGCTCCATGGAATCGATTGGCGCTGCGTGACCACAGACATGCTCATGTCCGTGTATTCTGGATAGAGTGGGGAAATTAATATGTCATCACTTATATACATATATACTTACTGCCGAGATCCGAGGGTGCCAGCAGGTGATACTTGAAGTCACGTTTAACCAGCACACCAGAGAGTTTACTGCCCACCTCGGGCTTCTTGGCCGCCAGATTGCCCATCACCTTGGCCGTTTTCTCGCCACGAAAATAGAGATCGACGGAATGCGTATTGCGGGGATTATAGAACTTGATGTCTGTGCTGGCGTCCGCCTCATATTCACGCTGGAGAGCCAGCTTCAGGCGCGACATCTCATTCTGTTCGCCATGGACGAGAACGACGTGATTGGGCCTCAGCATCCGTATAAATTCGCTTGTCTGCTGGTAATCTGTGTGTGCCGAGAACGAAATGTAATCGACGGACATGTTCAGCGGCAGCTTTTGTCCAGACAGTGTAGTTATCTCCTCCGGCTCGGAGAGAATGGTCTTGGCTAGGGTGCCCTCGACACAATAGCCAGCTATGATAACGCCATTCTTGGGATCTGTGCACCAACTTTCAAATAGCTCACGCGATAAGCCCGACTGCATCATACCCGGCGAGGCCATGATCACACAGGGCCCAATGTCATCAAAGTGATCGATGCCCTTCAGATTGGAAATGTGACGAAAGACAAATGGATTGTTCACAGCAATCTGTCGCCGGATGCGATCGTTCATGGCATTGATGTACGTCTGGTAGACAGCCATGCACTTCTTGGCGAGCGAGGACGCATAGTATATGGGTATCTCGTGCAGATCGGGGTTCTGCGACCAGTATTCGTCCAATATCAGGAGCAGCTCCTGTGCGCGGCCCAAGGCAAAGACCGGAATGAGGCAACGGCCGCCCTGTTGCACAATCTTCTGCACCAGCGATGTGAAGCGGCTTTCGCGGTCTTCGCGCTTCTCGTGAATGTGTGTGCCGTAAGTGGATTCGGTGATCAGCACATCCGGTTTCTTGGGCGGCACTTCGGCAGCCATCAAGTGACGATCCTCTTGGCGCGAGAAGTCGCCTGTATATAATATCTTAATACCCGCGATTTCAATCATAAACATGGCTGCGCCCAGCACATGACCAGCATTGTATGCACAGAATCGCACACCCATCACATCGCGTTCCTCGTGGAAATTGATTGTCTCGATTTTCTCCATGGAAGCCTCCAGATCGGCTTCGGTGTACAGCATTTGCTCGGTGGATATATTACTGATCTTAATGTAATCCGAGAGCATCCAGCGGTAAATGGCCTTGGTGGCGTGTGTCATAAAGCAGCGGCCACGGAAGCTGGTCTTCATGAGGAACCAGGGCAGTGCACCACAGTGGTCCAAGTGGAAACTAAAAGAACCACAAATATAGATACATATTCATGCGCCAAAAATACACTTGCACTAAATACGCACTGCGATATAAATAGTAGATCGATTTCATCTGCTTCAATCAAGTCCACATAAGGCAGAGCGTCCATGCCAGTTAGTCCTGGATGAATGCCGCAGTCCAGCATTATCTTCTTGCCCTTAAACTCCAGCATAATGCAGGAGCGTCCAACTTCCTGGCCAGCTCCACTGCAAGATCAAATATAGTTACTTGCGGGCCAAATAGCACTTGTTGTTGATTACTTACAGTGGCTTGATTTGCAGCAGATCGCTCTCCTCATCGGGCACACGGGAATCATTATTCGTTTGCGCCTGGGACATTGTGAAAACTGTCTAAAATTGAATTCTAAATAATTCAACGTTGTGCCGGCAACTAGTGTTGGCTTGCTCATGAGTGAGTGAACAAAAAAGAGTTGCTCCCTGAAGTGAGCAAGTGAACATGTTCCTTCCAAATTGCTCTTTATTTTGTGTAGATTCTTTCCTTGAAAATACACATTGTTGAATTAGTGTCAAAGCTAAATACTCAGAATGTCGCTTATTAAAAAGTGTAGCAAAATATGGAGCCATGCCAAAAGTCAGCAAGCTCAATGCAAGTATTGTAAATGTTTTTTGAGCTGCAGATCACAAAGCAACATGAGCAGCCATCAGATTTACATTAAAATGTAACGTAGGATATTTTTGTTTAGTTGGGTGAGGGGTTTAGTGAATAGCTCAGTGAATAACTGAGCTAATGAGCAATATGAGTGAGCAACTGAACAAGTGAGCAATCTGAGTGAGTTGACTCACCTAAAAAAAAAAGAAGAAGTGAACATGTTCACCCAAATGAGCAATATTTACCCAACACTACCGGCAACAGAAATGCCTTCAATATAGTCAGTGTTGAACAAGTATCAACCAGTGATGCCAGTTTGGCATTTTTTCGGATAGATTTGTCTTGTTTTTAACTGCTTCAGCCGGGAAAAATCTATAATATCTTCCATCCGATTCAATTGAATTGAGTCCAAAAAGTATTTTATGCTGCCAATTTTGAAAATGGAAACGATGTAAAGGCGAAAACAGTTTCCCAGTACTCGAAATTTCACCTCGGAAAATTCACCTCTTCAGAAGTGGTCGCTTTCGCTCTGACTCGTCTATCGTTGCCATGGTCGAATGCCGAAGTAGAGAGGGTTTTTAGCCAAGTTAGTTTGGTAAAAATAAATTGATGAACCGTCGTATAATATCTATTTTGACAATTAGGTAAATGTATATATTATAAATTATTACCAGTTATTCTGTCTTTTTGTTTTTAACTTTTCAGCTATTTTTCCCTGACTTCTTTGACCGTTTTGTCTTTTTTTCGGAAAATATTTGCCATCACTGGTACCAACTGCAAAATGAACGATTTAGTTCATGATTGACTGAATTAGTTCATTCGTTCATCTTAATGAGCCGTTCATTTGAACTTTTCCAGAACGAAACGACACAACTCTATTGTTGGTGCATATAAAAGTGAAATTAATATCTGGACAAATGCAAATGGTTGGCTCTAATTATGATGGTATTTATTTACACAATTGAATCTGAACTTGTGTTTATATATATATTTATGTGCTTTATTAGTGCTACGCAAGCAGGCGCGAACACTGGAAAATGAGATTGACCTCAAACTTGTGGCATTCAGCAAAATAGGAGCTGGCAGCAGCAGCATAAGCAGCAACAGCGGCAACAACAGCGCTGACACATCACCGCTTCTGGGCGAACATGTCTTTGACTCGTTATCTGCCGAAATTGAGCAAATGCTCGAAAAGGTATGTGTAGAGTGACATCACTGTATGATATATCTTTTATCCCTATCATGTAATTTGCTTGCAGTTGTCGTCGCTCAACGAATCCATGTCGGAACTGCCTACAACTGGAAGTGCAGCAATGCACACGTTGCAGCGGCACAGGGAGATACTGCAGGGCTACAGGCAGGAGTTCAACAAGATATACGCAAACCACACAATGCGCATAGAGCGGGAAGAACTGCTGCGCGGATCTGGCCTGGCGACCAGCGGCAGTCCCTCGATTTCTGGACTCAGTCGACGCGAGATGTACATGAAGGAGAGCGGACACTTGAGCAGCGCCGGCAACATGGTAAATGATCAGATCAACATTGCCATCGAGACGCGGGAGAATCTTCATGCACAGCGTCAGGCTTTTAAGCGAATACAGACGCGATTTAACGACATCTCCAATCGATTTCCATTAATCAACAGGTAATTCAATTATTCTTACTAATTTGGTTATGAAAGTAATTTATCCGTCTTTTATAATTTGCAGTCTTATTCAGCGGATCAATATCAAGAAACGACGAGATTCGCTTATTCTCGGGGCGGTGGTAGCCTTCTGTGTTATCTTGCTGCTTCTCTATGCTTTCAATTAACAACTAAAGGTGCCAAGAGCCAAAGCATGAAGCAGTCCAAAGATAAAGTTTCTTCTTCATTCTGACAAATGCAATTTCTGTATGTTTTCCCTTTTGGTATATAATGTGTATAATCAACTTGTGATAGCAATAAAATGTAATATTTAAGTCATACTTCAATTGGCAAGTCGATAACTCTGTTTTCCAATTAAATGGTGCTGCCAAATTAAAAAAAAATATGCAGGCCTGCCACAGAAACCGCAATCGAAATAGAATTCCGCTCGGAAAATTCCGAGGTGCCACAAAACTTCGAGAGATTTAATTTTGTTTTAGCATTTTCACCAACCTTTTCGAACTAGGCTGCTAAGGGCTGACACCTTTTCCGATTAAATTACCCAAAGGTTTGATTAGCAACTTTTTCAAGTTTATCATTGCAGAACATTAGGCTTTTAATTTTTTTCTTATTTAATTAATATAATTTCATTTATTAATGTAATAATTGAATTTGTTTAGCTGAAAAATATTTAAAAGTAACTGGCGCGAGAAAATAAAAGTTACTAGACAGCTATAGAAACTGTCTGGCAACTCTTCGTGACAAATGTTTTCACAAATTGCACAATAAGTTTAAGGTTTGTTTCGATAAAACTTGATTTACCGCAAACGAGCTTTTTTTTTACAGCTTAATTTAAAGAAAACTGAAGTGGTTCCTTATATATTTTTTAAATACTTTACTTCGAATTTTGACTAAAAAATGTGGCATCGCTGACACTGACTTCGAAAATCTAAATCGGACTAGGTGGCAGCATAGGACGCCAGCACAGAATTATTCTGCGAATTGACCTAATCGATTGTTCACACTATATTCTCTTAGCAAAACATTGCCAACAGTTTTCTACTTGATAACAGAGTCGTGACAGAGTAGAGGGAGTGCCATATTTCAAATGTCAAGTGTCGATTATTTAGTTATCGAAATTTTGTAGTTAGTGTGACAACTCTGACGCAACAGCTGTTTGCGATGTGATAACAATTGGATTTTTTACAACACACGACTTTAAAAGAATCTTTTCTAATAGTTTCTGTATTAACATTTCAATATTTAGTAAAAGATTATCATGTCGATATTACCTAAGCCTGAATCGCAGGCTGGAGATGCCTCCAAGCCCCACCTGATAGACACTGCCGAGCTTGATAGGATGGCCATGCATTTTGTGGGCAACATGCACAGATATCGCGAGAATATCATAATACCCAAGGGCAACGGGCCGATCAAAATCAAAACAAACGAGGAAAAGCTAATTGAAACCGCTCTGGAAAGTTGCGCCTTCAAAAGTGCAATGGCCTGTGTCATGGGTAAGTCACCGCAAATTGTTAACAAGAAGTTTGAATTTCATCATGCTCGCTTCCTTGCCAGGATATGGATTGGGCGCTGCTTTGGGTCTGTTTACCGCCTCCGTGAATCCAAACATGGCTGATCCCTTTGCCAATGAAAAGAAGCAGACGGCGCGCCAGGTGTTCCGTGAAATGCGCTCTACAACGCATTCCTATGCCAAGAACTTTGCATTAATTGGCGCCGTATTCTCCATTGTCGAGTGCACCATAGAGAGCGTAAGTTGACAGATCAGCTCAATGAGAACTTAACTCACACACATGTCTCTCCCAGAAACGAGGCGTCACCGACTGGCGCAATGGCACCTACGCTGGAGGCATCACTGGCGGCTTAATCGGTTTGCGAGCGGGCATTAAGGCCGGCGTCATTGGCGGCTTGGGATTTGCGGCGTTCTCCACGGCGATTGATTATTATATGCATACGAGATAGGTTGCAGTTCGCCTTGTAGCTTGGTAGCTTGTATAAATGTTTGTTCTTAATTACAAATCTGGTTTTATGTACGCGCTTTCAAGTCGCCGCATGTTGCACGCACCGGAAGAGTTGGTCATGATTCATGACGAGCATTTCCGTTTGGAGTCAGGGCCAAGACATTAAAAGCCCAGCTGCCACACATTTATAGTAATATATACATATGAATGCAATGAAAAGCGCGGTCGTGCTGTCGACAACAGTGTGTGGCATCAGCAATGTGCCACAACAGACTCGAATTCGGCCAACGACCGGTTTAAGTTTTTCGTTGGTCGAAGTCAGTGCATGAACTGCCGATGAACGAAGAAGGGGGAGGGAAGGGAGTGCGATTCCAGCTTGTGGGAACGGGAATCGAATTGACAGAGAGAATGTTTTGGTGCTCTTTCTGCTGCTGCTTCAGCAATTTCCAGTTTCAGTTCAATTTGAGCAACAGGCAGGTAACGATCGCAACTGCTGCGTTTTTGTTTTCGCTTTCAGTTTCTGCTCGGTCGCGTTTGATTTAAGACAAGAATGAGGCTGGAACATCCAGCGGCAGCTGCAAAAGTGCAACAACAACAACAGAGAAACGAGTTTCATTTGCAAAGTTGAAAGGCAAAGCGTGTGTGTACGTACATACAGTTGGTCAAGTAATTGTATTGACAATATACAAAATGCACAATTTGTAATTCAAAAATAAGTTAAACAAAAAATAATTATTAATAAATATTTACTTGGTTTAGTCAAAACAATTACTTGACCAACTGCAAGTAGTAGTGTGCGTGTGTGTGTGCATGTATGTACGTGTGTCGCTGATCGCGTGCAGAGCTCCAAATGTGCTTTGCTGACAAATAAATAAAAAACAAAAACATTGAAAATGGAAATTAAAGAATAACACAAATATTGATGACTCACAAACTGTTCAATGTTTATGCAAGCAATTTCCACTTGACTCGCACCACATACATTTGTTTGTCTTTCTTGTTCTCCCATCTTTGTTGCTGCAGCAGCTGCCGATCTTCAATTTGCATCTTCGCTTAACAGCTCAATTTGTCTTATTGGATATTACATACACACATACATACATATGAATGCTCCCATATGTGCGTTTAAATTAAGGCGCAAAGTTCAATGAAACGAAATGACACATGCTTGTTGCCTTGCAATTGGCCCCACGGTCTAATTGGAGAGGCCAAACAGTCGGCATCTCTCTTTAATAGTTTCCGCTATGTCGGTCTAGTTTTTCCAATGCTTTTCAGCTGAGTCAACTGCGAGAACTGTTATCTTATCAGCTGCAATCGTCGAGTGTCTATGTGTATGTAATGAGTTCTCAAATTGAAGCAACAAAAATATTAAGACAGTCTGCAGCTGGCTTTCGAGAGAGCATCAACAACATCAACGACCTTGCAGAAGAACAGAACAATATGCTGATGACTCAAACCTAATTCACTTTTACTCAAGATTCCACTGAACTTCGATGAAGACATCGCGGCTTGACAAGGAGAGCGAAAGTGTGTGTGGGAAAGAAAAAAAGGAGGAGTGAGAGTAAGTGAGTGCTCTCGCTCTCTCCCTCTCTCAGCTGATATCTAATCAAAACAAATAACGAAAACCAACCGTTTCGCATTTTGATTCATTAGTTTAGTTCCCGTTCTACTTCGAAAGGTGTTTGTGGCTTCGCAATCGAATTAAACGCCAATAAGTTCGAAAGAAAAAATCAAGTGCAGTAATTAATACTGCAAGTGTTTTATGCATTTTATTGAAATTGATCTGACAACGAAGCAGATACATATCAAGAAATCAAGAACCACCATACAGTAAAAATAAAAAACTCATCACAACTACGTGTACAAAATGAAGTACAAATTTTTGCTGCTGGTAAGTGAATACAAGTATCTTAAATTTCGAACGTTATCCTTATCTTATCTGAAATTGTTTTGCGTTTGGGGTCAGCTATGAAGCACCGACGTACATAAATACTATCAAATATCAATACGTATTATATACTCAAGTGTACATATGTATACACATACATACAGTTAGATGGGGAAACCTTTTTATGAGAGATACTATTTCAATAATTCATGCTTCTTAGTGAATATATCAGTTGCTTGCTATAATTATGATAAATTAGAGTTGGTAATAAGAAACAAAGGAAAATCGCCAACGGCTTTTTTTTATTCTTAGCTTATTTGTACTCTGAAAATGGACACAAAAGGGTATGATGGTTTTTTTTTTTAATCACATTACTTCAAATATTTCGTAATTTCTTTTTCTGAATGAAATATTCTTTATGTTCTATTCTCCATTGCGTTACAACTGACTTAAAGAGCTTTTTTTTTTATAGAAATCACACCAGAGAAACCAATTTGCTCTGATTTATATATGTACTTATGTACATATTAGAGGCCTGCACAGCTTCACATTCAAAACGTCAAATGAGACATTCATGCCCAACTGAATTGAATGAGCTCGGCTGCGTCTCTTAATGAATTGAAACCGTAAACTTCACATTCAAAAAAGGCAGAGTGAATTAAATGAAAAAGTGGATAAAAGCCGTAATTTTTGTTTCTTTTTATTAAATGTAAAAATCAAGTCACGAAAACATGTCTATGCCACAACATTTCTGATATTCCATTTTGTGACGAACAATATTAACTGTAATTACAAAAAAGAATAAGTTGTATTTTGAGTAGTCTGAAAATCTTTGCTTCATTCATTTCATTCGTTGCTCATTTACTCGATGCCGTTCATTTGAATACTCAAATTAATGTCAAAAATGAAGGCAAGTTTGAATGCAGCCGTGCAGACTTCTATTACATATTCATAGTATTTGAATGTTTTAATGAACACTAAAATAATTTCATATTTATATTTGTATGGAGTGCTTGGTTGGATATCCTCATTTCGAATTTTAAGGAGAATGAATTGTTTTTTGATACTGTTTTTATTATAGGAATGTTGTTTACTTTTACATTGTCTGGTTTTCAAATTACTATAGGGTATTTATTTCAAACCTAAGTCTTTTTGTTTACATTTAAATTAAATTTATAATTAATTCTAATTAATAATTTTAAGTTATATTTTTAATTTTAATTTTTATTGAAACTTGTTTCTATTTTTTCCATCTGCTGACTTTGTTGCAGCTCCTGATTGCCAGCACGCTCTTGCTGAGCGTGGCGAGAGCTCAACGCGAGGAGATTCCCTACCAGGCTGTGGCGGACATTTGCAAGACCTGCCTGTGCCTCAGCAGCCAGGACAGCAACAACGGCGTGCACAGGACTCTCAACTGTGCCATGAAGAACTTCGAGCACATCCTGGCCCGTTGGCCCACGGAGTTTGGCACCCAACACACGGGCACCGAGATTGTGGCCTCGTATTCGGGCAACAAGATTCGGCTGCTGCAACAACTGCCGGCCACGACTGCCGTGGTGACCTTCTCGTGCCGCCACTGTGGCATGCAGCAGCTGCAGGCGCCGCTCTTCATGGATGTGCCCAATGTGGAGGGATTGTACCTGAGCTGGAATGAAATAACGTCCAGTGCCTTGACTCCGGATCTGTTTCGAGGTCCCTTCAATAGCACCAAGTATGAGCCCATTGGCCTGAAGGATCTGGATCTCAGTCACAATCTCATCACCCGTCTCGACCGCAATCTCTTCGAGCACACGCCGCAGCTGAAGAAACTGAACTTGGCCCACAATCGCTTCATGGTGCTGGACGCACCCACAACGTCTGCTCTGGCCTCGATTGCAAGTCTGCAGCGCTTGGATCTCTCCTACAATGGTCTGGTTACGTTGCCCGCCGAGCTCTTTCCCCAACTGAAGAGCCTCCACATCCTGGACATTTCGGGCAATGTGTTTGGCATTGTGCCCACGAGCATCCAGCAGCTGGGCAAATCCCTGCAGCAACTTAATCTGGCCAATAATCCATTGGGCAAATTGGATGCACAAAGTTTCCAGAATTTGGATGCACTGCGTCGACTCAACATCAGTGAAATGCCCACGCTGCGCAGCATTGAGCTGGGCGCCTTGAAGCTACCCAGCTTGGAGCATCTGGACTGTGCCCGCAATCCGAAGCTGGAGCGTCTGGAGTTTGTTGATCTGCTGCAGAGCCGCAATCTGACGCAGCTGGACATCTCGCAGAATGCGCTGACCACACTCTCCCTGAACATGAGCAGCAACTCATCCAATCCGACATGGCCACGTCTGCGCAGCCTGGCGATTGCCGGCAATCCCTGGTACTGCAGCTGTGAACTGCTCCAGGCGTTGGAGCAGGCCGGAGCACCTCAAGTGCTCCAGCCCCTGTCGGTGGTGCCCCGCTGCGAGACGCCTTATCTGCTGGCGGGAAAACCGCTCTCGAATCTGACCGCCGAGCAGATCTGCAACATGGTCATACCCAAGAAGTATCGTGCCGTCGAGGATGATCCGCCTCGATTCCTGCGTCGTCGCTACATCATCCTGACCGTCATCATTGCCAGCATGGTGGTGGTGGCCGGTCTGGTGATTGGCTTCATTGTCGTCTGCGTGCGACGTCGCCTCAAGGGCAACGACTACGGGGTCCAGCCCATCCGCTACACCAGCGTCCGGGGCAGCAACCTGTCCGCCTTCTCCCAGCTGCAACCAGTCTCGGTTACCAGTAAATTCAACAACGCCGCCGCTGCCGGAGCTGGAGGCGGTGCCGGGACAACGGGTGCTCCAAATGCCTGATAAGGATCCGTCTCGATTTAATATTGCAGCACGTCCAATGAGCCAAAGATGTCCACGAAAGTGTTTCAGCCAGTAGAAAAGACTTTGCGTGCATGCATTTCCTGTACATATATGTAGAATCCCCTCGAGGTGCCTAGAGGACTCCTGCCACCACATCCCTAGTGTCTAGTGTTGCCATTGCTGTTTGTATTGTACTTAAGTTTGTATAGTTTATAATTATTGACAAATAAATATGCATTTTTATACCCAATCCATGAGGTGACTCTCTTCTCTATTCACTATATAAGTGTTTATTCCAGGAATTAAAATTAAGTTATCGAAACAGAATTTAACTATAAATATATATGCAAAGAATATATTTTACAGTATCATGGATTATATTAAAGTTTATATTTTTTTTATATTCTCAAAATTACTTCTATTCATAACTTTAATAATTTAAATAATTTTTGAAACGTATTTTGCTTTTTTAAATTAAAAGTTACGAAATAACACATTTTTTATTTAAAATTAAGAGTTCCACAATTACACTTGTTTTGTTTTTTTTTAATTTGAAAATGAAATCCATAAATTTTATTTTAAAATCAAAATATAAATATTTTCTCAAAACTTTCATTTAAACTAAAATAAATAAAACATTAAATTTAAAATAAAAAATAAGTGTTTTTCCGTAACTTCTAATAAAAAATAAGAAAAAGTTATTCAGGCCTGTTCCAAATTTCGAACAGTTTCAAAAATTAAAACTAAACGAACGTTTTACTATATGCTGTTCCCAATTCCGATCGAAATAAGCTTGTTTTTACTGTTCGAACTCGGTTTCGAAATTTCATTTCTAGTATTTCAGATTGAAGGTAAATTGAAGGTAATTTTAGTATTATTTATTTTCAAATCCGACGACTCTATTTTCGGAATTCGAAACAGCAATCAACTCGTTTTGTGGCATTTGGACTCTTTTTGGGAATTCGGAACAGACCCGATTATTTTGTCACTTTTATTTTAAAATTTAAAACGGTTACGTTGCCTGGTAGAAACCAAAAGATCCAACAAAATTAATGAAATGAGGAATCAGAAACAGAACGCACTTTATGACAAATTGTTGGAAAGAGAAGTCGCTTGGCGCAGCTGTGCCGCTTATCTCATAAATATTTTTATAGATAAAATAATGTAACGCAGAGATAATGTGAGTAATGCCCAAGGTGCTGAGCTATGGGGTGAGGTGAGTGGAGGTGAGTGGAGAATTGCTTCTAGCACTCGCTCTCCAGCAGCTCCTCGTTAACAGCTGGCGGCGGTCTGGGCATCTGGGCGTCCAGCTGGAACAGATTCACGGCCTGCTTTTGGGCCAGAAACTGTCGCATTTCGGCAAAATTGTCGCGCTCCTTGATTTGCTTGCTGCGACGTTTGTAGGCCTCGTCCGCAGAGTCCGACTCGGAGTCGGAGCCATCGTAGTCGCTTTGCCGAGCCGCTTCTGTTAGGCGATTATCTTGGTGTTGCTGTTGTTGATTCTGTTCCATGTCCTCCATTTTGCCAAACAACTCATCCACATTAATGCCCTTGGCGGTCAGGACCTCGCGCTCCTTCTCCAGCATTACCTGGCGTATGGGATCAATGCGATCCTTGAGCTGCCTGAGCACGGGCTTGAATTTGCCCTTGGTAATGCGCTTCTCGAAGTTGAGAAGCTCCTTTTCGGGTGTGGGATATGGTGCCTGCTGCTCGTCCTCATACTGCTGCGCCTCCTGCTCGTCGTACATGTAGGCATAGAAGTCATCACACTTCTGAGGCTCGCTGGGATTCTGCGAGAACTCCACGCGCAATATGCTCTCGGGAAACTCGGCTTCCTTAGTTGTCGCATTGCTTGGACGTGGCGTGCCCACATCCAAATCTAATTTGCTATGCAGAAACTTGTTGTACACCAGCATCAATCGCTGGAAGTCATCACAGCACACGGCCAGCGCATTCTCAATGCCTCGCATATTGTTGGCGACGGCAACCAGATGCTTGGCATTGTTTTTGTTCGCTGCCTCCGTCGCCGTCAGCTGCTGGAGGGTCACGTCCAGAGCCTGGCACTCGCCAGCCACGGCCACCATGCAGGCACTGAGCTTGAGGGACGAATGCTGCAATACGGCAATGGGACCACTCTGCTGCTGTTGTGCCTTGGCGGCATGCAGCTGGTCCAGCTCCAGTTGCTTCTTGTTTTGCATTGTCAGGCCTAGATTCTTGAAGTGCTGCTCCTCCTCCTGCACCAGCTGTCGCACCAGGTTGTCAATCTTCACCAGATCCTCGCTGAGTTGAGAAATCGAGGGCAGTGTCATGATTGACAGCGCCAGGCGCAACAAATACTGCGATTGCACATAGGCAAATATGTTGTGAAAATCCTGCAAGCATTGTTAATGATTAGTGGACTTCGTCCAGATGTGCGTGGCACCACGAACCTTGATGTGCTTCGGACTATAGTCCGTGACGTTGTTCTTGAAGTACTCGCACTCGCGCAGCTCTTCCATGGGCGCATAGTAGGGACCATACTTGGCTGGCAGGGGATAGTCGACTTCCAGCTTTCGCGTGGCATCGTAGAGTATCTCAGTCACCTCCTTGGCTGCTGTGATGCAGTCCCAGGCTCGTTCAATCTGACGCGATCTGCAAGTAAATATAATATATTCATTATAATTGTCTCATCAATTGTGAGCGGCGAGTTTACTCGATGAGCTCTGCCTGCTTCATGATGATAATCTCCTGAAAGTAGGTCATGTTGCGCCTGATGCAGTTGCCAAACTCATCGATGGTCTTCACCAGCTCCTCCAGCTTGCGCTCCACCATCTTGTTCCGGCACACAAAGACACTCTTGACGGCATACAGTGCCCCAAAGGTGCTGCTGAGCACCACAGCGGGAATCAGCGTGAGTCGCAAGCCGCGCGGAGTTATAAAGTGCTCCAGCACGGTGCTGCCCAGCAGGAGGCACGCATTCCGCGTGGTCAACAACTGCCGGCCGCTCACTGTTGCCGGACACTGTTGCATGCATTGTTCTAGCGCCTCCACGTGGTCCACCAACAGACGCTTCGAGTAGAGTATGCGTTGCAGCAGCTGATCTGTTATGGCCTATTATGGCAATGATTGTTGTTAGACCGTGTGTATTATCTACATACATATATATTTATTTTTCACACGCCACTCACCTGCTTTTGCTTCAGCTCGTCCGCCAATTGACGTCGCCCAAAAGTTGTCTACATTGTCAAAAAATGGCACATATACTATGCATTTCATGAATATTAATTACTCTTCGTATTTACCTTTAACCTATCCATTAATTGTGCAACTGCTTTTCACTAAAACGCAGTGTTTTATTGCAGTTCCTTTTAACAATGTTTACGTTCTTCATATCATGAAGCAACAACATAAGGAGGTCTCGTCGGCTGCCGAACTGTTCGGGTTTTAGGTCGTTAACGTTCAGTGCGTGCTTGCTTGTTGATGCGGACGAATGTTTTCGAAAACTTTAACCCTTGTGCAAAAGAAAAATGAGAGAGGAGAACATTGTGGGAGCTAACCATGGGCTTTTCTTGCAAGTTCAAAATTATTAAAAATTAAATTGTAAAAAAACTTCAACTCTTTTTATTATAATAGACCACTTTAAACCCCATGCCCCATCTAAGGGTTAATCAAAGCACTCTATTGTCGTTGCACTCACACTCACTACGCTGAACCCTTTCATTAGAACTTATTATTAGTATAGATATCATCCTACTTTTTGCCGACGAGTCCTCCTTATGTTATTGCTTCATGCTCCGCATGAACAGAGCAAGACCTTATTTCTTTTAATGTTGTTGTCGCACTCTAACATACAGCACTTACCACACGATGTGCGAAATCAAAACAAACGTGAGCGCTAAATGAGACCATAACGCAAAATGACCAATGTTGACGCACAAAGGTGCATTATCGATAAGTTCTAACGATATCTCTAGTTGTTAACCGAAATTTGAAACTGAATTTTTAAAGCTTTCATTTGAAAGACAGCAGGTTAAAATAGTATGAACGTACTAGATGATTGCACCAATAAAAATCAAAAGCAATTGTCTTTATTAATTTAGATTACCGCAAGTGTCCATTATTGACCAATTTTTGCGCTAACCAATAATTAAGTGCGCTGCAAAATGATTAAGTCCTGATTGTGTAATTAAAGGCTTCAATTAACCAATTGATTGCAGGTGCTATTTTTTTTTTTTGCATATAAAGGCGTCTTGAATTTCATTATTACACAGTTACTTTGATAAGTTGAAAGGATTCGATTCGTTAGCTTAAAATTCGAGTTATGGAGCCCGTTAAATTTGAACAATTCTTGCTATTCAAATCGTTTCAGCGAATTTTCCAATTGCAGCACTATCAGATCGTCCGCGATGAGTTTGGAAGATTGGTGAATAAAACGAAAATCGTATTTCCTATGTCATTCGTGCTGCATTTGTTCTTTTACGCTGGTGTACTGATTGACGTTGGGAATTCGTTGTATCAGGGCAAAAGCTTTGATGCCCATCTGCCAGTTTTGACCTTGAGCTCATTTTTTGGAGTTCGCGGCGTATTTATGTATCTAAAGCGTCACAAGATATTTGA
Source organism: Drosophila quinaria (assembly GCA_035047525.1). Taxonomy (NCBI): domain Eukaryota; kingdom Metazoa; phylum Arthropoda; class Insecta; order Diptera; family Drosophilidae; genus Drosophila; species Drosophila quinaria. The sequence goes on along the minus strand of JAWNPO010000384.1, from coordinate 2,943,700 downwards.
ATTTCTAAACGTCTTGGATAGAGAATTTCCACGTGATTTGCCCTCACAAGAGGTACTCCAAGTGCCCCAGGTGTATAAGAGGTCTGTGCAGCGACATAAATACGCGAATATTGTGATCAGCATCTCAGTCTATGGATTCTGCCTGCTGGCTCTCAATCTGTACATTTTCACCAGGGATCCCAATGGCCCCATCACAATGGAGCAACAGCTCCTGGGCGGATATCTGCCATTTGGCCTCAGGGAGAGTCATAAGGCATATCCATTAGCATGGTTCTACGATGCCATGTGCACGATTAATGGCGTTTCCTACTTTTCCACCTTCGATACTTTATTTTACTCAATTCATGAGCAAATCATAATGCATCTGGATTGCCTGGCCAGGCAGTTGGACAACGTCAACTGGACCTCTACAGACGATACAGAGCAATATGATCAGATCTGTCCATTGATTCGTCGTCATCAGTATCTTAATTCACTCTGCGATCAATTCAACGACATATTTAATGCTGCCATCATGATAACTGATTTAATAGCGGCCACATCTATATGTTTTCATCTATTTCTGTTGACGGAAACCGACGATCACTTCCTGATGTTAAGATACTTTATTCCCATTGTGGGCCTGATTTTATTCACCTTTGAGGTTTGTCACCGAGGTGCCCAGCTGGAGGAGGCCGTAAGTATCTTGAAATAAAACGTCGATTAAGAGTACAAAATACTTAAAACTATGTTTTTAGTATATACAGTTGAATGCTAAACTTTACAATCAAAAGTGGTATTTGTGCAGCAAGAAGAACCGCAAATTGGTTCTGATCTGGATAAAGTACACTCAGTGCACCAAGAAGCTGAGTGCCTATGGGCTGATGGAGCTCAACATGGACCACTTTACCGATGTTAGGATGACCTGAATCACCTAATCATATTCCTATGAAATTCATTGATTTCTTGTCTTTCAGATTATGAATTTGACCTACAGACTCTTTACTTTTCTCAAGAGTGCCTCTTAAATTATGTGGATCAAACTTATTCTCAGTAAATATTTAAAGTATCTGAAAAGTGTTGGAAATATTTAATATATATTACAAAGATATAATCTAATAGCTTCACCTGCTTAAAATGCTCTTCACTGATTACTGATAATTTTCTTAATATTAACTAAACGCTTCACTCTGCTTTGTTAAAGAAAATAAAAAAAGATACAAACATATCTTTATTAAAAAAAACTTCATGGATTATTTTGATTAGATTAATTTTATTATTATATTTAGGTACTTATCAGAGTTTGTATTCACGATTATATAGAATTTGTATTTAGTACATATAGATATCTATCGTATTAATATCCCATTTACATATATTTATATATATATATCATTAACATCATCATATCCGTTCATCAAGGTGATTTTCTCTCTTAGTAGCAAACAATTTAGATCCGTGGGTGCATGGATTACAATCAGAATATTAGAAGGATGTGCGATTTTATAAAAATAAATAACATATGCTGTTGCATGTTTTTGTTGCTGTTTGATCGATCGTACGTCAACTCAAAGAAGCAAATGGAATGGAGTTTTCTGCTGCGACGAGGATGAGGATGAGGACGAGAATCCTTTGATGACGTACTGCTAGCGTTGCTTCTTCTTCTATTTACATGGGGTAGGTGACGGGCAAGGCACGCGGATACTCGAGATCGTACATTTGGGCCTTGATGAAGGCCAACTTGTTGGATGGCTCCGGATAGACGGTGGCCAGTTTGTTCTTGAACGCGTAGCTAACAATCTGCTCGGCTATGGTCATCGAGCAGTTGACAATCGCATTAAGAGGTGGATACAGACTACCCTTCTCTAGATCCTCCTTGGATACAATATCGGCAAGGCATTGGGCTGAAAGCAGGAATACCTCCTCGGGAATGGTCAGCATGCCAGCGCACAAAACTCCGAGAGCTACGCCCGGAAAGATGTACGAGTTGTTGCCCTGACCCGGATAGAACTTGCGTCCATTGTAGGTGACGGGGGCGAAGGGCGACCCGGAGGCAAAGATGCACCTGCCATTGGTATGGGTGTAGGCCTCCTCGGCGGTGCACTCAGCCTTGCTGGTGGGATTCGACAGCGCAAATATGATGGGCGTCTCATTGATCTCGGCCATTTGCTCGAGGATCTCACGGGTGAAGGCGCCGCCCTGAGCAGCGGCTCCAATCAGCACATTGGGACGCACTTTGATGACAGCCTCCATCAGAGTGTCAATGGGCTCATGCACCTGGGCAAAGTGCAGCTTGTGCTCGGTGATTCCACCCTTTGGACGATCACGCACAATCACACCACGGCTGAAATAGAACAAAGTAAGTTGTCAGTTAGTATAGACTATATATATACACATATATCGCATGTAGTGTCTCACCTGTCCACCATCCAGATGCGAGCCTTGGCCTCCTCGTCGCTGAGTCCCTCCGCCTTCATGGCCATCGTGCAGAGCGTGGCAATGCCCAGAGCAGCCTCACCAGCGCCCAGGAACAGCAGGACATTGTCCTTCAGCAGTGTCTTCTTGATCTTCAGCGAGGCCAACAAGCCAGCGACCGCCACAGAAGCTGTGCCCTGAATGTCATCGTTGAATGTGCAGTAATGGTCGCGATACGTGGACAACAAGCGGAAGGCATTGGCGTTGCCAAAGTCCTCGAACTGGATGAGACAGTTCTGGCCAAAGCGACGCACACAGGCACGCATGAATTCCTCGACGAACTCATCGTAGACTTGGCCAGAAGCACGTGTCTGTCTCAGGCCCATGTAAAGTGGATCCTCCAGAATGGACTTTGTGTTGGTGCCCACATCCAGGGTGATGGGCAGACACTGATGTGGCTTGATTCCTGCCAAGGCCGTGTACAGCGACAACTTGCCCACGGGAATTCCCATGCCATTGGCACCCAGATCGCCCAATCCCAAGATGCGTTCGCCATCAGTGACCACAATGGCCCTCACATCCGTCTCTGGCCAGTTCTTGAGCACCTCATAGATATGACCCTTGTCCTTGATGGTTATGAACAATCCCTTGGGCCGCTGGAACACAAGACTGTACTTCTGGCAAGCCAATCCCACGGTGGGCGTGTAGACGAGAGGCATCATGCCAGCAATGTCCGAGCTGAGCACCTTGTAGAAGAGGCGCTCATTGCGCTCGGAGAGCCCAATCAGATACATGTACTTGTCCAGATCATTCTCCAGCCGATTCAGCAGTGTATGGCAATGAGCCAGCTGCTCCTCTTCTGTGCGCACTGCATATGGCAGAAGACCATGAATGCCCAAAACTTGTCGCTCCTCACGGGTGAATGCTAGACCCTAGAATGAGATATGTATATTTAAATATATATTTTCAATTTAAAAATCCAATAATAAATCAAAATTAAGTCATATTTTGAAATAAATATGCTATTTTTACTACGAGTATATAAAACAGGGGTGCCCAAAACTGCATTTTGTGCAAAATTTGTTCTTGTTTTGCCAGCAACGATAGTTGACGGAGAACGGAATGTGTACAAATTTTTTTGTGTAATTTGCAATGTGAATCAATGAAAATTGAAAAAAAAATGAGAAATCTATTTATATTATATTAAACCAGTCTTGAAGCGAACTTATCTATTTTTCTATTGATTCAATTAATCGAAACTTTTCCAAAATTTTGAAAGTTTTCTTTGGTGCAATATTAACTAGCTTTGCTTGAAGGGAGTTAAGTCATCAAAAGATTTCTTAAGTTCTTTATGATCTAGAGGGAAGAAATATAGGAAATCAAACATAGAATAGGACTAAGCATAAAATATAAAAATATTTTTGTATAAATTTTGAATAGTTTAAAAAATGAAATTTAAATTCTAGTTAAAGGTAAGATGACGATATTACCTATACATAGTTGCCAGTTGATTAGCTCAATCTGGAATTGAGATTGTGTAATCTGTCATCGAGTAATCTACCAATGTATGTACATGTGTTCCCAACTTATGAAACATCGAAAGGCGCCACGCGACAGAGACAATCAGTCTGGGACAATTGGCGTGATAGAATGGGCTGACAAATGTCTTTGGCTGACCTTTGAAGCACACACCTTGCCCGAAAACCGACAGGTAGAGAGATACAGGTCCGCAATATGCTTGAAGTTCAAAGTCAAACTGTATAGTAGATGGATTGCACTATCTGTTGCTGCTGAGATTTAGCTAATGTGAGATTACGAGCCCCGGCATTGGGACAGACAGACAATTTGAAAGTCGAATTGATGCTGACTCAGCTCTGGCCTCGATACGCAGCTAAATGTTTGATGCATGATTCGCAGCATTTGAAAGTGTTTGCATTAGATTTGCTGTAATTTGTGAGGCTTTTGTGTAAATAACTCTCAAAAAAAATTAATAATGTTTTGTTGTGGGCGGTGCCAATGAACAACAAAGGCAAAACACTCCCTGCAACATTATGACACAACTTCACACCCCATAAAGTAATTAAATCAGGTACAATATTAAAGCAAGTACTTGATGATATGCACGCTATCAGGCAGAAGCTCATATAATTTGACTGCATTCCTGACAACTGTTCGTGACATTGCAAAGAATAACTGGAAACAAGTATGTAAACTTGTGAAGATACGAAAATATTTTATATAATAATTTATAAAGACTAAAGTTCGACTCACGTTATTGTCAAGTTCGACTGAAAGAGCTTCATAAATTACTGATGATCTGATGACTAAATTTAGCCATCTTATAAGTCTTTGTAGGTCCAATCAAGTGCGTCACAAGCCGGTTTTCTTTTGTTTTTGGGTTATTTTCTAGCCAAGTCATGCTCTGGGCAATAACCCATTATGACAAATTGAGGCATCATTTAGAAATTCCTTAAATCGTTGGTAGAAAGCTACCACAATTTACTATAAATTATGTTTAATCTAATCACAAGTTTAACAAATTTAAAGCAATTCCCGAAAAGAGTCTAGTCATGTGCTAAGTGCGTGTACAAGTTGGCTTTAAATTTGTTCCTGTCGGCTTAAATGGCGCTAATTAAACACTTAAAAACTACAACAAACACTTGAAATAATGGAACGCAAAATGAGGCACGTCGTATAGCAAATATCTGTTGACATAATCAGCGTTGCGATAGGAAATTAAATATTGTGGAATTGTAAACGATATCGGTTTTGTTTATGGTACGTCATCGATGGAGCTGCGACACCATTGACATTGAAATAAGCGAGATCGTTTGCCTGGCAACAGTTATAACTGTAGCTGTAGCAACCACAACAACAATCACGTATTAGCCTATGTGTCACACGACGTATACGTAATACGCAACGGAATGATTACGCATACTAAATTGCAAAAACGACATAAAGCGAAAATTCACACAAAACAAACTAAAACAAAATAAAAACACGAATCTGTCGCTCAGCTGATGTTTGGCGGTGTCTGGCACAGCGGCATGTCGATCATTAGTATAATCATTATCATTATCATTATCACTATCAGGTCTCAGCCAAATCGTCGACGATTAGCGGTATTCAAGTCTGGGAAGCCTGACTTTGAGATGACGAAAGCATCCGCTGAATGAATAACAACAAAAGACGCAGCAATTTCATACAAATTGCTTCCTCTGCTAAGGTGGAAGGTCTTTTGTGGAAGTTCAATAGGTTGGCGTAAAAAGAGATACAAAAAAGGATGCAATTTGAGATACTTTTCTTGTTCATACTATAATAAGTAGTATGTAAGTATGTTTAAATTTAATATTATTTCTTTACTATTTGCATATTGAACTATCAACAAGTTCACAGCTCTGTTCATTGACCGCATAAATTATTTAAATTTTGATACACTTACAGTGAGAGTTTTAGCAAATCATAGAAAATCTATAAAGCAATTGGCGGTTTCTCGAACAATTCAACAGACCCATTATTATATGAATATAAATAATAATATAAATAATTCAACAGTTGTTATAGGGTATATGTAAGCTGAGAATCATTTTATTCTATGGCTTATCTATTGACTTTAAGTTCCTATAGCGATAAATGACAATAACTAACTGACTATACAAATAATAATAAAAGTTTATTAAACGTTGACATTGCAAAAAAAGTAAACTTTATGCCTTAATGTAGGTCAGTTTTTGTCGGTTGGAAAGTTGAACTGAGTGCGATAAGAATTGGAAGACTTTCCATTGTGGAAGAGAACTGAATAGTTTTGCATGAGCATTATAAACATTTGTATATGTGTACATATGTACATATATGTTTAAAGTTCATGCAGTTGTATATATCGGTATTTGAGAGAGAACGAAAGAATTTCATAACAAATACAATTGTAAGGCGTATAGATAGAAGATATGAAAGCCCTTGAGTATATGACAGCTAGATAGACAATCTTGAGCACCACTGGGTCACCTTTAAATATACAATGAACTTATTAAACTGAAAGTCATCATCAAAATAGAAAAGATTATATGAAACAAGTTTACATGGGATAATGTGAAAGCAGCCCTACCCCTAAGTTTAACGTTCTCTCTCTCTCTCTCATTCTGTGAGATGCGCTCTCGCAAGTTCCATTAGCTCATTTGCTCTCTGAGTGTAAAATTGGCTCTCAAGAGTGCAAGCGAAATGCATGAGGAGACAAAACAACAATAAAAAAGCGGAAAATAAATACAAAATGCTGAACCGGCTCTGTAAATTGACATTGAACTTGAACGCAGAAATGTAAAATGAACTGTGATGGTGTCTTCTGATAGTTACAGTTTTTTCACTAACGTCCTACTGATTGGGTCAATTTAATTACCACAGTAACCAAATTTCTATTGATTTTGTATGCCTCACGCTGACATTAATCAACAAATGTATGGGAATAAAGCCAATAAAAACTATTAAAACAGCGCCATGAGCTTTGGTCTTCCAGAGCGGCGCGTGTGGAAATTCGGGCTATGTCATCTAAAGGTCACACAAAACCGGCAAAGTAGGCGGAGCAGCGTTTGCCAGCAATACTTTTTATCTTTTTCTGAAATTGTCAGCTGTCATTTCTGTTTAATATTAATTTTTTGTATAATTTTCATTTATTTATGAGTTCATTTTTTAAGCACTGGCATAAAAATAGCAAATAAAACTTGGCAAACTAAAATGAAAAGCTTATTTTCAAACTGCTTTTAAAATAAAGGGCCAAAGAAACACTGAAAAAAAAACATTTCTTAGATCGCTGATATAAATTTACAAAAACAAAAGTAAGCTGAGTTAAAGTTTATATATTAAAGGACTCATTTCAACATTTTTCCAACAATTAACATTTTTTTCTCTCAGTGTATAACGTCTAACAAGTTGCTAACGCGTCTCTTCAACGTGTGTGTGTGTGTGTGATTGTGTGCGTCTAACCGAAACCAACCCCAAATAGCCTGATGTTCTCTGCTGGTATTTTTCCACTATGAGCTTAGGGGCGCACTTCAAACTTACCTTGGAGTAGCGTTTCTGGTGCAGGCGGTCGAGCCCGGAGAGATTGCCCACGATCTCATTGTCGCCGGTGCCCCAAAGACCCAGGCGATCACGTTGCAGATCATTTCCGTTGCTCATGTTGTCGCTGTAGTTTCTCGTCTGTTGCAGACTGTTGCTCGGGCTGCCAAGTAGCTTTTGTGGATGCTGCTGATGGTGTAGGTCGTGCAGGCTCTGTTGTAGCTGCTGCCAGTGGGTCGAGGATATTATTGGTGGTAGCAAAGCTTCTGCTTCTGCTGTGGCCGCTGTTGCCTGGTCAACGTTGTGTTGCGTACTGATTTCAGTTGTGAGTTTTGCAAAATTCGAAAGTTCGTATTCGAGCGTTGTTGTCGTTGTAGTCGTATGATTTTTACACACACGACTACTGCGCCATTTCGCAGTCGCAGCACCAGCGGCGATGCCGTCGTCACAGTTGCTCGTGCTCTCATGTGTATGTGTGTGAGAGAGTCGTGTTGCGTTTGTGTTATTATTATTATTGTGACTGACTCTCTCTTGGATAAGTGCGCGTGAGCACAAATCAGCTGTTTGACAGTGAGAGCAGTGGGAGTTGCTCCCGTTGCTGACGGTGCTGCCAGCGCCAACGGGTATTGTGGTCTTGTAATAACCGTGCTCTTTTTGTTGTTTTTGTTGCTGCTGATGATGATACGGTGTTATTTGGCCATTGGAAGGGCTCTGGGAATTATTGGCCGTTGGATAAATCGGCGTGCTGTGAATGAGATAGAATGGGAGAGCGAGAGTGAGTGACAGTGCGCCGTTTGGGAGAAGGGTTTGTGTGTGTGTGTGTGGGTGAGAGCACTTTTGCCTGGGTGGAGTGGGTTAGTGGGGATGAGCAAAAACAATTCGCGTAACTCGCCATAATTTATTAGAACAATTGTGATGAACATTGTTGTGAAGTCATGACAGCACCGGTAAAGGAGAATGGAAGAAAGTGACGTTCCACTGACAAGCTTATGAATTTTTGTACTTGTACTTAAAATGAAATTCCCGATTGATAGAAAGAGCAAGCTAAACAGAGTTGAAATTAAGGCTCTTTTATTGTTTTTGAACTTTTATTATGATCACATTTATCTTGTTTTGTTTTGTTGTTTTTCCACAATATTTTCGGAACAGATCATACTCTTCTAGAAGGTCAGACAGTAGATAATGCACTTGAGATAATGATGCACATACATACATACATATGTATGTATTTATTTAATAACTCACAGCTTCTTCAGCCGTCCAAAGGTTTTAAATGCGGAAAATCGATGCAGACCGATGTACATATTGAGCACTTTTTTTTTCGCTAATATGATGTACTTTGTACTTATTTATATTGTTTATCTATCGTTTTTTGCTTGTCATTGGCCTCAGTTTAACACTTTTAAATTTTTGACTGCCGCGCTTCAGCACTAAAAATGAACTGAGAACCGCAATTACACGGGATTTCATGCTGAGGCATTTGTTTTTCTCTATTGCCGATTACATTTTGTAGTGCTATTCTACGATATTTGCTTTGCTTGGCATAGAACAAAGATAGGGGAGATGCACAGGGGCAAAAGGGACAATAGCACATCGAACTGATAAGAAGAGTGTGATTTAACGACAATCAATCAGGGCATAAAAACAATTCGCTTGAGCATGTAAACAATTCGCAAAATACACAGAGGCGTTTCGCACTAAAGATGGGAGAGGGATTTCTACAATCTGTTGAATATTAGAGTGTTTGAATTTCAATTACTACTGTATTACTAATTTATACAGTTACGTAAGTAATTGTTTTAATAAAAATAAATAAATTATTTTTTAAATTCACAGCTTTGTTTTTTTATTTCAAAAATTAATTACTTTCTAATTTAAAACTGTTTTAAGAACCATATGCAACTGTGTAAATAATTATTTGACTAACTGTATGCTAGAACAAAAATATAAATCTCAGTTTTATGTGCTTACTAAATTAAATCAACCCATTAAACGAATGCCATTAAATTTGAAAGTAAAGTGTTGACTGCCAATAAATTGGAAAATTACACACATGTGCATAACCTTCATAAATATTAATGGGCTAATATATATTTTGTTATTTGTTATTGGGGATTTCACGATCAAGTTAAAGGTAACTATAGATTTTTTTGATTGCTTCTCTATCGTAACCTTTTCATATTTCATGTGGAGCGAGCGATTTAATAGTTG